>CAWUFW010004808.1:0-1461357 GCA_963921515.1 Calotriton arnoldi
AACAGCGAAGACTGCTTGAGTGGCTATTACCGGTTCAGAAGGCAGTCTTCATATTATTCATGATGCATCTAGACCATAGATAGTACAGACTGAATTGTTCAATCACCCAGGAAGTAGTGCAGTTCATGGTCGGTGTTCAAATCAGTATTGGACCGTCTGTAAGCGCATAATACAAGTGGCTTCCAGACGTCTGAGTCTTAGTTCCCTGTTGCCACCTCTAGCACTGACGGTAGCCACGTCGAAACCAAAAAAGGAGAAGCGTTTCTTGGAACTTTGGGTTGTGCAGTTCATGACTTGTCGCCATAGGATATCTGCTATCCTGGTTCGAAAGTGCTCTGACATGTTCACCAATGCGGTCTTTCAACTGCCGATATACCACTGCTTGCATGTGCATTCAAGAATATAGAACACGAAGCGTGTATTGCAGTTGATGTTGTTTCTGATAGTATACTCAATCTTGTTTTTGGCAGTGAATATCTTAATTCCATTCTGTGCTTTTCTGCAGATACCGCAGCAGCCACATTTGTGGAATCCTAAGGTGTGGGTGTTGAGCCATGTTTGTCTGCTGAGGGGACTGGGTATACTCTGGCTCAATCTAGTTCTAAGTGTTCTTCACCATCTGTAGGTGATCTGTGGTCTCCCCGGGATGACATCTTTAAGCGATGTGTCTGCCAGTAGGATGCCCCAGTGTCTGTCTATACTCCTTTTAATTGCCAGACCCATGTCGCTGTAGTTTGTGATTAGTCTCACTTTCTGTTCTTGTTCTGTAACTACCCTTTTGTCGTGTAGTGTTTCGTTTCTCTCTATGTTGTGTATCCTTTTTTCTGCTTTGCTTATGGTACGCGCATCATAGCCTCTAGCTCTGAATCTATGTTTCATGTTGGATATACAATCTTGAAATTCTGGTTCTTCGCTGCAGTTCCTTCTGGCCCTGACAAACTCCCCATAAGGGATGGCTTGTATCTGATGGGAGGGGTGGGAACTCTCTGCGTGTAATATGGCATTGCATGAGGTGGCCTTTCTGTGCAATCTACTATGTAAGGTGTCTGACTTTATGTAGAGATCTACATCAAGAAATGTGATGTTAGATCTGCTGGATTCGCTCGTGAATCTCATATTCATGTCATTAGAATTAAGATGTCTGCAGAAACTGTCGAGCTCGTTTTGAGACCCTGCTCATAATAGTAGACAGTCATCTATATAACGTCCCCAGTAGATTATGGAGTCAACCCAAGGAGCCCCTTTGGTGCTCCAAATCCAGTTAGATTCAAGTACACCCATGTAGAGGTTAGCAAATGATGGTGAGAATTTGGAACCCATGGCTACACCTTTGTTCTGTTTGTACCACCTTTGTTCATACATGAAGAAGTTGTTATTAAGGATAATGTCCATCATGGTGATGAGCATGTTTGTGTGTTGCCATAACGTGGCAGGCCTGTTGAGTAGAAGACTAGTGACAGCTTTAAGTCCCAATTCCGGTTCTATGGTGGTATAGAGAGAAACTACGTCCAGGGTGGCTAGGATCATGCCAGGTTGCCATTGTACATCGGCCAATATACTCAAGATGTGCTTAGTGTCCTGGATGTGAGAGGGTAGATTCTTAACCATGGGACCTAAGAACAGGTCTACATATTGTGCAAGTCTTTCAGTAGGACCGCCAATGCCCGACACTATTGGCCTTCCAGGAGGAAAAGGCGCCGGTTTATGTATCTTGGGTAGTGTGTATAGGCAGGGAAATGAGGGTCTGTGTACTTTGAGATAAAGTAACTCCTGATCATCGAATAGGCCCAGTGTATGCCAATCCGATAAACATCTGTTGATTTTGTTGATAAGTACGCTCATAGGGTTGCTTTTGACTAGTTCATAGCAGGAGGTGTCGCTTAATTGAGACATGATTTCTTTGTGGTAGTCCAATCGGTTCATGACCACCACGTTACCCCCTTTATCAGCCTCCCTGATTATGATGTCGGGGTTGGAGCCTAGTGTTTTAAGGGTCATGCGTTCATCTCTACACAGATTGTCTCTAATTCTGCGTTTGTTATTGAGAGTTTTGTACCCATGTTTGTCCATGTCGGTCATAACCAAATTGTAAAAGGTGTCTATAGGCTTGCCTCCTGGGAGAGTCGGCGTCCATCTGGATTTATTTTTCAGGCCGCTATTGAGGGTCAAGTCCATGTCTATAGGGGGGGTCGTCAGAGTCTGTCAGTGAAAGAAGTAGATGTGTGACCTCTATGTCTTTTATACTGTGATCTTTCTGGCGTTCCTATTGGTAGGTTGTGTGCCCAAAAAGTGTTTTTTTATTTTGATGTTTCTAATGAATTTAAAGAGATCAATTTTGTGCCTGCATGTGTCTCCTTTTTCATGAGGGTTAAAACTCAAACCCTTACCTAAGAGTGAGATCATCCCACTGTTTAATGTCTGGGACGAGAGGTTAACAACTTGTATGCCAGAGTCTGGCTGGTCTATTTGTTCTTCCCACCCCCTGACCTGAGTTTCCTTTTGTAGTCCTCTGTGTCCTGCCCTCTTGCCTCTGCGGGTTTTCTGTCTTTGTTTCCCTGTCTTTGTTGCATCCTGTTCTCTCTTCGTATTGTCTGGACCTCGCGTAAAAAAGACGATTTTGTTTGGCCTGGTCTGGATTGTCCGTTTGATTGGTTATCAGAATCACTATCACTAGTGTGAATGGTGTTGAGGGAAGTGGAACTCGATGAAACCGAGTGTGTGTTCTTGCTGGTGGCCCTATCTCCCTGGGCTCCTGTCTGTACCAGTTGATCGTATTTTCTGGCAAAGGTGAACACTCGTCCTTCTTTGTAATCAGCTTCGTCCCTTCTTAATTGTCTGGTCTTCCTTGTCTTAATCTCGTTTTGATGTTTGGTTAGTACCTTGTTAAGAATGACGTAATTTTTTCTGTTGCCTCTTTTAGATTTAAATCCGCAATTTCCTTTTCTAAGTTGGAGATCTCGAGTTGTAATTTCGATACTTTACGTTCTGCATTCTCTATTAATATATCAATGAGTGTGTTGGAATTAGAAGTAAGAGTTTCCTCCCATTTACCCAGTAAATCGTCATCCAGGTCATCAAATGTGGTGAAAATCTAGGAGCGCAAGCCTCTTTGGACTCTTAAGTATTGTTTTAAGGTGGCAATGTCCCACCACCTAGAATTCTCTGTTTTTTTACGTCTTTCTAGTCTCAAGAATTTGTCTTTGAGACCTTCTGTACGTGATGGGTTTCCACTGGTGGACGGTGGATTGATTGGAGTGCCTTTTGATAAGTTATCAAATAATTCTGATGCCACCTTATCTCTATCCATGCCCTTACTCTGAGGCTAGTCTACAATGAATTGTGTGAATCGCTGGTCACCGTACACACACGTGACCTCGCCAAACACACGCATAATTTAGCTTGAGCGCCATTCTCCCTGTCATTACTGAAAAATCCTCACATCGACACAAAGCATTTCATGCGGTGCTCCAGGGGTGGAGTCCTTAGTAGACCAAGAAAAACAGCCCACCAACTGGCCTCAGCCAAAGTCCCATCGGCCGATGCCCGATTCCCTGCCTTGCCAATCCGAGGCTGTCATTGTTTCTGTTTCAGAGGACCAAATTGTAATGGACGATAAATCATGACAGTCTACTTCCTTTTAGTGAGTAAACATAAGTTTTACTATTTCTGTGGTGAAACGCTGGCACTTCCCTCATGGAAATACACCTCACCAGACTATCATAGTTTAACACGGACCGAAGAAAGTGTCAGTGCTGGAAGTGGAAAACCGGAAATCCATGCATTGTAGGTCAAGGGGTTTCAAAAAGACGGTGGAGTCGCAAGGGGCAGATCCAACTTTGATTATTGGAACAGTGCTTGAAAGTTGCAAATTTAGCCCCATTTAAGAAGTCAAATAAGTGAATTAAATGCATGATTTGAACAACACGTACTTTTAATTGTATTAACAGAAAAACTATTTTGAAATGGTAGCGTTCCTTAGCTTTTGAAATAGCACAAGTCCTTCCTGAGGGCAGACTGACACACTTTTGGAAATACCTAAAAAAAACTCGAGGATATTTGACTTTGTTAATTGGAGAGTTAACTACGATTAACAGTTTTCTGTTTGTGTTTGGTATCTGAAGAAGCGGAGATATTTGCATTAACATATAAAATAAGGTAAAAATAAGCCCAAAAACAACAGGTTTCAGGATAGAAGTTCTATTATGGGAATAAAAACAACTTGGCAAGAGCAGCAAGGCGCTGTGAAAATAAAATACACCAAAACTGTGCTATGAGAACAGACTTGAAAGACAAAAGTAAACCATTCAAATAACCTGAAACTTGTGCCACCTACTTGCTTCTCAGTGTAAAAGTGGCTGACTGTTACTGTTGTTGTGACAAATCGTAGATGGGCCCACTGTCAACTCAACTCCACTGCGGTGATGTTCATTGTGATGAATGATCACACAATAAGGCACAGAGTCAGGAGGACTGGACAAACGTGACTCAAATCCAGCCTGGACACAGCCCACAGCACAAGGTCGGGTCACAGGCGTGGTCTCCATATCACTCCCTGCCCACCAATGCCAGAAATGGGCAATCACTGCATGGCTTCGCAATAAGTCATTACTGTGATTGTTCATGCTCTGTTGGCAGGGAGAGCCTCCCACCCCCAGGGTGCCATGTGCACAAAGTGCACCAGAGGCCTAGAATAGTCCTATCAATTGTGTCTCAGCCAATCCAGACACTGCTCCCTTGCTGTCACACAGCATGAGAGCAGCACCAGGATTAGATGAGCAGGCAACTTCACTGCTCATTAGGAGTCCAGGGGTTGCAGCTTTGATCAACCCCTGCTCACTAATGTGAACTTAGAGAGAATCATCTAGTGCACATTTCCAACCTGACATGCACACTAGGTACCACACTGTCTGCCGCCAGTATGTAGTGTCAGCCTATGAAATTCAAGCCCCACCCACTTCAGAGCCGAACAGAAACCGCCCATGGCTGAAGGCTGTGACTGCTGCAGGTACGATAATAAAATATACATTATTTGGAGAGTTTGCATTATTTGTTTGTTTTTTATTAATGACATGTAATGGGGGTACGGGTGGCAAAATATCAGTGGGTCAATGCCCCAGAGACCTACGGCAGGAACCACCACCTGCACCTCCCACTGGAGGAAATAATCCATGTGTGTCTAGTGTAGTGCTGTGGGAGGAGTTTAGCGGGGAGGAATTTAGTGGGGCTCCCCTAGTGTCCCTGGGGGACAGTGAGATGGTTCCTAAGATCGATGTGCCCTCAAATACTACTAAGTATAGGCAATGGGTCACCATCAATGGGCAAGGAGTGGGGCTCTGAGGGATACTATAGTAAGTGTTAGAATCGGGGGTCTCTAGTTGGCAATGGTTTGCACCTTTGTCCAAATAGGGGCCCTTCCTTCTAGTCAGGATAAGGGGAATACACTCCTAAAATAACCCCTGCTCACCACCGTGGTAGCTTGGCACGAGCAGTCAGGGTTATTTCAGAGGCAGTGTGTAAAGCATTTTCACATAACCAACAGTAACACAGTGTAAACACTACAAAAGGACACCACACCGGTTTAGAAAAATATCCAACCCTTTATATCTTCAAAACAAGACCAAAACGATAAATATCCAAATACAGTACTTAAAAATATGCACTTTGCAATAATAACCTTAAAAATGCAGTTCCTTGAAGTTGGTAGCTCCGTTCAGTGCTACTGCGGTGCTGAAAACAACAGAATCCAACAGTTCTGTCCGACCGCATCGTGGCGATCACGTTGGTGAGGGCCGGTCATGGCAACCATTCCAGTTGCAATGTGAAGCGTAGCGGTGCGCCGTGCTGTGCCCTCAAGGCATGGTGCAGGCAGCGGCTCAATGACGGTCATCCAGCGGCACCGGTGAGACCAGGGCTGCGATGCGGAGTGAGGAGGTGCTTGTTGCGGTGCTGACAGGTCACGGTGCAGGCGACATTGCAGGTTGCTGGGAGCTGCCGTTGGCGGACGAGGTGGTGCATTTTGAGACTTCCGAGCAGTGCCCCCAAGACACGGTGCAGTTACGGGTGTCTAAGGCAGCAGGCAGCGATGTCGTCGGTGAGACCAGGGTGGTGGAGTGAAGAGAGGCAGTGCTGAGTGGCCACAGGTCACGGTGCAAGCAGTGGCTCGGTGGTGGCGGCAGTCATCATCGTCGGTGAGACCAGGGTTGCGGTGTGAGATGCAGCGGTGACTCTGCGGTGCCTTCAGGACATGGAGCCCGCCATGGAGTCGGTGATGGAGTTGACTGCTTTCCCCCTCTGTGGCAACTGAAACCGCTGTTACAGAGGTGGTACCCAGAGGAAGTTAAAGTCTTTGCTGTCCCTGTGACTTCGTGAACAAGAGGCAAGCTCTATTCCAAGCCCTTGGACATACTCAGCAAAATTAAAGAAAGTTCAGTCCAGTCCTTCTCTGCCCAAGGCAAAATCAGCAACTGCAGGCCAACCCAACAAAGAAATACCACAGCAGCGGGGCAGTACTCATCTTAGCAGTTCTTCCAGCTCTTCTTCTTGGCAGATTCCTTGATCCAAGCGAGTTCTAACAATCTAGGATCTGGGCCCCAATATTTATACTGCATTTCTCTTTGTTCTCCTAGGCAGGGAGTGTCTGTGCTTAGTCCAAACCAGTTTGGTTCTCTCCAGCTTCCCGGCAGGAGGTGGAGGCAGCATTGTCCAAGGCAGACCAGGCCCATTCAGCTGTAAGGAAATCTCCTCCCACTACTCTAAATGCAGCCCAGTTCTTTTCAGCCCAGCCCTGACTCATCCATGAAAGGCAGGACATACCTCAACCCCCCAGTGGCTGTCTGAAGAGAATGCACATCCCCAGCCCCTGTCACTCCAAAGCCAGACAGTCAATATACAAACCAGCTGAGGCACACAGGATTGCTAAGCAAGAAAATACCTACTTTCTAAACGTGGTATTTTCAATAACACACAATATAAAAATCATCTTTACTAAAAGATGTATTTTTATATTCTGAGTTCAGGCGTACTAAACTCCATCTTCCCATCTTGTCCCAATGGAAAGTTATGCGTATGAGATGTTATAAGTAAACTCCCATTCTTTCCTATGGGACAGATAGCCTTTCAAAAGTGAAAAACGAAATACACTGTATTTCACTATCAGGACATGTCACACACACACAGTACACATCTTGCCAAAAGGCCCAAGCCATTATTTCTGCTCTGAGAGCAGTTTCACATCTCATCCAGAAGAAAACACTGATAGGGAGGGCAGCGACTGGATAGGCTAATGCTAATTAGCTCACTGCAGTTTCAAGCAAGCAAAGTGTAAGTTTTAAAATGGTACTTTTCCTGAGTTTTTTTGTAAAATCCAACTTTACCAATTCAATGGATATTAACTGAATATCAAAAACAGTGGTTGAATGGACTCTGTAACTTATTCCAAATCAAAGTTACCAAAAATGGAATTTCATTTTGTAGTTTTCTTTTCTCATAGAAATCACTGCAGTCCTAAACCATGGAACCAGCTTTTAGGGGCTAGTCACTCTAGGATCATGCCACCCTTAAATTCTTACATCTTCCTCTTTATAATTCTAGGCACCCTAACATGTAGTTAACAAGGCACACTTAGGGTGTATTAATATTTCAAAGTAGAGTTCCTACCTGTCAATGAGGTTTATTTTGATAGATTCACATGCAGGTTTAAAGCCAGCAGCAGTCAGGATACACATGCAGGCCTGAAGCCAAGTTTTACTTGTCTGCCGAGTGAATAGAAACATATGTGTTTCACTCCTCTTGTGATATTTAACTTCCATGCCACTGGTGTATTTCCTGCACCATATACGGTGATCTTACTGGGAAGCTAAAAATATTCAAATTTAGGAATAGCCGATGTAACTATGTTTTAGGGAGTCAAAGCGCATGCACTCAAATGCAGTCAGCAGTGCTCCAGTGCGCAGAGTCAAAAAACCCGAAAAACCAGTCAGCAAAAATAGAGGTTACCACTCAAATAGAGGTATTTTCTAACAGTATGTCACAATTCTTTTTATAGCATAGAATTGACATTTAGTATGTCAGAAAAAAGGACCAACAGGAAGAGAGCACACTGAGTTTGTACAAGGCCGTGAGGAAGACCTTGAGAGGTTGAAATGTGTTGCCTCCTAATTTCAGCTTCTAAGTAACCATTGATATTGTTATTAATTCATCCATGCAGCAGTATTGTTTTGTGCAAGTTTGAATCCAATGTTAGGATGCACACCACACTCTGCTGTGGTTGCTCACATTATGTTGTTTGCTATCTTCAAAACATGTTCAATAATCATTGATGTCACCAAGTACAAGATCACAACTTCAAACCACAGCACTCCAGGCAATAGCCATCATGTTCACTCATAACAGATCTCTAATCCAAAAATATCAGTAGGCACTTTGTGGCAGATAGAACTACATGCATAATATTTCTGATGCATTTTCACTCAGTTATTTCTTACGAGAATATACTAATGAAATATCACATTATTAAGCCACAAGCCACCGTGTCTGGCATCCTACTTGAACCTTTCCCTCCACCCTGGAAAAAGGTATCGAGTTTTCCTGGTTTAAAAGTGGAAGTTTAGTATACAATTGAGATGATCTCTTGTGCAAATTAGTCATCAGAGGCTAAAGTTAATGAATTTGAAAGCATTTGTTTTCTTAAGGAGCATTGATTTCACCTTAATGCAGAGAGATAAAGGCTCTATTTCTAATTTAGTTATACACCTATATAAATATATATATGTATATATAAATATATATGTAAATGTATGTCCTTAACTATGTATACATATTTCAGCAATTACAACCCTCCATTTATGAGAATATTAAACTGCATATGATATATGCTTTGTAAAGATCACTGTTTTTGTCAGTCCAAAAACAAACTCAGACCAAAGACTGTCCAAGAGTTTGGAAAGATCGTACAGTGTCTGTTCCTCAATGAACCATGCCACATTCTTTCATGGCTAGCACTATCATTGTTCATTGCAGTATCATCGGTTCTGATCTACACATTAAGCAGTTTACAGCCATCTGTTCTTTTCTATAGAGGCCAAAACTCCATCCTAGAGTGGGCTGAGAACAGCTGGGAAAATAATGAAATATTTGCATCAAAATGTAATTACTTGGATTCTCCAGATCTAATATTAACTTTTGGATTTCCTCTTTCTGGGTGATCTAGTTGTTCCTACTGCTAGCAAAGTGATAACAATGAAGAAACCAAGTAAGTACTGCATCACTGTGTGAATAAGACTTGAAAGCATTAAGTTACAGAATGCAAAATAATCACATAGCACGAAATGTCTCTGATTGTCCTGAAGAATTTTAAAACTAATCCTTTCAAAATTGTGCTTTTCATCACCTCTGTTGTATGGTTACAGATACCCTTGTGGGCGCAGTCATATGATGTCAAGAATACGTTAGAAATACCTACTTAACATTATTGAATGTAGAACATTCCTCTAATACTATTCAGAGTTGTTATCATCAACTGCTGCTTTGTACCTTTTTTTTGTGATCAAGCACCAAAACATCCATACTCAGAGCATGTGCTTTAAAAAAAATACATATTCCCTCTCTGCCCTTTGTATGTTTCATTATCACAAAAAGAATGAAAGGAACAGATACCTCTACCATAGCATCCTGACAGAACTTTAAACCTACATGCTGTGCAGGTGTGAGGTACAGATACGTTTTGAGAACTCACTTCTAAGAGACAAGCATGCAGTGTCTTTCATAGATTTTGACACACTACATATGCCACAAATCTAATATGATGACTGGGAAAAAACTGCAACCTGTGTGACGTTAGGGATTGTGAGAAACAAGGACCTGTTAGCTTTTTGCTCCCATTCTGACTACTAGGCGCTGGTTTTCTGACTCTGATTGTACCCTGGGCTCTGCTAACCAGACCCAGGGACTCTGCTATGATTAAAAGTGCATTGTAATTAGGTATAACTACAATCGTTACTGACAACCTCTCTATAAGTCCCTAGTATGTGGTAGGGCATGTAGGTATAAAGGCCCAGTCGATTTAATGTACATAGGTGTGCACTACTGTGGTGCCTGCTGTCATTTTGCAGGCTGCTTTTAAACTTAAATTATATGCAAATTCATCTATGGAATTAAAGGTACTAACAAAGTTTTAAAATACATTAGTTTTACATATAAGTCACACTCAAGGTCTCCACTCAGTACTCCAGTGGTAGAGTGCCTTGTAACTATAAGGAGAGATATGATAAAAGATGTTTTATATGCCCTTGTGAGGGAAAAACTGCTAATTTCATTTTTTCCCAATTGAGTCAAAATGACTCTATAGGCTAACATGGGAATATGTTATTAAACTGTAACTATTGAAATAAAGGAGCTATAATGATGCTTTAAAGTACCAAAATGTATTCTAACTATCACAGAAAATAAGTAATGGAACTTTCTTTTCAGTAAGCCGAAATCCAACCTTCCAGGTGCTCTCTCCTGGTTTGCCAGGCTGAGCAAAGCTGTCTTAATGAGGTGTGAAGTGGCCTGCCTTAAGACAAGGAATTTCCTGTGGGAGGAGAACTGCAAGCTGCAGAGCACAAGGCAGGAAGGAGGTGGAGGGGCCAAACTGGTCTTAATAAATGGAATGACAGCTTCACCCCTAAATCCTGCACCCTCAGCCAAATAGGAGCCCCACTAAATAGATTAGCGAGTGGGGTGGAAGGGGAGTGTTAGGAAACCTTAGTCACACCAGTGGGTTGGCTTAGCCAGATCTAACTGCCCTGGAGAGAGTTTCTCCATTTAGTATATTAGAAGAATAGTGATTTCTGGGTCAAGAATATACCACACTTTAGAGGAGGTGGTCATACTCCCCCTCGTGGTACCCTGCATTCTGTTGGTAGGTGTGCCCCACTGCTTCATACCCCAGAACTGTGAATAAATATGGGAGTGTTGTCCAGAAACTCAAATCTGCTGCCTGAAACAACAAGGAGAAAAAGGACTACCCTGCTGGAATCCTGATCTATACCCAAAGGATTGCACTCTGAAGGACTGCACCTGATGCACAATCTGGTACTATAGCCCTCATTCATAATTCCAGATGAGTTCTGATTAGTAGTGGGTAAGATGACACTTTTGTTATATCCACCAGCCAGTGGGTTGGGTGACTTCTAATTACTCCCTGACCAATGTGTAAGGCGGATGCTGGATACCCAGTCGGGAATGTGCCTAGGAACTGAACAGATGCCTCTTACTCAACCAAAACAAACTGGTTCTGGAAACAGCTCCTCCTATGACTGAAATGGTGGCAGGTTTGCCACAATTAGCCCTGGGTTTCAAGTACTATACTTCCTTATGCCCTAATTGATAACTAACTATACATTTGCAGGCTTCACCCTGGTAAAATTAAGTTACAGAAGTTCCTCAGCCAACTCTAACTGCCCTTCCTGAGAGAGGATGATTTGCCTACCTTATACCTGAACATCTTGCCAAAAGGCCCAAGTCATTATTTCTGTTCTGAGAGCAGTTTCACATCTCATCCAGAGGAAAACACTGATAGGGAGGGCAGCGACTGGATAGGCTAATGCTAATTAGCTCACTGCAGTTTCAAGCAATTCAATGGATATTTACTGAATATCAAAAACAGTGGTTGAATTGACTCTGTACCTTATTCCAAATCAAAGTTACCAAAAATGGTATTTAATTTTGTAGTTTTATTTTCTCATAGAAATCACTGCAGTCCTAAACCGTGGAACTAGCTATTAGGGGCTAGTCACTGTAGGAACATGCCACCCTTAAATTCTTACATCTTCCTCTTTTTAATTCTAGGCGCCCTAACATGTAGTTAACTAGGCACACTTAGGGTGAATTAATATTTCAAAGTAGAGTTCCGACCTGTCAATGAGGCTTATTTTGATAGATTCACATGCAGGCTTAAAGCCAGCAGCAGTCAGGATACACATGCAGGCCTAAAGCCAAGTTTTACTTGTCTGCCTAGTGAATAGCAACATATGGTGATAGCAGTAGGACGGGGGGCTGTCAACAGACGACGGAATAGGATTTATTTATTTTTCCCTATTCCGTTGTCTGTCAACTTGCACCCCCTCCCGCCCCGCCCCACCGCACTTACCTGCACCAACCCCCGCTGCAAGCATTTGCAGTGAATAAAGTATTTTAAAGCTTAAAGAGCCAGCACTTAAATAGAAAATTAACATTCAAATGAAAAAAATATACTTTAGAAGCACAGAATTATCAAAAATACTAGATACTCACTTTTAATTGTGTTTTTTATCCATACATTTGCTGTGGATGTTTTTATTAATGTTCACTGGGGAACACATAGTATGGCACAGTCCTAAACTGCCTTTTACACACACTTTTTTTATGATACTCATTTTATTTTTTACAGTACTTAAGAGCGGTTCTCCAATGCTCAGAGACAGGTGAAAGGTGCATCTGTGTGTTTTTGTTTTACTTGCGGCTACCATCACGTGTACGTTCTGAGAAAGGAAATGATGCTAGTGTGTAAATGCAAAAAGAAACAAAAAATAGTGCATGCAGTTTTATATAGCATTGGAGGCATTGGACCGCTTTACGTGAGCACCGGATAACATTACAGAGGGTCATATTGTATTTTTTTAGGTTCATGTAGATTAAGTGATTTGCCCAGAATGACAGGATGTCGAACTGACGCTGGGACTTCAACTTGGTTTCCCAGTTTTAAAGTCAACTAAGGCCACAACCTGTTCCTGTTGACTGCAATAATTGTTATCTGGCAGACAAACGACATGAGCAGAGACTGATTTATTTATGTTGCTAGCATTGAGTGGAGGAGGACAAAAATAATCTGAAGAGCTCTCTCGCTGGCCCTCACCAACCCCCATCATCCGATGCTTCAGTCCTCTCCCCTGCTTCAGTCCCCTGAAAAGTAAGTGCAAATGGCTACCCAACTGCAGCTCCTTTGCAGACTCTATCACAACTGGAGGGATGCAGGCACACCTCATGCTGTGACAGGTGGAGTGGAGCAGTCCATTGTCATTCTGCCTCTGACAATTAGCCATCTGGCCTAACTTTGTGTGCATGGTATCATGTTTGTGAGGGCTGCAACAACAGCCTTTCATGGGGTGCTCCCGGGGTGGAGTCCTTAGTAGACCACGAAAACCAGCCCACCAACTGGCCTCAGCCAAAGTCCCATCGGCCGATGCCCGATTCCCTGCTTTGACAATGCGAGGCTGTCATTGTTTCTGTTTCAGAGGCCCAAATTGTAATGGACGATAAATCATGACAGTCTACTTCCTTTTAGTGAGTAAACATAAGTTTTACTTTTTCTGTGGTGAAACGCTGGCACTTTCCTCATGGAAATACACCTCACCAGACTATCATAGTTTAACACGGACCGAAGAAAGTGTCAGTGCTGGAAGTGGAAATCCGGAAATCCATGCATTGTAGGTGAAGGGATTTCAAAAAAGACGGTGGAGTCGCAAGGGCCGGATCCAACTTTGATTATTGGAACAGTGCTTGAAAGTTGCAAATTTAGCCCCATTTAAGAAGTCAAATAAGTGAATTAAATACATAATTTGAACAACACGTACTTTTAATTGTATTAACAGAAAAACTATTTTGAAATGGTTGCGTTCCTTAGCTTTTGAAATAGCACAAGTCCTTCCTGAGGGCAGACTGACACACTTTTGGAAATACCTAAAAAAAAATCGAGGATATTTGACTTTGTTAACTGGAGAGTTAACTACGATTAACAGTTTTCTGTTTGTGTTTGGTATCTGAAGAAGCGGAGATATTTGCATTAACATATAAAATAAGGTAAAAATAAGCCAAAAACAACAGGTTTAAGGATAGAATTTCATTATGGGAATAAAAACAACATAGCAAGAGCAGCAAGTCGCTGTGAAAATAAAGTACACCAAAACTGTGCTATGAGAACAGACTTGAAAGACAAAAGTAAACCATTCAAATAACCTGAAACTTGTGCCGCCTACTTGCTTCTCTGGGTAAAAGTGGCTGGCTGTTACTGTTGTTGTGACAAATAGTAGATGGGCCCACTGTCAACTCAACTCCACTGCTGTGATGTTCATTATGATGAATGATCACACAATAAGGCACAGAGTCAGGAGGACTGGACAAATGTGACACAAATCCAGCCTGGACACAGCTCACAGCACAAGGTCGGGTCACAGGGGTGGTCTCCATATCACTCCCTGCCCACCAATGCCAGAAATGGGCAATCACTGCATGGCTTCGCAATAAGTCATTACTGTGATTGTTCATGCTCTGTTGGCAGGGAGAGCCTCCCACTCCCATGGTGCCACGTGCACAAAGTGCACCAGAGGCCTAGACTAGGCCTAGCAATTGTGTCTCAGCCAATCCAGACACTGCTCCCTTGCTGTCACACAGCATGAGAGCAGCACCAGGATTAGATGAACAGGCAACTTCACTGCTCATTGGGAGTCCAGGGGTTGCAGCTTTGATCAACCCCGCCTCACTAATGTGAACTTAGAGAGAATCATCTGGTACACATTTCCAACCTGACATGCACACTAGGAACCACACTGTCTGCCACCAGTATGTAGTGTCAGTCTATGAAATTCAAGCCCCACCCACTTCAGAGCCGAACAGAAACCGCCCATGGCTGAAGGCTGTGACTGCTGCAGGCACGATAATAATATATACATTATTTGGAAAGTTTGCAATATGTGTTTGGTTTTTATTAATGACATGTAATGGGGGTACGGGTGGCAAAATATCAGTGGGTCAATGCCCCATTGACCTACAGCAGGAACCACCACCTGCACCTCCCACTGGAGGAAATAATCCATGTGTGTCTAGTGTAGTGCTGTGGGAGGAGTTTAGTGAGGAGGAATTTAGTGGGGCTACCCTAGTGTCCCTGGGGGACAGTGAGATGGTTCCTAAGATCGATGTGCCCTCAAATACTACTAAGTATAGGCAATGGGTCACCATCAATGGGCAAGGTGTGGGGCTCTGAGGGATACTATAGTAAGTGTTAGAATCGGGGGTCTCTAGTTGGCAATGGTTTGCACCTTTGTCCAAATAGGGGTCCTTCCTTGTAGTCAGGATAAGGGGAATACACTCCTAAAATAACCCCTGCTCACCCCCGTGGTAGCTTGGCATGAGCAGTCAGGGTTATTTCAGAGGCAGTGTGTGAAGCATTTTCACATAACCAACAGTAACACAGTGTAAACACTACAAACGGACACCACACCGGTTTAGAAAAATATCCAACCCTTTAATTCTTCAAAACAAGACCAAAACGATAAAAATCCAACATACAGTACTTAAAAATATGCACTTTGCAATAATAACCTTAAAAATGCAATTCCTTGAAGTAGGTAGCTCCGTTAGGTGCTACGGCGGTGCTGAAAACAACAGAATCCAACAGTTTCGTCCGACCGCATCGTGGCGATCACGTTGGTGAGGGCCGGTCGTGGCAACGATCTCAGTTGCAATGTGAAGCGTAGCGGTGCGCCGTGCTGTGCCCTCAAGGCATGGTGCAGGCAGCGGCTCAATGATGGTCATCCAGCGGCACCGGTGAGACCAGGGCTGCGATGCGGAGTGAGGAGGTGCTCGTTGCGGTGCTGACAGGTCACGGTGCAGGCGACATTGCAGGTTGCTGGGAGCTGCCGTTGGTCGGTCCGGACTGCGTTGCAGGACGAGGTGGTGCGTTTTGAGACTTATGAGCGGTGCCCCCAAGCCACGGTGCAGTTACGGGTGTCTAAGGCAGCAGGCAGCGATGTCGTCGGTGAAACCAGGGTGGTGGAGTGAAGAGAGGTGCTGAGTGGCCACAGGTCACGGTGCAAGCAGTGACTCGGTGGTGGCGGCAGTCGTCATCGTCGGTGAGACCAGGGTTGCAGTGTGAGATGCAGAGGAGACTCTGCGGTGCCTTCAGGACATGGAGCCCGCCATGGAGTCGGTGATGGAGTTGACTGCTTTCCCCCTCTGTGGCAACTGAAACCGCTGTTACAGAGGTGGTACACAGAGGTAGTTAAAGTCTTTGCTGTCCCTGTGACTTCGTGAACAAGAGGGAAGCTCTATTCCAAGCCCTTGGACATACTCAGCAAAATTAACGCTTTCGCTGCGATCGGAATTCCGCCCAGGTGCTGGACATTCCGATCGCGGGCGTGGTCGTGAGGAGCTCAGCTCGTCATGCGCACAGCCCGCCCGCGCAGCATGACGAGCTGAGCTCGTCATGAGCAGGGAAGGGGTTAAAGAAAGTTCAGTCCAGTCCTTCACTGCCCAAGGCTAAATCAGCAACTGCAGGCCAACCCAACAAAGAAACACCACAGCAGCGGGGCAGTACTCATCTTAGCAGTTCTTCCAGCTTTTCTTCTTGGCGGATTCCTTGATCCAAGCGAGTTCTAACAATCTAGGGTCTGGGCCCCAATATTTATACTGCATTTCTCTATGTTCTCCTAGGCAGAGAGTGTCTGTGCTTAGTCCAAACCAGTTTGGTCCTCTCCAGCTTCCGGGCAGGAGGTGGAGCCAGCATAGTCCAAGGCAGACCAGGCCCATTCAGCTGTAAGGAAATCTCCTCCCACTACTCTAAATGCAGCCCAGTTCTTTTCAGCCCAGCCATGACTCATCCAGGAAAGGCAGGACATACCTCAACCCCCAGTGGCTGTCTGAATACAATGCACATCCCCAGCCCCTGTCACTCCAAAGCCAGACAGTCAATATACAAACCAGCTGAGGCACACAGGATTGCTAAGCAAGAAAATACCTACTTTCTAAAAGTGGTATTTTCAATAACACACAATATAAAAATCATCTTTACTAAAAGATGCATTTTTATATTCTGAGTTCAGGCGTACTAAACTCCAACTTCCCATCTTGTCCCAATGGGAAGTTATGCTTATAAGATGTTATAAGTAAACCCCCATTCTATCCTAAGGGACAGATAGCCTTTGAAAAGTGAAAAACGAAATACACTATATTTCACTATCAGGACATGTCACACAATGAAATGAAATGAAATTTGTACTTGTAAAGCGCACCCATACCCCCAAAGGGGTGTCCAGGCGCTGTACGCATACCGCTGTGGAACCCTTCCTGGCTTTTCCCTGTGAAATGTCCACTCCTGGGCACCCCCAGGGTGAAGCCAGGCATCCCAGCGCTGTTGGGGCCGTTGTGGAGATTAAGCAAGCTATTGCCCAGAGTTGCAGAGTGGGACCCATGATTAGAATAGGCACCGAGGCGAGAATTATCAGGTCCGAGGAAATTGAGCCCAAGACCCGCCGAGGCGGGAATTGAACCCTGGTCCCGGGCCAGATTTCTGCATCAGGGTCTGCCGCTCTAACCATTGAGCCACACACACCAGTGCACATTTTGCCAAAAGGCCCAAGCCATTATTTCTGTTCTGAGAGCAGTTTCACATCTCATCCAGAGGAAAACACTGATAGGGAGGGCAACGACTGGATAGGCTTATGCTAATTAGCTCACTCCAGTTTCAAGCAGGCAAAGTGTAAGCTTTAAAATGGTACTTTTCCTGACTTTTTTGTCAAATCCAACTTTACTAATTCAATGGATATTAACTGAATATCAAAAACAGTGGTTGAATGGACTCTGTAATTTATTCCAAATCAAAGTTACCAAAAATGGAATTTCATTTTGTAGTTTTATTTTCTCATAGAAATCACTGCAGTCCTAAACCATGGAACCAGCGTTTAGGGGCTAGTCACTCTAGGATCATGCCACCCTTAAATTCTTACATCTTCCTCTTTTTAATTCTAGGCACCCTAACATGTAGTTAACAAGGCACACTTAAGGGGGTATTGATATTTCAAAGTAGAGTTCCTACCTGTCAATGAGGTTTATTTTGATAGATTCACATGCAGGTTTAAAGCCAGCCGCAGTCAGGATACACATGCAGGCCTGAAGCCAAGTTTTACTTGTCTGCCTAGTGAATAGAAACATATGTGTTTCACTCCTCCTGTGATATTTAACTTCCATGTCACTGGTGTATTTCCTGCACCATATACTGTGATGTTACTGGGAAGTTAGAAATATTCAAATTTGGGAAAAGCTGATGTAACTATGTTTTAGGGAGTCAAAGCGCATGCACTCAAATGCAGTCAGCAGTGCTCCAGTGAGTCAAAAAACCCGAAAAACAAGTCAGCAAAAATAGAGGTTACCACTCAAATATAGGTATTTTCTAACAGTATGTCACAAGTCCCACTCGGGGTGACAATTGCAAAAACAACAGTTGATGGACAGAATGCAGAACAATGTCATACATTCACCCCAGTTGTGAAAAAAACACAAAGGTCAGGATCCAGGGCTAGTGATTGTGGAAATATGTAATGAAAGACAGAGGTACCTGTATGGGTAACGGATATCACTGGGATGGGCTGGAAGGGAGGAGGGAGAAGAAGAGAGTGGTAGGAGAAGTATATGCCCAATTGAGGTAAAATACTTAAGAAAGGACGCAGTCATTTAATGCAAAACTGAAATAATAGTATTCAAAAATTAATAATTCGCCACAAACGCGATTGTGAACTCACCCACAAGCCGGTGATAATTCCAACCCGGCTGGGTGTCCAGAAATTTGAAAAAGTTGGAGTACGGTATCAGGAATCGATCATGGTGTCCACAAGCTAAACAAAGAATAAGAGGAAGTGAGGGGAATCTGTTAAGAAAAAGGAAAGTGCGGCGGAAGGAAAAACCGGGGGAAATGGCTTACCAGAGTGAGTGAACGCGAGTCTAAGGTAAGCGATCGCAATTCTTCACAAATTCAGTGGAAGCGTATTAGGCGCTGGAAAAAATAAAAATGAAGCTAATTAGGGCGGGTTAAGGTGTAGCAAGGTAGCGGAGGGAGCGGGGAGGAATGAACGGGTAGAGCTTACCCGTTTGGCGGCAAAAACCAACGGTCCAGTATTCGGCGTGAGGGAGGCAGGTGGGCCTGACCACGAGGGTCTGGAGAGGAGAAAACCTACATGAATACGGGATGGTGAGGGCGGGTAAAAGGTGTAAAGGTAGCGGAGGGAGCGGGGAGGAATGAACGGGTAGAGCTTACCCGTTTGGCGGCAAAAAACAACAGTCCAGTGTTCGGCGTGAGGGAGGCGGGTGGGCCTGACCACGAGTGTCTGGAGAGGTGAAAAAAGTACATGAATAGGGGATAATAACAGGAAGAAACGATGGGGCAAGAATATTATCGGAAGACAAGTGCTCTATTGACTTACCCTGAGTAGTTGGAGATAGACGGTGTAACACTGGTGCCCAGTCGCTGTCCGGATGCGGAAGCGATTGGAGAACAGTCATAGGCTTTAATAATGTTCATGTGACCAGAAAGACTAGAATGCTGCCGGTCGAGGCGCTTGAAAACCGGAAGTGAGGGAATGTCAAAAGGGTGAACCGAAGGAGAAAGCCGGCGAGAATAAAAGGGGAACCTGAGACTAGTGTATGAGTTCACTTGTAATATCATACGAGTAGCAAGCCAAGAGGCGTGTTTATTAGCTTAAGAAATTATATGCCTATAGCGGGCTATGGAACCGGAAGTAGGTTATGTCAAAAGGCAATGTAAAGGAAGGAGCCGGCAAAAAAGAAAAGAAAGACTGAGACTATTGTATGAATTCACTGGTAGGATCAATAGAGTAATACGTTGTGAGGCGTAAGTGAATAGGCGATAGAATGGATGTAAGGATAAAGGAGGTAGAGGGGGGGCAAAAAGTAGGTATAATAGAAACTTGCTCAAAGGCTGGAAAGATGCCGATTGACCGCTCCAGTACATGGTGGACAGATATGGCGGTGGGGATCGGAAATGGAAACAGGGGGCGAAGTATTGTGCCCGACACAGCATTGGCTTAAAAAGTAAGCCCGACAGAGCCTAGGTTCAAAGGAGATGAAAGATTGTAGAGGTGGTGAGTCAAAGCCGCACAAGGAAACAGAAAAAATTCAACAGATGCGTGAGGTGATGTAATGATAATCGGGAAGGAAAATGTCCAACCGGAAGTATAGCAGGGAGAGTACACTCTAGAGAGTACCTAGTGGTGCAAGGTAGGGTCGTCACGGGAGGTGTAAGAGGAACAGGACATATTTAACGTAGTGCCAAAGAAAAGAATCCCCAAAGGATGACTAATCTCATAAAGACATGTGGAAAATCCTGAAGTCAACGTTGTGAGAGTAAAGAGTGTACATGAGTATGTGTGCTTATGCAAGACAATTACATAACAGTAAATAACAGACAATAATGATTATTTTAAAATAGGTTGATATGAGAGCAGAATAAGGGAAAACTGTGCACAAAATTATGTGCCTGTAACGGGCAACCATGTTTGAGAAACATCTATCTAGCATGATAATGTATCAACCACTTAACATCAATATGACTGTGACGTATAAGACAGACATACGGTCACTTTTGTGACAAAAAACAGGTCAGCAAAGAGAAAAACAGCGAAGACTGCTTGAGTGGCTATTACCGGTTCAGAAGGCAGTCTTCATATTATTCATGATGCATCTAGACCATAGATAGTACAGACTGAATTGTTCAATCACCCAGGAAGTAGTGCAGTTCATGGTCGGTGTTCAAACCGTATTGGACCGTCTGTAAGCGCATAATACAAGTGGCTTCCAGACGTCTGAGTCTTAGTTCCCTGTTGCCACCTCTAACACTGACGGTAGCCACGTCGAAACCAAAAAAGGAGAAGCGTTTCTTGGAACTTTGGGTTGTGCAGTTCATGACGTGTCGCCATAGGATATCTGCTATCCTGGTTCAAAAGTGCTCTGACATGTTCACCAATGCGGTCTTTCAACTGCCGATATACCACTGCTTGCATGTGCATTCAAGAATATAGAACACGAAGCGTGTATTGCAGTTGATGTTGTTTCTGATAGTATACTCAATCTTGTTTTTGGCAGTGAATATCTTAATTCCATTCTGGGCTTTTCTGCAGATACCGCAGCAGCCACATTTGTGGAATCCTAAGGTGTGGGTGTTGAGCCATGTTTGTCTGCTGAGGGGACTGGGTATACTCGGGCTCAATCTAGTTCTAAGTGTTCTTCCCCATCTGTAGGTGATCTGTGGTCTCCCCGGGATGACATCTTTAAGCGATGTGTCTGCCAGTAGGATGCCCCAGTGTCTGTCTATACTCCTTTTAATTGCCAGACCCATTTCGCTGTAGTTTGTGATTAGTCTCACTTTCTGTTCTTGTTCCGTAACTACCCTTTTGTCGTGTAGTGTTTCGTTTCTCTCTATGTTGTGTATCCTTTTTTCTGCTTTGCTTATGGTACGCGCATCATAGCCTCTAGCTCTGAATCTATGTTTCATGTTGGATATACAATCTTGAAATTCTGTTTCTTCGCTACAGTTCCTTCTGGCCCTGACAAACTCCCCATAAGGGATGGCTTGTATCTGATGGGAGGGGTGGGAACTCTCTGGTGTAATATGGCATTGCATGAGGTGGCCTTTCTGTGCAATCTACTATGTAAGGTGTCTGACTTTATGTAGAGATCTACATCAAGAAATGTGATGTTAGATCTGCTGGATTCGCTCGTGAATCTCATATTCATGTCATTAGAATTAAGATGTCTGCAGAAACTGTCGAGCTCGTTTTGAGACCCTGCTCATAATAGTAGACAGTCATCTATATAACGTCCCCAGTAGATTATGGAGTCAACCCAAAGAGCCCCTTTGGTGCTCCAAATCCAGTTAGATTCAAGTACACCCATGTAGAGGTTAGCAAATGATGGTGAGAATTTGGAACCCATGGCTACCACCTTTGTTCATACATGAAGAAGTTGTTATTAAGGATAATGTCCATCATGGTGATGAGCATGTTTGTGTGTTGCCATAACGTGGCAGGCCTGTTGAGTAGAAGACTAGTGACGGCTTTAAGTCCCAATTCCGGTTCTATGGTGGTATAGAGAGAAACTACGTCCAGGGTGGCTAGGATCATGCCAGGTTGCCATTGTACATCGGCCAATATACTCAAGATGTGCTTAGTGTCCTGGATGTGAGAGGGTAGATTCTTAACCATGGGACCTAAGAACAGGTCTACATATTGTGCAAGTCTTTCAGTAGGACCGCCAATGCCCGACACTATTGGCCTTCCAGGAGGAAAAGGCGCCGGTTTATGTATCTTGGGTAGTGTGTATAGGCAGGGAAATGAGGGTCTGTGTACTTTGAGATAAAGTAACTCCTGATCATCGAATAGGCCCAGTGTATGCCAATCCGATAAACATCTGTTGATTTTGGTGATAAGTACGCTCATAGGGTTGCTTTTGACTAGTTCATAGCAGGAGGTGTCGCTTAATTGAGACATGATTTCATTGTGGTAGTCCAATCGGTTCATGACCACCACGTTACCCCCTTTATCAGCCTCCCTGATTATGATGTCGGGGTTGGAGCCTAGCGTTTTAAGGGTCATGCGTTCATCTCTACACAGATTGTCTCTAATTCTGCGTTTGTTATTGAGAGTTTTGTACCCATGTTTGTCCATGTCGGTCATAACCAAATTGTAAAAGGTGTCTATAGGGTTGCCTCCTGGGAGAGTCGGCGTCCATCTGGATTTATTTTTCAGGCCGCTATTGAGGGTCAAGTCCGTCTCTATGTCAAGATCATGTAATAGGTTGTCCATGTCTATAGGGGGGTCGTCAGAGTCTGTCAGTGAAAGAAGTAGATGTGTGACCTCTATGTCTTTTATACTGTGTCCTCGTAAAGTGTCGTCAGTACAGATCTTTCTGGCGTTCCTATTGGTAGGTTGTGTGCCCAAAAAGTGTTTTTTTATTTTGATGTTTCTAATGAATTTAAAGAGATCAATTTTGTGCCTGCATGTGTCTCCTTTTTCATGAGGGTTAAAACTCAAACCCTTACCTAAGAGTGAGATCATCCCACTGTTTAATGTCTGGGACGAGAGGTTAACAACTTGTATGCCAGAGTCTGGCTGGTCTATTTGTTCTTCCCATCCCCTGACCTGAGTTTCCTTTTGTAGTCCTCTGTGTCCTGCCCTCTTGCCTCTGCGGGTTTTCTGTCTTGGGTTCCCTGTCTTTGTTGCGTCCTGTTCTCTCTTCGTAATGTCTGGACCTTGCGTAAAAAAGACGATTTTGTTTGGCCTGGTCTGGATTGTCCGTTTGATTGGTTATCAGAATCACTATCACTAGTGTGAATGGTGTTGAGGGAAGTGGAACTCGATGAAACCGAGTGTGTGTTCTTGCTGGCGGCCCTATCTCCCTGGGCTCCTGTTTGTACCAGTTGATCGTATTTTCTGGCAAAGGTGAACACTCGTCCTTCTTTGTAATCAGCTTCGTCCCTTCTTAATTGTCTGGTCTTCCTGTCCTTAATCTCATGTTGATGTTTGGTTAGTACCTCGTTAAGAATGACGTAATTTGTTTCTGTTGCCTCTTTTAGATTTAAATCCGCAATTTCCTTTTCTAAGTTGGAGATCTCGAGTTGTAATTTCGATACTTTACGTTCTGCATTCTCTATTAATATATCAATGAGTGTGTTGGAATTAGAAGTAAGAGTTTCCTCCCATTTACCCAGTAAATCGTCATCCAGGTCATCAAATGTGGGGAAAATCTAGGAGCGCAAGCCTCTTCGGACTCTTAAGTATTGTTTTAAGGTGGCACTGTCCCACCACCTAGAATTCTCTGTTTTTTTACGTCTTTCTAGTCTCAAGAATTTGTCTTTGAGACCTTCTGTACGTGATGGGTTTCCACTGGTGGACGGTGGATTGATTGGAGTGCCTTTTGATGAGTTATCAAATAATTCTGATGCCACCTTATCTCTATCCGTGCCCTTACTCTGAGGCTAGTCTACAATGAATTGTGTGAATCGCTGGTCACCGTACACACACGTGACCTCGCCAAACACACGCATAATTTAGCTTGAGCGCCATTCTTCCTGTCATTACTGAAAAATCCTCACATCGACACAAAGCATTTCATGCGGTGCTCCAGGGGTGGAGTCCTTAGTAGACCAAGAAAAACAGCCCACCAACTGGCCTCAGCCAAAGTCCCATCGGCCGATGCCCGATTCCCTGCCTTGCCAATCCGAGGCTGTCATTGTTTCTGTTTCAGAGGACCAAATTGTAATGGACGATAAATCATGACAATCTACTTCCTTTTAGTGAGTAAACATAAGTTTTACTATTTCTGTGGTGAAACGCTGGCACTTCCCTCATGGAAATACACCTCACCAGACTATCATAGTTTAACACGGACCGAAGAAAGTGTCAGTGCTGGAAGTGGAAAACCGGAAATCCATGCATTGTAGGTCAAGGGGTTTAAAAAAATACGGTGGAGTCGCAAGGGGCAGATCCAACTTTGATTATTGGAACAGTGCTTGAAAGTTGCAAATTTAGCCCCATTTAAGAAGTCAAATAAGTGAATTAAATGCATGATTTGAACAACACGTACTTTTAATTGTATTAACAGAAAAACTATTTTGAAATGGTAGCGTTCCTTAGCTTTTGAAATAGCACAAGTCCTTCCTGAGGGCAGACTGACACACTTTTGGAAATACCTAAAAAAAACTCGAGGATATTTGACTTTGTTAACTGGAGAGTTAACTACGATTAACAGTTTTCTTTTTGTGTTTGGTATCTGAAGAAGAGGAGATATTTGCATTAACATATAAAATAAGGTAAAAATAAGCCAAAAACAACAGGTTTAAGGATAGAAGTTCTATTATGGGAATAAAAACAACAGGGCAAGAGCAGCAAGGCGCTGTGAAAATAAAGTACACCAACACTGTGCTATGAGAACAGACTTGAAAGACAAAAGTAAACCATTCAAATAACCTGAAACTTGTACCGCCTACTTGCTTCTCAGGGTAAAAGTGGCTGGCTGTTACTGTTGTTGTTACAAATAGTAGATGGGCCCACTGTCAACTCAACTCCACTGCGGTGATGTTCAATGTGAAGAATGATCACACAATAAGGCACAGAGTCAGGAGGACTGGACAAATGTGACTCAAATCCAGCCTGGACACAGCCCACAGCACAAGGTCGGGTCACAGGCGTGGTCTCCATATCACTCCCTGCCCACCAATGCCAGAAATGGGCTATCACTGCATGGCTTCGCAATAAGTCATTACTTTGATTGTTCATGCTCTGTTGGCAGGGAGAGCCTCCCACTCCCATGGTGCCATGTGCACAAAGTGCACCAGAGGCCTAGACTAGGTCTAGCAATTGTGTCTCAGCCAATCCAGACACTGCTCCCTTGCTGTCACACAGCATGAGAGCAGCACCAGGATTAGATGAGCAGGCAACTTCACTGCTCATTAGGAGTCCAGGGGTTGCAGCTTTGATCAACCCCTGCTCACTAATGTGAACTTAGAGAGAATCATCTAGTGCACATTTCCAACCTGACATGCACACTAGGTACCACACTGTCTGCCACCAGTATGTAGTGTCAGTCTATGAAATTCAAGCCCCACCCACTTCAGAGCCAAACAGAAACCGCCCATGGCTGAAGGCTGTGACTGCTGCAGGCACGATAATAAATGATACATTATTTGGAAAGTTTGCATTATTTGTTGTTTTTTTTTTAATGACATGTAATGGGGGTACGGGTAGCAAAATATCAGTGGGTCAATGCCCCAGAGACCTACGGCAGGAACCACCACCTGCACCTCCCACTGGAAGAAAGAATCCATGTGCGTCTAGTGTAGTGCTGTGGGAGGAGTTTAGTGGGGAGGAATTTAGTGGGGCTACCCTAGTGTCCCTGGGGGACAGTGAGGTGGTTCCTAAGATCGATGTGCCCTCAAATACTACTAAGTATAGGCAATGGGTCACCATCAATGGGCAAGGTGTGGGGCTCTGAGGGATACTATAGTAAGTGTTAGAATCGGGGGTCTCTAGTTGGCAATGGTTTGCACCTTTGTCCAAATAGGGGCCCTTCCTTGTAGTCAGGATAAGGGGAATACACTCCTAAAATAACCCCTGCTCACCCCCGTGGTAGCTTGGAACGAGCAGTCAGGGTTATTTCAGAGGCAGTGTGTGAAGCATTTTCACATAACCAACAGTAACACAGTGTAAACACTACAAACGGACACCACATCGGTTTAGAAAAATATCCAACCCTTTAATTCTTCAAAACAAGACCAAAACGATAAAAATCCAACATACAGTACTTAAAAATATGCACTTTGCAATAATAACCTTAAAAATGCAATTCCTTGAAGTAGGTAGCTCCGTTAGGTGCTACGGCGGTGCTGAAAACAACAGAATCCAACAGTTTCGTCCGACCGCATCGTGGCGATCACGTTGGTGAGGGCCGGTCGTGGCAACGATCTCAGTTGCAATGTGAAGCGTAGCGGTGCGCCGTGCTGTGCCCTCAAGGCATGGTGCAGGCAGCGGCTCAATGATGGTCATCCAGCGGCACCGGTGAGACCAGGGCTGCGATGCGGAGTGAGGAGGTGCTCGTTGCGGTGCTGACAGGTCACGGTGCAGGCGACATTGCAGGTTGCTGGGAGCTGCCGTTGGTCGGTCCGGACTGCGTTGCAGGACGAGGTGGTGCGTTTTGAGACTTACGAGCGGTGCCCCCAAGCCACGGTGCAGTTACGGGTGTCTAAGGCAGCAGGCAGCGATGTCGTCGGTGAAACCAGGGTGGTGGAGTGAAGAGAGGTGCTGAGTGGCCACAGGTCACGGTGCAAGCAGTGACTCGGTGGTGGCGGCAGTCGTCATCGTCGGTGAGACCAGGGTTGCAGTGTGAGATGCAGCGGAGACTCTGCGGTGCCTTCAGGACATGGAGCCCGCCATGGAGTCGGTGATGGAGTTGACTGCTTTCCCCCTCTGTGGCAACTGAAACCGCTGTTACAGAGGTGGTACCCAGAGGTAGTTAAAGTCTTTGCTGTCCCTGTGACTTCGTGAACAAGAGGGAAGCTCTATTCCAAGCCCTTGGACATACTCAGCAAAATTAACGCCTTCGCTGCGATCGGAATTCCGCCCAGGTGCTGGACATTCCGATCGCGGGCGTGGTCGTGACGAGCTCAGCTCGTCATGCGCACAGCCCGCCCGCGCAGCATGACGAGCTGAGCTCGTCATGAGCAGGGAAGGGGTTAAAGAAAGTTCAGTCCAGTCCTTCACTGCCCAAGGCTAAATCAGCAACTGCAGGCCAACCCAACAAAGAAACACCACAGCAGCGGGGCAGTACTCATCTTAGCAGTTCTTCCAGCTTTTCTTCTTGGCGGATTCCTTGATCCAAGCGAGTTCTAACAATCTAGGGTCTGGGCCCCAATATTTATACTGCATTTCTCTATGTTCTCCTAGGCAGAGAGTGTCTGTGCTTAGTCCAAACCAGTTTGGTCCTCTCCAGCTTCCGGGCAGGAGGTGGAGCCAGCATTGTCCAAGGCAGACCAGGCCCATTCAGCTGTAAGGAAATCTCCTCCCACTACTCTAAATGCAGCCCAGTTCTTTTCAGCCCAGCCATGACTCATCCAGGAAAGGCAGGACATACCTCAACCCCCCAGTGGCTGTCTGAAGACAATGCACATCCCCAGCCCCTGTCACTCCAAAGCCAGACAGTCAATATACAAACCAGCTGAGGCACACAGGATTGCTAAGCAAGAAAATACCTACTTTCTAAAAGTGGTATTTTCAATAACACACAATATAAAAATCATCTTTACTAAAAGATGCATTTTTATATTCTGAGTTCAGGCGTACTAAACTCCAACTTCCCATCTTGTCCCAATGGGAAGTTATGCTTATAAGATGTTATAAGTAAACCCCCATTCTATCCTAAGGGACAGATAGCCTTTGAAAAGTGAAAAACGAAATACACTATATTTCACTATCAGGACATGTCACACAATGAAATGAAATGAAATTTGTACTTGTAAAGCGCACCCATACCCCCAAAGGGGTGTCCAGGCGCTGTACGCATACCGCTGTGGAACCCTTCCTGGCTTTTCCCTGTGAAATGTCCACTCCTGGGCACCCCCAGGGTGAAGCCAGGCATCCCAGCGCTGTTGGGGCCGTTGTGGAGATTAAGCAAGCTATTGCCCAGAGTTGCAGAGTGGGACCCATGATTAGAATAGGCACCGAGGCGAGAATTATCAGGTCCGAGGAAATTGAGCCCAAGACCCGCCGAGGCGGGAATTGAACCCTGGTCCCGGGCCAGATTTCTGCATCAGGGTCTGCCGCTTTAACCATTGAGCCACACACACCAGTGCACATTTTGCCAAAAGGCCCAAGCCATTATTTCTGTTCTGAGAGCAGTTTCACATCTCATCCAGAGGAAAACACTGATAGGGAGGGCAGCGACTGGATAGGCTTATGCTAATTAGCTCACTCCAGTTTCAAGCAGGCAAAGTGTAAGCTTTAAAATGGTACTTTTCCTGACTTTTTTTGTAAAATCCAACTTTACTAATTCAATGGATATTAACTGAATATCAAAAACAGTGGTTGAATGGACTCTGTAATTTATTCCAAATCAAAGTTACCAAAAATGGAATTTCATTTTGTAGTTTTATTTTCTCATAGAAATCACTGCAGTCCTAAACCATGGAACCAGCGTTTAGGGGCTAGTCACTCTAGGATCATGCCACCCTTAAATTCTTACATCTTCCTCTTTTTAATTCTAGGCACCCTAACATGTAGTTAACAAGGCACACTTAGGGTGTATTGATATTTCAAAGTAGAGTTCCTACCTGTCAATGAGGTTTATTTTGATAGATTCACATGCAGGTTTAAAGCCAGCCGCAGTCAGGATACACATGCAGGCCTGAAGCCAAGTTTTACTTGTCTGCCTAGTGAATAGAAACATATGTGTTTCACTCCTCCTGTGATATTTAACTTCCATGTCACTGGTGTATTTCCTGCACCATATACTGTGATGTTACTGGGAAGTTAGAAATATTCAAATTTGGGAAAAGCCGATGTAACTATGTTTTAGGGAGTCAAAGCGCATGCACTCAAATGCAGTCAGCAGTGCTCCAGTGAGTCAAAAAACCCGAAAAACAAGTCAGCAAAAATAGAGGTTACCACTCAAATATAGGTATTTTCTAACAGTATGTCACAAGTCCCACTCGGGGTGACAATTGCAAAAACAACAGTTGATGGACAGAATGCAGAACAATGTCATACATTCACCCCAGTACAGAGATCTGGGCCTAAATCCATCGTTTTTTTGCTCACCATGCCATTCCAGTTTGAACCCAGCCATATGCAAATCAGTCTTGACCCTGTGTCTCATGGGAACAGTCCAGCCCGAACTGCCAAGCCAGGTCCTCCCTGGACTGGAAACAAGCATCCTAGGACCGGTTTCGGGGTTTCACCCCTCTTCAGCCAGGATAGCTTGATTCCAGTGGCATGGAGAGCACGGGACCCACGTCTGGGCATACCCGTCACACTCTGGGTGACAATTGCAAAAACAACAGTTGATGGACAGAATGCAGAACAATGTCATACATTCACCCCAGTACAGAGATCTGGGCCTAAATCCATCGTTTTTTTGCTCACCATGCCATTCCAGTTTGAACCCAGCCATATGCAAATCAGTCTTGACCCTGTGCCTCATGGGAACAGTCCAGCCCGAACTGCCAAGCCAGGTCCTCCCTGGACTGGAAACAAGCATCCTAGGACCGGTTTCGGGGTTTCACCCCTCTTCAGCCAGGATAGCTTGATTCCAGTGGCATGGAGAGCACGGGACCCACGTCTGGGCATACCCGTCCCACTTGGGGTGACAATTGCAAAAACAACAGTTGATGGACAGAATGCAGAACAATGTCATACATTCACCCCAGTACAGAGATCTGGGCCTAAATCCATCGTTTTTTTGCTCACCATGCCATTCCAGTTTGAACCCAGCCATATGCAAATCAGTCTTGACCCTGTGCCTCATGGGAACTGTCCAGCCCGAACTGCCAAGCCAGGTCCTCCCTGGACTGGAAACAAGCATCCTAGGACCGGTTTCGGGGTTTCACCCCTCTTCAGCCAGGATAGCTTGATTCCAGTGGCATGGAGAGCACGGGACCCACGTCTGGGCATACCCGTCCCACTCGGGGTGACAATTGCAAAAACAACAGTTGATGGACAGAATGCAGAACAATGTCATACATTCACCCCAGTACAGAGATCTGGGCCTAAATCCATCGTTTTTTTGCTCACAATGCCATTTCAGTTTGAACCCAGCCATATGCAAATCAGTCTTGACCCTGTGCCTCATGGGAACAGTCCAGCCCGAACTGCCAAGCCAGGTCCTCCCTGGACTGGAAACAAGCATCCTAGGACCGGTTTCGGGGTTTCACCCCTCTTCAGCCAGGATAGCTTGATTCCAGTGGCATGGAGAGCACGGGACCCACGTCTGGGCATACCCGTCCCACTCGGGGTGACAATTGCAAAAACAACAGTTGATGGACAGAATGCAGAACAATGTCATACATTCACCCCAGTACAGAGATCTGGGCCTAAATCCATCGTTTTTTTGCTCACCATGCCATTCCAGTTTGAACCCAGCCATATGCAAATCAGTCTTGACCCTGTGCCTCATGGGAACAGTCCAGCCCGAACTGCCAAGCCAGGTCCTCCCTGGACTGGAAACAAGCATCCTAGGACCGGTTTCGGGGTTTCACCCCTCTTCAGCCAGGATAGCTTGATTCCAGTGGCATGGAGAGCACGGGACCCACGTCTGGGCATACCCGTCCCACTCGGGGTGACAATTGCAAAAACAACAGTTGATGGACAATTCTTTTTATAGCATAGAATTGACATTTAGTATGTCAGAAAAAAGGACCAGCAGGAAGAGCACACTGAGTTTGTACAAGGCCGTGAGGAAGACCTTGAGAGGTTGAAATGTGTTGCCTCCTAATTTCAGCTTCTAAGTAACCATTGATATTGTTATTAGGTCATCCATGCAGCAGTATTGTTTTGTGCAAGTCTGAATCCAATGTTAGGATGCACACCACACTCTGCTGTGGTTGCTCACATTATGTTGTTTGCTATCTTCAAAACATGGTCAATAATCATTGATGTCACCAAGTACAAGATCACAACTTCAAACCACAGCACTCCAGGCAATAGCCATCATGTTCACTCATAACAGATCTCTAATCCAAAAATATCAGTAGGCACTTTGTGGCAGATAGAACTACATGCATAATATTTCTGATGCATTTTCACTCAGTTATTTCTTACGAGAATATACTAATGAAATATCACATTATTAAGCCACAAGCCACCGTGTCTGGCATCCTACTTGAACCTTTCCCTCCACCCTGGAAAAAGGTATCGAGTTTTCCTGGTTTAAAAGTGGAAGTTTAGTATACAATTGAGATGATCTCTTGTGCAAATTAGTCATCAGAGGCTAAAGTTAATGAATTTGAAAGCATTTGTTTTCTTAAGGAGCATTGATTTCACCTTAATGCAGAGAGATAAAGGCTCTATTTCTAATTTAGTTATACACCTATATAAATATATATATGTATATATAAATATATATGTAAATGTATGTCCTTAACTATGTATACATATTTCAGCAATTACAACCCTCCATTTATGAGAATATTAAACTGCATATGATATATGCTTTGTAAAGATCACTGTTTTTGTCAGTCCAAAAACAAACTCAGACCAAAGACTGTCCAAGAGTTTGGAAAGAAAGTACAGTGTCTGTTCCTCAATGAACCATGCCACTTTCTTTCATGGTAGCACTATCATTGTTCATTGCAGTATCATCGGTTCTGATCTACACATTAAGCAGTTTACAGCCATCTGTTCTTTTCTATAGAGGCCAAAACTCCATCCTAGAGTGGGCTGAGAACAGCTGGGAAAATAATGAAATATTTGCATCAAAATGTAATTACTTGGATTCTCCAGATCTAATATTAACTTTTGGATTTCCTCTTTCTGGGTGATCTAGTTGTTCCTACTGCCAGCAAAGTGATAACAAAGAAGAAACCAAGTAAGTACTGCATCACTGTGTGAATAAGACTTGAAAGCATTAAGTTACAGAATGCAAAATAATCACATAGCACGAAATGTCTCTGATTGTCCTGAAGAATTTTAAAACCAATCCTTTCACAATTGTGCTTTTCATCACCTCTGTTGTATGGTTACAGATACCCTGGTGGGCACAGTCATATGATGTCAAGAATACGTTAGAAATACCTACTTAACATTATTGAATGTAGAACATTCCTCTAATACTATTCAGAGTTTTTATCGTCAACTGCTGCTTTGTACCTTTTTTTTGTGATCAAGCACCAAAACATCCATACTCAGAGCATGTGCTTTAAAAAAAATACATATTCCCTCTCTGCCCTTTGTATGTTTCATTATCACAAAAAGAATGAAAGGAACAGATACCTCTACCATAACATCCTGACAGAACTTTAAACTGACATGCTGTGCAGGTGTGAGGTGCAGATACGTTTTGAGAACTCCCTTCTAAGAGACAAGCATGCAGTGTCTTTCATAGATTTTGACACACTACATATGCCACAAATCTAATATGATGACTGGGAAAAAACTGCAACCTGTGTGACGTTAGGGATTGTGAGAAACAAGGACCTGTTAGCTTTTTGCTCCCATTCTGACTACTAGGCACTGGTTTTCTGACTCTGATTGTACCCTGGGCTCTGCTAACCAGACCCAGGGACTCTGCTATGATTAAAAGTGCATTGTAATTAGGCATAACTACAATTGTTACTGACAACCTTTCTATAAGTCCCTAGTATGTGGTAGGGCATGTAGGTATAAAGGCCCCGTCGATTTAATGTACATAGGTGTGTACTACTGTGGTGCCTGCTGTCATTTTGCAGGCTGCTTTTAAACTTAAATTATATGCAAATCCATCTATGGAATTAAAGGTACATTAGTTTTACATATAAGTCACACTCAAGGTCTCCCCTCCGTACTCCAGTGGTAGAGTGCCTTGTAACTATAAGGAGAGATATGATAAAAGATCTTTTATATGCCCTTGTGAGGGAAAAACTGCTAATTTCATTTTTTCCCAATTGAGTCAAAATGATTCTATAGGCTAACATGGGAATATGTTATTAAACTGTAACTATTGAAATAAAGGAGCTATAATGATGCTTTAAAGTACCAAAATGTATTCTAACTATCACAGAAAATAAGTAATGGAACTTTCTTTTCAGTAAGCCGAAATCCAACCTTCCAGGTGCTCTCTCCTGGTTTGCCAGGCTGAGCAAAGCTGTCTTAATGAGGTGTGAAGTGGCCTGCCTTAAGACAAGGAATTTCCTGTGGGAGGAGAACTGCAAGCTGCAGAGCACAAGGCAGGAAGGAGGTGGAGGGGCCAAACTGGTCTTAATAAATGGAATGACAGCTTCACCCCTAAATCCTGCACCCTCAGCCAAATAGGAGCCCCACTAAATAGATTAGCGAGTGGGGTGGAAGGGGAGTGTTAGGAAACCTTAGTCACACCAGTGGGTTGGCTTAGCCAGATCTAACTGCCCTGGAGAGAGTTTCTCCATTTAGTATATTAGAAGAATAGTGATTTCTGGGTCAAGAATATACCACACTTTAGAGGAGGTGGTCATACTCCCCCTCGTGGTACCCTGCATTCTGTTGGTAGGTGTGCCCCACTGCTTCATACCCCAGAACTGTGAATAAATATGGGAGTGTTGTCCAGAAACTCAAATCTGCTGCCTGAAACAACAAGGAGAAAAAGGACTACCCTGCTGGAATCCTGATCTATACCCAAAGGATTGCACTCTGAAGGACTGCACCTGATGCACAATCTGGTACTATAGCCCTCATTCATAATTCCAGATGAGTTCTGATTAGTAGTGGGTAAGATGACACTTTTGTTATATCCACCAGCCAGTGGGTTGGGTGACTTCTAATTACTCCCTGACCAATGTGTAAGGCGGATGCTGGATACCCAGTCGGGAATGTGCCTAGAAACTGAACAGATGCCTCTTACTCAACCAAAACAAACTGGTTCTGGAAACAGCTCCTCCTATTTCTGAAATGGTGGCAGATTTGCCACAATTAGCCCTGGGTTTCAAGTACTATACTTCCTTATGCCCTAATTGATAACTAACTATACATTTGCAGACTTCATCCTGGTAAAATTAAGTTGCAGAAGTTCGACAGCCAACTCTAACTGCCCTTCCTGAGAGAGGATGATTTGCCTACCTTAAACCTGAACATCTTGCCAAAAGGCCCAAGTCATTATTTCTGTTCTGAGAGCAGTTTCACATCTCATCCAGAGGAAAACACTGATAGGGAGGGCAGCGACTGGATAGGCTAATGCTAATTAGCTCACTGCAGTTTCAAGCAATTCAATGGATATTTACTGAATATCAAAAACAGTGGTTGAATTGACTCTGTACCTTATTCCAAATCAAAGTTACCAAAAATGGTATTTAATTTTGTAGTTTTATTTTCTCATAGAAATCACTGCAGTCCTAAACCGTGGAACTAGCTATTAGGGGCTAGTCACTGTAGGAACATGCCACCCTTAAATTCTTACATCTTCCTCTTTTTAATTCTAGGCGCCCTAACATGTAGTTAACTCGGCACACTTAGGGTGAATTAATATTTCAAAGTAGAGTTCCGACCTGTGAATGAAGCTTATTTTGATAGATTCACATGCAGGCTTAAAGCCAGCAGAAGTCAGGATACACATGCAGGCCTAAAGTCAAGTTTTACTTGTCTGCCTAGTGAATAGAAACATATGGTGATAGCAGTAGCACGGGGGCTGTCAACAGACGACGGAATACGATTTATTTATTTTTCCCTATGCCGTTGTCTGTCAACTTGCACCCCCTCCCACCCCGCTCCACCGCACTTACCTGCACCAACCCCCACTCCAAGCATTTGCAGTGAATAAAGTATTTTAAAGCTTAAATAGCCAGCACTTAAATAGAAAATTAACATTCAAATGAAAAAAATATACTTTAGAAGCACAGAATTATCAAAAATACTAGATTCTCAATTTTAATTGTGTTTTTTATCCATACATTTTTTTGTGTATGTTTTTATTAATGTTCACTGGGGAACACATAATATGGCACAGTCCTAAACTGCCTTTTACACACACTTTTTATATGATACTCATTTTATTTTTTACAGTACTTAAGAGCGGTTCTCCAATGCTCAGAGACAGGTGAAAGGTGCATTTGTGTGTTTTTGTTTTACTTGCGGCTACCATCACATGTACGTTCTGAGAAAGGAAATGATGCTAGTTTGTAAATGCAAAAAGAAACAAAAAATAGTGCATGCAGTTTTATATAGCATTGGAGGCATTGGACCGCTTTACGTGAGCACCGGATAACATTACAGAGGGTCATATTGTATTTTTTTAGGTTCATGTAGATTAAGTGATTTGCCCAGAATGACAGGATGTCGAAATGACACTGGGACTTCAACTTGGTTTCCCAGTTTTAAAGTCAACTAAGGCCACAACCTGTTCCTGTTGACTGCAATAATTGTTATCTGGCAGACAAACGACATGAGCAGAGACTGATTTATTTATGTTGCTAGCATTGAGTGGAGGAGGACAAAAATAATCTGAAGAGGTCCCTCTCTGGCCCTCACCAACCCCCATCATCTGATGCTTCAGTCCTCTCCCCTGCTTCAGTCCCCTAAAAAGAAAGTGCAAATGGCTTCCCAACTGCAGCTCCTTTGCAGACTCTATCACAACTGGAGGGAGGCAGGCAGGGGAAGGCGGGTTGGGGGGACTAATGGTACCTGGTAGTGGAACGATGCGTATAAGGATCGTCGTGGGGTCTAGATGACCGTGCTGGTTCAAGCGAATCTATAAGGAAGGGGTAACCGGTTAGGGTGAGCGAGGTACTAAGGGAATGCGAAGGCAAGAGAAATCGCAGCAGCTTACGTGGTAACTCGCAGCAGCATACGTGGTAAATGTAGGAGGTCCAGCCAGTCAGCGAAGTTCGTACTGGACGTAGGCAAGGGGGAGTCAATCACGGTGAACCAATGTAGCCCGCTGCGGCCAGCTGTGGGAAGAAGGAAGTAACCGGTCAACGCGGTACCAGTGTTGGTGGCCGCGGGGGAGCAGGACTCTGCGGTGGTGATCTGGGGGAGGAGGGGAGGCGAGGACTTACTTGAGATAGAAAAGGAGGGACTGGATCCTGCTACTTCCAATGCAGACAGCATACAGTGAATGGTGCCGGAGTCTGTTGGAGCGGGTTAGTCAGCGTGTTGGTGGAAGCACCGGCAGTTCAATTAGATAAGGGGGAGAGCGTGCGTGCGTGATGACGTGTCACGGGTGGAGTCAGAGCGTCTAGGGCTGGCGGCCATATTGAATGAGGCACTTGTGATGCCAATAACCTGGGACATGAGCGTGGCTCAATATGAACCAAGCGGAATAGCAATAAGGAATTCAACAAAACAATGAATAAAGAAAATTAAAACAAGAAATTAAAATAACAGCTGACAATAGGTTAGCTGTATACAGGCATTATGTACAGAGTGTTAGGAACACATAAAGTTACAATATCAGGTTCCATTCCTCAATGGTATTGAGTCCACTTTCGATTGAGCGGCATTTGAACATCCAAAGGCACTCAAGCCTGTTGAGGATAGCTTGAAGATCACCCCCTCTTGGGCTTGGGTGTACCATGTCAATGACTTGCCAACGCAGATCTTGTTCAGAGTGTCCTTTTTCAATAAAATGTTCTACCAGAGGCGCATTGATATTCTGGCAGCGAATTCTGCTTCTGTACTGTCCTATAAGTGCTTTTATTTTCTGCGTGGTTTGCCCAATATAAAGGAGGTTACACGGACATAGAATACAATAGATTATGTTGACTGAATTGCAGTTTGAAAAGAAATCCAGTTTGTGAATAGTAGTGCCGAAAACAAATTCTTTAGTGTTTTTTGTGAGTGGGCATGCAACACAATTTCCACATTTAAAGTGCCCTGTCACTGGGGGGAGACCAAAAAATTAGCGCACAGTGTTGGCCTTCAGTGAGGGTTTATGTGCCCTAACCAAATGGTCTTTAATGTTGCGTCCCCTCTTGAAGGAGAACAAGGGGGCCTCATTTGTGATATCGATGGAGATAAGGAGGTGCCAGTGTTTTTTGATCAGTTTAGTTATTTTGTTACTGGCGGGCACAAATGTGGTGACGCAGGGAATGCGTGTCATAGGTTTTTTGGGGTTTGGTTCCAGTAGGGTCTCCCTATGTGTGTACCAGGCCCTTTTCATAGATCTCCTAACCAGGCGCCGAGGGTAACCTCTACTTATGAGTTTCTCACATAGGGTATCCACTTCCCTAAAATAATCCTCTTTAAATTTGCAATTCCTGCGTATCCTTAAGAATTGTCCGTATGGAAGACCATCACGTAGTGCTCTCGGATGGTTACTTTTGTAGTGGAGTAGGGTGTTACGTTCTGTGGGTTTGCGATATAAGGTGGTGTACAGACCACCCTCTGCTGGTGTGACGTTAACGTCTAGGTAGCTAATCCGTGTGGTACTAGAGCCATATGTGAACTTAAGGTCAGGTTGGCAGTTGTTAAGCCATGTACAAAAGGAGTCAAGTTCCGTTGTGGAACCCTGCCAAATCATAAACACGTCATCGATGTAACGACGCCAGCTCCTGATTTTATCGCGATAGGGGTTAACTTGGTTAAGGACATATGTTTTCTCCATATCGTCAACAAAGAGTATGGCAAAATTTGGGGCAAAAACTGCCCCCATAGACGTGCCCTTGCATTGCCTGTAGTATTTGTCATGGAACATGAAATAGTTTTTTGTCAGGGCTATCTCCAGGAGTGAGATAATGAATTCACTGGGAACCTTGTGAGGTCTTGGTCTGTTATCCAGATGTCCTTTGATAACCAAGGTGCCTTTATCCTGCGGGATGTTAGTGTAAAGGGATTCTATATCTAATGTGACAAGAAGCTCAGATATGGGATCAAAATGTTCTTGCTCAATTTGTCTGATGAAGTGCGTTGTGTCCTTGACATAGGCTACGGTGTCTTGTATCATATCATGAATGAAAAAATCGATGTACCTGCCTAGAGGCTCGAGGATGGAGCCGCAGCCTGACAGGATAGGTCTACCCGGAGGGTTAGTTTGGTTCTTGTGAACCTTTGGTAGTGTGTAGATCACTGGTGTTCTGGGATTTTTGTTATTGAGAAAAAGAAACTCATTGTGGCTGATGTAGCCTATTTCCTCAGCCTCTTTGGTGATGGTCTGAATAAGATTTTGGATTTCGGATAAAGGGCTTTGATTGAGTAGCTCATAGTGGTTGGCATTGTTAAGTTGGCGCATGATCTCGTTGTCATAGTTGATTTTATCCTGAATGACAATGCCGCCACCTTTATCACAGGGCTTGATGATAATGTCGTCCATCTTTTTAAGGTTAAGGAGACTTTTCCTTTCATCAAGACTGATGTTGTAGGGGATGAAGTCATGTTGATTTCTCAATTTGTCAAGATCTTTGAGGACTAGATTTTCAAAGGTTATTACCTCAGGAGGTAGGCAACCTGTGGGGGGGTTGAAGGTCGATTTAGGGCATAGCCCTGTAATGTCATATTTGGTTGGAAACTCTTTGTTCAGAAAGAAGGACTTCAATCTGATTTTTCTGAAAAATTGGTAGATCTCAATTTGTATGTTAAACCAATCCGGTTTTTCTGTAATTACATACGAAAGTCCTTTACTCAGAAGGGCTGTCTCAGAAGAAGCTAGTTGATGACTAGAGAGATTGAAAATGGGAATGGGTTCCATAGGAGGAGAGGAAAAATCATCCTCCATCCTTGTTACGTTTAGTATTGGTAGCCCCATTGGTAAAACTTCCGCCTTGTCTGGCGTTCTCCTGGCGGAAAGTTGTAGCGTTGTTTCACCCTCCCCTCTCGGTTTGGAAGGGTTGGCCTCTCCCTAAAAAATTGGGATTGTTACTTGCTGAGCTAGATCCTGCACCTGGGTCTGAGGAATCAGAATCTGCAGATGAGTCAGAGAAAGAGACAGGTTGTCTATTCTTAAATCTGCCCCATGTACCCGCCTGTTGTCTAGGAGTGAACTGGGGGTTTGTAAAGTAGTCTTCTCGGAGGTATGGGTAGTTTTTTTCTTTACTGTAGTTCTTTATGTCTTTGGTAACCTTTGTAGCTTTTTTGTGGTGTTCGAATTTATGAAAATCCGAAATGGTTCTTTCTAATCTCTCAAGGATGGTTTTAGCGTCAGACAGGCTGTCAAGTTCCAGAATGGCTTTTTCTAATGCTAGTATTTCCTCAAGCTCTTTCTTGCTGTATTCTAGTGCTGTGTCTATGCCCAGGTACCATTAGTCCCACCCAACCCGCCTTCCCCTGCCCAATATTACCTTATTGGCCTTGAATCCCCTTCATACGGTAAATAGCTACCACACGCCAAGGCATGCTGGCATTACGTGCGTTATGTGCCTTCAACTTTTCTGCACATGCCCAATTACACGGTCTTCTTGAAATGTTGTACATGGCAATTATCTTAATTAATTTTTCTGGCAATCCATGTATGTCGTCCTACTTGCACAACCTCACCTTGTGCCTGCACCCTGCTGTTATAGCTCCTTTCATTATTTGCAGCTCCTTCTCCCTTTTCTGTTACCCTTTCCCTCTTGTAACTGACTAACTACCAGCTAAGTAAATTTTCTGTAACTGCATTCCGCTATCTATGCTCTTTATTTATTAGTGTAGTCAATCGCTCTCTCAGAATTTGTTTATTTAATTATTTGTCCATGTCCCCGGGACCAATGGTTTTTCTTGTTATCTAGATCCTACCTGCTCACACGCTTTCTCGTCCTGATGATGATCTCTAACTAAAGAGATCGAAACGCCGTCGACTTCCACAACCGAAACTCCTTCAAACATATCTTATTAACTACGGAGTTTTGTACAGTGTTGTCAATGCAATGTAAATTTTAAGTCACTAGCACTTATCACTTCACGCACTTTTCACCTCCTGTGTGAGCACCAGGACTAGCTCCTATAATGTGAATGATACTCCTTTTATGATGTTAATACATGTGATATCATTCGTACAACCTTGCGTCCCCGCACATTTTGTTTTCCCAGTCCTGTTGGGACTCTCTGTTCACTACTAAAACCTAGACTAAGACAACACTTGAAATAATAGTAGCTCTGGCTACCCGAGGACCCAATTGGCCTCACCCTAGACCGCTGTCTTTTGCAAATACATATATTACCCCTGGTCTTACTACTGGGGTACCCTTGTTCTTTACACCTCATGCTGTGACAGGTAGAGTGGAGCAGTCCATTGTCGTTCTGCCTCTGACAATTAGCCATCTGGCCTAACTTTGTGTGCATGGTGTCATGTTTGTGAGGGCTCCATTAACAGCCTTTCATGCGGTGCTCCAGGGGTGGAGTCCTTAGTAGACCAAGAAAAACAGCCAACCAACTGGCCTCAGCCAAAGTCCCATCGGCCGATGCCCGATTCCCTGCCTTGCCAATCTGAGGCTGTCATTGTTTCTGTTTCAGAGGCCCAAATTGTAATGGACGATAAATCATGACAGTCTACTTCCTTTTAGTGAGTAAACATAAGTTTTACTTTTTCTGTGGTGAAATGCTGGCACTTCCCTCATAGAAATACACCTCACCAGACTATCATAGTTTAACACGGACCGAAGAAAGTGTCAGTGCTGGAAGTGGAAATCCAGAATTCCCTGCATTGTAGGTCAAGGGGTTTCAAAAAAGACAGTGGAGGCGCAAGGGGCAGATCCAACTTTGATTATTGGAACAGTGCTTGAAAGTTGCAAACTTAGCCCCATTTAACAAGTAAAATAAGTGAATTAAATACATGATTTGAACAACACGTACTTTTAATTGTATTAACAGAAAAAGAATTTTGAAATGGTAGCGTTCCTTAGCTTTTTGAAATAGCACAAGTCCTTCCTGAGGGCAGACTGACACACTTTTGGAAATACCTAAAAAAAACTCGAGGATATTTGACTTTGTTAACTGGAGAGTTAACTACGATTAACAGTTTTCTGTTTGTGTTTGGTATCTGAAGATATTTGCATTAACATATAAAATAAGGTAAAAATAAGCCAAAAACAACAGGTTTAAGGATAGAAGTTCTATTATGGGAGTAAAAACAACATGGCAAGAGCAGCAAAGCGCTGTGAAAATAAAGTACACCAAAACTGTGCTATGAGAACAGACTTGAAAGACAAAAGTAAACCATTCAAATAACCTGAAACTTGTGCCGCCTATTTGCTTCTCAGGGTAAAAGTGGCTGGCTGTTACTGTTGTTGTGACAAATCGTAGATGGGCCCACTGTAAACTCAACTCCACTGCGGTGATGTTCATTGTGATGAATGATCACACAATAAGGCACAGAGTCAGGAGGACTGGACAAATGTGATTCAAATCCAGCCTGGACACAGCCCACAGCACAAGGTCGGGTCACAGGCGTGGTCTCCATATCACTCCCTGCCCACCAATGCCAGAAATGGGCAATCACTGCTTGGCTTCGCAATAAGTCATTAGTGTGATTGTTCATGCTCTGTTGGCAGGAAGAGCCTCCCACCCCCATGGTGCCATGTGCACAAAGTACACCAGAGGCCTAGACTAGGCCTAGCAATTGTGTCTCAGCCAATCCAGACACTGCTCCCTTGATGTCACACAGCATGAGAGCAGCACCAGGAATAGATGAGCAGGCAACTTCACTGCTCATTATGAGTCCAGGGGTTGCAGCTTTGATCAACCTCTGCTCACTAATGTGAACTTAGAGAGAATCATCTAGTGCACATTTCCAACCTGACATGCACACTAGGTACCACACTGTCTGCCGCCAGTATGTAGTGTCAGTCTATGAAATTCAAGCCCCACCCACTTCAGAGCCGAACAGAAACCGCCCATGGCTGAAGGCTGTGACTGCTGCAGGCACGATAATAAAATATACATTATTTGGAAAATATGCATTATTTGTTTGTTTTTTATTAATGACATGTAATGGGTGTACGGGTGGCAAAATGTCAGTGGGTCAATGCTCCAGAGACCTACGGCAGGAACCACCACCTGCACTTCCCACTGGAGGAAAGAATCCATGTGTGTCTAGTGTAGTGCTGTGGGAGGAGTTTAGTGGGGAGGAATTTAGTGGGGCTACCCTAGTGTCCCTGGGGGACAGTAAGATGGTTCCTAAAATCGATGTGCCCTCAAATACTACTAAGTATAGGCAATGGGTCACCATCAATGGGGAAGGTGTGGGGCTCTGAGGGATACTATATTAAGTGTTAGAATCGGGGGTCTCTAGTTGGCAATGGTTTGCACCTTTGTCCAAATATGGGCACTTCCTTCTAGTCAGGATAAGGGGAATACACTCCTAAAATAACCCCTGCTCACCCCCGTGGTAGCTTGGCACAAGCAGTCAGGGTTACTTCAGAGGCAGCGTGTAAAGCATTTTCGCATAACCAACAGTAACACAGTGTAAACACTAGAAAAGGACACCACACCGGTTTAGAAAAATATCGAACCCTTTTATATCTTCAAAACAAGACCAAAACGATAAAAATCCAACATACAGTACTTAAAAATATGCACTTTGCAATAATAACCTTAAAAATGCAGTTCCTTGAAGTTGGTAGCTCCGTTCAGTGCTACTGCGGTGCTGAAAACAACAGAATCCAACAGTTCCGTCTGACTGCATCGTGGCGATCACGTTGGTGAGGGCCAGTCGTGGCAACCATCTCAGTTGCAATGTGAAGCGTAACGGTGCGCCGTGCTGTGCCCTCAAGGCATGGTGCAGGCAGCGGCTCAATGACGGTCATCCAGCGGCACCGGTGAGACCAGGGCTGCGATGCAGAGTGAGGAGGTGCTCGTTGCAGTGCTGACAGGTCACGGTGCAGGCGACATTGCAGGTTGCTGGGAGCTGCCGTTGGTCGGTCCGGACTGCGTTTCGGGACGAGGTGGGGCGTTTTGAGACTTGCGAGTGGTGCCCCCAAGCCACGGTGCAGTTACGGGTGTCTAAGGCAGCAGGCAGCGATGTCACCGTTGAGACCAGGGTGGTGGAGTGAAGAGAGGTGGTGCTGAGTGGCCACAGGTCACGGTGCAAGCAGTGGCTCGGCGGTGGCGGCGGTCGTCATCGTCGGTGAGACCAGGGTTGCAGTTTGAGATGCAGCGGTAACTCTGCGGTGCCTTCAGGACATGGAGCCCGCCATGGAGTCGGTGATGGAGTTGACTGCTTTCCCCCTCTGTGGCAACTAAAACTTCTGTAACAGAGGTGGTACCGAGAGGTAGTTAAAGTCTTTGCTGTCCCTGTGACTTCGTGAACAAGAGGCAAGCTCTATTCCAAGCCCTTGGACATTCTCAGCAAAATTTAAAAAAGTTCAGTCCAGTCCTTCACTGCCCAAGGCAAAATCTGCAACTGCAGGCCAAACCAGCAAAGAAACACCACATCAGCGGGGCAGTACTCATCTTAGCAATTCTTCCAGCTCTTCTTCTTGGCAGATTCCTTGATCCAAGTGAGTTCTAACAATCTAGGGTCTGGGCCCCAATATTTATACTGCATTTCTCTTTGTTCTCCTAGGCAGGGAGTGTCTGTGCTTAGTCCAAACCAGTTTTGTCCTCTCCAGCTTCCCGGCAGGAGGTGGAGACAGCATTGTCCAAGGCAGACCAGGCCCATTCAGCTGTAAGGAAATCTCCTCCCACTACTCTAAATGCAGCCCAGTTCTTTTCAGCCCAGCCCTGACTCATCCAGGAAATGCAGGACATACCTCAACCCCCCAGTGGCTGTCTGAAGAGAATGCACATCCCCAGCCCCTGTCACTCCAAAGCCAGACAGTCAATATACAAACCAGCTGAGGCACACAGGATTGTTAAGCAAGAAAATACCTACTTTCTAAACGTTGTATTTTCAATAACTCAGAATATAAAAATCATCGTTACTAAAAGATGCATTTTTATATTCTGAGTTCAGGCGTACTAAACTCCAACTTCCCATCTTGTCCCAATGGGAAGTTATGCTTATGAGATGTTATAAGTAAACTCCCATTCTATCCTATGGGACAGATAGCCTTTCAAAAGTGAAAAATGAAATACACTGTATTTCACTATCAGGACATGTCACACACACACAGTACACATCTTGCCAAAAGGCCCAAACCATTATTTCTGCTCTGAGAGCAGTTTCACATCTCATCCAGAGGAAAACGCTGATAGGGAGGGCAGCGTCTGGATAGGCTAATTCTAATTAGCTCACTGCAGTTTCAAGCAGGCAAAGTATAAGTTTTAAAATGGTACTTTTCCTGAGTTTTTTTGTAAAATCCAACTTTACCAATTCAATGGATATTAACTGAATATCAAAAACAGTGGTTGAATGGACTCTGTAACTTATTCCAAATCAAAGTTACCAAAAATGGAATTTCATTTTGTAGTTTTCTTTTCTCATAGAAATCACTGCAGTCCTAAACCATGGAACCAGCTTTTAGGGGCTAGTCACTCTAGGATCATGCCACCCTTAAATTCTTACATCTTCCTCTTTATAATTCTAGGCACCCTAACATGTAGTTAACAAGGCACATTTAGGGTGTATTTATATTACAAAGTAGAGTTCCTACCTGTCAATGAGGTTTATTTTGATAGATACACATGCAGTTTTAAAGCCAGCAGGAGTCAGGATACACATGCAGGCCTGAAGCAAAGTTCTACTTGTCTGCCGAGTGAATAGAAACATATGTGTTTCACTCCTCTTGTGATATTTAACTTCCATGCCACTGGTGTATTTCCTGCACCATATACGCTGATCTTACTGGGAAGTTAAAAATATTCAAATTTAGGAATAGCCGATGTAACTATGTTTTAGGGAGTCAAAGCGCATGAACTCAAATGCCGTCAGCAGTGCCCCAGTGCGCAGAGTCAAAAACCCGAAAAACCAGTCAGCAGAAATAGAGGTTACAACTCAAATAGAGGTATTTTCTAACAGTATGTCACAATTCTTTTTATAGCATAGAATTGACATATAGGGGTCGATTCCGATTCGGGCCGGAAAAAGCACCGACCGACTCGGATCCGGAAAAAATACCGACCGACACGTACTTGTGGCACACGACACGCCAAGTACGATGCAAGGCGCGAAAAATCCGACCGACACGTACTGAAACCAAGTCGACCGACCGAGCCGCACGGAAAACAGCAATCTGGACGGAAAAACACGCGAATCCAACCGACCGACACGCACCCGGAACAAATCCGACCGAAACGTACACGCGAACTCCAAACCGCAAAGTACGATGCAAGGCGCGAAAACCACGAGCGAGTCGGACGGAGGACACGCATACAAAACCGAGCCGAAGCAACACAATACACCGCGACCGACGCGTACGCAGCATAGAAAACTGCACAAACACAGCGTGAACGAAACGGAGAACACCGTACGAGACCAATGCAGGGTCCGACTCGGTCACAAGAACGTTTCCAACATACACAAACAGCACAAAGGAAAAATCACCCAAAAAATGGCCAAACAAGCAATTACCAAGCCAATAAATACTGGGGGGTGGGGACAGAGAACAAAGACACACCCACAACTCCACCTATATAAAGGACACAAATCACAACCATGAGCCTTTGCAAATGCCATTCCACTGCCAGCACCCAAGAGAAAGCAACCACACACCCACAGCTCATCCCTCACACAAGCCACACACCATCAGCACACCAACAAATACCTACCTCACATACACCCAGCAAAACACACACTCACACACCCTCACCTGCACACCAACACACACATCACCCACCATCACCACCCATCACCATGCCCCCCAAGAAGAATCCCAAGTTCCTAGATAGTGAATTGGAAGTCATGGTAGACGAGATCCTCAGGGTGGAGCCACAGCTGTTTGGCACACTGGTCCAACAGACCCCCATGTCGCAGAAAACCAAGATGTGGGAGAGGATCATCAACAGGGTAAACGCCCAATCACCATGTCGGCCCACAAAGACCGACATCCAGAACAGGTGGTATGACGTGCGCAGGAGGGTACGGGACATGCTGAAGAAAGACTACATCAACAGCCAATACACCGGCAGTGGCCCTCCTGCCAAGCCAATATACCTCAGGCCCTGGGAGGAGAAGGTGCGGGCCATCCTTCCGCCAGTGAGCGTATATGGACTAGAGGACATCCCAGAGCCTGGTGAGTACACAACAAATGTACACAATATACTGCCACAAAACACACACATCACTGTCAAGGGGAGAGTCAAACCATGCACTCATAGCAATTACACAGCAACCAGAACAGAATCATCCCAAAATGTGTATGTCAGTCAGATAAACACAACACATGCCATCAAAAAAGTCACATCCAACTGTGCCAACACATGTACAAACACAACTACAACTACAGCTAGGCAGTGGCACAAATAGAACTAACAAACACATCCAGACATGTAGCCACCACAACAACACCAACACACAGTGAAGACCACTCAAAGGAAGGAATTATGTGTATGCTGGCCAAGTCAGTGTAGCCAATAGCATCATGGGAGTCGCAGTCACACATATTGCCCCCCCCCCCAACTGTCCCATCAACACCACCATGAACCATGCGCACATCACAGGGAGTGGAGAAGGACTCACAAGATGGCTGACACTGGCAACTGCTGTGGGGAGCACAAGGCCCTGCTGGCAACTGTGCACCAACAAACAGCAGGACACCACTGACTGACATCCTGAGAGACAACTTACACTCCCTGCAATGCAAGCACGTTCCATGGTGGGATAACTGGCTGGCTGGGTGGGAAGGAGGACTTGCAGCACTAACCATAGTCACAAGCACCTCCCCTCACACACACCCCAACACAAACTCCACAGTACCCACCTGGTAGAATGCAATGCCCCCCATCATAACACAAGATCCCACAAAGAACCACCACCTTGGGTTATGTTGTGTGAAGCACAGGGCCACTCTTGGGACTCTTAGCCAAACAACTGCCAGGACAAAACTCCCAGCCATCCTGTCAGCACAGCCAGCCCACCCCACAGGGAAGCAGAATCAAAAGGAAGGAAGCATGGGCATGCTGGGAAGGGGGGTGGAGGCAATAGCATGATGGGAGTCGTAGTCACTGATATTGGTCACCCCCACAACTATCCCATCAACACCACCCTGAACCAAGCTCACATCACAGGAAGTGGAGAAGGACTCACAAGATGGCTGACACTGGCTACTGCTGTGGGGAGCACAAGGCCCTGCTGGCAACTGTGCACCAACAAACAGCAGGACACCACTGACTGACATCCTGAGAGACAACTTACACTCCCTGCAATGCAAGCACGTTCCATGGTGGGATATCTGGCTAGCTGGGTGGGAAGGGGGACTTGCAGCACTGACCATAGTCACAAGCACCTCCCCTCACACCCCCCAACACAAACTCCACGGAACCCACCTGGTAGAATGCAATGCCCCCATCCTAACACAAGATCCCACAAAGAACCACCACCCTGGGTTATGTTGTGTGAAGCACAGGGACACTCTTGGGACCTCTAGCCAAACAACTGCCAGGACAACACTCCCAGCCATCCTGTCAGCACAGCCAGCCCACCCCACAGGGAAGCAGAGTCAAAAGGAAGGAAGCATGGGCATGCTGGGAAGGGGGAGGAGGCAATAGCATGATGGGAGTCGTAGTCACAGCTCTACATCCCCCACCACATGGCCCAGCAAGCTCACACTCACGCATGCACATCCCACAGAGAGTGGAAAGGCCCATCAAAGATGTCTGACACTGTTGCTGTGTCGTGGGGAGCACAAGGGCATGCTGGGTACTGCACACCAACCAACAGCAGGACACCACTGTCAGCCATCTTGCCATTGCTCTCACACCCACACACACTGAACTCCACACAAAAGCAAGTAAGTATGGGAATGCTGGGAAGTGGGGTGGAGGCATTGGCATGATGGGAGTCGTAGTCACAGACATAGCTCACCCCCACAACTGTCCCATCAACACCACCCTGAACCATGCTCACATCACAGGGAGTGGAGAAGGACTCACAAGATGGCTGACACTGGCTACTGCTGTGGGGAGCACAAGGCCCTGCTGGCAACTGTGCAACAACAAACAGCAGGACACCACTGACTGACATCCTGAGAGACAACTTACACTCCCTGCAATGCAAGCACGTTCCATGGTGGGATATCTGGCTAGCTGGGTGGGAAGGGGGACTTGCAGCACTGACCATAATCACAAGCACCTCCCCTCACACCCCCCCCCCAACACAAACTCCACAGAACCCACCTGGTAGAATGCAATGCCCCCCATCCTAACACAAGATCCCACAAAGAACCACCACCCTGGGTTATGTTGTGTGAAGCACAGGGACACTCTTGGGACCTCTAGCCAAACAACTGCCAGGACAACACTCCCAGCCATCCTGTCAGCACAGCCAGCCCACCCCACAGGGAAGCAGAGTCAAAAGGAAGGAAGCATGGGCATGCTGGGAAGGGGGAGGAGGCAATAGCATGATGGGAGTCGTAGTCACAGCTCTACATCCCCCACCACATGGCCCAGCAAGCTCACACTCACGCATGCACATCCCACAGAGAGTGGAAAGGCCCATCAAAGATGTCTGACACTGTTGCTGTGTCGTGGGGAGCACAAGGGCATGCTGGGTACTGCACACCAACCAACAGCAGGACACCACTGTCAGCCATCTTGCCATTGCTCTCACACCCACACACACTGAACTCCACACAAAAGCAAGTAAGTATGGGAATGCTGGGAAGTGGGGTGGAGGCAATGGCATGATGGGAGTCGTAGTCACAGACATAGCTCACCCCCACAACTGTCCCATCAACACCACCCTGAACCATGCTCACATCACAGGGAGTGGAGAAGGACTCACAAGATGGCTGACACTGGCTACTGCTGTGGGGAGCACAAGGCCCTGCTGGCAAATGTGCACCAACAAACAGCAGGACACCACTGACTGACATCCGGAGAGACAACTTACACTCCCTGCAACGCAAGCACGTTCCATGGTGGGATAACTGAGTTGCTGGGTGGGTGGGAAGGAGGGCCGGCTGTCAACCAAACACAACCAATGCAGACCATGTTCACACCCCAGAAAATACATAGAAAGCCCAAATAATGCAGGACAATGTGCCACACCAATATCAACCCCTGACTGTGACGACTTAGGACAATGCAATGTACAGGCCCGCACCCAGAGGCACAGTCACAACTGTCATGTGTGTCAACCATTGATGCCTGCAGAAACATAACATACATTGTTTGTGTCTCCCAAAAACAGGTGATGATGGGGACACAGCAGCAGACGCTGAGGAGTCCCAGTCCCAGGCTCAAGAGGATGCCGAGCTCACTGGCATCGTACAGCCTCTGTCCTCCTCGGACGATGAAGAACAACCTGGCACATCCGGTGCAAGTCAACATGCAGCACCAGCAGGACCACCAGCTGCAGCACCAGCAGGACCACCAGCTGCACCCCCTGCACCCACCCCTCCAACGACTGTCACCACGAATACCACCCCTGCCGACATGGACAGAACAAGGAGCAACACCAGCACAGTGACCCTGGACCAACCTGGGGCCATGGACACCACCACCACCACCAACCCCCAAGGTGGACCAGGGTTATCTGTGCGTGGCACTGCACACACTGCACATGTCAGCAGGGGTGGTGGGAGGGGTGGGAGACAGAGGTCACTGCTTGCAGACGTTGCTGGTGTGCATGATGACCCACAACTGGTACGCATAGCTGATGCGTACCAGTCCAGCACCGGAGACCTCAGCCAGGTAGTGGGGCTCCTCAGAGACATTAAACAGCAGCAGGCTGCCCATCATGCCCACTTGGACTCCCACATGTCCCACGTGGAGTCACACATGTCCCGTGTGGACTCACACATGTCCCGCGTGGAGTCCAAGTGGGATGCACTGCATGAGATGACGGCGGTGCACAGGGACATTTTACAATGCCTCCGCCAGATGAACAGCAACCAGTCCACACCTCCCTGTGTGCCAACAACATCTGGTGCCGAACAAACTGCAACTGCCACAGGGAGGGAGGAGGACTCTGGCGGAGAGTCCCCTGCACCGCAGCAGCCTGTACTTGAGGGGCCCCCCAAGAAGAGGGGTCGTCCGAGGAGGGAAAAGTGAGAGGCCGATGGCAAAGCGCAACTCCCAGGAAGCCTGAACCTGTTCTGGATGTTCGCCTTTGTGCACAGACTGTTCACCCTGTTGACGGCAACACTACTCCCACACATTGCATGGGGAGTACAAGTTGGACCAATGTGTCAGACAACTGTGGCCCCAATACTGGGGATCCTGTCTACCAGGACTTTCAATTCACCTAGGAACTTGGGATTGCAAGATTTATGTACAGCACAACCCATCCTATGCACTATCAACACAAATGTATCACAATAAACACACTAATACACCATACTTGCCTCTGTCGTGATTCCAACGTGGGTGCTGTTATGGGGATGATGAACTGCAAAATTACACTGTGTATGCGAACTGCAACAGCAAGGACAACACAGGCATGTGAGTACAGGCAACGTGACACACATGAGGGAGACACACCACCAGGGCTACACAACACATACACACCTAGGCCATCTGACTCATTGCCTACACTGATGTTGCCAGGGAAGAAGGTGCAATGCACAGACACCACACCCATTCCCAGTTGTAGTCAAGTAGCCCACAGGTGCAGTAAGCAAATGGCAGTCAAATGTGTGACCACAGACAACGCACATCACAAAGTGAAGCACAGGTTTATTACACAGTTGCAACATGCCGTAACCACTACAGATGCAAGGTAATCCCACCTGGCAGCGGGCACACAGTCAACAACTGTAGACGGAAGGAAGTCCATGGGTGTGGCGCACATCACCTGTAGGGACACAACAGCTACCAGCCTGGATGTGCAATCACGTCGTCGGTGGACACAGTTGACCAAACGAATCTGAAAGTACCCTGTGAAGGACAGAAATGACACACAGTCAAAAGCAATGGAGTACAGGACAGAACAGCAAAACTCATGCACAATACATGTTACAAGATACCCACCCAGAACCAAGTTAGCATGTCAACACTGTTGGGGAGTACAGCCCACCTGTCACCACACATCGCAACACACATCCAGTCAAGTAGCCCATGGACACACTCCAACAGCACCAGAGCACCACCCACACATCATGCCAACTCACATCATTGACATGACACCTCAGGATACTCACATTCAGCTAAAGAAGTTGGTGATGAGCTGTGTGCGGACATCACCATCACCATCATCATCATCATCGTCACTGGCATCGTGGTCCAGGCCAGGATCCTCCACAGGTGGCGGATGTTGGTCATTGTCATCCTGGATGAGAGGCAACTCCTTCCGCACTGCCAGGTTGTGGAGCATGCAGCAGACGATGATAATCTTGCACACTTTCGCAGGGGCATATGGGAGGGACCATCCGGTCTTGTCCAGGCAGCGGAAGCAGCTCTTCAGGAGACCAAAGGTCCGCTCAATCACTCTCCTGGTCCGACCATGTGCCTCATTGTAGCGCATCTGGGCTGGTGTCACAGGGTTCCTGAGGGGTGTCAGCAACCACGGCATGTTGGGGTATCCCGAGTCACCTACGGACAGACAAGTGCACATTAGCTGATTTGGAAAAGTGGGCGGAATACTACAGATCAGATCACACACAATGGCACAAAGTCAGTACACACCGACAAGCCAGGCACGCTGGTTCTGCATCTGTGCCATCATCCTGGGGATGCGACTACTCCTCATCACAAAGGCATCGTGTGCTGAACCAGGGAAACGGGCACACACGTGAGTGATGGTCATGTCTGCAAGACACACCACCAGTGCATTGACCGAGTGGTAGTGCTTGCGGTTCCTGTAGGCCTGCTCCTGGGCCTGTGGTGGTACCAAAGCCACATGTGTCCCATCAATGGAGCCAATTACATGCGGCATCCTCCCCAGGGCATAAAAGTCACTCTTCACGTCAGTGAGTCGTCGCAGTCTAGGGAAATAGATGTACCGGTTCAGGAAGAGCAACATTGCCGCCAAAACATCGCGGAGCACACGGCTGAACATGGTCTGTGACATCCCACCAGCAGTCGCCACAGTATGTTGGAAGGTACCAGTGGCAAAGAAGTGTAGGGCTGCCATCACCTTCACCTTGGGGGTCAGCGCTGTAGGATACGGCCGGCCAGGCTGCAAATGTGGGGACAACTGCACTGCCAAATCCTCAATCAGCTGCCTGGTGAAGCGGTACCGTCGGATGCTGTCCCGTTCCACCATCGTTGCCAGGTCTGGGAATGGTCGATGGACAGCAGGAGCCCTGCAGTGCAGAGGAGAAGTAAGCAAGATTGTCAGTCACCCCACATATGCGGCATTGAACACACTCAAGATCCCAACATACATCATTATGAGGCACAACTACATGAAGTGTGCAGTACCGGAAGGACATGTATGGTACATACATGGCCAACATTTGTCAACACGGTCCAACAGGTGGCATCAATTAGTCCCAGGTTGGCCCATTGGATATCATGAGGCCGTGTCACAGTTCCCATCTCCTGCTGCCGTGTCACAATAACCCCCCACAGTGACATGTGAGGACAGATGTGCCCCAGGCACCACAGCTCAACGACAGGTACATTCCCAGGGACCCTGTAATGCCACATGGACAATGGCATTACATGGAGTATCATGTATACACCACAGCAAAACAACCATGACCCCCACAGGTAGTGGCCCCACTTGCCACGGCAGGACAGACATGGACGTCTGTGACACACACGCACAACATCAGAGTCCATGCACACACAACGTGGATGTGGAGACTGTCTCCCATTGTGCACATGAAATCAGAGACATTGTAAACACTACATGCACAAAGACTGTGGAGGACCATCACTATTGTGCCACTGGGACACCCTGGCTCAAACATACCGTCCCACATGGGACTCACGGGGTATGTGACATGACATACACATACACCACTGTGAAATGTGACCATGGCACATGCACAGATATGAACAGTTGCACATCACAGTGGTCATGTACACGTAACACCCAGGATCCTGTCCCCATGAACACGTGCACAGCCTGGGGGTGGCTGCCCACAGGTGACACCCACAGGACAACATGTACACCAACATACACACAATAGGAAATGCATCCTTACATGCCTTATGATAAAGTTTGGACAGGCTGTCGTGATGTAGGTGTGCCCCTCACTCCCTGGGAGCTATCTGTGGCTGGCATATGTCCATCTGAGACAGGCATGCTGACATATGCCAGTCACATGTACAGTGATGCGTTGTACCGCAATGGACCAATCGGTGCCTCCGGCCGGCCCATTGCATTCAATGTGTGTGGGTACGCGTTGTACCCCTGAGCGCGTTGAACTGCAATGGACCGATCGGTGCCTCCGGCCGGCCCATTGCATTCAATGTGTGCGGGTACGCGTTGTACCCCTGTGTGCGTTGAACTGCAATGGACCGATCGGTGCCTTTGGCCGGCCCATTGCATTCAATGTGTGCGGGTACGCGTTGTACCCCTGTGCGCGTTGTACCGCAATGGTCCGATCGGTGCCTCCGGCCGGCCCATTGCATTCAATGTGTGCGGGTACGCGTTGTACCCCTGAGCGCGTTGAACTGCAATGGACCGATCGGTGCCTCCGGCCGGCCCATTGCATTCAATGTGTGCGGGTACCCGTTGTACCCCTGAGCGCGTTGAACTGCAATGGATCGATCGGTGCCTCCGGCCGGCCCATTGCATTCAATGTGTGCGGGTACGCGTTGTACCCCTGAGCGCGTTGAACTGCAATGGACCGATCGGTGCCTCCGGCCGGCCCATTGCATTCAATGTGTGCGGGTACGCGTTGTACCCCTGTGCGCGTTGAACTGCAATGGACCGATCGGTGCCTCCGGCCGGCCCATTGCATTCAATGTGTGCGGGTACGCGTTGTACCCCTGTGCGCGTTGTACCGCAATGGACCGATCGGTGCCTCCGGCCGGCCCATTGCATTCAATGTGTGCGGGTACGCGTTGTACCCCTGTGCGCGTTGAACTGCAATGGACCGATTGGTGCCTCCGGCCGGCCCATTGCATTCAATGTGTGCGGGTACGCGTTGTACCCCTGTGCGCGTTGTACCGCAATGGACCGATCGGTGCGCACCCATTGACAATGGGCTTGCCTGGCAACGGACGCGTTTTCGAATTTCGAACGAGTCGGTTGCTGTAAATTCAGTTGGTCACCCACAACAATGTTGCAAAATCATGTATGTCATAAAGTTGAAGATTTGAAGGATGCTGTGGGCGTGTTTTGGTGCTGCTATTCCATGGATTGGCCAGATTCAGAAGATGCAAACGACTTGGACCTATCACTTTGGACACAAGGGACAGTATCTGCCTCTCCAGCACATATATATTGCTGGCTGTTCCCCTGAGAGCTCACTTGCCTGCACTACATGCTCCAGGACGACATCTGCCACTGCACTGCTGCTGTCTCTGCTCCTCTGGACCCTGCAATGGCACGTACTGTGGAGAGAGCCCCAGCCTTCAGCCTTGAAGAGAACCAGGCCCTGCTGGACAGCCTACTTCCACAGTACAGCAAGCTGTATGGGACACCAGGGGAGCAGGTGAGTGTTCTGTGCACTGCCTTTCTGAATGTGCATTTTGTGTGACTAGCAAGGCTGAGAGTCTGCACGCCACTGGCTAGCAGGCTCACTGAGTAGTTGTCACCCCCCATAGTGTGTAGTGACTTGCACTGGACAGGTATGGTGCAGTGACAGTGCATTTGAACATGGTTTTACTTCCCATGCAATGATACCATGTAGTGACGTCTGGCAAACTGTCCATGGTCAGCTTTGCACTGCCTGTGTACATCATGTGCCCCTGTGATTGAGACATGTATATACAACTGTGTCATGCACGGATATGTTGCATGTGTGGTAATGGCCTTTTCACTTTGTCATCCTGACAGGTTAATGCCCATCGGAAGCAGGAAATCTGGAAGGACATCGTCCGGGCTGTCCGGTCCGTGGGGGTCTACAAGCGCCAGATCCGCAACTGCCAGAAGAGGTGGCAGGACCTTCGGGGCTGGACCCGGAGGATTGCACGGGTCCAGCTGAAGCTGTCGCCTCCTCGCAGGAGGGGCGGAACACGGACCCTGACCCCCACATGCTCCAGATCCTGGCGGTGGTGTTTCCAGACCTGGATGGGCAGCTGAAGGCCAGACAGCAGCAAGGAGGGGGTGAGTCAAAGACTGCACTGTGAACTCTGTATTACATGCTTTGTGCCCTCCTCTGGCCTGGTTCAACTGACACAGTGCAGCAGTCATGTTGTCCAGGAGCCATGTCCCTCTATTGTGCACTGCCCACTGCTCATCTGATACCCAGGTGTGGCCCTTACATTCAGGGAATTGTGTCACTTGGGACTGTGTCCTTGCAGTTTGCTTCACTAAAGGTGGGGGACAGCATCTGTTTCCCTAACTCTGTTGTGGGCATCATGGGTGGGTCCATTGTTCACACAACGCCTGGGTTTGGACATGTGATCTGCGTGTTGCTTTGATATGCGGTCCACTTGCTGAGCTGAGCCACCACATGTGCCTGGGGTATGTGGCACACGCCCATGCAGCGGGTGGGAACAATGTTTGGGCCCCAGGAGTGTGCAGATTACGTGTGTCACACATACATAGCCAGCTATCCACTGTCCAGGGCACATCCCTCATTCATGTGGAGCAGGACAGTCATGCCTACTCCAGGCCATGCAATGCACTCTGTACTCCCACTCCTGTGTATCAGCTGACACATTGTGCACAGTGATTTGACCCCTCAGGTGTCTGCCTCTGTGTCAGTGTGCTGTGGATTAGTTGCCAGGACTGCTGGGGTGTTTCTTGGTAGGGGCTCAGCATGCCCCTGGAGATGTGACCATAGGAGACGATACTTGTGTGTCACATAGGTGTTTGATCAGCTGCCCTTGCAGACTGGGGTATGCGAATGTGAAGTTCAGGCAGCTGTTCCCCATTCACAGCAAATTGTGAGGGGCTCAGGTTCAGAGGGTAGTGTCACAGGTCTCCCATATGTCCAATAGGTGTGACCTGGACAGATGAGGGTTAAGATGATGTGTTGTGTGGGGGATGTACATGTGCACTTGTGCAGCTCCAGGACTTGCATTCCCCATGACATACTATTGTGACACAGTGCATAGTGTTGTTGTCTGGCTGCCAAGTCATACATCACTGAGACAGTGATGTATGACTTAGCAGTCATGCCTCTGCCATGGCATGTGTCAACTTATTGGTGGTCCTGCAGGGGAGTGACATGTGCTACATGCACACCATAGTGGCGCTGGCTATCAGGACATGGGTGCATCATGGTGTCTGTCGCTGGTATGCATCACATGCATTTCCTATTTGACTCTGGGCATCCCTTTCATCCGGAAACCTGTACTGACTCAGTGGCAAGAGCTGTGATGTGTGCATGTCCACATGCCACACCGTGTCCTCTGCACTGTCCAACTACTGTGTACTTGGTGCATGTGTCCACACTGGGGTGTTGCAATCCAACAGACACCAGACAGATGGGTGCAAGGCCATGTGGGATGTGAGTGCCATGCTTGGCATCAGACTGACAATTGGCTTCTCCTGTTCAGTTAGGGCACTTTTAGCAATGTACAACTAATGATGCCAGGGCTTGCTCTGTAATGTGCTGTGCTCACAGTGGTGTGTGCGTTTGGTGCAGGTGACTGATGTCTGTCTGTTTCCCTATTGTTTGCAGATACATCCACGGCCACGGAAGGGGACAGCTCCACGGACCAGGAGGAGCCAGAGAGCCAGACTGGGTCAGCAGCCGAGGAGTGGTCGGAGGGACCCAGTGGCACGGAGGGTGAGGGGAGCCACACCGAGGAGTCCTCAGCACCATCCACCTCAGCTGAGGACCAGAGCAACTCGGAGGATGACTCCCTTGTGGAGGCGGGTGTCAGCAGCCACCACACGCCAGCTAGTGTTGCTGTCCCCGCCACCACCAGCACCACCACCGCCCTCCCATTGGCTCCCATTCCCCAGGTCCGTGGAGGCTCCCATGTTCAGGAGCGTGTCTCCTTTGGCCCAGGCACCGCACCCCCTGCCCCTGTGTCCCCTGCTGCCCTGAGTGAGGAGTCTGTGTACCTCCTTCGCCAGCTCCATGTAGGGCAGACAGCCATGCTGAGTGTCCTCCATGCGCACACCGCACTGTTGACTCAGCTGGTGTCGTTCATGGAGGGCATCTCATCGGGCATGTCTGACCTACAGAGGGGCAACAGGTCCATGGACTCCTCCCTGACGGCAGCAGTGTCCCTCCTCAGACAGTCCCTCACCCCTCCTGCCTCTGCTCCATCCACACTCCCCAGCACCTTACCCGTCCCAAGCACACACACACTGGCACAGGCACACACCAGCACACACACGTCCAGCACACAGACACACACGCCACAAACTAAATGCACACGCATGCACAGTCAGGGGACTGAAACCAGACTCACAGGGGATGGGGCCCTGGTACACACACACGCATCCACGGGCACTGCGCAGTCCTCAGTTGCCTCTCCCTCCAAAGCACCCTCCCTTGCCTCACCTGCAACCCCAAAGACCCAGCGCCTCTTCCTCAGTGACCTCGGCCTCTTCCCCTCCGATCCAGCTGCCCCAGCATCCAGGGGGAAGAGGAAGCCCCCACACGGAGCAGAGTGCCCTTCGCCCCCGGACACCCTCCCCAGGCGCAGACAGACTGAGGCCCCCACCCGCAAGTCCCCCGGAGTGCTAAGAGCAAGACCCCGCCGCCGCCCTGCAGCTCAAGCACCAGGTCTCCTTCCTCCATCCCTCAGGCCCCCACTCCACAGGTGCCCCCACCACACCCTGCCCCAGGTTCCCCCACCCACAGATATACCATCCCCAAGAGGCTCCGGCCTTCTCCCCCTGCCACTTGCTCTCCCGGCACCACACCCCCGCTGCGCTTGTCTGTGCCACTGATATGGTGAGGGTGTCCTCCCCCTCTGTCCAGCCCACCTTGCCTGTTCCCCATTCTCCTCCCTGGTGGTAGGCACTGCAGTGGAGTCCACTACCACCCTGTCTGACTTGGGCACTGCAGTGGCGGACCTGTCCACTCCATCTGCAGGGTCCACTGCAGTCGTGCCGGCACCCACAACATCTGAGCCATGCCCCCAGTTGTGCCGGCACACACCATGTCAGACACCTCCACTGCAGTTGTCAGTGGCTCTCCAGCACCCACCACCCCTTCCCTGCTTCCTCCTGGTGAGCCCTGATCCTGTCCCTGCGGTGCCTGGCCTACCCCCCGGTTGCCCCTCCTAGTGGATTGTCCCTGGTTTTGTGCAGGCATGTGTAGGGTGGCATCTGCCACTGTCACCCACTTGTGACTTTGTTGATGGACTGGCCATTGGCCTTTGTTTATGTTCTACCGGACTTCTACTTTTAATGCCACATATGCTGAATAAAGCAACTTTCTGTTCTCTAGTGCTTTTGCTTCTGATGTACATGATGTTGATGATGCTAACCATGCCCTTGCTGCAGTGATGGTGATATTTGGTCTCATGATAATGAAGTGTTACTGTGCAGGAACCCATGTGGTCCAGGGGGAATGTGTCCTATCCTGTGGTGTATCCATGTCATCCATAGCAGCATCTGAGGGTGTCATGTGTTCAGTATTTGGCAATGGGATTTCCTACTTAGATTGGCAATTTCACATCTGTGGCTTCCACCCCTGCACATCTGTTGTGCCTGCCATTGTTCTATTCGTCTACTTCCCTGACCGTGTGGCCATCTCCAGTGAACATGCAGGTTTGGGCATCAATGGGGAAGGACTCATCTGTGTTGTCAGTGCAACATTGCTATACAAGTGTGTTGGATCTGTGCTGATGATTCCGTTGGCACTTCCATGACCAGGCTGATGGGACGGGAGCCCTCATTTGGTGCTAATTGTTGATTGTGTGTCCCATTGCTGCCATGGTATGGTATCTGTTCACCTCACATCTGCAGTCTCCACAGGGTATCTGCATGTGTGTGCCTATAGGTGCAAATATGTGGGTCTGCATTCGGATGGTCACTTCTGTCATTGTGTCATTGATGATTGTTGACGGTGTCAGCCCCCATGGGTGTTGTTTGTCTGCACATGGCCAAAGTTATGTCTTATTTGCACTGCAGGATTTGGCTCCCCCAATTTATGTTGCAATGGGACACATACACTACTTTGCCACTGATGTGTTTGTTGTTCTGTGACCAGGAATCATCCATGCAGTTTGGCAGTTGCACCTCTTACTTTGTCAACACTTACCTTTTGGTCACTGTGATGATGGGGGTTTGGACCCCATTGCCACAATGTTCACAATGTGCTACAGCTATGGACCCCACACTTACCTTTTGGTCACTGTGATGATGGGGGTTTGGACCCCATTGCCACAATGTTCAAAATGTGCTGCAGCTATGGACCCCACACTTGCCTTTTGGTCACTGTGATGATGGGGGTTTGGACCCCATTGCCACAATGTTCAAAATGTGCTGCAGCTATGGACCCCACACTTACCTTTTGGTCACTGTGATGATGGGGGTTTGGACCCCATTGCCACAATGTTCAAAATGTGCTGCAGCTATGGACCCCACACTTGCCTTTTGGTCACTGTGATGATGGGGGTTTGGACCCCATTGCCACAATGTTCAAAATGTGCTGCAGCTATGGACCCCACACTTACCTTTTGGTCACTGTGATGATGGGTGTTTGGACCCCATTGCCACAATGTTCAAAATGTGCTGCAGCTATGGACCCCACACTTACCTTTTGGTCACTGTGATGATGGGGGTTTGGACCCCATTGCCACAATGTTCAAAATGTGCTGCAGCTATGGACCCCACACTTGACTTTTGGTCACTGTGATGATGGGGGTTTGGACCCCATTGCCACAATGTTCAAAATGTGCTGCAGCTATGGACCCCACACTTACGTTTTGGTCACTGTGATGATGGGGGTTTGGACCCCATTGCCACAATGTTCAAAATGTGCTGCAGCTATGAACCCCACACTTGCCTTTTGGTCACTGTGATGATGGGGGTTTGGACCCCATTGCCACAATGGTAATGGCCTGCTTGCGTTGTGTGTGCCACACACATATTTGTGTGGCACATGTGCTAGGGGGTCACATTGTATGTTCGAAGTCATGTTCGGTGTTGTAGGCATTTGACACAGTCTACACACGCTTGTCATGGTGTTGGGGGATGTCTTCTTCTTGCATTCCCTAGGTTGTGGTGTGCTGGTTGTGTCATGCATTGTCCATCCTATGGGTGGGGGTGGTAGTGGTGGTAGGTATCCTGCCCCCCTGGCTAAGGGTGGTAGTAGTGGTAGGCATCCTGCCCCCCTGGGTGAGGGTGGTAGTAGTGGTAGGCATCCTGCCCCCCTGGCTAAGGGTGGTAGTAGTGGTAGGCATCCTGCCCCCCTGGTGAGGGTGGTAGTAGTGGTAGGCATCCTGCCCCCCTGGCTAAGGGTGGTAGTAGTGGTAGGCATCCTGCCCCCCTGGGTGAGGGTGGTACTAGTGGTAGGCATCCTGCCCCCCTGGGTGAGGGTGGTAGTAGTGGTAGGCATCCTGTCCCCCTGGGTGAGGGTGGTAGTACTGGTAGGCATCCTGCCCCCCTGGCTAAGGGTGGTAGTAGTGGTAGGCATCCTGCCCCCCTGGGTGAGGGTGGTAGTAGTGGTAGGCATCCTGCCCCCCTGGCTAAGGGTGGTAGTAGTGGTAGGCATCCTGCCCCCTGGGTGAGGGTGGTAGTAGTGGTAGGCATCCTGCCCCCCTGGCTAAGGGTGGTGGTAGGCATCCTGCCCCCTGGCTAAGGGTGGTAGTAGTGGTAGGCATCCTGCCCCCCTGGGTGAGGGTGGTAGTAGTGGTAGGCATCCTGCCCCCCTGGCTAAGGGTGGTAGGAGTGGTAGGCATCCTGCCCCCCTGGGTGAGGGTGGTAGTAGTGGTAGGCATCCTGCCCCCCTGGGTGAGGGTGGTAGTAGTGGTAGGCATCCTGCCCCCTGGCTAAGGGTGGTAGTAGTGGTAGGCATCCTGCCCCCCGGGTGAGGGTGGTAGTAGTGGTAGGCATCCTGCCCCCCCTGGCTAAGGGTTGTGGTAGGCATCCTGCCCCCCTGGCTAAGGGTGGTAGTAGTGGTAGGCATCCTGCCCCCTGGCTAAGGGTGGTAGTAGTGGTAGGCATCCTGCCCCCCTGGCTAAGAGTGGTAGTAGTGGTAGGCATCCTGCCCCCCTGGGTGAGGGTGGTAGTAGTGGTAGGCATCCTGCCCCCCCTGGCTAAGGGTGGTAGTAGTGGTAGGCATCCTGTCCCACCTGGCTAAGGGTGGTAGTAGTGGAAGGCTTCCTGCCCCCCCTGGGTGAGGGTGGTAGTAGTGGTAGGCATCCTGCCCCCCCCTGGGTGAGGGTGGTAGTAGTGGTAGGCATCCAGCCCACCCTGGGTGAGGGTGGTAGTAGTGGTAGGCATCCTGCCCCCCCTGGGTGAGGGTGGTAGTAGTGGTAGGCATCCTGCCCCCTGGCTAAGGGTGGTGGTAGATATCCTGCCCCCCTGGCTAAGGGTGGTAGTAGTGGTAGGCATCCTGCCCCCCTGGGTGAGGGTGGTAGTAGTGGTAGGCATCCTGCCCCCTGGCTAAGGGTGGTAGTAGTGGTAGGCATCCTGCCCCCTGGCTAAGGGTGGTAGTAGTGGTAGGCATCCTGCCCCCCTGGGTGAGGGTGGTAGTAGTGGTAGGCATCCAGCCCACCCTGGGTGAGGGTGGTAGTAGTGGTAGGCATCCAGCCCCCTGGGTAAGGGTGGTAGTAGTGGTAGGCATCCAGCCCCCCTGGGTAAGGGTGGTAGTGGTGGTAGGCATCCTGCCCCCCTGGGTAGGGGTGGTGGTGCGCATTCAGGCCCCTGTGTGCATATGTGGCATTGGTGATGGGCATCCCGCCCCTATGGTGCTGCTGTTGCTGGTGTAAGTATATTCTGAATCCCTCTGTGTGTGTGTGATGTGTCGTGTACGTGTTGTATGTGTTTTGTGGTTGGTGTCTGGCTTACCTTCTGCGCTGTACGCGTCCGTGCCTGTTCCGGTAGTATATGTAGAATATTGGTATGATCGGGACGAAGGGATTCTTGGTTGGTTCGTGTCGTTCGTCCTTCTCGTTGCTTCGCGTCGTCCTCGTCGCTTCGCCTCGTCCTCATCGCTTCGCCTCGTCCTCGTCGCTTCGCGTCGTCCTCGTCGCTGCCGTGTTCGTCTCGGAGCCGTGGATCGTGTTGTGGCGCGAATCGGAGCTTATGTGCGCCTCTCCCGGATGCTTTGACGTGCCGTGCGTAGCGACGGGTTCGGCGCGTACGGAAAGCGCATCGTACTTGTCCGGCCGGACGGGGCTGAATTTTTCCTTCCGTGCGACTCGATTCGGCGTTTCCGGATTCGCCTCGGTCGGAGAACAGGACCTGGTTTGGGTGAGTACGGCTCGGCCGGATTCTTTGCTGTTGTGCGCATCGTACTTACTCTTTCGGTGTGCTGTACGGATCGGTCGGGAAACAGGCTTTCGCATGGCTTTTTTCCCGACCGAATGGTATTGGGTGCGCCTCCGACCGAGATCGGAATCGGCCCCTTAGTATGTCAGAAAAAAGGACCAGCAGGAAGAGAGCACACTGAGTTTGTACAAGGCCGTGAGGAAGACCTTGAGAGGTTGAAATGTGTTGCCTCCTAATTTCAGCTTCTAAGTAACCATTGATATTGTCATTAGGTCATCCATGCAGCAGAATTGTTTTGTGCAAGTCTGCATCCAATGTTAGGATGCACACCACACTCTGCTGTGGTTGCTCACATTATGTTGTTTGCTATCTTCAAAACATGGTCAATAATCATTGATATCACCAAGTACAAGTTCACAACTTCAAACCACAGCACTCCAGGCAATAGCCATCATGTTCACTGATAACAGATCTCTAATCCAAAAATATAAGTAGGCACTTTGTGGCAGATAGAACTACATGCATAATATTTCTGATGCATTTTCACTCAGTTATTTCTTACGAGAATATACTAATGAAATATCACATTATTAAGCCACAAGCCACCGTGTCTGGCATCCTACTTGAACCTTTCCCTCCACCCTGGAAAAAGGTATCAAGTTTTCCTGGTTTAAACGTGGAAGTTTAGTGTACAATTGAGATGATCTCTTGTGCAAATTAGTCATCAGAGGCTAAAGTTAATGAATTTGAAAGCATTTGTTTTCTTAAGGAGCATTGATTTCACCTTAATGCAGAGAGATAAAGGCTCTATTTCTAATTTAGTTATACACCTATATAAATATATATATGTATATATAAATATATATGTAAATGTATGTCCTTAACTATGTATACATATTTCAGCAATTACAACCCTCCATTTATGAGAATATTAAACTGCATATGATATATGCTTTGTAAAGATCACTGGGGCATATTAGCAAGGGCACTATCGCCGCTTTAGCGGCACTTTTTGCCGCTAAAGCGGCGATATTCATATCGCCCTATCAGCAAACTGTCTCTAACAGCAGTTAGCGACAGTTTACGGGCATTAGCGCCCGTTTTTTTACCGCTTTGCATGTCAGCGATATTTATCGCTAATGACATGCAAAGTGGGCGTTCCCGACGAACAAACCTGGGAAACACCCGCTAACAGGCCTATCGCCTATTAGCAAGGTGGCCATGGCCCCAGTTAGCGACGTGAAAAGTCGCGCTAACCGGGGTCATCGCCATTTATTTAACACCTGCAATTAGCAGGTGTTAGCCATACCTAACATGGGGGGGTGGATTATGCTGATACGACCACAGGGTCGTATCAGCAAGGTGTTCTCCCTTCTCCATGCAACATCGCTGGTTTTTCAGCGATGTTGGCCCATTTCCCCGCTATCGCTGGAATATTCATCGCCATAGCGCTAATCGTTGCTAATACAGCGTTAGCGTGGCGATATATTCCAGCGATAGCCGGCGATAAAAAAAATCACGCTAAGCAGGGTTAGCGATGATTATCGCCTCTTCTTGCTAATATGCCCCACTGTTTTTGTAAGTACGAAAACAAACTTAGACCAAAGACTGTCCAAGAGTTTGGAAAGATCGTACAATGTCTGTTCCTCAATGAACCATGCCACATTCTTTCATGGTAGCACTATCATTGTTCATTGCAGTATCATCGGTTCTGATCTTCACATTAAGCAGTTTACAGCCATCTGTTCTTTTCTTTAGAGGCCAAAACTCCATCCTAGAGTGGGCTGAGAACAGCGGGGAAAATAATGAAATATTTGCATCAAAATGTAATTACTTGGATTCTCCAGATCTAATATTAACTTTTGGATTTCCTCTTTCTGGGTGATCTAGTTGTTCCTACTGCTAGCAAAGTGATAACAAAGAAGAAACCAAGTAAGTACTGCATCACTGTGTGAATAAGACTTGAAAGCATTAAGTTACAGAATGCAAAATAATCTCATAGCACGAAATGTCTCTGATTGTCCTGAAGAATTTTTAAACCAATCCTTTCACAATTGTGCTTTTCATCACCTCTGTTGTATGGTTACAGATACCCTGGTGGGCACAGTCATATGATGTCAACAATACGTTAGAAATACCTACTTAACATTATTGAATGTAGAACATTCCTCTAATACTATTCAGAGTTTTTATCGTCAACTACTGCTTTGTACCTTTTTTTGTGATCAAGCACCAAAACATCCATACTCAGAGCATGTGCTTTAAAAAAATACATATTCCCTCTCTGCCCTTTGTATGTTTCATTATCACAAAAAGAATGAAAGGAACAGATACCTCTACCATAACATCCTGACAGAACTTTAAACCGACATGCTGTGCAGGTGTGAGGTGCAGATACGTTTTGAGAACTCCCTTCTAAGAGACAAGCATGCAGTGTCTTTCATAGATTTTGACACACTACATATGCCACAAATCTAATATGATGACTGGGAAAATACTGCAACCTGTGTGACGTTAGGGATTGTGAGAAACAAGGACCTGTTAGCTTTTTGCTCCAATTCTGACTACTAGGTGCTGGTTTTCTGACTCTGATTGTACCCTGGGCTCTGCTAACCAGACCCAGGGACTCTGCTATGTTTAAAAGTGCATTGTAATTAGGTATAACTACAATCGTTACTGACAACCTCTCTACAAGTCCCTAGTATGTGGTAGGGCATGTAGGTATAAAGGCCCAGTCGATTTAATGTACATAGTTGTGCACTACTGTGGTGCCTGCTGTCATTTTGCAGGCTGCTTTTAAACTTAAATTATATGCAAATTCAACTATGGAATTAAAGGTACTAACAAAGTTTTAAAATACATTAGTTTTACATATAAGTCACACTCAAGGTCTCCCCTCAGTATTCCAGTGGTAGAGTGCCTTGTAACTATAAGGAGAGATATGATAAAAGATGCTTTATATGCCCTTGTGAGGGAAAAACTGCTAATTTCATTTTTTCCCAATTGAGTCAAAATGACTCTATAGGCTACCATGGGAATATGTTATTTAAGTATAACTATTGAACTAAAGGAGCTATAATGATGCTTTAAAGTACCAAAATGTATTCTAACTATCATAGAAAATAAGTAATGGAACTTTCTTTTCAGTAAGCCGAAATACAACCTTCCAGGTGCTCTCTCCTGGTTTGCCAGGCTGAGCAAAGCTGTCTTAATGAGGTGTGAAGTGGCCTGCCTTAAGACAAGGAATTTCCTGTGGGAGGAGAACTACAAGCTGCGGAGCACAAGGCAGGAAGGAGGTGGAGGGGCCAAACTGGTCTTAATAAATGGAATGACAGCTTCACCCCTAAATCCTGCACCCTCAGCCAAATAGGAGCCCCACTAAATAGATTAGTGAGTGGGATGGAAGGGGAGTGTTAGGAAACCTTAGTCACACCAGTGGGTTGGCTTAGCCAGATCTAACTGTCCTGGAGAGAGTTTCTCCATTTAGTATATTAGAAGAATAGTGATTTCTGGGTCAATAAAATACCACACTTTACAGGAGGTGGTCATACTCCCCCTCGTGGTACCCTGCATTCTGTTGGTAGGTGTGCCCCACTGCTTCATACCCCAGAACTGTGAATAAATATGGGAGTGTTGTCCAGAAACTCAAATCTGCTGCCTGAAACAACAAGAAAAAGGACTACCCTGCTGGAATCCTGATCTATACCCAAAGGATTGCACTCTGAAGGACTGCACCTGATGCACAATCTGGTACTATAGCCCTCATTCATAATTCCAGATGAGTTCTTATTAGTAGTGGGTAAGATGACACTTTTGTTATATCCACCAGCCAGTGGGTTGAGTGACTTCTAATTACTCCCTGACCAATGTGTAAGGCGGATGCTGGGTACCCAGTCGGGAATGTGCCTAGGAACTGAACAGATGCCCCTTACTCAACCAAAACAAACTGGTTCTGGAAACAGCTCCTCCTATGACTGAAATGGTGGCAGGTTTGCCACAATTATCCCTGGGTTTCAAGTACTATACTTCCTTATGCCCTAACTGATAACTAATTATACATTTGCAGGCTTCACCCTGGTAAAATTAAGTTACAGAAGTTCATCAGCCAACTCTAACTGCCCTTTCTGAGAGAGGATGATTTGCCTACCTTATACCTGAACTTCTTGCCAAAAGGCCCAAGTCATTATTTCTGTTCTGAGAACAGTTTCACATCTCATCCAGAGGAAAACACTGATAGGGAGGGCAGCGACTGGATAGGCTAATGCTAATTAGCTCACTGCAGTTTCAAGCAATTCAATGGATATTTACTGAATATCAAAAACAGTGGTTGAATTGACTCTGTACCTTATTCCAAATCAAAGTAACCAAAAATCGTATTTAATTTTGTAGTTTTATTTTCTCATAGAAATTACTGCAGTCCTAAACCGTGGAACTAGCTGTTAGGGTCTAGTCACTGTAGGAACATGCCACCCTTAAATTCTTACATCTTCCTCTTTTTAATTCTAGGCGCCCTAACATGTAGTTAACTAGGCACACTTAGGGTGAATTAATATTTCAAAGTAGAGTTCCGACCTGTCAATGAGGCTTATTTTGATAGATTCACATGCAGGCTTAAAGTCAGCAGCAGTCAGGATACACATGCAGGCCCAAAGCCAAGTTTTACTTGTCTACCTAGTGAATAGCAACATATGGTGATAGCAGTAGGACGGGGGGCTGTCAACAGACGATGGAATAGGATTTATTTATTTTTCCCTATTCCGTTGTCTGTCAACTTGCACCCCCTCCCTCTCCGCCCCACCGCACTTACCTGCACCAACCCCCGCTGCAAGCATTTGCAGTGAATAAAGTATTTTAAAGCTTAAAGAGCCAGCACTTAAATAGAAAATTAACATTCAAATGAAAAAACATATACTTTAGAAGCACAGAATTATCAAAAATACTAGATACTCAATTTTAATTGTGTTTTTTATCCATACATTTGCTGTGGATGTTTTTATTAATGTTCACTGGGGAACACATAATATGGCACAGTCCTAAACTGCCTTTTACACACACTTTTTTATGATACTCATTTTAATTTTTACAGTACTTAAGAGCGGTTCTCCAATGCTCAGAGACAGGTGAAAGGTGCATCTGTGTGTTTTTGTTTTACTTGCGGCTACCATCACGTGTACGTTCTGAGAAAGGAAATGATGCTAGTGTGTAAATGCAAAAAGAAACAAAAAATAGTGCATGCAGTTTTATATAGCATTGGAGGCATTGGACCGCTTTACGTGAGCACCGGATAACATTACAGAGGGTCATATTGTATTTTTTTAGGTTCATGTAGATTAAGTGATTTGCCCAGAATGACAGGATGTCGAACTGACGCTGGGACATCAACTTGGTTTCCCAGTTTTAAAGTCAACTAAGGCCACAACCTGTTCCTGTTGACTGCAATAATTGTTATCTGGCAGACAAACGACATGAGCAGAGACTGATTTATTTATGTTGCTAGCATTGAGTGGAGGAGGACAAAAATAATCTGAAGAACTCTCTTGCTGGCCCTCACCAACCCCCATCATCCGATGCTTCAGTCCTCTCCCCTGCTTCAGTCCCCTGAAAAGTAAGTGCAAACGGCTACCCAACTGCAGCTCCTTTGCAGACTCTATCACAACTGGAGGGAGGCAGGCACACCTCATGCTGTGACAGGTGGAGTGTAGCAGTCCATTGTCGTTCTGCCTCTGACAATTAGCCATCTGGCCTAACTTTGTGTGCATGGTGTCATGTTTGTGAGGGCTGCAACAACAGCCTTTCATGCGGTGCTCCAGGGGTGGAGTCCTTAGTAGACCAAGAAAAACAGCCCACCAACTGGCCTCAGCCAAAGTCCCATCGGCCGATGCCCGATTCCCTGCCTTGCCAATCCGAGGCTGTCATTGTTTCTGTTTCAGAGGCCCAAATTGTAATGGACGATAAATCATGACAGTCTACTTCCTTTTAGTGAGTAAACATAAGTTTGACTTTTTCTGTGGTGAAACGCTGGCACTTCACTCATGGAAATACACCTCACCAGACTATCATAGTTTAACACGGACCGAAGAAAGTGTCAGTGCTGGAAGTGGAAATCCGGAAATCCATGCATTGTAGGTCAAGGGGTTTAAAAAAAGACGGTGGAGTCGCAAAGGGCGGATCCAACTTTGATTATTGGAACAGTGCTTGAAAGTTGCAAATTTAGCCCCATTTAAGAAGTCAAATAAGTGATTTAAATACATGATTTGAACAACACGTACTTTGAATTGTATTAACAGAAAAACAATTTTGAAATGGTAGCGTTCCTTAGCTTTTGAAATAGCACAAGTCCTTCCTGAGGGCAGTCTGACACACTTTTGGAAATACCTAAAAAAAACTCGAGGATATTTGACTTTGTTAACTGGAGAGTTAACTACGATTAACAGTTTTCTGTTTGTGTTTGGTATCTCAAGAAGCGCAGATATTTGCATTAACATATAAAATAAGGTAAAAATAAGCCAAAAACAACAGGTTTAAGGATAGAAGTTCTATTATGGGAATAAAAACAACATGGCAAGAGCAGCAAGGCGCTGTGAAAATAAAGTACACCAAAACTGTGCTATGAGAACAGACTTGAAAGACAAAAGTAAACCATTCAAATAACCTGAAACTTGTGCCGCCTACTTGCTTCTCAGGGTAAAAGTGGCTGGCTGTTACTGTTGTTGTGACAAATAGTAGATGGGCCCACTGTCAACTCAACTCCACTGCGGTGATGTTCATTGTGATGAATGATCACACAATAAGGCACAGAGTCAGGAGGACTGGACAAATGTGACTCGAATCCAGCCTGGTCACAGCCCACAGCACAAGGTCGGATCGCAGGCGTGGTCTCCATATCACTCCCTGCCCACCAATGCCAGAAATGGGCAATCACTGCATGGCTTCGCAATAAGTCATTACTGTGATTGTTCATGCTCTGTTGGCAGGCAGAGCCTGCCACCCCCACTGTGCCATGTGCACAAAGTGCACCAGAGGCCTAGACTAGGCCTAGCAATTGTGTCTCAGCCAATCCAGACACTGCTCCCTTGCTGTCACACAGCATGAGAGCAGCGCCAGGATTAGATGAGCAGGCAACTTCACTGCTCATTAGGAGTCCAGGGGTTGCAGCTTTGATCAACCCCTGCTCACTAATGTGAACTTAGAGAGAATCATCTAGTGTACATTTCCAACCTGGCATGCACACTAGGTACCACACTGTCTGCCGCCAATATGTAGTGTCAGTCTATAAAATTCAAGCCCCACCCACTTCAGAGCCAAACAGAAACCGCCCATGGCTGAAGGCTGTGACTGCTGCAGGCACGATAATAAAATATACATTATTTGGAAAGTTTGCATTATTTGTTTGTTTTTTATTAATGACATGTAATGGGGGTACGGGTGGCAAAATATCAGTGGGTCAATGCCCCAGAGACCTACGGCAGGAACCACCACCTGCACCTCCCACTGGAGGAAAGAATCCATGTGTGTCTAGTGTAGTGCTGTGGGAGGAGTTTAGTGGGGAGGAATTTAGTGGGGCTACCCTAGTGTCCCTGGGGGACAGTGAGATGGTTCCTAAGATCGATGTGCCCTCAAATACTACTAAGTATAGGCAATGGGTCACCATCAATGGGCAAGGTGTGGGGCTCTGAGGGATACTATAGTAAGTGTTAGAGACGGGGGTCTCTAGTTGGCAATGGTTTGCACCTTTGTCCAAATAGGGGCCCTTCCTTCTAGTCAGGATAAGGGGGATACACTCCTAAAATAACCCCTGCTCACCCCCGTGGTAGCTTGGCACGAGGAAATCAGGGTTATTTCAGAGGCAGTGTGTAATGCATTTGCACATAACCAACAGTAACACAGTGTAAACACTACAACAGGACACCACACCGGTTTAGAAAAATATCCAACCCTTTATATATTTAAAACAAGACCAAAACAATAAAAATCCAACATACAGTACTTAAAAATATGCACTCTGCAAGAATAACCTCAAAAATGCAGTTCCTTGAAGTTGGTAGCTCCGTTCGGTGCTACTGCGGTGCTGAAAACAACAGAATCCAACAGTTCCGTCCGACCGCATCGTGGCGATCACGTTGGTGAGGGCCGGTCGTGGCAACCATCTCAGTTGCAATGTGAAGCGTAGCGGTGCGCCGTGCTGTGCCCTCAAGGCATGGTGCAGGCAGCGGCTCAATGACGGTCATCCAGCGGCACCGGTGAGACCAGGGCTGCGATGCGGAGTGAGGAGGTGCTCGTTGCGGTGCTGACAGGTCACGGTGCAGGCGACATTGCAGGTTGCTGGGAGCTGCCGTTGGTCGGTCCGGACTGCGTTGCGGGACGAGGTGGTGCGTTTTGAGACTTACGAGCGGTGCCCCCAAGCCACGGTGCAGTTACGGGTGTCTAAGGCAGCAGGCAGCGATGTCGTCGGTGAGACCAGGGTGGTGGAGTGAAGAGAGGTGCTGAGTGGCCACAGGTCACGGTGCAAGCAGTGGCTCGGTGGTGGCAGCACTCATCATCGTCGGTGAGACCAGGGTTGCGGTGTGAGATGCAGCTGTGACTCTGCGGTGCCTTCAGGACATGGAGCCCGCCATGGAGTCGGTGATGGAGTCGACTGCTTTCCCCCTCTGTGGCAACTAAAACCGCTGTAACAGAGGTGGTACCCAGAGGTAGTTAAAGTCTTTGCTGTCCCTGTGACTTTGTGAACAAGAGGCAAGCTCTATTCCAAGCCCTTGGACATACTCAGCAAATATAAAGAAAGTTCAGTCCAGTCCTTCACTGCCCAAGGCTAAATCAGCAACTGCAGGCCAACCCAACAAAGAAACACCACAGCAGCGGGGCAGTACTCATCTTAGCAGTTTTCCAGCTCTTCTTCTTGGCAGATTCCTTGATCCAAGCGAGTTCTAACAATCTAGGGTCTGGGCCCCAATATTTATACTGCATTTCTCTTTGTTCTCCTAGGCAGGGAGTGTCTGTGCTTAGTCCAAACCAGTTTGGTCCTCTCCAGCTTCCCGGCAGGAGGTGGAGACAGCATTGTCCAAGGCAGACCAGGCCCATTCAGCTGTAAGGAAATCTCCTCCCACTACTCTAAATGCAGCCCAGTTCTTTTCAGCCCAGCCCTGACTCATCCATGAAAGGCAGGACATACCTCAACCCCCCACTGGCTGTCTGAAGAGAATGCACATCCCCAGCCCCTGTCACTCCAAAGCCAGACAGTCAATATACAAACCAGCTGAGGCACACAGGATTGCTAAGCAAGAAAATACCTACTTTCTAAACGTGGTATTTTCAATAACACACAATATAAAAATCATCTTTACTAAAAGATGCATTTTTATATTCTGAGTTCAGGCGTACTAAACTCCATCTTCCCATCTTGTCCCAATGGGAAGTTATGCTTATGAGATGTTATAAGTAAACTCCCATTCTATCCTATGGGACAGATAGCCTTTCAAAAGTGAAAAACGAAATACACTGTATTTCACTATCAGGACATGTCACACACACACACAGTACACATCTTGCCAAAAGGCCCAAGCCATTATTTCTGCTCTGAGAGCAGTTTCACATCTCATCCAGAGGAAAACACTGATAGGGAGGGCAGCGACTGGATAGGCTAATGCTAATTAGCTCACTGCAGTTTCAAGCAGGCAAAGTGTAAGTTTTAAAATGGTACTTTTCCTGAGTTTTTTTGTAAAATCCAACTTTACCAATTCAATGGATATTAACTGAATATCAAAAACAGTGGTTGAATGGACTCTGTAACTTATTCCAAATCAAAGTTACCAAAAATGGAATTTCATTTTGTAGTTTTCTTTTCTCATAGAAATCACTGCAGTCCTAAACCATGGAACCAGCTTTTAGGGGCTAGTCACTCTAGGATCATGCCACCCTTAAATTCTTACATCTTCCTCTTTATAATTCTAGGCACCCTAACATGTAGTTAACAAGGCACATTTAGGGTGTATTAATATTTCAAAGTAAAGTTCCTACCTGTCAATGAGGTTTATTTTGATAGATTCACATGCAGGTTTAAAGCCAGCAGCAGTCAGGATACACATGCAGGCCTGAAGCCAAGTTTTCCTTGTCTGCCGAGTGAATAGAAACATATGTGTTTCACTCCTCTTGTGATATTTAACTTCCATGCCACTGGTGTATTTCCTGCACCATATACGGTGATCTTACTGGGAAGTTAAAAATATTCAAATTTAGGAATAGCCGATGTAACTATGTTTTAGGGAGTCAAAGCGCATGCACTCAAATGCAGTCATCAGTGCTCCAGTGCGCAGAGTCAAAAAACCCGAAAAACCAGTCAGCAAAAATAGAGGTTACCACTCAAATAGAGGTATTTTCTAACAGTATGTCACAATTCTTTTTATAGCATAGAATTGACATTTAGTATGTCAGAAAAAAGGACCAGCAGGAAGAGAGCACACTGAGTTTGTACAAGGCCGTGAGGAAGACCTTGAGAGGTTGAAATGTGTTGCCTCCTAATTTCAGCTTCTAAGTAACCATTGATATTGTCATTAGGTCATCCATGGAGCAGTATTGTTTTGTGCAAGTCTGCATCCAATGTTAGGATGCACACCACACTCTGCTGTGGTTGCTCACATTATGTTGTTTGCTATCTTCAAAACATGTTCAATAATCATTGATGTCACCAAGTACAAGATCACAACTTCAAACCACAGCACTCCAGGCAATAGCCATCATGTTCACTCATAACAGATCTCTAATCCAAAAATATCAGTAGGCACTTTGTGGCAGATAGAACTACATGCATAATATTTCTGATGCATTTTCACTCAGTTATTTCTTACGAGAATATACTAATGAAATATCACATTATTAAGCCACAAGCCACCGTGTCTGGCATCCTACTTGAACCTTTCCCTCCACCCTGGAAAAAGGTATCGAGTTTTCCTGGTTTAAAAGTGGAAGTTTAGTATACAATTGAGATGATCTCTTGTGCAAATTAGTCATCAGAGGCTAAAGTTAATGAATTTGAAAGCATTTGTTTTCTTAAGGAGCATTGATTTCACCTTAATGCAGAGAGATAAAGGCTCTATTTCTAATTTAGTTATACACCTATATAAATATATATATGTATATATAAATATATATGTAAATGTATGTCCTTAACTATGTATACATATTTCAGCAATTACAACCCTCCATTTATGAGAATATTAAACTGCATATGATATATGCTTTGTAAAGATCACTGTTTTTGTCAGTCCAAAAACAAACTCAGACCAAAGACTGTCCAAGAGTTTGGAAAGATCGTACAGTGTCTGTTCCTCAATGAACCATGCCACATTCTTTCATGGTAGCACTATCATTGTTCATTGCAGTATCATCGGTTTCTGATCTACACATTAAGCAGTTTACAGCCATCTCTTCTTTTCTATAGAGGCCAAAACTCCATCCTAGAGTGGGCTGAGAACAGCTGGGAAAATAATGAAATATTTGCATCAAAAAGTAATTACTTGGATTCTCCAGATCTAATATTAACTTTTGGATTTCCTCTTTCTGGGTGATCTAGTTGTTCCTACTGCCAGCAAAGTGATAACAATGAAGAAACCAAGTAAGTACTGCATCACTGTGTGAATAAGACTTGAAAGCATTAAGTTACAGAATGCAAAATAATCTCATAGCACAAAATGTCTCTGATTGTCCTGAAGAATTTTAAAACCAATCCTTTCACAATTGTGCTTTTCATCACCTCTGTTGTATGGTTACAGATACCCTGGTGGGCACAGTCATATGATGTCAAGAATACGTTAGAAATACCTACTTAACATTATTGAATGTAGAACATTCCTCTAATACTATTCAGAGTTTTTATCGCCAACTGCTGCTTTGTACCTTTTTTTTGTGATCAAGCACCAAAACATCCATACTCAGAGCATGTGCTTTAAAAAAATACATATTCCCTCTCTGCCCTTTGTATGTTTCATTATCACAAAAAGAATGAAAGGAACAGATACCTCTACCATAGCATCCTGACAGAACTTTAAACTGACATGCTGTGCAGGTGTGAGGTACAGATACGTTTTGAGAACTCCCTTCTAAGAGACAAGCATGCAGTGTCTTTCATAGATTTTGACACACTACATATGCCACAAATCTAATATGATGACTGGGAAAAAACTGCAACCTGTGTGACGTTAGGGATTGTGAGAAACAAGGACCTGTTAGCTTTTTGCTCCCATTCTGACTACTAGGCACTGGTTTTCTGACTCTGATTGTACCCTGGGCTCTGCTAACCAGACCCAGGGACTCTGCTATGATTAAAAGTGCATTGTAATTAGGTATAACTACAATCGTTACTGACAACCTTTCTATAAGTCCCTAGTATGTGGTAGGGCATGTAGGTATAAAGGCCCCGTCGATTTAATGTACATAGGTGTGCACTACTGTGGTGCCTGCTGTCATTTTGCAGGCTGCTTTTAAACTTAAATTATATGCAAATTCATCTATGGAATTAAAGGTACTAACAAAGTTTTAAAATACATTAGTTTTACATATAAGTCACACTCAAGGTCTCCCCTCAGTACTCCAGTGGTAGAGTGCCTTGTAACTATAAGGAGAGATATGATAAAAGATCTTTTATATGCCCTTGTGAGGGAAAAACTGCTAATTTCATTTTTTCCCAATTGAGTCAAAATGACTCTATAGGCTAACATGGGAATATGTTATTAAACTGTAACTATTGAAATAAAGGAGCTATAATGATGCTTTAAAGTACCAAAATGTATTCTAACTATCACAGAAAATAAGTAATGGAACTTTCTTTTCAGTAAGCCGAAATCCAACCTTCCAGGTGCTCTCTCCTGGTTTGCCAGGCTGAGCAAAGCTGTCTTAATGAGGTGTGAAGTGGCCTGCCTTAAGACAAGGAATTTCCTGTGGGAGGAGAACTGCAAGCTGCAGAGCACAAGGCAGGAAGGAGGTGGAGGGGCCAAACTGGTCTTAATAAATGGAATGACAGCTTCACCCCTAAATCCTGCACCCTCAGCCAAATAGGAGCCCCACTAAATAGATTAGCGAGTGGGGTGGAAGGGGAGTGTTAGGAAACCTTAGTCACACCAGTGGGTTGGCTTAGCCAGATCTAACTGCCCTGGAGAGAGTTTCTCCATTTAGTATATTAGAAGAATAGTGATTTCTGGGTCAAGAATATACCACACTTTAGAGGAGGTGGTCATACTCCCCCTCGTGGTACCCTGCATTCTGTTGGTAGGTGTGCCCCACTGCTTCGTACCCCAGAACTGTGAATACATATGGGAGTGTTGTCCAGAAACTCAAATCTGCTGCCTGAAACAACAAGGAGAAAAAGGACTACCCTGCTGGAATCCTGATCTATACCCAAAGGATTGCACTCTGAAGGACTGCACCTGATGCGCAATCTGGCACTATAGCCCTCATTCATAATTCCAGATGAGTTCTGATTAGTAGTGGGTAAGATGACACTTTTGTTATATCCACCAGCCAGTGGGTTGGGTGACTTCTAATTACTCCCTGACCAATGTGTAAGGCGGATGCTGGATACCCAGTCGGGAATGTGCCTAGGAACTGAACAGATGCCTCTTACTCAACCAAAAAAAACTGGTTCTGGAAACAGCTCCTCCTATGAATGAAATGGTGGCAGGTTTGCCACAATTAGCCCTGGGTTTCAAGTACTATACTTCCTTATGCCCTAATTGATAACTAACTATACATTTGCAGGCTTCACCCTGGTAAAATTAAGTTACAGAAGTTCCTCAGCCAACTCTAACTGCCCTTCCTGAGAGAGGATGATTTGCCTACCTTATACCTGAACATCTTGCCAAAAGGCCCAAGTCATTATTTCTGTTCTGAGAGCAGTTTCACATCTCATCCAGAGGAAAACACTGATAGGGAGGGCAGCGACTGGATAGGCTAATGCTAATTAGCTCACTGCAGTTTCAAGCAATTCAATGGATATTTACTGAATATCAAAAACAGTGGTTGAATTGACTCTGTACCTTATTCCAAATCAAAGTTACCAAAAATGGTATTTAATTTTGTAGTTTTATTTTCTCATAGAAATCACTGCAGTCCTAAACCGTGGAACTAGCTATTAGGGGCTAGTCACTGTAGGAACATGCCACCCTTAAATTCTTACATCTTCCTCTTTTTAATTCTAGGCGCCCTAACATGTAGTTAACTCGGCACACTTAGGGTGAATTAATATTTCAAAGTAGAGTTCCGACCTGTGAATGAAGCTTATTTTGATAGATTCACATGCAGGCTTAAAGCCAGCAGCAGTCAGGATACACATGCAGGCCTAAAGCCAAGTTTTACTTGTCTGCCTAGTGAATAGAAACATATGGTGATAGCAGTAGGACGGGGGGCTGTCAACAGACGACGGAATAGGATTTATTTATTTTTCCCTATGCCGTTGTCTGTCAACTTGTACCCCCTCCCACCCCGCCCCACCGCACTTACTTGCACCAACCCCCGCTGCAAGCATTTGCAGTGAATAAAGTATTTTAAAGCTTAAAGAGCCAGCACTTACATAGAAAATTAACATTCATATGAAAAAAATATACTTTAGAAGCACAGAATTATCAAAAATACTAGATACTCACTTTTAATTGTGTTTTTTATCCATACATTTGCTGTGGATGTTTTTATTAATGTTCACTGGGGAACACATAAAATGGCACAGTCCTAAACTGCCTTTTACACACACTTTTTTTTATGATACTCATTTTATTTTTTACAGTACTTAAGAGCGGTTCTCCAATGCTCAGAGACAGGTGAAAGGTGCATCTGTGTGTTTTTGTTTTACTTGCGGCTACCATCACGTGTACGTTCTGAGAAAGGAAATGATGCTAGTGTGTAAATGCACAAAGAAACAAAAAATAGTGCATGCAGTTTTATATAGCATTGGATGCATCGGACCGCTTTACGTGAGCACCGGATAACATTACAGAGGGTCATATTGTATTTTTTAGGTTCATGTAGATTAAGTGATTTGCCCAGAATGACAGGATGTCGAACTGACGCTGGGACTTCAACTTGGTTTCCCAGTTTTAAAGTCAACTAAGGCCACAACCTGTTCCTGTTGACTGCAATAATTGTTATCTGGCAGACAAACGACATGAGCAGAGACTGATTTATTTATGTTGCTAGCATTGAGTGGAGGAGAACAAAAATAATCTGAAGAGGTCCCTCTCTGGCCCTCACCAACCCCCATCATCCGATGCTTCAGTCCTCTCCCCTGCTTCAGTCCCCTGAAAAGTAAGTGCAAATGGCTTCCCAACTGCAGCTCCTTTGCAGACTCTATCACAACTGGAGGGAGGCAGGCACACCTCATGCTGTATTTGCAAAAGACAGCGGTCTAGGGTGAGGCCAATTGGGTCCTCGGGTAGCCAGAGCTACTATTATTTCAAGTGTTGTCTTAGTCTAGGTTTTAGTAGTGAACAGAGAGTCCCAACAGGACTGGGAAAACAAAATGTGCGGGGACGCAAGGTTGTACGAATGATATCACATTTATTAACATCATAAAAGGAGTATCATTCACATTATAGGAGCTAGTCCTGGTGCTCACACAGGAGGTGAAAAGTGTGTGAAGTGATAAGTGCTAGTGACTTAAAATTTACATCGCATTGACAACACTGTACAAAACTCCGTAGTTAATAAGATATGTTTGAAGGAGTTTCGGTTGTGGAAGTCGACGGCGTTTCGATCTCTTTAGTTAGAGATCATCATCAGGACGAAAAAGCGTGTGAGCAGGTAGGATCTAGATAACAAGAAAAACCATTGGTCCCGGGGACATGGACAAATAATTAAAAATTAAATAAACAAATTCTGAGAGGGCGATTGACTACACTAATAAATAAAGAGCATAGATAGCGGAATGCAGTTACAGAAAATTTACTTAGCTGGTAGTTAGTCAGTTACAAGAGGGAAAGGGTAACAGAAAAGGGAGAAGGAGCTGCTAATAATGAAAGGAGCTATAACAGCAGGGTGCAGGCACAAGGTGAGGTTGTGCAAGTAGGACGACGTACATGGATTGCCAGAAAAATTAATTAAGATAATTGCCATGTACAACATTTCAAGAAGACCGTGTAATTGGGCATGTGCAGAAAAGTTGAAGGCACATAACGCACGTAATGCCAGCATGCCTTGGCGTGTGGTAGCTATTTACCGTATGAAGGGGATTCAAGGCCAATAAGGTAATATTGGGCAGGGGAAGGCGGATTGGGGGGACTAATGGTACCTGGTAGTGGAACGATGCGTATAAGGATCGTCGTGGGGTCTAGATGACCGTGCTGGTTCAAGCAAATCTATAAGGAAGGGGTAACCGGTTAGGGTGAGCGAGGTACTAAGGGAATGCGAAGGCAAGAGAAATTGCAGCAGCTTACGTGGTAACTCGCAGCAGCTTACGTGGTAACTGTAGGAGGTCCAGCCAGTCAGCGAAGTTCGTACTGGACGTAGGCAAGGGGGAGTCAATCACGGTGAACCAATGTAGCCCGCTGGGGCCAGCTGTGGGAAGAAGGAAGTAACCGGTCAACGCGGTACCAGTGTTGGTGGCCGCGGGGGAGCAGGACTCTGCGGTGGTGAGCGGGGGGAGAGGGGGAGGCGAGGACTTATTTGAGATAGAAAAGGAGGGACTGGATCCTGCTACTTCCAATGCAGACAGCATACAGTGAATGGTGCCGGAGTCTGTTGGAGCGGGTTAGTCAGCGTGTTGGTGGAAGCACCGGCAGTTCAATTAGATAAGGGGAGAGCGTGCGTGCGTGATGACGTGTCACGGGTGGAGTCAGAGCGTCTAGGGCTGGCGGCCATATTGAATGAGGCACTTGTGATGCCAATAACCTGGGACATGAGCGTGGCTCATTATGAACCAAGCGGAATAGCAATAAGGAATTCAACAAAACAATGAATAAAGAAAATTAAAACAAGAAATTAAAATAACAGCTGACAATAGGTTAGCTGTATACAGGCATTATGTACAGAGTGTTAGGAACACATAAAGTTACAATATCAGGTTCCATTCCTCAATGGTATTGAGTCCACTTTCGATTGAGCGGCATTTGAACATCCAAAGGCACTCAAGCCTTTTGAGGATAGCTTGAAGATCACCCCCTCTTGGGCTTGGGTGTACCATGTCAATGACTTGCCAACGCAGATCTTGTTCAGAGTGTCCTTTTTCAATAAAATGTTCTACCAGAGGCGCATTGATATTCTGGCAGCGAATTCTGCTTCTGTACTGTCCTATGCGTGCTTTTATTTTCTGCGTGGTTTGCCCAATATAAAGGAGGTTACACGGACATAGAATACAATAGATTATGTTGACTGAATTGCAGTTTGAAAAGAAATCCAGTTTGTGAATAGTAGTGCCGAAAACAAATTCTTTAGTGTTTTTGTGAGTGGGCATGCAACACAATTTCCACATTTAAAGTGCCCTGTCACTGGGGGAGACCAAAAATGAGCGCACAGTGATGGCCTTCAGTGAGGGTTTATGTGCCCTAACCAAATGGTCTTTAATGTTGCGTCCCCTCTTGAAGGAGAACAAGGGGGCCTCATTTGTGATATAGATGGAGATAAGGAGGTGCCAGTGTTTTTTGATCAGTTTAGTTATTTTGTTACTGGCGGGCACAAATGTGGTGACGCAGGGAATGCGTGTCATAGGTTTTTTGGGGTTTGGTTCCAGTAGGGTCTCCCTATGTGTGTACCAGGCCCTTTTCATAGATCTCCTAACCAGGCGCCGAGGGTAACCTCTACTTATGAGTTTCTCACATAGGGTATCCGCTTCCCTAAAATAATCCTCTTTAAATTTGCAATTCCTGCGTATCCTTAAGAATTGTCCGTATGGAAGACCATCACTTAGTGCTCTGGGATGGTTACTTTTGTAGTGGAGTAGGGTGTTACGTTCTGTGGGTTTGCGATATAAGGTGGTGTACAGACCACCCTCTGCTGGTGTGACGTTAACGTCTAGGTAGCTAATCCGTGTGGTACTAGAGCCATATGTGAACTTAAGGTCAGGTTGGCAGTTGTTAAGCCATGTACAAAAGGAGTCAAGTTCCGTTGTGGAACCCTGCCAAATCATAAACACGTCATCGATGTAACGACGCCAGCTCCTGATTTTATCGCGATAGGGGTTAACTTGGTTAAGGACATATGTTTTCTCCATATCGTCAACAAAGAGTATGGCAAAATTTGGGGCAAAAACTGCCCCCATAGACGTGCCCTTGCATTGCCTGTAGTATTTGTCATGGAACATGAAATAGTTTTTGTCAGGGCTATCTCCAGGAGTGAGATAATGAATTCACTGGGAACCTTGTGAGGTCTTGGTCTGTTATCCAGATGTCCTTTGATAACCAAGGTGCCTTTATCCTGCGGGATGTTAGTGTAAAGGGATTCTATATCTAATGTGACAAGAAGCTCAGATATGGGATCAAAATGTTCTTGCTCAATTTGTCTGATGAAGTGCGTTGTGTCCTTGACAATAGGCTACGGTGTCTTGTATCATATCATGAATGAAAAATCGATGTACCTGCCTAGAGGCTCGAGGATGGAGCCGCAGCCTGACAGGATAGGTCTACCCGGAGGGTTAGTTTGGTTCTTGTGAACCTTTGGTAGTGTGTAGATCACTGGTGTTCTGGGATTTTTGTTATTGAGAAAAAGAAACTCATTGTGGCTGATGTAGCCTATTTCCTCAGCCTCTTTGGTGATGGTCTGAATAAGATTTTGGATTTCGGATAAAGGGCTTTGATTGAGTAGCTCATAGTGGTTGGCATTGTTAAGTTGGCGCATGATCTCGTTGTCATAGTTGATTTTATCCTGAATGACAATGCCGCCACCTTTATCACAGGGCTTGATGATAATGTCGTCCATCTTTTTAAGGTTAAGGAGACTTTTCCTTTCATCAAGACTGATGTTGTAGGGGATGAAGTCATGTTGATTTCTCAATTTGTCAAGATCTTTGAGGACTAGATTTTCAAAGGTTATTACCTCAGGAGGTAGGCAACCTGTGGGGGGGTTGAAGGTCGATTTAGGGCATAGCCCTGTAGTGTCATATTTGGGTGGAAACTCTTTGTTCAGAAAGAAGGACTTCAATCTGATTTTTCTGAAAAATTGGTAGATCTCAATTTGTATGTTAAACCAATCCGGTTTTTCTGTAATTACATACGAAAGTCCTTTACTCAGAAGGGCTGTCTCAGAAGAAGCTAGTTGATGACTAGAGAGATTGAAAATGGGAATGGGTTCCATAGGAGGAGAGGAAAAATCATCCTCCATCCTTGTTACGTTTAGTATTGGTAGCCCCATTGGTAAAACTTCCGCCTTGTCTGGCGTTCTCCTGGCGGAAAGTTGTAGCGTTGTTTCACCCTCCCCCTCTCGGTTTGGAAGGGTTGGCCTCTCCCTAAAAATTGGGATTGTTACTTGCTGAGCTAGATCCTGCACCTGGGTCTGAGGAATCAGAATCTGCAGATGATTCAGAGAAAGAGACAGGTTGTCTATTCTTAAATCTGCCCCATGTACCCGCCTGTTGTCTAGGAGTGAACTGGGGGTTTGTAAAGTAGTGTTCTCGGAGGTATGGGTAGTTTTTTTCTTTACTGTAGTTCTTTATGTCTTTGGTAACCTTTGTAGCTTTTTTGTGGTGTTCGAATTTATGAAAATCCAAAATGGTTCTTTCTAATCTCTCAAGGATGGTTTTAGCGTCAGACAGGCTGTCAAGTTCCAGAATGGCTTTTTCTAATGCTAGTATTTCCTCAAGCTCTTTCTTGCTGTATTCTAGTGCTGTGTCTATGCCCAGGTACCATTAGTCCCACCCAACCCGCCTTCACCTGCCCAATATTACCTTATTGGCCTTGAATCCCCTTCATACGGTAAATAGCTACTACACGCCAAGGCATGCTGGCATTACGTGCGTTATGTGCCTTCAACTTTTCTGCACATGCCCAATTACACGGTCTTCTTGAAATGTTGTACATGGCAATTATCTTAATACATTTTTCTGGCAATCCATGTATGTTGTCCTACTTGCACAACCTCACCTTGTGCCTGCACCCTGCTGTTATAGCTCCTTTCATTATTTGCAGCTCCTTCTCCCTTTTCTGTTACCCTTTCCCTCTTGTAACTGACTAACTACCAGCTAAGTAAATTTTCTGTAACTGCATTCCGTTATCTATGCTCTTTATTTATTAGTGTAGTCAATCGCCCTCTCAGAATTTGTTTATTTAATTATTTGTCCATGTCCCCGGGACCAATGGTTTTTCTTGTTATCTAGATCCTACCTGCTCACACGCTTTCTCGTCCTGATGATGATCTCTAACTAAAGAGATCGAAACGCCGTCGACTTCCACAACCGAAACTCCTTCAAACATATCTTATTAACTACGGAGTTTTGTACAGTGTTGTCAATGCAATGTAAATTTTAAGTCACTAGCACTTATAACTTCACGCACTTTTCACCTCCTGTGTGAGCACCAGGACTAGCTCCTATAATGTGAATGATACTCCTTTTATGATGTTAATACATGTGATATCATTCGTACAACCTTGCGTCCCCGCACATTTTGTTTTCCCAGTCCTGTTGGGACTCTCTGTTCACTACTAAAACCTAGACTAAGACAACACTTGAAATAATAGTAGCTCTGGCTACCCGAGGACCCAATTGGCCTCACCCTAGACCGCTGTCTTTTGCAAATACATATATTACCCCTGGTCTTACTACTGGGGTACCCTTGTTCTTTACACCTCATGCTGTGACAGGTGGAGTGGAGCAGTCCATTGTCGTTCTGCCTCTGACAATTAGCCATCTGGCCTAACTTTGTGTGCATGGTGTCATGTTTGTGAGGGCTGCATTAACAGCCTTTCATGCGGTGCTCCAGGGGTGGAGTCCTTAGTAGACCAAGAAAAACAGCCAACCAACTGGCCTCAGCCAAAGTCCCATCGGCCGATGCCCGATTCCCTGCCTTGCCAATCTGAGGCTGTCATTGTTTCTGTTTCAGAGGCCCAAATTGTAATGGACGATAAATCATGACAGTCTACTTCCTTTTAGTGAGTAAACATAAGTTTTACTTTTTCTGTGGTGAAACGCTGGCACTTCCCTCATGGAAATACACCTCACCAGACTATCATAGTTTAACACGGACCGAAGAAGGTGTCAGTGCTGGAAGTGGAAATCCAGAATTCCATGCATTTTAGGTCAAGGGGTTTCAAAAAAGACGGTGGAGTCGCAAGGGGCAGATCCAACTTTGATTATTGGAACAGTGCTTGAAAGTTGCAAATTTAGCCCCATTTAACAAGTCAAATAAGTGAATTAAATACATGATTTGAACAACACGTACTTTTAATTGTATTAACAGAAAAAGAATTTTGAAATGGTAGCGTTCCTTAGCTTTTTGAAATAGCACAAGTCCTTCCTGAGGGCAGACTGACACACTTTTGGAAATACCTAAAAAAACTCGAGGATATTTGACTTTGTTAACTGGAGAGTTAACTACGATTAACAGTTTTCTGTTTGTGTTTGGTATCTGAAGATATTTGCATTAACATATAAAATAAGGTAAAAATAAGCCAAAAACAACAGGTTTAAGGATAGAAGTTCTATTATGGGAATAAAAACAACATGGCAAGAGCAGCAAGGCGCTGTGAAAATAAAGTACACCAAAACTGTGCTATGAGAACAGACTTGAAAGACAAAAGTAAACCATTCAAATAACCTGAAACTTGTGCCGCCTATTTGCTTCTCAGGGTAAAAGTGGCTGGCTGTTACTGTTGTTGTGACAAATCGTAGATGGGCCCACTGTCAACTCAACTCCACTGCGGTGATGTTCATTGTGATGAATGATCACACAATAAGGCACAGAGTCAGGAGGACTGGACAAATGTGATTCAAATCCAGCCTGGACACAGCCCACAGCACAAGGTCGGGTCACAGGCGTGGTCTACATATCACTCCCTGCCCACCAATGCCAGAAATGGGCAATCACTGCTTGGCTTCGCAATAAGTCATTACTGTGATTGTTCATGCTCTGTTGGCAGGAAGAGCCTCCCACCCCCATGGTGCCATGTGCACAAAGTACACCAGAGGCCTAGACTAGGCCTAGCAATTGTGTCTCAGCCAATCCAGACACTGCTCCCTTGCTGTCACACAGCATGAGAGCAGCACCAGGATTAGATGAGCAGGCAACTTCACTGCTCATTATGAGTCCAGGGGTTGCAGCTTTGATCAACCTCTGCTCACTAATGTGAACTTAGAGAGAATCATCTAGTGCACATTTCCAACCTGACATGCACACTAGGTACCACACTGTCTGCCGCCAGTATGTAGTGTCAGTCTATGAAATTCAAGCCCCACCCACTTCAGAGCCGAACAGAAACCGCCCATGGCTGAAGGCTGTGACTGCTGCAGGCACGATAATAAAATATACATTATTTGGAAAGTATGCATTATTTGTTTGTTTTTTATTAATGACATGTAATGGGTGTACGGGTGGCAAAATGTCAGTGGGTCAATGCTCCAGAGACCTACGGCAGGAACCACCACCTGCACCTCCCACTGGAGGAAAGAATCCATGTGTGTCTAGTGTAGTGCTGTGGGAGGAGTTTAGTGGGGAGGAATTTAGTGGGGCTACCCTAGTGTCCCTGGGGGACAGTAAGATGGTTCCTAAGATCGATGTGCCCTCAAATACTACTAAGTATAGGCAATGGGTCACCATCAATGGGGAAGGTGTGGGGCTCTGAGGGATACTATATTAAGTGTTAGAATCGGGGGTCTCTAGTTGGCAATGGTTTGCACCTTTGTCCAAATATGGGCCCTTCCTTCTAGTCAGGATAAGGGGAATACACTCCTAAAATAACCCCTGCTCACCCCCGTGGTAGCTTGGCACAAGCAGTCAGGGTTATTTCAGAGGCAGCGTGTAAAGCATTTTCGCATAACCAACAGTAACACAGTGTAAACACTAGAAAAGGACACCACACCGGTTTAGAAAAATATCGAACCCTTTATATCTTCAAAACAAGACCAAAACGATAAAAATCCAACATACAGTACTTAAAAATATGCACTTTGCAATAATAACCTTAAAAATGCAGTTCCTTGAAGTTGGTAGCTCCGTTCAGTGCTACTGCGGTGCTGAAAACAACAGAATCCAAAAGTTCCGTCTGACTGCATCGTGGCGATCACGTTGGTGAGGGCCAGTCGTGGCAACCATCTCAGTTGCAATGTGAAGCGTAGCGGTGCGCCGTGCTGTGCCCTCAAGGCATGGTGCAGGCAGCGGCTCAATGACAGTCATCCAGCGGCACCGGTGAGACCAGGGCTGCGATGCAGAGTGAGGAGGTGCTCGTTGCGGTGCTGACAGGTCACGGTGCAGGCGACATTGCAGGTTGCTGGGAGCTGCCGTTGGTCGGTCCGGACTGCGTTTCGGGACGAGGTGGGGCGTTTTGAGACTTACGAGCGGTGCCCCCAAGCCACGGTGCAGTTACGGGTGTCTAAGGCAGCAGGCAGCGATGTCGCCGTTGAGACCAGGGTGGTGGAGTGAAGAGAGGTGGTGCTGAGTGGCCACAGGTCACGGTGCAAGCAGTGGCTCGGCGGTGGCGGCGGTCGTCATCGTCGGTGAGACCAGGGTTGCAGTTTGAGATGCAGCTGTAACTCTGCGGTGCCTTCAGGACATGGAGCCCGCCATGGAGTCGGTGATGGAGTTGACTGCTTTCCCCCTCTGTGGCAACTAAAACTTCTGTTACAGAGGTGGTACCCAGAGGTAGTTAAAGTCTTTGCTGTCCCTGTGACTTCGTGAACAAGAGGCAAGCTCTATTCCAAGCCCTTGGACATTCTCAGCAAAATTTAAAAAAGTTCAGTCCAGTCCTTCACTGCCCAAGGCAAAATCAGCAACTGCAGGCCAAACCAGCAAAGAAACACCACATCAGCGGGGCAGTACTCATCTTAGCAGTTCTTCCAGCTCTTCTTCTTGGCAGATTCCTTGATCCAAGTGAGTTCTAACAATCTAGGGTCTGGGCCCCAATATTTATACTGCATTTCTCTTTGTTCTCCTAGGCAGGGAGTGTCTGTGCTTAGTCCAAACCAGTTTGGTCCTCTCCAGCTTCCCGGCAGGAGGTGGAGACAGCATTGTCCAAGGCAGACCAGGCCCATTCAGCTGTAAGGAAATCTCCTCCCACTACTCTAAATGCAGCCCAGTTCTTTTCAGCCCAGCCCTGACTCATCCAGGAAATGCAGGACATACCTCAACCCCCAGTGGCTGTCTGAAGAGAATGCACATCCCCAGCCCCTGTCACTCCAAAGCCAGACAGTCAATATACAAACCAGCTGAGGCACACAGGATTGTTAAGCAAGAAAATACCTACTTTCTAAACGTTGTATTTTCAATAACACAGAATATAAAAATCATCGTTACTAAAAGATGCATTTTTATATTCTGAGATCAGGCGTACTAAACTCCATCTTCCCATCTTGTCCCAATGGGAAGTTATGCTTATGAGATGTTATAAGTAAACTCCCATTCTATCCTATGGGACAGATAGCCTTTCAAAAGTGAAAAATGAAATACACTGTATTTCACTATCAGGACATGTCACACACACACAGTACACATCTTGCCAAAAGGCCCAAACCATTATTTCTGCTCTGAGAGCAGTTTCACATCTCATCCAGAGGAAAACGCTGATAGGGAGGGCAGCGACTGGATAGGCTAATTCTAATTAGCTCACTGCAGTTTCAAGCAGGCAAAGTATAAGTTTTAAAATGGTACTTTTCCTGAGCTTTTTGTAAAATCCAACTTTACCAATTCAATGGATATTAACTGAATATCAAAAACAGTGGTTGAATGGACTCTGTAACTTATTCCAAATCAAAGTTACCAAAAATGGAATTTCATTTTGTAGTTTTCTTTTCTCATAGAAATCACTGCAGTCCTAAACCATGGAACCAGCTTTTAGGGGCTAGTCACTCTAGGATCATGCCACCCTTAAATTCTTACATCTTCCTCTTTATAATTCTAGGCACCCTAACATGTAGTTAACAAGGCACATTTAGGGTGTATTTATATTACAAAGTAGAGTTCCTACCTGTCAATGAGGTTTATTTTGATAGATACACATGCAGTTTTAAAGCCAGCAGCAGTCAGGATACACATGCAGGCCTGAAGCAAAGTTCTACTTGTCTGCCGAGTGAATAGAAACATATGTGTTTCACTCCTCTTGTGATATTTAACTTCCATGCCACTGGTGTATTTCCTGCACCATATACGCTGATCTTACTGGGAAGTTAAAAATATTCAAATTTAGGAATAGCCGATGTAACTATGTTTTAGGGAGTCAAAGCGCATGAACTCAAATGCCGTCAGCAGTGCCCCAGTGCGCAGAGTCAAAAAACCCGAAAAACCAGTCAGCAGAAATAGAGGTTACAACTCAAATAGAGGTATTTTCTAACAGTATGTCACAATTCTTTTTATAGCATAGAATTGACATATAGGGGTCGATTCCGATTCGGGCCGGAAAAAGCACCGACCGACTCGGATCCGGAAAAAATACCGACCGACACGTACCCGTGGCGCACGACACGCCAAGTACGATGCAAGGCGCGAAAAATCCGACCGACACGTACCGAAACCAAGTCGACCGACTGAGCCGCACGGAAAACAGCAATCTGGCCGGAAAAACACGCGAATCCAACCGACCGACACGCACCCGGAACAAATCCGACCGAAACGTACACGCGAACTCCAAACCGCAAAGTACGATGCAAGGCGCGAAAACCACGAGCGAGTCGGACGGAGGACAAGCCGTACGACCGACACGCATACAAAACCGAGCCGAAGCAACACAATACACCGCGACCGACGCGTACGCAGCATAGAAAACTGCACAAACACAGCGTGAACGAAACGGAGAACACCGTACGAGACCAATGCAGGGTCCGACTCGGTCACAAGAACGTTTCCAACATACACAAACAGCACAAAGGAAAAATCACCCAAAAAATGGCCAAACAAGCAATTACCAAGCCAATAAATACTGGGGGGTGGGGACAGAGAACAAAGACACACCCACAACTCCACCTATATAAAGGACACAAATCACAACCATGAGCCTTTGCAAATGCCATTCCACTGCCAGCACCCAAGAGAAAGCAACCACACACCCACAGCTCATCCCTCACACAAGCCACACACCATCAGCACACCAACAAATACCTACCTCACATACACCCAGCAAAACACACACTCACACACCCTCACCTGCACACCAACACACACATCACCCACCATCACCACCCATCACCATGCCCCCAAGAAGAATCCCAAGTTCCTAGATAGTGAATTGGAAGTCATGGTAGACGAGATCCTCAGGGTGGAGCCACAGCTGTTTGGCACACTGGTCCAACAGACCCCCATGTCGCAGAAAACCAAGATGTGGGAGAGGATCATCAACAGGGTGAACGCCCAATCACCATGTCGGCGCACAAAGACCGACATCCAGAACAGGTGGTATGACGTGCGCAGGAGGGTACGGGACATGCTGAAGAAAGACTACATCAACAGCCAATACACCGGCAGTGGCCCTCCTGCCAAGCCAATATACCTCAGGCCCTGGGAGGAGAAGGTGCGGGCCATCCTTCCGCCAGTGAGCGTATATGGACTAGAGGACATCCCAGAGCCTGGTGAGTACACAACAAATGTACACAATATACTGCCACAAAACACACACATCACTGTCAAGGGGAGAGTCAAACCATGCACTCATAGCAATTACACAGCAACCAGAACAGAATCATCCCAAAATGTGTATGTCAGTCAGATAAACACAACACATGCCATCAAAAAAGTCACATCCAACTGTGCCAACACATGTACAAACACAACTACAACTACAGCTAGGCAGTGGCACAAATAGAACTAACAAACACATCCAGACATGTAGCCACCACAACAACACCAACACACAGTGAAGACCACTCAAAGGAAGGAATTCTGTGTATGCTGGCCAAGTCAGTGTAGCCAATAGCATCATGGGAGTCGCAGTCACACATATTGCCCCCCCAACTGTCCCATCAACACCACCATGAACCATGCGCACATCACAGGGAGTGGAGAAGGACTCACAAGATGGCTGACACTGGCAACTGCTGTGGGGAGCACAAGGCCCTGCTGGCAACTGTGCACCAACAAACAGCAGGACACCACTGACTGACATCCTGAGAGACAACTTACACTCCCTGCAATGCAAGCACGTTCCATGGTGGGATAACTGGCTGGCTGGCTGGGTGGGAAGGAGGACTTGCAGCACTAACCATAGTCACAAGCACCTCCCCTCACACACACCCCAACACAAACTCCACAGTACCCACCTGGTAGAATGCAATGCCCCCCATCCTAACACAAGATCCCACAAAGAACCACCACCTTGGGTTATGTTGTGTGAAGCACAGGGCCACTCTTGGGACTCTTAGCCAAACAACTGCCAGGACAACACTCCCAGCCATCCTGTCAGCACAGCCAGCCCACCCCACAGGGAAGCAGAATCAAAGGAAGGAAGCATGGGCATGCTGGGAAGGGGGTGGAGGCAATAGCATGATGGGAGTCGTAGTCACTGATATTGGTCACCCCCACAACTATCCCATCAACACCACCCTGAACCATGCTCACATCACAGGAAGTGGAGAAGGACTCACAAGATGGCTGACACTGGCTACTGCTGTGGGGAGCACAAGGCCCTGCTGGCAACTGTGCACCAACAAACAGCAGGACACCACTGACTGACATCCTGAGAGACAACTTACACTCCCTGCAATGCAAGCACGTTCCATGGTGGGATATCTGGCTAGCTGGGTGGGAAGGGGGACTTGCAGCACTGACCATAGTCACAAGCACCTCCCCATCACACCCCCAACACAAACTCCACAGAACCCACCTGGTAGAATGCAATGCCCCCATCCTAACACAAGATCCCACAAAGAACCACCACCCTGGGTTATGTTGTGTGAAGCACAGGGACACTCTTGGGACCTCTAGCCAAACAACTGCCAGGACAACACTCCCAGCCATCCTGTCAGCACAGCCAGCCCACCCCACAGGGAAGCAGAGTCAAAAGGAAGGAAGCATGGGCATGCTGGGAAGGGGGAGGAGGCAATAGCATGATGGGAGTCGTAGTCACAGCTCTACATCCCCCACCACATGGCCCAGCAAGCTCACACTCACGCATGCACATCCCACAGAGAGTGGAAAGGCCCATCAAAGATGTCTGACACTGTTGCTGTGTCGTGGGGAGCACAAGGGCATGCTGGGTACTGCACACCAACCAACAGCAGGACACCACTGTCAGCCATCTTGCCATTGCTCTCACACCCACACACACTGAACTCCACACAAAAGCAAGTAAGTATGGGAATGCTGGGAAGTGGGGTGGAGGCAATGGCATGATGGGAGTCGTAGTCACAGACATAGCTCACCCCCACAACTGTCCCATCAACACCACCCTGAACCATGCTCACATCACAGGGAGTGGAGAAGGACTCACAAGATGGCTGACACTGGCTACTGCTGTGGGGAGCACAAGGCCCTGCTGGCAACTGTGCAACAACAAACAGCAGGACACCACTGACTGACATCCTGAGAGACAACTTACACTCCCTGCAATGCAAGCACGTTCCATGGTGGGATATCTGGCTAGCTGGGTGGGAAGGGGGACTTGCAGCACTGACCATAGTCACAAGCACCTCCCCTCACACCCCCCAACACAAACTCCACAGAACCCACCTGGTAGAATGCAATGCCCCCCATCCTAACACAAGATCCCACAAAGAACCACCACCCTGGGTTATGTTGTGTGAAGCACAGGGACACTCTTGGGACCTCTAGCCAAACAACTGCCAGGACAACACTCCCAGCCATCCTGTCAGCACAGCCAGCCCACCCCACAGGGAAGCAGAGTCAAAAGGAAGGAAGCATGGGCATGCTGGGAAGGGGGAGGAGGCAATAGCATGATGGGAGTCGTAGTCACAGCTCTACATCCCCCACCACATGGCCCAGCAAGCTCACACTCACGCATGCACATCCCACAGAGAGTGGAAAGGCCCATCAAAGATGTCTGACACTGTTGCTGTGTCGTGGGGAGCACAAGGGCATGCTGGGTACTGCACACCAACCAACAGCAGGACACCACTGTCAGCCATCTTGCCATTGCTCTCACACCCACACACACTGAACTCCACACAAAAGCAAGTAAGTATGGGAATGCTGGGAAGTGGGGTGGAGGCAATGGCATGATGGGAGTCGTAGTCACAGACATAGCTCACCCCCACAACTGTCCCATCAACACCACCCTGAACCATGCTCACATCACAGGGAGTGGAGAAGGACTCACAAGATGGCTGACACTGGCTACTGCTGTGGGGAGCACAAGGCCCTGCTGGCAAATGTGCACCAACAAACAGCAGGACACCACTGACTGACATCCTGAGAGACAACTTACACTCCCTGCAACGCAAGCACGTTCCATGGTGGGATAACTGACTGGCTGGGTGGGTGGGAAGGAGGGCCGGCTGTCAACCAAACACAACCAATGCAGACCATGTTCACACCCCAGAAAATACATAGAAATGCCCAAATAATGCAGGACAATGTGCCACACCAATATCAACCCCTGACTGTGACGACTTAGGACAATGCAATGTACAGGCCCGCACCCAGAGGCACAGTCACAACTGTCATGTGTGTCAACCATTGATGCCTGCAGAAACATAACATACATTGTTTGTGTCTCCCAAAAACAGGTGATGATGGGGACACAGCAGCAGACGCTGAGGAGTCCCAGTCCCAGGCTCAAGAGGATGCCGAGCTCACTGGCGTCGTACAGCCTCTGTCCTCCTCGGACGATGAAGAACAACCTGGCACATCCGGTGCAAGTCAACATGCAGCACCAGCAGGACCACCAGCTGCAGCACCAGCAGGACCACCAGCTGCACCCCCTGCACCCACCCCTCCAACGACTGTCACCACGAATACCATCCCTGCCGACATGGACAGAACAAGGAGCAACACCAGCACAGTGACCCTGGACCAACCTGGGGCCATGGACACCACCACCACCACCAACCCCCAAGGTGGACCAGGGTTATCTGTGCGTGCCACTGCACACACTGCACATGTCAGCAGGGGTGGTGGGAGGGGTGGGAGACAGAGGTCGCTGCTTGCAGACGTTGCTGGTGTGCATGATGACCCACAACTGGTACGCATAGCTGATGCGTACCAGTCCAGCACCGGAGACCTCAGCCAGGTAGTGGGGCTCCTCAGAGACATTAAACAGCAGCAGGCTGCCCATCATGCCCACTTGGACTCCCACATGTCCCACGTGGAGTCACACATGTCCCGTGTGGACTCACACATGTCCCGCGTGGAGTCCAAGTGGGATGCACTGCATGAGATGACGGCGGTGCACAGGGACATTTTACAATGCCTCCGCCAGATGAACAGCAACCAGTCCACACCTCCCTGTGTGCCAACAACATCTGGTGCCGAACAAACTGCAACTGCCACAGGGAGGGAGGAGGACTCTGGCGGAGAGTCCCCTGCACCGCAGCAGCCTGTACTTGAGGGGCCCCCCAAGAAGAGGGGTCGTCCGAGGAGGGAAAAGTGAGAGGCCGATGGCCAAGCGCAACTCCCAGGAAGCCTGAACCTGTTCTGGATGTTCGCCTTTGTGCACAGACTGTTCACCCTGTTGACGGCAACACTACTCCCACACATTGCATGGGGAGTACAAGTTGGACCAATGTGTCAGACAACTGTGGCCCCGATACTGGGGATCCTGTCTACCAGGACTTTCAATTCACCTAGGAACTTGGGATTGCAAGATTTATGTACAGCACAACCCATCCTATGCACTATTAACACAAATGTATCACAATAAACACACTAATACACCATACTTGCCTCTGTCGTGATTCCAACGTGGGTGCTGTTATGGGGATGATGAACTGCAAAATTACACTGTGTATGCGAACTGCAACAGCAAGGACAACACAGGCATGTGAGTACAGGCAACGTGACACACATGAGGGAGACACACCACCAGGGCTACACAACACATACACACCTAGGCCATCTGACTCATTGCCTACACTGATGTTGCCAGGGAAGACGGTGCAATGCACAGACACCACACCCATTCCCAGTTGTAGTCAAGTAGCCCACAGGTGCAGTAAGCAAATGGCAGTCAAATGTGTGACCACAGACAACGCACATCACAAAGTGAAGCACAGGTTTATTACACAGTTGCAACATGCCGTAACCACTACAGATGCAAGGTAATCCCACCTGGCAGCGGGCACACAGTCAACAACTGTAGACGGAAGGAAGTCCATGGGTGTGGCGCACATCACCTGTAGGGACACAACAGCTACCAGCCTGGATGTGCAATCACGTCGTCGGTGGACACAGTTGACCAAACGAATCTGAAAGTACCCTGTGAAGGACAGAAATGACACACAGTCAAAAGCAATGGAGTACAGGACAGAACAGCAAAACTCATGCACAATACATGTTACAAGATACCCACCCAGAACCAAGTTAGCATGTCAACACTGTTGGGGAGTACAGCCCACCTGTCACCACACATCGCAACACACATCCAGTCAAGTAGCCCATGGACACACTCCAACAGCACCAGAGCACCACCCACACATCATGCCAACTCACATCATTGACATGACACCTCAGGATACTCACATTCAGCTAAAGAAGTTGGTGATGAGCTGTGTGCGGACATCACCATCACCATCATCATCATCATCGTCACTGGCATCGTGGTCCAGGCCAGGATCCTCCACAGGTGGCGGATGTTGGTCATTGTCATCCTGGATGAGAGGCAACTCCTTCCGCACTGCCAGGTTGTGGAGCATGCAGCAGACGATGATAATCTTGCACACTTTCGCAGGGGCATATGGGAGGGACCCTCCGGTCTTGTCCAGGCAGCGGAAGCGGCTCTTCAGGAGACCAAAGGTCCGCTCAATCACTCTCCTGGTCCGACCATGTGCCTCATTGTAGCGCATCTGGGCTGGTGTCACAGGGTTCCTGAGGGGTGTCAGCAACCACGGCATGTTGGGGTATCCCGAGTCACCTACGGACAGACAAGTGCACATTAGCTGACTTGGAAAAGTGGGCGGAATACTACAGATCAGATCACACACAATGGCACAAAGTCAGTACACACCGACAAGCCAGGCACGCTGGTTCTGCATCTGTGCCATCATCCTGGGGATGCGACTACTCCTCATCACAAAGGCATCGTGTGCTGAACCAGGGAAACGGGCACACACGTGTGTGATGGTCATGTCTGCAAGACACACCACCAGTGCATTGACCGAGTGGTAGTGCTTGCGGTTCCTGTAGGCCTGCTCCTGGGCCTGTGGTGGTACCAAAGCCACATGTGTCCCATCAATGGAGCCAATTACATGCGGCATCCTCCCCAGGGCATAAAAGTCACTCTTCACGTCAGTGAGTCGTCGCAGTCTAGGGAAATAGATGTACCGGTTCAGGAAGAGCAACATTGCCGCCAAAACATCGCGGAGCACACGGCTGAACATGGTCTGTGACATCCCACCAGCAGTCGCCACAGTATGTTGGAAGGTACCAGTGGCAAAGAAGTGTAGGGCTGCCATCACCTTCACCTTGGGGGTCAGCGCTGTAGGATACGGCCGGCCAGGCTGCAAATGTGGGGACAACTGCACTGCCAAATCCTCAATCAGCTGCCTGGTGAAGCGGTACCGTCGGATGCTGTCCCGTTCCACCATCGTTGCCAGGTCTGGGAATGGTCGATGGACAGCAGGAGCCCTGCAGTGCAGAGGAGAAGTAAGCAAGATTGTCAGTCACCCCACATATGCGGCATTGAACACACTCAAGATCCCAACATACATCATTATGAGGCACAACTACATGAAGTGTGCAGTACCGGAAGGACATGTATGGTACATACATGGCCAACATCTGTCAACACGGTCCAACAGGTGGCATCAATTAGTCCCAGGTTGGCCCATTGGATATCATGAGGCCGTGTCACAGTTCCCATCTCCTGCTGCCGTGTCACAATAACCCCCACAGTGACATGTGAGGACAGATGTGCCCCAGGCACCACAGCTCAACGACAGGTACATTCCCAGGGACCCTGTAATGCCACATGGACACTGGCATTACATGGAGTATCATGTATACACCACAGCAAAACAACCATGACCCCCACAGGTAGTGGCCCCACTTGCCACGGCAGGACAGACATGGACGTCTGTGACACACACGCACAACATCAGAGTCCATGCACACACAACGTGGATGTGGAGACTGTCTCCCATTGTGCACATGAAATCAGAGACATTGTAAACACTACATGCACAAAGACTGTGGAGGACCATCACTATTGTGCCACTGGGACACCCTGGCTCAAACATACCGTCCCACATGGGACTCACGGGGTATGTGACATGACATACACATACACCACTGTGAAATGTGACCATGGCACATGCACAGATATGAACAGTTGCACATCACAGTGGTCATGTACACGTAACACCCAGGATCCTGTCCCCATGAACACGTGCACAGCCTGGGGGTGGCTGCCCACAGGTGACACCCACAGGACAACATGTACACCAACATACACACAATAGGAAATGCATCCTTACATGCCTTATGATAAAGTTTGGACAGGCTGTCGTGATGTAGGTGTGCCCCTCACTCCCTGGGAGCTATCTGTGGCTGGCATATGTCCATCTGAGACAGGCATGCTGACATATGCCAGTCACATGTACAGTGATGCGTTGTACCGCAATGGACCGATCGGTGCCTCCGGCCGGCCCATTGCATTCAATGTGTGCGGGTACGCGTTGTACCCCTGAGCGCGTTGAACTGCAATGGACCGATCGGTGCCTCCGGCCGGCCCATTGCATTCAATGTGTGCGGGTACGCGTTGTACCCCTGTGCGCGTTGAACTGCAATGGACCGATCGGTGCCTCCGGCCGGCCCATTGCATTCAATGTGTGCGGGTACGCGTTGTACCCCTGTGCGCGTTGAACCGCAATGGACCGATCGGTGCCTCCGGCCGGCCCATTGCATTCAATGTGTGCGGGTACGCGTTGTACCCCTGTGCGCGTTGAACTGCAATGGACCGATCGGTGCCTCCGGCCGGCCCATTGCATTCAATGTGTGCGGGTACGCGTTGTACCCCTGTGCGCGTTGTACTGCAATGGACCGATCGGTGCCTCCGGCCGGCCCATTGCATTCAATGTGTGCGGGTACGCGTTGTACCCCTGTGCGCGTTGAACTGCAATGGACCGATCGGTGCCTCCGGCCGGCCCATTGCATTCAATGTGTGCGGGTACGCGTTGTACCCCTGTGCGCGTTGTACCGCAATGGACCGATCGGTGCCTCCGGCCGGCCCATTGCATTCAATGTGTGCGGGTACGCGTTGTACCCCTGTGCGCGTTGAACTGCAATGGACCGATCGGTGCCTCCGGCCGGCCCATTGCATTCAATGTGTGCGGGTACGCGTTGTACCCCTGTGCGCGTTGTACCGCAATGGACCGATCGGTGCGCACCCATTGACAATGGGCTTGCCTGGCAACGGACGCGTTTTCGAATTTCGAACGAGTCGGTTGCTGTAAATTCAGTTGGTCACCCACAACAATGTTGCAAAATCATGTATGTCATGAAGTTGAAGATTTGAAGGATGCTGTGGGCGTGTTTTGGTGCTGCTATTCCATGGATTGGCCAGATTCAGAAGATGCAAACGACTTGGACCTATCACTTTGGACACAAGGGACAGTATCTGCCTCTCCAGCACATATATATTGCTGGCTGTTCCCCTGAGAGCTCACTTGCCTGCACTACATGCTCCAGGACGACATCTGCCACTGCACTGCTGCTGTCTCTGCCCCTCTGGACCCTGCAATGGCACGTACTGTGGAGAGAGCCCCAGCCTTCAGCCTTGAAGAGAACCAGGCCCTGCTGGACAGCCTACTTCCACAGTACAGCAAGCTGTATGGGACACCAGGGGAGCAGGTGAGTGTTCTGTGCACTGCCTTTCTGAATGTGCATTTTGTGTGACTAGCAAGGCTGAGAGTCTGCACGCCACTGGCTAGCAGGCTCACTGAGTAGTTGTCACCCCCCATAGTGTGTAGTGACTTGCACTGGACAGGTATGGTGCAGTGACAGTGCATTTGAACATGGTTTTACTTCCCATGCAATGATACCATGTAGTGACGTCTGGCAAACTGTCCATGGTCAGCTTTGCACTGCCTGTGTACATCATGTGCCCCTGTGATTGAGACATGTATATACAACTGTGTCATGCACGGATATGTTGCATGTGTGGTAATGGCCTTTTCACTTTGTCATCCTGACAGGTTAATGCCCATCGGAAGCAGGAAATCTGGAAGGACATCGTCCGGGCTGTCCGGTCCGTGGGGGTCTACAAGCGCCGGATCCGCAACTGCCAGAAGAGGTGGCAGGACCTTCGGGGCTGGACCCGGAGGATTGCACGGGTCCAGCTGAAGCTGTCGCCTCCTCGCAGGAGGGGCGGAACACGGACCCTGACCCCCACATGCTCCAGATCCTGGCGGTGGTGTTTCCAGACCTGGATGGGCAGCTGAAGGCCAGACAGCAGCAAGGAGGGGGTGAGTCAAAGACTGCACTGTGAACTCTGTATTACATGCTTTGTGCCCTCCTCTGGCCTGGTTCAACTGCCACAGTGCAGCAGTCATGTTGTCCAGGAGCCATGTCCCTCTATTGTGCACTGCCCACTGCTCATCTGATACCCAGGTGTGGCCCTTACATTCAGGGAATTGTGTCACTTGGGACTGTGTCCTTGCAGTTTGCTTCACTAAAGGTGGGGGACAGCATCTGTTTCCCTAACTCTGTTGTGGGCATCATGGGTGGGTCCATTGTTCACACAACGCCTGGGTTTGGACATGTGATCTGCGTGTTGCTTTGATATGCGGTCCACTTGCTGAGCTGAGCCACCACATGTGCCTGGGGTATGTGGCACACGCCCATGCAGCGGGTGGGAACAATGTTTGGGCCCCAGGAGTGTGCAGATTACGTGTGTCACACATACATAGCCAGCTATCCACTGTCCAGGGCACATCCCTCATTCATGTGGAGCAGGACAGTCATGCCTACTCCAGGCCATGCAATGCACTCTGTACTCCCACTCCCGTGTATCAGCTGACACATTGTGCACAGTGATTTGACCCCTCAGGTGTCTGCCTCTGTGTCAGTGTGCTGTGGATTAGTTGCCAGGACTGCTGGGGTGTTTCTTGGTAGGGGCTCAGCATGCCCCTGGAGATGTGACCATAGGAGACGATACTTGTGTGTCACATAGGTGTTTGATCAGCTGCCCGTGCAGACTGGGGTATGCGAATGTGAAGTTCAGGCAGCTGTTCCCCATTCACAGCAAATTGTGAGGGGCTCAGGTTCAGAGGGTAGTGTCACAGGTCTCCCATATGTCCAATAGGTGTGACCTGGACAGATGAGGTTAAGATGATGTGTTGTGTGGGGGATGTACATGTGCACTTGTGCAGCTCCAGGACTTGCATTCCCCATGACCTACTATTGTGACACAGTGCATAGTGTTGTTGTCTGGCTGCCAAGTCATACATCACTGAGACAGTGATGTATGACTTAGCAGTCATGCCTCTGCCATGGCATGTGTCAACTTATTGGTGGTCCTGCAGGGGAGTGACATGTGCTACATGCACACCATAGTGGCGCTGGCTATCAGGACATGGGTGCATCATGGTGTCTGTCGCTGGTATGCATCACATGCATTTCCTATTTGACTCTGGGCATCCCTTTCATCCGGAAACCTGTACTGACTCAGTGGCAAGAGCTGTGATGTGTGCATGTCCACATGCCACACCGTGTCCTCTGCACTGTCCAACTACTGTGTACTTGGTGCATGTGTCCACACTGGGGTGTTGCAATCCAACAGACACCAGACAGATGGGTGCAAGGCCATGTGGGATGTGAGTGCCATGCTTGGCATCAGACTGACAATTGGCTTCTCCTGTTCAGTTAGGGCACTTTTAGCAATGTACAACTAATGATGCCAGGGCTTGCTCTGTAATGTGCTGTGCTCACAGTGGTGTGTGCGTTTGGTGCAGGTGACTGATGTCTGTCTGTTTCCTCATTGTTTGCAGATACATCCACGGCCACGGAAGGGGACAGCTCCACGGACCAGGAGGAGCCAGAGAGCCAGACTGGGTCAGCAGCCGAGGAGTGGTCGGAGGGACCCAGTGGCACGGAGGGCGAGGGGAGCCACACCGAGGAGTCCTCAGCACCATCCACCTCAGCTGAGGACCAGAGCAACTCGGAGGATGACTCCCTTGTGGAGGCGGGTGTCAGCAGCCACCACACCCCAGCTAGTGTTGCTGTCCCCGCCACCACCAGCACCACCACCGCCCTCCCATCGGCTCCCATTCCCCAGGTCCGTGGAGGCTCCCATGTTCGGGAGCGTGTCTCCTTTGGCCCAGGCACCGCACCCCCTGCCCCTGTGTCCCCTGCTGCCCTGAGTGAGGAGTCTGTGTACCTCCTTCGCCAGCTCCATGTAGGGCAGACAGCCATGCTGAGTGTCCTCCATGCGCACACCGCACTGTTGACTCAGCTGGTGTCGTTCATGGAGGGCATCTCATCGGGCATGTCTGACCTACAGAGGGGCAACAGGTCCATGGACTCCTCCCTGACGGCAGCAGTGTCCCTCCTCAGACAGTCCCTCACCCCTCCTGCCTCTGCTCCATCCACACTCCCCAGCACCTTACCCGTCCCAAGCACACACACACCGGCACAGGCACACACCAGCACACACACGTCCAGCACACAGACACACACGCCACAAACTAAACGCACACGCACGCACAGTCAGGGGACTGAAACCAGACTCACAGGGGATGGGGCCCTGGTACACACACACGCATCCACGGGCACTGCGCAGTCCTCAGTTGCCTCTCCCTCCAAAGCACCCTCCCTTGCCTCACCTGCAACCCCAAAGACCCAGCGCCTCTTCCTCAGTGACCTCGGCCTCTTCCCCTCCGATCCAGCTGCCCCAGCATCCAGGGGGAAGAGGAAGCCCCCACACGGAGCAGAGTGCCCTTCGCCCCGGACACCCTCCCCAGGCGCAGACAGACTGAGGCCCCCACCCGCAAGTCCCCCGGAGTGCTAAGAGCAAGACCCCGCCGCCGCCCTGCAGCTCAAGCACCAGGTCTCCTTCCTCCATCCCTCAGGCCCCCACTCCACAGGTGCCCCCACCACACCCTGCCCCAGGTTCCCCCACCCACAGATATACCATCCCCAAGAGGCTCCGGCCTTCTCCCCTGCCACTTGCTCTCCCGGCACCACACCCCCCGCTGCGCTTGTCTGTGCCACTGATGTGGTGAGGGTGTCCTCCCCCTCTGTCCAGCCCACCTTGCCTGTTCCCCATTCTCCTCCCCTGGTGGTAGGCACTGCAGTGGAGTCCACTACCACCCTGTCTGACTTGGGCACTGCAGTGGCGGACCTGTCCACTCCATCTGCAGGGTCCACTGCAGTCGTGCCGGCACCCACAACATCTGAGCCATGCCCCCAGTTGTGCCGGCACACACCATGTCAGACACCTCCACTGCAGTTGTCAGTGGCTCTCCAGCACCCACCACCCCTTCCCTGCTTCCTCCTGGTGAGCCCTGATCCTGTCCCTGCGGTGCCTGGCCTACCCCCGGTTGCCCCTCCTAGTGGATTGTCCCTGGTTTTGTGCAGGCATGTGTAGGGTGGCATCTGCCACTGTCACCCACTTGTGACTTTGTTGATGGACTGGCCATTGGCCTTTGTTTATGTTCTACCGGACTTCTACTTTTAATGCCACATATGCTGAATAAAGCAACTTTCTGTTCTCTAGTGCTTTTGCTTCTGATGTACATGATGTTGATGATGCTAACCATGCCCTTGCTGCAGTGATGGTGATATTTGGTCTCATGATAATGAAGTGTTACTGTGCAGGAACCCATGTGGTCCAGGGGAATGTGTCCTATCCTGTGGTGTATCCATGTCATCCATAGCAGCATCTGAGGGTGTCATGTGTTCAGTATTTGGCAATGGGATTTCCTACTTAGATTGGCAACTTCACATCTGTGGCTTCCACCCCTGCACATCTGTTGTGCCTGCCATTGTTCTATTCGTCTACTTCCCTGACCGTGTGGCCATCTCCAGTGAACATGCAGGTTTGGGCATCAATGGGGAAGGACTCATCTGTGTTGTCAGTGCAACATTGCTATACAAGTGTGTTGGATCTGTGCTGATGATTCCGTTGGCACTTCCATGACCAGGCTGATGGGACTGGAGCCCTCATTTGGTGCTAATTGTTGATTGTGTGTCCCATTGCTGCCATGGTATGGTATCTGTTCACCTCACATCTGCAGTCTCCACAGGGTATCTGCATGTGTGTGCCCATTAGGTGCAAATATGTGGGTCTGCATTCGGATGGTCACTTCTGTCATTGTGTCATTGATGATTGTTGACGGTGTCAGCCCCATGGGTGTTGTTTGTCTGCACATGGCCAAAGTTATGTCTTATTTGCACTGCAGGATTTGGCTCCCCCAATTTATGTTGCAATGGGACACATACACTACTTTGCCACTGATGTGTTTGTTGTTCTGTGACCAGGAATCATCCATGCAGTTTGGCAGTTGCACCTCTTACTTTGTCAACACTTACCTTTTGGTCACTGTGATGATGGGGGTTTGGACCCCATTGCCACAATGTTCAAAATGTGCTGCAGCTATGGACCCCACACTTGCCTTTTGGTCACTGTGATGATGGGTGTTTGGACCCCATTGCCACAATGTTCAAAATGTGCTGCAGCTATGGACCCCACACTTGCCTTTTGGTCACTGTGATGATGGGGGTTTGGACCCCATTGCCACAATGTTCAAAATGTGCTGCAGCTATGGACCCCACACTTACCTTTTGGTCACTGTGATGATGGGTGTTTGGACCCCATTGCCACAATGTTCAAAATGTGCTGCAGCTATGGACCCCACACTTGCCTTTTGGTCACTGTGATGATGGGGGTTTGGACCCCATTGCCACAATGTTCAAAATGTGCTGCAGCTATGGACCCCACACTTACCTTTTGGTCACTGTGATGATGGGTGTTTGGACCCCATTGCCACAATGTTCAAAATGTGCTGCAGCTATGGACCCCACACTTGCCTTTTGGTCACTGTGATGATGGGGGTTTGGACCCCATTGCCACAATGTTCAAGATGTGCTGCAGCTATGGACCCCACACTTGCCTTTTGGTCACTGTGATGATGGGGGTTTGGACCCCATTGCCACAATGGTCATGGCCTGCTTGCGTTGTGTGTGCCACACACATATTTGTGTGGCACATGTGCTAGGGGTCACATTGTATGTTCGAAGTCATGTTCGGTGTTGTAGGCATTTGACACAGTCTACACACGCTTGTCATGGTGTTGGGGGATGTCTTCTTCTTGCATTCCCTAGGTTGTGGTGTGCTGGTTGTGTCATGCATTGTCCATCCTATGGGTGGGGGTGGTAGTGGTGGTAGGCATCCTGCCCCCTGGGTGAGGGTGGTAGTAGTGGTGGGCATCCTGCCCACCCTGGGTGAGGGTGGTAGTAGTGGTAGGCATCCTGCCCCCCTGGCTAAGGGTGGTAGTAGTGGTAGGCATCCTGCCCCCTGGGTGAGGGTGGTAGTAGTGGTGGGCATCCTGCCCCCCTGGCTAAGGGTGGTAGTAGTGGTAGGCATCCTGCCCCCCTGGGTGAGGGTGGTACTAGTGGTAGGCATCCAGCCCACCCTGGGTGAGGGTGGTAGTAGTGGTAGGCATCCTGCCCCCCTGGGTGAGGGTGGTAGTAGTGGTAGGCATCCTGCCCCCCTGGGTGAGGGTGGTAGTAGTGGTAGGCATCCTGCCCCCCTGGGTGAGGGTGGTAGTAGTGGTAGGCATCCTGCCCCTCTGGGTGAGGGTGGTAGTAGTGGTAGGCATCCTGCCCCCTGGCTAAGGGTGGTAGTAGTGGTAGGCATCCTGCCCCCCTGGGTGAGGGTGGTAGTAGTGGTAGGCATCCTGCCCCCCTGGCTAAGGGTGGTAGTAGTGGTGGGCATCCTGCCCCCCTGGCTGAGGGTTGTAGTGGTGGTAGGCATCCTGCCCCCTGGGTGAGGGTGGTAGTAGTGGTGGGCATCCTGCCCACCCTGGGTGAGGGTGGTAGTAGTGGTAGGCATCCTGCCCCCCTGGCTAAGGGTGGTAGTAGTGGTAGGCATCCTGCCCCCTGGGTGAGGGTGGTAGTAGTGGTGGGCATCCTGCCCCCCTGGCTAAGGGTGGTAGTAGTGGTAGGCATCCTGCCCCCTGGGTGAGGGTGGTAGTAGTGGTAGGCATCCAGCCCACCCTGGGTGAGGGTGGTAGTAGTGGTAGGCATCCTGCCCCCTGGGTGAGGGTGGTACTAGTGGTAGGCATCCTGCCCCCTGGGTGAGGGTGGTAGTAGTGGTAGGCATCCTGCCCCTCCTGGCTAAGGGTGGTAGTAGTGGTAGGCATCCTGCCCCCCTGGGTGAGGGTGGTAGTAGTGGTGGGCATCCTGCCCCCCTGGCTAAGGGTGGTTGTAGTGGTAGGCATCCTGCCCCCTGGGTGAGGGTGGTACTAGTGGTAGGCATCCAGCCCACCCTGGGTGAGGGTGGTAGTAGTGGTAGGCATCCTGCCCCCTGGGTGAGGGTGGTAGTAGTGGTAGGCATCCAGCCCACCCTGGGTGAGGGTGGTAGTAGTGGTAGGCATCCTGCCCCCCTGGCTGAGGGTGGTAGTAGTGGTAGGCATCCAGCCCCCTGGGTAAGGGTGGTAGTGGTGGTAGGCATCCTGCCCCCTGGGTAGGGGTGGTGGTGCGCATTCAGGCCCCTGTGTGCATATGTGGCATTGGTGATGGGCATCCCGCCCCTATGGTGCTGCTGTTGCTGGTGTAAGTATATTCTGCATCCCTCTGTGTGTGTGTGATGTGTCGTGTACGTGTTGTATGTGTTTTGTGGTTGGTGTCTGGCTTACCTTCTGCGCCGTACGCGTCCGTGCCTGTTCCGGTAGTATATGTAGAATATTGGTATGATCGGGATGAAGGGATTCATGGTTGGTTCGTGTCGTTCGTCCTTCTCGTTGCTTCGCGTCGTCCTCGTCGCTTCGCCTCGTCCTCGTCGCTTCGCCCTCGTCGCTGCCGTGTTCGTCTCAGAGCCGTGGATCGTGTTGTGGCACGAATCGGAGCTTATGTGCGCCTCTCCCGGATGCTTTGACGTGCCGTGCGTAGCGACGGGTTCGGCGCGTACGGAAAGCGCATCGTACTTGTCCGGCCGGACGGGGCTGCATTTTTCCTTCCGTGCGACTCGATTCGGCGTTTTCGGATTCGCCTCGGTCGGAGAACAGGACCTGGTTTGGGTGAGTACGGCTCGGCCGGATTCTTTGCTGTTGTGCGCATCGTACTTGCTCGTTCGGTGTGCTGTACGGATCGGTCGGGAAACAGGCTTTCGCATGGCTTTTTTCTCGACCGAATGGTATTGGGTGCGCCTCCGACCGAGATCGGAATCGGCCCCTCAGTGTGTGTATCACGTGAGCCCTTGGTAGTTCGTTTTTCAACTCCACTACCTGTTCCCAAAGCATTTTGTGCTTAATTGTGCCACCTTTTGCATCTTTAAACCCATTCTGTTTCCAGTTATGTAGATATTCATTGTATGACTGTATGCAGTAAAAAGAATTGCACACAATTAGTGTGGGGAATTCTCGATCCGTATTTACCAGTGCCAGTATTAGTGCTTTTAATTCTGCCAGCTGTGCCGTACAGTCGCCGAGAGACTGTTTTTTTGTGCAACTCGGATGAAACTTTCCATCCTGCATCCGTCATTTAACGATAGCTACACGCAGCTATATTGCTGTTTACTCCCTATGGCCGGTTGCACAGAGCCGTCAGTATAAATAATGTATTCATACTGATCTAGAGGCATTATTTCATTTGGTAGCGGATATTCTTGTTCGTATCGCAGAAATGCTTGTGTTTTTAAATTTGGGTCGTACCTGTATTCTACATCTGTTGCAGTGAGAGAATTAGCCCATTGTATCCATCTTGGATGTAAGGCTTTAGCGTTGGGAACACTTGCCTTTGTTGCAGCCTCTAAAGCTGGAACCGGGGTCACTACTATTATACGTTTCCCTTGAGCCAGGGCTCCCTTTCTCTGACTACAGCAGTCTGTACTGCTGTTAGAATTTTTTCTGTTGATGCAAAACGCATCTCAGCGTTAGTGTACAAATGTGATTTATATGCTATTGGTACTGTTTCACCTTCATTATATGTTAGATAGGTGTTTCCTGATTGACCTGCAACTATCCGGATCACCAGGTTGCGTACGTTTACACGTGTCTGTAAGTGTTTTGAAGCTATCATGTCAGCTTGTAAGGAGCGAAGTCTATCTGTGTGTTCCTGTGTCCATTGTCGAACTGAAAAAGCAGGTTTTAATAAATCGTAGAAAGGTTTAACTCTTTCTGCGTAATCCAAAATGTATCTTCTGCCAAAATGAAGGAATCCTAGTATTGACTGTAAGGGGTCTATTAGGATGGCTGCCGGAAAACCACCCCCGACCGCCATGGTAGCGGAAAACAACCGCCCGCCGGTACCGCGGCAAAACCGGCGGCCAGATTAGGATGTCCCGCCAAAAAAAACCGACCGCGGCGGTAAGAGCCACCTAAAAACCGCCCGTAGCGGGCGGAGAAGGCCAAAACCCGTCCGCGGCGGTCGGATTCTCGGAGGAAAAAAACCAAACCGCCGCCAGGACTGCGGAGACACCGCACGGAATATTAGGATATCCCCGATGTGACCGCGGGACGTTCCGCTGTATCCGACCGCCGAAAACGCCAACAGTGATGAATGGGAGAGCCGCCGGAAGTACAGCAGCATAGCCACCACTGCGGACGCTCCGTGACAAATATGGCGGTGGACAGAAAAAACTCACAACAAGGCCACAAAGTGCACACAGCAAACTAGCCATGCACCAAAAAACACATAACACACCCCAATGACACAACCATATGGCAACTACAAAATACAAATCCCAGGACAACCCACACAACACACCTGACAGCAATAATCCATTTTGACACACCCACATAGCTGAGTATAAAACCAGCCCCTTCCCTGACCACAATCCTTTGCAATACTCCACAACTGAAGGGCCCAACACCAGAGCACAAAGGAGAGGCAAAACTGTACACCATCACTACTCACACCACACACAGCACCACCACCACTTCCACACCTGCACCTCTAACCCCTCTGCACATCACACACCATACACATCACCCCCACCACTTACACACCTGCACCTCAAACCCCTTAGCACATCACACACCATGGCACCACAGAAAATGCCAAAATTCACAGGCAGTGAGTTGACAGTCATGGTAGATGAGATAGTCAGATTTGAACCACAACTGTTTGGTAACCTGGTCCAACAGACACCATTAGCCAGAAGAAATCAAATGTGGGCAAGGATAGTCGATAAGGTCAATGCAGTAGGGACCATCCCGCGCTCTAAGAAGGAGATCATGAAGTGGTGGCATGACCTCAAGAGCAAGGTGAAAGAGAAGAACAACAAGAACTGTGAGCTGGCTTAGAAGACTGGCGGTGGCCCTCCCATTACACCAAGAACATTCACTGCATGGGAGGAGAAGGTGCTTGCCATACTGCATCCAGAGAGTCTCACAGGAATACCCAGGGGGAGTGGAGGCTGGTAAGTACAAACAAAAGTAGATCATTATACAGCAATGTACTGTCCAGCACAACTACAAAGCTATATCTCAGAGGTACAAGCATATCCATATGCACCACAATATCCAACACATGTCCCACAGATGTAACATCCACTACATCTGAATCACACCCCAAAGGTAGCCAACATTTACAGGGTTGTATGTGCCCAGGCAAATAGCACTACAACTCCCACCTTGCCCCCTGTCCCACCCCTGAGCAGGATGGAGCACTCCACACCCAGAAACATTTGGAAGCCATTGTCTCACCACAAACAAACTAACAGGTAGGTAGCCATCTTAACAGGGAGGGCTGTTTGTGGGTGGGAGGCCTGCACAACAACTCCCACCATGCCCCCTGTCCCACCCCTGAGCAGGATGGAGCACTCCACACCCAGAAGCATTTGGAAGCAATTGTCTCACCACATACAAACTAACAGGTAGGTAGCCATCTTAACAGGGAGGGCTGTTTCTGGGTGGGAGGCCTGCACAACAACTCCCACCATGCACCCTGTCCCACCCCTGAGCAGGATAGAGCACTCCACACCCAGAAGCATTTGGAAGCCATTGTCTCACCACAAACAAACTAACAGGTAGGTAGCCATCTTAACAGGGAGGGCTGTTTGTGGGGTGGGAGGCCTGCACAACAATTCCCACCATGCCCCCTGTCCCACCCCTGAGCAGGATGGAGCACTCCACACCCAGAAGCATTTGGAAGCCATTGTCTCACCAGAAACAAACTAACAGGTAGGTAGCCATCTTAACAGGGAGGGCTGTTTGTGGGTGGGAGGCCTGCACAACAACTCCCACCATGCCCCCTGTCCCACCCCTGAGCAGGATGCAGCACTCCACACCCAGAAGCATTTGGAGGCCATTGTCTCACCACAAACAAACTAACAGGTAGGTAGCCATCTTAACAGGGAGGGCTGTTTGTGGGTGGGAGGCCTGCACAACAACTCCCACCATGCCCCTGTCCCACCCCCGAGCAGGATGGAGCACTCCACACCCAGAAGCATTTGGAAGCCATTGTCTCACCACAAACAAACTAACAGGTAGGTATCCATCTTAACAGGGAGGGCTGTTTGTGGGTGGGAGGCCTGCACAACAACTCCCACCATGCCCCCTGTCCCACCCTGAGCAGGATGGAGCACTCCACACCCAGAAGCATTTGGAAGCCATTGTCTCACTACAAACAAACTAACAGGTAGGTAGCCATCTTAACAGGGAGGGCTGTTTGGGGGTGGGAGGCCTGCACAACAACTCCCACCATGCCCCCTGTCCCACCCCTGAGCAGGATGGAGCACTCCACACCCAGAAGCATTTGGAAGCCATTGTCTCACCACAAACAAACTAACAGGTAGGTAGCCATCTTAACAGGGAGGGCTGTTTGGGGGTGGGAGGCCTGCACAACAACTCCCACCATGCCCCCTGTCCCACCCCTGAGCAGGATGGAGCACTCCACACCCAGAAGCATTTGGAAGCCATTGTCTCACCACAAACAAACTAACAGGTAGGTAGCCATCTTAACAGGGAGGGCTGTTTGTGGGTGGGAGGCCTGCACAACAACTCCCACCATGCCCCCTGTCCCACCCCTGAGCAGGAAGGAGCACTCCACACCCAGAAGCATTTGGAAGCCATTGTCTCACCACAAACAAACTAACAGGTAGGTAGACATCTTAACAGGGAGGGCTGTTTGGGGGTGGGAAGACTGCAGTACTACTCCCACCATGCCCCCTTGTTCCCCAGCTCATCAAGATGGAGCACTCCCTCCCACCCAGATGCATGTGTCAGTCATTGCACTGTCCACTTCAAACTAACAGGTAGGTAGACATATTATGCCTTCCTGTCCCACACCTGAGCAGGATGGAAGCCTCCAACACACACACACATAGATGTGACACAGATCCAACACAAATGTGAAAACAGAACAGGTAAGTAGCCAGTACATGCACACAGCCATTCCTCCCAAAAAGCATGGTGCCATATGACAACACCAGCCCTCTCATCACACAAAAATACACACAGATCCTATTGCCACCCACAGTGTGCAGCTATGCAAATGTAACTGTCACAGCAACCAAAGTGTGACACACCAATTCACATGTAGTAGAAAGTCTGTGCACAATCATGCACAGCACTGAATGTCATGTGTAAGTGCCATGTGGCCAGAGCAGCAAGGACCATATGTAAACAAAGAAAGCATGGTTGTCGGTGCAAATTCTGATTTGCACATTACATTACAAAGGTATGCATGCGATGACAATGGCCAGTTCATGCTCAGATGTTATGTCTGCCAGGGCAGAGTGATCAACAAAGAGGCGTCACAGAAATGCTTTGTTGCGCTAGTCCCTAGATGGCAACATGTCCCTGTAATCACAAAACATGCACGTGGCGCATGGTATTTTGTGACACCTCACACCATGGACAACTAATGCATGTACCTCAACATCATCTCAGGAGGCACAGTAGTGCGCATACAAACAATGTGATGACTAGTCAACTGTGTGGTGTACAAACAGTGAATAATACACAGCTAACACAAAGCTTGCGGGGTGCACTACAATGACCATTTCCCATCTGTCCCACAGGTGACCAAGAACTGACTGCAGAGGACAACACCAGCAACCTGCAGAGCCAGTCACCCCTCCGGAACATGGACTCTCGGATGTTGACCCCCAGTATTCAGAGGACGAGGACCTCGGACCCGGCCCATCTGGTGTGCCAGGGCGCAACCGGTCCCAGGACCCCATCGTCCCCCCCGCCACATCTGCAGCAACACCAACAGCTACGCAGACCACTGCTGTTACGGCCTGTGCGTCCTACACCACCACCACCATTGCTGCCTGCAACACCCTCCCTGTCCCAGAAGATTACCACCCCACACCACCACCGGAGGAGGGCAGGGAGAGGATGCGGGTGCCTACAGTGGTGAGGCAACAGGTCTGTGGCAGCAGGGCAGGTGGGAGTGACAGGGTCACTCACAGATAACCAGAGCCTGGTACCGAAGCCCTGGACAGCATAAACAGAGTCCTTGGGGCATATGAACGGGCCCAGGGACGAACGGCCCGGTCAGAAGAAGATTCCCGCGAGCTCCTCCGGCTGAAGAGGTCCATGGACACCCGCATGGGACAAATTGTGGACCTCCTGGGCCAGATAGTGGCGGCAATGAGGGACAGGCCTGCGCCACAAACAACATCTCCACCTCCCCCTGCTGTGCCGCAGGATGACAGTTCAACATCCTCCCCTGCGGCCACAGAGAGGGGTGAGTCCTCAGACCCCCACAGGCCCTACAGCAGAGGCCCCCCCTGCCAAGCGACGAAGGGGCCGTCCCAAGAATTCCCTGGGAGTATCCTGTGGCAAAGCACCTGCCAAACGTCAGTCACAGAGCCAGCCATGATGGCAACACTCTGCACTACTGCATTGACTTTTTGGACTGTCCTTCCCCACACTGCCTTGTGAATGGCATCTGTCTGTTGGACTGGGTCACCACATCAATGTGTTGACAACTCGATTCTCTCATGTGCCATAACTGTCAACTCACTGCTTCACTCATCACCTCAATGTAAATGTTCACCCCCCTCATATGTCACCATTGTAAATAAATATACCTCACACACATGTTGTTGTTTCTGCTCCGTCTTTATTCCAGGATGTGCAGTCTTCACCATGATCAAAATGTACCACGAGTATGAAATGTATGTAGGCAAGGAGAGGCTGAAGTGACCTAGGAAGACACAACAGAACAAGATTCACTAGTCTGGGTGTGGCATCACAGACATCACACAACACATACCATAAAGCTAATACAGCATGCACACATCACAATGAGCAACAAGTACCAACATACACATCCTGTAGATGTTCGAAATTACCCTGTCCCATAAACATTGTCAGCCACCACTGAGTCAACAACCGGCTGCAGTCACAAAGCTCACATACACCTTCACAACAACAGCAACATCATCAGACAATGGGTCCGTTGTACATTGTCACTCACCTTCAAGTGAAGTAGCGGTCGATGAGCTGTTGACGCAGGTCAACACCATCCTCCTCTCCACTGTCCTCATCACTGGACACGGGTTGGTTTGCAGGTGGTGGCCTTGGCTGCTCATCATCCTCCAGGATCAGGGGGATATCCTTGCGAATGGCTAGGTTGTGGAGCATGCAGCATGCCACTGCAATCTGACACACCTTCCCGGGCGAGTACATGAGTGCACCTCCCGTCTTGTCAAGGCTGCGAAATCGGGACTTCAGGAGACCAAAAGTCCGCTCCACCACACAACGTGTCCTCCCATGGGCATCAGCTAGTGTCCTGGGATTCCGCAGTGGGCTCAGCAACCACGGACGGTTGGGATATGCAGTCACCTAGGTGTGAGAAACACAGATAAACCTTGTAATTATACTGTGGCAGAGGACAGCATGTCACACACACAGCACGCTACTGGACTCTTCGTACTCACCCACAAGCCATGCACGCTCAGGAAGCAGATTAGCCATGAGCTGTGGTACGATGCTGTTCCGCCTGATGTATGAGTCATGGGCTGAGCCTGCAAATCTGGCACACACGTGCGTGATGATCATGTCCACCTGGCACACCACTTGCACATTTATGGAGTGGAAATGTTTACGATTCCTATAAATGTGCTCCCGTGCCTGTGGTGGAACAAGCCCAACATGGGTACAATCAATGGCCCCAACAACATGGGGGATGTGTCCAAGGGCATAAAAGTCTCCCTTCACAGCCGCCAATTCAGGCACCCTGGGGAAATGGATATACCTGTCCTTGTATATCATCATGGCGGACAGGACATCACGCAGCACCATGCTGAACATGGGTTGCGACATCCCACCTGCGCTGGACACCGTGTGCTGGAATGATCCAGAGGCAAAACAATGCAGTGCCGCCATCACCTTAGACCTTGGGGTGAAAGCTGTTGGATATGTTCTGCGAGGCTGCAGGTGGGGCTCCAACATGGCACATAGGTTTTGGAGGGTGGCTCTATCCAGACGGAATTTCCGGATGACCTCCTCATCCTCCATGTCTGCCAGCACGGTGTAGGGACGATGCAGATTTGGTCTCCTCCTAGTTGAGATGAAAGTGGACACATGTCAATTCAATACACCATGAGACGTGTACAACATATTACGTTTTGACTGACACAACGCCAACAATGACTGTCATCACAATTGAGTTACAGAGCAGCTTACACGTAGGGACACCTTCATCAACACTACTCGCACACTTGTCCCCTTTCACACAGCAAGTACATCCAAAACAACATCGGACTATGCGAATGCACGTAGGGATATGGCAACATCTATCATGAGCAGGCCTGAGAGTACTTCATACAGCATATGTGTAAAACTGCAACACCACTGTCTCATACCTAGCTCATGTACCTGACACACCTTCAGGCGTAAGTTGAACATGGCACACATCAACAACACAATGACCACAGGCTGAGCGTAAACAACAAGTGTGTGCATGATCCAAGAAAACAAGACAGTCAAATCTGCACATCCTATATTAAGACATACATCACTGTGATTTTCACAGCACTTTCACACATTGACATGTGTACACATTTGAGAGTCCATAACAACACTGTTCTGTGTACATGCCCATCAATATCACAAGTGACATGTGAGTGAGTACATGCCAATGTACTACATGACATACACAAACATGGCATGTGTAGTCAGCAGTGTGTTAAATGTTGCACTGGCATCGTGTGCACAATGATGTGCCATTAATCATGTGGCCACTGTGCACTGTTGTGTTGTATTCCACTTTAGGTGTCCGTATATAGGTTTTCCTGAATCATGTCCTTATATAGGCACAATTCGCATTGCCCTTATATAAGCATAGAATCCCTGTCCTTATTTAGGCATTAACCGTGCACTCCAAATACAGGCATGGTCACCGACATCCGTCCACCCTAACGTCACAACGAGTTCTTAGAAACCAGACCCTTAAGCCGGAGTTCCCCTAGCACAGGACTATTGATTTCTCCAAGAACTCATCTATTATGTATGAACCATTATACCTTAAGGGTTCATTCCTGGCGTCTTCCTCTGTCCAGACTTCACGTCAAAGCTAACATTCCGAGGCACCTATCAGGTATAAATATACCTTCCCTCCCCCAAGCAAGTTAGAGGAGACCTCGACTTCAGAGGAGCCCGTATCCCGGCCTGACGTACTGAGAAGACGCTGTCATTCCTGCATGCAGACGAATCCAGCTTCCAGTGTTCTGACTCCCTTCGCGGGGTGTTAGAGTTCCAGATCCGGCAAGAGATTCCCACCTCTCTCATTCTCAAGGTATGGAGCTGACAAGAACCTAGAGGGACTCTTGGCATACTTGGCGTACTATACTTAACATACTCTTAGTATACCAGACTAGAGAATACTCCACCTACTTCTTACCTTTCCCTACACCTGGACTAGGTTAGGTACATTGGGGTAGAACTAGCTTAGAGACGCATCTTATGAGTACTCGCATTTTTAGCTCATGTTATTTATGTACGTGAATATATGCTAAAAGATAATGCTAGCGCAGTATTATTTATTTCTACTGCTTACTCTGTACATTATTTATCTTGCATACTGTCTTGTGATCATAACAGCACATATCTCTTACACGAGAAACGACTGTTCAATAAAACCTTTTTATTGAAACGCCCGTCTTTCCTTTCTGTGTAACTCTGTAGAAAACTAAGCATGCACGATTGACTGAGTGAAACTGTTATCTATTGTTTCCACGACTCTGAGGCGTGTTCCGATTCTAAAGGAAACAAAGTTGTCATGTTTTTCGGTTGCCAGAAACTACTCCCTTCTTGTTCTCAAGGAGTTTCTAGTGGCCTCTGAGCTAGCTGGCACAAGTAATTAAGTTTAATATACTCGATAGGGACATACCGACCGTAGTCCTATGTCAAGCCTAAAGGTTATATTATTCCAATGCGCAGAGCCTATTAGGGAAATAGGAACTACACTACAGTTGATGACTGCCCATTGGCCATTGACACAGCATGATGTGTCCATAGGTGCTGACCAAGTGCCCCGCCACCCAAATCACGATCACTCACGTCAATGTATGGCACCCAAATCGCAGAGGCTACCGCCTGCCACCAGCGGTGTGTCACCACCAATCCCTAGAACACACTCGCGGTAGTGAGAGATATCTATGTATTGCCAAATGGCGCTTGGCATGCTCCGCCACCCAAATCACGGTCACAGGCACCAATGTATGGCACCCAAATCGCAGAAGCTACCGCCTGCCACCGGCGGTGTGTCACCGCCAATGCCCATGCCCTTGCAGCCAATGGGAACCGCAATCGCGGTAGCCTAATGCAATTTTGAAAATCGCGGAAGGCGTGCTCCGCCACCGCAGGGCCGGTCATTGGATGCAATTGAAAGATGCACCACTGCGGTAGCGCACGCCTGGCCCCTGCGGTGTGTCACCGCCAATGCCCATGCCCTTGCAGCCAATGGGAACTGCAATCGCGGTAGCCTAATGCAATTTTGAAAATCGCGGAAGGCGTGCTCCGCCACCGCGGGCCGGTCATTGGATGCAATTGAAAGATGCACCACCGCGGTAGCGCACGCCTGGCCCCTGCGGTGTGTCACTGCCAATGCCCATGCCCTTGCAGCCAATGGGAACCGCAATCGCGGTAGCCTAATGCAATTTTGAAAATCGCGGAAGGCGTGCTCCACCACCGCGGGGCCGGTCATTGGAAGCATTTGAAAAAGGCTGACCTGGCACACCAATTGCAGCAGCTTGGAACCACTGAAACTGCCCCAGGGTGCTATATATGTCGGAGAGGGCCTCACATTTCCACAGCTTCCAGGGACTGCTGCCTGAGACCCCTCGCCTGCTGCTGCTACTGTCTCCAGGGACTGCTGCCTGCCACCCCTCAACACCACCTGCTTCTGCTGCTGTCTCCAGGGACTGCTGCCTGCCACCCCTCAACACCAACTGCTGCTGCTGCTGTCTCCAGGGACTGCTGCCTGCCACCCCTCAACACCAACTGCTGCTGCCGCTGTCTCCAGGGACTGCTGCCTGCCACCCCTTAACACCAACTGCTGCTGTCTCCAGGGACTGCTGCCTGCCACCCCTCAACACCAACTGCTGCTGTCTCCAGGAACTGCTGCCTGCCACCCCTCAACACCAACTGCTGCTGCTGCTGTCACCTGGCCACAGTGATGGCGAGGACTGAGAAGATACGGGCCAGTCCCTTCACCAGCGAGGAGCTGGAGGTCCTGGTGGACGAGGTGCTCACACAGTATCCAAGGCTATATGGTACCCCAAATGTCGTGGTAAGTCTTCAACAGTGTGAGTGGGAGTGCAGGGGGGGCACACATGAAGTTGAGCTGCTGCAGTATGTGCCTGCGAGTGTGGGGTTATGTCATGCACTGCCTAGCACGCTTTCTCCATGGGGAAGGGGTGTGTAGCCTATTTCCCACGTTTCCCTGCCTGCACATCAAGATTTGAGGGACATGTATTGTCTTGTCAGCCATACAGTGACGCAGCAAGTTGGTGATGCAGGAGTCAGGACAGTGATTGCTTGTGTGAATGGCTGTGTGGGTCCCTGTTGTCCTTCTCAGTATGAGCCCACCTGGCCTGCACAGTCACTCCCCAAACTGACAAGGACACATCACTGAATGTACAGAGTGTTACATGTGTCTTTTTTTCTTTACTCTCCTTCAATGAGCCATCTCAGCCCCATAGCTTGCACACGACAGGCCATGTGAGAAGGGTGTGGGTTTGTGAGATCATGTCCCTCAATGTGACCTCCATGACACAGTGAGCCATTCACAGGGCAAGGACATTGAGGGCTGCGCAGTGTTGGACACAGTGAGTCTAACCCCCAACATATATTGATATGTAATGTATGTCTTGATCTACCTAACGATGGACAGTAGATGTGGGCAGACTAGACATGGCTTCATGTGCTGGCATCCTGCATGTGTATGAGATGGGCAGGTACTGTGTCCACCCTCACACCTGCATGCATTTACGTGTTGTTCTCCCATGCTGATGTACTATGTGAGATGCATTCTTGTCTCTGTGAGACATATCTGTGTATTTGGTATGAGTCAGTATCATGCCACTGTACTGAGAGATATTGGTACATAACACTGTGTCACTGATGTTTTCCCCCTCTTGTCTCCCATGCCTGCAGCTCAAAGTACACCAGCGTAAGGCCGTGTGGAAGGCCATTGCATGCAAGGTGCGGGCTCTGGGTGTCTCATACCGACGGCGCACCCACTGCCACAAGAGGTGGGATGACATCTGCCGGCTGAGCAAGAACGTGGCGGAGATGACACTGGGTCTGCTCCCTCGGACTGGCAGGTTGGTGCGGCGCAGCATGACACCACTGATGGCCCGCATCTTGGCCGTGACACAGCCTGAGCTGGATGCACGTTTGAAGGAGCATCAGCAGCAAGCTAGGGGTGAGTATTCTGGGAAGGGTGACTTTGGCTGTGATTGGCTGCATGTGTTCACAGCCTGGGACAGCGCTGGGCTATGTGATGTTGGTAGTGTGATGCAGTGGCTTGTGAGTGGCCTCTGTGCTGGGTGCAGCTGTAATGCATTTGCCGTACCTGTACTTCCTAGTGTGATGTGAGAACTGAGCATTGACATTGCATTCTGAGTCATGGGCTTCAGGTATCGTCTGAATTGGGGTAGCCTGGGAAATCACATGGAAGGGAACGGCAGTGTGCCTAATCTGAGTGTGCTCTCATCAATGCGTGCATTGCCTAACCTCAGATTTGTGAGGCTTAGACATCTGACGCCATTGTGCTACAGTACTTGTGCCCCACAGTACAACATGGTGGATGGCATGAGCTCATGGCCATTGTGGACTGTTATGTTGGAGTCTGTATCTGTGTTGTCCCCTTCTGCTCCATGCAGATATGACAGTGGCAACATGTTGTGGGGTTCATCCTTGCCCACATCAGGGCCCTATGTGTGCTCAGAGCTATTTCTGTGTCTGGTTGAACGGAGCCACCGGCAGGATATTGTGCTGTGTGGTCATCACATGGCTCACTTATTCCTGGTTTTCTTGTTTACACGCACTGTTCGAGTTCAAAATTGAGGGTGCACAATGTCATAGCACAGGGTGGTGTGCAACATGTAGATTTCTTCATCTTCAGTGATGCTTTGCTTGCATATGTTTGTTCGGTTGATGCCAATGAACTGACCCTACATCTCTCTCTCTCATGCAGCATCTCCCGTGGGCACGGAAGGACAGGGGACGGACACCAGTGGTGAGGCATCAAGCACTACAGCTGCACACGAGCACAGTGACACAGATGTGACCAGCGCCTCAGAGGGGGACAGGAGTCTGCTGGAGGAATCACAGCCAGAGACGCAAAGCTCAACGTCATCTGACGCCAGCGGTGACGCGTCCATATTGGCGGGCACAGGGGATGGGGACTCTGCCTCCTCTTCCACCACACAGCGTACAGTGCCCACACTCCCAGCTACTTCCATTGTTGCTGCCCGTGTTCGCACCAGTAAGCAGGGAAGAGTGTCCTTCACCCCAGGCACCGCTGCCCCTGCCCCTGTCCCCACTGCTGCCATCAGTGCTGAGTCTGTGGACCTTTTGCACCAGCTGTGTGTGGGTCAGACAGCTCTCCTCAATGCCTTCATAGACCACGACAAAAAGTTGGCACAGGTGGTTGCTTTCATGGAGGGCATACATTCAGTCGTGGGTGGGCTACACCGGACTGTACAGTCTTTGTCCTCCGCAGTGACGGCAGCACCTTCGAACTGGCACAATCTCACAGTCCAGCTCCAGTCCCTTTGTCCACCCCTGTGCCAGTGGCCACATCGGACGATAGTGACCACGCAAAACAGACCTCAAGGTCAAGATACAGCACACGCAGCACACAGCAGGAACAGCCCAAGCGGTCCAGGGCGCAGACACCATCCCCACAGAAAACTAAAGCCACCCCAGAGCGCAAAGACATAAGCCCGTCAGGCGACACCAAGGGCCACAAAGCCAAGAAGCAGACCTCAGGGTCACATGCCTCAGAGGCATCCCCAGCCAAGGACTCTCCTGTCCCAAAAGCGTCTCGCAAGTACAAGCAGACAGTTTCTGTGTCCGCTGAGAAGGTGGTGCCTGCTAAAAGTACACATAAGAAGGGCTCCAAGGCAGATTCACAAACAACCTCAACTCCCATCCAAAGCCCTGTGAAGCAGGGAAATGCGGGCACTATAGGGGGAAAACCTGGTAAACAGGGTTTGGAGGGGAAAAGGCAAGGCCAGGCCAAGAGAACAGCTGGATCCAGCATGTCCCCAGAGGGAGGGCCACCGTCTGCACCTGATGCAGCTTTGGTGGTGAGTGTGCCTGTTGTGGCCGCCCCACCTCCCACTCCTACCAAGACCACACTTCCATATCGAATCCCCAAGAAGTGGAAAGGTACCCCTCCACATTCTCCCTCCCACACTGTGTCTCATGGCAGCATATCTCCGCCTCTACGGGCCACCACACTACCCGGTCCAAACAGCCCTCCGGCTCCCAAAGCCACTGATGACTCAAGCTCAGCTGGTCCGCTCTCTCCCAGGTCCAGTCCTCCAACTGGCCCCGACACTCAGCCAGCTCCCAGTCAGACTGACAGACAAGTCTGAGGCTAAATCCCCCTCACAAACCTGTCTCTCCCACAGCGGTGCCTGTACTGCCCATTGTTAACCCCCTAGCTGTGTTGCTGCCCATGAATGTTTACAGTCTCACCCATTCCCTGTGCAGCTTCTCATGTACCTACTCTGCTGTTTGGACTGGACACTGGCCTTGCTGTACATTGCCGTGTTTGCCCATTCCCTGTGCAGCTTCTCATGTACCTACTCTGCTGTTTGGACTGGCCACTGCCCTTGCTGTACATTGCTGTGTTTGCCCATTCCCTGTGCAGCTTCTTATGTACCTACTCTGCTGTTTGGACTGGCCACTGGCCTTGCTGTACATTGCTGTGTTTGCCCATTACCTGTGCAGCTTCTCATGTACCTACTCTGCTGTTTGGACTGGCCACTGGCCTTGCTGTACATTGCTGTGTTTGCCCATTCCCTGTGCAGCTTCTTATGTACCTACTCTGCTGTTTGGACTGGCCACTGGCCTTGCTGTACATTGCTGTGTTTGCCCATTACCTGTGCAGCTTCTCATGTACCTACTCTGCTGTTTGGACTGGCCACTGGCCTTGCTGTACATTGCTGTGTTTGCCCATTCCCTGTGCAGCTTCTCATGTACCTACTCTGCTGTTTGGACTGGCCACTGGCCTTGCTCTTGTCTACTTTTTATGCCTATCTGTGACATTTGTAATAAAGGCAGTTGCTCCTGTTGTCTGCTTTGTCAGTCTCCTTGCTAAATAAAGGGTTTTCTTTGTGGGTATGGTTTGATGTGACAAATGCTGTGTATGCCACTTTAACGTTGCCAGTTGCTAGTTACACTATTTCAGAGTTTGGCTGTGGTGAGAGGCACTTCGGTTCTACTGGACTCTGAGGCTTGGGGGTGCACTGATGGTTGTTTGTGTTGATCTCCTGTTATCCTAATGATTCTATGTTCAGGTTTGCTAACTTGTACACATGTCATGTTAGGATGCACTATCAGCACAGAGTGGGATTCTATCCACAGGATTGCAGGCAGGCTGGCCAGGGTCATCATGTATGTGTGATCTTACTTTATGTGTGCCCAGCAGTGTAGGTGTATAGTCATCTTGTGATGGTCAGTCATCCTATAGTCACATGGGTTACTTTCAATGTGTGCACTTGGGTGGTCAGGAAGTGTGCAGTGTGGAGGGGGTAACTTTGTCGTGAGTGTTGATGTGTGTGTGCACCTGCAATGTCAACTACACACATGTGTCACCCAGGAGTAGGGTGCCTGTTTGTGTGATTGTTCAGCCCTGTGATTGTGTGCACATGTGTGTGTTGTATGTTGTGCACTGTGCAGTGTGTTGGTGTGTCTTGCAGTTCTGGCTGACTCCTACTTGTTGTTTTTGGCAATTGTGAGTATGCAGAGTATGTGACTGGCAAGTCAGTGTTGTGTTTTGTTGATCATCCATGTGTCTTGATGCTGTTTGTACTCACTGTGCATCCCAGCTCAGCCACACTGACATTGTGGATGTGTTTTCTCATGCATTGCTCTCACATGGGGCTTTATTGCCTCCAGTATGGCATGTGGTGTGTGGTGTCATACCATCCCCTATCTGTGCTTCAGATGCCTACCCATTGTGAGTCTGCACTCCATCTATTTGTGTATGGTACACTCCTGCCATGTCCACTACTGACGTACACACCACTTCACTTTCATGTCAGCTGTCCCCTTGGTTTGCCTGTGTGTGTGCCTCCCCATCACTTCATTTGTCACACTGTGCTTTGTGGTGCAGATCTTTGCACAGGACCAATGTGCCACTCAGGACATTTTCCCTATTGGTTATATGTGATTTTCTTGTACTGTTTAGCAGTCATGGTTGCTCATATGTAGTTCAACTGTTTATGCTGCACAGTTCTCTGTTCAAGTTGTTTCTACTTTGGTGTCCCAGACTTGTGCATCTGTGGGTGTTGTGTTAGGTGTATGTGTGTTTGCTGAGGTACTGCTTCACTTCCTGAGTGTGATGTTGTCCGTGTGCTGTTTTGATTGTTGTTGTGGGTGTTCATGGTGTGTCACTCATGTCTGTGTGGGACTGGTATGTTTGGTGTGCACACACTGCTTGGTGTGCATGCAGTGCTGTGGGTGTATGTTGCCTTGTCCTTGCCTGGTGTGCATCCCCATATGTCCTGCTGTGTTTGCAATGTGATTTATTGACATGTGCTTCTGTTGTGTGTTTGATGTGGCTGTGTGCAGTGTTTGGGCTGTGTTGTCTCTTGCAGGTGACAGATGCTCTGTGTGTGGTGTTCTATTTACATGTCAGTATGTGTGTTTTGTTGGTGTGGTGTGTTTCATTCAGATGTGTGTTGCCAGTGTGGTGTGCCTTACTTGTGTGTCTGTCACATGAACTTAGGTCTATTCTAGTTCCTGTGCTTGTGTTAGGTGCGTCCTTGTTGTTTTCTCCTCTCATATCTGAGCTGTCTCTTGTCAGTCTTGTGCATGTGCAGGCATGTGGTACACTGTGACATCATGTTGACTTGATGGGTGGTGTGGTATGTCTGTCTGTGTGTCATTGTAGGCCCATTTCTCCCAGTTTGTGTCCATGATTGTTTTGTGATGGTGCGCTTCTTGTCTGTGTTGTGGTATGTTGTCTGTGCATTGTTCCTGACTGATGGGGTTGTGCACTCCTGTTCTGTCTGTGCTCTCATTGCCTTTCCACAGTTTGGCTGCACAGTTCATGTCTGGTCTTGTGGTGCTTCTGTGTGTGTTTTAGTTGAATTATGTGTTTGGCTGTCGTTTTTGTGCAGACATTGGTTCTGGCATCCCTGTGTGTTTGTGATGTTTGTGGGTGCCCCCAGGGAGTGTGATTGTTTGTCTGTGTATTGACTGGACTTTATTGACACCCTTCTGTGTGTCTGGCACTGGTGTTGTGTGCTGCAGGTGTGATGGGGGGGGTATGTGTGAGGATTCCTACTTGTGTTTGACAGTCATGGAGTGTGTCAATGGGCCCTGTGTGTTGTGCTGCTGACATGCTCCGGTCAAGTAGTTGGATACATATGTGTGGCTGTTCACTGTTTGACTTCAGGGCCTTCCTTTCATCCCTGTGCCTATCCATGGGTTGCCTTGCTGTCTCCCTGAGTTGTTGCACTGAGGTGACTGTGATTTGACTTCACTCACTGTGCCAGCCATGTGTGATTTGATGGGCTGAGGGTGTTCTTATATATTCCTTGTCTTGCATGTGATGTACATATGCTTGGTAGTTGGCTCCTTGGCCTTCCAAATGTGGGAACCTCACTTTAGCTTTCCTATTTGTTGTACTCCATTGCTGTTGGCATGTGGTCTGTGTATGTGGCTGTGTGTCAGTGTGGGGTATGTCTGTGTGACTTGGCAGGCTGTGTGTCCAGTGGAGTGATTGTTCATTATCTGTGTGTGTGTGCATTTTCTGCTTGGACTCAGTTTTCTTGCCATGTGTGTAGTGTTGTGGTGTGTGGGTTGCCCTGGCCCTGTGCATCTGTGCTTCTGTGCTGTGTGTTCCTCTGCAGCCACTCCTGCTGTGGCTGTCTCCCTAGTTGTTTGGTGTGTGGTGCAGGGTGTGGGTTCACCTGGCTTGTTGTTGTGCATGGGGGAGCACAGGAGGGGCACATGGCATGTTCATTCATGGGGGGGCCTGGTGTGTGGGGTGGAGGTGTGGCCATGTGGTCTTTGTGCACTACCCATGCCTGGCGCTAGCCCTGCCTTCTGCATTGTGCGCATGTTTTCCCGCGTTTTCAACGCTGCGGTGGCGTGACCGGGACATTACTTCATGATCGCGGTGGATGGGTGACCTGGATGCGGAGGGGTGATTTGGTGACAGGTAGGACATGTGTGGGTACACTTGTGGATGTGTTCCTGTCCCCACCAGGGTGTCTGGTGTGGACAGGAACCCTAGTTCAGCCCATGCGTTGTGTGTTGTGGTTGTGTGCGGAGTTGTGTTGCGTACCTGCGGCGTCGTCCGCGACGGTCAATGAGTTGCTGGTGATGTATCAGGTACAGCGCCGGGAAGACGTGCAAAGCTGGGTCCATTGCGCTCGGGACTGGGCGGTAGGGGCCAGGGATCAGGTTTAGCGCTCCGCTGTGATGCTTCCGCCGTCTCAGGTTGGGCGGTTTCTCCGCTGCGGTGTGACTGGCTGTTTGGGGCATCGTGATTTGTACGGCGGTCGGGACGTCATTCCGCACGGCGGTGAGTCTCATTGGCTCCCACCGCCGCAGTGGCGGGCGCACTTTGATGTCGGTTAGCGTCGCACTGCGCCGGATTGGAAATGGGCTACGTTTGGCCATCCTAATATGGCGGGCGTGAGATCCGCTGCTGGCGTGCGGAAAAAAGCATTTTCCGACACCGCCAGCACCGCGGTGGTGCCTCCGACCGCCATCCTAATAGGCCCTTAAGTTTTTTAATGATTTCGGAGGTTGGAGCAGCGCACACTTTTCTAAAAAGTTGGCTGCCAGGCTTTTCCCTTCACTTGAAAGTTCATATCCTAGAAAAAGGACGTTAATGTGGGCTATTTTCGATTTTTTAAAGTTGAATTTGTAACCCTCAGATGCAAATCCCAAAATTGTGGTATTCACTCTGTTCAAGTGTTCCTCCAGGTCATCGTCCGTTAGATAAATATCATCCACATAGGACAATGCCTCTTCATCCAGGTTCTGAAGTAATTCAGATACTCTGCCTGAAAACATTCCTGGGCTGTTCTTATACCCCTGGGGGAGTCGGCAAAATTGCCGCTGGGTCCCTAGCGCTGAGAATGCTGTCAAGTATCTGCTACAGGCGCTATATTTTGGCAAAAGAATCCGTTTGAGATATCCATTGTTGTTTTGTATTTTTTCCGCACAATGTTATTCATCAATCACTGTGTGGATTTTGAACTGCAAACGTCTTAGTGCAAGTGTTTAAATGTCTGTAATCTAAAACTAAACAATATGAATTGCCTGGTTTTGATACCGGAAACAAAGGGTTATTCATTTGAGAGATGCATGTTTCAATTACCCCCTGATATTCAAGTTGATCTAAGATCTCCCTGACCTGTTTTCTAGCTTCTTGCTTTATAGGATGCTGCCTTTGTGCAGTTGGAGTGTTTTTTAGTGGAATAATGTGGTGGGTTGAATCCTCATCCCATCCAACATGGTTTTTGTATAATGCTGGAGCTTGGGCTACCGCCCACGCCCGCGCATATGTATATTTTAAGTGTTTTGGAACGTGGTCGGACAAGGCTGGTAAAATTACAGTTTCTCCCCTAGGGCAATCCATGACGAATGCTGGCGGCCAATCATGTTCAGCTAAAAAAATATCATAGCCAAACTTCAGGTTCTCCCAAAAGAGACCTTTAACTGTCCTACATTTGTCCCCCTCCATCTGGAGCGTTATTTCATACAATTTATGTGGGACACTTACCCTAGTATCATGTGTTTCCACCGTGTTTCCACCGTGATATAATCATTCAAGTCCGCTGTCACCAGAAATTCCATCAGGTTCTGGCGAGCTATTGTTACTTCTGGCATCGTCATTCCCCGTTCAGTAGTCGAGTCCTCAGAATTCTGGGCATGTCTGATCTTTAGACCTGCAACCTTTTTCTTTTTGAACTGTGGTTTTGGTTTGGTTTTATCTTCTTTTTTGGAAGTATATTCTTGAGCGTTCTGCTTGTCTCTGGACTTTGATGCTCTTCTTGTCTGTCTGACCGTTCTTCCCTCGCGGAGTTTTTCGTTGAACCCTGATAGGAACGAGAGGAACGTGTATCAGTATCCTGATACCTGTCAGGTCTCCTAATGTTATCCCTATTCCTGTGGAGGAGATCTATCTCTGGATTGAGATCTGTTCTCTTTAATATTGTGTTTTTTATTATTGTCCCACTTTTTTTTAGAAGAGGTAGGTGTCTGCTTGTAAGTATCCTTCTAAGGACTACCCATGAGTTGTGGTTTTAACGCTTTCCCATCCAAACTGTCCCTGCCTAATTCTGCATACGCAGTTTCAATTATTTTGGGTAGTTCCTGCTCCTGTTGTAAAGGCCTGAACTCCCTTAGGCGTTGGCGGATGGCCACTGATGCTGCTTCCCCTTTAATGTTTGCCAGTATTATTGCTGATACCTGGGCATAGTTACCTAGTAACTTCATCCCTAGGTTTAGAGCAGGCTCTGCTCCGTACTCATTTTGTATTTGTCTCAATACGTCTGGTACTACTGCTAATGACGGGATACCATGAGTTCTGATATATATGGCAGCGAAAACTGACCCCACGAGGTACAGTCCTCTAGTTGTGGTGTGATCCCCATGTGCAAGCAGATTGTTAGCATTCTGTGTTTTTCATAAGGGCTAGTATTTGGGAATACTGCTTCTAGCTGTGTTATTTTCTGAGCTATCCAGAATGGCATTTGTTCACGTTTACCCATCACTGCGTGTAATGTTTGCGGTGTAATTTTAGTTGTTGTGTTTTGAACTTAAGCTGTATTTGTTGTTGCCATTGCTGGCTAGACTGTAAATGTCCTCATGACGTATTGCGTCATGTTTCTGTAAAGTTTTATTAATTCTTTGTGAAAAATTAGCAAGTCTGGTCCTGGCATAGTTTCAATGTCAGGATGTGGTGTATAAGTTGCCAATATTGGCCATGTCGCTCCTTCTCTTCCGAGCGGACTGAGTCTTACTCTTCTTCTTATATGGGGTAGGGCGCCTTTAAACCAGTATAAGTGTTCCTGGTACATAAGCGGAACCTCTATGTCCTCAAACGGACAATATTCCGCTGGTGCATCACCTTCTGTGTAGAAGTGAAATGTTTTTGTTCTTGCATTTGCTGCTGGGAATGTAACCCACGAATAAAATACCTCTGTTCTGTATGATTTGTGTGCCTCAATCACGAAAGCTACTATGCCACCCCTGGCTGTTACACCATGCGCAAGCAGTTTCAGGGTGACTATATTTGTAAAATTCTCTGCAATTGGAATTGCATCTGCATTCTCTTCTTCATCTGAGAGGTGCAAATTATGCACAACTCCTCCTGCGTTATCCGCGTCTTCAGTCATTATTATCTTTTTTTTTTTAAGGAAGAAGTATTTTTCAAGGAAACTAAGATAAGGTGTTTTTGCACAATTTTAGGAACACTGTATCCTTCAAGCTTGATTAACCAACAGCCAATAAATAGGATGTTTGCCTACTAAGCTGTGGCGGAATTTAGCCTACCCACTCCAGACGTCTCTGGTGTTTTGTAAATAGGGATTTCTGAGAATAGCACGACTGAACTACTCAGATTCTACTGTTAAATAAGTACCCAACCAACGTTGGCAGCGCCATGTCGTGTAGTTCCTATATGACCTATACAAGATCTGCGTGTTTGGATAACATAAACTGTGGGACTGGTGGCAGACTGATTCCATGCACCCCCACCGGGTATGTTAGCCTGTCTGTATCAGCTAGCTCACAGTGCCACTATAATCTCCTCTTACCAAGGAGAGAATAGATTCTGGCAACCTCAGAACTTGACAACCCTGATCCCTCAGGACCGTGGAAATAATATACTACTTTTCGCTCAGTCACTCATGCTTACTTAGGGGCAGATTACGATGGCAGAAGGATCCTCACCGCCAGCCCGGCGGTGGCGATCCTTCCGTCAATTGACAGCAATTTTCCCACCGCCGAATTACGATGGCGGTGGGAATCGCTTGAGGACCGCAGCGGTCGCAAAGACCGTCCGCCACGGAACCGCCACATTCAATCGCTATGATTGCCTGGCGAAGCGGCCAGCATGCTTAAAATGGTGGTGGAGCCTAGCAGGCTCCGTCCGCCCAATTACGATGCTGGCGGAAGCCAGCCTTTCCGTGGCGGGTTAACCGCCATTGAAAGGATGGTGGGGAGTGGTTTGGGGAGCCCGTTGCGGTCCCCCCTTGTGTTGGGGGGAGGTGTATGTGCACTGGGGGGGTACCCATGGTACCCCCCTGCATTTCAGTGCACTACGTGGCAGGCACCGTGTGGTGCCTGCCATGTAGTGCAGTGAAATGCACAACACACATTTTCAACATTGCGGCGGGTGCTGCAGTCAGCAGCAACCACCGCAATGTTAAAATGCAAGATGCGTCCGCCACGGTGGCGGTCGCATCATAATTTGGTCTGCGGAACCGCCGCATGTATTGCGGACGGTCCCGGTTACCACCACGATGGCGGACGGACTCCAGTCCGTCCGCCATCGTAATCGGCCCCTTAGTTTCTCTCAGAGAGATACACTGAATAAAACAAGCTGGGCGTTTTCAATAATCATTTATTGAACAGTTGTTATTCTGGTGTAGAATAGATGTGCTGCAACAACTGTTAGACAGTATAGGATATAAAGGATTAACAGTACTATGAAAGCAAAAAGATGGTATAATTCTACCATCTTACTAAAATCATGAATACATTCAAGTATATAAAACACATGATAAAAGATGCGTACTCCTACGATGCCTCCCTATCTAGATGTACCTAAATGTACCTAGCATGGGTGTAGGTGTTAAGCCAAGAATCCCTCTAGGATCTAGTCAACCCCATTACCTTAAGTGAGAGTGTGGGACCCAGTCCTGGTCTCGAGCTGGACACCCCGCGAGGGATGTTAGACCACTGCGAGCTGGAGTGTCTGCATGCAGGAACCTCAGCGTCTCTGGTCAGTGTGTCAGCCGGGAAGTCTCGCTCTCCTCTAGCTATCTTAGCAAGATGTGATGTATATATACCCATAGGTCTCCCCAGGGGTCCTACTTTGCTGTGTTACTGTGTCGGCCTAAGGATGACGTCGGGCCTGAACTTTGTACATAGATTTTATACGGGAGATGGTAGTCCTGCTGTGCTTCCAAGAACCCTCATGCATAATGTATGAGATTTCGAACTAGGGAAAACCCGCGTTCTGAATGCAGTGTAATATCTAGGTAAGAGGTCAGTCCCTGTAAACCGTGACAAGTGTAATGTAGGGAGAGAATTTAGGTGAAGGGTAACAAGTTTACCGGGGCCTATATTATAGTACCTATATGGAATATAACAGTCTCATCATTCAACAGTGAATATATTTCATGTTCATAGGCCTGACAGTTCACGACCACAATATTTCCTCCCTTATCACCCTCCTTTATGGTCAATTATCATGAAGGGATTTTAGAGCCACTCTCTCTCCTGGGCCAAGATTATCCTTACTCCTGCCCCGACATGTCTAATTTTTTTACTGAACCTATCTAGATCCCCACAAGCTAGGCTGTAAAACGTATCTATATTATTGCCACTCGTTAGTTGTTGCGTACACAGTGATTTGTTATTTAAGCCACTTTGTATACTAAGATCCATTTGTACATTCAGTTCGTCAAGAACCCTGGCTAATGTTACTAGGTCTTCCTCTAGATCTCAGATGGATATAAGAGTAACTATATCATGTATATCCTGTATAGATAGCTCACTAAAGCTAGTACTTATTATATTTGTCTGCATTCCTTTATTAGCCTGTGGATTCATCTGAAAATATTTCTCCAGTTTCAAACTCCTTACATAGCTCTAAAGGTCAATCTTAAGTTTACAGATATCACCTGTCATCCCAGGACAAAATACCAACCTCCTTTTAAGAAGTGATTGCATATCTGGGGTTAGGATTTCATCTGACAAATTTATAATAGACACATCCTGATTAGAATCCTTTTCTACTTCTTCTTGTCCCAAGATCTGGTCTGCATCCCTCTCCGTTCTCCTTTGTAGTCTTCCCCCTCTTTTCCCCCTTCTGGTTTTCTCACATCCATTCTTTTCGATTGTTCTCGACTCCCCATCTTTATCCTCTGCACTTCTCTTAAAAAAGTATTCCCACTTATGTTCTGATTAGATGTTCCTTCTTCTGCATCAATCTCTTCATCACTGCTAGAAGGGATGCTCAAAGAGGTGGAACTACGGCTTATTGAGGAAAGGTCCTGTGGCTTGTTACCCACATCCCTTTTCACAAGATGATCGTATTTTTGGGAAAAAGTAAAGACCCTACCGTTACAATAGTACACCTCATCTCTCTTAAATTCTTTGGCCTTCTTCTGTTTTGTGTCTTGCTGATGTTTACCCAATATCTCATTCAAAATATCATAGTTTTTCTTTGTGGGCTCTGGCAAATTTAAATCCTTAATTTCCTTCTCCAGTGTCTGGATCACAGTCAGTAATTTGGCAACCTTCCTCTCAGCATTTTCTATTAAAATCCCCATTAGTTTCATGGAGCTAGATGTCAGTTCTTTCTCCCAGTTAAGAGTAAATCATCAACAAAATCATTGTGATGGAGTGTAAATGTTAACTGACAGTTGCCTCTATCAATTCTCACCATTAAAGGATCATTACGACAAGAAATTATTGATCGAGACACGTTAAGTGGCCAAGTCGAAAAATGTGAGATTTCATACTGCATTGTAAAAGCATGGAGAGTGTTCTAAAATGATGATACGAAAACGTAAACAAAGAGAGAAAACAATGATAACTGGACATGAATGTATTTACTTAATTGTGAGTAAATGAAATACAGCTAACATAGAGCGTTTGTGACAATAATATTCAAATGTGCTTTGAACATGAGATAAATACCTGCATAATGAGGTTGTAGAAATGCTCAAAATGCTTATTTAGAAAGAATCGATATGGTCCAAAACGTAGCTTTCTGTAACGTTTATGTGGTAACACGTGTATTTCAAAATGACACGTAATGTGCTTTAAAAATGATAACGTGCAAATAATGTCTAAAAAGAGTTTATTTTTCAGTAGTACCTATTATTGACAATGTAGTCTTTGAAGAGAATAATAATTGAATTAATTGAGAAAAGTCAAAATGTATTTGTGAATGTGTGATTTATAATAACACTAAACGACAGTGACTTAGCAAGTTTTCATGTAGGCCTCAAATGCTTTTTCTATCCTGTGCAAATGTAAAATCATACGAAGCAGTCACTTTAGCCACTGTGAGAACTTTTCGTGAAGTTTCTTTTCTGTATTGGTTAAAAATTGACTCACTTCTTGCTAAGAAAGATACTTGCTAGAAATGTAACAATATAATTACAAAACCCAGAAAAGGCTTTTGGGAATGGATGGACTGTGAGCAAAGTAGAGTTTCACCTACTTCCGTGGAAGTGACGGAAGAGTAATGCAATTGAACTTAATGAATCTAATGAAATTTGCGAAAGGATTAATCAATTCTTCTGGATTTTTTTGAGAATCACCGATCACCCCACACATGCCCCACTGTGAGTGACCAATGAGAACCCCATGGGCTGACAAAATTGATACGTTAAGGGGTGCAAACCAGGAATGTTTTGAGGTATAATTGCCCCATCGGAAGAGGAGTCGGGGCTGGCTGTCATTTTCAATTTCCCTGCCTGACATGTTGTCGGATTGACTTTTGACTCTCTTATGCTATTCCTTTGAACTGAACTATTCCTAACTTCGATCCTGAAACCTGTACTTTACCGGCTGGTAAAGTGAGCAGGAAATAACCTGTCGGCTGAAGGGTTAGCTGACTCCTTCTGTGGGATGTTGTGCTGCAGTTCAGGCTTGGCCAGATTCCATATTGAAGACGGACAAGTTCGGGCATTGGAAACGCGAGTGTAAATCTAACTTAGCTAATCAGGCAGGTGGACAGACAGCTGCAACATTTGCAAATGGAATGGTACAGCCAAAGGTGAATAATGATATGTCGAATCAGTCAATGTCAGGTTTGAGAGGTCAGAATCAAAAAATGCCTCAAGCTCCTATGCCTCATTTGAATGGACAGGTGCAAGGTGAACAGTCACAATATCGAATTTTTAATATCGAATTGGCAAAATATCGAGTTTTAAATATCGAGTGGACATAATATCGAGTCACAAAAATATAGGGGTGCAGAATATCGAAATTCAGGTAAGAAATATCGAGTTTCATCATATCGAAGTTAGTAATATCGACAGTCATAATATAGTTGTTCAAAATATCGAATTTTTTTATAGTGTTTTAAGTGTTAGTATATGTGTTAAAAGTATGTATTATTTTAGTAATGTATGTTTGCATTTTTTAAAGTAATGAATTTTATGTTATTTAATTTTTGCGTAATTTAATTCCGTAGTGGGTAGTGGGTTTATAGGGGAATAGGGTGGGAAGTAATTTAATTATAGTAAATTAAATATTAATTTTTAGGAATTATTAATTAATTTTAATTTAATTTTGCGTTTTAGTTCTGTAGCGGTTTGTGGGTTTATAGGGGAATAGGGTGGGAAGTAATTTAATTGTAATTAAGTAATTATTTATTTTTATTTATTGGTATTGATAATTAATTTATTGTTAATTAATTATTAATTGGTAAATCATTTTTATTAATTGGTAATTAATTTTTATTAATTGATTAATTGATAATTATATTAATTGTATTAATTTATTATTTGGAGCGGGTTGTGGGTTTATAGGGGAATAGGGTGGGAAGTAATTTAATTGTAATTAAGTAATTATTTATTTTTATTTATTGTTATTGATAATTAATTTATTGTTAATTGAATTATTAATTGGTAATTCATTTTTATTAATTGGTAATTCATTTTTATTAATTGATTAATTGATAATTATATTAATTGTATTAATTTATTATTTGGAGCAGGTTGTGGGTTTATAGGGGAATAGGGTGGGAAGTAATTTAATTGTAATAAAGTAATTATTGAAATTATTTTTGTGTCTTGATAATTTACAGTTAATTAATTATTAATTGGTAATATCTTTTTATTACTTATTAATTTCTGGTATTGAAAAATAATTTGTTGTTAATTAATTATTAATATGTAATTAATTTTTAATAATTAATATTTATTGGTATTTATAATTAATTAATTATTAAATAATTTGTAATTGGTAATTAATTTTTAATACATTTGTATTGGTATTGATAATTAATTTATATATATTTAATTATTAAATCATTACTTTCCTACTGTTGCACTCACTGGAGTAAGAATAGTAATTTTTACCCCTACGCTATCCAACACTTTCCCTACTGTTGCACTCACTGGAGTGGGAATAGTAATTTTTACCCCTACGCTATCCAACACTTTCCCTACTGTTGCACTCACTGGAGTGGGAATAGTAATTTTTACCCCTACGCTATCCAACACTTTCCCTACTGTTGCACTCTCTGGAGTGGGAATAGTAATTTTTACCCCTACGCTATCCAACACTTTCCTACTGTTGCACTCACTGGAGTGGGAATAGTAATTTTTACCCCTACGCTATCCAACGCTTTTCCTACTGTTGCACTCTCTGGAGTGGGAATAGTAATTTTTACCCCTACGCTATCCAACACTTTCTCTACTGTTACACTCTAGTGGAGTGGGAATAGTAAATTATTCCTACCTGCTATCCAACACTTTACCTACTGTTGCACTCACTGGAGTGGGAATAGTCATTTTTACCCCTACGCTATCCAACACTTTCCCTACTGTTGCACTCTCTGGAGTGGGAATAGTAATTTTTACCCCTACGCTATCCAACACTTTCCCTACTGTTGCACTCACTGGAGTGGGAATAGTAATTTTTACCCTCACGCTATCCAACACTTTCCCTACTGTTGCACTCACTGGAGTGGGAATAGTAATTTTACCCTACCCGCTATCCAACGCTTTCCCTACTGTTGCACTCACTGGAGTAGGAATAGTACTTTTTACTCTTCCGCTATCCAACGCTTTCCCTACTGTTGCACTCACTGGAGTGGGAATAGTAAATTTTACCCTCCCGCTATCCTACGCTAAAAATATTGAATATTTTTATTAATATTAAGTTAACATATATATGTATTAAAATAAAAATGCATGTTTATTTTTTTTATTTACATTCATTATTTATTAATTTTAAGGTTATTTAAGTATTTTTAAGTATGTTTTACCTAATTATATTCATTATTTCATTATTTTACATTACTTTTAAGACATTTAAAAAATTCGATATTTTAACAAACTATGGTGTCCATTACGATACCGGGCGGTAAAAAATCCGCCATCTATCATAGCGGTAGAAATCCGCCCGCCCACACCGTCTGAATACCGCCTGATCAATTACGATGGCGCGAGCCGCAAACCGCCGGCGGCGGAAAATACACAAAAAATACCGCCCGCCCATGTCCGAATCCAAGTCCATCCGCCCGCCACGGACGTAAATACGCATGACAACCCAAAACCGCCCGCCCTGACGACCGAGATACCGGCCGTGAAATTAGGATCGCACCGACATGAGCGCGGTAAATCCACAAATACACCGCCCGCCAGCGTAAACAACAGTGACGGAAATGGACACGGCGGAAGCTCAGGCGGCCACGTCCCTTCACAGAAATCATCCGCGGACAAAAACAAACACACACAACATGGCCAACAAGTCCACACAGCAACCCACGCACAAATACCCAAACACAGTACACATCCCGAAAACACATCCCCCTGGACAAACAAATAAACTACAAATCCCAGAACACCAGCCACAACACACCTGAAAACAACAGACCATCATGACACACCCACATAGGTAAGTACAAAAGCAGCTCCTTCACAGACCACAATCCCTTGCAACACTACAAACTGAGGACGAAAGCACAGAACACAGCGAGACAGAAAGGACAGCAGCACACCACAGACACGCACCCATCACACCCATCACCACCACCACCAAACACCTGACCCACAAACCCCCTGCACATCACACACCACACACCGCACCAGCACCACAAACACCAAAACACACACCATGGCATCACACAGAATGCCCAAGTTCACTTCCACTGAGCTGACGGTCATGGTCGACGAGATCGTCAAGGTGCACCCACAAATCTATGGCAACCAGGTCCAACAGACACCACTATCCACCAGAAACCGGTTGTGGAGCAGGATCGTAGACCAGGTCAATGCAGTCGGGAACGTGCCACGCAACAGAGGCGAAATCAACAAAAGGTGGAACGACCTGAAAAGCGTGGTCAAGAAGAAGGAGGCCAAAAATCAGCAGCTGGCTGCCAGGACTGGCGGAGGTAGTCCCGCGCTATTCAAGACCTTCAAGGCGTGGGAGGAGAAGGTGCGAGTCATCATACATCCGGAGATCCTCACCGGATTACCAGGGGAGTCGAGGCTGGTAAGTACAAACAAACGTATACCAGCACACCGCTATGTACTCACATGCACTACCACTATGCCATAGCACCGAGGGACAAACACCCCCATGTCCAGTAACACCCCCATGTCCAGTACACAATACACAAGACATCACTCACTCATGCAACAGACACTCACACACACAGCCCAAACCTACCAACTGACATAACCATGGGGGCATGTGTACAGTCAGCCAGCACCGCAACTCCCACCAGGTCCCCTCGTACTCCAGAAGCGCCAGAAGGAGCACTCCCCACACCCATGTGTCAGCCATAGCTGCACTAACCGACAAGTAACAGGTAAGGAGCCGCAACACAAAGGCAGTGGGTCGGAGGGGGACAGCTGAAGTACAACAGCCACCAGGCCCCCAGTCCCACAGCGCAGCAAGGTGGAGCACCCCCACACCCATGCGTCAGCCACTGCAGTGCACACCTGCATCCGACAGGTAGACATCTCACCCCACATGCAGGGGTTCCTGTGGGTGTCAGGCCATCACCACAACTCACAACACCGCCCCCACTCCCACAGACCAGCAACATGGAGCACCCCTCCCGCCCATAACCATGTGGCATCCATTGCATTGCGCACTCAAAAACAACCTGTAGGTGGGAGACAGTACAGGGCGGGGTGTCTGTAGGCATGAGGACAGTATTACGACTGACACATGTGACATGTCACGTAGCAGAGGAACACGCAGCACTGCTCCCTGTCACAATCATGTGACCAATGTGCACACGGACATGTATCACAGAGTCATACCCCACATGACGAATCACAGATACAGCAACACCTAAGGAGCCACGTCTGCATGCACAAGTCCCACTGGAGTACAGACCCACACGGCAGGCACTGTGCCACCCATCACACACATCAGCAACACCATCGAAGTCTTGTCCATGTAGTCCTCACTGCCTGTCACCCACACATCGTACAACAACGCCCATGTAAGACAAACCTTACTAGAAGTAACAGCGTGGAACCACAATATTGCACACAAACACCACTGGACCCATGAAACACACAGGCACACAATGCACATTCAACATATCATCCATCTCATCTGTCAGCCCCAGTGTCATGGAAGGTATGTCATCCGAACAGCTGGCCCTCATACAGCAGTCATGCAGAGATACCTGCCGATGACAAATCATGTGCCTGCAGTGACTACAGCGCACGTCACACTGTGAGTAACAACACACATAATATAGTCAGCACCCCAAGAGCACTGCATTGATGCACATGTTCGAGGGCAGCACGCACACCAAGGATGTTGCCCATCTGCAATACGTCGTGTGGCACACAACAAGCACGAACTCACAACAATGCCACCAATGTAATGTCCACAAATGATGACAGTCAGCAGATATGCCGGGTATGTTAGACAGACACACACCTTTGTCTATGCACTGTCATGTTGCCAGAACACATGTCACGTTCTGCACCCATGACTCACAGTATGTACCCCAAAAACATATTTCAACCCAAAAGCGTTGAGGGGGCTGTACCCCCTTTAGCCATCTGCGTTTCTAAGCGTTCCATTTGAACCCCAAAACCATAGTTCAACCCACCATCGTCGATGGTTCTGGAGCCCGCATACACCCGAGCCACAAAATGTAGGTGCATAGCACCACACACCCATCGGCATTGCTAATCCGTCCCATGCCACATGTCCACATCACACAGTACCATTGCCTAGCCCACGCATACACACATCGTACATCCACACACACGCCCCTGGGAAACCTGTGCACGACAGTGCACGAACTGTGAATGTCAGACAACCAATACATACTTTGCTAGGTGCAACACAATGACCTATCACATTCTCCCCACAGGTGCCGAACAGCTGGATGCTGGAGAGGGAGACAGCAGCCAGCACAGCCAGCCCGCAAGCCCCCGACCCGGACTCACGGATGTAGAAGACCTGGACACCTCTTCGGACGAGGACCACCCACCAGGCCCGTCTGGAGTGGCAGGGCCCAACCGCTCCCCAGGGCCCCTCCTACCCACCAACACATCACCCAGGGCTGCTGACCAGTCACAGACCCCTGCTGCCACGGTCGTTGCGGCCACCACCACCGCCGCAACAACCACCACCACCACCACCACGCCATCCCTGGCCACAGCACCTGCGCAAGGGGTGGCACGCCCGTCGTGCTCGACCCTGGGAGCCAGACAGAGGACCGTGGTGACCAATGTGGCGAGTGGGCCGGTCGGTGGCAGCAGTACCGGTGGGAGGAGCAGGGTCAGGCCAACGCCATCTGAGCCTGGGAGCCAAGCCCTGCCGCAAATCTCAAGAGTCCTTGGGGCCTATGAAGAGGCCCAAGGGCAATGGGCCAGGTCGGCTGCCGACACGCGGGAGGTCCTTGGGGTGTTGAGGTCCATGGACGCCCATATGGGCCAATTCGTGACCCGTATGGACCGACTTGTGGACCTCATGGGCCAGCTGGTGGTGGGGCGGAGGGCCCAAGCAAGGCCAGCCACACCACCGCCGCCACCACGTGCTGTGGCGCAGGCTCGTGCAACATCTAGTTCCCCTGCGTCCACAGCGAGTGAGAAGTCCTCAGCCACCACCAGCAGCCCACCAACACAACCCCCCCCACCAAACGTGGAAGGGGCCGTCCGAAGAGGAAACAGGTGTCCAGAGAGGACTTCGCACGCACCAAACGCCAGTGAGTCAGCCAGCCACCCTGACCACCTACTGCACTGACTTGGACTACGATCCTACCCCACACTGCCATGTGAATGGCATGTGTCTGTTGGACTGTGGACATAGAACTTCATGGGTACACCTTGACCATCACGCAGCCATGGCCGACAAATCATTGTCACAGCATGCACCACTTTTGTCATCACCTTGCACACAATCACATGTCACCGCTGTAAATAAATACACCTTGATCACAATCTGCATTATGTGTCCTGGGTTTATTCAACGATGTGCAATCGCCACCATGAGCAGAAATGCATCTGCTGTGTGGTATGTCGATGGGACAGGAGAGGCTGTAGGGACCTAGTGGTGAAAAACAGAACAAGAGTACAGTCAATGAGTGTGTCACACACTCATCACACAGTACTTGTCACAAACTACAAGCAATGTACACACATCTCACACAGCAACAGGGCACAATGCAACAGCCACTGTCAGTGGCATACTAACCTGGACATGGACCATTGACACACAGCACTCAGTGAACAAAAGGCCTCCGTGACAGAGCACACATACACCTGCACAACTACAGCTACATCAGCCGTCGTACATGGACACTCACCGTCAAGTGAAGTAGCGGGCGATGAGCTGCTGTCGCACATTCACAGCTCTCTCCTCCCCACTGTCCTCTTCACTCGACCCGTCCTGGTCTGCAGGCTGGGGCCCTGGTTGATCTCCGTCATCCACAATTAGGGGGATCTGCTTGCGAATAGCCAGATTGTGCAGCATGCAGCAAGCCACTACTATCTGGCACACCTTCTGTGGGGAGTACGCCAGTGCGCCCCCTGTGCGGTCCAGGCATCTGAACCTGGACTTGAGGAGGCCAAAGGTCCGCTCAACCACACGTCTGGTCCTCCCATGTGCCTCATTGTAGCGGACATCCGCTGGGGTACGAGGATGTCGTAATGGGCTGAGCAGCCAGGGCCCATTCGGGTAAGCAGAGTCACCTGGGTGTGAGGGACACAGAGAATCGTTGCAATTCCAACTGGACACAATACAGCATCGCACAGCCAGCACGCTACACTACTCCACATACTCACCAACAATCCAAGCACGGTCCCGTTGCAGATTGGTCATCAGACGTGGTAGGATGCTGTTGCGCATGATGTGCGCGTCATGTGCCGATCCTGGAAACTTCGCACACACGTGTGAAATGACCATGTCCGCAAGGCACACCACTTGCACATTCAGGGAGTGGGTGTGCTTCCTATTGCGGTAGAGGTGCTCAGTGGCCTGTGGTGCAACAAGGCCAACATGGGTGCAATCTATTGCACCAACAACGTGGGGATCCGTCCAAGGGCATAGAAATCACCCTTCACTGCCGCCAATTCACGAGCCCTGGGGAATCGTATGTACCTGTTCCTGTACAGCATCATAGCTGACAGTACATCCCTCAGCACCATGCTGAACATGGGCTGGGACATCCCACCTCCACTGCCCACTGTGTGTTGGAATGACCCACTGGCGAAGAAATGCAGTGCAGCCATCACCTTAGCCGTGGGGGTAAATGCAGTAGGATACACCCTGCGAGGACGGAGGTGGGGTTCCAATAAGGCACATAGGCGATGCAGGGTGGGTCGGTCCAGACGGAACTTCCGGATCACCTCCACATCCTCCATGTTTGACAGCAATTGGTAGGGGTGATGTATGTTTGGCCTCCTCCTAGGAAAGATGGAAGTGGACACATGTCAAAGCAACACGCCACAGGGCATTTACACATACACAAATCAGAACTGACTGACCAAGCAATTAAATCACAGAACAGCTGACAAGTAGGGACAGCACAGCCACAATACACATACACAGGTCCCCTACCAATAGCAATGGGCAGTGACACACACCAATGCTATGAGCATGCACATGGGGAGTTAGGCCTTAACAACTTGTAAGGCATGCTGATGGAAACAGACTGCATATTCGGAAAGCTGCAACACCACGGCAACATGACTAGCTGCTGTGCATCACACTGCTTCCGAGGCTGGGTGTGTAGGGCACACACCAACAACGCAATGGACACAGGCTGCGCGGCCAAAACAAGTGGGACCTGTGGCACGAGGGGATGTGAGACAGTCATTGATGTCCCTACTGCACCCTATGTACAGCACTGTACGGATCACACCTCCAGAAACATTGACAGGTGTACACATTGACAGCTCCATGCCAACACGGCTGTGTGATTGCAAATACACATCACAAGTGACACGTAACGTCGCACGTGCCAAGTGGCAGATGTACATAGTGAAAGATGGCATGTGTGTGCATATGCGTATCCCATGCTCCCATGCCAATGTGTACATGATGATATGCCAACAGACATGTGGAGGCTGGCCACTGGCCGTCCCTGCCTATGCACACAGCATGTTGTGGCCCCGTCCATTGTGGACCTGCACCCACACACAAATCATGGCCACACCTCCAGATGGATTGCGCACATTAAACTGTGTGGTGCACATGGCATCAGCGGACTGTACCCGCCATAGGCCAGGCCCTTACGGCCAACTCCAATAACCCTCGCGGTTGCACCCTGCGTGTTCCACCTTGGAGGTGAGCGTCCCGGGCCAGCTGGGAGCAGGCCATCGTCTGCAATTGAAGCTGGCAGACATGGTACACAAATAGCAGCAGCTTGGACCCACTGAAACTGCCCCAGGGGGCTATGTGAGTGTGTGAGTGAGACCGGCATTACCACAGCTACCTGGGACTGCAGCCTGGCACCCCTCAACAACACCTGCTGCTGCCACCTCTCCACCTACACGTGGATGACGCTGAGGATATGTCCAGGTCCATTCACCAGCGAGGAGCTGGAGGTCCTGGATTCCGAGCTCAACGCACACTGCACATAGCTATTCCTTGCGAAAGTTGTGTGTGAGAGACAACTGCAGTGTGTGTGGGAGTGCATGTGGGGGTCACACATGTCGTTGATCCGCAGCACTATGAGTCAGAGCCTGTGGTGTTCAAACATGCACTGCTCACCATGCTGACTGCAGGTGGCAGTGGTATGTGAGCTCTCGGGCGCTTTGACATGTCTGTCCCTCCCGAGTGGTGGTACATGGCAACTTCATGTCAGACATCCAGTGACACAGGCAATTGGCAATGCAGGTCTCAGTGCACTTGTTGCTCGTGTGCATGTCAGGCTGGGGCCATGCTGCCCTTCTCAGTCCCAGCAGGCCTGGCCTGCACATTGACTGCACAATGCCAGTAGGTGACAACACAGAATGACTAGTGGTTACATGTGTCACCTGTTCAGCACTCTCAGGATGAGCGCAAACTCAGCCCTGTACATTGGTCAAACCATGCCTCGTGAAAGGGATGTGTGTGTGAGGTAGTGCCACTGAATGTGACCACCGTTGCGGGGTGGGCCATGCGCAGGGCGAGTACGTTGGTTGTTGCGCAGTGTTGGTCACAGTGGGTACACCAACACAGATGTGTTGCCTTGTGAACTTTTGCTAGGTCCGCCTGACAATGGACAGTAGATGTGGGCAGACTACACATTGGTCGATGTGCTGTCTATATGCATGTGCCTTCACACCAGGCACAGCTGCCCCTGCACATGTGACCCCTGCTGCCCTCAGTGCTGGGTCTGTTGAGCTGATGCGCCATCTGTGCGTGGGACAGACAGCTCTCCTCACTTCCGTCATTGCCCATGACATCACTTTGCCGCAGGTGACATGGATCATGGAGGGCTCACATGTACGCGTGGGTGGACTACACAAGACTGTCCAATGGTTATCACCCCCAGTCAGTGCTTCGAATGGGAGGATGTGGTGCTGGTACTCATTTTAATGTGTCGAGTGGGCGGGGCTTGGTGCGGGGCTACATGCAAGACATGGGAAGTTCTCGGCTTATCTACTAGTTGCAATACACACGAGACACGTCTTTTCATGACCACATCAGGGTCATTCCTTGAACTAACTGGAAGTCAAACAGTCATATTTTACCCTGTCCTCATGGCCTCCCCTCGCTCACCAATATATGCGTTAGCACCTGGGAAGCCAGCGCATGCACAAGCAGCTCCTAGCTCGCCCCAGAGAGGCCAAGGAGTGTATGTGTGGGTCCAGTTGAACAAGTGGTCTGTCTTGCGGCATAATAAGTGGCGGGACGCCGTCCACCTGCGTGGTGCCCCGACTCGACACCCAGGCAACATTGACAATGCATGACAGGCTCCGCAGTCCGGATACACCACCTGCAACACACAGAGGCTGTAGCTGCCCTAGCGGCCCAGGCCGCGTCCAACTGGAGCTCATGGACCCACACATTTACTCTTTGGCCTCTCGGGGCGAGCTTGGAGCTGCTTCTGCACGCGCTGGCTTCTCTGTTGCAATGGCATGTAACGTGTGTGTGGATATAGGCAATGAGTGAGATGGTGCGAGCCACCTTCCGTGACTTCACTCCTGCTCGTGATGTGTGCGTCCCCCCACTACTTCCATTAGACTTGTGCCATACTACTAATTGAGGATGTGTTGCCTGCGTGATGTGTTCAGGAGGAGCGCGCCATGACATCTCACCCACCATGCTCCACTGCCATCCCGTGTTCTGGATTGCCTGTGCAGGTGGACAATGTTGGGGATACACCTGGTCGACAGGGGATGTGAGTGCCTTGGCAAGGGCCTGGCGGACGCACAGCAGTATCCAGCATGTCCACGGAGGGTGGGCTGACGTCTACACCTGATGCAGCATTGATCGTGTGCCCGCCTGTTGTGCACACACGAGTTCACATTCATCCCCAGACAGGTGGTCTTTACAAATTCCCAGGAGAGCAGCAATGTACTGTTCCGGAATCCTCCCAACACAGCGTGTTTCAACATTGCATGTGCGCACCTACCCGTCACACCCACCCACATGAGCCAAGCGTAACTCCCGCTTCACATGACACATGTGTGCCATCCACAGTTGTGCTACTCTCTCAGGGCCGGACCTGCAACTGTCCCGTAGCACACACACAGCGCCGATTCGTACTGGCATCCTGTTAGATTGGTAGGCACACTGACCCATCTCCTTCTGAGACAGTGGTGGCTGTGATGGATATTGTGACTGGGCACATGGCTTACTTTCAATGTGTGCATTTGGGAGGTGGTGGTGTGTGGTGTGTGATTGTGGTAGCGTTGGTGTGTATGTGTGTGTGGTGTCCATGTCGACTGCACACATATGTCACCCCGGGACATGGTGGATGTTTGTTACCGTGCTGAGGTCTTTGTATATGATGTGATGGGTGTGTTGTATGTTGCAGAGTATGCGGTGTGTGGGTGTGTCCTTGCAGTTCAGGCTGACTCCTACTTGTTATGGTTCAGACGTTGTGTGTGTGCAGGGTATGTGACTGTCAAGATTGTGTCTAGTCCAATTGTGCATGTCAGCATTTCAGCAGTTCTTGCTCACTGTGCAGTGCTGCCCACCCACTCTGATGTCATGTGTGTGTTTTGTCAGGCATTGCTGTGGCATGCTTTAGCGTGGCTCCCACTTTTTGTTGCTGAGTGTGTGGTCAGACTGTGTGGGTCATTGTAAACATGTGTATGACTGTGCTTTGTAGTGAGCAGGCCGTCAGTGTTAATGTGATGATCTTTCGGGCGACTTCAGAGTGTGACAAGTCCTGCTCCACGAGCTGTGGTATTTCCCTGTGTCCACTGTTGCGGCTACTCATTTGCGTTGACATCCAATGACAGTGGACTACATGGTCATCTCATGACTGCCGTGTACTTCACACACTCTCATCCTCTCTCATTCGTACTTGTGAAATGAATCAGCAGAGACACATTTTTGCTTCAAGCCATGTATTGGGACTTATGTCCTCTGTGATGCAGTATAGTGGACACTACTGGCAGCGAAATGCATGTGGAGGATATACTCAGCATGATTACACATAGCATAGGGTGTAGGGGTACATGTCATTAGTTGTTGACTGTGGGATGTGTGCTTCAGAGTTACAACTGCTTAGCCGTTGCTGTGCTAATGTACATTTGCTAATTACTGTGGAGCTGCTAACTTTGACACAGACAGTATACATTTCGCCTACCAGACCGCTTGACATCATGGGCACAGTACATCTCAGTTCCATGTTACAGGTTTGCTGCTATGGTTACTCATACACACGTGCGTGGAGGTGACATCAGGGCATGGGCTTACGTGCATGCAACGGTGTCCCACTTGTTGTTGCAATGTGGTGGCTACTGGACATGACACACTCACTGGGGTCATGTTGATGGGGGATGCACTTGTTGTCCATGCAAAAGTCCTGGCACGGAAGTTCAGAGGGAGGTGAGGTGACAGCTCTCACATACTGCAGCCGAACGATTACTGTCCATTGACCGGTGCATATGTTGATGGGCGCAGGATACATATTATGGCATAGTTGTACGTGCAGTTATGTCCATGTGGTTGCCATACACAAATCCCGTGCCTCTGCCTCCCCCTGTTCATGCAGAGTTACTGGATGTGATGAGGTACAGAGTGCATGTCCCTAAAATATCCGATGTCATGGCAGTGTAGTTGTGGTGTGGTGGTAGTTGCAGGTTGTTGTACTGGTAACTGCTCAGTCCGTGCGGATGCCAGGCATGGGTACGGTGTGGGACATCATTGTTCAATTGGGGGTGTTGCGTCAGGGCCCGACGAATTGACAGGTTGTCAGGAATGCGATACCTTCCAGCAGGGCTTCCATGGCGTTGGTGGTAAACATGGATGCCATCCAATGTAGCGGATGGTGGCTGTCAAGGTGTTGGTCGTAAGTTGTCCCTTGTAGGAGAATGATGGGACATGTTGGATGACATTCGATGAAACTGTGATCCAGAATCCGTCGTGTGGAGGCACAGTGGTCCCATTGCAATGTGGGTCCGATTGCAGCCACATACGCCATGCCCCCATAGGCTGAACAGACCCTGTCGTGGACGTCCAGGGGTTGAACAGTTGTACCAGGTCTGCCATTGGACATGCAGGGTTGGAGAGACATAAATCCACAGGATAGTGGAAAGGACACCTCCGACAGTAGAAGACGGGGATGACGCAGCTGAACAATGCGATGCGGTAAGTTAGTCGGTAACTTACGTTCAGCAAGGCCAGATTTTCACATCCCAATATCTGTATCAGGTAATGTTTGTACAGCTTCATCTGTCCGGCGTAGTTGGGTAGGTGTGGTGCAAGATTTTGCTGAAGGGCGATGTGATGGCGTGCTCCGGCTGTCTGTGCAGTCTGCAGAGTGCAACCTCCGACGTTGCTGGGAATTCTGTTATGGTCGTAGGGTGGCAGGGCTTGGGTTATAGTAGCTTGTGCGAAGGACACGGGCCCTCATCCCACATGCTTCTATGAATGGTCAAGGTCAGTGGTGTCTGACTCCTTCCCGATAACTTGCATGTGAACCACATGGGGGAGTGGTATCATTTTTTTTTCCCTTCGGAATGTTCTTTCGTGTTATGCGCTATCTGCCCAGTGGACGGTTCCCTCTGCATGCCTGTGTTGGGCTTTTTTGGAATAATGACTGTGTTGTCCTGCTTGAATAGTTGAGCTGTGGTTTCGGTGTGGGTATGGAAGGCCATTCAGTGCTATCTGCTCTCCCGTGTGTGGGCGGCACGCTGCGTTTCCGCTATACGTTGGGCCTTGTGTGTGGGTGTTGTTATTGGAGCCACCTGCTGTCGGTCCCCCGGGATCTTTGATGTTACGTATTGCATGTCTTAGTATTGGGTGCAGGGTGGTATCGATGTTTCTGTGTGGTACTGGCGTACATTTTTCCGACGGGGTCCATATTCTGCTGGGTGATGTTGCTGCCGCTGTGTGCTTCGCCATGTTTTGCACACAGGGGTGTGTCCTGACTTGGCGTGACATCACTGACATGTTCGGGTCAGTTGTGTGACGTCAGGTTGGCAACAGTGAATTGCCGGTTGGCGACATGACTGTGGCAGGACTGTCACGTGACATGTGCGTTCTGGGTGGGGCTGGTGTGTGTGGTGTTTGGTTGTCACCCTGTGTTGTTTGTGTGCGGCGCATACATGGCGCTGCCGTTGGCCTATGCGTTGTGCGCATGTGTGGCTGCGTCGTCGCCGCTGCGCTGCTGCGGGGCCGTGACGGGGGCGTTAGTTCCTGGTCCCAGGTGGTGTGTCCCCGGTTGTTGCGAGTTGTTACAATTTGCCCGATGTGACATTTGGGGGTGCAGTGGTGGATGTGTCGCGTTCACGCAGGGGTGTCGGGGGGGGCCATGTACAGTTTTACCGCACTTGCACTGTGTGAGGTGTTTGCGTGCCCTTGTTGTGTGTCTGCCTACCTGCGTCTCCGCGGTGCGTTGACTCCTAGATTCTGCATCAGGTAGAGCATGGGGAGGGCCTGCAGTGCTGGATTCATGCTCGGGGGGTCCACCTCTTTGGTATCCGTACTGTGCGGTCGGGTTTCCGCCTTGCTTTCACGTGCGGTGTCTCTTAGCCGGGGGAGCTGTTTGGTTCTGGCATCGTAATTTGTACGCCGGGCGGTACGTGATTCCGTCGGGCGGTGGGTCTCCATTGTGCCGCGCCGCTACGTGAATGGGCGCACTTTGATGGCGGGCGGCGTCGCTGGCTTACGGGCGGTGTTTGGCTGACTTTTCACATCCTAATTGGGCGGGCGTGTGGGCTGCGGCGGGCGGACGGTAACTGGTGGTTTTTCCATCCGCCAGCACGGCGGTGGTGCTTCCGCCCGCCATCCTAATGGGCCCCTATATTATTTACAACAATATTTTGGAGTCGATATTTTTGTACTTACCTGTTTGTAGATAGGAAGTCGATATTGTGTCATTCTATATTTTTTCATCGATATTTTGGCAGGTCGATATTTTGCTCCTCGATATTCTGTCAGTGATCCCAGGTGCAAAGATACAATGATAATATGGGTTTCCATACTAATGATCAGATAAATTCAAATGTGCAACTGGCATTACAGTACTTGTTGCAGGCTGATGACAGTGATTCAGATATGTCCCAATGACAGTGCCTGGGAGGGCGGAAGGATGTGTGCTTGGCACATCCTTAGAGGTAGATCAGTATGGTCCCTATGTTGATGGCAAGGTAAATGGAACACCTTTTTCATTCCTTGTAGATACTGGTGCTACCCGATCCACTGTTAGAACTGTGGAAATTCCCAACCTACCCCTCTCGGAAGAAAGAATCCAAGTTGTAGGAGTATCTAATCAATTGATTTCAACCCCAGTGACAGAACCTGTACAACTACAGATTGGAACCTTTGAAGAATTACACAAGTTTGTGGTGTGTGATTCTAGTCCGGTAAATCTGTTAGGACGAGACTTATTGTGCAAAATGAATTGTTCCATCTATTGTACCCGAGAAGGAATAGAATTTCATACCAAGGATGAAGATGTGGTGTTTAAAAAGTCCAGACAAAAGACAGAAGTAGAGGGTCTATATCCCTTACTTACTGAGAATGATTTACCTCTTGTGTTACGAGATACAGTTTTGCCTGAAGTGTGGGATTTTACAGGAAAGGATATTGGGCTGATCAGAGGAGTAGCTCCTATTCAAATTGCAGTGAAGCCAAATGCAGAGTACCCCAGAACTTCAGCGTATAATGTAAGCCCAGAAACCATTGCTGGAATAACCCCTTTAATTGAGACCTTGATTGAACAAGGAATTTTTGGGAAGCCCGTGTAATTCACCTATCATAGGTATTCGAAAACGAAACGGGAAACAGGATTGTGCAGGATTTAAGGAAAATCAATCAAATTGTGATACCTTGTTGTCCAATAGTACCCATCCTGCTGTGATTCTATATCAGATTCCTTGTGAGGCTGAATGGTTTTCAGTGACTGATTTGTGCCAAGCCTTTTTCTCCATCCCCTTGCATCCGGATAGTCAATATTTATTTGCGTTCCAGTTCGGAAACCGTGTTTTGGCATGGTGTCGAGTTCCATAAGGGTATAAAGAGTCCTTCGATTTTCAATCAAATGTCAACAACAAAATGCAGGAAGAAAGACACTGGTCAATACAAGTCATATTGAAAAATCAGGAGGTCTTTTTTCCTGCATGCAGCTTGATTTTATTTAAATGCCCCCTTGCAATGGATTAAAATATGTCCTTGTGATTGTGTGTCTGTTTTCTCGTTGGGTGGAAGCTTACCCCACCAGACGAAATGATAGCTTAACAGTAGCTAAACTGCTTCTTAGAGAACTGATTCCGAGATTTGGATTGCCAGTCTTGTTGGAATCGGATAGAGTTACCCATTTTAATAATGAGGTAATACGAATGCTTTGTGCTGACTTGCAAATTGAAGAAAAACTGCATTGTACATATCGGCCTGAAGCATCTGGAGTGTTTGAACAAGAGAATGGAACTCTAAAGTCCCAATTGAAAAACGTGTGTGAGTCCACATCCCTGAAATGGCCTGATGTGCTGCCTTTGGTGTTGATGAGCTTGCGAAGCATCCCAGACAGAAGAACTGGACAGTCCCCTCATAAGATAATTATGGGAAGGGCTATGAGGCAGCCTACAGTCCCAGCAAATCAGCTTGTGAATATTTCTGATGACTTGGTACTCGATTATTGTAAAGGATTGGCTGATGTGGTGCATTCTGTGTTTCACCAGGTTGGAGAAGTCGCAACTACAGTTCAACAGGAGCAGTGCCACGACCTGTGCCCAGGTGACTGGGTACTGGTAAAGAAGCACAAGCAAAAATCCTGCTTGGAATCTCGTTGGCGTGGGCCTTATCAAGTGATACTTGTAACCACAACTGCTGTGAAATGTGGTGGTCTGCCTAATTGGGTGCATGCAGCCCACACTCATCGAGTCCCATGTCCCCTTGAAAGTGTAGGGTCTGTGGTGGACGAACCAGTGGTGACAGAGAGACATCCCATTCAGACTGATCACAGAGTAGAGGGGGCACTAGCTACTGGGTCTTGAAACACTGGTTCAGATGAGAGTCAAGGAGAGTTGGTCCCAGTTGGTAATGAGGGTCAAATTGAGGGGGATCTAACTAAGCGAAGCATTGACTCAGATGATGTGAACAGTGTGTCAGAAAAACAAGTGCGAAGAGGAGACCGTTGGCCCAGAAAATCTGAAAGAATGAGACACATATTTACTGCAGGAAAAATACCTTCAACTGTGATTGAAGTTTCTAGTCAGTCTGAGCAAAGTGACACAGACGGAGAAGAATCTGCAGTGCGCAGAACACAGAGAGCAAGAATACCAAGCCAAAGATATGCAGCTCCAGAGTGGACGTATTTAGCAGCTGCAAACGACTGGGAAAAAGAATATTACGCTTTTTGCTTCAAGGATTGCAACTCACAAAAACCACCTTAAAAGAACTGTTGTGAAAAGTGCTGGAGAAATAAAGGGCAAAAGAAATTGAAGGGATGAAAGCAACGTGTCGAGGGGCTGAAAAAAAGACTTCTTCATAAACCTAACAATACAAAGCATTAGGAAACAGCCTTTACCACGAAGGCTGAACAACGAACAGCTTTTACAATGAAGACTGAATCACGCAAGCCCTACCGCGCATATGTCTTAACCATGTGCGTGGTTAAGGCATATGCTTGCGGTAGGGCTTGCAGACAGGCGGAAGCAGGAAGAGATCGCAGAGAGGTAAGTGGGGTGGGGGAGTCAGGGTTATTTTAAGTGGGGCTGGGGGGGTCGGAGTTGTTTTGTGGGCTGAGGGAGGGTCGGGGTTGATTTAAGTGGGGCTGGGGGGGTGGGTCGGGGCTATCTAAAGTTGGGCAGGGTCAGGGTAGTTTTGTGGGCTAGAGGGGTCAGGGGTTGTTTTGTGGGCTGGTGGGTGGGTCAGGACTGTTTTGTGGGCTGGGGGAGGGCTCGGGTAATTTTAAATGGGGGTGAGTCAGGGTTGTTTTGTGGGCCGAGGGTGGGTCGGGGTAGATTTCTGGGCTGGGGGTGGGTCGGGAGTAGCTTTCTCAGCTGGGGGCGGGTCGAAGATGTTTTCTGGGCTGGGGCGGGTTGATGAGGTTTTCAGGGCTGTGGGGAAGTTCGGGGAGTTTTCAGGGCTGGGGGGCCTTTGGGATAGTTTTCAGGTCTGAGGCGGTTCAGGGTAGTATTCAGGGCTGGTGGGGTTTGGGGTAGTTTTCAGGGCTTGGAGGGCAGTTTTAGGGCTCAGGGCTGTGGGCAGGGATGGTAATACTTCTTAGGACTTATGGAGGCAGGGACGTTTTTAGGACTTAGGGGGTAGTTTTAAGGGATATGGGGAGGGCAGGAGAGAAAAGGTTACTAGGGCTGGGGGGGTAGTGGTGTAGTTTAGGAACTCTGGCCGGGGGGTTAAGACCTACCTGTAAAGTCTTAACCTTGGATATGTGTTTACCATATATGCCTTAACAACATATGATTTGTTGTTAAGGCATCCGTGGTAAAGGCATATTCGTGGTTAGGAATTTTGTTGTTCAACCTGCGTAGAAACTGCATGGGTGGTTCCATCATGCAGCCAAACCATTATATATATATTAAAAAAAGAAACATGAGTACCTTTAGATTCGAGTTAGAAAATTCAAATCAGTCTTCACTAAGGCGTAAACCTATATGTGCTTGCTTTTTAGCTGCTTTTGTTCTAATCCTTGTCTTGTTAGTGGTAGGACTACCTCATCATGTTTATTCAAATGGAGAGGTGTGGTGCAGCAGCCAGGGCAGCTGACTTCAGAGCACAGGGCTCACGGTTCGATCTCCGGCGGCAGCTCAGCTCAGCAACATGTGACTCTGGGCAATAGCTCACTTAATTTCCACGACAGCCCCCAGCGCCTTGAGACCCATAAGGGTGAGTAGTTCGCGCTTTACAAATACGGATTATTTAAAAAAAAATACTAATTATCATGTCACTACAACGGTTGGAACGACTAAGTTACAGGAGGAAATGGTTGTGACTAATGATTTAACAAATACTGACTTACATCATGATCATTCTATTAATGATTTCCCACTAAATGTGTTCACTAAGTTGCTCTATGAGTACGTGGACACTATGGATGTGAGAGACTGTTATATGTGCATGCAACTTCCTGCTTCTGTGTCTGAGGGAGTGACTTACCAACACTTGCCTTTAACCTATGGTATATCCTGTAGTGTACTAACAAGTTTGTTCTATTGTAAGGGACAGTTTCAATATTATTATTCGAATTATGATTTGATTTTCTCAGAAGTTCCGGTCAAGAGGAACTTAAATGTAGTACCGGATGCACAAGATGCTGAGGTAATGGGATAATTTTTCCATCCTACATCAACTATAGATACAGTATATGCGCATCGACATAACCTAACTTCTGCTTTGCATAGTGTAGAAAAAGATTTTATTAACTCAGTAGAAGATCGACGGGAGGCAATAAAGAAAAAACTGAAACACAAATGAAGATACCTCCATGGGTACTTAGGGAGGGTGAATACAAAAAGGGAGAGACATACGCTGCAATGACTCTGGATTGGCAACATAAAGGAAAGCGTTGCATATTGAGACGCAAAACCGATCACAATAATAAGTTCATTGGTTCCTTCTTCTGTGGCAGCAATCACCTATCAGCTGATCGAGTCTGGACGTCTCCCGAAAGCTCCAGGCTCCAAGCTCTCGTTGCGGTTGCAGCAGCGGCTGCGAGGAGGAAACGCGGCAGTGGGGATGTGCTGAGGCAGCCCGAGGCAAGTGGCGGTGGCGGGAAAAAGACAGAGACGGAGAGGCTGAGCCCCGGTGACGCTGAGCTCCGGGAGCCGTCACTGAGCCGGGAGCCCCCTGAGCCGTCCACAAGCCGATCACATGCTGTCCGTGCTGTCTGTGTGCCTGGGAAGCTCATCACTCAGCTACAGGGCTCCCATCTTCCACCCCACAATACACAGGTCATACCCTAACGGTCCCTGTGAAAAGCAACGGAGGTGAAACGGAGGTGAGCCACTTGCCCCTAAGCTAGTGGACTGTTGTGTTAGGAGTGTTAGTTGTCTGGAGGCAGTGTAGAGGTGGTGAAGAACAAGGGGCGATCCTGGCCCCTGAAAGACTTCATCCTCCCCTCCCCCTACCCCCTCCCGCCACCCCATTTCTGATCCGCTGATCCGCTGTCTGGCACAGGATAACTCAGCTAAAAAAGGTCTCCCCAGCAGCAGCACTCCAGCGGCAGCAGCAATTTATCGGCGATTTTTGGCAAATCTGTGGCAAATTTGTGGTGAGAGACTAAGCGAGACCAAGTGGTCCAAGTGGGGCCAAGCATGAGACTGTGTGGGTGTGTTCCCAAACCTCGAGCGCAGCGGCTTTTAGCAGCTTTTGCAGTGTGTGAGCCCTGGACCCTGCGGAAGCGGCCCAGCTAGGTGTGGGTGCGGCCTGTGGGGGGTCTGGTGAGCTCCTGCATGGGTGGTACCTGGCCCTTCTCCAGCTTCTGAAGCTCCTCAATTCTCCCTCACATGTGTTTTCTGCTCCCGCTACAACTCCACAGTCCCAGGCCTCGGGCGATCACTTGGGGGTACTCCCCGGCAGAAGGCAGCTAGCCTGCTTGTTACTCTTCACTTGTTACTCCAACTCTATGAACCTATATCAACTCTGTTGATCAAGCTTGGTGGGGAAAGCATAAATAACCCAGCAGTCCGGCAGACCAGCAGGCTAGCAGGCAGCGTCACCTGGCCTCCAGCCACCAGGCCACTAGGCTTCCAGCGCCACCAGGCTGCCAGGCCAGGGAGCCAACCTGCAACTGTAACTGTCCAGTAAAAGAGCTGTATTACTCCCTGAGTAATCACGAGAAGAGGGCGCCAATTACTAGAAAAGGCACTCAAGGATATTTTTTGGACCGTCTATTTGTGGAATTGTGGAGTTAACATAGCAAGGCAACAGCCACAACCCGTTCTGAGGCCGCTAGCCCGAAACCAACAAGAGTCTATTAAGTTTAACAAGGATGAGATCCGGTAAGGTGCGGTGTAAGGCACAAGCCCCAATTAAAAGGAAGCAAGAAAGAGACACCGCACTGGGAAACGTTTCCGGAAAAAGGAAACCACAAACCCAAATGAGCAGGTCCGTTGTCAATGTCAATATCAATGTCGATGACCCCCCTGTTCAGAGGAATCGTAGTGCCACCTATGACTCGGACCTAGACTCGGACCTGGACCTGAGCCCAGAGCTTCGCCTAGAAGGTAGTCCCAAGGTTCCAACCCCGTAGTGCGGGCTTGAGGCCAGGCCAGATTGTTGACAAAGACAGTGACAAAGAAGATAAAAAATCGTTGGATCAGCATAACCTGTCAAAAATAACAGATTATTTCCAGCCATCAAGAAAACACAACACTATTCAACAACTAAATAAGAACGATAAAGGTCAACCAGAAGTGACGGACGCTATTTGCCATGTTTACACCTCTCCACCTCCTAATTCAGTATCTCTACCAAACTTGCAACCATCAAGCAGGAAACCTGTGAATGCCCCAGAAGATGTGGCGTATACAGATACAGCTACAGCAGGCCCAGATGGGTGGGCAGCTCAACTTTTCGTATTTCCTGAATTCAAATTAAATAATGATGAGGATCCCCCCCGCGAGTCCCCGAGGAGGGGCCTAATACAATCATCCAGGGAGCAACCATAGAAGAGGAGTTAACCAAAACAGCGCGGTCAGTGACACCCGGAGAAAACCCCCCCGAACCTGTGGTCTGCTATAATGAACTCTATGCAAGCAACAGTACTGGCCCTATCTCACCACTCCAACAAAATGGACATTCAGGTGGACTTACTGAACACAATGGCAATCTTTGTGTCTGGAATCGACGAGAAACTCAAAAAACTAAACACACAAGTCACAAGGGCTCAATTAAACCATTTAAATTATTTTTAAGTTTGTTCCTGCAATGAGGTAGTCGACAAACTAGTGCAACTCCTGGCAATCATGCAAGTAATACTGGGTGAAGTAAAAAACAACACAGGCCCTGAGTTTCAGCCCGGCACAACACTGAAAGAGGAAATATCGAGTCCAATGATGGTAACTCCACAGAGCCAAGTGGTTTCCATTAATAGGCCGGCAGAGGAAGACTCCGTGGAAATAGTGGAGGATAATCTTGAAACTCGGTCCAGGTTCCACCATGAATCTCCTGCGGATGGGAGCACAAAAACTAACGCTCCTGACTTACCCGACAAACCAAAAGGGAAAGGAAACGAGCGAGAAAAAGAAGGAATAAAACCTGCTCGGGTAGTTTAGAGATCATTTATCCCTCCCTAACTACTCAACAGGAAGACCAGGATTGTCTGGGGATGGCTCAAATGGATTCGAAGACACATGGTACCACCGCAGCTCCATCTCACGACGTTGTTCACAATAAGGCAGTATCCCCCGTAAATTTAAGGGCATTTTGTACCACACCCAGTGGTGCTTTGCCATTATGCAGCGCCCAATCAGAGGGAATACCTGGAGTCCGCTATGTCGGCCGAGATGATCAAATACTGTGCACTGTGAAACCGCAAGCGAAAGAATGCACGGAAGAAGAAACCCAGACACAGCCCTCAAGATAACAGCCTCTCCTGGAACCCCATTTGCAGGCAGTAATTGATTGCCATCTACTGACTTCGAGAGGTAATGTTGGTCCCGATGAACCTTTCGGTGGTTCAAACAACTCTGGCCAGATGCTGCTGTGGATCCCAGAATTTAAATCGAGGGGCTTGCAAGACATCTTAAACTGTTCAAACATCCTAAAATTGATCAAAGCCTTGCCGGACCTGGCCTATGTAAAGTCTGATGACATCTTTTCAATCAAGTTTCTGCCGGCTAGAAGACGGCACCTCACGGACCCCACTCTAGTCACCTTTTTATCCTCGGTGCTTCCGGCTCTGATTTTGGAAAAGAAAAAGCACCTAAAAGACTGGGGCATTGGAGTAATTTTCTATCACGGGGATAGATATCCCCATGTGCCCCTAGCAGGGCCATCAATAAGTGAGCAACTGGCTTCCAACTGGTCTGTACTAAGAGGAGCTGGCGGAAGGTCCCCCCTTGCGGTCCATCATAAATCGGACTCAGATCTTACTAAACTGACAATCAAAGTAACTAACCAAACAGTCCCTGGCCAGCCACGAAGACTGGTAACAACTAATGAGCAACAAACCTCTTGGGGCTGGTTACCGCAGGCGCTGTCTCGAACTAGGAGCAGTCAAGATTGCGGCGAGGGAAGAACACCAGAAAAGGTTGTGGGCGGCCTGGCAGTCTGTTCTTGGAACATCAACGGTCTACAGACAAAACTTTCGGATCCAGAATTCACAAGATTTCTGAGATCCTTTGATATTTTAATGTTCCAGGAAACCTGGGCGCAGACTACTATCTTTCTTATCGACTACAAAGAATACACGAAACCAGCAGAAAGAAAGAGCGCATATGGAAGGGCAAAAGGGGGCCTGGCAATTTATATAAACACCAACATAACAAGTGAAACGGTGGAAGTGATCGTGCACGATCCAAATATGCTGGTATTAAAACTGGAAGGATGGGCTAACAATTCTAAAGATCCAATCATTGTCGTTAACCTATACATCAATCCAAAGCAAAAAGCGACATCGTCCAGGAGAATAGCAGCTCACTTATCTGAGTTGAAAGATAGCCATAATAAGTCACATTGGCTAGTTTCCGGAGACTTCAACCTCAACCTGTTTCATTGTCCCTCGGAGGAACACACGGATGCAGTGGGCCCCCTCCTTGAGCAAGTAATGCCATTGAAAATACGGAGGGACAAATCAGGAGAAGAACTCATAAAGGCCTGTGAACTATTGGGTCTGCTGGCACTAAACGGCCCAAAACCATCTGACATTCCACCCGTCTTGTCAAGGGTCTCTGGTAACGCATTTCAATTATAGATTACACCCTCGTTTCAATGCCCCTTTACAACCAGGTTTGCAATTATAGTATATGCCATCGTGTGGAAAGCGATCACAATCCTCAGGTCATCATGGTGAACGCATCCCTGTGCAAACTTGAGGTGTTTCGCACGTCACACTCAGAAAATCTGAAACGCCTGAAGTGGAGCTCTGGCTCCATCAACTTAATAGCAGAGGATGCAGTCTCTAGTCTACAGGTCCTAGCTCAACTAGATTTCAATCCAATTCAATCTCGCCAACAATATGACTAAAAACCACAGTGAGAACAGCCACAAAAAGGGATCTCGATTTGACCATGGTAAATCTGTAACTATGCCCGCCCATATTCGGAACATAAAAAAGGAATCAGGCAAACTTTTCCGGCAATCACGTCAACATCCAGGAGATCCTGATCTACTACAACAACTCCGCAATGAGAGATGGCGGCTAAAAAAAGAGATCTGGAAGTATAAACAATCCAAACAAGAAACACTATGGGCCCAGTTATTACACGCCTCTAAAACACATGACTCGAAAAGATTCTGGCAGATAACTAATAGGAATGAGAAAGGTCCTGCAGCTGCAAATAACGCAAACATCATCAAGACAGAATGGGTACATTACCTAAAGTCACACTTTAAGAGCGGTTTGACGCTTACAACTAGTCCCTACTGTCCTAATAAAAACACAGTGGCACAGCGGATAATTACAGCAACCGAAGTAGAGAAGGTCATCAAAAAGTCCTGGGCCGACTGTGCCCCTGGCGCAAACGGGCTACCACAGGCATTATTCATACATCTTGCCCCACAATGGGCGGATTTCCTAGCATCAATGTTTAATTTCATTCTGGAAAACAACGTTATTCCTGACAGCTGGGGGCTCAATACTCCATCCCATTTAAAAAAAGGCTTGGCATGTTCACCCAGCAACTATAGATTAATAGCATTGATGGATGTTGAGTTAAAATATTTTTCAACACTGGTACTGCATGATCTGGAATCCTGGTCGTACGACAAAGGAAGACTCCCCTTAACCCAAACTGGCTTCTTAAGGGGCCAAGGTACTTCAACCAATCTTATGACCCTGAGCCTAATTAGGAACAGAGCAAAAGCAACTGGGACACCTCTTTACATGTGCTTTGTGGATTTTAAAGCAGCTTTTGATGGTGTCCCGGGGGAAAAACTATGGGCCAAGCTTCAGCGATGGGGTATCCCACCGAACATCCTACGAGCAATTAGGCTGGTATACTCGGATACTTGGGTCAAGATCAAAATTGGAGATGGCTCGTGCGTAACAAGGAAGGTGCAAACAACTTCTGGCGTAAAACAGGGCTGTGCTCTAGCCCCTTTCTCTTTAATTTATTTTTGGCAGATCTCTCTACTGAGCTAGACGAACAGAAGGCTCACGCACCGAGCATTGGAGGACAACAAATGTCACATATCCTCTATGCTGACGACCTGGTTCTGTTTAGCAACACTCGAATAGGCCTTCAAAGGCTGCTTAGCACTCTTGGAGCTTACACTGAAAAAAATGGCCTGGAAATACATTTTTCGAAAACAAGTGTGATGGTGTGCAATCGTCCTTCTAAGACCAATCAAAAATGGCTTATTAAGGGAAACAGAATTGACAAGGTCAAACTCTACGTATAACTAGGAGTGAAAATAGACGCAAATGCCTCCTTTGGCTCCCAGAAGAAGGCGATAAGGGCAAAAGCGCAGGCCATTAATTATGGCTTCTCGTCGCTGGCCAGATCCATTCGAGGCCATGATCTAAAGCCCATGGGATCAGTTATGAAAGCCAAACTGTTGCCAACCCTTGCATACGAAGCGGAGATAATGCTGGGTGACGAGGCTCTTCTGTTAGATAAATTAATGATAAGAGCCTATAAACAAATCTTTAGGCTCCCTAGGTCGGCCTCACCTGCACAGATCTGGCTAGAATTCCTGCTTACAAAACAGTCACTCGCTAGACCGGCGGCGTTCGTAAAGCTTTGTCATAACCTGCGAGCAGCAGCTGAAAACACCCTGGCTAATTTAGTCTGGATCGAAATCAACTTACAAAGGGGCAATGGGGCTCAAAAGAAACATTTAGAAAACAACATTAGGACGCTTGAACTGGGTGACCTTTGGACCTCCAATACCTCTGGGCAAACCTTTAAGAAACAAGTAAATAAATCAACTAAACTGCAAAGCTGGTTGGCAGATAAAGAAAGCCTATCTAGATGTCGCCGTGGGTGGCTGGTGTTGAAGTCATATTCCATTCTAAGAGAATCAGCCCTGCTGGCTGCACCCTTCTACCGGAAGATCAAACAATCATTTCTGGCCTTAAGATTGGGAGAAACACCCACACTAGACCTTATGCCAAAATGGAGGATGACCGGTCCAAGTGAAGATCGGTCCTCCCGTCTATGCCACCAGGGGAATGAAACATAGCTCCACATTGTATGCATCTGTCCTGTATTGATGGTTCAACGAAGATCTCTATTAAGACAGGAGTTCCTTGAATGGGGAATTAGGTCGTGCAGGCCTGCACTGGTGGAGTCCATGGACCCATGCAACACAATGTTGAACATTAGACTCACTCAGTTATTGAATATTTTCAAAAGGATGATCAGCTAACAGGTTATGCTATGAGAAATCTGTAGGGGGCTCCCAAGTCTAATTTTAAAATGTGATAAATCAGAAGCCTCTTAGGCAAACTTAACATGAGCAGATAATCGTCAAGGACGGGCAACCAGGGATTGCAATAATCAGCTGCTCCCTATCCCGTTATGCTCAGATAACTACTTTGTCTATTCTGGTATTTTAATGATGTGAAGTTTTGCACACTTGCACTTTTACAGTGGGACTCATAGTCCATCCGGCACTGTACACATACCCTTAGCCCTGCTCATATGCACTTTAATCACCTATACTAATCTACTTAAGGGAACTTTTGCTGCCTGTATGGAAATCTTGCACTTTATACACTAGGGAAAAGACCAGCCCCTGATTAGCCACTTTTAGCCAATGTATTTTTGTATTTGGCATCTCAACTGAATTACCTAGGAAGGAAAGTTGAAGAAAGCGAAGGGCTCGTGGCGCGATACTTAGTGGCCGTTTTAGCTATATGATAAAAATCTCCTTTTTAATTCATTTTATATGTATTTTTTTTTTTTTAATTCTTTTTATTAACCAAGCTCGTGAGACCATACATCACCATACAATTATAATTCGTTACATGGGGGGATTGTACAAAAGTTAACAACCAAATAGTCATTAGATCACAACAGAGACACCAGCAAATTCCAACGTTTCTACCCCTCCGTGATTTCTGCATTCTCCCTGTACTTCCGCCAGGGTGTCCACACTTTCTTCCATTTTTGGGTGCAGCCCCTGCTTTTGTAAACAGTTTCTTCCGCCCTTTGGCACCAGTCCAGGTCTCTCACCCACTCCTCCCACGACGGGGGTAACTGTGCCCCCCACCCCCTTGCAACGTTTTGTTTTGCCACCCCTGCTGCCAAGGCCAGCCATATTTCTTCGTACCTGGACCAGTCAACGTCACCCTTTATCATCAGTAGTAACCACTTTGGCTCCATCGGTACTGTCCCTCCCACCACCCTTGACATAATGTCGACCACCTTCGTCCAAAAGGTAGTGATCTTCGGACACTCCCATAGAGTATGAAAGAAGGTGCCCTCCAGACCACAGCCCCTTACGCAGACCGCCGAGTGACACCTGCCCCATGCATAGAGATGTGTGCGGGGGTGATAAGTGCGGTGTAGGATTTTTAGTTGCACAAGCCTGAACCGTGATCGAATTGCAATCTCCCTCGGACTCTGCAGCGCCTCTTGCCAGTCCTCGTCGTCTAGATTGCCTAAATCCTTAGCCCAAGCTGCTCTAAGAGCGATCAGGGGGTCAGGCACATTGTTTATTAACTTACGGTAAATTGTGGATGTGGGTTTCTCCATTATGGGGTCAAGCAACAGTCTATCTTCCATCGGGGAGTATTCCGGAATAGATATGTCACTCGGTATGTGGGAACGTAGGGCATGTGTAAGTCGCAGGTAGTGGTACCTCTGCGACTGGTGGAGGTTGTATTCCTTCTGGAGGTATTCAAAGGAGCGAGGGGAATCCCCTTTCCAAACATCACCCAAGTATTCTATGCCAATCAGCTTCCACCCCTTAAAGCCTGTCAGTGCTGTGACCTCCCGGAGGTGCTCCCCCACCCACAGTGGTGTTCTTGCAGTCAGTATGTCTGCCCAGCCTAGGAGTTTATTGGCCTCTCTCCAACACTGCAGTACTACCTTTGTGTGCTCTGGCCACGCCGCCTGCGGCCGCCGGGCGTACAGGAGAGGTTCGCAATTGCCCTCTGGCATAATCATCCTGTCAACCCTATATGCTGGCTCGCTCCTGTCTGTATACACCCAATCATTGATCGCCTGCAGCTGCGAGGCCCAGTAGTACAGTTTAACATCCGGAAGCGCCAATCCGCCATCGTCTACCCCCCTTTGTAGCTTATGGAGTGCAATCCTGGGGGGCCACCCATCCCACAACAGTGTCCGCACTGCCTGGGAGATTCATTTAAAAACACTCGGAGGAACCAGGTACGGCGTGTTCTGCAGAACGTAAAGGAGCCTCGGCAGCGTGAGCATTTTAAATAAGGCTACCCTGCCCATGAGGGAAAGTGGAAGGGTGGGCCAATGGCCTACATCGGCACTTAGTCGGCTTAATTGAGGTTCAAGGTTCCTATCAAAGAACTCCTTCTTATCTCTTGTAATGTACACACCCAGGTATTTGAACCCCTCGGTGACCACTGGGGCCGAGCACCAAGATGGGATCTGGGGGGGAGGACCCGACAGCGGGAAAATCACAGACTTCGACCAGTTGATGGTGTCGCCGGAATAGCTACCGAACAGTTCAAAGATGTGGAGCCCTCGAACTATCGAGTGGTATGGCCTTGCCAGGTAAAGGACAATATCGTCAGCGTATAGGGAGATACGATCTTCCCACCCCTCTGTTGCCGCCAGTCCCCAAATCGCGGGATCCCTCCTTATCCAATGAGCCAGCGGTTCCAGCGCAAGAGCGAAAACGAGGGGGAACAGGGGGCAGCCCTGCCTGGTACCTCGTCGCAGGGGGAAAGCCCTAGAAACCGCCACATTGACCCGTACTCGGGCCGTTGGATTCGCATACAGGAGTCGCACCCAACTACAAAAAACCGGGCCAAAACCCAACCTCTGGAGCACCATGAAAAGGTAAGGCCATTCAATACTATCAAAGGCCATTGAGGCGCCCAGCGCCATCAATGCCGTTTGAGCATCTCCAACATCTTTGGTCATATACAGCACTCTGTACAGGCGCCGTAGGTTATGGCGAGTGCCCCGACGGGGCATAAACCCTGATTGGTCAACGTGGACTATCTCAGTTATGACAGTTATCAATCTATCTGCCAGGACTTTGGCCAGCACCTTGGCCTCAACGTTTATCAACGATATTGGCTGGTACAAAGCACATTGGTCCGCCGGCTTTCCTGCCTTGTGAATCACTACAATCATAGCTTCTCTCTGATCGGGTGGAAGCCTCCCGGCCTCTCGCGCCTCGGTGAACATCCGGCGAAGGGGGGCCAATACGACTGTGGCCTGCCTCTACTATATCTCTATCGGGAGCCCGTTTGGCCCGGCAGCTTTCCCTGATTGCAGGGAATTCAAAGCATGGCCGAGCTCTTCTGTTGTGAAATCTGCCTCAAGCCGGCTGCTCGACTCCGCGGACAACGTGGGCAACGCGAAGTCCCTCAGGAATTCCGCACAATCATTTTCGGTCTTTGTGCACACAGGCGAGTATACTCACTCGTAGTGGGCTGCAAAGGCCTCCGCTATGCCCATACTAGTCGAGCGGAGAGGGCCCGATACATCCCGCACCACAGACACCCACGACCGATCTCTGTCCCGGCGCTTCAACCACGCCAGTAGTTTCAGTGCCTTGTCCCCCACGTCATAAATCCGGTGCTGAGTGGCCAGCGCATTTGCGCGGGCCTCACCCTCGGCCAGAGCCCTTAGTTCTCTTTGTTTCAACAACAGACTGTGGCGGAGATCTGCCGACAAAGCCATTGCCCCATCGCCCTCCAACTGCGCAATTTCTTGCTCTAGTCTCCGGATTTGGAGGGACTCCTCCTTTTTCTGTGCCCCTATCAGCGCCTGAGCTTGCCCCCTCAGCACCGTCTTATATGCCTCCCAAAGTGTGATTTGGGATTCCACAGACCCTTGGTTTCCCTCAAAATAGAACTTGGAGCCCTCCCGAAGCTTATCCCCTATTACCGGATCTCGGAGGCGCCACAGGTCTATCCTCGGGAATGCCCCCCTATTTACGACCGGGCCTCTGAGGGTAAAGCAAACCGGGGAGTGATCCGAAATCCCCCTGGCCATATGCTTAGTGTCGACGAAGTCCCCCATCTGATCATGGCGGGCAAAGAAGTGGTCAATCCTGGAAAAGGACCCATGCCGGACCGAGTGAAACGTGTATTGTCGGAGCAAGGGGTTGTGCGTCCGCCATAGGTCACAGAGACCCATGGCTGTGGCGAAATCCACTAAGCCCCTCTCGCCCTATTTGCCTGCCTGGGAATTAGACCGGTCCACCTCTGAGTTCATGGTTGCACTCATATCTCCACCAATAAGGAGAACCCCAGAGGGGAGATTCATCAGGAACGAACCCAGCTTAGGGAAGCTCACAGAGTGTAGGCCCGGAGGCATATAGCAGGAGCACAGGAGCAATACCCGTCCTTCCCATGTAGCCGCCACTGCCGTAAAGCATCCCGCATCGTCCGCCAAAGTGCCAGAGATGACCAGGGGCAGGGTATTACGTACCAGGATTCCCATCCCCCTGGACCCAGTTGTGAACCCCGAGTGGGCGACCATTTTATAGCCAAAACGATCCAGGGCTTTACATCTATTCCCTCGCAGGTGAGACTCCTGTATCAGAACCACGTCAGGGGAATGCCTCTTTAGATATTGCAGTACCAATGTGTGTTTGATTTTATTCCCCAGCCCATTCACGTTCCAGGACCATATTTGCATCTTAGCTGGATCCCCCATTAATGCTGAGAAGTGTTACCATTCTTGGATAGTACCGTGTCCCCGCTGTGCCCCCAGGATTAAGCCCCCACCAGTGATGACTATTATGGTCTCGAGCAAACTCCCGCCCCCAAAATGAAATAGACCCCAAGCCCAACTCCCCCCTCCCTGCCGCCCTGCTAGATGAGACCCCAACCTCCCACCCTTCAAACTTGCAGAGTGCCTGTCGCCCCAAAAATTTTAGAAAAAGCATTTGTAAGGAGCCGTGAGCTTGCAGTCAGAAGGAAGAAGTACAAATCTGTGAACAAATGTTACATGCCCACCCCGCAAACTGTAAGGCAACACCCCAAAACCAGACCGCCCGATCCGCCCGCTCCCCGTCCCCTTGCAAGACCTTCAACGGAAAACACACAGGCCCTGTAGTATCTGAGACACTTGCAGAGCCTCCAGCCCTCCCCATCGGACATCCGCACATGCCCCCACCCTCCACCCCATGCTGTAGGAGTCTGGAAAGAAAGCCCCTCAAGAAACAGCTGGTGGACTTCGACAATAGTGGATCTGACCAGGTTCACTTAACTGACCGCTGCTCCGGCCTCTGGCTGCCAGCAGACCGTCTGTCGCCACCCTCAGAGTCCTCTCCAAGTTGCCGGGACTCAGGGCTCTGCCGTCCACCTTTGCGCCCCACAGTTCTCCAGCCCTCAAGCCACTCGCTGACCTTCTCCGGCGCGTTGAAGAAATACGCTTTCCCTCCGTCTATAATTTTAAGTCTGGCCGGGAAGAGCATCATATACTTCAGACCCTGATCCCTGAGGGCCCTCTTCACTCCAGCAAAGGTGCGCCGCTGGCGTTGAACTCGAAGCGTGAAGTCAGGGAAGAAACGGATGGTGGCGTTCTCCAGCCGGAAATCACCGTGCACTCGAGCCGCCTGCAGGATAGCATCTCTGTCCCTGAAGTTGAGGATGCGGGCGATAATTGTATGGGGAGGGGCCCCGGGTCTGGGCTTGCCCCCCAGCACCCTGTGAGCCAGCTCAACAGAGAAAAGGTTCGATAGGCGCTTGTGCTTCAAATGGTTCAACACCAGGTCTTCAATGAACCAGTCCATAGACGGACCCTCCATCCCTTCCAGCACCCCCACTACATGGATATTATTCCGTTGGGCGCGTCCTTCTTGATCTTCTAGCCTGGCGTAGATGTCAGCCTGATTTTTTGTTAGAGCGGCAACCTGCTCTTCCAGCCGTTTGGTTTTGGATTGGAGACCCCCTATGCCCGTCTCAGCCGCTGATACCTTCTCAGACATTTTCTTAAAGTCCGCTCCTAGGAGGTTAACTTCCTCTGTCACAGAGTCCAGCTTGGGGTCCACGGTCCCCCGGAAGTCCCTGATAGCCCTCATTATGTCTTTGAGCGAGGGGTCCGGGCCACCATCTTCAGGGTCTTCCTGCGGGCCGCTACTCCCTGCTCCTTCATCCCGTCCCATGGCAACGGTGTATCTGTCGATCTGGTTAGCCTGGCCTGGACCCACCGGCTTGTTGCGACCCATGGCAAGGTGAAGGTGATACCCCAAACTGCCAACCTAGTCCGTAAGGGGCCTTGTTTAAATGTTCCGAGTGGATTAACCCCTCTCTGCGCCCACTTCTTCAGAGCTGCCCGGCTTCTGTCGAGACGGTGCGCTGGAGGGTCCCAGTCCCGCTGTAGCCTGCACTGTTGCACCACTAAGGTCCGTCCAGGAGCACTTCACCTCGGCGTGGGAGATAACTCTGGGTGTTGGTAAAGGACTATTCCGCTGGACTCTCAGCCGTGACACCCACACATGACCTCACAGCCCGACCAGGCCCAAGCGCCCGCAAGACGCACTTCTCGAGGCTGCCACGGTCTCGCCGCACTGCCCAGAACTGGAATCAGGCAGGTCCACCGTGTTTCACGTCCCCCCCAGCAGGTTGCGCAAAATGGGGGTCGCCGGCCTCCCAGACCGCCAACACACCCCGCCACAGGCAGTCCGCACGCCGGTCGCGCGCCGGGGGGTGCACTCCTAGCTGTTGAGAGTCTTCTATGCCATGTTAGGCGCAGTGCCTCCCACCAAGGTCTCCAGCCTCATAGGCCTCGCTCGCGGCCTCTAGGGAAAGAATCCGGTCCCCTCACAGTCTCGCTGCAACATCCAGGGTCCTCAACCCCCAGAGATGAATCTGCCGCTGTGTGCACTATTTACAGGCACCCGCCAGGATTCAGCGCTCCTCACCTGATGCCATACGTGCCGGGCCCTCCGGAGCCCCCGGTTGCTGTCACACCACAAATCAGCCCCAGCACGGCCCTCTCAGCTGCGGAGCCCCGCGCACTCGGGCACACCGCCTCAGATGTTGCCAGGTGGGACCATCCCCAATCGACACCCCAGCAGGACGTGCGCACACTTGCCGCTCGCACTCCACAACGCGGCGATAAGAGTCCGGGGGGCGGTCGGGGGCAGGCGGCGATCCTCGCCTACTGTGCTCCGGCGGTCGCCATTTTGACCAGGTGCGGCCGCCGGCTACTGCTCGCTGTGGCTCTCGCTCTCGTGCTGAATTTGCTGCCCCAACTCGCCGCCTGTGTATGCGGCCACCTCCCGATGCAATCTGGTCTCGTTCTGTGTCACCTCAATGACCGGATTGTGACGGATATGCGGGCTGATTCTCCGACTGCTAACGCAGCGCGATCAAAGAGCCGCCATCTTCCACGGCTGCAAGCCACGCCCCCCCCCCCATTTTATATGTATTTTTAAACCCTATGTACTGTGTGATTCTGTTTATGGTTTTAATTGACTAATAAACTATTATTATTCCTGGTACCAGTGAATGTGAGCATACCTTCCTACTTGTAAGAGGATGGGGAAGATACTTAGCAGGATTAGATCCTGTCTTTCCGGGAGTATATTTTGTCTGTGGGAAAAATGCTTATTATAAATTACCAAAACATTGGTATGGGTGTTGTGGGAATAGTTTTTCCAAAATGAATCATGTAAACAAAAAAAGTGGAACCAATGAAAGGAAACATACATGTTTAAGGAGAGGAATTAGTGCTGCTGAATTTATTGGGGATATTTTTGGAGCTATAGTTGAAAGCAGCAAGCTGTTTCTCTTTCCCTACATGTCCCCATGCACTGCTCCCTCTCCTCGCCCCCCCACACCCCCACACACAAACAGCCATGGCAAGCCAGGTATTGTGTGTCTGGTTCCAGATTCACATACACCTCAATGGAAAAGGAAGATTTCTTTACATTTACTTTCCTTTGATCAAGTCAGATTCAGCTGGTCTGCCTTAGAGAAGGAAAACCTGAACAACAAACTGTGGGCAAGGGCATGACCATTTCTAAACAGCTCAATAAAGAAAATGGGTTGTCTCCAAAACCCCCTGTCACGTAGCAAGCTTTGGCAAGGACAGTTAAGCGAAGCAACAGTCACTGATTGCCTGCAAGAGTGTCTGTAGATTACATAAAAAGAACTGTAGGCATTATAGGATGTTTAGAATTTACATGGAATAGTTAAAAAACAACCCAGCATGCCAATCCGTGGGTGACCGACTGAAATATGGAAAACAAGGTACACAGTGGACTCATTTTTAAAGAGTAAATAACAATTATGGTGGATGTAAGAATCATCCACATGTGTGCTACTTGTCACGTCTGAATAAATAATTAAATAAACAAGCATCTACCAATAACAAGGAGTCAGAATAACTGTGGATATTGTGAAATATTGTTCTGCAAGAGACTAATATCCACAGGAAGATGTACTTGGAATTAGTAGACCCTTTTCAAATTTCAAGTGTGCTTTAATCTGAATGGCTGGTTTGTCTGACACCAACTGAAATCATTTTGGACATAATCTGGCCTGTGGGGCAGATATCCAAGTTCATCTTTTGATGTCAAAGATCTCTGTACACATGACAAACGAAAGGCTGAATCGGGAACAGTTCACCTCTTCCACCTAAAGAAGTGAGGAACATACTCCAGGACTGAACAAGAAAGTCCTGTTGTACTTGTATCTGAAGAGAAGTAAGTATATGACTTTGTGAACTGAGAACCTGACTGACTCACCTACAGAACAGCAGGAGCCCAGGTGGTGCGAGATAGACTCCTGCCTAAAGAGAGTGGATCCTGCTCAAGGCTGGTTTGTTCATACCGCTGCCCAGCTGCTCACAAGATGCAGCACAACATGATAGTGGTAATCTCTCTCTATTCCTTGAGAGAGGCGGAGAGAGAGGGAGAGAAAGATAGAAGGAAGGAAAGAAAGAAAGAAAGAGAGAAAGAAAGAAAGAAAGAAAGAAAGAAAGAAAGAAAGAAAAGGAAAGAAAGAAAGAAAGAAAAGGAAAGAAAGAAGGAAAGAAGGAAAGGGAGACGTATGGTATGTGGAGCTCTTGTGCACGAAGATAGTGCCCCAATGAAGGAGGAGTGACGCCATGCCTTATGCTGAACTTTGTTGCAAGGCCCATGGCTGGAACCTTGCCTGCTGCCTTTGGTGCTGAGCTTGATATCTGTTACTTAGCTCTTCTAACTCATGTCATGCTAACCACAAATGACTGGGACCTTGAGGTGCAAGGCATGCCAACTACACAATCATTGCTGCACCAACAGACATGTAAGATAAAAACTGTTTTCCAAAAGGCCTGACAGATCACGCTGGTCATAAATATCCCCATAAACCCGGAAATGTTCCCCACTCCTGACTTCCCCATGTGGATACACTTTCTATATTAACTATAAAGAATGAAGGTCAGCGAACACCCATCATTGGGTGGAAATGCTTAACTGCAGTTCAGACTGGTATTATTAATCACATCATTTTAAAATCTAAACTATCAGTCCCAGTTTGCAGAGTAATTTTTGCTCAGAAGCTGTGACTGGTGCAGTGTCATAAAACGTGATGAAACTGGCACAGAGTCTTGAACTGGTATTTACTTTCCAGAACAAATCTTGACTTGCTTTGGAAGGTAGCCCTGAAGTAAAGATAAGTACTGCTTTGCACTACTATGCATGAAGGGTGTGTCCAATGGGTGGCACGTGGGCATTTCCACACAAAAACACATGGATTTTATAGCAAAGCCCTATCTAATAGAAAAGGTACACAGGGCTTTGGCCCAAAATGTACACCTTCTCGAGGCAGGCATACCTGCTTAGAGAGACGCATGTCTAACCATGGTATTTTGTATTGGAAGAGTGCCACTCCGGTACAAAAACACATGGCAGACACCACAAGTTCATCCTCCAAAGTGATACAATTAGACTCCGAGAGCATGGGTTGAAGGTGTAGCCTTGCCAAGTGACACGCATCTCATGTAAAATTGAGGAGCGTTGTTGAGTTTATCTTGCATTACCAGTAGATTGTCACACCTGTGTGGCACCGGGTAGGGCGTGACTGCATTGAGTAAATAAAGCAGACTGTGTGCGGTCAAGTTCCTGTTTCTCTGCTGCTTATAGGTGATGTCTGAATTACAAATCAAACTTGTTCTGCTCTCTTAGCAGTGTTCTTTTATCATTCAGACTATGCTGCCAACCCTTCTATTTTGGGCACAATGCCGTGGAGTACCAACTGCCATGGCGGTACATTTGCACTTTGTGGCCCAAATACATTTATTAAGTCTCAAGAAGATGATGTGGTCTGATGGGAGCTGGTCCCTCTCCCGGACCAATGACCAAAGGACAGTAAGGACAAAGGGACTCCAGCCATGGTGGTCCCAAAGAAGGATTACACCTGTGGTCCCTCAGGATAAAAGGTGCTGCCAAACAACAGCAGGAAACAGAAGGAGGATGACATATGGAAAACAACAAAAACATACAAGACACTGGGGGTGCAGCTCATCCCTTCCCAAATGTTACACTCTGACCATAAACACATGTAAGCAATGGGAAGGAACACATAGCAACCAAGTGAGAGAAGCAACTTTAATAGATGCTGCTTGGACTTTGTTGTGGGTTGGTAAGTGATGACCTAAAATACTGCAATAATGCTATACAGTTTCAAGTACTCTATCCTCGGGACAGTGTCAAGTCTGCCTACCCTACTCAAACCTTAGAGGTTACCTCTGTACTATGCTGTGGTACATGCTTCCATGCACAACAGTTGTTTTTAACTCCGCTTTTCCCATGGTTCCTGCATAAGGTCACCTTTGTAAAAGAAAAGGTGATGCAACATAACAAAGTCAAGGCACTCAATCAAAAAAAAATGTCTAACTCGTTAATTAAAACAAATAACCTCAAATGTTCTCAGGAAACTGTAACATTGTTTACTTTTTAATAAACTGGATGTGTGATCCCACAAGCAGATATGCATTTTTCACCAGAACTTGCATGTCTTGTCTGAGAAGCTCTTTGCTTAAGTGGTAAAATCAAAATTGCGTGTCCCAGAATACAAAGTTCTTTTGGAAAGCTAAGTCGACATTACCTGGTTTCACATAAGGCATGTGGTTACTTGGAGTAATTCTTTGACACCAGGAAAAACAAAATAGATCGATTCTCCACTAGTTTTAAGCTAACATCCAAGAACAGGAGGGTTGTTGGGTAACTCAAATCACATGATCATTCATTTACTCATTCCTTCTTAGAATAGAAGTTTATGGGGCATATTTACAAGGGGATTTTGCCACCGGAACATCACTTTTACTGACGTTCCGGTGGCGCAATGCCCTGCTCCATCTTTACAAAGTGGCATTAAGCCACTGTTTGTGGCTAACGCTGCTTTGTAAATATGGTACCCTTTCACGCAGGTATCTGCGTGAAAGGGGCGTGCAATGGGTGTTGCTGTTGGTGTACCACTGCAACACCCATTGCTTTTTGACGCTGCCAAAGATTTACAAAGATGTGTAAATCTGAGGCAGCGCCAAAAACTAACACCATGAAAAAGATGCGTTAGATTGGCGCAACGAGGAGAAATACTTTTATTTCTCCTCCTTTTTGCTTTTCTATGTGTGCTGCATTCTGCATTATTGATTATTTATGTGCAGGAAGGGACACCTTCCTGCACATAAAGAATCAACCCTGCAACGCAGGCACCCTTGCACTATAGCGCAAGGGTGTCTGTGTTGGTGCTAGGCAGCTATTTTTCGTGCCAGTGAAAACACAGGGGTGCGCCGTATTCTTGTAAATACGGCGCATCCCTGCATTTTGGAAATAGCGCAGCACTGCAAACTTTGGCGCAACGCAGCGCTGTGCTATTTCCGTGTAAATATGCCCCTATGTTTTCTATTCTTTTCAGTTCAAAAGAAGTTTATTGAGAAAAATCAAAGTAACAATACAAAGGACAATAGAACAACAAATAATCACATAAGTTAAACTAAAACTAAGAATCAAAATTCTTGGATGTATGAGTCAGTTTAAGATAGTTTGAAAGAGAGAAAAATGACAGGGGTATGCAAATTAATCTGTGCAAATAAAAGAAGGTTACAAATACAAAATGTAAAATAACCAATTAATATATTATCAACATGAGGAAAGTCAAGGAGGTTTAGAGACTTCTTGTTGCGCTGGATTCAGGGAGAGGGAGCGTCTAGCACTAGCATCAATGAACAATGTGATAGGTAACCATAAATTCGAGCGTGTCGCCATATGAATAGGGTAAACAAAAGTTGTATCTAATCTATGATTATAGCAAACAGCGTACCACCATGCTTGATAGGATAATTTGGTAAAATCCTTCCAATTTTTAGTTATTTGTTGTAGAGCAACTGCTAACAATAAGTCTATTATCTTTGTATTAGAATTGCAATCTGCCCAGATAGGGGATAAGCTTCCCAAAACACATGAGAAGTAGAGAAAGGGCAACTGGAGCCAAAAATTGAATTAATTTGAGTCCAGACATTTTTCCAAAAACTATGGACAGGTGGACACGTAAAAAGTAAGTGGTATAAATCTGCATGTGGATAGGAACATGTCCAGCAGGTATCTGAGAGCTCAGCGTGTCTTGCATTTAGAGTAGCCGGGGATAATAGAAGTCTATTGTATATAAAGAAAAGTGTCTGCGTGGTGTTAGCTGCTCTAGAGGATTTCCTAATTTTAGTCCATATTTTGTTCCATAGTGCCGTGGGGCAACAAACCTCTAAATCTTGTTCCCAAGATAGCCCCACCTTCGTTTTTTCTCGTGGTTTAGATGAGGTATGTAAATAATTATAAATAATAGAGGCTTTGGGATTGACGCGTAGAAGAATATGTAAATTATTAATCGGAGAGGAGGCAGGATCATTGGGAGAGAATATTCTTGAAATGAAAAAGGAGAGATAAAAGATCGTTCAAGTTTAGCCCAAAGAGGACAATCCACAGTGGATTCAGAGAGCCACCTTGACACTTGACGAAGTAAAAAGATTTGTGATATATAGGGAAATCAGGAAAATTGACACCACCTTCTGACTTTGGACGGATCAATTTTGTTAAAGACATACGTGATTTTTTGTTACGCCATAGAAAAGAGGATAACATAGAGTTAATTTTTTTAAAGAATTTCAAGGAAATAGATACTGGAATATTAGAAATTGAATAGAGAACTATAGGAGACAACATCATCTTTATGGTATCTAAACGGCCCCACCAAGATAAATATAGAGGGTGCCATCTAGTGGTCAAGGAAGATAATCTCTGTATACAATTTTCCATACAACGTGAAATTGTACCTGAAATAGAGTGGGTAAACTGTAAACCTAAATATTTAATTTGTTGGGGGCTCCACGTGAAACTTGAGATAAGGAAATCATCTTTAAAAGTATATTTTGTTAAAGGTAAGATTTCACATTTATCTTTATTTAATTTATATCCAGAGACAGCTGCAAAGGAATCAATTTCTTGTAGGAATGCGGGGAGAGAGGTTTGAGGTTGTGAAATAAATAATAAAACATCATCAGCGTAAGCTGGCAATTTGATTTGAGTATCTTTAAAATCAAAGTCATGGATATCTTTATTTTGACGGATCCTTGATAAAAAAGGTTTTAAGGCTAAGTTGAAAAGGAACGGGGACAATGGACATCCCTTTCGGACACCTCTACCTAAATTAAAGTAAGAAGATGTACCACCATTTGCACACACTGCCGCTCGTGGACTCGAATATAAAATTGATATTAAAGAAATAATTTTAGGGCCAAACCACTTAAGCGTATGAAAAAGGTAGGGCCAGTCCACTCTATCAAATGCTTTTTCTGCATCTAAGGCTATTGCTGCCAGGGAATGCAGATATGGGAGGATTTGGACAGAACGTCAAAAAATAAACGAGTATTGTCTGTAAGAAGGCGACCTTTAACAAAACCAGATTGTTCCCTTCCTAGCAGATCAGGCAAATAAGATTCTAGGCGTATTGCCAAAGCTTATGAAAAACTTTATTAACTAGGGAGATGGGCCGATAATTCTTACAATATTTTAAGTCTTTGCCTTCCTTAGGAATAAGACAAATTAGGGCGTCCTAAAAGGAGCCAAGGGATTCACCTGAATGTAAAAAGAATCTAAAAGATTATGCAATTTGGGGACTAGCAAATGTGAGAAATGTGTAAAGAACTCAACAGTAAAACCATCTGGTCCTGGGGCTTTGTCTTTCTTAAGTGTCTGTAATGCGGTGAGGAGTTCCTTTTGTGATAAGTCGGATTCCAAAAGTGTGAAATCTGGTCGAATAACAGAAGGTTGTTGAATATCAGAAAAAAATTGAGAAATGTGATGTTCTGAGGGAGGAATTTCTGATGTGTATAAGGTCTTATAAAATTGGAGAAATTCATTTAAAATATCATTATCTTTAAATTTCAATGTTTGATGCTAATCCATAATGGACTCTATATTGAGTTTGTTATGTTTAATTTTCAAGTAATTGGCTAGTACCTTCCTGACTTTATTCTGACCCCCATAGAATTTCGCACTGGATTTTAATAGATACATTGATTCCATGTCGATTCCTTATTAAACTGAAATTTGACTTTTATGAGTTCTGATAAACAAGCTTTGGACTTAGAAGAGTTTTAAGGATGCTCCAAACTCTTTATCCTGTCTAGGAGGGTTTTGGTGAGTTCTTTGGATTTTTTACGTTTTTTAGAAACATAACCAATAATAAAATCTCTGACTGTTGCCTTGAAAGCATCCCACACCACATAAAGAGGTAAAGTATCCGACTGATTAAAGAAAAAATATTCATTGGAAAAGGAAACAAAAGAGGAGGTAAATGCAGGATCTAAAAGTAGAGCATTGTTAAAACGCCATTTCCGAGGTGTGTTAGGCTTTTGCAAAACATCGAGCTGAATGATAATGGGAGCATGATCGGATATTAAAATTGGATCCGATATCCGCCGCCACCAATGACTGAGAAATATTATGTGAGATAAAAAATAATCTATTCGTGATTGGGTATGATGGGCTGGAGAATAATAAGTATACTCCCTTAGAGTAGGATTGCAGAGTCTCCAAGCATCTATAAGCTTGTGTTGTTTAATAGTTTGAATGAAAAGTTTATGTGCTTTATGAGGGACGAAGGAGACCATTGAATTGCGATCTAAAAAAGGATCAAAAACTTGATTGCGCTATGCCAGGACTCACAGAGACGGCTTTCAACATGATTCCCACTCTATCATGGTGTTCCCGGATTACACGCGCCAAGTGCAACAGCAACGCCAATCCTTCACTGCCGCAAAGCGCAGACTCCGAGATTTAAACTTGCAATACATGCTGCTCTACCCTGCCAGGATGCGCGTGATATATAACTCCAAGTCATACTTCTTTGACACTCCTGAGGCAGTGTTCGCCTGGGCGGATGAGCGCCCCCAGCTTAGGCCAAACTCTCCACCAGTGGTCGACTCCGACTCCTCTCGCAGCTCCCCGAGTCAGCGGCCACGGCGCACTAAATCTACAAAGAGACGAGGTTCCGGATCGAGCAGGCTGTCGGCGAGTCCGGAGCGGCCGCCGTGAGGGCTTCGGAGCATTCAGGAGTTTAACCGCAAGTTGCTGGGGACTAGACTGTTTGTGCTTTAAATGTGTTATTTCCTCTGGGTGGGCGTGGGGCTCGACCGAGAGACTACTAGGCCACAGACCTATAACGCCTCCTGTTTTAACATGTTAAGTGGGTGGGATGGGCTCCATTGGTGTGGGTATGGGGGGCTCCCCCGTTGGGGGCCTCCGGTCCCTCACGCCGCGACAGATCCTCCTAGTTTCTGGCAGTGTCGGGTGGGGGGTGGTGGGGGGTCTTTGGGAAATTTCAGTTATGCAATGTTTGAGTTCGTATGTTTTATGCAGACAGGCCATGTCAGGACCGATCTCCTTGCTACTCCTGTTCTGATGACGATAGCTGATGGTGCCCGGTGATGCAACGTCCTATGGGGACATTACAGTGGTCTCATGGAATGTTAGGGGTCTCCTCAATAAGGTGAAACGGGGCGCTGTTCTATGCCAGGCAAAGAGATATGGGGCGGACATCCTCCTTTTGCAGGAGACTCACTTGCTAGGTACCAAAGCCCCTTGTCTCGCTAGATTTGGCTTCCACCAGGTTTTCCATGCGGGGTTCACTAGAGGGTCCAGAGGGGTGGCCATTCTTATCCATCGTAGAGTCCAGTTTCAATATATCACACATAAAGCTGATCTAGGGGGCCGCTTCCTCTTCGTTACAGGCACCATGTATGGGGAACAGGTCACCGTGGGCAGTATATATGCTCCTCCTCCCCTTGGGTCTACCTTTATTGATAAGCTACTGGGGGTCTGGGGCACTGTACCCGAGGGTTTGACATTGTTGGGGGGCGACTGGAACGACACCATGGGGCCACTCGACTGGCAGCGTAGCTCGGATGGTACACCGCCACTGAGCCCAACTAAGCTACACACACTGGTATCTACCCTGGGCTGGGCCAAAGTGTGGCGCGAATATCACCCCTCAGAACGTAATTTCACATATCTGTCCACAGTCCACGGGTCACAATCTAGATTAGATTACTTTTTCGTCCCCCGGGTGTGTCTCCACAGATTTTCCCATGCGACACTTCTCCCCCGCGGGCTGTCCGGTCATTCCCCGATAGCTTTACGGTTCCACACCCGCTCCCGGAAACCCCTTTTCCGGTGGCGAATGTCCCCTTGGCACCTACGAGATCCGGCATACCAGGATATGCTACACAAGGCAATCACTACATACTTGGAAGATAACAGCTCCACAGCCCCCTCACGGAGTATTTTGTGGGAAGCCCTTAAACCTACTATCCGAGGTATCGCAATCAGTTATCGCACTAAAGAAAAACGTGTACGCTGGGAACAATTGGAAGCTCTAGAGCTCCGCCAGGCAACATTAGCTTCACACCTCACTAGAGACCCAAACCCTATCAACCGCCGTAACCTGCTACTAGCGCAGCAGGAACTCAGGCACTACCTGCTGGGGGAGGCCAAAGAGATTTGGGAGGCATCACAACACCGGATTTATCAATGGGGTGATAAGTCGAGCAAGATGCTCCATAGGCTATGCCAGGCGGATACATCCCCGGCAATCATACCGGTCATCCGTGGCTTTGATGGGTCCTTACGTACAACGCCGCAGGATGTTGCAGAGGAGTTTGCGAGGCACCTCGCAACCCTATACACACGGCAGGAACAGATTTCACCTGAACTTATAGCTGAATTTTTAGTAGACATCCCGCCCCGACGACTCCTCGATCAACTGCGTGACCAATTAGAAGCCCCTATTACCGTGGAGGAGTTGTCGGGGGCCCTTAACGCGCTTCATCCTGGTCGTGCCCCGGGGCCTAATGGGTTCCCAATGGAATTTCTGCGGCCTAACATACACACTTCGGGGCCTCATTTGTTAGCGACCATCCAGGAGGCCTCGGAACTAGCCACATTGCCCGGGGACTGGCGGCACGCGGAGATAGTGCTGTTCCTCAAGCCCGGCCGACCCCCAGAAGACCCCTCCTCATATCGTCCCATTTCCCTTATAAACTTCGAACCCAAATTACTGGGGAAAGTGCTAGCGGACCGCCTGTGCAGTTGTATCACGGAGCTGATCCACCCCGACCAGTCGGGCTTTATGACGCACAGAGCCACCCGTCATAACATTCGGCGAGTCCACAACGCCATAGCGGCGGCCCCGAAGCTTGGTCGGCCAGCCGCCTTGCTCCTGGCGGATATCGACAAAGCGTTCGACTCCTTGAGCTGGGTATACTTATTTCAGCTGCTTGAGGCAATAAACTTCGGGCCCCGCTTTATGACATACACACGTCTACTATACACGGATCTGACGGCGTCGGTCCGCATCGCGGGACACCACTCCCTGCCTTTCTCTATTCAGAGGGGTACCCGACAGGGCTGCCCCCTGACCCCATTGCTATTTGCTGTAGCAATTGAGCCCCTGGCGACGTGGGTTAGGTGTGACTCGGTCTTTCGGGGTTTCGACTGGTCTCCGTCACGATCGGATCGAGTGGCACTATATGCAGACAACGTTCTCTTTTTTATGACGGATCCCTGGTACTCGGGGCCTCGCCTGTTGGGGATGCTCAGAGCGTTTGGAGGCACTACCGGCCTCCATGCTAATCCTGCCAAATCTGTACTTTTCCCGTTGTGTGGTCATCAGGGTAGGGACACCTGGGCTGCCCAACTTTCTCGAGCGACAGACGGTTTCAAATATTTGGGCATTTTTATTTCCTCGTGACCCAAAGTTTCCTGGTCACGCAATATCACTCAATTGTTAACGAGCCTCACTAATGAAACTACAATATGGTCATCTCTTCCCATCTCTCTATATGGACGCTCCGCCATTTTCAAGATGGTGTCCTTACCTCGGATATTGTATCGCCTTCAGAATTTCCCATACCCCATTCCCCGCGTTTGGTTCGCCCAAGTTGCGGCCATACAGAACACATTTTTGTGGAACGGGGGTGGCGGTCAGAGTAGCACTCCGCACCTGCACACAATCCACATACTGTGGTGGGATAGCAGCGGCTGATGTATACTCCTACTATGTGGCATCCCACATCCTGGTGCTAAACGAATGGTGGTATAACTCTCCCACGGACCCGGCCTATTCTATCGAGCATGCCGCAATGGATCAGGTGCCTCTCCTCCATTTACTGTATAGTTCCGCTCGTCTAGAGCATTTGCCGCCCGCAGGCAGGGTGGTGATACAGCTGTGGCGGAGTAAGACCCGGCAGATGGGCTGGCATGGGAAACTCACCCAGTTGACTCCATTGTGGCAGGATACGTATCTCCGCCCAGTGGCGGCTTTGCAGGGGTTCAGGGGGTGGGACCATGTGGGAATTTCTACACTTGGGGATGGGGTGCGAGGTACCACGTTGAAATCATTTGAACAACTGCAGGTGGACTTTGAGTTACACAAATCACAGTTCTACAAATTTCTCCAACTCCGGCATGCACTCACCCCTCTGATCTGGACACTGGAAACCCTTCCTGAGTTCCAGCCCCTGGAGGGCCGGTTGCTTACGGGGGATCTCGGTCTCCACAAGATCCGACAAATATACCAGACGTTGACAACCCATACACCCACCACCCTAGACAAGACACGACTGGCATGGCAGGCCGACATCCCAGATTTGACTGACGATGACTGGGCAGAGGCCATTGCTAGCCCGAGGGGCGCGGCGGTCTCTGTAAGATATCGACTTATCCAGTTCAAATATTTACACCGTGCATACTTTACAAGGGTTCGCCTCAGGCGGCTGGGCGTTATCCAATACCCCACATGTCTGCGATGTGGCCTAGAAGAGGGGACATTCATACACACAGTTTGGAGCTGCTCGGCGCTGCAACCCTTCTGGCGCAGGGTCAGGTCATGCCTCAGTGAGGTACTGTCATGGGAGATCCCCTTGGATCCGCAACTATACCTGTTACATTCAACCGACGATATAGGGGGGAACCGCTACAAACAGCATTTACTGTTCCTAGCTCTCACAATAGCCAAGAGGGACATAGCACAATTATGGAAGGCACCTAGCCTCCCGACCCTGGGCAAATGGAAAACTGAGTTGGACAGGTGTATGGGGGCCGAAATTGCTGTGTTTGACGCCCGAGGATGCCCTGCGAAACACCGCAAGATTTGGACCCGATGGGCCGACTATCGGGGAATAGTCCTTCCTCCCCTTCCCAATGCGGACCCATGAGGATGCCCCCTAGGTTCTGGATAATTAATGACTTTCTTTTTACATTGTCTGAATATAGTAATAATGCATTGTTATATCTATACATTGTGACCGGTACACTACATGCAATGATGTGGAGATCAGGAACTGTCTGCATATGGTTTTGTATTCTTTTACCCGCATGTTTGGCGGGTGTTGTTCAATATTACGATATGGTTGTTGAAGCAATTACATCCTCCTGCCTGTATATATCCTTGTGGGGCGTCTGCCCCTCTCAAATGGAAAATAACCGAATAAAATTTGTTGTTAAAAAAAACGTGATTGCAATCACCTGTAAGGATAAAGTTATCATCGATACAGTGTGTAATTTATTGAGCCAAGGATGTCCAAAAAGAGGAATCCCCAGCGGTTGGCGCATATATATTAAGTAAAGAGATCGCAGCATTCCCCATCAGCAATTTAGTAAACAACCATCTACCATTTTCATCAGAACACTGTGAGAGCAATTTAACAGGAAGCGATTTACGGCAAAGAGTTAAGACTCCATTACATTTACCATCCCCTGGTGAATAAAAGACCTTCCCTACCCAACCTCTCTTTAATTTTATTGATTCTTCTGCCGTTAAATGAGATTCTTGTAAACAGGCTATATCTGCCCCCAATTTAGCTAGATGTGTTAACACCCTCTGCCTCTTAATAGGCGAATGTAAACCCTTGGCATTCCAAGAGACAAGTTTTAAGGACATAAGACTGATGTGAGAGTGAATAAAGGGCACCAATCAAAGCAGATCATTAGACAATAGAAAGCATACCAAAGAGTAAACCAGCTATGTACAAAGTGAATCGAACATAATAGGAAAAAAGAGAAAGAAAAATAGAGATATAGGTATAAATACGATATTAGAGAGACGAGGGAATAACAAAAAAGAATGAACATATGAATGATAAGAGAATAGGATAAACAATTAGATTGTAGGTTACAAAAAGCAATACAGATGAAGGGTATATAGAAGGGGGACTTAAAAGAAAGAAAAAAAGGAAAAGTTGTAGTGGAAAGAAATACAAAGAGGTAGAAAATCATACCTACAAATAGTCCAAAACACATGAAGGGTGGGGGGGATGAGGCCACATGGAACGATGACACGTCCGGACTTCAAGAGGGAAGGCGAGGGGGAAACGCAGGACAAACGACAAGTACAAAGAATGGATCAGACGATAAGGAGACATACCCTGTGAGGAAAGAAAAAAAAGGTTAGTAATATTCAGTGAACTTTAATAACCAACATCAAAGAGTTATAACCCAAGGAACATTTTTGAATAAGTTAACAAGTAAGAAAACCTGCAAGGCAACAAAGTCAACCACTTATTTTTCTGATGAAGAGGTGTCCATAGTTTCTGCATTACATGAAGTAAGACAACTTTTAAGTCTTATAGGATCTTCGTATGCGGTAGTCTTATTGTTGTAGGTCACTTTGAAAAGGCACGGGTGAAAGAGGCCATATTGCGCCCCCATGGATCGAAGAATTGGTCTCATCGCCAGGAACTCTTTACGTCTATCAGCAGTGGCTTTGGCATAGTCTTGAGAAAAAAACAATGAATTACCCGACCATGAAATATGGTTGATAGATCTAGCCGCCGATAAAACTCTTAGTAGATCCGTGTATTCCAAGAAGTACAGGATGACCCCTCTCGGCTTTCTCATATTAGAACAGGATGCAGCAGATGCGTGACCTAATCTATGAGCACACTGTATATTAAGCATGGTGTCCTCCGGTAATTTAAGAACTTTTGGGAGGAAGGATTTGAAGAAGGTGATAGGGTCAGAGCCTTCTGAGCCCTCTGGCAAACCATATATGCGGAGATTATTTCATCTATTTCTGTTTTCCAGGTTTTCAACCTGCTTCTGAAGCGACATCACCTGAAAATGAAGAGCTTCCACTTTGGTGCTTGATGATCCCAAAGATTCAATGCTCTGTTCCACTGTGGTGATTCTTTCCTCCATTCGTGACCACCTATCAGTTAGAATTTGTAATTTAGAATTTGTTTCTTCAACAAATGGACGCAGGGCTCGAATTTCTTCCAGTAGGAGGTCCATAGAGACTGACGAGGGCTGTTTGGGAGGTGACGGAGGATCCTTTTTCAGTCTCTCACTTGGCGCTTTGTTGGTATTTGAGGACGTGTTGGTTGTCGATAGCGAAGTACCCTTTGGTGGTGACGTTGTTGTATCCTCCATTGTGTTGGAGAATAGGTTGAAATTTGAGCGTGCTACGCGAATATGTGTAAAGGGTACTACTTGAGGATTAGCTTTAATTGCGTTGCTCATCTACCAAACAATGAGCAGGAAGGTACATCTGTTTCCTCAAAAAACAAACAAAAAAAAACTACCCAGCTGACTTGGACTCTGACATGAAAAATGACACTCCAAAACTCCAAATAACAAGTATACAGCAAAAGGTCATTTCTTCATAAAATCTCGAACTAGTATACAAAGGAACAGGTGGTTTCCAAGATGGCGCACCTTCTATAGAGCTGTCTCCAAAGGTACCTCAAAGAACTGTAGCAGTAATGTTGGTTAAAAATTATAATAGGGCATATTGCACTCACTGAGGAAGAGTTAAATATTGTTGAAAGGTGTTAGAGGCAATAGGTAGCTGAGATTCATGCGTTGCATCTTCTCTCCCAAGTTTTAAAATGGCAGTATGCTTGACAAGAAAGGAGAGAGAGAACTGCCTCAGTATTGAGAATAAAAAATAAAAACTGTGAAAGGAAAACTGCTTACATTGGACTATTAAAGCGTTTTCTGAAAGGTTGCTGTGTGCTTTGCAGTTGCAGTTCCATAAATAACCTCTTAACCGAGAGGTGCATGAAATAATATTCTCTCCTCAACAGAAGTTAAGATGGCGGTCATCGCTATGGTGCGTGTCATCAAGGACATCATGTTTCTGGAGGGCTGCGCAGCAAGGCACTCACTTCAGCTCAATCTTCGTGAATTCAGCAGCCTGTGCGGTCCTTTTCAGGCTTCTACAGTCATTCGGTAAGCCGCTTATACCGCTCTTCCCACCGCCGACCCGGGAGAGACACGAAGACGCCGCCATCTTCCGTTGGCGCAAACCACGCCCCCCCCTATGTTTTCTATTCTAATGTCATATTATGGCTATTTATATAGTGCATTCCATTAACCTTGTGAGGCCTAAAGCGCTTATAACCTTTCAACTTCAGTAACATTGTGATAGCTGGAATTCAAGATTCTTTATGTCGTCATCTATGATTACTCCTTCCTCTAAATGCTATCCATAGTCTAGACGTCTCTAGTTCGAATATTGGCAGGGCCTATCGCATTCCATCCATCTGACGAAAAGGAAATTAATGTTTTTAATTAGTTTCCAGATTATTTCATTGAGAATTGTAAAGATATTAATACATATAGGTCTTACATTGAGGGGGAAGACATGCATCCACTAATCTTTGAAACTCATATATTTGGAACAATTGTGGCTTTTGCAGTAAGCTTCGTACATTCTGGACAGTTTGCAAGTAGTTTCTTTATCATTCGCTTGAGCAAAAGGGGATTTTTCTAATTACGTTACAGTTTTTTCATCATTTTACCACTCGTAGTGACACTCATAAAGCACTAAATGTCACACATAATAACAATGAATGCCTAGAAATATCACGCATTAACACATTGAAAAGCTGGCAGCTATGCAGCTGGATTATGCTCTTTGACGTCTCGTTTTGGCCCTCCCTTTGAAATGTAGAATTTCGGGCATTCTTTGTAAAGCATATCATAGTGCGAGTTCGGCCTGTAAAAGAAATAATCTCATGAATGTGCCCACCGAAGTCAAGATATTTAACAGAAGGAAAACATTTTAGCCCCTAGAGTTTACCTGCCAAGTTATGTGTGCTTTGACCTCTTGCTTCGTGCTTTTGATAATTTCTCTGTTGATGGGGAAATCCCACTCTTCAAATGGGGCTTTTTCCGCACACACCCAGCTCTGCCCCTAAGAGAAATTATTCAGTTTCTCTGTAGGCAGCTTCTAAGCGACGCCAGCTTACTACACATGGAGGATCTTCATTAGAAACGGATTTAAACACACGCAGACACATGGCTCATACAGGGCAAGGGGGCCCCCATTGAATTTAGAATGATGGCACCCCCCCCCGCACTGTGGGGGCTGCCAGGGTGTCCCTTACGCCCTCCCCCTAGCCTGGTCCTTCTGGGTACAGGTACATCTTACTGTTCTCTTTCTGGCTCTTACGGAATATATATATATATAATGTACTTGATACAGAGTCTAAAAAATAATTTAGTTCTCCTCGAATGCAGCTTACCAAAATCTTCTCATTTTCCCGCTATATTTTTAGGGGCCTATTTCTGAGGCCGTTTGAGTCGCAAACCGTAAGACAGATTTTTGCGTGGCTCTGAGTGGCTCCAAAAATCTGGCATAATGCAACGCCGGGCAAATCGCTGCGTTGCGTTACTCTGCCCTGGGAAGCCGTTCCATGGGTGTTGTGTGGGTGTTCCCAAGCAACTCCCATGGATTTTGACACATCCCCAGATTTACAAGAACTTGTGAACCTAGGGATGCACTAAAATCTTATACATTCCCAGGGGAGGTATAACGAGGAGAAATATCTCTATTTCTCCTTGTTTCTTCCTATTTCTTTGTGTGCATTCTGCAGCACACATACAAAGAGGAATTTGCCTCCCAGGACTGTTTTTGTGCAGGAATGTGACCTTTCCTGCACAAAAACAATCTTGAATGCAATCCGGTGTTGACGCTAGGTTGCCAAAAAGACGCCAGCATTAGGGAAAGGACATGAATGTGCTGTATTGCCTTAAATATGGCGCATTCCTGCCCTTTCCCTGTCCCGCAGTGTAGCAAGGTAACTTGCTGCGCTGCACTGCAGGACTTGGCCATAAATATGGCCCTTAGTCTTTTTGACAAACAGTATATGTGTGATTGTCCCTAGAAAAACACAAATAATACCATTACTAAATGATTCTGATGGAATGCAATAACATATGGCTTCTTTATTGAAACCCTCCCATTACTTATTTAACCACATAGGGAGGACAAGTATCACTCTAGAAACATCCAGAGAATTATCACCTCATTATGCCTAGGTAGAAATCTATACTGGAACTCCAAATGTCACAAAATAGACTTTAGGACCGCAGTCTTAGCAAAAGAACATAATAAGTACTTATCTATTGCTCAAATAGAGTCTTTTCTTATTTTCAGAAACTTCAGGAAAATCGAGAAGTGAATATTTGCAAGAACCGACATCCATTATGATAAGTCCTTTCAACTTTGTAGCAACTGTCCTCCGTTGGTAAGGTGTTTTTACTTGCTTTTACAGATCTTCAAGTTCTTTCTACCGAGCAGTGAAGCAACATGAAGAAATGGACAAGACCCAGGGCTCCCCAAGGCAGTAGTCAGGGACTTCAGTCAAGCACCCAAGGCCCAGGTCAGGCTGAAAGTGAGACAGAACTTCAGGATGACAGGATTCAACAGGTAACCATCAGCAAGGTAAGTAACACTGGTAAGTGTCTGTGTATAGCTGGCAAGGTGCTGGCTGCCGGGTGCAGTTTTTATCCGAGCCACACCCAAACACCAGAACTGCATGGTCTGCGGTCTTCCGGGATTGGCTTGGCTGTCCGGCGCACAGAACACGGTCGTAAAGACTAGACTGTGTTCTGTGCTACGGCTTGTCTTTTGGTCACAGCTAAGTTGGAGCGCTCTGTGAAGAGCTGCAGCAGCCTTGACAAGCAAAATGCATCTCTCCAGCATTTTGTTTCTTCTTTTGCTTTTTCAGCGCTACCTTCTGTCAGAAGCAGAGTATATACTGACGCACTAAGAAGCCCGCTTTACCGCTTGTCAATTTTAAAACCAATGTCATGGTGTTTTATGAATTTGAAATGCTTTTAAACTATTGCTTGCTCTTTTAAAAACTTCCCGATCTCGCGCTGCACTTGCACTTTCCTGACTCTCAGGGACTCGGGCGGTCCTTGCAACGAGGCGGGGCCACCAACTTGGTCAGCATACTAGACGTTCAGCCCACGCACCACTATATAATTGTCACGCTGACGCGACCGCGCAGCGCTACCTTCTGTCAGAAGCAGAGTATATACTGACGCACTAAGAAGCCCGCTTTACCGCTTGTCAATTTTAAAACCAATGTCATGGTGTTTTATGAATTTGAAATGCTTTTAAACTATTGCTTGCTCTTTTAAAAACATATCGATCTCGTGCTGCACTTGCACTTTCCTGACTCTCAGGGACTCGGGCGGTCCTCGCAACGAGGCGGGGCCGACATCTTGGTCAGCATACTAAACGTTCAGCCCACGCACCACTATATAATTGGCACGCTGGCGCACCAAAGGTAAGCCCGTCTGCCCCATCCGCGCTTGGACCGGGCTCAGGGCCAGTCCCCCTGGCTCTCGGAAGCCAGATTTTATAAGCTACTCAAGGGAAAACCTTCTTGACTTGAAATCTATAGGTAAATACACTCAGTGGTGGCTGGTGACATTTGTAAGTGGTGGGGCGTAAAAATATTGGCATACTGCACCGCAGCGAGCGAGCGTAGCGAGCGAGCCCGAACAACCTAAGGAGGGTTCGGGGGGGTTCTCCCCCCGAGAAAATTTTGAAAAAAGAGTGGCCAAATGGTGCATTTTCAAGCAAATTTGAGAATGCAGGAAGGTTAATAAAGCAATTGTGAAAGTGCAGTTATTACATTAATAAAGAGATGTCATATAACATAGGTAGCTGCTTATTCAAGCTTTCTTTCACCCCATAGTCCAGCAGGGTCTTGATACAAGACAGATAAGAGAAAAAGCAGTGTGGTCCTCGACCAGGAAGACACTCATATTTCGTTGGTAAGAAGTCAAAGGATTGGTCAAATTGAAAACCTGAAATGCAATGTGCAATCAAACAATTTGCAAGTACATCTCATCTATGTTCAACAAGCCATGTTTTACCCATGATTGGAATTGTGAATCACCAAATAAACTGAGCCACTGCAATCAAAAGCAGAGGCCCTCCTCAAAAAGTATGCCCTTAAGAGAGTTCTCTCATCTCATGTCCTCTCTATATTTTCTCTGGAAGTTGAAAACTCATCACAGTCTACTGCACAAACCTGAACCCTTCTGCATATTCCAACTCACCTTATATTTTCCAGGCGAAAGTTTTCTCTATGTTTTGATAGATAAAAAAGCAACTGCATTGTTTGCTTTAGAAGTCATCACTGGTTTGAGTGGCTAGTAAGTGAAAAACACAGAGGACTTAAGGGTTCTACTTACTCCCCACTTCCTCACTGGCTGATTCCCTGTGTGCAGTGAGAATGTGCTTTCCCTGTATGATGTCATTACTATGCACCTCTTCTAGTCTCCAAGTTGGGGGTGGGATGGTTCCTCACACAGCCCTGTTCTTTCTGGGAAGGTAAAACCATACCAATTTCTCCGGTTAAATGTGGTGCCCACTGTTTGGGAAAGGCGGAGGCGAGGGGACACTGCTATCGCTGGATAAGTGAGTGCCTGATTTATTTCCATAACATTTCATCTTTAAAGTTATTCTGACAGTGGCTGTGCTTGGGGCATGTGAGCCTAGGGACCATTGGAAGGATTCGGTCTAGGATTTGTGGCCGTGGCTAAGAGCTTTTGTGGCTGGAAAGGGTAAATGTCAGTCAGCTGTTGTGTAGAATCGTTGCTACAGTCCTGGCGCTCACAGCAGCGGTCTTAGTTTCGTGGCTCCGATTCTGGGCCGCCTTCTCCCCCGGGTGCAGGAGAGGGGTTGGAAAAGGGCAACGAACCTAACCCGCCGGTGAGGCAGTGATGAAGAGCTGTGTCCCCACAGGCCCAGTTTCGGGTGTCCTGACGACAATTTACTGCGGAGCTTTGGCTTGGAGGGCTGAGGGCAGCGTTAATGCGAATGCCTGTCCTGGTCCCGTGAAACCTCTTAGAGTCTGAGGCTGAGGAGCAGATCCAGCGGACCAGGAAGACAAAGACAATGTGCAGGACACAAGTCCTAAGGAAAGTAGTGAGGGGCTGATTATCATATGGAAATCGCAATAACGTCGCAGAAAGTGACATTACATGAAGTGATACAAGTAGGTATAATAATTGTCTCTTAAAAGATCAAGGGCCTATTTACAAAAACGACGACGTATCAATAACAAAAGTGAAAACAACATTTTTTGGTTTTATTTTGTATACATCAAGAGCGTATGTTTTTACACATATCCGATTGTAACTAAGCTCAGAAATCGCTGAAAGAAACAATATGTTTAAACAGACAAGTGGACCTTGGAGAGTACATGTTTGAACTACTTTAAGTGGGTAAACTAAATGTGCTAGGTGTATCTTTTAAACATTAAAATTGCTGTTGATGAGTGTTTGTTTACTGCTGGCATCCTTTATCCAGCTCCAAAGCACATTAAAGTTTGTAAACCAATAGAGCAGTTAATTTTGTCAAGTTTTCAGAGAATACATTCGAAGATGATCTCTCCTTGGCCATTGCCACAAATGAACTTGAAGCTGCAATCAGGATGGAGGCTTACAAAGACCTTGAGGCCAGGTTACATGCATCAAAGTGTTTGCAAAGGCAAGCAGCAGCAATGCTGGGGTACAAGGTGACACCTCTGAGCACTGGGCTAAGGACTACTGAGTACTCTTTCTAAAAACAGTTGGGGAACTCTGTACACCCGCTTCCAAATCTGACTTGTGCCATGATAGTGTACCTGTGAGCACATGCAACCATGAATCTACCTGGTGAACTCACTTCCCTGCAGCAAGAAAAGACCTAGTTAATCTCTGGGTCCATCACAATCATAACAAAAGTTCACAATTCTGCCTTCTTGGCATTGACCTCGAGTCTGTGGCCCTAGTCTCATGTGCTGGGGCTGGGTTTGATGGCATTCAAACACTCAACCCAAACCAACTTGGAACTACCCAACTTGGAACCAGGGTCCAGCAGCAGGTAGTCAAGTACCAGATCAGGTTTCTGAACGTATTTGTCACCCTAGAGAAACTGAAGTTTCCTTAACCCTGGAGGCCACATTTTTCCAAAGGTCACCAAAATACCTTGGGCTGTGGCCATTTGAAGTTACCTCGGTATTCCTAACCCAATACACAAAATTCCCCATAATCCCAACAGAGTCAAAAAATCTGGTTATGATTAGCCAGTTCTAAAATGCATGCAGAGCCACGGAATTATGTGATTCTATAGCCTTGAATGCAGCGCTTTCAACATAATTATAGATTTGCCTCATTTGCCACATAATCCATCATCTGCTGCATAATATACAGATTTACCAAAATAAATAATTGTTCTAGCTCAAACAGATCAAAAGTTACCAAAAATGTGGGGGCGCGAGTTGCCACCAGAGGAAGGCCCTACCTGAGAAGTTTGACTGATCACATTTCAATTGCTTATTGCTGCATGTGAGTGTTAAACTGTTACTAATATTTCGGAACCTTTACCCATATAGTGTTAGCATGTAGCAAAAAGACAAAATAATGCAAGAATACTGTCACAAGATGCGCTGCATTACGCCAGATAATTTGCCTTTTCTTGCCACCTAATTTAGTTAACTCTGAGCATAATTTGACCCCCGCCACTAAATGCCAGGTGCCCGTGATACAGGATGATGAAAAAATGATCACGTTGTTCCAGTAACCCAGAGCACTAAAAACAAACCTTAACAGAACTGGCCACTTACTACCTATTGGTTTATTTATCCACTTGGTAGTCCCAATCCGGACCTGCAAGCCCTGTAGGCCCCCCAGCACCAGCGAACAGTTACTAAATATGCAAACATTGTCTGTGACTGAAAACCCCAAACTGCAGTAGATCTATTGTGCCCATGTTAAATGTGTGCTTGGTAAACATAAGGTTTCTTCTGGGCGAACAACACAACAGAACGTTTTCATATATTTGAGTGTAAATGATCAAATGGAAACAACAAAAAAAAGACTACAACTCCCAGAATGCTCTGGTGCGTTAAATGAAAGATTCTAAAAGTGTTTCCACTCTGTGGCCTGAAATAGCAGCTGTAGTAAATGAAAACAATTGAAGACAAAGAAGCGATTTAACTAACCACCCCCTCCCGCCCACCCATTCTAACACCTCCTGTTCGGTCCTCTGAGGAGGGGGAAGGGAGACTCGGGGCTGGTGGGGATGGGGGTGATGGCGCCCCAGTTTCAACGTTGTTTTATTCTGTGTGGCTACAATTTGTGCTGAACGGGGCCAGTAAAAATGTGTGCACTGCAGGACGAGGGCTCTTTCTTCCCTTCGGGGGATGCTCGGCACAGGGCCGGCTGCGCTTAGCATATCAATGCGCAGGGTCGGGGTCTGCGCTGGGGTCATTCTAGCAGCCACCTATTGAGCCAGCCCTGGTATTTAATTTAAGCTGTAGATGTGGGCCAGGGGCTTAAAGGGGAGGCCTTTTCATCCCGTTACCGGAGCCGACCAGTCACTCGAGGTGAGTATGCGCAGCTCTGGGTCCTCCGGGTCTGTATCCCTCTGTGTCCATCTCTTAACTAACAGCGGTCACCGGCATCGGGTGTGTCTACGGGTCTCGGGCGCACAGGGTATGTTTTCCGGTCATACTGAGTGTGTATCATCCTTACATATCCAACAGGCACACTGAGTATGTCACCCCCCACCCCACCAGCGCCACGGACATGTTGCCCATCACACTGGCTGTGTACTAATTGGTCACACTTGGAAAGTATGCCATAGCCACATTGGGTGTGTTTTCACCAGACACTGTAGGTACATACCGGTCAGCAGTGAATATGGTAAGTAGGACCAGACAACATTAAAATTATAGGGAATTTTGTGTTACACTTGTTGCGGGAAATTTCCATAATTATGCCACATCGCGTAATTACGCTGCCATTCATCACCGGGGCGAGAGGTGAGAAAAGGCCGTTTTATTACAACCTGATAGGTGCTCCCCTTTAAAACCCCATGCTTGGCAGAACCGAAGGTTCATCGCCGCAGGCCCCCGGCCGCAGAGCCCTCTCTTGCGCTCGCGGAGCCAGATCTCCTACATCATACTAGAGAGTCCGTGATCGTACACCATCCCACAGAGGCACAGGTGCTCTTGCATCATCCCACAGGGCCACTACTCGCGCAGTATCCTCCGATTTAGCGATCCTACATCACCATTCATACGCCATCACTCTCACACCGTCCTGAGAACCTAACGCCTAACAACCTAAGAGTATTTATTTCATCCACAGCATCGGACGTGTTGCAACCGTGGGTCTTTCGCCACCCCCAGGCTTTGACACATTCCAAGAACGTGCACTCTTACAGCATGAGATCCAGCCCTCTCACGCCACACTCTGAGTCAGCCCCCTACACCATTCCGTAGATACTGCACTTCTGTTATACCATCCACGGTGCTTTTCACAACAATCATTGTCAAGGCTTTTATTTCATATTCACTGGCTGGCTTGCCACCCCACCTCACAAAATTAGCACTCTTATGATTTATCTCATCTCCAAGGCAGAGCATGTGCACCAGCCCTTAAGCAAACGCTCTTGCACCATCCTCAAGGCCAAAACTCTTAAAGCATTTATGCAGCCAGAGCTCCTACACCACCACAAGAGCCAGCGATCCCAGACCGTCCCAAAGCCTGCGCTCTCACACCATCACAAGAGCCAGCGATCCCAGACCGTCCCAAAGCCTGCGCTCTCACACCATCACAAAAGCCAGCATTTCCAGACCGTCCCAAAGCCTGCGCTCTCACACCATCACAAGAGCCAGCATTCTCACCCCGTCCCAAAGCCTGCGCTCTCACACCATCCCAAAGCCTGCGCTCTCACACCATCACAAGAGCCAGCATTCTCACCCCGTCCCAAAGCCTGCGCTCTCACACCATCCCAAAGCCTGCGCTCTCACACCATCACAAGAGCCAGCATTCTCACCCCGTCCCAAAGCCTGCGCTCTCACACTATCACAAGAGCCAGCATTGTCACACCGTCCCCAAGCCTGCACACCATCACAAGAGCCTGCGTTCCCAGACCTTCCCAAAGCCTGCACTCTCACACCATCACAAGAGCCATCATACGCAGAACAACCTAAAGCCTACGCTCTCACACCATCACAAGAGCCAGCATTTTCACACCGTCCCCAAGCCTGCACACCATCAAAAGAGCCATAATTCCCAGACCGTCTCAAAGCCTGCGCTCTCAAACCATCACAAGAGCCAGCATTCCCAGACCGTCCCAAAGCCTGCGCTCTCAAACCATCACAAGAGCCAGCATTCCCAGACCGTCCCAAAGCCTGCGCTCTCACACCATCACAAGAGCCAGCATTCTCACCCCTTCCGAAAGCCTGCGCTCTCACACCATCACAAGAACAAGCATTCCCACACCCGGTTACAGCTCTCCGCAACAAATGCAGTGCCACTGCTAGTAGTATGTCGACTACGTGGCCACAGTTTTTACACCACTGCTACCCCCCTCACTCTTCCACACCATCCTCGAAGCCACAGCTTCTAAACCGCCCTCACAGACAGCACTCTATCATACTTTTTCTCCCCTCCATCTCTCTGAAATCCTCTATCTACATATCTCTTTCCTCTTCAGAACCATTTTCATTCTCTCCTGCACGTAAGTCCTTTTATCGCCCCCACTTCCCCATCCCTCCCACACATGTAACCCTCCCCCTCACCTGTAAGGATTCATTTTCTTTTCTTTTGGTGCTGTCAATATTTCCACAGTGGAGCACCACTTCACACCTTTAACATAGAAACACAAATGCGGTTGGTACAAATGAGAGCGCCGCTGGATATGCCTGTAGTCTGCACACTTTTATGATGTGCTCGGAGCGTCTGCAAGAAATTCCCACTGCCTTCACCCACAACCTGAATTCGACAGGACACCTAGGCGGTAACTCAGTTCAATGTATGCACTGTCGTAGGAAAGAGTCCCGTGCCGTCGAAATGTTCAAGGGCCCGGCAGGAGTATTCTTTGCACTTGGTTGCGACCCACGGAGATAGATTTGGTTCCGGAAGAGGAGAGGAGAGAGCGGGGGAGTTTACAATTAAAAAAAAAACAAAACACAACTTACCTGGTCTGCGCCGCCTCTGTTCCTGGGCCGGGGTCCTGCGTTGGGGGCTGCTTGGCGCCTTCTGTTCTGCTCTGTCCCGCGCCTTCTGAACAACAGCCCTGGCGTCTCAGGCACCCAATCCTGGCTCTGCATTAGCAGCGCCAGGATTGGCTAGGCACGGAGACGCCACGCCCATTAGAGACCGGGGGTTGCTGCATGAAGCAACCCTCGGCCTCTCGGGTCCCGACTCCTCCCTCGCTCTCCTGGTCCTGCTTAGGAGGTGGCTGTAGTGCGCAGCGCATGTTCGGGCTGGTCATAAAAATGACCAGCCCAAAATCGAGCATGCGCACAATTGCAGCTGCGCTTTAGTAAGCGCTGCTGTCAGTCACCCTCCTTGCTGCCGCAGCCAGCCCCGCCCCCACCCCCCTTCAGCGCCGATTGAATGCCTGCTTGAGCGTCGCGACTCGCGACTCGCGAGTACTTTAAAGTTTGCTATTTTGCTTGCGTGCGGTGCGACTTGGGGCCATGTGGCCAGGTGGGGCAACGCCCCAGCGCCCCAATGGACGCACCGCCCCTGAATACACTACCTTTCTATGCATAAATCCCCTGGCAATTCATAGCAACATGATACTAACCTGTCCCAACTGTAACTTAAGACTCCCCCACATCCTATTCCACCCAACTAAATCACCCAAAACTAAGGGAGGGACTACCTATAAAAGAGCAGAGGTTGATCCCCTGCGCTGTCTCCTGCTTAACGCCAGGTCTTTGGTCAAACACAGTACAGAGTGTGCTCTCCTTATTGAGGAGCATAAAATAAAAATTACTTTTATTACAGAATCCTGGTCAGACAAGGCAGCAGGGCCGGATCTGGTTAAAGCTACACCTCCTGGGTTCCTATGTTATGCCCAGTATAGACCGCTTAGTAGAGGGGGAGGATTAGCAGTTATATACCACAGCTCCTTACACTCCTCCTTCCTAACAGCTTCCAACCCAACTTGTGAAGCGCTCTCATTCAATTTCTACACCAATAATTTCAACTCCTTCAAGGGCATCCTTCTCTACCGACCCCGAGGCCCTAGAAATGCCTTCATAACTGAAACTGGTACGCTATTAGAGGATGGGCTCTGCTCAGATTCCTTTACAATCCTTGGGGATTTCAACTTCCATCTAGAAGCACTCGCTGACCCAGATACGATCGCTTTGGGGGAAGTGATGAATAGTGGTGATCTCAAGCAACTGGTAGAGAGCCCCACGCATCTTGCGGGGCATACCTTAGACGGGATTTTCTCCAATAACCCTAAACTGATTTGTACAGAGGTGCTGCCACTTACTTGGTCAGACCATGCTGCCATTCTATTTGAACTTACTTCCCCAAACTCCCATCATGGCAAGGAAGGAGTCAAAAAAGAGGTAGTTACAAGAGCCTAGAAGAAAATCAAGAGCCCAGTACTAGAAGCACTCCTTAGGGACACAGTTCCCGCTCTTCCCGCCTAGTGGATGAAGCCACAGCTTGCTATACAGATTGGGTCGATACAGCATGTCATAACTTAGCCCCGACAAAACTTTGGGTCCCCAAACGCTCTCAGCCCTGAGCCCCCTGGTTTTCTGAAGAGCTGCAGAAGCAAAAACAAGCATGTAAGCGCTTGGAACGCCACTAGAGGAAAGGCTACAATGAAGTAGATAAAGAGTTTTACAAGCAGAGTCTCACTCTCTATAAAACGCTACTCTTTAACATGAAAAAGATCTTTTTCACAGATCAAATTCTACAAGCAAAATCATCCTCGAAAGAACTCTTCAGGACAGTAGCCAAATTGGCTTCCCCTCCAACCAAACAATCCAAAGCAGCCCGGAACTTTGCGAGGAAATCGCCACCTTCTTTTTACAAAAAGTGGAAGGTATTTTTTCCACTTTTAAACTCCCCCAGAGAGAAGACATAGGAGTCTTAGCCCTGTTGGCAAGCACCACAACCAAGTCACACCCAACTTTTAACATATTCTCACCTCTGGAGAAGTCGGACACAATAAAACTCCTTGCTTCCACTACATCGGGATCTCCCTATGATCCTTGCCCAGTCTCGGTGATTAAACTTGTCCCTGAAATTATAGGTACAGTCCTTATCCCCATTTTTAACGCTATGTTTGAATCTGGGCAGTTCCTAAAAAAATGGAAAGTAGCGTCCATTCTCCCACTACTAAAGAAGCCAAATCTTGATCCTGAGGACCCAAATAACTACCGCCCAATTTCTCATCTACCCTTACCTGCAAAATTGGTAGAACGAACCATGAACACCCAACTCAGCACATTTCTCCACGCTAACAACATACTAGACCCCACTCAATATGGTTTCAGGGCAGGCCATAGTACGGAGTCGGCGCTGTTAAAAACTACAGAAGAACTAAGAGAAGCCTTGGACCAAGGAGGCCAGGCTGCACTAATTATGTTAGACCTTTCCGCTGCCTTTGATACGGTCCATCATGATGTTCTGATGGACCGTCTATCTATATGTGGGGTACAAGGGAAAGCCTGGAACCTGTTAAAATCCTTTCTAACAGATAGAACTCAAACAGTGGACCTAGATAAAGCCCGCTCCAAACCTTTCTCTCTCCCATGTGGAGTACCACAGGGCTCCTCCCTTAGTCCGACTCTTTTTAATGTATATGTGGCACCTCTAGCGGCGGTGATCAGATCCTTTGGATTTCAGCTGACATCCTACGCCGATGACATGCAAATAGTGGTGTCACTACATCCGGAACAGGAGGCAGAGATAGGGGAAAGGTTTAATGATTGCATGAAAGCGATAAAATCCTGGATGATGACTAACTGCTTAAAGTTAAACTCCAGCAAAACAGAGGTCCTCATTTTCGGCAACAATGCCAACTTTTGGACCTCGGACTGGTGGCCGGATGAGCTTGGGACTCTTCCAGAGCCAGCCAGGAAAGCAAAAAATCTGGGTGTCATAGTGGACAATAAACTCTCCTTTGGGGACCAGGTAAATGCGGTGACCTCTGCCAGTTTCCATCTTTTAAGAATGATAAGGAAAATAAAATCATTCCTAGCAGCAGACTGTCAAAGGATAGTAATATCATCCTTAATCCTATCGCGGGTGGACTATTGTAATAGTCTGTACCTTAATGTTCAAAAGAAATACCTAAACAAGCTTCAACTAGTACAGAATGCAGCAGCCAGACTGCTGACTGGGACACCAAAATTTGTTTCTGTTAAAAAGGAAATAAAAAGGCTACACTGGCTCCCTGTGAAACAACGGGTTCATTTTAAATCCCTGTGCATGGTTTTCAAAGCCCTCCACAGAACAGGACCAGATTACCTGCAACAACGCTTTCAATGGTACATCCCCAGAAGAGCCCTTCGGTCGGCTGAAGCAAAAGGGGTGGTTGTACCGCTAGTTAAAAAAGCTAACTGGGGCGGTAGAAGCTTTGTCACCTGCGCCGCCCGGGCATGGAATGAGCTTCCTTTTCACCTCAGAAGCACCACGGAACTGCTGACATTCAGGAAGGGGTTGAAAACCTTGTTGTATACCATGTAGGCCAATACATACTCTGGAATTTGGACAGATAGTAGCCAGTGCCAGGACACCCTCGGGTAACAGTGTGCTCAAGAAATGCAATTAACATAACATAACATAACATTTTGCACCAGATTATAAATTCTTAGTCCTTCAGGACGTGGGGCCAGAAGAACGAAGATGGTATTTTGCATTTCCTAAATAGCAATTCTGGAGGGATAGCTATTTTAGGAAATGATAAATGATATGCACTAATTTTGCGATTTCCAAATAGCGATTCCTACAAAGTAGGAATCGCTATTAGAGAATCACAAATAGGGAATGCCATTGCATTCCCACCTATGGGTAAAATAGGAAATGGTTTGCATTTCTTATATTGTGATTTCCTAATATGAATTCATTTTGCACAAGGTTACCATCAACTTCAAGTCGATGGTAATAGTATTTCCTAAATGCCCAATTTGCATTTAGGAAATGCTATATACATGTGCTTTAGGAATCGCAAATAGGGAATCCCTATTTGTGATTCCTAAATTGCGGTCGCTATTTGCGATTTCTACCAGGTAGAAATCGCAAATTGTGATTGTGAATGGGCCTTTGCACATCTGAAAAGGCCATTTAGCATTTAACAGGCCGAAATAGCGATTCGGCCCGTTAAGAATTGCTAAATGGCTTTGAACATCTGGCCCATAAAGTATGCAATAGTGGATGTTGTTTTCTTTTATGGTTTAAATCTTTTTTTCCACATAGGTCAACAGCATAAGAATACAGTTAAGTGTAACTTACTCACTGTTGTCAATATATTGCTTATCTCAGCATATCACCATATCACTCATCATGTGAATTTTTAATACAAAACAAAGTAATGGAAAACATACCCAAACTTCCCTCCCCTAGTACTCCTTCGACAGGCCTAAAGTATGTCGGCTGTGGTGAGGTGGGTCTGATCTATGTGACCTCTGCTTGTCTCAAGGACTATTCCATCTCTGATAGTCTGAGAATCTGTAGATATTTAGGGCACGTGAGTTCTCTAAATTCAATAGATAGAAGGGTGAGAAACGGGCGCCAGACCTCGCTGAAAGTGGCTTTAGTAGTCGTGAGGGTGGCCAACATCCTTTCCATCCCTAGTATGAACCAAATTCTGTATAGAGGTTCCCCAATGTGCAAGTATGTTCTGGAGCGCAGCACCGACGCTAACCCCATCTGCCTCCCTTTGCGAGATTTGAGTGGATAGGTTAGGGGGTTAGACAAGTCCAGAATCGTGTATGCGGGGAACCGTGGTATCTGTGTGTCAAAGTGTGCGTCCACTTCATCTAAGGTCCGAGTCCAATAAGATGTCAGGCATGGACAGTCCCATACCAAATGTAGAAGTGTGCCTGCTGCTCCGCACCCGCGCCAGGGGTTGGACCTACGCTCCTAGTTTCCTTTGTTAAGGCCTTCTAGGGTCAAGTACCAATAGGTGGCTATCTTGGTAGCTGTCTCAGTACTGAATGTATTCCGAGCTGTATGTCTGGATCTATAATAAATCTCCACCCACTCCCTATTGGATAATTCTCTCCCCAATTCCGTCGCCCAATGGTTTTGACTGGGTGTACGCTGTGTAGGGGCAGGTTGAAGCAGCAGTGTATATCATTTATCTGTGGTTTTTGTAACCAGCCACTTCTCGTATTTTGTGAGGCGTCTGTTCACTGTGAGAAGATTAGAGGGATGTAGCACCCAGTGCCACACCTGGAGGTAGCGTAACCTTTCGGTCTCCTGCAGGTTATATTGTATTCGCAGTTGTGGGAAGAAAACTATACCCTCTTCATCGAACATGTGACCTGCGGCCGACATGGGGTCTGGCGCCATGCCGCGAATGCTCACCCTTCGAGGCCCGGAGTAAAATCCCTATTCTCGAGCAGAGGTGTCATAGGGGAAGGGAATGTAGTGAGCCCTCTACGAGAAGCCACACTCTCCCATACCTCCATCACTGTTTTCGTAATGGGGAACTTCTGTAGGCTTTGTGGCCTGTCAGCCTTCTTAAGGAATGGTACCTTCCATAGGGGAAGCCTCGCGATCGCCCTATCTTGGAATAACCAGTGTTTTTTGGATTCCTCTCTACTCCATTCTACTAGATAGAGCAACTGCGCCACTTGAAAATAACATTGTAGATTTGGGATTCCCAATACCCCTTCCTCTGGACCTAAATAGCTCAATTCCCATCTCATATGTGGTCGAGCACCCTCCCACACGAACTGACGTAACTCTTTCTGCAATGCTAGCAGTATCCCTTTAGGAGGGGAAACCAGTAAGGCAGCGCCGAGGGGCGCCTCTGGAGGCCAACTCTATGGGCACGGTCTATTTTTATCTCGGTTTCTGGTGGGGCCTCCAAAATATAGATGGACAGGTCTCTCAAGTATCGATTGATGTCTGAACCCTCTGCCTGGGATGGCACCTCCTTAATGCAAATATTGTTCCTCCGAGAACGATTTTCAAGGTCCTCTGCATGTGCTTGGAGCTCTATCTGTCGTTCACGTAGCCGAATCACCTCCTGCTGTAACTGCTCTACTTCCTCATCGCAAGTGTGCTTCTGGTCTTCTATGATCGCCACCCATTCCACTATTGAATCTACATCATGTTGAATCTCTTTAATATCATTGGACAATTCCCCTCTGAGAGTTTGTAGATCTTCACATTGTGTGGAGAACAGCGTCTCTAAGAAGGAGCGTGTGACTGGCTCTTCTGTATTTTCTGTCTCTTAACCTGAATGGGTGGTGGGTGAAACCCGCCCATCTCCTCCCGCTGTGGCCGGGAGTTTCGTCAGCATGTCTTTCAGTGTCTGATCCTTCTTCCCCCTTGCAGAAGACATGTCGGAGGATGTGGGTTACTTCTCCTCCTTGAGAGGGCGTCTGTCGTAGTGAGGGACTCTCGCTCTCAATCAGGGTTCTGTGTTCCAGATAAACGTGTGTGGAGGGTCCAATGTGTGCTTGCACTAGGCAACCCACTCTCAGAGGTCCAGTGTATCTCCTCTCCCAGGTGTCGGTACGTTTGGGGCTTCCTTTAGTGACTTTCTCGAGGCTCTCTTCTCATTTAGGGCCCCTTACCCAGATTCTTCGCTGTTGCGAGGCTCTCCTGTCTTCTCTTTTCTCTTAACAGGCACTCTTGGATACCCACCTGTCTCACACCCCAGGGGGTATCCCGACTGTCTTCTGGAGTTCAATAGGGGCTGCCGTACCTCATTTGCGCGCCACACCCAGCTCTGCTGTGGCTAATTCCTCTGTAGGCTGCCGCTCAGCTCGTGTCTGTGCCTTACTTGGGCAGGCTTCCTCAGCCTTGATCACACCCGCACTGGTAGGCCAGTGCTCGGGGGGGTCCGATCGGGCGTTCTTCTACTAGTGATTCACCTTTGAAATGGGACCGCTGTTCCTGAGCGCACTGCACACAAACCTCTCCTCTCGTTTCAGGCTAATCGTCCGGAGCTTCTTTTACTTCAGTGCTCCCCTGGGAGCCACTGCTCCAAGGCCCGCTTCCCTCCAGGCTCCCTCATGAGCTGTCTAGTTGGGCCCCAGTGAGCACTGTACTTTATGTTGAATGTCTCTTTGATCCCCCGGCCCACTGACTGTGTCCGGCCCTCTCACGTTGGTTTGGTAGGATCTCCATAGGGGCCTGAGTCTTTCAAGAATCCCCCTCGGTGTTATAGTTGGGATTTCTTGGTAGCACAGGGCAGGCACGGCATTGTTCTCTAGAGTCTGCTAGATCCACTGCTCTCCGGAAACATTCCGGTCTCCTCCTGTGTGCCATTGCCTACCCTCTTCTCCACAGCTGCGCCGAGTCGGAGGAGCCACCACGTCGCGTTTCCATTCCCGGGCCCCGCCTCTGCCACTCTCCCCACTGACCTCCGTCGTCTATCTGCTTGGCGGGTGTTTAATGTTTAACGTGCCTGGTGCTGCCTCCACATACGAGCACTGTGTCTCCCGTACGGTGTCTGGGTGCTCAATCTGGCCCAGTTATCCCGCAGCTGGGCGGTCCTTTCATGGAGCACCCCGGGCCGCAGCCACCATTACGCACGGCCGGATCCGTCACTTCTTTGCTGGCTGTTGGGCTCCAGGGGGAGGTAATCCCGCACCAGCTGAGGCTCCGGTGATCAACTCGCTCTCCCTCTGTTGTTCGCCAATCTTTTGGGCAGTCTCAAAGTGGGCTTCAGCCACGGCAGGCGATCGGGAACGGGGAGACGAAGAATTCACGTCTAACCCGTTCGCCATCTTGGCCACCTGTTGTTTTCTTTTATAATATAACACTAGCCCCTCATCTTCAATTGTTCCAATATAATTGAAAGAGTGCTTTTTCCATTCAGTCCATGTAATGGTAGATTGCCCAGGTACCATAAGAAACTCTCTCTCTGGTTTAAATTTATATGATGATCAGTAGCCATGGCTCCGTCCTGCACTACTTCCAATAACAATATAAATATACAGACCACCAAAGAAGGCAAAAAGTATTCTTAGAGGCAAATTTTCAGGTGGCTTGAATGCAGAATGCTATTTTGTTGTTGCTTTTAATATTTACCCTCAATAATGGAACCTAAAACTTCAGTCAAAAAATTACTTTTGCACAATGTAAGAAGTTCATAGTCCACAAAGACTCCATCGATGACCCCAGGCACCTGATATAAGGAAGACGTTTTTCAAAGGGGACCAGTGTGGAGCATGGCCCAGCACTGGGCCAGGTGGACTGACAAAACAATGTGAGCACGTTTAAGCAAATTTCTAGATGAAGTCTAACTATTCTTACTGTTTATTTGTGTGCTATCTTTGCATGGCCTGTATTGTTTTATGGTTGTCAAGGTATTGTTATAAATGGTGTGCACAAATGTCACCCAGATAAGAGACAGTGGGGAAAATAAGTTGGTTGGGTAGGTAGGATTGGGAGGAGTCTACTGAACAGCGCAATGTGAGTGGGAATCCATTGTTTCGAGCAAGTGGACTCTAGAAGTAGTGCGGTAACAGGCAGGATAGGAAGGAGCGGCAGGACTCAAAGCATAGACTCTTGAAGGATGAAAGCGTGAGAGAAAGACACACTCAAAACCAGCTATCCTGGCACGTCCAGGCGCCCCACCGGCTGTTGAATGTATGTTTATGCTCCTTTTCCCTTAAAGGACTACCTGGAGGCTGAGGTAGAATTGTCGCCCTTGTTCCATGAATCCATGAGGTGAGCATTAAGAAACCATTCCCCAACATTAGAGAGAACACTACTCAGTTCCAAGAGGAGCTTCAGCTGTTTGAAGTATACAGACCAAATTGGGATTGTTAATGAAAGAAGGGTGAAGCCCCAACTGACTACTTGAATAGACTTAAGGAAGTATTTGAAAGGAACTCAGGCATAGCCTTTCTGAAGGAGCTGGCTCAGGAAGCTGTGGGTACAAGGATTGTTACCGAATGTTTTAAACCAGTTGATGGCCATCTGCATTGGATGGCAGATAAAGAAGCCAGCTGAATTTGTGACATTTGCCAACCACTATGTAGCCTAACAGGAAAAAACAGAAAGCGAATGTTGAATTGGAGTTGATACCATTGAAGTTGCAAAACATGGGGGCGTGGCCAGGCTGCCGACCAAGATGGCCGCGCAGCGCTGAAGCTCCGCCGGGCGTTTCCAACATATTCATTCTACCTCTATATAACTGCACATCAGACCTCTTGCCGGTCTGTCACCGGCATAGGGGAAGAAGCTGTGATGCCGTGGAGCTGATCGTAGCCACCGGATTCGCAGGGACCGGCCCGGTACGGGGCCAAAGAATGAGCAAGGGCGGAGCCAGCTGTCACGACGAAGCAGGGCCCAGAGGAAGACTGCATCGATCGGATAGCTGCGGCCCAGCGTAGTCCGGCGTTTCAATCCTGACGGTGCCGGGAGATCAAGAATTCGCCGGTAGATGAGGTGAGCGTGGTTGGGCTTAGGGCCCCCCCTCCTGATTTATGTGCCGCTCCCGGCTTCGTTGCCGGTTAGAGCGCGATCCGCCAGTTCTGCTCCCGGAGGCCCCGCAGTGATAGGGACTGCGGGAGAGCCTGGGAGGCAGTCACTCGGCTGCACGGGCAATTGGAGGGGGGGCGAGTAAGTCCTGGGGCCCCCGACCGCGCACTACAAAAATAAAACGCCTGCAGCAACATTGAGAAATTTGGTGAAATGGGTCCTGAAGCCTATGACGCAGTACGGACGCCATGATGGTATCCAATTGGCGCCCTTGGGTCTACAGTAACAGATGCCATTAGAATCACCTGCAGAAGGTCTCCACGTGCGGCGCGGAATGGCTATGCTAACCCGCATGATATAAAGTTCATTTTGGGACAAATTGTGGAAGAACGTGGCAGTTAGTTTATTCAACTGATCAGGCCCACGCTTAGCAAAGCGTCCCCTTGCCTCCCCAGAAAGAGTTGTCCTGCGGCAGATGCTGCAATCCACTGGGTATTTGCAGGGGGATATGGGTCGTAAAGACCCTAAACAGCGGCTGCTGCAGTTTACCAAAACCACAGAAAAACCGCCAGAGACGGAAAATATCATGGCTGATGGAGGCTCAGATGCGATCTCCACAGGGGACCCTCCCACAGGCTCGAATTCATTACTACAGGAATTGAGAGCTGGTTTCAGAGCTTTAGATAGTCGTTTTGATACATTGGATAAGCGCCTAGATAATATGGGCGCTAAGCTAGAGTTGCATGACAAGCGTCTTGACACAGTGGAGGGCAGGGTGTCCGACCTTGAAGATGGCACTGCCCAGTCTGTCAAGCGCCTAGACCGCGTTGAAAAGATACTCAAGGAGGTAGCAATTAAGAACGAGGATTTGGAAGCGCGCAGCAGGCGCAATAATATTCGCATACTGGGGGTCCCTGAATCGGCCAATACCGGTCGAATGGACCAGTTTGTGGAAATGTTGTTGGCCGACATATTTGGAAGAGACGCTTTCACTCCTGGTTTTATCATAGAACGGGTGCATTGATCCTTGGGGCCCCGCCCTATCCCAGGCTGTCCACCTAGGCCCATAATTGCACGTCTCCTAAATTTCCGAGACAGGGACACGGCGTTGCGCCTAGCAAGAGAACGTGGCGCTATCTCATGGCAGGGATCTGCGTTGGCCTTGTACCCTGACTTTACAGCGATGGTCCAGGAGGCGAGGCACAAATATAACGGCGTCAAGGTAACACTCCGTATCTTGGGGCTCCGATATGGCATGCTGTATCCAGCACGGCTCTGTGTTGACATTGAAGGCTGAGCACGCATCTTTGATACCCCACAGCTGTGCAAGAGTTTTGTAGAGACTATAAAAGCAGCAGCAACCAAAAGACTAAAGACACAACCCGAAGCTCTCCCTCTCACAGTGGTTCAGTGGCCAGTGTTGAACTCTTTTCTTCTGAATAATCCAGGCGAGCTGCATTGGGTTAACATGGTGTATTAATGTTTGTTTTCTCTTTGTAATGGGACAGGATGTTTCTTAAACATCACAGTTATTGCAAAGTTGGATCTCTGGCGTGGCGTTGCCACCCCTCGAGTGTGTAGCACGTTAAATGTGTTGCATGATTGCATTGTACCTGGTTTATATACTACCTAATTTGTTTCGATGTTTGCATGATGCATATGGCTGTCTACTTCATGGGGTTGTTCCCTGCGAATGGGTGCGCAGGGATGGGTGGGGGGTGGTGGGAGGGGATGTTCGCAATCTATGGTCACATCAGCTTAATTTGTAGCTTACTCACTGTATAACGATTATGGCTAGCTGTGACATTCAACAGTAATTACTGTTTATTAGTATAAATGGCAAGCTTAGATGACCTGTCCACTTTTTCCGACCTGTCGCTCATCACCTGGAATGTTAGGGGGCTTAATAATGCTTGAAAAGGGAAGCACATACTACATTATATGCAACGACACAGGATTGACATTGCATTTCTTCAAAAAACCCATTTGCCCAGAACTGATGTCACTGCTTTTGCGTCCAGCTGGGGCCCTCATCGCTATTTTACGAACTATAGTTCTTATACTAGGGGCACCGCAATATTAATACACAAACGTCTTCCTTTCCGGTTGCATGAAGTACGCAACGACAAAGATGGGCGTTATACAATCGTAGTTGGGCAGTTAATGGGTCATAGGATAGCATTTGTGAGTATATATGCCCCTAATATTGACAATCCGGAGTTTTTCCATGACCTGCATGCACACATTTTGCAGCTAGATGCAGAATATGTATGCAAGGGGGGACTTCAATTTATTATTAGACCCGGCCCTTGATAGTTCCTCGCCCTCCACAGACACTAAACCACGTGCACGCCGGGCGCTATTGGATCTGTGCGATTCAGTTGGGTTGATTGACATCTGGAGACAGCGCAATCTGACAGAACCCGCGTACTCTCACTACTCGGCCCAATATGATACGTGGACCAGGCTGGATTACTGGCTGCTTTCTCTCAATCTGTCTGCTTGGTATAAATCTTCCCAGCCTCTACCAAGAACGTATTCGGACCACTCTCCGGTGGTGTTAAAGGCTCGGATCCCCAGGCCAGAGGGCAGTGAGAGACAATGGAGATTCCCGGGGCGGGCCCTGTTGGACGAGCTATTTAGGACAGAGCTCCGCGTAGCAATAGAGGAGTATTTTGACCTAAATGTTGGCTCCGTAACCTCCTGGGCTATCGTTTGGGAAGCTTTTAAGGCCTAGACGCGCGGGGTCTGCATCTCCGAGCATGCGGGGTACTGAGGGACCTCAGGGCCACGATAACTTGTATTGAGCAGCAATTGAAGACATTAGATGGGGAGCAGATTGCAAATCCTGACCCGGACCGATTTAGTTTACGCCTGTCCCTGCTGGCGGACTTCAGGGAGGCCGCCGAAAGGGAAACTCACTTTTTAACTAAACATGGCATTGCCCGCCGCTATGGGGAAGGAGACATACCGGGGTCGTACACTGTCACGCCTTTAGAAGCCCTCGACCGGGCGATCTTGCATCACTGAAATTCAGTCCTCCTCAGGCCAAATCCTTACGGGCACCCCTGAAATAAGAGATGAATTTCTAGCATATTACACCACGTTATACACCTCTCGGGCGACTCACACCACAACAGAGCAGGGGGACTACTTGGCGGAAATTGCCATGGTCTACCTGGAAAAATATATGCAAGATTTCCTCGCGGAACCTTTTTCCGCAGAGGAAATCATTAGTGCTATAGATGCCATGAATGGCTCCACAGCCCCCGGCCTTGACGGTTTTTCAGGGGATTTTTATAAGGCATATAAGCACCTGCTGGCACCTTGTCTTTTAGAGGTCTATAATGAGGTGCTGGAGTGCAAAGAGCTACCTCCCACTTTGCGAGAAGCGGTAGTAATACTGCTACCCAAACCTGGGAAGGATCTGCTAGATTGTGTGTCGTACAGGCCACTTTCCCTTTTAAATCTGGCCTACAAAATCTTGGCCAAGATCATAGCTTTACGGTTGGCCTTATTGCTGGACCGGATTATTTTCCAGGCTCAGTCGGGATTTGTTCCTCATAGATCGACCGCCCTCAATTTGAGAACATTGTTTGCAGTACTCCATAGAATTTCGCCCGAGGTGCCGGCAGCAGCAATACTTCTGGACACTGAAAAGGCCTTTGATTCCTTGGAATGGCCGTTCTTCCTGGAAGTGATGAGGAGGATGGGCATGCCAAAAGGGTTTATAGACCTCACAGCTCTACACTATACTGCTCCCACCGCTCGTCTTCGCTTGAATGGCACGCTCTCACGTTCGTTCAGACTCACCCGTGGCACCAGGCAGGGGTGTCCACTTTCCCCGCTGCTTTGTATTTTAGCGATGGACCCCCAGGTCAGACATTTCCAGGAACGACATCTGCATAGAGGACTTCAGTTTAAGACAGGCCCTCTGCTCATCTCCCTCTACGCGGATGACATCATTCTCTATGTGCGTGCCCCCCGAGATAACCTTGAACCGCTAATACGGGAGATTATACGGTATGGCGGGTACTCTGGCCTGGGGATCAATTGGGGTAAATCAGAAATATTCCCACTCACTTCAGCCACCACGAGATGGGATTGTGAGTTTCCTCTTGCGTGGTGTGAGGACTCTGCAAAATATCTAGGAATCCATATCCACAAAGACACAGAACAGATTCTTCAATTGAATTATGGTCCCGCGATGCATAAATTAGAGGAACAAGTAGAAAGGTGGTTGAGACTCCCAATCTCCCTTGCAGGCAGGGTGGCGTTGATAAAAATGATTGTGCTCCCTAGGTTCCTGTATTTATTTAACAACATACCCATCCCGCTTCCTAACAGTTTTTTTCTAACGCTACGTTCTCATCTTATCCGGTTAGTTTGGGGTGGTGGGAGGCCCAGGGTTAGCTGGGATGCTATGACCTTGCCGTATGAAAGAGGGGGATTTGGGGTCCCTAACTTTCAGATTTATTATTTTGCTGTGCAGTGTAGTTATGCGTTATGCCCAGTTATCCTGGTATCATCCGGATGCGCGGATCCCCTATACTAAAGCCGAGGCCGACTTGGTTTTACCAGCCACCTTAAATACTATATTGCCACAGGGACACCCCAGAGACCCCCGAAAAATTCAAACTGTGTCTACTACCAGTTGGGCTTGGCGGAAATTGCAGAGAGTCACCAGGGCACCTACTATATACTCTCCCGATATCCCGATATTGAACAACTCATGGATCCCCATTATGCAAGAGAAATTAGTGCAACGTACACTCACCAAATACTCCATAAAAACAATTGGTGGCCTTTTCACGAGGGGTCACGTCTTTTCTAGTACTGATGAGGGGAGGTTTAGTGAGGCATCATTTATGGACCACTTTATTTTTAACCGGGTCCGCCGTGCACTACGTGCAGGGATATCTGAGTTCCCTATAGAGCCCGCACCATTCACCCCGTTGTCCATTATAATCACAGACCCTGCGGGTAACCACCTGATTTCTAAAATGTATAGAGCGTGCATGACTCTAGTCCCCAGTAGAGATGCCAGAGTCACAGAGGCGTGGGAGCAGGATTTAGGCCACCCGCTCCAAGACTCGCACTGGGATTTTTGTTGCACACAAATTAAAGAAGTCTCCCTGAATAGTCAACATAAATTATTACATTTCAAGTTTTGTGGAGAATTTATATGTCCCCGGAGAAAATGCACAAGATTGATCCTGATAGACCACTTACCTGCCTTAAATGCAGGGCACCGCATGCTGATTTTGCACACCTTGTCTGGAATTGCGTTAAAATTGGGGCCTATTGGCGAGCGGTGTGCAAGGAAATTGCAAAAATGATTATCCTGGAAGTTGAACCCACGCCTGAGACTGCTCTGTTGGGGTATGTGGGTGACTTCCCCAAGGGGGTACGCAGGTTCACGGCGATTGCGCTACTGTTGGTGAAAAGGGATAGCACTTAAATGGGGGTGTAGATCCTCTCCCACAGTCAAAGCCTGGTTACACAGCCTTACATACTGTAACACACACAGTGAGCTTTTTGCTAGCACTCAGTTTCCGGGATCCCGGCCAAAAGACATCTGGGGTCCTCTCAAAAGTTATCTACTTGAAATGAACGCTGCCCCCAACTCGCAACAGCCGGATGGGAGTGTACCCTCTGGAGTGGGATAAATAGTCTTAAGACGAGAAGCAAACACCCGAGTTATAAGTGCCCAGAGATTGTTAAGTAAATTAAGGTGGTTTGTTGAGAATTTATATTGGTATGTATTAAATATGCGAACGATCTTGCGGAATATTATCATAAATGCTTGTGATGTACGTTACCAGGGGATTGGGCTGGGCCGGACGCAGGACGGGTACCTCTCTGTATGTAAATCATCTCTTTTCTTGTTAAAGCCGTTATTTTTTCTTTCACTCTACAAGTTAACTGTGAGTACGCATATGCTGTATGTACTATTATGAAAATGATAAATAAAGTTAAAAAAAAAAAAAAAGTTGCAAAACATGCACAGATCAGCCAAGAGAACAAGACATGACACTCCACAAAGGGAAGACTAACGAGTGGGGCAGGGAAGGGGAAGACAGGGTGGTGGGAGAGCTGGGGGAGGGAATGGAAGGGGCAGTGGAGAGTCCCCAGAGCAGAAGGTTCATGTTTTACTTGTCCACAGCTATAGACAGTTTTAGGAAAGCTTGAGAGGTTCTGACTGTGTAATGAACACCCTAATCCCAAGAGATCAAAAGGGCCCCTGTGTAGGTTATGTCATTAATGGTAAGCATACTACCTGACTTATTAACATAGCTGCTATCTGCACAGTGTTAAAAATCTCAGAATCTCCCACTTTAACTTTCTCTGGCCTGTCCATAGGCACAGTTGGTATTGCTAACCAACGAGTTCCTCGCCATATTTCTGACCCCACATTCTTCTCCCTAGGATACATTAGAAATACAAATTCCTTTCTGCTTAGCCCAACTTCCAAAGTAAACTTGCTAAGCAGAGATATTCTCTGCAAATTAAACTGTTGGCACAGTTGGTATTGCTAACCAACACGCAACTCACCGTAATTCTTACCCCATGTTCATTTCCCTAGGATGCATTAGCGATAAAAAATCCTTTTTGCTTACCCAACTTCCAAAGCTAACTTGCTAAACAGGGCTATTCTCTGCAAATTAAACTGTATTGTATTTTGTACTGTGGATAGTGTGTTCCTAAATAACTCGCACAGAAAGAAAATGAAGTGCTCGCATTACTGTGTGAGAGCACAAATTGACAAAATTATGCAAAAATTGCCATACTCCTGATTTCACTGAATTGCTTTCCAAGGTACTGGCCATGCTGTGGTCCACAGGGGCCAAAGATGTTGGGTTCGTATTAGCAATGGAATCAGGAAAGGTAAAAGTCGATCCTCAGAAGACACTATCTAGGATACCCCAGTACCCATTGAAACTTGATGCGGAGGAAAGAATCCCCCCTGTGATAGCTAATATGATTAAGCAAGGAGTTTTAGTGCTGATTGTCAGTAGATGTAATTACTCAATTCTGCTGATATGCAAGACACTGCAAGGTGGACTCTGGCTACCTCCTCACTGAACTGACTCATAAAGGGCATAAGCCTTCAAAGGAAAAACTAATTCTGCCTCCACTGAGTGGGATATCTTGGTCATGAACTTTCTGCGCCACCTATCCTCTGATTAAGTTGAAGCCATTCTTAAGTTGGCCAGCCCAGTAACTGGCTTCTGGGTACGTATTTATCTGGACATGGCTGGATATTGTAGATGATGGGTTGTGCGCTGTGCCAAATTTGAAAACAAAAATCAAGATTATGTAAGAAAAGATACCCCAGAACCCTTGCAGGGATCAAACCAAGCTGAAAATGCCTTTGTAAAAATGAATCAAGTGTCAGCTTTTGCCCTTTCTCTAAGGCTCACTCACTATTTAAAACCTTTTACTTTGTAATGTCATGAGTGTAACAGATTTGTGCTTGGAATATTAATTCAGAGTCATGACAATCAGAAAAATTACATAGTCTATTATTCTTTAACTCTGTGGCTGGACTTCCACCATGTTTATGGTTTGTGGGGCTGCTACAAATTCTGTTGAAGTGTCTGAAAATATTGGGGGTCATTACGATGTAGGCGGATCGCCACCGCCCGCATGGCAGTGGCGATCCGCCCTACATCTCCCTCCGCCCGCCACCCATTTCCCCCCGCCATATTAGTATGGCGGGGGGACCCCGGCGGACGGAAAGACCGTCCGCCAGTTTTCCGCCTGTCAACCAGTTGACCGGGCGGAAAAGGGGCTAGATATGGTGGCGGTGTCTGCTAGACAGCGCCATCCATATTAGCATGGGTGCGGGAAGCAGCCTTTCCGTGGCGGCGATGCCGCCACGGAAAGGCATGCAGAGTTTGCTGTTGGGGGCCCGTTGGGGGCCCCCAGGGTATTGGGGGGGTGGGGGGTGCACATGGGGGGTACCTATGGTAACCCCCTACATTGTCATGGACAAGTTGGCAGGCACCGCGCGGTGCCTGTCACCTTGTGCATGACAATGCACACAGTGTATTTCCAGCATTGTGGCGGGCGGTGCTGTGAGCACCCCCCGCCACAATGCTGGGAATGGAGGATGCCACCGCCACGGTGGCGGTGGCAACCTAATCGCCGGTGCGGGACCGCCGCACCACTGGCGGCCGGTCCCAGCACCGCTAGGGTGGCGGGCGGATGAAAGTCCGCCCGCCATCCTAATAGGCCCCATTGTGTTGAATTCTACTCCAGCTGTTGTTGTGTCTCACTTTGTGGTCCACTTCGTCTTACTATGAAAACCGGGCACCTATCTATAGCCTGCTTATCCCGGGATGAGATTTTACTGTTGTTTGCTTCTCATACCACCCTGATTAGGTGTCCAGCCTTGAGACTTGCCACTTTAATACCCTCTTGTGAGGAGAGTGAGTCCCAAAACGATATTCTTGTAACTTCACATGTAACCAAATCCTCTGTTGGTTTAGTGCATGTGCCTATACCTAACTGCAAATTGATGTATTTTGTTGTTGGATCACGCCTCTGACATAATGATGGTGTCCTAGTTGCTGGTTTTGCTGTATGTACCATTTATCAAATTGTGGGAACGTTGTTCTTTACCAAATATGAAGTCTGCTCAATTTGCTCATGCCAGAGCATGCATTCTAGCCAAAGGATAGATTGTAACTCTGTACATGGACTCGAGTATGCGTTGACGTGAAGCACGACTTGTGGCTCCTCTGGATGCAGCAGGGGGTTGTTAACATCTGTTGGAATGCCCATTAAAAATGGGCAGGATGTTCAAAACCTTCCAAATGCACTACAATTACCCAAGAAAGTGGCAGTGGTAAAGGGTGCCATGTGCTAGCATCCTCACAATCATGTCTCAAGGGGTAATACCTCAGTTGATTCAGCCACTAAAAATGCTGCCCTGTTTAAAACAGCTGATGTTGTTAAGTATATTGTAAGAACTGATTTATTTTCTGTGCCTTCATTGAAAGATTTGTCTCAATTGCAGGAGGAAACCGCTGAAAGTAATAAACAGCCAAGCAAAAATGTAAAACAGACCCAGAGGGGGTGTTGAGAGACAGCACTGGGTCTGTTGTCACACTGAAATTTCTACTCTCCAACCTTGCAATTTTGTACCATGGAGCGCCTATTATAGAAGGGACAGCATGATACATGTCGCAGCACCCCACTGGTATGCCCTTCTTTTCTTCCATAGCCAAGACTACTGTTAGCCTTTTCCATCTGTCCATCCCATAATGCCCAAAAAGGTATCAAGACCACCCTGCTTCTCTCTTGGAGCCTCTTCATGCACCCTCAAATGGATTTTATCCAGATGCCGAAGTGTGCTGCCTACTCGTATGTTTTGGTTATTGTGTTTATTTGTTTCAGGACGGTTGCAAGTGTCCGTGCAAATGCCATCATGGTAGCTAAACAATAACTCAGAGATTTTATCCCTTGGTTTGGGCTACTGAATCATCTCTTGAGTGACAATGGGACACACTTTGTGTCAGCAGTCATTCAGGCAGTTTGCAAGGCTCTAGGTATAGACCAGAATTTCCATTGTTCATATAACACAGAATCAGTGGGGAAAAGAGAAAGGAAAAATAGTACCTTTAAGAACAAGTTTGTAAAAATATGCTCAGAAAGCGAACTGAAATGACCTGATGCACTGCCACTAGCGCTATTATCCCTTGAAGGAATTCCCTCAGAGAAAAGAAAATTAAGCCCTTATGAATAGTTATGGGCTGTCCCATGATGCTGCCCTCAAATCTTCCAGTCTCAGCTGCAAAGTTAGATTTACAACTAAATGATGATGCAGTCTTACAGTATTGCAGAAAGCTTATACGAAATCTATAGTTTGTTCTCGGATTCAAGCAACCTTACCTGAGTGTTGTGGACCCCATTAGATTCTGCTTATTACCAACACAGCCCCAAAATATCATGGACTGGCAACGTGCATCCACTCATCTCAACACAAGTGAGCTGTTCCTCCTGGAAACAACAGCATTCCTGCTTTTGCTTCTGGACCTATGCCTGGCCCCAGATTCCCTGCAGGGATTGCTTCTGTTGCTATCTTGCTGTCTGTCAATGGAGTAGACCCTTGATCCAGCGCTATCAATAAAATGTCTTCTCCTCTAGGCATTGACATCCAGGCTGAAAAACATCCTTCTTCACAACTATACCAATATGACGGTGGGGCCCATAACACATAAACATTCACTCTCTCATATAGTCCCTGGAACTCATCCGCCTTTACTTAGGAGAAAAAGTTAATGAGTTGCTGGAAGGAGACGGGATACCTTTTTAAAACAACATAATAATTCTCAAATTTCTCAGGTATTCCGCTCATTGGTCGATGGACCAACTAGTAGGAATCAGTTGATGGTGATTAAGACCAGCTCAATCACTATAAACTCTTATTAAACATTTACAATTATTATTGAGCTAAAGAACCACAGACTCGTAAATTTAATTATAATATAGTTTATCTAATTTTTATAAGCATGAATAAATTCAGTTTTATTAATCGGATCAATACATTTATTATCATTATAAGAATAAATTGAAATTGCAATGCATACCCTTTAGATGGAAAAATAAAGTTCGTCACAGCAGTTAAATTCAGATCTCAGCATAGAACTCCCAAAAACTGACTGTCTGTCCTACAAAACAGGCCTCCTCGACGGACCACCTATATAGGTTTTCCGCCACACTCTCGTTCTTTCTCAATCAGAATTATGAGTAAAAGATTAATCGTATTAAAATATAAAGGCCTATAGAAAAATAGCAAGCGGCTTCTTCAGCGTCAGTGTCCAGTGCTCAATAAAAATATGTAAAAACGGCGCTCCTCCTACTTAAGAGTAGGTCCTCTTATACCCTAATTCTAGCTTACTAAACAGAAATGTTACATTTTGGGGCGAGATTCATTCTAATTGGTCCATTTGAGGGGTGGCATACATCTCATTATTACCCTCCTTGCTCAAACCAGTTCCGAAGAATGTTCATAACTTTGTCCTTTCTCACGAGTTCAGGACATTACCAATCCAATTGACAGTCTTTATTTGTATCTTCTTTCCGATACTTTATTTTAAACAGTTCATTGTCCATTCACGAATGCACTGCTGGGTCTCACACTCGTTCGCTAAGTCCCCCTTTGGCACACGCTCAGGTAATAAGGTCATCACAACCTTGATCCCTCTTTCATCCTAGGCTTTGCAAATCACCACGTGATGCATTCGTTCACAGCTTTTCCTTCCGCTTGGAAGCCATCTTGCGCAAGCGCATTCTAGCTTGTTTGCCTCAGCAGCCATTTTTACAGCACGGCCTAGCAGGCCTGAGCGAACTATCATAGAAATAAACAGAAAATAGTTAAGAATAAAGAAAATAAGCCTTTTCGTTTCCCTCCCGTCATTCTACGTACCCCAGTTAGGTGTTACCTAGCAAAAGCGACATATAAAGCTACTTCTTACTTACCAACCGCTTTCTTGTGCCACCATACAATTTACTACATAGCACAAATCATGCAATATTATTCTAATTAGTACGCAAATCATTATGTTAGCGTTATTCACATTACCAATTGTAAGTTGATTAATTTGCACAGATACTGCATGTTACCAATAACACTTATAAAGAAAACATACGTTGTTGGTTATTCACTGAAACGAACAATTGTATTAATTATTATTGTTAATATTAGGGGGTTCAAAAGTTTCTCGTTTACCTTGCTCCATCACCCTCCAGGACCCCTTTCTATCTGCTTACCCACTACCACCCAATGTTGCCCCTACAGCCTGTCATCGTTACTGTAAGGGGGTGGATCAGAAGGAAAAACACTAACTGATAGGAGGAGGTTCATGGCAGCAGGGCCCAGTCCAGTGAGAAATGCTAAAAAAAGGAAAAGAGATAACAGTCAGGGATAAATGGAGAGGAATTACTGACAGATAGAAACAAGAAAGAAGAAAAACGGGCCGAGTGGAAGAACTAAAAGTGTTTGCTCTCCACAAACAGGGGGCAGTTATGAGAGGCAGAGCAGGATAAGTCACTCAGAATGAGAAAGAAGACAGAATCGCAGAGCAGAGCAGCAAGCAGAATGAAGGAGGGACTGAGAGATGCACAGGACATTAGGAGTGCAAAGGTGGAAACAGCTGGAGGCGGGTTCAGAAGGCCCATAGAGGGGCCCGATGAAGACAGCGGTTCAGCTGAGGAAGACACAGGTGCTACATGCCACCTAGGATGGTCAAAAAAGTGGGGGATGTGAAAGAGTGTGCCACAATCCTAGAGGACAGTGGCAAAGCCAGATGGGTTTTGTGTACCAGAAGGGAAGCTGGAGGGAATTTTGGAAGGTGAAGAATGCAGAGGGCACATTTGAGCCTCCTGGACTGATAGAGTATCTCTGGCTGATTATATTTTTGGGTAAGGTTTGGAAAGCAATGGAGATATATAAATAGATATGGTCCCAGGCGTGGGCTTCCAAAACCACAGGCAATCCTAGCCACAAATCAAAGGCCTGATACTGTGTATTATTATGAAGGTGATTTTTTATGTTGTTATTTTTTTTATTTAGCCCTAAAATGTTCTCTGCCAACAAAAAGAAGAGAAGTCTGAAACGACCCAAAAGAAAGTCGCCTAAAAGAGACAATGAAAACATTTTTATTAGCATTTCTTTCTTGTTCCCTTGTACTTACCTGGTCTCTTGTTCTGTTCTCGTGAGGGACGACGCCTGGAGGGTATGTCGGCGGCCTTCCTGAAAAAAAAGAGACAAGGTTACCCAAACGAAAAGTGAAGTTTTGTATGCTTTATTGTTTATTGGAGTTTATACTGCAAACTATACAATCTGACTATATTTCAGAAAATAAACCACAAAAGACTAATAATTGTTATGACTTAGTCTGTCTGATCCCACCCCTATATAGTTACCATCTCCGTGCGAGGTAAGCAGCCCTATCCCAGATATTGGATCTCATTTTTGGTCTGGCTTGCTCTCTTTTCTGCAGCCTTGAGTGTCCGGTTGGTAGTAGGATATGTTTTCACTGTGGAATGGAGAGTAAATGAAAGGCCTAACTATACTGAGCCCATGTTTCGGCAGAGTCACTGCTCTGCTTATGGAAGTAACTCCTAAGTGCTGCTGCTGGAAAAATACAATTGATTGATCTTCCTTCTTGCTGGATTTTAACGCATTTCCCTGTTGATGTAGGAGTAGTATCCCCTTGATTGGTGTGCCTGTCAGTCATAAAGACACTTGCTTTGATCTCTTCTACCATGGGCACCGACTGCTGGAGTTCGCCAGCATATCCCTCACTTCTCATCCTTTGGGATGGAGCAGGCCGGACAGCATCTTGCAATTAATGGCCCAGGATTTATCTGTGAGCACTGCAAGGAGAACATCTCTAGTGTTTTTGTTGGAATGACTGAGTTGTAGAGAACATTAATTTCAAATTACCCCATCCGTGTTCCCACTGGACTGTTTTTTCATGAACGCCTTCAGCAAGAAGGCTATGCACCTTTCATTGCGATACAAAAGGGGATGATGGACGGAACGCTTGAGCCAATCAAACACTCACCCCCAGTCAACTGATCTGGGTTTAATCCATCATCATTCTTTAGCTCACTCCACCACCCCAGTTCAGACATGGCCATATGCAAATCAGTCTGACCCTGTGCCTCATGGGAACAGTACAGCCCGAACTGCCAAGCCATGTCTTCCCTGGACCGGAAACAAGCATCCTAGGACCGGTTTCTGGCATTCCAGCCGTCATCAGCCAGGCTTGCTTGAATCCAGTGGCAAAGTGAGCAAGGGACCCACGTCTGGGCATACCCCCGCCAACTTAGGGCGAACAAAGCGATACAAAAGGGGATGATGGACGGAACGTTTGAGCCAATCAAACACTCACCCCCAGTCAACTGATCTGGGTTTTAATCCATCATCATTCTTTAGCTCACTCCACCACCCCAGTTCAGACATGGCCATATGCAAATCAGTCTGACCCTGTGCCTCATGGGAACAGTACAGCCCGAACTGCCAAGCCATGTCTTCCCTGGACCGGAAACAAGCATCCTAGGACCGGTTTCTGGCATTCCAGCCGTCATCAGCCAGGCTTGCTTCAATCCAGTGGCAAAGTGAGCAATGGACCCACGTCTGGGCATACCCCCGCCAACTTAGGGCGAACAAAGCGATACAAAAGGGGATGATGGACGGAACGTTTGAGCCAATCAAACACTCACCCCCAGTCAACTGATCTGGGTTTAATCCATTATCATTCTTTAGCTCACTCCACCACCCCAGTTCAGACATGGCCATATGCAAATCAGTCTGACCCTGTGCCTCATGGGAACAGTACAGCCCGAACTGCCAAGCCATGTCTTCCCTGGACCGGAAACAAGCATCCTAGGACCGGTTTCTGGCATTCCAGCCGTCATCAGCCAGGCTTGCTTGAATCCAGTGGCAAAGTGAGCAAGGGACCCACGTCTGGGCATACCCCCGCCAACTTAGGGCGAACAAAGCGATACAAAAGGGGATGATGGACGGAACGTTTGAGCCAATCAAACACTCACCCCCAGTCAACTGATCTGGGTTTAATCCATCATCATTCTTTAGCTCACTCCACCACCCCAGTTCAGACATGGCCATATGCAAATCAGTCTGACCCTGTGCCTCATGGGAACAGTACAGCCCGAACTGCTAAGCCATGTCTTCCCTGGACCGGAAACAAGCATCCTAGGACCGGTTTCTGGCATTCCAGCCGTCATCAGCCAGGCTTGCTTGAATCCAGTGGCAAAGTGAGCAAGGGACCCACGTCTGGGCATACCCCGCCAACTTAGGGCTGAACAAAGCAATACAAAAGGGATGATGGACGGAACGTTGAGCCAATCAAACACTCACCCCCAGTCAACTGATCTGGGTTTAATCCATCATCATTCTTTAGCTCACTCCACCACCCCAGTTCAGACATGGCCATATGCAAATCAGTCTGACCCTGTGCCTCATGGGAACAGTACAGCCCGAACTGCCAAGCCATGTCTTCCCTGGACCGGAAACAAGCATCCTAGGACCGGTTTCTGGCATTCCAGCCGTCATCAGCCAGGCTTGCTTGAATCCAGTGGCAAAGTGAGCAAGGGACCCACGTCTGGGCATACCCCGCCAACTTAGGGCTGAACAAAGCGATACAAAGGGGATGATGGACGGAACGTTTGAGCCAATCAAACACTCACCCCCAGTCAACTGATCTGGGTTTAATCCATCATCATTCTTTAGCTCACTCCACCACCCCAGTTCAGACATGGCCATATGCAAATCAGTCTGACCCTGTGCCTCATGGGAACAGTACAGCCCGAACTGCCAAGCCATGTCTTCCCTGGACCGGAAACAAGCATCCTAGGACCGGTTTCTGGCATTCCAGCCGTCATCAGCCAGGCTTGCTTGAATCCAGTGGCAAAGTGAGCAAGGGACCCACGTCTGGGCATACCCCCGCCAACTTAGGGCGAACAAGCGATACAAAGGGGATGATGGACGGAACGTTTGAGCCAATCAAACACTCACCCCCAGTCAACTGATCTGGGTTTAATCCATCATCATTCTTTAGCTCACTCCACCACCCCAGTTCAGACATGGCCATATGCAAATCAGTCTGACCCTGTGCCTCATGGGAACAGTACAGCCCGAACTGCCAAGCCATGTCTTCCCTGGACCGGAAACAAGCATCCTAGGACCGGTTTCTGGCATTCCAGCCGTCATCAGCCAGGCTTGCTTGAATCCAGTGGCAAAGTGAGCAAGGGACCCACGTCTTGGCATACCCCCGCCAACTTAGGGCTGAACAAAGCGATACAAAGGGATGATGGACGGAACGTTTGAGCCAATCAAACACTCACCCCCAGTCAACTGATCTGGGTTTAATCCATCATCATTCTTTAGCTCACTCCGCCACCCCAGTTCAGACAAGGCCATATGCAAATCAGTCTGACCCTGTGCCTCATGGGAACAGTACAGCCCGAACTGCCAAGCCATGTCTTCCCTGGACCGGAAACAAGCATCCTAGGACCGGTTTCTGGCATTCCAGCCGTCATCAGCCAGGCTTGCTTGAATCCAGTGGCAAAGTGAGCAAGGGACCACGTCTGGGCATACCCCGCCAACTTAGGGCGAACAAAGCGATACAAAAGGGGATGATGGACGGAACGCTTGAGCCAATCAAACACTCACCCCCAGTCAACTGATCTGGGTTTAATCCATCATCATTCTTTAGCTCACTCCACCACCCCAGTTCAGACATGGCCATATGCAAATCAGTCTGACCCTGTGCCTCATGGGAACAGTACAGCCCGAACTGCCAAGCCATGTCTTCCCTGGACCGGAAACAAGCATCCTAGGACCGGTTCCTGGCATTCCAGCCGTCATCAGCCAGGCTTGCTTGAATCCAGTGGCAAAGTGAGCAAGGGACCCACGTCTGGGCATACCCCGCCAACTTAGGGCGAACAAAGCGATACAAAGGGGATGATGGACGGAACGTTTGAGCCAATCAAACACTCACCCCCAGTCAACTGATCTGGGTTTAATCCATCATCATTCTTTAGCTCACTCCACCACTCCAGTTCAGACATGGCCATATGCAAATCAGTCTGATCCTGTGCCTCATGGGAACAGTACAGCCCGAACTGCCAAGCCATGTCTTCCCTGACCGGAAACAAGCATCCTAGGACCGGTTTCTGGCATTCCAGCCGTCATCAGCCAGGCTTGCTTGAATCCAGTGGCAAAGTGAGCAAGGGACCCACGTCCAGGCATACCCTGCCAACTTAGGGCGAACAAGCTTACAAAGGGGATGATGGACGAACGCTTGGAGCCAATCAAAATCTCACTCTCAGTCAACTGATCTGGGTTTAATCCATCATCATTCTTTAGCTCACTCCACCACCCCAGTTCAGACATGGCCATATGCAAATCAGTCTGACCCTGTGCTCATGGGAACAGTACAGCCCGAACTGCCAAGCCATGTCTTCCCTGGACCGGAAACAAGCATCCTAGGACCGGTTTCTGGCATTCAGCCGTCATCAGCCAGGCTTGCTTGAATCCAGTGGCAAAGTGAGCAAGGGACCCACGTCTGGGCATACCCCGCCAACTTAGGGCGAACAAAGCGATACAAAGGGGATGATGGACGGAACGTTTGAGCCAATCAAACACTCACCCCCAGTCAACTGATCTGGGTTTAATCCATCATCATTCTTTAGCTCACTCCACCACCCCAGTTCAGACATGGCCATATGCAAATCAGTCTGACCCTGTGCCTCATGGGAACAGTACAGCCCGAACTGCCAAGCCATGTCTTCCCTGGACCGGAAACAAGCATCCTAGGACCGGTTTCTGGCATTCCAGCTGTCATCAGCCAGGCTTGCTGGATGCTTGTTTCCGGTCCAGGGAAGACATGGCTTGGCAGTTCGGGCTGTCCTGTTCCCATGAGGCACAGGGTCAGACTGATTTGCATATGGCCATGTCTGAACTGGTGTGGTGGAGTGAGCTAAAGAATGATGATGGATTAAACCCAGATCAGTTGACTGGGGTGAGTGTTTGATTGGCTCAAACGCTCCGTCCATCATCCCCTTTGTATCGCTATGTTCGCCCTAAGTTGGCGGGGTATGCCCAGACGTGGTCCCTTGCTCACTTTGCCACTGGATTCAAGCAAGCCTGGCTGATGACGGCTGGAATGCCAGAAACCGGTCCTAGGATGCTTGTTTCCGGTCCAGGGAAGACATGGCTTGGCAGTTCGGCTGTACTGTTCCCATGAGGCACAGGGTCAGACTGATTTGCATATGGCCATGTCTGAACTGGGGTGGTGGAGTGAGCTAAAGAATGATGATGGATTAAACCCAGATCAGTTGACTGGGGTGAGTGTTTGATTGGTTCAAACGTTCCGTCCATCATCCCCTTTTGTATCGCTTGTTCAGCCCTAAGTTGGCGGGGGTATGCCCAGACATGGGTCCCTTGCTCACTTTGCCACTGGATTCAAGCAAGCCTGGCTGATGACGGCTGGAATGCCAGAAACCGGTCCTAGGATGCTTGTTTCGGTCCAGGGAAGACATGGCTTGGCAGTTCGGGCTGTACTGTTCCCATGAGGCACAGGGTCAGACTGATTTGCATATGGCCATGTCTGAACTGGGGTGGTGGAGTGAGCTAAAGAATGATGATGGATTAAACCCAGATCAGTTGACTGGGGGTGAGTGTTTGATTGGCTCAAACGTTCCGTCCATCATCCCCTTTGTATCGCTTGTTCGCCCTAAGTTGGCGGGGTATGCCCAGACGTGGGTCCCTTGCTCACTTTGCCACTGGATTCAAGCAAGCCTGGCTGATGACGGGTGGAATGCCAGAAACCGGTCCTAGGATGCTTGTTTCCGGTCCAGGGAAGACATGGCTTGGCAGTTCGGGCTGTACTGTTCCCATGAGGCACAGGGTCAGACTGATTTGCATATGGCCATGTCTGAACTGGGGTGGTGGAGTGAGCTAAAGAATGATGATGGATTAAACCCAGATCAGTTGACTGGGGGTGAGTGTTTGATTGGCTCAAACGTTCCGTCCATCATCCCCTTTTGTATCGCTTTGTTCGCCCTAAGTTGCGGGGGTATGCCCAGACGTGGGTCCCTTGCTCACTTTGCCACTGGATTCAAGCAAGCCTGGCTGATGACGGCTGGAATGCCAGAAACTGGTCCTAGGATGCTTGTTTCGGTCCAGGGAAGACATGGCTTGGCAGTTCGGGCTGTACTGTTCCCATGAGGCACAGGGTCAGACTGATTTGAATATGGCCATGTCTGAACTGGGGTGGTGGAGTGAGCTAAAGAATGATGATGGATTAAACCCAGATCAGTTGACTGGGGGTGAGTGTTTGATTGGCTCAAACGTTCCGTCCATCATCCCTTTTGTATCGCTTGTTCGCCCTAAGTTGGCGGGGTATGCCCAGACGTGGGTCCCTTGCTCACTTTGCCACTGGATTCAAGCAAGCCTGGCTGATGACGGCTGGAATGCCAGAAACCGGTCCTTGGATGCTTGTTTCCGGTCCAGGGAAGACATGGCTTGGCAGTTCGGGCTGTACTGTTCCCATGAGGCACAGGGTCAGACTGATTTGCATATGGCCATGTCTGAACTGGGGTGGTGGAGTGAGATAAAGAATGATGATGGATTAAACCCAGATCAGTTGACTGGGGGTGAGTGTTTGATTGGCTCAAACGTTCCGTCCATCATCCCCTTTTGTATCGCTTTGTTCGCCCTAAGTTGGCGGGGGTATGCCCAGACGTGGGTCCCTTGCTCACTTTGCCACTGGATTCAAGCAAGCCTGGCTGATGACGGCTGGAATGCCAGAAACCGGTCCTAGGATGCTTGTTTCCGGTCCAGGGAAGACATGGCTTGGCAGTTCGGGCTGTACTGTTCCCATGAGGCACAGGGTCAGACTGATTTGCATATGGCCATGTCTGAACTGGGGTGGTGGAGTGAGCTAAAGAATGATGATGGATTAAACCCAGATCAGTTGACTGGGGGTGAGTGTTTGATTGGCTCAAACGTTCCGTCCATCATCCCCTTTTGTATCGCTTTGTTCGCCCTAAGTTGGCGGGGTATGCCCAGACGTGGGTCCCTTGCTCACTTTGCCACTGGATTCAAGCAAGCCTGGCTGATGACGGCTGGAATGCCAGAAACCGGTCCTAGGATGCTTGTTTCCGGTCCAGGGAAGACATGGCTTGGCAGTTCGGGCTGTACTGTTCCCATGAGGCACAGGGTCAGACTGATTTGCATATGGCCATGTCTGAACTGGGGTGGTGGAGTGAGCTAAAGAATGATGATGGATTAAACCCAGATCAGTTGACTGGGGGTGAGTGTTTGATTGGCTCAAACGTTCCGTCCATCATCCCCTTTTGTATCGCTTTGTTCGCCCTAAGTTGGCGGGGGTATGCCCAGACGTGGGTCCCTTGCTCACTTTGCCACTGGATTCAAGCAAGCCTGGCTGATGACGGCTGGAATGCCAGAAACCGGTCCTAGGATGCTTGTTTCCGGTCCAGGGAAGACATGGCTTGGCAGTTCGGGCTGTACTGTTCCCATGAGGCACAGGGTCAGACTGATTTGCATATGGCCATGTCTGAACTGGGGTGGAGGAGTGAGCTAAAGAATGATGATGGATTAAACCCAGATCAGTTGACTGGGGGTGAGTGTTTGATTGGCTCAAACGTTCCGTCCATCATCCCCTTTTGTATCGCTATGCACCTTTCATTGGCAGATCCCGAGACTATCCATGGCTACCCCTGAACTGGACTGGGACCTGTTATTCAGGATATGTCATTCCTGCAATAAGACACTTTGGTGATCACCCTTCATAGCGAAGGTGGGTGTTATGTTGTAAATACCACACGTACTCCAAGTACAATTCTTTGTTAGGACCGGAGGCGAGGATTATGCTCAACTTTCTCTATTCCTTGTTCCAGCAGTATCTTCAACTTTAAAACAAAAAACTAATGTTCCCATCAAGCACTCAGGATCATATCCAATCTTCCAAAGAGCAGTCCCCGAGGGATCCAGGGGCGTGTACTTCCTTCTTGACCTCTTTCTTTCCTGATTTCCAGCAGATAAGTACTTGTTTGTTTACTCTGACTAGAAATGTCTCATAACAGCTTAATTTTCGATTTTGATGATTGTGCTTCCTAAGGCTTGCTTAGTGCTGCGTTTTGTGTGTGGGCGCACGCGTTTTGTATGGTTCGGGGCCGCGGGAGCGTTTCTTGCGCTCCGCTCGCGGCCCCTCATTGCCAGGCAGCGGTGCGGTGCTCTTCGCAGACACAGGGGGCGTGTGTCCGCGTCTCGCTGATCCCAAGCCGTACTGCCTGGCGGGATCAGCGAGCGCTCGCCATTTCACCGCGCCCGACTCCAGCTGCCTGGATCTTTGCCTGGAAGTTCTGACACCCGCGTGTAAGTGGGTCCGTAAAAAGGATTGCCTCACCTTGCCTGACGCCCGCGTAGCGGGTCAGTATTGTGATTCAAGTACGCCCTCCTGAAGGGTTGGTAATTACACGCGTAGTTCGCGTGAGCGCCAGTAGAGCGTGGGAGGCTTTAAGGGGCGGGCCCAGGCGCAAGACACCCGTTGGATTACAAGGGTGAGTCGCCCCTCGAGGTTTTCAAACCCCATTAGCTCCTGGGGAGCGCCAAAAATTAGTGTCCTTTGGTCACGCTAGGACTGGCCTTTAGCTGCATGGTTCCCAGTGGTAACTCATAGAGCGCCATTACTCAGGTCTTTCACTGGGTTGAGCCCTTTTTGGTAGTGCAGAGCACTTAGTCTGAGAGCGCAGTACAAGGCTCCTAACTGTCCAGTTTGCCGGCCCTTGCCCATAGGTGGTGCTCGCTTTCATCATCATGGAGGAGGACTATACAGAGGAGGAGTCTCTGCAGGTGCTCCCCCTTGATGATGAATTTTGCGATGCGGTGGATTCTTCCATCCACCAGGCAGTGGCGGCTGCCATTGCCCATTTGAACGCCGAATAATGCAATTTGCATACGCCTGTCAGGCTGACCAGTCCCAACGCGCTCAGAAGCGCAAAAGCGCCCCAGGTATGGAAGTAGGGGCTTTTGAACGCCTAAAGAAAGCTTTCCTGGCTCGAGCGGACTCAAATAAACGTAATAAACCTATCTTTTGAAACTTAAAAAAAAGTTAAAGACCACCAACCCTTACAGACTGCTGGGCTAAACTGACTCAGCATTCAAAACATTCCTACAGCCCAGAGGATGTTACGTTGTGCTGTCATCGATGACCACCAGATTGCTCAGATCACCCAGACAACGATGACAGAGACAACATTCCAACACTAGGTTTACAATGCTGGATAAGAACATAACACATCATCCCCCATACAATATTTACAAAAAAGATAATAAAACAATTGGAAAAACAGAGAAAAGAAAAAAACAAGAATGCAATAATATGGCACATAACTAAGACAAATAAGCAGCGGCAGTTCCTCTATTGGAGCGTCGGGGCGTTGACCCACTATTTATTTGCCCCCATCCTAGTCACTGCAGTGTTCCCCTTTATGAAAAATGTAATATATTTTTTATTTCTAGCCACGGCACAGCATTTTGTTTCAGGCGCGGCCGGGCCTGATTGCAGCAGGTGACTGGATTACGAGGCGTGCGGTGTGGGGGAGGGGTTTCACAACACTGACGTCAGCTCAGCTGACTGAGCAGAGCACTTACAAGTACGCATGTCAGGTTGGCCGGCTGCCTTTCAGCGAACAGCAGGGCCGGACTGGCCATAGCGGGCACCGGGCGTTTCCCCGGTAGGCCGCTAGGGTGGGGGCCGGTTTTGGGCCCCTCGGGGGCCGGTTTTGTTACTGGGAGTCAGCAATATCGGCCCCCGGTAACAAAATCGGCCGAAACCGGCCCTCGCAAACTGCTCGGCTGCACTCCCCCTCCCCCCAGGGGGGGACGGCCGAGCAGTTTGCCAGGGCCGTTTTCTGTTCCCAGTCCGGCCCTGGCGAACAGCCTAACATGCACACTGGAGTCTCTACAGGCCTCTCACCCATTGGAATAAGTGGACCAGGGGGAGGGTAACAGCCGTAGCCCATCGGACTCCTGATGAGCGCTGAGTTTCCCTGACCAAGCCAATCCTGGCGTTGCAAAAGAGCAGCAACTGGATTGGCTTAGGATGACAGTTACTAGGCCTCTCGGAAAGCGCGGGGTGGGGGGAGAAGAATTCAGGTCCAGGCCAGAACAATGGCCAATCACTGCATGGCTTTATGATGAAGCCATGCAGTGATTGGCTATTTCTGTTCCTTGCTCTCCTCCTTCCTTTTCGTGCGCTGCGCACCAGCAACAGCATTGTGCGCGAAGAGTGGTGGAGGAGAGCAGCTTCAACAAACTTCCCAGATCTGCACTGCAGCTCCTGACCTGGGCTCGCTTCGAATTACTCCATACAACCGGTAATTACTCTGGGTCAAAGTGTGTAGTAAGGGCGAGGAGCATTTCATGACCTTGCACATAGTAGGGGAGAAATCAAGCCTTGTTGCAGCGTCTCGTGAGCAGTAACAGCCGTCTAGAGAGCGGGTGCCACTTCGTGCGCGTCTCTTTCCTGTTTAAACATTGACATTGACCATTTACCAGCTCCGCGGTGTGATTTATTACAAGATGGTGTTAAAGAAAAGGTTTTGTTTAAGTGCAGAGTGTATGTTCTGCTCATAATGTAGCATGTTTTATCTCTTGGCTTTTTATGGGCAGCTAGGGGACACTTAAAAGGAACTGCATTGATTCAGAAGAGCGACTGACCTTCAGTCTTAGGTTTGATAGTGTGCTGTATTGGTGATGCATTAATAAAAGTCGAAAAATGGGCTTTCGCTGTGATACAAACTGTGCCGTCAGCCCCACCCCCAGATATGTGAATCTTCACTGACAGTCTGATATCGAAAGTCTCCTGGGCTAACAACCCCACGCTCCGCTGAAAACAAAGGTCTCACTGCTATCAGAAACCTACCAAACTTTCCTGCCAAGAGAGAGACCGTAATGCGGTGTTAATTTTGTCCTGTATTTTTTCATTTCTACTTAGTGTAATAAGCTTGGTTGTGCTGTATGGTGGCACAATTTTTGAATCGGTAGTTGAATTGTATTGTGTGTTCCTCTAACTGCACGCGCCAGCCTTGTGGTGTGCTTTTCATTGGATGGACAATACGAAAATGAACGTAAATTTTACAGAGCACTTGTCTCTGTATTGATTGAGGAGGTTGTTAAATATTGATCCATCCAACACAGTGTAGTATTTCAAAGATTTATTGTTGGAGTAAAAGTCATCAACCCTCACAGACCTCGATCCAGCATCAACTGCCAGAGCCACGCTCCAACCCAGAACATAAGAACATCTAGAACTATGGAACAACTTACATCATACAGTAACATAGTAAGTGTTCCTGACACAACCCATAACCATAACACATCTTCCCCTTTATAATGAAACACGAACAAGAAATCATTGATACAAGGTTAAAATAAGGAATGTGGATCAAGTAACATAAGGAGAATAAGAAAGAAAAGCATAATGATACAATTCAGAAAATAATAGCGGGAAGAAAAATAACGAACTAATCACAATAAAATCAACTTTACAGCACCATAACAGATGATGCAAAAACACATACACCAGTGTAATTAATGAGACCACATCACATAATCTTTATGCCAACTAGGCCTCGCTCTCGCCCTACCAGGATCCTTACTGGATGTGCCACAATACTCATTGGCAACGGCCCGTTGGAGCATTTGTGAACGTTGGTTGGCTACTTTCACCAATCGAGACATACTCCAAATATCACCAGAATCCAACACAAACCACATTTTTTTTAACATCAGAAATCACAAAAGGTCCCATAAATCTTGAACGTCCCTTCCTAACTATGCCAGGTTTTCTCACCAACACTGTATCGCCAACACACCAATTGGGCTTTCTGGTGCAATGCCTTCTGTCAAAATTGATTTTGTAATTGTTTTGATATCTCTCTCTTCGCACTCTCAACTCAGATGCAGAAGGTTGGTTGAGTACAGAAGTATCCAATCTCAACCAAGCTGGATTTAACTTACAATGTGGTTTTCTCCCCCTGAGTACAGCAAAAGGTGACACAGACGTCACACTATTGGGTGTTACTCTATGTGCCCACCAAGTCTCTCTCAAAGCCACTTTCAATGATTCCTTACTCAGGATTGCACGTTGAGCACAACTTTTAACAATTTTGTTCATGCTCTCTGCCAACCCATTCGCCTGTGGAGAATAGAGAGCAGTCTTAAAATGAACAATGGCTAAACTAGAAAGAAATTGCTCCATCTCCTGAGACACAAACTGTGCCCGATTATCAGTAATAAGAGTCTTTGGAATGCCTTCTCTAGAAAACTCATCTTTAAGGAACTCCATTACAGTTTGAGTATTTACAAAAGGTACACATTTAGTTACAACCCATTTGGATGTGTAATCCACAAGTAGAATCACATAACGCTCATCATGGGTCAACAACTCAAATGGACCAGCAATGTCCATTCCCAATTTTGTCCAGGGCTCAGCAGGCACCTCGATTGGTGAAATTGGTGCTGAGAAAGTCTTCTTAGATTTGTCATTGTTTGCACATTGCCAACAATCTTTTACCGCCTCCTCCACCTCATGGTCCATACCGGGCCACCAGTACCACTCACAAAGTCTTGCTTTGGTCTTGTTGCGACCCAAATGGCCTTCATGTGCCAAATTGATCAATTTGCTTTTTAAACGTTTGGGAGCCACCACACGCTTCCCTCTAAAGATCTTCCCATCCAAAATGCTCAATTCATCTTTAACGCTGAAGAAATTCTCCAAAGTGGGAGACAGCATCTTCCTCTCCGGCCAACTTTTCACAATGAAGTCCTTTAACATATCAAAATCAGGGTCACTTGAATAAGAATCAGCCCACTCCTTGTCTTCCAATGCAGACTCACAAATCCAATTCACTGTTACACAATCTACATTATCCACGTCAAGCTGAATTGGCAACCAGGACATGCAATCAGCCATACAATTCTTCAAACCAGGGATACATTCAACCACAAAATTATAGTTGGACAACCTATCCACCCATCTGGAGATTCTAGGAGAAAGATTATCCATCTCTCTACAAGTGAAAATCCTGGAAAGTGGTTTATGATCAGATCTCACAGTAAAAGGTATCCCCCACAGAAAGAATTTAAATTAAAGTACTGCCCAAAATACAGCCAGTGCCTCCCATTCAATAACAGAGTATCTCTCTTCCGCTCCTCTCAAAGCACGAGAGGCAAAAGCAACTACTTTTAACTCTCCATTGTCAACTTGGGCAAGTACGGCACCTAATCCACAGATACTTGCATCTGTGGTTAAGATTGTTCTCTTGTTTACATCAAAATGACCCAAAGTGGGTAATCTTGCAAAGCAATCCTTCACACAATTAAATGCCACTTCACATTCGTTGGACCATACATACTGAGAACCTTTTTTTAACAGAGATCTCAAAGGTTGAGAAATACAGGCAAAACTTTGGATGAATTTGGAGCAAAACTCCGCCAAACCAAAGAAGGAGCGCACCTGATCTTTGTTAACAGGCTTAGGAGCTTCCATTATACTCCTAGCCAACTCCAATTTAGGACTAATCCCTTCACTGGAAATTGTGTGACCTAAATAAGTCACAGATGTGACTCTGAACTTACACTTCTCTCTTTTGATTACCAAACCTGCACACAGCAATCTATCGAACACTTTCCACAAAATTCCATCATGTTCCACCAAATCTTTACCATACACCAGCATATCGTCTTGAAAAAACAAAACTTTATCCAAACCTTGCAACACCTGTTTCATGACTCTCTGGAAACATGCCGCAGCGGAGGCAAGTCTAAAAGGCATTCTAATAAACTGGAATGCTTCTATAGGTGTTACAAAGGAAGTTAAGTGTTTAGACTCCAGATGTAGCTTGACCTGGTGGTAAGCAGAGGACAAGTCCATAACACTAAAAATGTTGGCACCCTTAATGAGGGCCAAGGTCTCCGTGATATTCGGTAAAGGTTGTCTGTCAACTCAAATGAACTTATTCAAACCTCTCAAATCCGCACAAAAACGAATCTCTTTTCCACCATCCTTGGGTGCCAACACCACTGGAGCCAACCACTCAGAACTCTCAATTTCATCAATGACTCCTCTCTCCTTAAGCTTCTTGATCTCACGTTCCAATGGCTACATCATCATATGTGGAACCTTCCTCACTTTGGCAACACAAGGTATCGCACCACTCTTCAAAATAATCTTATGTTCAAAATTTTTAAGTAAACAAGATTGCTACCAAAAACCTTAGAAAATTTCGTACAAATATCCAAAGGTAATTCTTCTTTGGTCAGCACCAAAACTTTCTGTTTACTGTTGGGATTAAGTGTGATGCCCATGTCTCTCTGGTGTCTCCAACCAAGAAGGTTGTCACCCCTCTTCGCAACATAAATTTTACCAACCGTTTCACGATCAGCAAATTGGATCTTCTTCACACAATACCCAAGCACATCAATACTCACACCTCCATAACCCACAGGGTTGATATCAGGAGGCAACAGCTCAACATCCTCACTTCCAAATGTGGTAGTCCAATTCTTGTCACCAATCATCGTGTAGGGTGATCCAGAGTCCGCAAGAACCATTATTTTTTTTCCACCAATCATTATTTCACATTCAGGCATCTCAATCGGATCCTCACCCACACCCCCATCATCACGCACACTTGAAATAACCTTCACTTCTTCCTCTAAATAATTCACACTTTGCTGTTTGAATCCACGTCAAACACGAGCATAATGTCCTTTCTTGCCGCACTTTTTGCAAAATGCAAATCTTGCAAAGCATCCCGGACTGTTTGTCCAATGTCCTTCACTGCCACATCTGAAACATTTTGGACCTCCAGATCTAACATCAACAGAAGTATATTTTTTCTTATCAAATTTCTTATCAAAGTCCTTATTAACCACAAACCCAGTTCTATCATTATACTTGTCAACATGTTTATCAGCTCCCTTGACTTCATTGACAGATGGCTCTGTACCCACACCATCTTTACCTGCACCATCTTTACCTTTCTCATCACGCATTTCCCGTACCCACATACTTGTATTCTCCATTCCTTCAATAATAGCAACAGCATCTTTTAGATTAGGATTCTTACTTAACAACTTTTCTTGTACTTTGACGTTATTTGTGCATCTGACAATTTGATCTCTGATTAATGAATCAGTTAAATGTTCAAAATCACACGTACGAGCTAATGTTTTGAGAGCAGCTGCATAGCTACTAATTTTCTCCATCTTGCCTTGCACCCTTGAAAAGAATTTATGTCTTTCCAACACTACATTAATTTGTGCCCCAAAATGTTTCTCAAGCATTAACACTGACATGTCGTATACATTACTAGGTTCACCACTGCCATCACCAATTTCAATTATGTCAAGACTCTCAAACATACACCTTCCCTCTATACCTAGGTTATGTAACAGTATAGCTTGTTTCCGATTAGCTGAAAATTTCTCACCCCGATAGCTATAAGGTAAGAATCAAAAATTAGTTTCCATCTTTTCCACGGTAATTCAGGCTCACCTTTCTCTGATAAAAAATGGGGAGGCTCTGATGAGGTTGACATGATAAAAATTGCTGTGGAAAACCTCAAGGAACACTGCTGCAAAAAATGTATATTTGTGTAGATGCAATTAAAGAATGAGCATATAACAATAGGCAACAAAACTTAATTGTCTCCAAATAGATGATGTAGTCAATATAGTTCAAGCATCTTACACAAAAAGAAACGAACCCCAAGTGAATGCTTGTCGACAACACCTTACACACAGAGAATATGTCCCACGACGTGAATTTACAATGTAAATTAAGTGTGTGTATCACTGCCAATACTTGACATGCACACACTGGTTCCCTCGACTTGAATCAAAGTGTGTGCATCACTGTGTGCACTTCAGATTCTTCTTCAACTTCTGAATGCTAGCTCTCCCGACGTGAATTAAAGTGTGTGCATCACTGCGTGCACTTCCGATTTTTTTTTTTTTTTAAACTTTACTTCCTGGCACTCCTTCACAGAACAAATTAAACTGATTCAACGTCGATTGTAGAGTATCCGCGACACGAAGAGAACAATAATGATATTCAAAATGGCCGCTCCCGTCAATGCGTCATGACGTCGACTTACTGAATGTCAAAGTTACTTCCAATATGGCCGCCAACACTCCGTAGTCTAGTGTTGCACTACGTTATCATGTCGGCATTAATCTTCGAATCCTGAAGCCGCATTCACAATGACAGTTGGGAAATCAGTACGCCATCAAAATCAGTACGTCATCACAATTATGGAGTACACTGCACGGCACACATCAATCTGGGTCGCAGGTCAAGTTCCACGTTGTCCAATCTTCACATCACCGCCACTTAGGGATACTTGCCGAGTATTCAGTTTTCCGGTGTACGTCGTCCCACACCAGTACGCTTCAACACAGCCAGCAGGAAAACCCGAAATTCACAATGTCTACCACGAAGACACTGCATCCAACGCGTAAGTTCGCTTTCCTTTTTCTTTTGTTTAGGGTTGATGTTCTCACAAGTCTTCAGCTCGTCGCCAATGTTAAATATTGATCCATCCAACACAGTGTAGTATTTCATTTTTTTTTTATTTTTTATTTTATTGAATTTTTTTAAACCATGAGGTACGGTACAAAGAGGTAAAATAAACATACAATTAATACTTGAGGAACACAGCAACATACAGTACAAATTCATATTGTTCAGTGCATATAAAAAAACATTTGAGCATTAATTCATCTTTAGTATCATTATCATACTGATCGAATTAAAAATGTATGCAACATGCTAAAGTTAAAGCAAGACACTCTCAGCTATCATTCAAAGCTTCCTTCCAGTTATATATAGGCCCCCATATACGTCTGCCAAGTTTTTCCTTTTTTACCCTTTCTCTCATAGATCCCTTTCTCCATATTATATATGGCTAACAGTTTAGCTAACCATTGTTGGAATAATGGGGCTGACCGATCCAACCAGGCAGAGGCGATAATAATCCGTAATGCAGCCATAGCAAGAAATAGGAAAAAATTAAACAGATTTTGTCTATCATTTGATTGAATCCCCAAGAGTATTAAAGCTGGATCTAGGACCACATGTATGTTCAGCGTTTGATCCATAAATTTTTCTATTGATTTTATTAAACTGTTCAGCTGGGGACAGGTCGCAAACATGTGTATTAAATCCGCTTCGGAGCTATCACAGCGGGAACACCTGGTTCCCACCTGACCACCCCATTGCGCTATCCGAGCCGGCGTGTAATACAGCCAATAAATCGTCTTAAACTGTTGAGCCTGCAATCCTGCCGAAACACAAGATACTTTGCCCCAATTCTAATGATTCGGAGAAGCAGTTCTGATCTATACCCAGTTTTTCCGCCCATTTTTTCTCATATTTCTCCAAGTCATCCGGTTTTGCAGCTTGGAGTTCTGCATAAATTTTCCTGATAGTACAATTCTCTCCTGCTCTTATAACATCTATTATTACCGATCTCTGAAAGCCGCACGGCCCCCCCCTTTTCCCGTTCAGGAAGCTCCGAAGCTGTAAATATTTAAAAAAAATTCTTAGATTAATCCCATACTCTTGCTGGATTTCGCTGAACATCCGCATGCCATTAGGACCAATCAAATCCCCCAACACCCTTACTCCCTTCTGTTCCCATTCTAACATAATTGTATCCGAAAAAATATCCGGGAGCATTGAATTACTGTAAAGCTGTGTGTGATAATTGAATCTTCCAATACCTATCTTCTTTTTAAAAACGGCCCAAATCTTATATGCGGCCAGCAAGGTCTTGAATTTTGTTTTTTTGTAGTAGCTAGGTTCTGTAAATTTCATGAAGCAGTTATTTGCATCCTCACCTAGTAACAGCTCATATACATCTGGAGTGCCCAATGTGTCTCTGGGATCCCCCCCAGCTCTCCCAAACAAAACAAACATATATTGAAACGCCGAAGCCCAGTAATACAATTTAAAATCTGGGACTGCCCACCCTCCTCTCTCCCTAGGCAGTGACATATATTTTATAGCCCGTCTAGTTTTCTCATGGGCCCATATAAACCTGTTCACCATGTGCTCGAGCGTATTCATCCAATGCTTCTCAAACTCTAACGGTATGGCCCTAAAAAGATAGAGTACTTTGGGAAGGAATACCATCTTTACCACATTACTACAGCCAACAAGAGTCATATGTAAATTATTCAATCGATCAAGGTGTTTTTTGGCTTTCCCTATAATTGGTTCGATGTTCTTTTTCACTAGTTTTCCCAAATCTGAAGTAACTTCAATACCTAGGTACGTAGCTGAATCAACCACTCTCGGATCTTCTAATTTAGCCCATTTATTTTGGACTATTAGCGTCTTCTGGCTATTTAACGCGTACCCGGAAATTGCACCAAAACTTTGAGCCTCCTCCTCTATTGCACCTATTGTGTCCCGGGGGTTAGAGGTAACCACCGCGACATTGTCTGCATAGGCCAAAATTTTGGTCTCCCACCCATGATACCGCATTGGGCTAATACTGCTAGAAGCATCCAGCTTTCTTAACAGGGGGTCGATGTATAGTGCGAAAAGCAAGGGCAGCCCTGCCTTGTCCCTCGATTAATTATCACAGGTGCCGTATACCCCCCATTCACTCTAATCCGCGCCCTTGAAGCCTTATATAAAACCTGTATGGCCTTAATATATCTGCTCCCATTTCCAAACCATTTCATCACATCCCAAAGGTAGTCCCAAGAGACCCTATCAAACGCTTTTTCAGCATCCATAAGGATTAAAGCCATAGGGCCCCCTGAGACTTCCACTGCATCAAATAGAGTTATGACTCTACGGGTGTGTTCTGTAGTCCCCCTCCCGGGAATAAAACCGTGTTGGCAAGGATGGACCATTTTCCCTATAATTTGATTCAGGCGAGTTGCCAAAGCCTTTGAATAAATTTTAACATCACTGTTCATCAGTGTAATAGGCCTATAAGAGCCTGGTTCTCTCGATGGTTTGCCCTTTTTTAAAAACACGATCATGTCCGCCCCTGCCCAGGAGTCGGGAGCAGCGTTCCCTTGTTGGGCTTGTTCAATTATAGCCACCAGATCTGGTCCTATTGCTTCAAGAAATGTTTTATAGAACTCTAAAGGAATTAAATCTGGTCCAGCAGCTTTCCCTGCCGGGAGACTCCTCAATGCCCCATAAATCTCGTCCCGCGTCAATACTAAATCCAGTGCCTCTCTGTCTTCGGGGTCAATAATTCTGTTCACGACTCCCTGTAGGTATTCCTGATTTACTCTCTGCTCCCCTCGCTGCTCTTCCCTATAGAGAACTTCGTAGTATCGACGAAAAACTTCGCGAATACCTAATGAGCCCTCTATTAGCTTTCCACCGCTGTCCATAATATCCCTAATTTCACCCGCCGCTGCTTTTTGCCTGAGTCTAACTGCCAGAGTGTGCCCTACCCTTTCGCTAAACTCGTAGCACTGTTCCCTTTTTGCAAGAAAGTTTTCTGCAGCTTTATTTGCAGCAGAGTCACTGATTTCCACCTTAGCTATTGCCAATCTCAATATTATATCATCGAGTGGTTTACTCATTTGTATTGCCCTTGCGAGCTCCTCCTCCGTATCTATCAGGACCTTGCACAAAGTTCTCATCTGTTGAGCCTCCCTCTTCTGCCGTCCCAGACTATAACTTAATGTCTCCCCCCTCACCCCGGCTTTAAACGTATCCCAAACAATCCCCGGGCTAGCACTCCCTCTATTAATCTCCCAGAACCCCTTAATCCACTGATTCATATGGGTCACGTATTCTACATCCTTTAAAAATCCTCGCTCAAAGGTCCATCCTTTCTCTTGTCTTTCCGCCCTTCCCCCAGTGAGCGTTAAAACTAAGGGGTTATGATCTGATATTACCCTGGGGTGCTTTTCCACCTTGCATCTTAATTTTAAGGAGTGAGACACGAAAAAATAGTCCAGTCTGGTAACAATCTTATGAGGTGCTGAAAAGAATGTAGATCCAGAATCTGTGGGGTTTAGCTGAGCCCATATATCAATAAGCCCGTTATTTTGAACAAGATTGGAAAGTGCCCCATACACTCTTTTCTTCCTGCCTAAATACCATCTTCCCCCTTCCCCCAGAGACCCCCAAGCCATTGATATTAAAGTCCCCACACATAATAACTGGGGAGGGCCAGGTTGCTAATTCAACGTCAATGAATTCTAGCGCTTCAGGATCATCCCCCGTAGACCCATAAATAGAACATAGTGTAAATGTTTCTTCTTGCCACTTGTATTCCACCATCACCCAGCGCCCCCATTTATCAGCTATTTTCATTTTAAAAGCGACATCATTTCGGCGAGATAGGATAGCGACCCCTCTAGTCCTTGTGCCCTGTTTGGTATTAACAATTAATTTAAAGCCTAGTTGTTCCATGAGATTGGGCCGACTGTCCTCAATATGGGTTTCCTGGATGCATAGGATGTCTACTCGCATTGTTTTTAGAATCACTGCCGCCCTTTGTCGCTTAGTCAGATCATTAAGGCCACATATATTAATAGATGCAATCCGGAGATTCATTATTTAATATTGATCATCTTGCCCTGCACAAACCCTACCTTATCAATTCTTTGTCTCTCTTGTTTAAGTGTTTTCATTTCAGCTCTATAATCTTTTATTCTTCGATGCACCCTGTACTGATACTTTACATTCCCTACCTTCCCTACCTTCATCCTCAAGTAGTAAGACATACTATACAGTACCGTAACCTCCCTCCCAAACAGCCCCAGGTGTCCCCACCCCCTCCAGCCCCCCCCCATTCCCCTGCCAGGCAAATAGGTCAAACATGACCTATGTGTGACCGCTGTGACTTCCAACGTGCGCCGCCGCCGGCTCCCCCTCCCCAATCACCCGATTCCCCATAAATATTACCCCCTTCCCTGTGCCCTGCTTATAATAATCCTAAAAAAGGTCATAAAAAATAGCATAAGCCAACAACCTAAGTAAACATATCTTTGAAGCTGACTGAGCGCCCCTAAGTGAGGCTAAGCATACCAGCATCGAGCGTGAAGCCAAAAAACAAAAGACATAGGTCTATGGGTGCCCTTCATTTAATTCCTACCGAAATGGGAGAGAAATCTTAGACCCCCCCGCTGCCTCCTTTGTTCCCTTCATCTCAGACAGGTATTCCTGTGCCTTTATCTCGGAGAAGAACATCCGCACCCTCCCTTTTACAACAACCTTAAGTCGAGCAGGGAATAACAGATAAGCCTCACACCCTAACCCTTGAAAGGGGGTTATTAGCTGTCGGAGCTTCCACCTCCTCTCAACGGTTGCATGGCAAAAATCTGGACGAGCGAAAAAAGTGTGGCCCTCATATGATCGTTTAGCATCAGGTCGTGCTCTGTCCAGAATTGCCTGCCGCAGAAGAAAGTTGCCAATATACACAAGAATGGCGCATTGTGCGCGAAGAGTGGTGGAGGAGAGCAGCTTCAACAAACTTCCCAGATCTGCACTGCAGCTCCTGACCTGGGCTCGCTTTGAATTACTCCATACAACCGGTAATTACTCTGGGTCAAAGTGTGTAGTAAGGGCGAGGAGCATTTCATGACCTTGCACATAGTAGGGGAGAAATCAAGCCTTGTTGCAGCCTCTCGTGAGCAGTAACAGCCGTCTAGAGAGCGTGTGCCACTTCGTGCGCGTCTCTTTCCTGTTTAAACATTGACATTGACCATTTACCTGCTCCGCGGTGTGATTTATTACAAGATGGTGTAAAAGAAAAGGTTTTGTTTAAGTGCAGAGTGTATGTTCTGCTCATAATGTAGCATGTTTTATCTCTTGGCTTTTTATGGGCAGCTAGGGGACACTTAAAAGGAACTGCATTGATTCAGAAGAGCGACTGACCTTCAGTCTTAGGTTTGATAGAGTGCTGTATTGGTGATGCATTAATAAAAGTCAAAAAATGAGCTTTCGCTGTGATACAAACTGTGCCGTCAGCCCCACCCCCAGATATGTGAATCTTCACTGATAGTCTGATATCAAAAGTCTCCTGGGCTAACAACCCCACGCTCCGCTGAAAACAAAGGTCTCACTGCTGTCAGAAACATACCAAACTTTCCTGCCAAGAGAGAGACCGTAATGCGGTGTTAATTTTGTCCTGTATTTTTTCATTTCTACTTAGGGGCCGATTCCGATCCGGGTCGGAAAGCTCTCCGACCGATCCGGATTCAGATTGTTTTCTGACCGAGCCGGACCCCTGGAGTCCGACCGAGCGAGTACGATGCGGCCGTATGCTGCCGCACTCGGTTCGGTCGGACTCCCATTGAAGTCAATGGGAGCCGGTCGTACGACGCGTACATGGGCTCCCACTGACTCAATGGGTACGTTGCGCACAAGGGGGACCCCTGTAGTGGGTACGTGTTGGTGCCATCCCCACCGTACACGCATGTATAGGGGGGACCCATGGGTCCCCCCTTTGTCTGACTCATACGGCTATGGGTGAAGGGGGGTCTGGCACGGACCCCCGAAGTCCGCTTCCGAGAGCTTTTTCATGTCGGAGGCTCTGACTCGATCCGGCTGTCCGGATCGTGCATCGTACTGGCTCAGTCGTAAAACGTCTCCATTGCGCGGTACGAATCGAGTGTGAACGAGTCGGACGGAGCGGTTCGGACCCGGAAATAAGTCGGTCGGCGATTTCGCGTTCAATCGTATCGTACTTGCTCGCTCGGACGACTGTTCGAATCGGTCGGGTAAACCGCGTTCGGCTCGTATTTTTTCCGGACGAATCGTATTCGGTGCGCTTCCGGCCGAGATCGGAATCGGCCCCTCAGTGTAATAAGCTTGGTTGTGCTGTATGGTGGCACAATTTTTGAATCGGTAGTTGAATTGTATTGTGTGTTCCTCTAACTGCACGTGCCAGCCTTGTGGTGTGCTTTTCATTGGATGGACAATACGAAAATGAACGTACATTTTACAGAGCACTTGTCTCTGTATTGATTGAGGAGGTTGTTAAATATTGATCCATCCAACACAGTGTAGTATTTCAAAGATTTATTGTTGGAGTAAAAGTCATCAACCCTCACAGACCTCGATCCAGCATCAACTGCCAGAGCCACGTTCCAACCCAGAACATAAGAACATCTAGAACTATGGAACAACTTACATCATACAGTGACATAGTAAGTGTTCCTGACACAACCCATAACCATAACAGAGGTGTAATGTACGCTTGCACGTTTTTGTGGCCTTCTTCTATATATCGAACTCAGGAGAGCCTGTAAACTATTGTACATTCGAAGAAACATCATCATAGGCGTCCCTTGGGTGAGAAAGTCTTGGGAGCAGATGTGCGTAGGGCTGTTTATTTCCTGGGAGTCAAACCACTGCCACAGTGCTTTGTCCACTTCCTTCGTAATCTCATGCATAGCACTATCTTCCACTACAGAGTCTTTACCTTTGTCGTCTCTCATATAAGTCACCCACATACTGGTTTTTTCCATACCTTCCTCTATGGCTATTGTTTCTTTCAAATCAGAGTTTTTAGCAAGAAGCTTTTCCTGAACCTTAACATTGTTCGTACATCTAACTATCTGATCCCTGACAAGAGAATCCGTAAGTTGTTCAAATTCACAGGTGGGTGCAAGTGTCTTCAATGTTACAACATAGCCTCCAATCTTCTATTGCTTTTTTCTGCACCCTTGTGAAGAATTTGTGTAATTCCTGCACAACATTTATTTTGGAACCAAGGTGCTTTTCTAGCATCATGACCGACATATCATAGACACCTTCACCATGCCCTATAGTAATCTCATCTAAGCTTTTGTACACATTCTTCCCTTCAAAACCCAAATTATGTAGCAATATAGCTTGTTTCCTAATGGGAGAACATTTTCCCCCACCAATAGTGAGTAAATAGGAGTCAAACAGCTGTTTCCACCTTTTCCATGGTAAAATTGGATCTCCCTTATCAGATAGAAACTGTGGTGGTTGGGACATGCAGCTGATGCCTTGGCATAGTGTAGATGACTCACCACCCAGCTTCCAAAATACATAAAAAACTACTATGCCAAGGACCAACCCTCAAAAACAAATGTGGTTCAATGTTAAACACAAAACTCAAACCTCGACAAATAAGTCAATAAAAATTGCACCCAGTATGTTGTTCACACCAATCTCCAAAGATGTGAAATAGAAAGAGAAAAAAGAAAGAGAAAAAAAAGAAAAACTTGAAATGCAAAATTATGGTGTGTGCATCACCGTGTAATCACAAATTTATTTATAAAGTTTTATATAGCGCGAACATGACCACCGGGGGTATCAGAGCGCTTTACAATATATGTGGCAAGAGGGTACATGTAAACAACCAAGAGTAACCTAAGAGAAGGAATCATATACATAAAATATCACAGCAGTAGAGAATAAATGAAGTGATAATTACACAGTCATAGGTGTCCGAACATCCTCATGACCCTTAATTGTCCAACATGGTAAACACAGCTAAAATTTCACAGTCAAAAGTGATCAAACATTCTCCTGAGTCATAAAATGTCAAGGCCGTAATATACAGAGCGAAAATTCACAGACATGAAAAGTCCGGGCATTCAAATGGACCAGGCCGCCGGGCCACGGATCGACAGTTAGGCCACGGCATCAAGAGGTGGGGCCAGGCTGAGGTAAGAATTTCTTCATTAGGAGCCTTTTGGCTTCTTTCTTGAAGAGGAACGTGGAAGGATTCGTCCTGAGTTCGGGGGGGAGGGAGTTCCAGATCCTTGGAGCCAAACCAGAGAAGGCACGATTGTAGGTCTTTTTTTTCATGAATTTATGGGGTTTGAGTAGTAGGGTGCTGGCACTTCTGGAGGCTCTCGAACCACATGAGGGCTCCAAATTCTGCGCGAGGTATTGCGGAGTCTGGTAGTGGATGGCTTTGTGTGCCATGCATGCAATTTTTAAGTGTATCCGGGCTTCATAAGGAAGCCAATTAAGGGCTAACAAGTCCGGAGAGATATGGTTGACTTTTTTGTGCCAGTTATGAGCCTAGCAGCAGAATTGAGGACAGCCCTAAGAGGAGCCGTCTTCACTCTGGGCAAGCCACACAGCGTAGCACTTCCATAGTCCAGCTTTCAAATCACTAGGGCTTGCACTGCAACCTTAAGGTCAGGAGCAGGAAGGTAGTGTTTGAGTTTTCTGAGGATGTTGAGTTGGAAGTTTGCTCCTTTGGTGAGGGAACTGATGTGCTTCTGCATGTTTAGGCTTTTGTCTAAAATGATCCCCAGAGAGGATGCCGAATCCACGAGGTAAGATCTGCATTTCAAGGCAGTGATCTGAGACAGCCATTGGTCCATGTCCAGGGATTTTTTCTGGGTAGAGATTAGGAGGAACTCAGGGGTCGATTCCGATTCGGGCCGGAAGCGCACCTAACAGTATTCGTCCGGAAAAAATACAAGCCGAATGCGTGTTTCCCGACCGAATCGTACACTCGTCCGGACGAACAAGTACGATGCGTAAAACAACCCAGTTACCGAACGAGCCGTACTCACCCAATCCAGCTCCTGTTCCCCGCCCGAGCCGGATCCGTAAACGCTGATTCGAGCCGCACGGAAGCAAATACACAGCACCTTCCGTCCGGACTAGTACGATGCGCATTCCGTACGTGCCGAACCCGTCGCTACGTCTGGCACGTTTGAGCATCCGGGCGAGCCGTACATAAGCTCCATTGTGCGCCACAAGACGATCCACGGCTACAAGATGAACAAGCCAGCGACGAGTACGAGTCGAAGACACGAGAAACCCGAACGAGACGATCCAAGCATGAATCCCATTGCGCAGGTCCTAGCTATACTCTACATCTATTACCGGGACCGGCACGGACGCGTACGGCGCAGACGGTAAGTCAAACACCAACAATACAAACAAACTACACGTACCCGAAATATGTCACACACACATAGGGATGCACAAATGACGTACACAAGCAACAGCAGAACCATAGGGGTGGGATGGCCAACACCAATGCCATACACACCCATAGGGGGATGGATGCCTACCACCAACACCACCCTACAACCACCCCTACTCATGGGTGGCTAGATGCCTGCCACCACCACCACCCCTACTCAGGGGGGCTGGATGCCTACCACTACCACCACCCCTACTCAGGGGGCATGGATGCCTGTCACTACTACCATACCCACCCTTAGGGGGCTGGATGCCTGCCACTACTACCACCCCTACTCAGGGGGCCTGGATGCCTGTCACTACCACCACCCCTTCTCGGGGGGGCATGGATGCCTGTCACTACTACCATCCCCACCCTTAGGGGGATGGATGCCTGCCACTACCACCACCCCTATCCAGGGGGGGCTGGATGCCTGTCACTACTACCATCCCCATCCTTAGGGGGATGGATGACTGCCACTACCACCACCACTATCCAGGGGGGCCTGGATGCCTGTCACTACTACCATACCCACCCTTAGGGGGCTGGATGCCTGCCACTACTACCACCCCTACTCAGGGGGGCCTGGATGCCTGTCACTACCACCACCCCTAATTATGGGTGCCTGGATGCCTGTCACTACTACCATCCCCACCCTTAGGGGTATGGATGCCTGCCACTACCACCACCCCTATCCAGGGGGCTGGATGCCTGTCACTACTACCATCCCCACCCTTAGGGGGATGGATGCCTGCCACTACCACCACCACTATCCAGGGGGCTGGATGCCTGTCACTACTACCATCCCCACTCATGGGGGGCTGGATGCCTGTCACTACTACCATCCCCACTCATGGGGGGATGGATGCCTACCACTACCACCACCCCTAATCATGGGTGCCTGGATGCCTGTCACTACTACCATCCCCACCCTTAGGGGGATGGATGCCTGCCACTACCACCACCCCTATCCAGGGGGGCTGGATGCCTGTCACTACTACCATCCCCACCCTTGGGGGATGGATGCCTGCCACTACCACCACCCCTACTCAGGGGGCCTGGATGCCTGCCACCACCACCACCCCTACTCAGGGGGGGGCTGGATGCCTGCCACTACCACCACCATTATCCAGGGGGGCCTGGATGCCTGTCACTACTACCATACCCACCCTTAGGGGGCTGGATGCCTGCCACTACTACCACCCCTACTCAGGGGGGCCTGGATGCCTGTTACTACCACCACCCCTAATCATGGGTGCCTGGATGTGTGTCACTACTACCATCCCCACCCTTAGGGGGATGGATGCCTGCCACTGCCACCACCCCTATCCAGGGGGGGCTGGATGCCTGTCACTACTACCATCCCCACACTTAGGGGGATGGATGCCTGCCACTACCACCACCACTATCCAGGGGGGGCTGGATGCCTGTCACTAATACCATCCCCACTCATGGGGGGCTGGATGCCTGTCACTACTACCATCCCCACTCATGGGGGGATGGATGCCTACCACTACCACCACCCCTAATCATGGGTGCCTGGATGCCTGTCACTACTACCATCCCCACCCTTAGGGGGATGGATGCCTGCCACTACCACCACCCCTATCCAGGGGGGGCTGGATGCCTGTCACTACTACCATCCCCACCCTTAGGGGGATGGATGCCTGCCACTACCACCACCACTATCCAGGGGGGGCTGGATGCCTGTCACTACCACCACCCCTAATCATGGGTGCCTGGATGCCTGTCACTACTACCATCCCCACCCTTAGGGGGATGGATGCCTGCCACTACCACCACCCCTATCCAGGGGGGGCTGGATGCCTGTCACTACTACCATCCCCACTCATGGGGGGATGGATGCCTACCACTACCACCACCCCTAATCATGGGTGCCTGGATGCCTGTCACTACTACCATCCCCACGCTTAGGGGGATGGATGCCTGCCACCACCACCACCCCTACTCAGGGGGGCTGGATGCCTGTCACTACTACCATCCCCACTCATGGGGGGATGGATGCCTACCACTAACACCACCCCTACTCATAGGATGGGTAATGTATGACACAACCAGCATACTCCCACATAAGGAATGACAGAAAATTACATCCCCCCCAACACCCTGACAAGCGTGTGTAGTCTGTGTCAAATGCCTACAAGACTGAACATGACATTGAACATACAATGTGACCCCCTAACACATGTGTCACACATAAATGTGTGTGGCCTCCACAATGCAAGCCGACCATGGCCACTGTGGCAATGGGCTCGAACACCCCATCACCACAGTGACCAAAAGGTAAGTGTGGGGTCCCATCACCACAGTGACCAAAAGGGAAGTGTGGTGTCCATAGCTGATGCACTTTTTGAACAGTGTGGCAATGGGGCTTAAAGCCCCATCACCACAGTGACCAAAAGGGAAGTGTGGTGTCCCATCACCACAGTGACCAAAAGGGAAGTGTGGTGTCCATAGCTGATGCACTTTTTGAACAGTGTGGCAATGGGGCTTAAAGCCCCATCACCACAGTGACCAAAAGGGAAGTGTGGTGTCCATAGCTGATGCACTTTTTGAACAGTGTGGCAATGGGGCCTAAAGCCCCATCACCACAGTGACCAAAAGGGAAGTGTGGTGTCCATAGCTGATACACTTTTTGAACAGTGTGGCAATGGGGCCTAAAGCCCCATCACCACAGTGACCAAAAGGAAGTGTGGTGTCCATAGCTGATGCACTTTTTGAACAGTGTGGCAATGGGGCCTAAAGTCCCATCACCACAGTGACCAAAAGGTAAGTATGGGGTCCATAGCTGATGCAACTTTTGAACAGTGTGGCAATGGGGCCGAAAGCACCATCACCACAGTGATCATAAGGTAAGTGTAGTAATGGTAAAAGCTGCCAAAGCCAAGCTGCATGGATGAATCCTGGTCACACAACAACAAACACATCAGTGGCATAGTAGTGCTTGTGTCCCATAGCAACATAGATTGGTCGAGGCAAACAGTGCAGTGTCACTGAAACATCGTTTTGGCCATGTGCATACAAACATCACCCATGGGGTCCCACATTGTCAACATTCACAATTAACACAATGACAGAAGTGACCATCATAATGCTGACCCACATATCTGCACCAATGGACACACAAATGTAGATATCCTGTGGAGACTGTAGATGTGAGGTGAACAAATACCATACCATGGCAGCAATGGGACATACAAACCATGATTATTGTGCTGACTGATGACCTAGGAGTCCCAGGGACAGCAGGGGAGAGCCACCAAACAACATACAGCCAATGGCACACTAAAGATATGCCAATGCAGTCGTGCTAAGGCACAAACACAAACAGGCAGACTCACACTGCATATCAAACACAACGGGTGATGGGGGGGTGTGCCAGTGTCCCCAGGCAACCACACAACACATGAGGAGGTCTGAATTCCAACCACACAGATGTGTATACAGTGCCATACAAAAGTTACTCATGGATCGGATACCCCTATATGGGCAATCAGGCATTGTTAGATGAGAGGGAGCCCAAATTACACATGTCACACAAGCTTGTAGGAACAGCAACTAACACAGCAAGAGACAGATCCACCACAGCACTACCCCCATGGACCCCACATTGTGCTGACACTAGCCTGCATGATAATCCCACTGTGATGACAAAGGTAGATGTCGTTCACCCTGTGAACCACAGCCATGTGTCCTGAGCAACAAACTACCATCACACCTACACAAGCTCTAATCAATCAGCACGGCCTGCCAGCCAAGGCCAATATGAAGGTAGGGGTCTAGCCGTGCAACAACTCACATTTGCACACACTCAACACCACACACCCTGATCTCCACCAATGTGCAGCAGTGAAGCTCACATGGACTGGTGACATTGCACATGCACCCATGACAATACCAGGGGTGGTGGTGGGAACTAAGGTGCAGAAAGCCATCACACATGGCCAGTCAACAAGACTCGTCAATGTCTGACACACAGCACAGTACGCTGTACATGGGCATGATGTGAAATCCACCACAATCAATGGGATCCTGGCCATAGTCACACACCAACGAAGAAGCCAAGTTGACACACTAAGAACACACGTACACAACTTCCAACATTGCAGCTCTGACCCTGAGGAGTGGCAGCAGTCACACACACAACGTGTCACAATCACTGAAAGCTACCACAAACTGTAAATCACATGACTTGTGTAAACAACAAGTGCCAAGGGGAATCTTGAATGTGTCCCGTCTGCGTTTGACCACAACCCCAGCCCTGACAACAAAGACAACCTGGGATGACAACCTCATGAACATTAGTTTGCCATGCACCCACATCACGGAGAAACCAGGTCCAAGATGCTGGATGAACACAGAACAACTCAGCAAGCATCACAAACAGGAACATCCCTAGGGACACAGCCTGTGTAGGAAAAGGGAAGGGAACACGCACAGACATGCTTACACAACACACAACACAGGCCCACGCAATGTCACCGGATTACACACTGCCATGAGGGCACTCCACTCCTGTGGAAGGTCCGCTGTGCCAAACCTTGTCTGTGCACGACCCAAACATGTCAGCAGAACACTCCGCCAGTGAGTCAACAACTACAACACACAGAAGGCTCTGCTCACATCAGCCTGGGTACGGGAGTGTCACGTCAGTCATCTGCATACACCCAAAACACCTGTCAAGCAAGTTGCACTGTATACACAGATGAGTCCTTCGACATTGATGTGCAAAACTGCATGTCCAGTGGAGCTGGGCACACAGTCAGGGAAATCGGAACATTGAACAGTGGTAAGCCCACCAGATGTGCATCAGTGTAAGCCAAAGATGTTCATTTACAAATGCTAAACGTACATCCCTGTGTCAAATGCTGAACATTACACCCTCAGACTGCAGCAAAGGATGCCATAGATCCAGACTACAACAGGACACATATCCCATGGACCACATGGAGTCCATCACAGCAACACTTCATTTTCCTGATATGAACACTATTACAACTGCAAATGCAGGATGCTACTCATCCACATCATGTACATCAAAATAAAACCCACAATTAAACAAAAAGAGGCTTTATTCAGCAAATGTCAAGGAAAACTCTGAAGTCCACAGGAAACTAAGGCCAATGGCCAGTCCAAAATCACAGTCCCAACAGGGTGATAAGTGACAACTGGTCACCCATTGCTTGCCTGCACTGGTACGGACAGGGGACATCCCCCTTGGAGGGGCATACAAGGGGCAGGCCAGGCACCGCATGGACAGGATCAGGGGATGGCAGAGTGAGGCAGTGAAGGGGTGGTGGGTGCAGGAGTGTCACCGGCAACTGCAGTGGAGGTGTCTGACTCAGGGAGGGCCGGCACCACTGTGGTACACAAGTCAGTTGGTGTGGGTGCTGCAACCACTGCAGTGGGCTGGTCTGATGTAGTGGACTGGGTCCCCACTGCAGTGCCCGAGTCAGACGGGGTGGTTGTGGACTCCACTGCAGTGCATGACTCCAAGGGAGTGGAAGGGTGGGCAGATGAGGTGGGCAGGACAGAGGGGGGGACCCGGTCTCCACACCAGTGGCACTAACAGGCAGAGCGTCTGGGTTGGGGGTGGAAGAGCAAGTGGCAGGGGGGGGCCTAAGCAGACTGGGGATGCTGTATCGGTGTGTGGGGGAACCTGGGGCAGGGTGTGGCAGGGGAACCTGTGGAGTGGTGGCCTGGGGGATGGAGGAGAGAGACTGGGTGGTGGAGCTGCGTGGTGGTGGTGGTGGGGTCTTGCTCTTCCTGGTCCGGGGGACTTCCGAATGGGGTCCTGTGTCTGCCTGCACCTGGGGGAGGGTGTCCGGGGGCGAGGGGCACTCCCCTCTGTGTGGGTGGACTTCCTCTTCCCCCGGTATGCTGGATCAGCAGGATCGGAGGGGAAGAGGCCGAGGTCACACAGGAAGATCTGCTGTGTAGGTGGGGTAGCAGGTGAGGCAAGGGAAGGGGTCTTGGAGGGAGAGGATTTGGAGGACTTCGGAGTGACTGTGGATGCCTGTGTGTGTGTCTGTTCCCCATCCCCTGTGTGTGTGGTATCAGTCCCCTGAGGATGCTTGTGGGCACGTCTTGCCTTTCTCTTGGGTGTGTCTGTGCTGCTCGTGTTTGTGTGCTTGGGTGATTGTGCAGGTGTGCATGTGCTTTGGACAGGTAGGGTGGCAGGAAGTGTGGATGGGGCAGAGGTGGGAGGGGTGAGGGACTGTTGGAGGAGGGACACGGCTGCCGTCAGGGAGGAGTCCATGGACTTATTGCTCCTCTGTAGGGCAGACATACCCGTCAAGATGCCCTCCATGAACGACACCAGCTGTGTCAACAGAGTGGTGTGTGCATGGAGGACACTCAGCATTGCTGTCTGCCCTACATGGAGCTGCTGAAGGAGGTACACAGACTCCTCACTCAGGGCAGCAGGGGACACAGGGGCAGGGGGTGCGGTGCCTGGCACGAAGGAGACACGCTCCCGAGCACGGGAGCCTCCACGGACCTCAGGAATGGGAGCCAATGGGAGGGCGGTGGTGGTGGTGGCGGGGCCAGAAAGACTAGCTGGCCTTTGGTGGCTGCTGAGACCCGCCTCCACAAGGGAGTCATCCTCCGAGCTGCTGTGGTCCTCAGCTGAGGTGGATGGTGCTGAGGACTCCTCGGTGTGGCTCCCCTCGCCCTCTGTGCCACTGGGTCCCTCTGACCACTCGTCGGATGCTGACCCAGTCTGGCTCCGCTGCTCCTCCTGGTCCGTGGAGCTGTCCCCTCCTGTGGCCGTGGATGTATCTGCAAACAATTAGGGAAACAAACAAACATCAGTCACCTGCACTGACCGCACACACCACAGTAAGTACAGCACATCACAGAGCAAGCCCTGGCATCCTTAGTTGAACATTGCCTAAAGTCCTCACACAGATTCGGGGAAGCCAATTGTCAGTCTGATGGTCAACCATGGGACTCACACCCCTCCTGCCCTTGCACCCATCTGTCCGGTGCCTGTCTGATGGTAAGACCCCAGTGTGGACACATGCACCACCTACACAGTTGTTGGACATTGCAGGGAACACAGTGAAGTATGTGAACATGCACACATCACATCTCTTGCCACTGAGTCAGTGCAGGTGTCCAGAGAAAGGGATGGCCAGAGTCTAAATAGAAATGCATGTGATGCATACCAGCACCAGACACCATGATCCACCCATGTCCGGATAGTCAATGCCACAATGGGGTGCATGTTGCACATGTCACTCCCCTGCAGGATCAGTCTTAGGAAGTTTAATGCCATGACACAGGCATGCGTGCAAAGTCATACATCACTGTCTCCAGTCACATGGCCATGGCAGCCAGCCAACAACAGTCTGCACTGTGTCACAATCCTAGGACATGGGGAATGCAAGTTATGTAACTGACAAGTGCACATGTCCATCCCCCAAAAACAACATCATCTGAACTACTATTTGTCCACGTCATACCAATTGGACATATGGGGGACACGAAACACAACTCTCTGAACATGAGCACCTCACAGTGTGCTGTGAATGAAAAACAGCTGCCTGAAAGTCACAGTCGCATACACCTGTGTGCACAGTCAAGTGATCAGACACCTATAAGTCACAGAAGTATCGTCTCTCATGGTCACATCTCAGATGGCATGCTGAGCCCTAACTGACAAACATACCAGTAGTCCTGACAACGAAGCCACAGCACAATGACACAGAGGCAGACACCTGAGGGAACATGTCACTGATCACAACATGTCAGATGATCCACGGGAGTGGGAGTACAGAGTGTATTGTATGCCCTGGAGTAGGCATGACTGTCCAGCTCCACCTGTAAGAGGGATGAGTCCTGGACAGTAGGCAGGTGTCTAAGCATGTGTGACACACTTGATATACATACTCCTGAGGCCCAAACATTGTTCCCACCCACAGCATGGGGGTGTGCCAAATACCCCAGGGACATGTGGTGAATCAGATCAGCAAGTGGACCACATATCAAAGTTACACCCAGATTACATGTCAGGACTTGGGCATTGTGTGAGCAATTGACCCACCCATGAATCCCACAACATAGTCACCGGAACAAATGCTGTCCCCCACCTTGAGCAAAGCAAAATGCAATGACACAGTCCCCAAGTGACACAATTTCCTGACTGTAAGGGCCACACATATGCGTACTCAGATGAGGAGTGGGCATGTCACAATAGAGGGACATGGGTCCTGGACCACAAGACTGATGTACTGTGGAAGTTTAACCAGGTCAGAGGAGGGCACATAGCATGTCAGACAAAGTGCACAGTGCTGTCATGGACTCACCCCCTCCTTGCTGCTGTCTGGCCTTCAGCTGCCCATCCAGGTCAGGGAAGACCACCGCCAGGATCCTGAGCATGTGGGGGGTCAGGGTCCGGTGTCCGCCCCTCATGCGGTGTCCAGCCTCGAAGGTCCTGCCACCTCTTCTGGCAGTTGCGGATCCGGCACTTGTAGTCCCCCACGGATCTTTCTGCCCGGGCGATGGTCAGCCAGATTTTCTGCTTCTGGTGGGCATCAACCTGTGAGGATGACAAAGTGAAAATGCCATTACTACACATGCAACATATCCGTGCATCACACAGTTGGATATACATGTCTCAATCACTGGGGCACATGATGTACACAGGCAGTGCAACGATGGCTATGAACAGTTTGCCAGCAGTTACTACATGGTATCATTGCATGGAAAGTAAACCTTGTTGGAATCCACTGTTACTGCACTGTACCTGTTCAGTGCATGTAACTACACACTTTGGGGGCTCAGAACTACTCAGTGAGCATGCTAGCCAGTGGTGTGCACACTGTAAGTCCTGCTAGTCAGACAACATGCAAAATTAGAAAGGCAGTGGACAGCACACTCACCTGCTCCCCTGGTGTCCCATACAGCTTGCTGTACTGTGGAAGGAGGCTGTCCAGCAGGGCCTGGTTCTCCTCAAGGCTGAAGGCTGGGGCTCTCTCCACAGTACATGCCATTGCAGTAGCCAGAGGATGCAGAGACAGCAGCAGTGTTGGTGGCAGATGTCGTCCTGGAGCATGTAGTGCAGGCAAGTGAGCTCTCAGGGGAACAGCCAGCATTATATGTGTGCTGCAGAGGCAGATACTGTCCCATGTGTCCAAAGTGATAGGTCCAAGTCGTTTGCATCTTCTGAATCTGACCAATCCATGGAATAGCAGCACTAATACACGCCCACAGCATCCTTCAAATCTTCAACTTCATGACACCCATGATTTTGCAACATTGTTGTGGCTGGCCAACTGAATTCACTGCATCAGACTCGTTGGAGCTTCGAAAACGCGTCCGTTGCCATGCCAGGCCCCAGCCAATGCGTGCGCACCGATCTGTCCATTGCTGTACAACGCGTATTTCGGGAACCAACGCGTACCCGCTCACAACAGATGCAATGGGCCGGCCGGGCACACCGATCGGTCCATTGCTGTACAACGCGTATTCCGGGGTACAACAGATGCAATGAGCCGGCCGGGCACACCGATCGGTCCATTGCTGTACAACGCGTATTTCGGGATACAACGCGTACCCGCTCACAACAGATGCAATGGGCCGGCCGGGCACACCGATCGGTCCATTGCTGTACAACGCGTATTTTGGGATACAACATATGCAATGGGCCGGCCGGGCACACCGATCGGTCCATTGCTGTACAACGCGTATTCCGGGATACAACAGATGCAATGGGCCGGCCGGGCACACCGATGGGTCCATTGCTGTACAACGCGTATTTCGGGATACAACGCGTACCCGCTCACAACAGATGCAATGGGCCGGCCGGGCACACCGATCGGTCCATTGCTGTACAACGCGTATTTCGGGATACAACGCGTACCCGCTCACAACAGATGCAATGGGCTGGCCGGGCACACCGATGGGTCCATTGCTGTACAACGCGTATTTCGGGATACAACGCGTACCCGCTCACAACAGATGCAATGGGCCGGCCGGGCACACCGATCGGTCCATTGCTGTACAACGCGTATTTTGGGATACAACATATGCAATGGGCCGGCCGGGCACACCGATCGGTCCATTGCTGTACAACTGCGTATTCCGGGATACAACAGATGCAATGGGCCGGCCGGGCACACCGATGGGTCCATTGCTGTACAACGCGTATTTCGGGATACAACGCGTACCCGCTCACAACAGATGCAATGGGCCGGCCGGGCACACCGATCGGTCCATTGCTGTACAACGCGTATTTCGGGATACAACGCGTACCCGCTCACAACAGATGCAATGGGCTGGCCGGGCACACCGATGGGTCCATTGCTGTACAACGCGTATTTCGGGATACAACGCGTACCCGCTCACAACAGATGCAATGGGCCGGCCGGGCACACCGATCGGTCCATTGCTGTACAACGCGTATTTCGGGATACAACGCGTACCCGCTCACAACAGATGCAATGGGCCGGCCGGGCACACCGATCGGTCCATTGCTGTACAACGCGTATTTTGGGATACAACGCGTACCCGCTCACAACAGATGCAATGGGCCGGCCGGGCACACCGATCGGTCCATTGCTTTACAACGCGTACCTGTACAGGTCAGTCGCATATGTCACCATGCTTGTCACTGGTGAACGTATGCCAGCCACATATACCTGCCAGAGACACAGGGGCACACCTACAACACCACACCCAGTCCACACTGTTTCCTAAGGCATGTAAGGCTGCATTACCTTTTCTGTGTATGGGGGTTAACATGTGGTTTCTGTGGTGGCACTTGTGGGCAGCCACACCCAGGCTGTGCATGTGTTAATGGGGACAGGGTCCTTTGTGTGTTGTGCACATGACCACTGTGATGTGCAACAGTTCATTTTGGAGCATGTGGCATGGTCACATTACCAGGTTGTGTATGTGTGTGACATGTCACATACCCCAGGGTCCCATGGGGGAAGGCATGTACGTCACAGGATGACCCATAGCCACAATAGTGATGTCCCTCCACAGTCTGTGTGCATGTTGTGTTTCCGATGTCTCTGATTCCATGTGCAAGATGGGAGACAGTCTCCACATCAACGTTGTTTGTGCATGGACTTTGATGTTGTGCGTCACTGGCGTCCATGTCTGTCCTGCGGAGGCGACCGGGGCCACTACCTGTGGGAGTCATGTTTGTTTTTCTGACGTGTACATGATACGCCATGTCATGCCAGTGTCCATGTGGCAAGACAGGGTCACTGGGAATCTAACTGTCAATGAGCTGTGATGCCTGTGGCGCATCTGTCCAGACATGTCACTGTGGTGTGTGTGTGGAACGTGACAGCAGGAAATGGGTACTGTGACACAGCCTAATGGTTTCCCATAGCACAACCTGGTACCTGTTGTGCACACATGTTGTACTGAGAAGTTAGATGATGGGCATGTAGGTGTGAGTTATGTCCGAACAGAACGGCACACACATCAAGTACTTGTGTCTCGTAATGATGTATCATGTAAAATTGAGTATGGTGAATGGCACATATGTGGGGTGACTGACAACCTTTCTTTCTTCAACCTATGCACTGCAGGGCTCCAGCTGTCCATAGACCATTCCCTGACCTGGCAACGATGGTGGAACGTGACAGCATCCGACGGTACCGCTTCACCAGGCAGCTGATTGATGATTTGGCAGTGCGCTTGGCACCACATTTGCAACCTGGCCGGACATACCCTACGGCGCTGACACCCAAGGTGAAGGTAATGGCAGCCCTACACTTCTTTGCCACCGGTACCTTTCAACACACTGTGGCGACTGCCGGTGGGATGTCACAGACTATGTTCAGCCGTGTGCTACGCGATGTTTTGGAGGCAATGTTGAGATGCCTGAACCAGTACATCTATTTCCCTACACGTCAACAACTCATTGACGTCAGGAGTGACTTCTATGCCCTGGGGATGATGCCACATGTCATTGGCTCCATTGATGGGACACATGTGGCTTTGATACCACCACAGGCACATGAGCAGGCATACCGGAACCGTAAACATTACCATTCGATCAATGCTCTGGTGGTATGTCTTGCAGATATGAGTATCACACATGTGTGTGCCCGTTTCCCTGGTTCAGCACACGATGCCTACGTGATGAGGAGTAGTCGCATCCCGAGGATGATGGCACAGATGCAGAACCAGCGTGCCTGGCTTGTCGGTGTGTACTGACTTTGTACCATTGTGTGTGTTCTGATCTGTAGTATTCCACCCACTTTTCCAACTCAGCTAATGTGCACTTGTCTGTCCGTAGGTGACTCCGGATACCCCAACATGCCGTGGTTGCTGACACCCCTCAGGAACCCTGTGACACCAGCCCAGATGCGCTACAATGAGGCACATGGTCAGACCAGGAGAGTGATTGAGCGGACCTTTGGTCTCCTGAAGAGCCGCTTCCGCTGCCTGGACAAGACAGGAGGGGCCCTCCCATATGCCCCAGCAAAGGTGTGCAAGATTGTCATCGTCTGCTGCATGCTGCACAACCTGGCAGGGCGGAAGGAGTTGCCTCTCATCCTGGATGACGATGACCAACGTCCGCCACCTGTGGAGGATCCTGGCCTGCACCACGCTGCCAGTGATGATGATGATGATGATGGTGATGTCCGCACACAGCTCATCACCAACTTCTTCAGCTGAATGTGAGTATCCAGGGAGATGTAATGTGAATGATGTGAGTTTGCATGATATGTGTGGGTGGTGCTCTGGTGCTGTTTGAGTGTGGCCACGTGCTACTTGACTGGATGCGTGCAGCAATGTGTCCTTACAGGTAGTCTGTACTCCCCAACAGTTTTGACATGCTAACTTGGTTTTGTGTAGTTGTCTTGTGACATGTATTGGGCATGAGTATTGCAGTTCTGTCCTGTTCTTCAGTGGTTTTAACTGTGTGTCATGTCTATCCTTCACAGGGTGCTTACTGAGTACTTTGGTCAACTTGGATCCCCCGACACCATGATTCAGCTTTCAGGGTGGCAGCAGTAGTTTGCCTACAAGTGATGTGCCACACACCCCTAGACTTCATATCTTCTGCACTTGTTGACTGTGTGGCCACTGCCACGTGGGTAAACCTTGCATTTGTAGTGGAAACAACATGTTGCAAATGTGTAATGAACCTGTGCTTCACTTTGGGATGTGCGTTGTCTGTGGTCACACATCTGACTGACATTTGCTTACTGCACCTGTGGGCTAGTTGACACAGACTCTGAATAGGTGTGGTGTCTGTGCATTCCACTGTATTTCCTGGCAACATCACTGTGGGCGATGAGTCCGATGGCCCTGGTGTCTCTGTGTTGTGTAGCCCTAGTGGTGTGTCTCCCTCATATGTGTCACGTCACCATGACTCACACGACGGTGTTGTACTTGCTGTAGCAGTTAGCATACACAGTGTAATTTAGCAGGTCATCATCACCATAACAGTATCCACATTTGAATAACAACAGAGGCAAGTATGGTGTACTAGTGATTTTATTTACAGAAATGTGTGTGTGTATAGTGCACAGGATGGTGGGTGCTGTACATTGGGATTGTGATCCAAAGTTCCCAGATGAGTTGGAAGTCTTGGTAGCAGAAATGTCCTGAGTGAAGTCCACAGTCATATGATACATTAGTCCAACTTGAACTCCCCATGTCATGTGGGAGAGTAGTGTTGCATTCGACAGGGTGAAACGTTTGCACACAAAGGAGAATTTCCGGAACAGGTGTTGGCTTCCTGGGGGATGTATGTGGCCATCAACCTCTCAGTTTTCCTTCCTCGGACGACCCCTCTTCTTTGGGGGGGGACCCTCCCGTGCAGGCTGCGGCGGTGCAGAGGAGTCTCCGCCAGAGTCCTCCTCCCTCCCTGTGGCGGTGTCAGTTATTGCAGCACCAGATGTTGTGGGCACACAGGGAGGTGTGGCCATGTTGGTGCTAATCTGGCGGAGGCATGTCAATATGTCCCTATGCACCGCTGTGAGTTCTTGCAATGTGTCCCACTTGGACTCCATGCGAGACATGTGTGTCTCCACACGGGACATGTGGGAGTCCAAGCGGGCAAGATGGGCAGCCTGCTGCTGTTGTATGTCCTTGAGGATCCCCACGACCTGTCTGACCTCTCCGGTGCTATCCTGGTACGCATCAGCGATGCGTGCCAGTTGTGGGTCATCATGCAGTCCAGACCCCTCTGCAAGCAGCGACCTATGTCTACCACCCCTCCCACCACCCCTGGCGACACGTGCAGGACCTGCGGTGGCATGCACAGGTGACCCAAGGCCCCCTTGGGGGTTGTTAGTGGTGTTGTCGTCCATTGCTCCACGCTGGGCCTGGGGCTCTGTGCTGTTGCTATCGGTGGTCCTTGGTCTGTCCGTGTCGGCGGGTTGGTCTGTGTGTTGGCAGTTGTTGGAGGGGTGGGTGCAGGGGGTGCAGGTGTTGGTCCAGCTGGTGCTGCATGATGACTCACACCGGAGGTGCCAGGTAGGTCTTCGCCATCCGAGGAGGGCAGAGGCTGTTCACACCAGTGAGCTCTGTGTCCCCCGGAGCCTGGGACAGGGACTCCTCCTCGCCTGCTGCTGTGTCCCCATCATCATCACCTGTATTTGGAAGAGACACACATTGTATGTTATGTTTCTACAGGCATCAATGGTTCACACACCTGACAGTTGTGACTGTACCTCTGGATGCGGGCATGTACATTGCATTGTCCTAAGTTGTCACAGTAAGAGGTTGATATTGGTGTAGCACATTGTCATGCATACCTGGGGCATTTCAATGTGAATGTTGAGGTGTGTGCATGGCCAGCATTTGTTGTATTTGGTGGACATCCGGCCATCCTTCTCCACCTAGCCCAGTTATCCCACCATGAAGCATGCCACCCTTGCAGTGGGTTCAGGTTGACTCTCAGGATGTCATTCAGTGGTGTCTTGCTGTTGGTTGTTGCACAGTTCCCAGCAGGGCCTTGTGCACCCCACAGCAGTACCCAGTGTCAGCCATCTTGTCAGTCCTTATCCACTCCCTGTGATGTGAGCATGGTTCAGAGTGGTGTTGATGGGCCAATTGTGAGGGTGAGCAGTATCTGTGACTACAACTCCCATCATGCTATTGCCTGCACCCCCTTCCCAGCATGCCCGTACTTCCTTCCTTTGGACTCTGCTTCCCTGTGGGGTAGTGTGCCTGTGCTGACAGGAAGGCTGACAGTGTTGTCCTTGCGTTTGTTTGGCTACAAGTCCCAAGAGTGTCCCTGTGCTTCACACAGCATTACCCAGGGTGGTGGTTCTTTGTGGGATCTTCATTTGGTATGTGAGGCATAGCATTCTCCCAGGTGGGTTATGTGGAGTTTGTGTTGAGGGGGTGTGTGAGGTGAGCTGCTTGTAACTATGGTCAGTGCTGTGAGTCCTCCTTCCCACCCAGCCAGATATCCCACCATGCAACGTGCTTGCATTGCAGGGAGTGCAAGTTGGCTTTCAGGATGTCAGGCAGTGGTGTTGTGCTGTTTGTTGGTGCACAGTTCCCAGCAGGGCCTTGTGCTCCCCACAGCAGTACCCAGTGTCAGCCATCTTGTCAGTCCTTATCCACTCCCTGTGATGTGAGCATGGTTCAGAGTGCTGTTGATGGGCCAATTGTGTGGGTGAGCATTATCTGTGACTACAACTCCCATCATGCTATTGCCTACACCCCCCTTCCCAGCATGCCCATACTTCCTTCCTTTTGAGTGGACTTCACTGTGTGTGAGTGTGACAGCAATGGCAAGATGGCTGACAGTGTGGTCCTGTTGTTTGTTGGTGCCCAGTTCCCAGCAGGGCCTTGTGCTCCCCACAGCAGTACCCAGTGTCAGCCATATTGTCAGTCCTTTTCCACTCCCTGTGTTGTGAGCATGGTTCAGAGTGGTGTTGATGGGCCAATTGTGAGGGTGAGCAATGTCTGTGACTACATCTCCCATCATGCTGTTGCCTACACCCCCCTTCCCAGCCTGTCCGTACTTCCTTCCTTTGGACTCTGCTTCCCTGTGGGGTAGTGTGCCTGTGCTGACAGGAAGGCTGACAGTGTTGTCCTTGCGTTTGTTTGGCTACAAGTCCCAAGAGTGTCCCTGTGCTTCACACAGCATTACCCAGGGTGGTGGTTCTTTGTGGGATATTCATTTGGTGTGTGAGGCATAGCATTCTCCCAGGTGGGTTATGTGGAGTTTGTGTTGAGGGGGTGTGTGAGGAGAGCTGCTTGTAACTATGGTCAGTGCTGTGAGTCCTCCTTCCCACCCAGCCAGATATCCCACCATGCAACGTGCTTGCATTGCAGGGAGTGCAAGTTGGCTTTTAGGATGGCAGGCAGTGGTGTTGTGCTGTTTGTTGGTGTACAGTTCCCAGCAGGGCCTTGTGCTCCCCACAGCAGTACCCAGTGTCAGCCATCTTGTCAGTCCTTATCCACCCCCTGTGATGTGAGCATGGTTCAGAGTGGTGTTGATGGGCCACGTGTGAGGGTGAGCAGTATCTGTGACTACAACTCCCATCATGCTATTGCCTACACCCCCCTTCCCAGCATGCCCGTACTTCCTTCCTTTGGACTCTGCTTTCCTGTGGGGTAGTGTGCCTGTGCTGACAGGAAGGCTGACAGTGTTGTCCTTGCGTTTGTTTGGCTACAAGTCCCAAGAGGTCCCTGTGCTTCACACAGCATTACCCAGGGTGGTGGTTCTTTGTGGGATCTTCATTTGGTATGTGAGGCATAGCATTCTCCCAGGTGGGTTATGTGGAGTTTGTGTTGAGGGGGTGTGTGAGGTGAGCTGCTTGTAACTATGGTCAGTGCTGTGAGTCCTCCTTCCCACCCAGCCAGATATCCCACCATGCAACGTGCTTACATTGCAGGGAGTGCAAGTTGGCTTTCAGGATGTCAGGCAGTGGTGTTGTGCTGTTTGTTGTTGCACAGTTCCCAGCAGGGCCTTGTGCTCCCCACTGCAGTACCCAGTGTCAGCCATCTTGTCAGTCCTTTTCCACTCCCTGTGTTGTGAGCATGGTTCAGAGTGGTGTTGATGGTCCAAATGTGAGGCTGCGCATTATCTGTTACTACGAGACCCATCATGCTCTTGGCTACACTGACTTCACCAGCATACACAGGATTCCTTCCTTTCTGTGAGCTTCCCTGTGAGGTGGTGTTCTAGTGGTGGCTAAATATCTGACAGTGTTTGTTGGTTAAATTTGTGCCACAGCCTAGCTCAATTTGGTATTGGATTTGTACATGTCATGACACAGTTACATATCACTATGAGATGGCATGTATTGTGTTTATCTGACTGACATACACTTTTTGGGATGATTATCTTTTGTTTGCTGTTGATTTGCTAGGGGTGCATGGTTTGACTGTCCCCTTGACAGTGATGTGTGTGTATTGGCACACAATATTGTGTATATTAGTTGTGTACTCACCAGGCTCTGGGATGTTTGTTAGTCCATATACGCTCACTGGTGGTAGGATGGCCTGCACCTTCTCCTCCCAGGGCCTGAGGTATACTGGTTTGGCAGGAGGGCCACTGCCGGTGTGCTGGCTCAGGAGGTAATCCTTCTTCAGTAGGTCCCTGACCCTCCTGCGCACATCATACCACCTGTTCTGGATGTCTTCCTTTGTGCGCAAACATGGTGATTGTGCGTTCACCCTGTCGACGATCCTCGCCCACATCTTGGTTTTCTGCGACATGGGGGTCTGTTGGACCAATGTGCCAAACAACTGTGGCTCTACCCTCAGGATCTCGTCTACCATGACTTCCAAATCACTATCTAGGAACTTTGGATTCTTCTTTAGGGGCATGGTGATGGGTGGTGGTGGTGATTGATGTGTGTGTGTGTGCAAGTGAGGGTGTGTGAGTGTAGGTTTTGCTGTGTGTGTGTGAGGGTGCTATTTGTTGAGGTGCTAATGGTGTGTGGCTTTTGTGTTGGATGAGCTGTGTGTGTGTGTGTTTGCTGTGTGATGATGTTCTCTGCTGGCAGGTCAGTGGAATTTGCAAAGGAATCATGGTAGGGATTTGTGGCCTTTATGTAGGTGGAGTTGGGGGTGTGTCCTTGTTCCATTTTTTCCACCCCCTGTATTTATTGGCTTTGTCATTGCTTGTTTGGCCCTCTTTTTTTGTATTTTTTCATTTGTGATTATTGTGCATGTTGGAGTCGTTCTTCTGACCGAGTAGGACGTTGCAGTTATCTCGTGCGCGCCTCTCCGAGTCGTTCCCGCTGTGTTTCAGCTCTGTTTCATATGCGGCGTACGCGTCGGTCGCGGTGTATTGTGTTTGTTCGGCTGTGTTTTGTATGCGTGTCGGTCGTACGGCTTGGGCTTCGTGCGAATCGGTCTGCTTTTGCACCCATTGCATCGTACTGCGCGGGTCGGAGTTCGCGGGTACGTTTCGTTCGGGTTTCTTCCTGGTGCGTGTCAGTCGGTTCGATTCGCGTGGTTTTCCGGCCGGATAGCTTGTTTCCGTCCGGGTCGGTCGTTCGCCTTGAGTTCCATACGAGTCGGTCGTGATTCACATGCATTTCATCGTACTTCCCAGGTCGGGCAACGCCGGTACGTGTCGGTCGGACTATTATCCCGTACCGAGTCGGTCGGTATTTTTTCTGGCCCGAATCGGAATCGGCCCCTCAGTCTTTAAAGCATTAAGCTTCAGGTGATTGCGTGTCAGCCAGCATTGTGTTTCCAACAGGATTAAGTTGAGGGATTGAACGTCCTCGGCGGAAGCGATCTTCAGGTAAAGTTGAGTATCGTCCGCGTACATGTGATAATGAATGTTGGATGATTTCAAGATTTCTGTCAGAGGCTCCATGAACAAATTAAAGCGCGTGGGAGACAGTGCTGACCCTTGTGGAACTCCAAGAGTAACCGGAGCCTGGTGAGACAGGGATTGGTTCACCTTGAAGCATTGTGATCTATTGTGAAGGAAAGAGGAGAACCAGTTAAGTACAGACCCAGACAACCCCATCCTGTGTTCTAGGAGGTCAGTTAGGTTATCGTGTTTGACCGTATCAAAGGCTGACGACAGGTCGAGAAGGATCAAAAGGCAGGCCTCATTATGGTCCAACATTCTAAGTTCATCATCTACGATGTGCGTCAACGCTGACTCTGTACTATGGCCCGCGCGGAAACCAGATTGACAATGGTCCAGGAAGTGGAAATGATCGATGTGGTTACAGAGTTGGGCGAGCACACATTTCTCCAGGAGCTTTGCCAAGGTGGGGATGTTGGAAATTGGGCGAAAGTTATGAAGATCCGTGGGATCCAAGGATGATTTCTTTAAAATCTGGGTAACGCAAAGACAATGAACTTTAAATTTGTATAACTACAAGATGCAGGAATTGTTCCATTAAGAGCTCTGAAGGGTGTGCACATCACCACGCTTAAATTCCTTATGAAGAACTGCCCCTTGAAGAAAATACTGTTGAGATCGCCAACACCATCAGAAAGGTGTGCGCATCACTGCACTTGGGCAAGTGTGTTCGTCACTGGTTAGCCAGCCAAGCACTTGAAGGCTAGTAGAGAAAGTGGCTATCCCTTTAAGCATTTAATGACTTCCTGAGAACGACATCAGAGAGGTGAGTGCGTCACCGCGCTTCCCCGGCGTAGCAGCAACACGGAGAAACAGCTCAGGGGAAACGTGCAAAGTACATGAGCTGCTGAAGATTCATATAAACAGAAGGACTCCTCATGGAATTCCACACCCACAGGCTTGAACTCGCAACATGCTGAAATGACGGTAATGTGCGAAGGCTACTCGTTCCACACGTGCAGGACCTAATGCACTCCCTGTGCTAGCTCTCAGCTACCAGGCTACGACTGAAGCTACCACGCAGTCAATATCCTTAACGCTTGTACGCTCGCGCTCCTGTCAGTCGTTCGTTTCACAAATTAATTTCCGCAGTGCTGAATTATTAAGAATATAAAAACGCATATGCTTTTAGACATCCACATCACCAGTACTCACAGCTACCAGTCCAGCACACCGTGTTTCTTGCCAATTCCCGGAGGTAAACAGACAGAATATCAAGATTTTTTTTTCGACCTACAAGAATATCGAGTTTTAAATATTGAGGTAGAAGAATATCGACATCAAGAATATCGTGGTACAGAATATCGACAGTAAGGTAAGAAATATTGTTTTTTTTAATATCGAAGATAGTAATATCGTTTGTAAAAATATTGTGATGTAATTTTTTTAATGTATGTGTTCAATTTTAAGCAGTAAATAATTTTATGTTAATACATTTTTGCGTACTTTAGTTCTGTAGCAGGGTGTGGGTTTATAGGGGAATAGGGTGGGAAGTAATTTAATTATAATAAAATAATTATTAAGTTTCATTTATTACTATTTATAATTAATTCATTTATAATTAATTATTAAATGGTTAATAATTTTTATTAATAGATTAATTGATAATTGCAATAATTGAGTTATTTATTTTAGGAGCGGGTTGTGGGTTTATAGGGGAATAGGGTGGGAAGTAATTTAATTATAATAAAGTAATTTTTAATGTCTATTTATTAGTATTTATAATTAATTTATTATTAATTACTTATTAATTGGTTATTAATTTTTATTAATTGATAATTAAAATATATTTTAATTTTAGGAGCGGGTTGTGGGTTTATCGGGGAATAGGGTGGGAAGTAATTTAATTATAATAAAGTAATTTTTAATGTTTATTTATTAGTATTTATAATTAATTTATTATTAATTACTTATTAATTGGTTTTTAATTTTTATTAATTGATTAATTGATAATTAAAATATATTTTATTTTTAGGAGCGGGTTGTGGGTTTATAGGGGACTAGGGTGGGAAGTAATTTAATTATAACAAAGTAATTATTAATTTTTATTTATTAATATTTATAATTAATTTATTATTTATTAATTATTAATGGGTTAATAATTTTTTTAAATTATTAAATTGATAATTAAGTTAAAAGTGTTATTTTGTTAAGAAGTGGGTTGTAGGTTTATAGGGGAATAGGTTGGGAAGTAATTTCATGAAAATAAAGTAATTAATATTTTGTATTTATTAGTATTTATTTTATATTTCTATTTTATAGTGTTGTTTGTGGTAATTTATTTAATAATATTTAATTATTAATTGTTTGAAATGTATAAATATTTAATTGGTAAATATGTTAATTCTGTCAAATTTGTCTGAGTTCTTTGTGCGTTTATAGTGGAATATGGTGTGAAGTAATTTATTTATAAATTATTAATAAATATTTTTTGGATTATAATTATGTATTTGTAAAGATAGTTGTTTGTAAAATGTTGTTTTTAAACTTTTAAAAATTAATGTTTGTATTTCATTTTTAGTATTTTTTAATATTTAATTATTTTTGTATCTTTTGGAATTTTGTAATATTTTGATATATTTTTTGTGTTATTAACAATTTTTGTATTGTAGGTGCTATTTTTTTATTTTTATTTTTTATTTAAATTTTTGAAATTATTAATTTTAACCATTTGCTATCCAACACTTTCCCTACTGTTGCACTCACTGGATTGGGAATAGTAATTTTTACCCCTACGCTATCCAACACTTTCCCTACTGTTGCACTCACTGGAGTGGGAATAGTAATTGTTACTCCTACGTTATCCAACACTTTCCCTACTGTTGCACTCACTGGAGTGGGAATACTAATTTTTACCCCTACGCTATCCTACACTTTCCCTACTGTTGCACTCACTGGAGTGGGAATAGTAATTTTTACCCCTCCGCTATCCAACACTTTCCCTACTGTTGGACTCACTGGAGTGGGAATAGTAATTTTTACCTCTTCGGTATCCAAAACTTTATCTACTGTTTCACTCTTTGGAGTGGGAATAGTCATTTTTACCCCTACGCTATCCAACACTTTCCTTACTGTTGCACTCACTGGAGTGGGAATAGTAATTTTTACCCCTACGCTATCCAACACTTTCCCTACTGTTGCATTCATTGGAGTGGGAATAGTAATTTTACCTCTACGCTATCCAACACTTTCCCTAGTGTTGCATTCATTGGAGTGGGAATAGTAATTTTTACTCCTATGCTATCCAACACTTTCCCTACTGTTGCACTCACTGGAGTGGGAATAGTAATTGTTACCCCTACACTATCCAACACTTTCCTTACTGTTGCACGCAGTGGAGTGGGAATAGTAATTTTTACTCCTATGCTATCCAACACTTTCCCTACTGTTGCACTCACTGGAGTGGGAATAGTAATCTTTACCCCTACGCTATCCAACACTTTCCCTACTGTTGCACTCGCTGGAGTGGGAATAGTAATTTTTAACCCTCCGCTATCCAACATTTTCCCTACTGTTGCACTCACTGGAGTGGGGATAGTAATTTTTATTCCTACGCTATCCAACATTTTCCCTACTGTTGCACTCTCTGGAGTGGGAATAGTAATTTTATCCTCTCCGCTATCTAATATTTTCTCTACTGTTTAAGTTAATGTAGTGTAAAATGTATTTACAAAAAATTAAAAATATTGTAATATTTTAATTTATTATATATATATATATTATTTTTATTTCTATGTTATTGGTATATGTGTATATATATGTATTTATATTTTTTAATATGTTTGTAACACAATATAATTTATTAAAATAATTATTTATTAATATTATTAAGTAAATATATATATTATATTTTATATATATCTATGTTTAATTTATTTTTACATTATATGTATTAATTATAATTTTAAACATTTTCTAATAATTTTAACAATGTTTATTTTAATTACCTGTATTAATTACTTTATATTACATTATTTTTTAAACATTAAAAAAACGATAGTTTTAATAACGATATTTTTTTAAAAAATTTATCGATATTTTTGTACTTACCATTATGTAGATAGGATTTCGATATTCTGGACATCGATATTTCGGGTCCGATATTTTTGTCGTCGATATTCTGGTTGTCGATATTCTGTCAGAGTTTCTTCCCAGATGAAAGGCCCTCGCTGCTGTCACAATTCCTTCATGGATTCGTGGGGAAGTTGATGGTTATACACCTGTCCCCAGCAGGCGCTCGTTGCCAATGTTATGTTGTAAATACCACACGTACTCCAAGCACAATTCTTCAGGTATTTATCCAGATGAATGTTAAAGACCACCAACCCTTACAGACAGCTGGGCTCAACTGACTCCATATTCAAAACATTCCCCCAGCCAGAGGATGTTACATTGTGCTGTCATCGATGACCACGAGATTGTTCAGTTCACCGAGACAATGAAGACAGAGACAACATTCCAACACTAAGGGGTCGATTTCGATCTCGCTTGTAAACCGTTCCGACCGACACGGACCGGGACTGGATTCCAACCGACACGTACACGCACCGCACGACCGGTGTAGTACGATGCAATGCGTGTGAAATACAAACGACTCGCACGGAGCACAATCCGTAAGACCGTAACGTACGGAACACAGTGACTACCACGTTAAAGAGCCCGTCGTGACCAACGCGTACGCAAACGCTGCAACATAGCATAATGTGAGTGTGACAGACTCGGATTAGCCCGCAATTGCCGCTGTAAGCGCCCGTCCCGGACAACTGAACGTCTCCGTCATGCTCAACAAAATAAAATAGAAACAGACTGAAAAAGACCATACAACCAGTGTCAAAGTCAAAAAAACACAAAAAACAAAGACACACCCACAACTCTACCTACATAAAGGGCCAAAATCCCTACCATGATCCTTTGCAAATTCTACAGATCTGCCAGAAGAGAACACTACCACACTGCACTCTCACCCACCACACAACCTTTACACCATTAGCACCTCTCAAAAGCACACTCACAAACACCCAGCTAAACTGACACCCCCTCACCCTCACTTGCACCCTCACACACACATCAATCTCCACCACCACCCATCACCATGCCCCCAAAGAAGAATCCAAAGTTCACAGATAGTGAGTTGGAAGTCATGGTAGATGAAATCCTCAGAGTAGAGCCACAGTTATTTGGCACATTGGTCCAACAGACCCCCATGTCCCAGAAAAAAAAGATGTGGGAGAGGATTGTCAACAAGGTGAACGCACAAGCACCTGGCCTGCGCACAATGGAGGATATCAGGAACAGGTACTATGATGTGCGAAGGAGGGTCAAGAAGCTGATTGGCAGAGACCATGCCCTGAGCCAGCGGACCGACGGTGGCCCTCCTGCAAAACCTACGCACTTCACTTCCTGGGAGGAGAAGGTGCGAGCCATCCTTCCACCGGAGGGCATCCATGGATTAACAGGAATACCAGAACCTGGTGAGTACATAACCAACTAGCCAATATTGTGAGCCAATACACACACATCACTGTCAAGGGGACAGTGAAACCAATCACTGTTAGCAAAGCCACATCAACCGAAAGCCAATTATCCTGTGATGTGTATGCCAGTTAGACAAACCCAATACCTGCAATCTCAGAGTAATATGGAACTATGTCCTAACATGTACAAACTTACTAACAAATACAGCAAGGCATTGGCCCAGAACACCAACAAACACTGCCAGCAATTTTGCAAGCACTGTCACACTACCTCACAGGGAAGCTGATTCACAGGAAGAAAGGTTGGGTATGCTGAGAAGGTGGGTGTAGGCAAAAGCATGATGGGAGTCGTAGTCACAGCCAATAGTCCCCATCCCACATGGCCCATCAAGCCCACCCTGAACCATGCTCACCTCACAGGGAATGGAAAAGTACTGCCAAGATGACTGACACTGGGCTCTGCTGTGGGGAACACAAGGCCCTGTTGGGACTTGTGCTCCAACAAACAACAGGACACCACTGCCTGCCATCCTGAAAGTGTACTGTGACTCCCTGCAATGGAAGCATGCTTCATTGTGGGCCATCTGGTCTGGGGGGGAGGAGGACTGCCAGCTCTGACTACATCTACCAGCAGGCCCTGTCACACACACACACCCTCCCACAAACTCCACACAACTCACCTGGGAAAATGCACTCCCTCAGAGCCAAGTAAAATCTCCTACAAAGATGCCTCACACTGTGCTCTGCTGTGTGAAGCACAAGGCCCTGTTGGGACTTGTGTTCAAACAAACACCAGGACACCACTGTCAGCCATCTTGCCAGCACCGTTACACTACCTCTCAGGGAAGCTGAGTCACAGGAAGGAAGGTTGGGTATTCTGGGAAGGTGGGTGTATCCGATAGCATGATGGGAGTCGTAGTCACAGCCAACAGTCCTCCTCCCAGTTGGCCCATCAAGCCCACCCTGAACCAAGCTCACCTCACCAGGGAGTGGAAAAGAACTGCCAAGATGGCTGACACTGGGCTCTGCTGTGGGGAGCACAAGGCCCTGGTGGGACTTGTCCTCCAACAAACAACAGGACGCCACTGCCTGACATCCTGAAAGTTGACTGTGACTCCCTGCAATGGAAGCATGCGTCATGGGTGATTACCTGGCCTCTGGGGGAGAAGGAGGTCCTGCAATGCCTCCAAATGCTATCCAGGCTGGCTCTACACACACCTTCTCAGCCAGAACAAATAGCACTCTTGGGACCAGTCACTCCATGACAGTGAAAGTAAATGCCCTGGCAAGATGGCTGACACATGGGCCTGATGTATGAATTGGCTGCAAGTCACAACTAGGACCTGGCCCCCTCACATATGTTCACACTCACAGCCATCTCAACTGTATGTTTCCACTCACTGTCTGGGGATGCAGTGTCCCAGGGGTGCCCCCTGGCCTGGCTGTGAAGGTGTGTGGGTTCTATGACAATTGGGGAGATGCAGACATAGCACATATCAAAACACACACACAAAGCTACATATACATCATTGTCAGGGGACACCTGACAGTGAATGGAATGGCCACAGCAAGATAGCTGACACTTGCATGGTGTCATTTACACAAGGGGCTGTTGTGAGCTGCATCCTACTCCTACATCATGCAGCATTGTCAGCATCCTTGACACAACACTCCCCTCACTGTCATTGACACTTGCAACACAAGGAGTAACCTGGACTGGGTTGGAGGAAGCATACAACTTACTGCAGCGTAACTCAAACACACAAACCTCTGGCCCTCACTGTCATGAGCATGGAAAATCAAGAGAGCTGCCTTGGTTAACTCCTCTTTCCATGGATGACATTGACAAGATAAATGACGTTATCACGTACAAAGCTCAGCAGCTACATCATTTGCTACTGTAACACCATCACATGTGTGCAATGAGATGTAAACTAGGAACACATACAACAAAATAGTATCTCTCAAGAAATCTCAGACATACCGCATAGACACACCAATGTGACTCAAAAATACATGCACAAATGCCAGCACACATGCCCCAATCTTGCAACACATCGTTAGAGGAAGTGCACATATGTCATTGTTAAAGCACAAATGTTGACAAGACAACACACCTGTGTCAGGCACGGGATTGCACTTGAGTAGCAATGGCCATGTACAGTCAATGAATCAATATATGAGCTGTTCATGCACACAGCTCCATGTGCCCATCAAAACTCTTCAGGTCGTCATGACAATGTGCTTAACCAATATAGACCTCTGTCTGTGACAATTGAGGACAATGCAAGGTACATACACTCATTATGAAGTACAGTAGAAACTGTAATGTGTGTGATCCGTTGATGTGTGCTGAACCACAACATACATTGTGTGCCTCTTCCACCCACAGGAATGCTGGGGACACTGCAGGAACAGAAGAGAAATCCCAGTCCCAGACTCTGGTTGACCCTGAGCTCTCCGGTGTGGATGTCTCACAGTCCTCTTCGGATGACGACGAATGACCTGGCCCCTCTGGTGTGGGTCAGCGTGTAGCACCAGCAGCTGTAACATCAGCACCCCCTGCCACAACTCCTGCTACATCTGCAAACACCCAGATGACCTCTACCAACACGGACAGACCAAGTCAACATAACACCGACGGCAGAGCTACACAGGACACTCTGGAGGTGGCGGACAACACCACCAGTGCCAACACAGAAGGAGGCCCAGTGTCATCTGTGCCTGCAACAGCAGGTCCTGCTTGTGTGGGTAGGGGTGGTGGGAGGGTGGTCAGGGTGAGGCCACGGCCTGAAGATGGGTCTGCACTGCAAGATGATCCACAGTTGGTACGCATCATAGATGCGTACCAGGAAAGCACCGGAGGCTTTGGCCAGGTAGTGGGGATCCTCAGGGACATCCAACAACAGCAGGTTGCCCATCATGCCAGATTGGACTCCCACATGTCCCGAATGGAGTCCAAAATGGACAAAATTGATGAACTCACGGCGGTGCATAGGGACATACTCACATGCCTCCACCAGATTGCTGGCAACATGACCACACCTCCCTGTGTGCCCACTACATCTGTTGCCACAACATCTGCAACTGCCACAGGGAGGGATGAGGACTCTGGCGGAGAGTCCTTTGCACCACAGCAGCCTGCACCTGAGGGTCCCCCTAAAAAGAAGAAGGGTCGTCCGAAGAAGGACAAGTGAGAGGCAGATGGCCATGCATACCCCCCAGGAAGTGAACACCTGCTCATGACATCCTTCATTGTGAACAATGAACTAAATGACTGTGGACTTTACTCAGGAAATTTCATTTACCAACACTACCAACTCCTCTGTGAACTTTGGATTTCTATCACACTGTCCAGCACTTTCAATTACGTTTACTATTCTCACACATGCGTGTAAATAAATTCATAATCACACAATACTTGCCTCTGTTGTGAATTATACTTGGTTTGTGACATAGAGATGATGACCTGCTAAACAAAGACTGTGCAGGAAAACTACTACAGCAATGTAAACACTGTTTTGTGAGACATGGTGATGTGACACATATGAGAGATACACACTACTAGGTCAACACAACACAAATTTCCCATGGGCATCATACTCATTGCCTCCACTATTGTGAACTGAAAATACAGTGGAATGCACATACACAACACTCATTCTGAGGCAGTGGCAATCAACCCACAGGTACAGTATGCAAATGAATGTCGGATGTGTGGATACAGACGAAGCACATCCCAAAGTGAAGCACAGGTTTATTACACAATCACAACATGTGAACTCCACAACAGATGCAAGGTAACTTCTCGTGACAGTGAGCACAAAGTAACCAAGTGGGCAAGAAATGCCAGTACGTGGGTGTGTGGCACTGCATCTGTTCTCCACGAAAACTTGCACTCTGTAACAGGATTGTGTGTTTTGGAGGTCACATGTCACCAGACAACAGCCAAAGGACCCTGTGAAGGACAGACATACAACAGTATTTAAATCACAAAATAACTGCATACATCTCCTATAGACATTCCTTACACAATTCTTAAGATACGTGAAAACAACCTAGTAATCATGTCAACACTGTTTGGGAGAACATACTAACTCAACGGACACATAACTGCAAGGATCCTGTCAAGTAGCAGTCAGCCACACGTATGCAGCGACAATGCACTACATACACATATCAGGCAATGAAAAAACGTAGACAACTCATCACTGTATACTCACAATCATGCAAAAAGTTGTTGATGAGCTGTGTGCGAACATGCCCCTCACCCTCATCATCACTCGCAACATGACCCAGGGCAGGATCCTCCTTGGCTGGCGGCTGCTGGTCGTCATCATCCTGGATGAGAGGCAACTCCTCCCTCACTGCCAGGTTGTGTAGCATGCAGCACACAATTATGATCTTTCACACCTTTTCTGGTGCATATTGGAGGGCCCCTCCTGTCCGGTCCAGGCAGCGGAATCTGCTTTTAAGTAGACCAAATGTCCGCTCTATCACCCTCCTAGTCCGCCCATGTGCCTCATTGTAACGTATCTCCGCAGGTGTCACAGGGTTCCTAAGTGGTGTCAGCAACCACGGTATGTTGGGGTATCCGGAGTCACCTACATACGAACAAACAAACATATCATGGGTCTGAAAAGAGGGTTAAATTCCAAGATACAAAAAGCACACAAGGTAGACAGATATTACACACCAACAAGCCAGGCACGCTGGTTCTGCAGCTGTGACATCATCTGTGGGACCCGACTATTCCTCATGATGTAAGCGTCGTTTGCCGAACCAGGGAAACGTGCACAGACATGTGATATCGTCATGTCCGGCAGACATACCACCAGGGCATTTATGGAGTGAAAATGTTTTCTGTTCCTGTATGTCTGCTCATGTGCTTGTGGTGGTACCAAAGCCACATGTGTCCCATCTATGGAGCCTATGACATGTGGCATCCTTCCCAGTGCATAAAAGTCACTCTTTATATCAGTAAATTGTCGTGGGGTAGGGAATTGGATGTACCGGTTCAGGAAATACAACATCGCCTCCATACATCGCGAAGCACACGGCTGAACATGGTCTGTGACATCTCACCAGCAGTAGCCACAGTGTACTGGAAGGTTCCGGTGGCAAAGAAGTGTAGGGCTGCCATCACCTTCACCTTGGGGGTCAGCGCTGATGGATATGGCTGTCCAGGTTGTAAATGTGGGGCAAACTGCTCCGCCAACTCCTCAATTAGTGCTCTGGTGAAGCGGTACCGTCGGATGCAGTCACTTTCAGCCATGGTTGCAAGGTCTGGGAAGGGTCTGTGGACAGCTGGTGCCCTGCAGTACATAGGTGATCAAAGAAAGATTGTCAGTTCCCCTACATATGTGGTAATGACCATGCTAAATATCACATGCTACATCATAGCAAGACACAATTAAGTCAGGTGTGTGCTGTTGAGCATGGACACATATGCCAGCTATGTGCCCCTCATCTAACATTTCAGCTCCAGATGGTTACACAACAAGTGCAATGCTGTGCTGTGAACAATCTATGGGGTCTGTCACAGTACATCTGAACAAATGTCACATACCAAACACACACCTCAGTGACTAGTGAGGATAGATGTGTTGTCCAAATGACAGGTGTTTGTAAGTTCCACACACAGGGATCTTGTAATGCCACATGGCCACTGTCATCCTTAACGTCTGATGTACACGTACCATCACACCCATGAAACACACATGATGTGCTCCCAGATTTGTTTGCATGGCAAACATGGATGCCTGTGACACACAGACACAACAGCAACTCACATGCCAAAATCAGAAGGATGTTGGAAACGATTTACATCTGCCACATACAAAAAGACACATGTGCGTAGCACAATACGCAAATACTCTGGATTAACCTCACATTCGTAGCTCAGGAACACTTCGTTACACACAGTCAGTTTCAGCCGTAATTCATGGTGTATGTAATCATGTCATCACACAATGGGCACCTGGAACTGTGTACAGGCCTCGGGTGGTGATCTGAAAAGTTGTTATTCACAGTAGTGATGTGCATCACACACAATGGTTTTTGTCCCCATGATACATGGTATATCCTGGGAGTGTGTGCTACAATGTGCTTCCTAAAATATGACATGTGATGCCATGTACACACATGTCATGAGGCATGAAATGTGATGTTATATACTGTATGACAGGCTGTTTGTCTGTTGTAAAGCACCTGAGTCTCAGCCAAAATATTGCATCCTTTGGCTGTTATCTGTAATGGTGACAGACTTGGGTGAGTATTCAAAAGACGCGTCGTACACTTATGGACTGATCCGGACGCACGCATTGGCTATTGACTGTCATGGAGACGGACGCGGGTGAGTATTCAAAAGACGCGTCGTACACTTGTGGACCGATCCGGACGCATGCATTGGCTATTGACTGTCATGGAGACGGACTTGGGTGAGTATTCAAAAGATGCGTCATACACTTGTGGACCGATCCGGATGCACACATTGACTATTGACTGTCATGGAGACGGACGCGGTGAGTATTCAAAAGACGCGTCGTACACTTTTGGACTGATCCAGATGCACGCATTGGCTATTGACTGTTATGGAGACGGACGCGGGTGAGTATTCAAAAGACGCGTCGTGCACTTATGGACCGATCCGGACGCACGCATTGGCTATTGACTGTCATGGAGACGGACGCGGTTTTGCTACGTGTACGAATCGCGTGCAAACAAATTCCGTTGGCTCCCAACAACAATGTATCAAAGTCAATGGTGTCATGATACGGAATATTTGAACGACGCGGAAGGCGTGTACGATGCGTGCAATGTCATGGATTGGCCAATTTCGGATAATGCGAACGTCTCGGACCTATCTCTTTGTATGCACGGAACAGAATCTGCCTCTGCAGCACAGATATAAGGCTGTCTGTTTCCCAGAGACTTCACTTGCCTGCACTACATGCTACAGGAGTACATCTCTCACTACCACTGGTGCTGTCTCTGCATCCTCTGTGTTCTGCAATGGCACGTACTGTGGAGAGGGCCCCAGCATTCACTGAGGAGGAGAACCAGGCCCTGCTGGACAGCCTCCTTCCACAGTACAGAAAGCTGTATGGGAAACCAGGGAAGCAGGTGAGTGTTCAGTCCACTGCCTTTTCAATTGTACATGTTGTCTGACTGGCACCACTAGCATTGTGATCACCAAGGGCAAGCATGCACACCGAGTAATTGTAAGTTTCAAAGTGTGTAGAGACATGTACTGTACCGGTTCAGTGATAAAAAGTGTAGTATTTCCTGCTTGGAATTTCCAGGCACTGTTTTCATGTTGTTAATGCAGGCTTGCACACAGGACAACTGCTCATGACCATAGTTGCACTACCTGTATACATCATATGCCCTTCTGACAATGACATGTATGTCCAACTGTGTGATGAACAAACATGTTGCATGTGTATCAATGGTGTCTTACTTTGTCATCCATACAGGTTGATGCCCATCAGAAGCAGGAGATTTGGCTGACCATCGTCCATGCAGTAAGATCTGTGGGGGTCTTCAAACGCCGCATCCGCCACTGCCGGAAGAGGTGGCAGGACCTTCGTAGCTGGACCCGAGGTTTGGCAGAGTCCAGCTCAAGCTGTCGCCTCCTCGCAGAAGGGGCGGACGACGGACACTGACCCCCCACATGCTCTGGATACTGACGTGGTCTTCCCTGACCTGGTTGGGCAGTTGAAGGACAGACAGCAGCAAGGAGGGGGTAAGTCCATGACTTTTTGGTGAACTATGTCTAACATGCAATTTGCACTCCTTCAGCCTGGTAACACACTGCTGAGACAAGACTCATGTGGCTAGATTTGGTGATGCCCCATTCTCATCTGATAACCAGGTGTGTCCCTTTCCATCTGTGACTTGTGTCATTTGGGTTGTGTGTTCTTGCTGTTGGCCAAGGTTAATGTAGGGAACAACATCTGCAACAGGTGCATTGAGTTGAGCATCATGAGTGAGGCAATTGTCTGACATGTGTCAGCACATTGACAGAAATATGACCTGTACTCTGTGTGAGCCAAACATAAATGTGCAAATTGCTGATCTGGGTCAGCATAGGTGTCTGAGGTATTTACTACACACCCATGCAGCAGGTAAGACCAATGTTGAGGCCTCAGACAAATGAAATGTATGAGTAACAAATGCATAGCCACCTGCCTAGTGCTCCTGTTAAACCCATGTTTCAGATGGACCTTGGACAGGTATGCCAACTCCAGCCATCTGAGACACTGTGGCCTCCTAATTTTGGGTGTCAGCCAACAGTTTGCCCATTGTGAAATTAGTAATCATGTGTCTGACTCTGTGTCAGTGTGGACTGGCATAGCTTTTTGGATTACAAATGTGACAAATATGTTTGTTATGGACTGACATCTAAAATGTGGAAATTGTCTCTGCACACAGGACTAAACATATATGTGTAATCCCTTGACTGTGCCTAATGGTGGATTCAACATATATGTGTATGCAGCTTTACTTTGTTCTTGGGAGCATGCAATATGTTCATGTATACAGATTTGTTGAACCACAAACTCAAATGTCTCATGAGGTCAACGTGGGATTATCAGATGTTTTCAAGTGTGTGTAGCATGTGGTGGACATGTACACTTGACCACTACAGAGGTTGCTTTAACAGTGAATACATGAGTGTGACACAGTGCTGACTGTTAAGTCGGGATGCACTGCCCCTGTGACAGGAGTCAGTACTGACTGATTGGCCAGACAGGCCTGTGGCATGGTGTGCCACATGAAAATCTGGAGGATGCAGTATTGTCACTTGTCTGTTGTCCTGCATGCACACCATTCTCGCATTGACTTTCAAGACATTAGCCCATCATGGTGTCGGGGATGGAAATATGTTCATCATGTCAACAATGACTTTGGCCATTCCATTTGCTGTGCCAATTACAGAGTCACTTGCATGAGATGAGACATGTGTGTAATGACACTCACAATCATTGCAGATCAGACAAGAGGCAAAGTAGTGCATGCTTGCCCATGTAATAAGTGAAATCATACATACATCTGACAGATGGGTCCATTGCCAGCATGTGTACGAGAAGCATGGTTCACTGGTAGACTGACAAGTGCCTGGTTCACATATGTGTCAGTCAAGTTAGCAGTGGCTTTTGAATTATGCAAGGGCTTGCTCTGTGATGTGTTGCAATTAAACTCATGTGTCAAGTCAATACAGGTGACTGATGTGATTCTGTTTCTCCTTCTTGTTCACAGCATCATCTACGGCTACTGGAGGAGACAGCTCCACGGACAGAGAGGAGGCGGAGAGCCAGACTGGGTCCGCTGTGGAGGAGGTGGAGGGACCCAGTGGCACGGAGGGTGAGGGGAGCCACACTGAGGGACGCTCAGCAACATTAAAGTCAGCTGAGGAACACTCCAGCTCCAGTGATGACTCCCTTGTGGAGGCAGGTGTTACTAGACCACAGACCACAACTAGCGAGTCTGTCCCCGCCACCACCACCATCTCCACCCTCCCAGCTGCTCCCAACCCAGATGTCCATGGAGGCTCCCGTGTTAGGGAGCATGCCTCCTTTGGTCCAGGCACCGCACCCCCTGCCTCTGTCTCCCCTGCTGCCCTGAGTGTGGAGTCTGTGGACTTGCTAAAGCAGATCCATGTGGGGCAGACATCGATGCTGAGTGTCCTCTATGCCCGCACCAGTCTTTTGACCCAATTGGTGTCATACATGGAGGGCATGTCATCACACTTGTCTGCCCTACAGCGGACCAATCAGTCCATGGCCTCCTCACTGACGTCAGCAGTGTCCCTCCTCCAACAGTCCCTCACCCCTCCTACCTCTGCCCCATCCACAATCCCCACTACCCTACCTGCCCAAAGCACACTCACACATGCACACACCAAAACAGACACAAACAGCACACAGCAATGTCAGTCAAAGTCAAAATGAACACGCACGCACACTCAGGGGACTGACAGCACACACAAAGGGGATAGGGTACAGAAGCACACACAGCCATCCTCAACCACTTCGCATTCATCAGATACCTCTCCCTCCAGAACCCCTTCCCTTGACTCACCTGCAACCCCCACTTCCCAGAAGGTCTTCCTCTGTGACCTTGGCCTCTTCCCCACAGATCCATCTGAACAAACTCACATGGGGAAGAGGAAGTCACCACGCACAGAGGGGAGATCCCCCACCACACGCACACCCTCCCCCAAGAGCAGGAACACTGAGGCCTCCACCCGAAAATCCCCCAGGAACAAAAAATGCAAAACCCCACCACAATCCCACACTTCCACCACACAGTCTCCGTCCTCCAGACCCCAGGCCACCACTCCAAAAGTTCCCACACCACACCCTGTCCCAGCTTCCCCAACACACCGTTACACCATCCCCAAGATGATTAGGCCCTCCCCCCCTACCACAAGCACTTCCACTCCCACAACATCACACCCTCAGTCAGTTCCTGCAACTGCAGTGGAGACCGTGTCCCCCCAATCTGTCCTGACCACTGCATTTGAGCCCCCGTCCACTCCTTCGGACATTGGTACTGCAGTGGAGACCCCGCACACTCCTTCGGACATTGGCACTGCAGTGGAGACCCCACACACTCCGTCGGACATGGGCACTGCAGTGGAGACCCCGCCCACTCAATCCGACAGGTCCACTGCAGTTGCTACAGAGACTCCTGTACCCACCACCCCTCCCCTGCCCCATACTGGTATCCCCTAATCCCGTCCCTGTGGTTCCTGGCCTGCCCCTATGGATGCCCCTCCAAGGGGAGATGTCCCCATGTCATGTCAGTGCAGGCAAGCAATGTGTGACAACTTGTCATGTATCACCCATGAAGGATATTGACATGGACTGGCCATTGGCCTTTTGGTAATCAGGAATTAACAATTATTTTTATGACATGCTGAATAAAGCTTATTTTTGTTATTTCGTTGATTTGCATTTAATGTACATGATGTTGCCGATGAGTGTACTGAAGTTGCTGTTGTAATAGTGTTTGTTGACTATAAGTGATATGGTGATGTGATGGACTGCATGTGGTCCATGGTATATGTGTCCTATTACAGTATGTATCCATGTCATCATTGGCTGTACTTTCAGGTTGTCATGATCCCAATCCTTTGGCACAAGGAGAGTAACATTCTTTTCACCACTTCACATCTTTGGCGTACACTGTTGCACATATGTTGGGCTGACATTTGTGCACATTGTAAAATTTTCTGACTGTAGTCCCGTCTCCACTGGACATTCAGATTAGCGCATTGATGATGAACAAGTCATCTGTGTCATCAGTGCAAGTTGCTAAACTTCTGTTTTGAGTATGTGCAGATGACTTAAGAGACACTCCTGTACACAGGCTGATGTGACCAGAGGTTTCTCTGTGTTGTAATTGTTGGCTCAATGTCCGAGTTTTATTCTGAGATGACAGAGCCCTGCAAAGACAAAGTTTGACACAGCTGACCTTCCACAAGAGTGAAGTCACCTCATGGCAGTGTGTTATTCAGTGACATTGCCTGAGCCCATGGTGTGGGTTCTGTGAGCATGACTCTGTGTGTTCCCATCCCTTTTTCTACACAGCCTGTAGTCCCTGCAGATGTTCCTGTTTGTAATGCTTGCTGTGTTGTCCTGTGCTTTGTCAACATCTTTGACTTTGGGTTTCTGGGATGTGGGTGCATGGAAAACGTCTAGTCATTAGGGTGTCATCCCTGGGTGTGGTTGATGTAAGGGCCTGCACTGTGGGGAAACGCACATTTGACATATTCAGGATTCCCCGAGTCACATTTGTGTTTCCGACATCAGCTTGTTTTCACTATGTGATCTCTTTCTGTGAGTTTGTAACTTGTATGTGTGTGTGACTGCTCACAGTCATCAGATCCTACCCTTCAATATTGGATGATGGCAACATGTGTTCTCTGTGGGTTTCCTTGTTTTTTTTTTAGGTTTGGACTGTGATAAAGATCCCAATGTGTCTGATACATTTCACGTCATGCACATGTACCTCATACTATGCAGTGTGAAAGACATTCACAAGGTTTGATGACTGGCCATGTGTAATGTGTTTGTACACCTTAGATCCCACCACCACCCCTGGGATTGTCATGGGTGCATGTGCAATGTCACCAGTCAATGTGGGCTTAGCTGAGGCACATTGGTGCAGATCAAAGTGAGTTGTATTTAGAATGGCCAAATGTGAGTTGTCTCATGGCTAGGCCCCTACCTACATTGTGGCCTTACATTACAGGCCATGCCCAGTGAGTTGTGTTTGGGTATGTGTGATGGAAATTGATCTGTCAAGACACATGACACAGTGCGCACAGGTGAGTGTGCTCCACAGTATGGGCAACATCCAGATTTGTCATCACAGAGGGTCATCAGACAGGATACTGTCACCACAGTGTAGGGCCCTTGAGGGTACTGCTGGAGTGGGTCTGTCTCTTGATGTGTTGGTTGTTGTCCCACCCAGCTTGTTTCACATGTGTCTGTTGTGAACCCGCTCATCTAATAATGCCCAATTGCCCACATACAAGAACCCAATTCAGGAGATACTTCTGGATTGTACTGAAAACGGATATGTCTCAGTGGAGTTCAGCACCCCATCATGTGTGTTGTCGTAGCCTGGACACTTACACACACACACACACACATGTTGTGTTTGTTCTGCAGTGTGTGGCTGGCTGGTTGTGTTAGTGCATCTGCACCCATGTATTTATATTGGTTTTGTGGGGCATTGAGTGGATGTTGGTTGGAGGTTTTTTATCTACTGGCCCTGGGACTCCTACATCGTCAGTCTGCACATTCATCATGTTCACTACTTCCCATTGCTGCCACAGTATGGAACGTGATATCCTAAATGCTGTGGTCTCCGAAGGATTCCTTTGTATGTGTGTCTGTTTGTGAACGAGTGTGTTTAGGCATTATGATGGTCACTTCTTACATTGTCCACTTGAACATTGGAGGCATTGTCAGCCCCCATGGGCGATGATTGTCTGCACATGGCTGAGGGTATTTTTGAAGCCACAACAATGTTTCCCTCAACAGATCTATGTTTGTTTGGCACACAACCACTACTTTGTCACTACATGGCTTGTGGTTTTAGGACCAGGAATCCTACATGATAGTTTGCACATGCTGGCATTTTGAACCCCTCACTCACATTTTGTTCACTGCAGTGAGGTGGGGGTTAAACCCCATTTCACATATGTTCCTGACAATACATGAGGGTTTGAACCCCACACTCACCTTTTGTTCACTGCAGTGAGGGGGGGTTAAACCCCATTTCACAAATGTTCCTGACATTACATGAGGGTTTGAACCCCACACTCACCTTTTGTTCACTGCAGTGAGGGGGGGGGGGGGTTTAAACCCCATTTCACAGATGTCCCTGACATTACATGAGGGTTTGAACCCCACACTCACCTTTTGGTCACTGCAGTGAGGGGGGGATTAAACCCCATTTCACAGATGTTCCTGACATTACATGAGGGTTTGAACCCCTCACTCACCTTTTGGTCACTGCAGTGGGGGGGGTTAAACCCCATTACACAGATGCCCCTGACATTACATGAGGGTTTGAACCCCACACTCACCTTTTGGTCACTGCAGTGAGGGGGGGGGGTTAAACCCCATTTCACAGATGTCCCTGACATTACATGAGGGTTTGAACCCCACACTCATCTTTTGGTCACACCTGTGATGGGAGTTTCGGTAAGTTTTCCCTTTCAGTGTCACTGTTGCAAACAGTTTACACACAAACACAGTCTTGGCATGATAGCAGTGGGGGAGTGTTCGGCCTACAACCCCTATGGGTAGAGACTGCTGGTAGTGATAACCATCCACCCCCCTATGGGCTGGACAATGCTGGTAGTGATGGCCATCCATCCCCTATGGGCTGGACAATGCTGGTAGTGATAGCCATCCATCCCCCTATGGGTAGAGACTGCTGGTAGTAATAGCCATCCACCCCCCTATGGGCTGGACAATGCTGGGAGTGATAGGCATCCACCCCCCTATGGGTAGAGACTGCTGGTAGTGGTAGCCATCCATCCCCCTATGGGTAGGGACTGCTGTTAGTGATAGCCATCCACCCCCCTATGGGCTGGACAATGCTGGGAGTGATAGCCATCCATCCCCTATGGGTAGAGACTGCTGGCAGTGATAGCCATCCATCCCCCTATGGGTAGGGACTGCTGTTAGTGATAGCCATCCACCCCCCTATGGGCTGGACAATGCTGGGAGTGATAGCCATCCATCCCCCTATGGGTAGAGACTGCTGGTAGTGACAGCCATCCATCCCCCTATGGGTAGAGATTGCTGGCAGTGATAGCCATCCATCCCCCTATGGGTAGTGACTGCTGTTAGTGATAGCCATCCACCCCCCTATGGGCTGGACAATGCTGGTTCTGATAGCCATCCATCCACCTATGGGTAGAGACTGCAGGCAGTGATAGCCATCCACCACCCTATGGGCTGGACAATGCTGGTAGTGGTAGCCATCCACCCCCCTATGGGCTGGACAATGCTTGGAGTGATAGCCATCCGTCCCCCTATGGGTAGAGACTGCTGGCAGTGATAGCCATCCGTCCCCCTATGGGTAGTGACTGCTGTTAGTGATAGCCATCCACCCCCCTATGGGCTGGACAATGCTGGTAGTGATAGCCATCCATCCCCCTATGGGTAGAGACTGCTGGCTGTGATAGCCATCCATCCCCCTATGGGTAGTGACTGCTGTTAGTGATAGCCATCCACCCCCCTATGGGCTGGACAATGCTGGTAGTGATAGCCATCCATCCCCCTATGGGTAGATACTGCTGGCAGTGATAGCCATCCACCACCCTATGGGCTGGACAATGCTGGTAGTGGTAGCCATCCACCCCCCTATGGGCTGGACAATGCTTGGAGTGATAGCCATCCGTCCCCCTATGGGTAGAGACTGCTGGTAGTGATAGCCATCCATCCCCCGATGGGTAGAGACTGCTGGTAGTGATAGCCATCCACCCCCTATGGGGTGGGCAGTGCTAGTAGAGATAGATATCCACCCCCTATGTGTGTGTTACATTTTGCGGGATCGTGACGTTTTTGGGTGTGGTGGGTGTCTGACTTACCGTCTGCAACGTACGCGTCGGTTCCGGTTGTTGATCAGGTCATAGATGCACAGTACAGGGATGACATGCACGATCGGATCCAAGGTTGGTTCATCTCGTAGGCATTGATCGGTGGGTCGTCTCGTAGGCGTTGTTCGTTGGTTCGTCTCGTAGGCGTAGATCGTTGGTTCATCTCGTAGGCGTAGATCGTTGGTTCGTCTCGTAGGCGTAGATCGTGTTGTGGCGCAAATCGGACCTGAAATACTGCTCTTCCGGATGCTGAGATGTGCTGGAGGTGGCGACGTATTTGGCGCGTAGGAAGTACGTAATCGTACTTGTCCGGCCGGGAAGTACTGTGAAAATGCTTCCGGACGACTCCATTCAGTGTTTACGGAGCCGGCTCGTATGGGAAATGTGGCTGGAATCGGAGCGTACATGTCGTTCGGAATTTGGACACATTTGCGCATCGTACTTCATCGTTCGGACGGACCGGCTCCCGGAACGTGCCGGTCGGCAGGTAACGCTACGGACAGCTCTCGGAGGGCTGTCCGAGTGAGATCGGAATCGGCCCCTAGGTGAACAAAGCTGGATAATAGATCATAACAGTGGGATAGGCAGGCTGCTTCAACTACAACTAGATTCTTTTCTGCCTTAATCCCAAAATGTGGTATAACTGTTGCACTAGGTAAAGCAAGACCAAATGCAGAAATCATGGAAGAGATTGCTAACTTCACCACATTAGCTCTGAAGGGTGTGCACGTCACCGCACTTAAATTCCTTATGAAGAACTGCCCCTTTAAGGAAATACTGTTGAGATCGCCAACACCATCAGAAAGGTGTGCGCATCACTGCGCTTAGGCGAGTGTGCTCATCAGTGGCTAGCCAGCCAAGCGCTTGAAGGCTAGAAGAGGAAGCAGCTATCTCTTTAAGCACTTAATGACTTCCTGAGAACGCCGTCAGAGAGGTGAGTGCGACACCATTTTATTAATTTTTTTATTTATAAAGTTTTGTATAGCGCGAAAAAGACCCAGGCAGGTATCAGAGCGCTTCACAATTTGGATGGGTAGGAAATAATAGTTGGAAAGAACCAACGTTACTTAGCAATGCAAACACGAGCAGGTTCCAAGAGGGTATCAGAGTACATCAAATTAAGAGTAAGACATATACCGTACTGGGAGAAAAACATACATCACTTAAAAGTGCATACCAGGCAAGGCTGGGATTAAAAGGTGAACACCAACTAATAAACAACCCGGGGACAGTGAGTGAGGTGTGGAGTCATGGCCAATTAAGGCAAGAACTTGTTCATTAGGATTGTTTTTACTTCCTTTTTGAAAGACGCCGTGGAAGAGATCCGGCGGACTTCCGGTGGAAGAGAGTTCCAGATCTTCGGGGCAGAGCCTGAGAAAGCTCTGTGGCTCATTCTCTTTTTGTGGAAAATCTGTGGTTTCAGAAGCAGTGAACTTGCACTTCGTGCCAGTCTACCCCGTCCAGATAATTCAAGCTTTTGAGCCAAATAAAATGGGGTCTTAAGATAGAGGGCTTTGTGAGTCAAGCAGGCAATCTTTAGCTGAATTCTTGCTTCGTATGGCAACCAGTTTAGAGATTTTAGAACTGGGGATATGTGAGCGTTTCTTTTTGTACCAGTAATCAATCTGGCTGCGGCATTCAAAGAGGCTCTTAGTGGGGCCAAGGTATATTTAAGAAGGCCACAGAGCGTCGCACTCCCATAGTCTAGCCTAGGCAGTTCGAGCGCTTGAACCGCCTGCTTGAAGTCATCTTGTGGAAGGAATGGTTTGAGATTCCTGAGTATACTCATCTGGTGTTTAGCGCTCTTGCTTATATTGCTAATATGATTCTGCATATTCAAGTGCATGTCCAGTGTGATTCCGAGGGATTTAGCAGATTCAATAATGTGGGGGGAGCAGTTGAAGGCTGTGAGGTGTTTCAACAAGAGGTCGATCTTGGGTGTGTGATTAGGAGGCGAGATGAGAAGGAATTCCGTTTTGGATGTGTTGAGCAAGAGGTGATTCTCAGTTAGCCAATTTTGAGTATTCGTCAGGGTAGCGTTGAGTGAAGTGAGGTCATCAGGGGAGTTGATTTTCAGATAGAGTTGAGTATCATCTGCATACATATGAAAAAGAATGTTCGTGGAATTTAGTGCATTTGCTAACGGTTCCAAGAATAAATTGAAGAGGATGGGTGATAAGGCAGACCCTTGTGGAACCCCCATGGATACTGCAGCGGGCTGGGATAGAGAATGATTCACCTTGACTCTTTGAGATCTGTTGTGGAGGAAGGAAGTAAACCATTGCGATACCGGTCCTGAAAGGCCCATCCTGTGTTCTAGAATGGATAAGAGGTTGTCGTGATTGACAGTGTCAAACGCGGAGGAAAGGTCGAGGAGGATCATGAGGCAGGATTCTTTTTGGTCTAGCATTTTTTGTTTGAAATTCTGTTTATTGAAGTCAAGCAAATGGTACTTACATATCGCTGCAGTGATAACAGTAAAGGATCAGCACAAAGTAGGATGGAGAGTATACTAGAGGGGCATAAATCTACCCGTCAAAACAACCCCTTCCCCAACAAACCTAGTGAGGTAACATAGGGCGTGATACAGAGTCCTCCCGGAGAACAAGCAACAAGGCCGAAGGGCCGGAGTCTGAGGAGGGCTCATGAGGGGGGTCAAAATAAGGCTGCCCATATAGAGTCTGAACACCCAGTAAAAACGGAACAATACAGCAACTTGACTGAGTATGCAATAAAAACTAAGCGGCTAAAACTCCTATGTCCTAGACGGTATTCCCACCCCATGAGTAACAACATCACATTGCAGCAATCTATACTTAAAAAAAAACTAACGAAAACAACCACCAAAAAGAAGAAAGAAATTGTAGGGAAAGAAGAAAAAAGAATAGAAATAGAAGAGAAGAAGGTCAACAGAGAGAGAGGGCCACCTCCTTTCGGGGGGGGGAGAGGGGGGATAGAGGGGGGGGAGTCAATGACAGGCGCGCCATGGGGATCCGGAGACCGGAGTGGGGGTCCGTGAGCACCGGAGTGGAGAGGGTCCACCCGTTAGGTTTAAATAGGGCAGCTCGGAGATTCCGGCTCTCGACCCCGAGAAAGAGGTACAAGGGAGTCCTTAAAAAGTTGCAAGGTGCGTAACCTGGGGGGCATCAGGCGGGAATGCTCAGTTTTAGTGAAGTGTTGTATAAGTGGTTGCCAAACACGGTCAAATTGGGTATCTGTATGGTTAAGACGTGCTGTGAGGAGTTCGAGGGCCAGGACATCCCACAATCGCAGGAACCAGGCCGCTATGGAGGGGGGGTGGGGCTTCTTCCAGCTGGCAGCAATGGACTGCCTCGCCGCACCCAGCAAGTGGAGAATCAGGTGCCATTCCGCTGTGGTCATTGCTTTAAGCATGCCTGGTTTAATGCTCAAAATCGTTAAGGACGGGTCAGAAGGGATCGGGAACCCCACTACGTCTTTGATATGGCTGAGGACCTCCTTCCAAAACAGTGTAAGGCCCGGGCAGGACCACCAAATGTGCAGGAAGTTACCCTCAGCATTTTGGCATCTCCAGCAGAGTGAGGGAGAGTTCGGGAACATCCGATGTAGGCGAGTGGGTGTATAGTACCATAGTGTCATCAATTTGTATGCTGATTCGCGCTGGGGAGTGCTACGGTACACCTTAGGGATGTCCCTCCACTGGCGAGCCCACGCCTCCGGAGAGACCTCGGCGGCCAGATCAGACGTCCACTTCGTCTGGTATCCATGAGGTGGGAGTTGTTGGGAGTGCTGCAGGACGGTATAAGTTCTGGAGATCAGCCCCCGTGAACCATCAAATCTGCGGACCAAAGACTCGAAGGGGGTAAGCTGTCTGGTTGCCCCTCGAGTATAATCCGGAGAGCTAAGCCAGTGGCACAACTGGTAATACTGCATGCGCGCGGTGTCCGAAAGGTAAAAGGCCTGTTTACATTGCTCAAAGGTGCGAAGGGTCGTGCCCTGGAAGAAATCTTGGATGACACGACGTCCCTCCACAATCCAGGCGGCAAAGGTAGTAGGCGGTAGGGCGGGGGGAAACAGAGGGTTGCGCGTTAGAGGCGTATTCGGAGAGGGGAACGTCGTAAGGCCCCGGGACACTGCCAAGCTATCCCAGATTTCCAATACTGTTCTCATTGGAGTGGCTATGTAAGCACTACGGGGGCGGGCTTTACGCGGGATCCAGGCAAGGTCCCATAAGGGGCGACAGGCTACTGCACGATCCATATGAAACTAGTGTTTCTCGCTCTTGGGGACAATCCATTCAGAGAGAAACCGGAGGTGACAGGCCCAATAGTATTCCAGCAGGTTAGGGCAAGCAAGTCCCCCCAGAGACCTAGGAAGCATAAGAATTTTGTGGGAGAAGGGCGGCCGTGATTTCCCCCGGATGAATTTAGTAAAGTCGCGCTGGAGGGCCAGAATGTCCGATTGAGGTATGGGGGTAGGAAGAGATTGAAAAAGGTAAAGTATTTTGGGAAGAAGAGACATTTTAATGGTATTAAGGTGCCCCAACCACGCAAGGGGGAGACCGTCCCATTTACGCATCTCGTCCCGAATGGACTTTCTATATCTGGGCCAGTTAGCCGAGGTCCAAGACGCCAGCGTAGGGGTGAGATCCAGCCCGAGGTAGCGAATCGAGACATCAGTCCACTGGACCGGAAGAAGGTCCCGCAATTCCTGAACCTCCAGGGCCGAAAGCGTAAGATTAAGGGCATGGGATTTGGCGAGGTTAATTCGATATCCTGAGGCGGCTTCAAAGGTCCCCAGAAGTGACGCCACCACTGGAAGGGATGTCGCAGGAGAAGACAAGGACAATAGAAGGTCATCAGCAAATAGGGAGGCTTTGTGCTCTGTGCCCGCCATAGGTATGCCACGAATATCCTGGTTACGACGTATAGCAATAGCTAGGGGCTCAACCACAAGGGCGAATAAGAGGGGGGAGAGGGGACACCCCTGTCCGTTACCGCGGTGAATAGGGATGGGGGCTGTTAAGGAGCCATTAAATCGAATGCGAGTGACAGGCTTTGCATAGGGAGCCATCAGTTTGGAGATCATCCCCGGACCCAAGCCTACTTTCTGAAGAACCGCCTGAAGAAAGCCCCAGTCAACACGATCAAACGCCTTTTCGGCGTCCAGGGACACTAAACAGGCCGGGATGTTTCTGATACGCGCCTTCTCTACCAGGTGAGCTATCCGGCGGATGTTGTCCGGACCCTGGCGATGGCGAATAAAGCCCACCTGGTCGGGGTCGATAAGACCCGGTAAGTGGGGCTCTAAGCGATTCACCAGAATCTTCCTAAATAATTTGGCGTTTGTGTTCAGCAGAGCAATAGGACGGAAGGAAGCCGGCTGAGTCGGATCCTTGCCTGGCTTGGGATTAAGGACTACCTCCGCCTCATTCATCGTAGGGGAGAGGCCCGAGTGATCAGTGAAGCTATTAAACAGGTGGAGCAAATGATCCCGCAATTGTGGATAAAAAACCAGATAAAAAGTGACCGACAAACCGTCAGGGCCAGGGGTTTTGCCCACCGGGAACTGTTTCAACTCCTTAGCGATTTCCTCATGAGAGATTGGGTCATCAAGCAACTTCAAGAAGTAGGGATCGATAGGGTCCCAAGGGCAGGAATCGAGAAAGGTCGCAACACAGTCCGTAGGACAAGATGCAGGAGCATAGAGGTCCCTATAGAAGTCCTCAAGCGTATGGCTCTTATCAGCTTCCGAAATGGCCCAAGAGCCGTCCGGCCTCTTAAGCTTAGCGATGTGAGACCGAGCAGTCTGGGCCCGAAGGCGCCGGGCAAGGCACACCCCAACCTTAATCGCCGCCCGTATAAAACTTTTGCTTGAGAGTGACTAAAAGTTGTTCCGCTTTGTTAGTTCATTGAAGGCGTAGCTGGCCGCGGAGGTCTGCAAGGCGTCGCCTGTTGCTAAGGGATGGATGTGCATGATCCCTGCGCTCCAGGTCTTTAATGTCCCTGGAAAGGTTAGATTCGACCAAATGTGCCTCCCTGGACCGGGCAATGGAGATGAAGGTAATAACCCCCCGAATGGTGGCTTTAAAGGCATCCCAACAGACGTCTTCAGGGGTGTCGGAGAGAGAATTAGTGACGAAAAAGGCCTCAATTTCTCTGCGAACATCCGCCACATCAACAGGGTCCCGAAGGACCTGAGGGGGCAGTTGCCACCTAGGTAGAGGTGCATGCCGAGCGTCCGGAGGTTGAAGCGTAAGCAAGACATGAGCGTGATCTGAGATCGATATATCGAAGATTTCCGCGCAGCGTAACTGACGCATCAGGGGGAGCGATAAGAAAAAATAATCAATACGTGAATAGGAGCAATGTACGTGGGAAAAAAAAGAGTAATCGCAGGAGTCCGGATGTAGGTGTCTCCAAGCGTCAACAAGGCCAGAGTCAGTGAGGGCATCCCGCAGCAAAGCCGACATCGCCCCAGTCGCATGGCGTGCCTGATCAGTGCGGTCCCTCTCCGGGTCCCAAACCAAGTTAAAATCGCCGCCAAGGACAACAGGAGTAGTAATGGAGCGGAGAAGGGTTCCCAAGTGCAGACGCAGAAACGAATCTTGTTTCTGGTTGGGGGCATATACATTAATGAAAGCGTAAGAGCCCCGCCCCCAATCCATTTGGACCTTGAGATACCTTCCCTCAGCATCAGCTGTACCCTTGATGGACGCTTCTCGCCAGCCTGCCTTAAAAAAAATGGCCACACCGCAAGTTTTGGAAGGAGAGCACGCCCAGTGTTGGATGGGATACCTACGATGGGACATAAGGTGGATATCGGAAGAGAGCAAGTGGGTTTCCTGGAGGAAAACTACGTCAGGATCGTGGTGGAGCAAATAACGCCAAATCTGGCGGCGCTTATTAGGGGAGTTCAGCCTCTTCACATTGAGGGAAAGGAATTTGACCGTATCTGTCATATCACAGAGAAAAGAGGAGCTCGTGTCACCGCCACTCCACCGGGAGCCAAGACAGGCCAAGTCTCACCAGCCACCAAGCGCACCCCAACAGCCCCCCGCATTGTAGTCTCCAAGAGCGGGGAAGGGACAGCCCCCCATGGACGCGCAGCAAGGAGAGGTTGGCGTAAGGACAAGTAAAGCAGGGAGAGGAGCAGAAAGGGGACATACCCAGGCCCACAATCGGTCGCACCAAACCATAGCGGACCCCTCAACGCACCCCCGAAGGACTGCAGTGTCACCACCTCCAGCCGAGGCTCGCTCAAAAGGGGGTAGTAGAGGGAGAAGAATGAAAAAAGAGAAGGAGGAAATAGAAAAGAGAAACAAACAACTGGCCAACTGGGCCAAGTGAGTACAGAGTCCAATGAAAACAGTCCAGGATCCCGAAGGTGGACCATTCCGGAGATGTCACTCTCCTGTGGGACTCCGATACGGGGGGGCAGCAGACACACAAGGGGACGAGAGTCGCCGTCGTCCACCTCCCGTGTAGCAGTAGAACAAGCAAGAGTCAACCAGACCACCGGGCCCGGGCTAGAGGGGTCATCAAGCGGGCGTCAGAGGTGGAATTACAATGAAAGGAATTGCATAAGTCCAAGCATCTAGGTCGGAAGTGACGGGGAGCCACTTAAGGAGAGGATGTGGCCGATGATGTCCTGCTTGGCCTGTGAGGATTCGAGTCCCAATGATTGGCGTCTGGACTTGGGAGGAGGAACTGTAGACCACTCAGGGCGGGAGACGCCAGGCAGCCGTGTGTGGGAGGAGGGGGGGGTCCTCGTCCTCAGCAGGAAGATGAAGAAGCTGTCGCGCCTCCCGCACGGACCAAAGGACCCGCCGACGGCCCTCCCAGGTGAACATCAAAGCAAACGGATGGCCCCATTGGTATTTAATCCCAAGGTCCCTGAGTTTGTCTGTAACAGGTTTGAACTCCTTCTTTCTACGGAGCGTGGAGGAGGCCAGATCCTGAAAGATTTGGATGGACAGGCCATTGTAGGAGATCGACTTGACCCCCTGTACCTTGCGAAGGATGGCCTCTTTGTCGGCGAAGAAGTGGATTCTTGTGATGATGTCAGGAATAAATTCAGGGCGATTGCGGGGGCCAGACACACGGTGCGCCCTGTCAAGCATTGGCGGAGAGGAACCTTCACCCTCCTGCACAGCATGGAGGAGGTCTGCTGTGTATTTCAAGATGTCCGCCCCCTCTGTTCCCAAAGGAACACCTCTGATGCGCAGGTTATTCCGCCGACTGCGGTTCTCCAAATCTTCTTGCTTCAGCTGCAAGGAGATGTTTTGGTCTTCAAGCTCAGATACCTTGTGCCAGAGGTGTTCGAGGTCCTCCGTCCGGGTGTCCATCGTACGCTCAAGGCCATCCACCCTATCGCCTATTTCTGTGACCTCTTTACGGATGTCCTGGAGCCCAAATTTGAAGTCCTGTCGGAGGGCGCCGATCTTATCCTTAATCTCCTGAAGGAAGGACGACATAAAAGCCTGGGTGACCGGAGCACCAGAGGCTGCCAACCCAGCGGGCGCCGAGGATGAAGAGGAGTCCTCCTGCGACTGTGGGGCCACCTTAGACCACAAAGAGGTGACCGGGTTATCACGGGAGGCCGCAGAGTCAGTGTCTTTGTTGCCCCTGTTCTTGGGAGGCATGGCTGCCATGGGCAGCGTGGCAAAGCACCCAACTGAGAGAAGGGGGGTACCAGGGAGGCCAGGAGTCCAAACGTGAAGGAGAGGGAAAGAGCGGACCCTTGGGGGGGTGGACAACATCAAGCCAAGAGGAAGGAGGTCCCCCTCAAGATGGTGCGACCAGGACCGGCCCCCAGGGGAGAGAGAAAAGGCGCCAAACACAGCAGGGCGCACAGGGCTGACCAGGGGGAAGAACTCAGCAGGCCAGCCGTCGCCAAGTAGCGCCAAGCGAACTGGCCTTGCTTGGCCCCCACACAAGGAGCCGCCCAGGTACGCAGTTCGGCAGCGTGGACACTATCCCTTGAAGCGGGAGCAAAGGCACCAGGGGCCGCAGGCCAGGGCGGGGCGGGTAGAGGCAAGAGTAGAAGTCCAGGGGCGACAAGGCTCGCCCAGCCGCCCAGCGAGCACGCCCACCTCTCCCCCTGCAGCCGTTGGTAAGCTGTTGCGGGCCGCTCAACTGAGGGTGTCCGTGCCAACACAGGGGAAGTCCACCGGCGTCCGTCCCCAGGACCCGGAAGGGCGAAAGGGTGGTCGGCCAGCAAGAACTGTAGAAGAGGGGTGCTCCATGGGGCCGCGAAATGTAGATGCCTCCCCGGAGGCTCGTAAGGGCCTCTGCAGCTGCGCGGCGGCACCCCCCCGAACGCCATCCACTGTAGACACCAGTGTCCCCCGGCCCACTCCGTCAATGTCCCAGGCAATGTGCGGCCAGAGGGGGCAGGAAGGCGAAGGCAGGCGGTGGAGACCCGGGAGCTCCCATGTAGAGCACCACACAGGAGAGGGCCCAACTACAAGGCCTAGTCCGGCGTGTACCAGCGCCACCTCAGGAGCAGGGGAAACACAGGCCGTAACTGGTGCAGAGACAAGAAGGCACGAAGGGCCCAAACCAGGAAAAGCAGGGACAGCAGGGACCCAACCGGGTTCGGGTTAGCTCAGCAGTCTTACTCCCCATACCTGCGTTGTTGTGGCGGCGGGTCCCCACGGGAGAAATGCTCCAGTCGGCTGAACAGCCTCAAGTAGCGTCCGGGCCGAGCAGCGCTGGGGTTGAAAAAGGGGCCGAGCCACTCCCGGGGGCCCAACCTGACTGGTCAGCGACAGCAGCACTCAGCAGCACTCCGATGAAGGCGGAGTCCCTCGGTGCTCAAAGACAGGGCCTCCGATCGCCCAAACGATCTCCGCCACTGCCAATCACCAAGATGGCGCCCGCATGGAAGGGCGCCGCAGGACGCCGGGAGATCACCACCCCACAGAAGAGATCCGGCGGGTCCCCACCGCTCTGCTCAGCTCCGCCACACCACCACAGCGGGACAGCACATCTGCGGCAAAAACAGGCCCGGTGGACGGGATTGCAGGTAATTACGGGATGCCCCGGAGCGGAGACTCAGCAGGGCACGTCTCACTCCGTGCGCGTCTTAGCCACGCCCCCCAGTCTAGCATTTTTAAAATGTCATCCAAGATGTGAGTGAGAGCAGATTCCGTGCTGTGACCTCTCCGAAATCCAGACTGATGTTGGTCCAGAAGTTGGAAATTCTCTATGTGTACGCAAAGTTGCGATAGTACACATTTTTCCAGAAGTTTAGCCAGAGTGGGGATGTTGGAAATAGGACAGAAGTTATTGAGATCAGATATGTCGGCATTAGGTTTTTTAGGATGGGGGATACCTGACCAGCTTTTAGGCAGTCGGGGATCATGCCTTGTGACAGTGAAGCGTTGACAATATTTGTCCAAAGGGGGATGATGGCGTCTCTGATTTCTTTGAAGATGGGCGGAGGTAGTGGGTCGCTGAAGTGGTTAGATGGGTTGATCATAAGGAGAATGTTGTAAATGTCTCTTTCTCTGAAAGGAGTAAAGGTATTCCAAGTGGCATTGTTCTTGGAGCTAAGTCTCAAGGGATCGAGGCTCTCATGGTTGGCAAAGGGAGAAGCAATCCCGTAGGATGGAAGAAGAGCCCTTTCAGCATCCAGGTCACTACTGATGATTTTTGTTTTCTCAATGAAGAAGGCAGCCAAATCGTTGCATGATGGAAGGCCGTCACCGGGATCAGGGCGGTAGGGTGCTTTGACCGATTGTTGTTTAACAATTTCAAAAAGTTTCTTGGGTCGTTTTTTGGCTTTATTAAGTTGGGTTCTGAAGAAATCAGCCTTTGCCTTCTTGATTTTTTTTATTGTAGGAACTCCTAACCGATCTAAGGTTAATTAAATGATCCGTGGAGGGTTTGGATCTCCAAGATCTTTCAGCTGCCCTTAAGTTGCAGCGATCCGAGTTTAGGTTGTCGGTGAACCAAGGTTTGGGGAATTTAGCCGAAGCATTTTTTTGTTGTAGCGGAGCTAGGGAGTCCAGGATATTAGAGATAGTGGAATTGTAGAAATCGGTGAGTACATGAACGTCTGTCGTATCACCTTGGGAAGACAAGGCCTGCTTACAGCGGGTTGCTAGATCTTGGGTGTTGATGTTCCTGAGGTCCCTTTTCCATTGCTTCGTTTTCTTAGGTTGAACTCATCTCAAGGACACCTCCCTCTTGATAAAGAAGAAGATGCTGTAATGGTCAGACCAATCACATGGGCTAATGGAATCCAATGTGATGGTGTTTCCTTTTGATATGATAAGGTCCAGATTTCTCACTTGTTATGAGTTGGTCTGTCACAGAATTGAGTCAGCTCATGATCAGATAGGAAGGATTTTAAGCAGTTTACCGCTTGATCATTAGGGTTGGACCAGTGAAGGTTGAAATCTTCCAGGAAGATTTGGGACATTGAGGTGTCGTCATTGGATGAGATGATTTCCATTAAATGATCAATGAAGGAAAGATTGTCTCCAGGGGGGTGATAGAAGGTGTGTAGTTTGCATACAGGGAGGTGGTTGCTTGAGATATTAATGCAAAGGTATTCACTGAAGGTTGAAGTGATGGTATCCGATTGGGAAACCGATAGTGTATTCCGATGTATACACGCTAGTCCTCCCCCTGGTTTTGTAGATCTGTCCAGACGAATTATGTCATGGCTAGGAGGAACTAGGAGGTCAAGGATATGGGTGGAAGAGCCATTTAGCCAGGTTTCCATGAGGATGATGATATCGAGATCATTGTGTAGGATGAGGTCAAAGATATCGGAGGCGTGTTTACTAGCTGATCTGCAATTGTGAAGAGCGCATTTCAATTGTACAGGTGCGTGGGGGGTAGGGGTCTGAATGATGTTCACTTTTCTGAGGTTGTCACTGTTTATAACTCTGAGGTTGTTAGAGGGTTCCCTATATGGGTTGGCGTGAATGGCTTGAATATGACCCAGCAGAGTCTTGTCGGTGTCTAGTGTGTGGGAATAGGAGAGGAGTAGATCATAGATATCACTGGTCGCTAGATCGGTCTTCGTTCTTCTGGGGCGGGAGGGAGCATTTGGGAAGGGTAGGGTTTTCCGAGTAAGGTGAGAGAAGTGTGTGTCAAGGACAGGGACTGCGCCGGTAGGGTCTAAGGGCAATTTCCCGAGGGAATTGAGAGATCTGAGCAGTGGTCTGCTCGGTTGAGAAGGCTTTCAGTTCATGAAGTTTGTCGTAGAGGAGGCGCAGGTGGTGAGAGATCTCGTCCAGATGCGCAGACAGATCTGAGTGCTGGTTATAGGATAGGAGTTGTGTGTAGAGTTCCGGAGGAGAGGTGGGGTCTCGAGAGATAACTGGATGGTCAGAGGCGGCAGTGAATTGGTCTGGGGGAGCGATTGAGTCAGTGATGATTTGCGAAGATCCTGTTCGCGTGTAGAGGGGAGCCTGGGATGGAGAGAGGGTGGAGGGACAGGTGGGTGGCGGATAGGAGGTAGGTGAGGAGAGGCTGATTGGGTAGGGTTGGATGGATTCAGTGGAGGGCAATCGCCTAGGCTCAGACAGAGTATTAAGTGAGATTATGCAAGGAAGTTCACAGGGCGAGGGAAAAGAGGGTGGGACATGAGGGGTAACCCCAACTAAGGAATCATAGTGTAACCGTTTAGAAATCAGGGAAGTGTGTGACGCTGTAAGCCCGCTAGCCACCGGAAAAGATGATTGGGTGGGCTGTGAGGGTTCCAGGGGACTGAAAGGAACTGCGATCGCTTGGTGGGTGAGTAGGGTTATGTGAAATTGGAGTAATTCCGGACATGGTGGGTTGTGTGAATGTGATGTCTTGTGTAATAGGATGGTTTAGGTGGGGATGAGTGGAGGAAGAGGTTACAGCTTTCCTGAGTGTAGAGAAGATATTATCCATCTTAGCTAAATTGTCATTAGGGGCTTGAATTAGAATAATACCATTGTTGTAAAGGGTGATGGTTGCATTCGCATTGAAGAAAGACGAGGGCGAAGCAGATAGTTTGAGACCATGTGGGGTTTTCCTAGAGGCCGATATACAAAGCATGGAGTGGAAGACGCTCCTCCAACATGCCCGTTTTCTGGTGTAGAAGATGAGGTCATTAGATAGATTACCCTTGTTGGCACAGACGTAGACATCTGAGATTAATGTTCCAGGTCTGGATTTGAGTAAGCGATGTTTGAGCTTTTTGGCCGTGTTTTTGGAGAGGTTAGGCGGGTATTTAATAGTGAAGGCATTGGAACCGGCGGGGTCAAGTCTTATATCCGTTCTGAGAGAGGCCGAGGTGAGCCCTTTTGAGGGAAGGGAGCGATAATATATAGGTTTATGACGGTGATAGTGATTCTTCAATAATTAAGGCATAGACAAATTAGGCGGTGGACCTGAAGGCCAGGCAGAGAAACAAGTTATCTGTGGATTATGATGATTTTTTTTAGATTGAGCGTAGACAAATAGGCGGCGAGCGTGAGCCAAAAAAAACTTCTGGTGGTATGACATGTTAAAAACGGGCTTTCCTATGGTAGGTAATGAAAGAGGACCCATTCCAATATGGCCGATCCTAGTTTGATCCAGATGAGTAGTCCTACCTTTTTCCTCACTACAATGATTGAATGTACAAAGACTAGTCCTACATTACTTTTACTGCCCTTGAATAATCCTTAGGATGTTAGATTGCAGATATACAAGTCCTACCTTCCTTTTGATGACAAGGAGTGATGGGAAAAACTCCTCCTTTATTTTCGGTGCAGGACCATGCTTCCCAAGCGTAGCAGCTATACGGAGAAACAGCTCAGGGGAAACGTGCAAAGTACATCAGCTGCCGAAGATTCATATACACAGAAGGACTCCCCATGGAATTCCACACCCGCAGGCTTGAACTCGCAACATGCTGAAATGACTGTAACGCGTGAAGGCTACTCGTTCCACGCATGCAGGGCCTAATGCACACCCCGTGCTAGTACTCAGCTACCAGGCTACGACTGAAGTTACCACGCGGTCAATATCCTTACTACTTGTACGCTCGAGCGCTCCTGTCAGTCGTTCGTTTCACAAATTAATTTCCGCAGTGCTGACTTATTAAGAATAGAAAAAGCGCATATGCTTTTAGACATCCACATCACCAGTACTCACATCTACCAGTCCAGCACACTGTGTTTCTTGCCAATTCCCAGATGAAAGTCCCACGTTGCTGTCACAATTCCTTCATGGGTTCGTGGGGAAGTTGATGGTTATACACCTGTCCCCAACAGGCGCTTGTTGCCGATGTCATGTTGTAAATACCACACATACTCCAAGTACAATTCTTCAGGTATTTATTCAGATGAATGTTAAAGACCACCAAACCTTACAGACAGCTGGGATCAACTGACTCCACATCAAAACATTGCCCCAGCCCAGAGGATGTGACATTGTGCTGTCATCGATGACCACCAGATTGTTCAGTTCACCGAGACAATGATGACAGAGACAACATTCCAACACTAGGTTTACAATGCTGGATAATAGATCAACAGTGGGATAGGCAGGCTGCTTCAGCTACAACTAGATTCTTTTCTGGCTTAATCCTAAAATGTGGTATTACTGTTTCACTAGGATAAGCAGGAAAAAATGCAGAAATCATGGAAGAGATTGCTAACTTCACCACATCAGCTCTGAAGGGTGTGCACGTCACCGCACTTAAATTCCTTATGAAGAACTGCCCCTTTAAGGAAATACTGTTGAGATCGTCAAAACCATCAGAAAGGTGTGCGCATCACTGCGCTTAGGCGAGTGTGCTTGTCACTGGTTAGCCAGCCAAGCACTTGAAGGCTAGAAGAGGAAGCAGCTATGGGGGATATTCACAAGGACCTACCGCCGATTTATCCCCACCTTAACCCATCAAAAGTGGAGATAGATTTAACACCCCATTCACAAGCGGGTGCAAACTGCAGACATCGCCAGTATTCCTGCGACAACTGCCCCAAAATTTAACACCTCGGTGGATACCACCAACTAACCCTAATGAGATGCAGAGTAGGCGTTCCCGTGCACAAACACACGAAAAAACCGCAACACCACTTTCACAACAAACTGCCAGATCTGCGAAGCGAACCAAAAACAGGCGATAAGCCGCGGTAGCACCAGTGATTTAACACCTGCCTTTTGCTGGTGTTAAGCAGGACGACTACCTGCAGCATGAAAGGGAGCCCAGCCAAGAGCCACACCCGAAGACCCACAGATGCCATGGAGACAATGACCATGCAGCTCCGAGACCCATGAGGGACACAACACCCACCCCCACCCACCCCCGGCTTGCCACCACCCCCAGGACCCGTCCCGCCCCCCAACCCCTGGGAACACCACAGAGGCAGCGTACACAAAGACAGCGGACCTACCTGAAACGCACCTGCCACCCAGACCCAACGCCAGAGGAGGACATTGCCCACTACAGGCCCAAAAGGACAACCATCCCCCGCATCCTGCCCCACATCCCCCACCTGCTGACGGTACCAACCCAGCGGACTACCAACATCCCTCCGCAGACAAAGCTGCCGGCTGCGCAGCACATGTCGGCCTCTGGTACCATCCAACCCACAACTGCCAGAGTCGGAGGAGCCACACAGCCAGCCCCATACAAGGTCATCACACCTGTCCTGGATGCCAACAACAGCCTGGTACCCCAGCACCTCCACTTCACCCACACTGCGCAGGAGCTGCTGGAGACCAAGCAAGGCCCCTACGCCATAGCTGGATTCCCTCATGTGTCAGGGCCAATCAACTGCACACATGTACCCTCGTGCCCCCTGCCGACACTGCACACAACTACCACAACAGAAAGCACATGCATATCATGAATGTGCAGGCAACAGTGGACCGCCCGGGACTCCTCAACAATGTTGTGGCCAACTCCCCAGGCAGAGTGCATGATTCTCACATCTCCGGACAGTCCAGCATCACCCAGCGCTCCCAGGATGGCACCCATGGAAATGCAGTGCCCGTTGGTAAGACCAAAATGAACACACCACACACCTCCAGCCCACAGTCATGCAACTCACAACACTGGCAATGGGCACGCAGCACAACTACGTTCAACATGACACACAACATGCCAACCAACCAGACACGACAACACAACTCCATTGTGAAGCTGGCCTTGCCATGCCCACAACCCAGCCACGGCATGGCACCACAGACACACAATAGCAGGATGTGAGGAGAGGCATGGAGCAGGCATGTGCGAGAGCGGCAAGTGATCAAGGAATGTGAACCCACCCAATGCCAGGTGTGGCGTGGAGGTGCCGGACAGACCACAGAGTGCAAACCACGGAAATGGCGATGTGGAGATCAACTGCTGGTGCATGGAGTGCAGTGGCCAGTGGACGCTACCTTGTCCCCACAGGCTGTGGGGCAGAACGCGGAAATGTTGCACGTTACGTCCCCCCCTGCATGCGCGTGCATAGTGGGTTGGACCTGCGTATGCCAGGCCTGCGTAGGGGTGTGAACAAAAACCCTGTCGCACTGGGCGTGGTTCTCATTCGGAATGGACAACGCGTCTGCCAGTGCAGCGGCTCTCTGCCCACCACGAGTCCCGCGCCGAGCACAGCAGGGCCTGCGTCCCTGTGCGCCTGCTGCACCCCGGGCCGCTGGTCCCCCGACCCGTCATGCCGGCCACAGTGCACCAACGAGGCTCCGCTCACCTGCCTACACCGGCATGTGTCGATGAGGGCCCACCACGTGCCGGTGCAAGCTCCAATCACCAGTCCCGCGACCTCTGAAGCCTCCGCAGACCATCGCTGACCCCCCCAACGCTGGCCCACATTACTCCTTTCCCATTTACATACTCCAGCTGCGTCCGCCTGGGCCCAGTAGGTCAAACATGTGGAACTGTGTCCTGAGTCTTGAATGGCAGTGACCCCAAGTCCGTGGCAGCGGCCACAGCACCAGACTCCCTTCGATCAGTGAGGCATAATTCCATATCGCAAGCCGGCGACACGTGGTGCCACTAACCCTGTTCAATGCCAGCCTTCGACACGTGGTGCCACTAACCCTGTTCAACGCCAGCCAGTGACACGTGGTGCCACTAACCCTGTTCAACGCCAGCCGGCGACACGTGGTGCCACTAACCCTGTTCAACGCAAGCCTGTGACACGTGGATGAGGGCTCAGGCCTGCCATGCGGACCAGTAGGTCCCACATCCAGCACTTAGTCGCCAATCATGAATGGCAGAGTCCACACCAGTGAACGCATGGAGAGGAGTAAGAGGAAGATGCGGCTCAGTCCAGAGGAAAGCCAGACCAGAGTCACGGAGGTGATCGAACACTATCAACAACTGTCCTGCTGCCATCAACCCTGTTCACCGCAAGTCCGCGTCCCATGGTGCCACTGAACCTGAACTACGCAGGCCGGTGGGACCATCCAACCTAAGCCGGCGACACTCGGTGAATGGCCCGTGCTGACCGTTGCCTCAGGCCAACACTGGGTCCCAGTAGGTCACACATGTGGAACTGTGTCTTGGGTAAGATGTGGAGGAGTCCACACCATTGGACACGCCTCATCGCAGGCGGCATCCCCTGACAGCACTGGTGCCACTAACTCTGTGCGCAATGAGTCATGGGCACTATCTGGTTGGACCTTGGTGGCGTCTGAGTCCATGGCCTGGTGGTTTTCTGCATCTTCATCTGGCTGGACCGGACTTGGTGTCCGACATGTGTCTGGTCCATTCATCTCCACCATAGTGACTGTTTCAGCGTGGTTCTGCCCTCTGCATCATGCCCTGGGGGCACACCTTCCACAGTCCACGAGACACTCCGCGACAAGCCCCTTTGTCATCTACGGAAACCTGCTCTGCACTCGTGACCCTGCCCCAGTGTCCCGCAAGTCAGCGGCACGTGGCGGTAGGCCCGTGCAGGACGCTGTGCATCCGGGGCCACTAACTCTGTGCAACACAAGTCATGGGGCCTTTATGGTTGAATGGTTGTGTCCTTTACGATGTACACTGTTGTCCATTTCTGACTGCACCAGGCAGCCCTTGCCGGCTGGTGTGCACACACCCCAGACACATCCAACACAGGTGTCACTCGATATGTGTGCCTGCTAATAAATGTGGCCGGGCGCACAAAGCCCGTAGCCATTCACACCATCTGAGCAAGTGTGTCCGTGTGGTCATTGTGTCAGCATGATGGGCACGGCACTGCAACATCACAGTGTGCTATCCTCAGCGGACGATGCCATGTCACCTCAGCTTTGGCAGTGACCTTGGACATGTAGCTTCGCCCGGCCCCCCCCTGCATGCACAAGCGGCGTGTGCTGGTCTGGCGTACGTCAGTTCAGCGCAGGGGTGTGCTGAATCGGCAGGGGGAGCAGGGCGTGGCTCGGACCTGGCCTTGGGCAGGATGTGCGGTAAGTGTGCCTCTGTGTTGGGGTGTTGTCACCACCAGGGCCACAGTAGACGATGTTGCAATGTAGCATGCACCAGGATGGCGGGTCCGCACGGACGGGGAAATGTAGGAGCGCAAGACCGCTCGGGGTCTTGGCACATGCATGCCAAGTGTTATGTGTATCAGTCCTGCGGCTGCATGAGTCAGTTGCGTAGCCTCATTCGCAGCGTGATCACAGCCAGCCATGGACTGTACACTTGTGTCCGCCCTGTCCGGACCATTGGCCTACACTCACTTGGCCGCACACCTTCAAATGCCAGCATCACGGTGTTGGTGGCATGCCGCTGGACATGCGCGGACAGGCATTACAATGGTGTGCCGTAGGAGTGCACGTGATACAACCGCGCAGGGCACACAAGTGTGGGGGCTCGTGGGAGGGTGGAGCAGCTGTGAGGCAACGTAACACACAGTGAGGCCGCACATGTGCCACGTGCTGGGCATATCATCCATGATTCCCAGGGTCGCAGACATCCCACCACACCCACGGCAGGCCTCTGTACATCTCCTGAATGCATGCAGATTCTGAAGTTACTGTAGGGATGAATGGTCCTTTGTCTGCACTATCGGGCGGTAGCATATCTGCAGCTCCTAGATGTGACTTGCATGTTCCCAGCACCCCCTGACAGATAGGATAGCATTTCCAGGTGACTCCCACACTATGCACTGCCAGACATGAGGCCAACGTGTACACTTCCCACACGCAGAAGTCCTTGGTTGTAGTTTGCGTGCGTGAAATGGCCTTCACTCGTACTCCCACCACACCCCAGGTCTGCACCCGTTGCACACAGACACTGCTCATTGCTCCGAGCTGTGGCGTTTCATCCACAGGACTGGCGCAGGTCCTCACAGTGCCGCTTCAAGCAGAGCCACTGACGCAATGGCAGACCATCCCTGACACATGCGCTACTCCAGTCACGTGGATCTGTACCGTGCATGTCTGCTGCATGTACTGGGGGCACTGCCATTGGCAGTGCTGCGGATCAGTTACAGGCTGAGCTTCCGCATTGCCAACGTCACCTGCGTTCAGCCTGTGTTGCACTGTCGCTCGTGCATATTCGAGTGGTCCATGGATGTCTGCCTCTCCAACGTTACGGTAGCTGACCTGGATTTCGACGTGTGTGTTCGCCCCCTGTTGGACCACGACCAGGAGTGTCACCGTGAAGCCCGTTTATGGCATGCCTGGATGTTTGGCATGCATGCTGGGAACTGGACCTGGGAGATTGCAGGAGTCGTCGTGTGCAGTGCCCACATTGAGCCACTCCCTGATTGGGCTTTCGTGCATATTGGGGCCAGGGGTTTGAGTGAGCACATCTGTCCGGGACAGCTGATGGGTTACGTCGCCGACATGTCAGATGTGGTGGACAACGATCTCACATTGGAAATGTTGGCCTACGCTGCTGCACTCGCGTTCATGGACGAGTGACAAGGTACCTGCAGCCAGGACTGCATGTGACCCATTGCATGTGACCCATTGCACGTGTCCCGACGCCTGGTTGCATGTTGGGGATCTGGTCACATGTCCCTAGGAGACAGTGGACATGGCTGCATTGGCCTGGACTCCTGATCCATGCGCGGACAACATACGCGGGTTGGCAATGACTTGTGTTGGTGATGGACTCCCCCGGGGTGGACATGGGCGCTTTCCAACGTTCATCATTCAGACATGCTGCTGCATTGGTCTGCATGTCGTGGCACTTCCCTTGGCCGTACTGACACGCAATTGTTGATAAAGTTTCCGCACGTTCACTTGTCTCCAACTGTGTTGAGTGTTTATTTGTATGCCAATGTGTGTGTCACGGCCTATCTGGGTCCCTGCCTTATATGCATTGCTGCCCCATCAGGGCTGTGGGTTGGTACTTGTGCATTATCATGTCCCTGTTTCATGCTTTGCCAGATGCGTATGGCCATTTACCGGCCACAAGCGGGTGCACTTGTGTCCTATGTTCGGTTGTGCAGATGTTGGTGTTTGTACCACATTGTGTTGGATGTTGGGGTGCTCTGCTTTCCTATGTGTGTGTGCTGCATTGTGTGTGAGATGTCCCTTCAGCTCTGATTTGGCTCACCCTTCTCCCTTTCAGGCAGTGTGGTTTTCACTTCTGTGCTTGTTCAGTGGTGTGATATTGCCGACTTGTGTGACTTGTGCTCTTGGTTGGTGTTGTTCCTCTTGGGCATGGTTTGTCTGCAGTTGTGCTGTGCTTAATTGTGCATGTGTGCCATTGTGCCCATTTCCCCCCGTCCCCCCAGTCCCTGGTCATTCCTCTCCCTGTTGCTGTTGTGTCTGTTGATTTTGGGCAGTTTCCGGTCCCCGACTCCTGTCACCATTTCCAGACTGATGTGGTGGACACCATTTCCTCCATGTCATCCAGCTCCTGGTGTGGCGCTGGACTCCCACCTCCGGTGTGCATTGCTGCCTTCTGGTTGCTGGCGTGTTTGTGCTTGTTTGTGCGTTTCGCATCATTCCAGCTGTTCTGGTTTTCTGCCATTGTCCTCCTCCGCTCTCCGGCTGCATTCACCTTGTCCACGATGGCCTGCCATGTCTAATGTTTTGTTGCCAATGGTGCTTGTGGGGTTGTGTGCTAGCTCCGACTGCCTCCATTGTGCTTCGCTGTTTTCTGTTTGGTTTGTCTTTCTTTTTCCTGCTTTTGTTGTGCTTATTCCCGCATGCCGTATATGTGTCGCGGGCCTTGCGCTGCTTATCGCTGCTTTCCTCCTCGCGAATGGGCTCATCGCATGTTTTTTGGTGTTGGGGTTTGTGTTTTTATCTCCGTCGAGGTGGTTGTATCGCGGACATTGGCCGCGGTTTCGGGAGACTATCGCATGGTACCGCCGTGTTGTGAATTCCACGTTAACACACAGTTATTTTCCCGCGATGGGCTGCGATGTGTAAAGTTACGTTAACATTTTTTGGAGATGTTTAGCACACGTTCTTGTGAATATACCCCTATCTCTTTAAGCATTTAATGACTTCCTGAGAACGCCGTCAGAGAGGTGAGTGCGTCACCATGCTTCCCAAGCATAGCAGCAACACGGAGAAACAGCTCAGGGGAAACGCGCAAAGTACATCAGCTGCCTAAGATTCATATACACAGAGGGCCCGATTCACAGAACTAACTTAAGACAAAATCCTAAACTTACTACCATTTTGGTATTCACAGAAGGCACTTACTCATTTTGGTATTCACAGAAGGCACTTACTCATTTCGGTATTCACAGAAGTTAGTAGTCCTAACTTTAGGACTCCTAAATGCCTTCTGTGAATACCGAAAGTCTTAAAGTTAGGATTTTCTCAGTTTAGGAGTAGTAAAGTTAGGACTCCTAACTTTAGGACTCCTAAATGCCTTCTGTGAATACCGAAAGTCTTAAAGTTAGGATTTTTCTCAGTTTAGGAGTAGTAAAGTTAGGACTCCTAACTTTAGGACTCCTAAATGCCTTCTGTGAATACCGAAAGTCTTAAAGTTAACTTTACTACTCCTAAACTGAGAAAAATCCTAACTTTAAGACTTTCGATATTCACAGAAGTCATTTAGGAGTCCTAAAGTTAGGAGTCCTAACTTTACTACTCCTAAACTGAGAAAAATTCTAACTTTAAGACTTTCGGTATTCACAGAAGGCATTTAGGAGTCCTAAAGTTAGGACTCCTAACTTCTGTGAATACCGAAATGAGTAAGTGCCTTCTGTGAATACCAAAATGAGTAAGTGACTTCTGTGAATACCAAAATGGTAGTAAGTTTAGGATTTTGTCTTAAGTTAGTTCTGTGAATCGGGCCCAGAAGGACTCCCCATGGAATTCCACACCTGCAGGCTTGAAACTTGCAACATGCTGAAATGATTATAACGCGTGAAGGCTACTCGTTCCACGCGTGCAGGGCCTAATGCCCCCCCCCGTGCTAGTACTCAGCTACCAGGCTACAATTGAAGTTACCACGCGGTCAATATCATTAACGCTTTTACGCTCGAGCGCTCCTGTCAGTCGTTCATTTCACAAATTAATTTCCACAGTGCTGAATTATTAAGAGTATAAAAACGCATATGCGTGTAGACATCCACATCACCAGTACTCACAGCTACCAGTCCAGCACACTGTGTTTCTTGCCAATTCCCAGATGAAAGTCCCACGTTGCTGTCACAATTCCTTCATGGGTTCGTGGGGAAGTTGATGGTTATACACCTGTCCCCAGCAGGCTCTTGTTGCCAATGTTATGTTGTAAATACCACACGTACGCCAAGTACAATTCTTCAGGTATTTATTCAGATGAATGTTAAAGACCACCAACCCTTACAGACAGCTGGGCTCAACTGACGCCACATTCAAGACAGTCCCCCGGCCAGAGGATGTTACATTGTGCTGTCATCGATGACCACCAGATTGTTCAGTTCACAGAGACAATGATGACAGAGACAACATTCCAACATTAGGTGTACAAAGCTGGATAATAGATCATAACAGGGGGATAGGCAGGCTGCTTCAACTACAACTAGATTCTTTTCTGCCTTAATCCCAAAATGTGGTATAACTGTTGCTCTAGGTGAAGCAAGACAAAATGCAGAAATCATGAGATTGCTAACTTCACCACATTAGATTTAGGATTAGATCAGCTACACACACATGCCAAGATATTGATTCAGAATAGGATGGATTTTTAGCAGCAAAATGGAGGACAGTCCCATTATAGGTTTCGAATGTTGCATTTTCCCAACACCTTTCTCACCATACAGAAGCATATAGACCACATTAGGAATAGAATTAAGAAGCTACGCAAGTTTCAGAATGGACTAAATTTCAGTCTCTTTGGTATCTGAACATGGCTAGGTGGATTTTTGGGACATTGGGAAATGGAAATATTTGAAATATTCTTTGCTATCGTTTTAGTTGTGCTTGTTTTATATGTTGTTTGATATGTTCTAATAAAATTAATAATGTGTATCATCCTACACCCATGTGCAAATAAAGGCACTGGCAATGTATTTCTGCTTGCTACCTTTGAGGATGATGAAAACAGTAATAATGATGACGTAAAAGCAGAAGCTTAGAGACTAATTGCGATTGAATTTTACTGAAGTTTTGTCTACCAGCAAAAAGGAGGGGACTGAAAAAATATTACCATGTATTCCTGTTGCCTTACATATTAATGCTTCCTTGCACATGTATATCACAATGTGCACTGATATATTTCATCAGCCTTAATATGCATGCTAGGTTTCATGATTCCCGTAGACCTAGAAGCCGTCGTATTTGAGGTAGTAAATCAGCACATTTCCTGCATCCCGCTGTAAAGCGTATCCTCACTTTTAATGTTGGCAAACAGAAGCGTGATCTTAGAAAAATAATTTAGCAGTATGTTCTGTTATGTGTTTATGCTTCATAGATTTGTATTGAGAGAAAAGTGTATTAAAAGTTCACAATTGCATCCATTTTTGCATTGCATTCTCCAACTGGCTTTTTGAGTGAGAGCTCTGGTGGGTTGAAATTACACTTGTCACCTTATTATGTCCTGTGCTTTTTGGTATTTTTGTATTAAAGGCATGTGTAAGACCTGGCATCCTTGGCGTGGTATTCCCTAAAACATTTTGCCTTCACTCCTCCTGTTTTGCTGAATGTGTTTTTGTTGGCATTAGGACTCTGTGCACTTTACCACTGCTAGCCAGTGCGAAAGGGCTTGTGCTTTCTCCTTCAAACATGATAAGATTGGACTACACCTAATTGGCACATTTAATTTACTTTTAAGTTCCGATTAAATGGTACTGTCTGTACCCAGGGCCTGTAAGTTAAATGCTAATAATGGGCCTGCAGCACTCATTGTGCCGCCCACTAAAGTAGCCCGTTAAAACAAGTCTAATTTCTGGTACTGCAGCCTATAGTGCAGTTTTAAAACTGCCATTTCGATCCTTCAAAATAAATCTTTTGCTGTGCATAAACTTCCCTTTTAATACGTATAAGTAGGCCCTAAAGGCTCAAAGTGCAGGTTGCATGCTATTTAAGTAGGAAATGTGTGTGTAAGGTTTACATGTTCTGAGAATAAAAACTCCTAAAGTTGTAGTTGTAAAGCCTCTTTCTCCCATTGACTAACACAAAGTTACCTTATTACATTTAATAAATGAGAACTTTGGATTGGGATAACATAGAAATATACTGGTTACACTCAAATGAATTGCACTCGTAATTTTAAATCTTCTTTAATGGTAAAGTTGTATTTTAAGTTACAATTTTGAAAATGCCACTTTTAGAAATTTGGCATTTTCTTGTCCTAACCATTTGTGCCTTCTGCCAGTGCCCTGGCTAACATGACTATGCACAGCTCTGCTGTTGGGGTTTGTCTATTGCTTTTGGACTAACACAAAGGGAGCTTAGATGTGGACACGAAACAGGTAGCAAACTCCAGCGCCTTGAGACCCTCATGGGTGATTTGCCGTGCTCTATAAATCCTTGATTGATTGACTGATTGACAGGATGGGCCATCCTGGCAGGATGACTGGGAGTGGCAGTACCCAACCCCACTTACATTTTAAAGGAATCTGACACCAGGCCTGGCATGTCTTTTGCCACCCAAGACAGTTTGGAGCCTTGACAAAAGAACTTTCCAGAACCAGAGGTGAGAGTAGAAGACAAATCCCTCCACACAAAGGCTGGCACCAGGTACAGATATTGAACCTCTAGAGCCATGCCTGAGAACTCTCCTGGACCTGTGGAAGTTACAGAAGAATGACTGCCCTGCTGCTGGGGCACTGCCTGGCTGTCTGAAAAGGAAGACTGGACTTGCTTGCCTCCATCCCAGGCGACCCAAAATGACACCAAGGGTCAGCTGACTGACTGCCTGTATGAGTTTGTGTTGTGTTTTCACTTCATAACTGTTTGTGTGTTGCATTAATACTTTAGACCTTACCTCAAAATTAATCCTCTCTGCTTTTGTGCCAAAATACCAGGAGAATAAGCACAGGTTAATTTAGTGACTTTGTGGTTTGCCCTGGCAAGGACTGTGGCTGTTGCCTGAATGGGGCTTCCGCCCCCTCAACCAGTAACCCAATTTCTAACAGCATGTTAGACTTCTAGGTCTCTCAACGTGTTGTGTTATATTTTAACAATATAGATGGGGAAAAGTATTCACCTAAGTCACTGAGGACTTTGGCAAAAACAACCATGTTCCCAGGATCTATTTCTTTTGCATCTGATTATAAATTTGTATTCCTTCAGTGCACAATTTATACAATAGTAGATGTTTTTTCCTTTCTGATGATAAAACCAACCTCTCATCTTCAAGCATATCAATGTAATTTAAAAAGTACTTTTTCTATTCAGCCCATGAAATACTATGATGGCCTGGTACCAAAAGAAACTCTCGGTGTGGATTTGAATTTATGTGATGAGCAGTAGCCAAGGTTTATTTCCAATAAAAATATAAATATACACATTACCAAATAAGAGCAAAAGGTCATCAATGTAACAGTGCCAGGGTTGTATATGTTTATTGGGCCAGATAGATTCCATTTTTAATTGGTATACGTAAAAGCATGCTAGACTGAGTTCAAATGTGCTACCATCGATGTCCAGTGCTGTTGGAGGTAAATCCTCCCCTCATATTAAAATTATTTCCTAGTCAATGCCAATTCTGGTAAAGTGTTTGGGTGTTCTGTGTTGTGTAATAGATTTACAGTGACTCCCAAGCTTTCTTCTTGTGGGTTATTGGTATACAGCACCTCCACATCAAGGTCTAACATTATCTCTGTTTCTGTATTGAACTCCATGTATTTTAATACACTTAGCACATGTTTGGTTTCTTGTATGTAAAATGGCACACAGGTGGGTGAGGAATCGGTCAACAAATACAAACAGAGGTTCCAAAGTCGATTTTATTCCTGATACAATAGGGTGACCTGTGGAAGATTTTGTCTTTTGTGAATTTTTTCATTATAGAGTAAATATAAAGTATTCTAGGCTTGTCCATTACAAGGAACTCATCTTAAGAATTGCCAATTATGACTCCTTGTCTCTTCAATTAGGGGTTTTATTTTCATCAAAAGTTCCTTTGTAGTATCAATGCTTAGTATTTAATAGTTACATCTATCTGTAACCTGAGGTATTCCACATTGTATGCATCCTTGATCTGAGTACAGTTATTCCTCCTCTGTCAGCTGACTTTATAACCATGGGCCAGATTTGCTAAACACTGATTGCTAATACTAGTCATAATTTGCAACCAGCGTGGTATTTTGCAAACTCACCTATGTACTAATACATCAGTTCGCTAAAAAAATAGGTCGTAGTGGGTCGCAATTCAACCTACCTCATGAATATTAATGAGGTAGTTTGCAAATTGAGACCCCCTACGATTTGGTGTCATCACAGGGATAGTGGCCTGTTGTCGTCAGCAGACCACATTGTCTTTGATAGCTTTTTAATAAAGCAAACCTTTTTGTTTAAATGGAAACGGGTCTGCATTCAAAAAGAAAAGTTTCGTTTTGTGCTTGTTTAAGAAGAGTTAGTGGTCCAGTGGAATCAGAATCCTCTAGGAAATCCGAGAAAGCAGCACTTCTAATAGACGACTACAGTATAAATGGGATATCATTAAAGAGCCCAAACAAGATTCACAGTAGAGAATGATTACCTACATTTCCAGCCAAGCATGGCCGGACTGGCCGTAGCAGGCACCAGGTTTTTTCCCGGTGGGCCACCAGGGGTCGGGCCGGATTTAGACCCCTGGGGCCGTTTTTGTTACCGGGGGCCAGTTTTGCCGCATCGCTGCAATATCGGCCCCCGCAAGAAAAGCGGCACAAAGTTTTCATTCTGCTAGCAGCTTCCCCCCCCTCCCGCCACCCCCTCAAACCCCCGGGGCTGGCCGAGCTCTTTGCTGCGACCGGTTTTGGTTCCCAGTCCGGCCCTGCAACCAAGTAAAAGTATCAGAGTCCTAAACCAAGTAACCTGCCAACAGAAGTACAATACGTATGTGCATATTACTAAGAAGGATGCACGTAAGCAGGCGGATATGATAAGACAAAGTCTAATGATCAAATGCTGACACCGGAATGTATATATAGTTGTAGACATGAACAAAGCTGCAATCATATATGCAACAAAACCAGGCACCATGTCAGTCCACTGCTAACAATAACATACCATATCTCAGCATACATTGACACAAGTGGTTGTATTATGGCTATAGTGCACTGTCCCACTCTGCACCATGCTGCACACTTAAGCCGGACTGGCCTACCTGGCACCAGGCATTTCGGTGGGCTGGCAGAGTGGGGCGAGTTTCAATGCCGGTGAGGGCCGGTTTTGTTGCTGGGAACATGCCGGCCACGTTCCTACTTATACCACTTCTAAAAAAACAATGCAAAAACAAATGGTTTTAAAGAATGCTTTAAGCAAGCTTTAAAACCATTTGTTTTTCCATTGCCTATTAGAAGCATTGCAAGTAGGAATGTGGTCGATAGGTGCCCAGCAACAAAAACAACCCCCAGGGCAGTGAAACCGGCTCCTAGCCTGCCAGCTCACCGAAACGCCTGTAGCCAGTCCGGCACTGAGTGTGTGCACTTGGCGCAAACTGGAACAGTGAAAATACACAGGGGCAGATTTACAAGCCCCTTGCGCCACTTTTGCGTCACTTTTCCCATGTTAAAAGTGACGCAAAAATGGCGCAACGGGCTTGTAAATCTGCCCCACAGTTCCCAGTACAGTGCAAGCCCACAGATGCACTGGAATAGCACATTAATGAAAGACAGACCTGCAGTTTGATGGAGCGAATCCACCCTCACTGTGCAGGTGGCAACCAGCCTACATTTCATATGTATGGCAGAGATCTACCTGAAGGTGAGTGCAATGACTGTCTGCACCCACCTGCAAGGGGATGCCTGGGGGAGGGCACTGGATTCCCTTTCCTCCCATTCAAGGGGCACCATTTTGATATGCACCGACTGTGCACTATCTCTATGTGGTACTCTGTCAGTGCACCTCCTGATGAACTCTTTGCTCTTGTGCCAGGTCTGTAATGAAGTGTGGGTGCAAAGGCAAATGATTCTCTCATTTGAATGGGGTCACATCCCCCATGCAAGCGAGAGAATAACCATTGAGAATGCACCGGTGTACTTTTGCCACTGGTGGTGGTGAGCATCTGTTGCCCCTTCTGTAATACCAAAGTGCCCCAGAGATTCAAGAAGTGGGCCCACACACCAGTTGCACCCTTTGGGCATTTTCAATAATATGGCTCTGTGTACACAAATTACTTATTTTATGAGTGTAAGTACATGTTTTGTATTCACAAAACGTGAATTTACAGTTGCTAAGTAATTTAATGACACATAATATGATACCACTCTAGTATAATTTTATGTGTGAGAAAATCAATTTATAGGAGCAGGGTGTTGGCATGCTAGGCTGGGGATAACTTGGCTAGTAGGTGAAAATCCATACATATAGCATTGAAGGTATTCCTAAGCATTTATAAAGGACGTTCAACCTCTGTGAACAGGTTTATGCCATTCAAGGGGCGAATCTGTATGTAGGTTGGGAATGAAAGAGAATGCAAAACTTACAGAATGGTTGGTGTTTGTTCATAGGAAAACATATTTCCAAATGTAGTGAAAAAAGAAAAGTGTTTTAAAGGGCAAAAGCACCTTTGAAAAATGTGTATGTGTACACAAATTTACACTTGTTACACATATGCACAAAAATATTCTTTTGCATATGAGAAATATGAAATTCACCAAAGAACTGCAGAACTACACCAAGAAAACTATAATGGCTACAGCTTACAGGAGTATTGCTGGAATACTATGTGAATTTTGAAAAGTTGGATATTTACTCCAAACATTTTTTTTCCAAAACAAATGTTATTGTTTCTTTGCCAACAAAGGGACCCAAGACGGTCCATGTACATACATAGGACTCTGCAGGATGAGACCCCAAAAACATGTAAAACACTAACAGGTGCACAGAATGCTCCCAGGCACCCCCTCCCACCCTAAAGCAGTGTCTAAACTATTATACAATCACAGAACCTGATCTCATCACATTTCCCTGTATATCTTGGCCAGAGTGTCTGATTTCAACATCCAGTTGCAGTTCGGCAGTGCGAACCAGCTCCAAGAACAAGCCCTGATTATCTGCCCACCTCTGCCAGATCTTCTGATGTTTCTGGGGGCATTCCCTAGCCTGCAATACAGAAGTCGATCCCACCCTTCCATGCCCCCAGGGCCGGTGGTACACTGGCTTTCCACTGTCGAGCAATATCCCTTTTACCTAGTATGAGCCCAAGAAATATTAAATGACATTTATAATGGTTCCTGCCTATTCCCTCAGTGATGTGGAGAAGAAGCAGTTTTGGGACAAATGGTATGGCCTGTGCAAGAACCTCACCCAGACAGGACAACACCCCCTTCCAGAAGCTTGTCAATGCAGTGCAGCTTCACACAGTATGCATGAAAGTGCCTTCCGAAATCACGCAAAGTAGGAGATTCTATGAGACACATACGCCATAGGCTGCTTCTCCTATAGTGTGCTCTAAGTAATATTTTAATTGGATCAGTCTTGGGGGGAGAGATATCGCCACTCCACGAAGGGCCTCTAGGGATTCTGTCCGATCATCTTCGTCTATGTTGTCAATGTCGGTTTGCCACCCTGCTCGGAGGGCAGGTTGTGTAGTGGAGTTTTTGGTGACCAGGGATTGATAGATTCTGAAAATGTTATAGCTATTTATATCACCCATTAGTAGCTTGCCCTCTAGCAGACTGAATTCTGGGAGATCTGAAAGGTTACGCAGGTACAAGGAATTAGCATGGCGCAGCTGTAGATATTTATAAAATTGGCTGTGATGCATCATTTATTCAGATTGGAGCTCCTTTAATGATTTAAGTGTGATGGCATGCATAATGCTGCCTAGTGTAGAGATGTCAATAATGATCCCACCCCCGAAATCCCCTCAGCTGAGCTACCTTTGGGAGGAGGGTGCCCGCCACAGTGGTGTCTCCCGCGTCAGTCGTCCCCACTAGCCCATTCTGTGAAGGCATTGTCTTCATACCTGCACCATTACTCTAGTCGCTAAGGGGAGGGCACCCATATCCGTCCCGCTATAAAGCAGGTCGAGCACAGAGGTGTCACCCTCTACCCACCTCTTGGTGGCATATTTTGGGTCATTCTATGGACCATACCACCAGTCGTTAAAAATCTGCAAGTGAGAGGCAGCATAATATGATTGAACATCTGCGGCGGCGATGCTGCCGCAAATGGTAGACTGGAAGCAAGTTCAAAGGGCTATGCGGGAAGCTCCCCCTCTCCACAAGAACTGACCCAGGAGTGCATTGATCTGTCAGAACCATGAGGGAAGGACAATATAGGGGTAGTTCTGGAGTTGATATAGGAGGGAGGGTACTGAAACCATCTTAAAAATGGCAGATCTGCCAAGTAGAGATAGAAGCACCGGGGACCAAGTCTTAACCTCCTCCTTTACATGTAAAAGCAATGGGGTCATGTTGTGGTTCCAGGAGATGGCGTGAACGGGCGAAAGGAACACCCCAAGATATTTAAACCCTCCAACCGCCAATGTCAGTCTCGACGCCCACGTCTTATCGCTCTGTGAACCACCCAATGGAAACAGCATGGACTTGCCAATGTTCACATACAATCCAGAGGTCTAGCCAAAGAACTGCATGATTTGCAGAATTCGAGGTCCTGATACCGCGCCTGCCACTAGAACAAAGGCAGTCAAATCAGTGTACAGCAGTCGCATATATGAGAGGAATCGAGGACTAAAATTAAGTCGCTGGAGAAGTGCAAATAAGTACTCGTATATTATGACTAGTGGATCGATTGGTCATGAAACTAGCTTGGTCAGGCATGTGCACTATCGATCTATTTGCCAGGGCCTTAGCAAGAAGCTTGATCTCGATGTTAAGAAGGGAAATTGGGCAGTACGGGGAATGAGCTTCCGGTGGGTGCCCTGGCTTAGGGAACTCGACAATTTCAGCGTGTCTCCAATCCGGGGGGAGCAGCATCTCTTTACGCACCAATCGGATTGCCCCCAGCAGGTGTGCCCCCAGTTGTGGTAGATAGGCTTTGAGGAATTCTCTGGGAAAACCATTAGGTCCGGTGTCCTTCCTGGGCTGCAACTCCGCCACAGCTGCAGCTAGCTCCTCCTCTGTAAGCGGCTCGTCCAGCTGTGTGCTAGCAGACGTGTGCAGGGATTTGGGGGGGCAGGACTTCGATACATTCTACTATTTGGTCTGCGGTCACAACCTCTCTCTGGGCATATAGGTCTTTATAATACTCAGAATACTCAGTGAAACTCTGAGCCACCTCTCTGGGGCCCGACAGCAGTCCTCCCTGCTCATCATAATTAACTAAGAACAAACTACAGGAGGTAACCCATAAACCCAGTTGAGATCTGGGTAATAAGCATATGCAACAAATAACAATGTCTCAACAGGTAATATTTGGGGACAAATATTTAAGAGCATGCACAACAGTTGCAGGAAAGCAATGGAGACAGGAAGACATCGATGATTTATGCTGTAATTGCTAGGAGCAGTTTATATTCAACATTAAATTAGGGAAGAAGCACTGTATTACATTAAATGGCATGCAACCTGTACCACTTGTGCAAATTTGTGCTCGTGAAAAAGTGAACGGCGCAAAGTGACAAGTGAAACCAGTTAGAGGCGGCGCATAAGAACAGCGATATCAATATTTACAAAGAAGCATTTATAGTGGTCCAATTTCATTTGATAACAACGTAGAGATGAGTCAGTTGATTAATAAACCAAAACAAGAATGCGCCAAACAATTGCGCTAAGAAGTCGACGGCATTTCGACCTGATATCAATACAGGTCCCCATCAGGACCAGGTTACAAAATATTTGAAGTGCTAGGGAGAGGAAAGAGAATTTAAAAGATGATTTAATCAGAATAGTGAAGAGGGCTGGCATAGCCACAAAAGAGAGAAAGTGCGATGAGGGAATTGTACCTGCATGGTATCAGAATTGCAATCGCGGAAGGGCCAACATGTAGGGCACCCAACTGGTAATCCGCGGAGCAAGAGGCGAATGGATCGCCTAATAGCTCCAATTAGAGACCTGTGAATGAAAGAAGCTACTATCAGAAGGGATACAAAATAACACAGGCAGCAAATAGAGGACTAATAAGTAAACTGTCCTGGAAAACCTGCTTGTTTAATGACAAGGGGTGGCATAAGCGAACAGCATAAACTCACCAAATTGTCTGTCAAGGATATTTGTAATATGCGACCATGAGGTTATTTGTTGCACATCATAAATAACTGGCACTGGTGCGACCGCACGGGATACCTGGTAGCCTGTGGAGCATTGTACTGGATTTATCACCTCATTAGTATATGCAGCTCTTAGACGCCTGCCAGGCACGCTTGACCTCCTCTAGGAGCACTTTTTGGTATTTTTGTTGAGTCCGAAATAGTTGTCGTCGCGCCATTCCACCACCCTCTCCACAGCACGTTCCTCCAGGTCCAACATCTGCACCTCTAGTTGAGACAACTCCTGGGTCCTGCGCCTGCACTTGCCAACACAAAAACTTATGTCAACACCCCTAATCACCAGAGTGTGTTCAATGAATCATTTATACATGCTTTTGTGCCTCTTGTTAGGAGATTATGACACAGTACTATTTGTTTCACCTTAGATAAGTGTCCACAAAATTTTGCAATACTGCTGTCGTTAGGAAGGACCTACCCATTCTGCCACTGGAGTTGAAACGTTGTTGAAACCTTAGTTACAGAATGTTCTGAAATTGAAGTTAAATTACTGTATGAACTGTTTAGTTCCTGCTGCTCTTCAAAAACCGGGTTTACTTTGCAAATCTGCCAAGTTTTCAGAACGCTTATATGTGTCATTTCTATTGTTTCAGTCTGCCTATGAGTGAAATTCTACTTTCAAATGTGTGACACTTGAAGTGACAGTTTCTTTAGTAAATCAAACAATGATCAGCATTTGAGTGCCTCTCAGTGAGTTTTCAATGACTGTATCCAGACAAATCACACAGCAATGAACAGAAAAGACAACAAGAAAGACCTCTTGGTGTTGCCAATGCTTATTAGCAGAATCGGATCAATGAATAACAACTATTACTTTGTTGATAATTAGAATTGAAAATGTTTTAATTCTGAAAAAATTAGATTGTGAATTGAACAATTCTGGGGCATATTCAAAAGAACGTGTGATAACTACCGCAAGTGTAGCTTAACGCAACCCTTCACATCGCAGTCCATCGCGGCAAAACAACTCCGTGTTAACGTGGTATTCACAACACGGCGGCTCCATGCGATAGACACAAGAAAACGCGTCAAATGAACGTGTTAAAACTAACGCGATGCAGAAAAAACGCGAAACACGAACGCGAAAATAGTGGCGATGAGGCCAATCGCGATAGAAAAATCAGCGATAACGAGTGAGAGGCCTGCAATACCCACGCGTCCTGCGTGGAAATGCACAATAAAAGCAGAGAAAAAAAACGGTGAGATGACAATGTACGAGCACAACCCCACATCCGTGACGTAGAACAAATGAGCATCGTCCCGCATCAAATAGGCATCTCCCCACAGTCACAATGTACATTGACATGCAGCCTGCATGTAAACTGCGCAAATGCTGAAACATACATGTAACACACAGTGAAACCGCATCTCCCCCTCACATTGCAGAGGGACAAGCAACCCCTCCTGCACACAGACGTGTCATGACCATGACCAACGAATCACAAGAGCATGGACGAATGTAGGGGCAGTGATTCCCGCTTACGTACATGTTGCCCATGTTGTGGGACCTGAGTCACAGGGGGCATCCCTGCATCATGGTGGTACATATCTGACCCCAAAAGGAGCCCTGTTGTCACCTGCAGGACACAAATGGCAGCCAAAATGGAATGAATCTGGACACATGTGAAACGCCGAAGAGTGGGATTCCCTACTAACTGCGACACACAGAACTGGCAGTCCGAACACGTGACACCCTAAACAGCCTCTCTGCACAGAGGTGACACACCCACCACACATGAACAAATCACAAAAATGTCAGCAATACATGTCTCCCCCACACTTGTCTGAGTGATGTGCCTGTACAGATGAGAGACATTCACTCAGGGATAGTGTTCTTCCAATGCATTTATTTGCACATGCTTTGCCTGTGGTCATTATGTACTGTCCCAATACTGCCAAGGACTGCCACAATGTGACGTGCTCATGTGAAGAAATTGTCAATGATGGTGTTCCTATGGGCTATTCCTGCTGCGGCTGCAGTGGGCTGTGGTCCACCTGCCTCATCCCCATCATCATCGTTCGGTGCATCTGGCACATGTATCCATGGTGCCCTGCTGCATACACATATGTTGTGCAACACACAACATGCAACGATCATCTTGCACACGATGTCTGGGCTGTACAGGAGCCTTCCACCTGTGACGTCCAGGGACCTGAAACGTGACTTCAACATGCCAAATGTGCGTTCCACGATGCCCCTGGTGAGTTTGTGGGTCGCATTGTGCTGCCTCTGGGCCGGTGTGTTCGGGGCTCGGAGGGGTGTCATCATCCAAGCGCAGAGTGCATATCCTTGGTCACCTGTGACAGTGCAGAGAGACATGAGTCAATAGTTGGTTCGGCATGATGTGTTGGCAGGCTCACTGGTTCATTGGTTTGTGATATGTGTGACTTTGTGATTCCTGCATGACATGTCCTGCTTGTTGCAAATGAGCGGCATCAATGTGGAATACATAGCCTTAATGCCGCTTCTCCCTCCCCCCCAGCATATTCACCAGAGTGCGCAGCGCGGTTGCATCACTTGCACCCCTACGGCACACTATTGTCATGCCTGTCTGGGCTTGTCCACAAGCCTGACGACGACACAGTGATGTCCTGCGCTGAAGGTGGACGGACACGTGTGTATAGGGCAACGGTAAAGTTAGGGCGGACACAGAAGTAGAGTTCATGCCTGGCTGAACTGCCATGCGGCCGAGGGTTGACCTTTAGCTTATGCAGCAGAAATAGCGACACACACAACAGTTGGCATGTCTGATCCCTGACCCCCAGCGGGCCTGTGCACCCTCATCTACCCCTCGGCCGAGCCCGTACTCCGGGCGCATGCTACATGGCAACATAGAATTTTGCGTGACGTGTGGCGCCGACACTACACCTGAGACACACGCATTAGTTACTTCCCTGGCAAGGCCTAAACTTAACCTTACCCAGAGCCACCTGTGGAATGACCACACCCCTACGCCGTACTGCCGTACGCAGGTCCACTCCCTCATGCTCACAGGAGGGTCTGACACAGCCACATGTCCCAGGTCTACCCCACTGCCTGAGGTGACTAGGTTGCGCCGGCTGTACATGGCACAACATAATGTGGTATGGCCCGGGGCCCACATGCATACATAATGACCACACGGACACACTGAGATTATCCGTGGAACTGGCTACGGGCACGTGCGCCCGGCACCTTTTATTGCCAGGGCCACACGTCCAGTGACGCCTGTGCTGGATCGGAGTTGGGTAGTGTACGCCACCCCTCAGGGGTTGGTTGGTGCTGGCAACAACTACAACAGTGATCAGACAATCAGAAGTTCAAAGCACAAACAGCAGGGTTCCAGGACTTGAGCTGCACAGAGTTGGTGGCCCCGGATGCACAGCGGCCGGCACAGGCACACCGCCACGGGACGGTGACTTGCGATGCACTGAGGTAGGGCCAGGTGAGCTGAGCGGGCGCACATTGATGTCAAAGGAGAGTGTCACAGAGTGTTACGGGGGACAGTGGAAGGTGTCCATCCAGGGCATGATGCAGAGGGCAGAAGCAAGCAGGAACAGGCAATATGGAGGAGTTGAATGCTACAGTCTCCTTTTCCCCACGATGTCAGTATCGGCTACATGATGATGGCGTCGACCCCCAGGCCATAGACTCTGACGCCACCAGAGTGCCACCAGAGAGTGTCCTGACTCCCGTGGCACAGAGTCAGTGGCACTAGAGCCGGAAGGGGATGCAGTCTGCGATGAGGCCTGTACAATGACATGAAGTCTGCAATTGACAAATCCAGACCCAGTTCCAATTGTGCGGCCTACTTGTCCGCTGTGTAGGCCGGTGGAGTACATCAACGACAGAGGAGTACTGCAAGCCTTGCCCACGGAGGCCGTGGTGGTCTGAGGAGGCTGCCAAGCTCGAGGGCCTCTGGCTTGGTGCGAGCGCAGGCACGTGGTGGGCCCTCTTGGGACACGCCGGTGTCGGCAGGTGAGCAGTGAGGCCTGGATGCGCACGGCTGGGCGGGACTGGATTGGGGTCCAGCGGCCGGGCTGCGGCGGACGCACAGGATCGAGGCGACACCGCTCTCGGCGACGGCGTCGGCCTCGTGGCGGGGTGGGAGGCGCCGCCCTGGCAGACACGTTGGGCATTCCGGAAGAGAACCACGGCCAGAGCTACGTGCTGTTTATTCACACCCCTACGCTGGCCTGGCGTACGCCGGGCCAGCCCACTCCGCACACACTTGCAGGGGGGGACGTCACAGGCTACATTTCCGAGACCTTCCCCACTGGCTGGGGTGACATGGTTGAGTTCACTGTCCACAACACTACCACCACCAGCAATATATGTCGACATGGATATGTCTGTGGTCTGCATACTGCAGTCTGTCCAGCACTTCCACGCCACACTTGGCATTGTGTGCATTCTCATTCATGGGTCACTTGCCTCCTTCGCACATGCCTGCTTCCCACCTCCCCCCGCATACTGCTATTGTGTGGCTGAGGTGCCATGCCGGTGATGGCTCATGTACATGGCTAGCCCAGGTTAACGCAGTACGTTGTGTAGTCGTGTCTGGTGGGTGGGCATGTTGTATGTGTGTTTGTAACGTGTGCATTCCCAGGGTTGTGAGTTGCATGATTGTGGATTTGAGGTGTGTGGTGTGTTCATTTGGTACTTACCAACGAGCACTGCATTTCCGTAGGTGCCATCCTGGAAGCGCCGGTTGATGATGGACTGTCGGAAGATGTATGAATCATGCACACTGCCTGGGTAGTTTGCGACGACATTGGTGAAGAGTTCCCGGTGGTCGACTATTGCCTGCACGTTGATGGAATGCGTGTGCTTTCTGTTGTGGTAATTGTGTGCAGTGTCGGCAGGGGGCACAAGTAGGACATGTGTGCAGTCAATTGCCCCCAACACGTGCGGGAAACCTGCTATGGCGTAGAAGCCTTGATTGGTCTCCAGTTGTTCCTGCACAGTGTGGGGGAAGTTTAGGTACTGGGGTACCAAGCTGGTGATGGCATCCAGGACAGGTGTGAGGAACTTGGATAGGGCTGGCTGTGAGACTCCTCTGACTCTGGCAGTTGTTGGTTGGAATGTCCCAGAGGCCAACAGGTGCAGCACGGCCAGCAGCTTTGTCTGAGGTGGGATGTTGGTTGTCCGCTTTGTTGGTACCGTCAGCCTGTGGGCAATGATGGTCAGGAGGCAGAGGATGGTTGACCTTTTGAGTATGTAGTGGGAAATGACATTCTCTGGTGTCAAGTCTGTGAGGCTGGTGCGTTTCCTGAAGGTCCGCTGTCTTTGTCTGCGCTGCCTCCGTGGTGATCCGGGGGTGGGGGGCGGGGGGGTGGCGGATCTGGGTTTGGTGGTGCTGGGTGTTGTGGCCCTGTTGGAGCTCCGAGCTGCATGATGAGTAGCTCCATGGCATCTGTTGTTCTTCTGGTGTGGCTGTGGGCTGGGCTCCCTTTTCTGGTGCAGGTTGTCGTCCGACTTTGCACCAGGTCAGAGTAGGTGTTAATTTCCTGCTGCTAACGCGCCTTATCGCATGTTTTGTGATCTTATCGCGGATCTGGCTGGTCGTTGAGAATGTTGCGTTGTGGTGTTGTCGCAGATTTTTGCACGGGAACGCCTACTCTGCATATCATTAGCGCTAGTTGCCGGGGTCATCTGTGGTTATGTTTTTTGCGGCTGCTATCGCAGGTTAACTGGTGATATCGGCTGTTTGCACCAGCTTGTGAATGGGGCGATGAATTTATCACGACTTTGGCTGCGATAAAGTGCCGATAACTCGGCGACAGCTCCTTGAGAATATTCCCCTCTATATCTGTAAAATGGGTAGTGGTTCTCACCTTCACACCATTTTCCTCTGAAATTTGTCACTATGTTAGCCACTAAATGTCCTTTTCTCCTAGAAAATACATCATCTTCTTCACCACTTGTTTCACTGTCTTTCTGTCTGTGCTTTCTTGTGTTGCACCTTCATCATGCTCTCGCACACACATACACAAACACACACACACAATCTATTCACTTATAAATACTCTGGGGGATATTATCAAGAAGTGGCGATAATTATCGCTAACCGCCGTTAGCGTGACTTTTATTATCGCCGTCTACCGTGGGAAATTATTGCAGTGTTAGCGGAGTATTAACAACACGCCGCTAACACGCCGAACTTGTGTGGTGTGAGCGCTGCAACTACACGCCTAAGGGAGCCCTGCTGCATCAACTGCATCGGGAGGTCCACCAGCGGACTAGGCGGCGACTGCTGTACCCAGCCTACTGAAATCACACCTGGCTCAGGCTCCTGCTGGCTAAGTCACAGATTTGGAGAGAGTACAGTGGATTGCGCCACGGTGTCAATGTCCATCAATCAATCAGGGGTTCATAGAGCATGCAACTCACCCGTGAGGGTCACAAGGCGCTGGGGTGGGGGTGGGTGCAGCTCCGGATCATCCGAAGAGTCAGGTCTTGAGGCCCTTCCTGAAGGTGTGCAGGGTGGGGGAGCGTCTGATGTTGACTGGGAGCGCGTTCCAGGTCTTAGCTGCAAGGTAGAAGGCCCTTACGCCTGCTCTGGTACTGCCGATGCGTGGGGTGTCTGTCAGGGCCAGGTCGGCGGAGCAGAGGTTCCTTTTGGGGACGTGGAAGGAGACTGTTTCGTTGAGGTATTTGGGTCCGATGTTGTGGAGGGATTTGGAGGCGTGGGTAAGTAGCTTGAGTGTTACTCCCTGCTCGATGGGGAGCCAGTGTAGGTCTCGTAGGTGCTGGGTCATATGCTCGTGTCGTGGTGTTCTGAGGACGAGTCTGGCTGCGGTGTTCTGGATGGTTTGGAGCTTGTGTAGCAGGGTTTTGTTGATTCCTGTGTAGAGGGCATTAACCGTAGTCCAGTCTGCTGGTAATGAGTGCGTAGGTGACGGTCTTTCTGCATTCTGGGGGGATCCACTTGAAGGTCTTGCGGAGGATGCGTAGGGAGTTGAAGCAGGTGGATGCGACGGCGTTGGTCTGGCGGGTCATGGTGAGGGAGGAGTCTAGGATAATGTTGAGGTTCCGGGCGTGGTCCGTCGGGGTGGGTGGGTCTCCGAGCGCAGGGGGCCACCAGGAGCTGTCCCATGCAGTGGGGGAGGGTCCGAGGATGAGGACCTCAGTCTTCTCCGAGTTCAGTTTTAGGCAGCTGTCGTTCATCCATGCTGGGACGTCTTTCATTCCTTCTTTGAAGCTGAGTCTGGTGTATTTTGGGTTCTTTGTGAAAGAGAGGATGAGCTGGGTGTCGCTGGCATAAGATACTATGCTGAGCCCATGCTGTCTGACGATGGTGGCGAGGGGGGCCATGTAGATGTTGAAGAGCGTGGGGCTGAGTGAGGATCCTTGGGGTACTCCACAGTTGATCCCTGTATGTTCGGAGAGGAAGGGTGGGAGTCTGATCCTTTGGGTTCTGCCGGAGAGAAAGGAGTGGATCCAGTCGAGGCCGGTTCCTCGTATACCGGCGTTGTGGAGTATGGCTGCGAGAGTGCGGTGTGAGAAGGTGTCGAAGGCTGCGGAGAGGTCTAGTAGGATGAGAGCCGCAGTGTGGCCTGTTGGGATCACCTAGCACGAGGGACATCTCAGATTCCTATCTTCCGTTCCCTGCGTGGAACGTGGAATGCTGTTATACCGGCAGTTGCTGCCAGGGTCGCTGTGTGTCCGGACCGATTAAAGTGAAGACTAGGAACCTTACCCCGTGTCGTCTTCCTTTCATTGGCGACGAGTTGTCCGGTCCACAGTCTTCCCTACCGTCCTTCACCGACATCGTATTGTGCTGGCGTTTTCGAGGAGTCAAGTTCCTTGAGCCTCGCCTGGAAAGCTCGCCCGAGCGCCTCCGAAGTGCGCATGGTGAACACCCTGATATCTGAAGTTGGTTGCCCCGCAAGCCGCATCTCCGGCGAAGGTCCCGGTGAGGTTTTGATGAATTTTGGGGTATTTCGTAGCTCCAGCCGAGTCTTGGAGCGTGCATTGTACCGGCACGCGCCATCCTGACGCACATCAGCGCATGTGTCAGCACGCATTGCGTGTGACGTCAAGCGTTGCCAGGGAGCTGGGATTGTTGTGGCAACCGGCGCGCATACCGGCGCGCGCCACATATGGTGAAATAAGCATAGTCAAGCGTTGCTAGGGAGCTGGGATTGTTGTGGCAACCGGCGCGCATACCGGCGCGCGCCACATTTGCCGATCTAAGCTTAGACGCGCTTACTCATCAGCGAGTTGAATCTTTAGAAAAGGCAATCTTTCAGATATGTTGCCCGGCGCTAGTCAAAGTGTTTTGTGGTTGTGGGGCAAGCTGCACCTCACGAATTAAATACGAATGGTTTAAGACAACCAAAACAATATAACCTATACAAAGCTGAAGTTTTAAAGGCACACCAGAAAAGGGATGGTGCATTCCCATATACAATTTACACTGTGATTCCTACAGTTTGTGCAACTATAAACTCAACGGTGACACCCCTCCTGGTGATCACTCTGGTGCATGCATTCTCTGTAAAGTGACAAGACATACTCAGTCAGCAAGTCAGACTCTGGGGCAACATTCTCTCCATGGGCATGTCGGTGATGTGCACACCTGGTTTTTTTTAATAGAAAAACGTAGGGATATCAAATTTTTTTTTTTTTTTTTTTTTCTCTTTTGGTGGCGTTTTCATTTATCTATTCAGCTTTTTTCCTGCAACATAATTCTTGTTGTGGTGACTTGTGGCAGCAACTCACCCACGCAAGATTACTCTATGGATCGTGTAATCGCACCACCTCCCTTTTTACAGTCACCCGGTACTCCCCCTGTCATTTGGCAACAGTGGAAAGAAACATTTGATGCCTATCTTGAGGCGATTGATGGAGATACCTTCACGTCAAAGAAAAAAAAGCCTTACTAGTATACAATTTGGGTGCTGAGGGAAGAAGTATTTTGAAGACTTTACCTCTAGAACTCGTAAGAACATGTGTCAGTAGTGGTGAAGAAGGTGACTCCTTAATTGTTGACGACTATGCCTCTCTTATTAAAACGTTGGATAAGAGATTCAATCCGAAGAGAAATATTGTGCTGGAGCGTCACAAGTTTTTGCAACGTGCTCAAATCCCTGGCGAATCCATTGATGATTTTGTAGCCGTCCTCAGAACCCTAGCTGTTACTTGTAATTATAGGGAGTTCAGAGACGAAATCATCCGGGATCAGTTAATCGAGCGCACTTGCAATAAAAAGATTCAGGAGAAACTTTTAAGTTCAGAAGACCCTGATCTAGAAACTGCTCTCATTTTGGCCAGAAGCATTGAGCATTCCCAACTATGCATGAAAGAAATGAGTGGAGCATCCAACGAAATCAAATTAGTCAGCATCAAACCCACTAGTAGACCCGCTAAAGGGAGCAACACAAACATACCCAGCACTTCTTCATCTGCATCCTCCTTGCCTAAACCTAAATTTGAAAGATCAGAAAAACCTGACCTCTCCTGTTACCGATGTGGTAGCAGATCTCATCTGGGCAATTTTAAGTTTTGTTTTGCTATTAATCAAACTTGCTTCAAATGTGGTAAGAGGGGACATTTGGCACGTATGTGCAAGGCTACTGTTGCACATAAGGGACAGACTAGAACTGTGAATGCTTTTGAAGAAGGTAATGTCAACTATGGAAATGATAACGAAGGTTACGAATTGTTGATGTTGTCTTCTTCCTCTACTCAACTGGATGGTGTGGTGGAAATTGCCTCCATTGTTGAACCGCACAAAGGAAATCCCCTGCGTGTATCATAAGTTTAAACGGATATGGTATAAAGTTTTTGGCTGATTCTGGTTCTCCTTTTACCCTCATCAATGCCAAAGACTTTGAGAAATTGGGCAACATTCCTATTGTTCAGTCTAATATAAAGATTTTTGCTTACGGTGGTAAGAGAGTAGAGGTGCTTGGCAAGTTTGAGGGCAAGTTGGAATTCAAAAGGGATTCAACGCTTAGTATTATTTACATTGTAAAGGAAGGTGCGAATTTATTGGGATGGGAGGAACAGGGTGAGCTGGGGATCATCCTTGATCCCAACCATCCGGACATGGTGTTATCGAAATACGAAGCCAAACAATTTTATTCCAATCTTCCTGAGATTACCCCTGTGCATAAGGTTACTGCAGAATCGTTACCCAAGTGTGAGTGGATTCAAAGGTACCCTGAGATTTTCAATGGTGATTTGGGTAAACTCAAAGGTTTTCAGCACCGTATTGTTTTAAAGGAGGGTGCAAAAGCTGTTGCACATAAAGTGCGCAAGGTACCTCTGAGTATGCGTGGTGAGCTCAAACAGGAACTTGAGCGTTTGTGTTCCGTGGGTGTAATTGAGCCCATTGAGGGGTCTGAATGGTTGTCCCCCATCGTTTTGGCGCGCAAGGCTGACAAGTCTCTCAGGATGTGTGTGGACTTGCGCGACCTAAATTCTTGCATATGGGTGGACCGCCAACCCCTGCCCAACATAAATGAAATGTTGTCCACACTAGAGGGTGCAAAGTATTTTTCTTCTCTGGATATATCCTCCGCTTATCATCAAATAGAATTGTGCATGGACTCGAGACATCTCACGTCCTTTGTGACACCAGAAGGTGCATTTCGTTATGTACGCATGCCGTTTGGTTTGGCATCGGCTTCTGCAGTGTTCCAGCGTCTTATGGGAAGCTTGTTTAAGAACACTGCAGGAGTCGTGTTTTTCCAAGACGATATTTTAATTCATGGCAAAACAGAATTAGAGCACAATTCCAGAGTCAAGGAGGTCTTAGACATAGTCAAATCTAGTGGTTTAACACTAAGGAAAGACAAGTGTAAGTTCTTGCAAGATGGTGTGGACTATCTTGGACACCACATTTCAGAGAAAGGAGTTGAACCCAAAGTTAAACTTCTTGATGCCATTCAAAATGCACCTGAACCACAAAATAAAGACCAGCTTCGTTCCTTTCTTGGCTTAGTGGAGTACTATGCCAAATTTGTAGCTAACTTCTCTGATAGGACAGTGTGTTTGCGTGAACTCCTGAAGAAGAATGTGAAGTATGCATGGTCAGACCAATGTGCTGGTGACTTCAAGTCATTGAAAGAAGCAATTGTGCAGGCACGCCCACTTAAGTTATTCAATATCAACGATCGCTGCATTGTTACCACCGATGCGAGCAATGTCGGTCTTGGCGTTGTCCTTATGCAGAAAAGATCTGACAATAGGGAGGAGACCATTGCCTTTGCTTCTAGAGCACTTCGTGGTGCGGAAGGCACTTATTCCACTATTGAGAAGGAAGCCCTGGCTCTGTGGTGGGGTGTACAGTATTTCCGCAATTTTTTATGGGGGAATGAGTTTGTTCTGAGGACTGACCACAAACCACTGGTAGATCTTTTCACCACAAGGGGTGGTGGCAGAGCCACTCCACGCATAGCTAAGTGGCAGTATAGGTTGAACGAATTTAATTATCGTTTGGAGTACGTGCCAGGAGTAAAGAACCACGTTGCTGATTGCCTATCTAGGCTACCACTGTCTGAATCTGTTTTTGACTCTGTGGATGAGGATTTGGAAATGGTATGTGCTGTCAGTGGGGTAGCTGATACAGGTGCTGCTCTGTCGGAAATTGATTGGAAATTGGCCTTGTCGGAAGATAGCGAGATTAGGAAGGTGATGGATTTTGTGGTTCATGGCTGGCCCAACAACTCGGATTTGATTCCTGAACTGATTCCCTTCAAGAGGATTTGTGACGAGTTGTCCCTGGTGGATGGGATTCTGCGTAGAGGTAGTTTGTTGGTTGTGCCCGTATCTATGCGCAAGAAGGTTCTGGAACTGGCTCATGAAGGTCATTTGGGCATTCGTGCCATGAAGCGGAGGGTTCGTGAGGATTTCTGGTGGCCTGGAGTTGATAGGTCTATTGAACACTGTGTTCGAGATTGTGGTGCGTGTGTTCTGAGTGACAAAACTCAGGTAACCTATCCCTCTCCTATCAAACCCATAGTTGTGGAAAACTCACCTTGGTGTAAGTTGGCTTTCGATATTGCAGGTCCTTTTGGGGGTATAGGCAGTTCTCCCAAATACGCTTTGGTGCTGATAGACTATATGTCTAAGTGGCCAGAAGTCAGGTTTGTGGACGGCATAAATTCTGCAACGGTCATTAACTTCTTCAAGGATGTTTTCCTTCGGGAGGGTTTTCCAGAGGAGTTAGTGACTGATAACGGGGCCCAGTTGGTATCAGTGGAGATGCAGGAATTTCTGAAAGTTCATGGCATCAAGCATATCCTCACCTCTCTCTATCATCCTTGCAGTAACGGTTTAGTTGAACGCTTTAACCGTGTGATCAAGGATCAGCTACAGTTAGCTTTTGTCAACGGTTTGCACTGGAAGGAGGCGGTTTCCAACATGTTGTGGGCAATGAGAATCACTCCACATTCGAGTACTGGGGTGTCTCCTTTCACCTTGCTAAGGGGTAGGATTGCAGGTTCTAAACTTAACAAGGATTGGATGTCTAGGAAGGAGGTGGATTTGGAGAGGCTGGGCATGGTAGCTGATGTCAGGGCTGCTGCACAAGCCAGGTATGCCTCAGATTGTGCCAGGGCATCTCCTGTACGTCAGGGTGACTGGGTGAGAATCAAGAAACCTGTTCTCGTTCGTAAGGGTTCCTCTCGGTTTTCCGATCCAGTAAGAGTGAGAGAAGTAAGAGAGCATGTTGTAGTGTTGGAGAATGGGAAGATCTGGAACAAGTGTGCCGTCTCAGTAGTGCCTGAGTCGAAAGCTGAGTTTGTGAAAGGAAAACTTGGGGTTTACACTCCTTGCACGACTCCGCCTCTCATGGGGGAAAGTCCAAAGGTTTCTGTTCCTGTCAGGGAGGTTGTTCCCCGAGCAAGCTCTTCTAGGTCAAGGGTTGTTCCCTCAAGATTCCGGGACTACGTAAAGTATTGAACATTCTTGATTTATTTTTACCTGTCACTGCACATCTAATTTGTTACATTATTATGTTGTTAAAAATGTTCTCATCATTCTTGTGTTTGTATATGAAGAAAGGGGGTGTGTTGGGATCACCTAGCACGAGGGACATCTCAGATTCCTATCTTCCATTCCCTGCGTGGAACGTGGAATGCTGTTATACCGGCAGTTGCTGCCAGGGTCGCTGTGTGTCCGGACCGATTAAAGTGAAGACTAGGAACCTTACCCCGTGTCGTCTTCCTTTCATGGCCCTGGTCGAGTAGCATGCAGATGTAATGGGTGGCAGCGAGGAGGGCGGTCTCAGCGCTGTGGTTGCTGCAAAATCCGGACTGGGAGGAGTCAAGGATGGCGCTCTCTTCGATGAAGGTGGTCAGCTAGGTGTTGAGGAATCTCTTGCTGACTTTGGCTGCGAAGGGAAGGAGAGAGATGGGCCGGCAGTGTTTCAGGGCTGTCGGGTCGGACGAGTGCTTCTTGAGGAGGGGCTTGACCTCTGCCCGCTTCCAGTTGTCGGTGAAGATGCCGGATTCGAGGGAGTTGTTGATGGTCCGGCCTAGTTCAGGTGCTATGGCGGTGGCGGCTCTGTGGTAGATGTGCGGTGGGTAGGGGTCCGTGGGGGCTCCTGAGTGGGTGTTTTTCATGGTCGTGGAGGTGTCTCCGGTAGTTGCGGTTTCCCAGCTGGTGATGGTCGGTTGGTTGTCGGTGGTGGGGAGGGGGTGTAGACCGGAGTCTGTTCGCTGAAGTTGTCGTAGAGGGCCCTGATTTTTATGTGGAAGTAGGAGCTGAGCTTGTTGCAGAGGTCCTGGGAAGGTGTGACGTCTGTTGCTTTGCTGGGTGGTTTGGTGACCTGCTGTATGATGTTGAAGAGTTCCTTGGCGTCACTAGCGTTGGTGTGGATTCTGTTCTTGATGAATATCTGCTTGGTGGCTCTAATGCGCTAGTGGTATTCATTCATGGCGTGCCTGTAGTTGTTCTGGTCTTTGGTGGTTTTCCCGTTCCGCCATAGTTCCTCGAGGCGTCTGCAGGAGTGCCTGGCTTCTTGGAGTATGGTGGTGAACCATGCGGGCTTCAAGGGGCGATGTTTGACGGGGTGGCGGAGGGGTGCAAGCTCGTCAGCGCAGCTGTAGATCCAGCGGTGTAGTTCTTTGGCTGTGGAGTTGGCGTCGGTCGTGGCGGAGAGGGGGTCGTGGAGGAGGGTGGTGTTGAGATGTTTCTCTGTGATCTTGCTCCAGTTCCTTCGAGTTGGCCACGCAGCGGACAGCATTAATTAGGGGAGGGAGGCACAGCTGTGAGGTGGGAGCATGAATTGGCGGGGGAGGGGCCACGGGGGCAGCAGCGGCGGGTGGGGAAGTGGGAACAAATGGGCAGAGAGGGTGGAACGGCACAATAACAAACTAAGGCACAATAAGTGAAATGAGAATAAATAGCACAAAAGTATACAAGCACAATGATGAAAGGCAGTCAGAGAGACAACGGGGCAAACACAAGAAGGGCGCAACCTAGCCAGGAGCCGAGGCTCGAACCCCTACCTGCACTGAGTCCTGCCTAGTGCAGATGCACAGCACAGCTGCCGGAGCTACGGAGGGAGAGAGCACGTCCCTGGCCATGGTCAGAGGTCCTGTCCAGGTAAGGAGAAGGTGGGACGCGTAGCGCAGGAGTGCCAGGGGGCGAATCGCTCAGGCCTATCACACATAGATGACGCACCCCCAGTGTCGGCTCATCCGCTATGGCGGAGGAGCGTTGCCCCACTGCCTTCAAGCAGTTCAGAAGAGGGACAATCATCACATGATGATAACTTATTGATGGTATCATGCTATGTATCCTTGGGGGTGGGAGGGTGGGTAGGACTGCTCCAAGCACGGAGCAGGCCATGGGCGGAGTGGCATGCCCACTCAAGTGCGCAATGACTGTTTGATCGGCCCACTCAGGCAGCCCAAAGCAGTCATGCGCACTTCCCTGTTCTCAATGCAGGCTGCATCACAGCCTGCATGGAGAACATTCCCACCCCTCCAGCCTCTGGCTGCATGCCTTGTCCCGTTGCCAATTACCAATCCCACTGCCGCATTGCAGCGTTGTGATTAACTCAGGGGAGGGAGCCTGGCTGCCGACTTCCTGTTCCTGGAAGCAGACGCAGGAGAGCAGGAGCTACGAAGACACGGGGCCCGGCTTCGAGGTAAGACTTCCCTCATTGAAATATTTACAACACCCGCTCACACACACATCCCCGCGTCCACGCCCCATCCAGTATTCTTTCCTGTGTTTAACACCTCACAGCTGTCCAGCCCCCCCCCCAGCACTTCTCAATGGCGTCCGCTGTGCGCCCATGCCCAGCGGGCGTACCATTCATGTGCCAAAGGCACTTACGTAGTTACAACGCATGCCATAACAGCGCATTACAGTCCAATGCACACTAATACTAGGCACATTGCAATAGTAGGGTAGGTGTTGCATAGCGGATACATAGATGTCACTATTCCCACTTCAGGGAGTGCAACCCTAAACTAACCTTAAAATCCCAAACCCAAACGTGAACCCTGGAATGCATTTTTGTGCCCCCAAAACACACCCAAAAATAAAAGTTGACCCAAATGCACACCCCAATTTTCATATTTTTCTCCAAAACACACCCCAATTTTCATATTTTACCCGAAATGCACACCTCAATTTTCATATTTTACCCCAAATGCACACCCCAATTTTCATATTTTACCCAAAAACACACACCAATTTTCATATTTTACATACAAAACCCATAGCCACCCGAAAAACTTTAAATTACCCCATTACTGACCTCACAATGCGTTGTAATAAAATGCGATGTTAAGGCACCCGCGTTGTTGGAGTTGCGTTGTTAACGATGTACTGCCTGCGTTTTAATGGTCATCTTCCATGCCAAAGGCAACCCATGGGCTACGCCGTTTGCCTCCGTCTGCCCCTGGACCGCTCTCAGCACCAAGGAGCATTCCTCTTGGACACTCCACCACTACGACGCCAGCACCCTCCTCGCCATCAACCCTAGACGCCACCTCGCCTGCCAGGACCAACCTCTACTCCGTACCGGACATCGCCTTTGCCATCACTTATGGCTGCAGTATCAACCGCAAGGAGCAACCCGACCATCAAGGAGGAGGCATTGCCATCACCTACAGAAGCACACTCCGACTGACCACGCACTCTAATGACCCAAGGGTGACCATGGACCACGTCAACTCCCAGATCTGGACCAAGACCAAGAACATCCTCTGTGGCACCCTCATGTGCAGGCCCCCTGGGCCATGGCCCCCCATTGTCCAATACCATTGTAGACCTCATTGCACCCCAGGGTCACCCATCCACCGACGACATCCTACTCGGTGAACTCAAGTTCCACCTGGACAACCCCAGTGAGCAAGACACCACCCCCTCCTGGGGAAGGTCCCCTGCATCAGACGCAAGCAGCAAGTCACCGCAACAAGCCACATAGCAGGATACATGGTCGAGCACGTCACCTCCGCCAGCGGGGACTTCAACTACAGCCACAACACCCGACTCTCCTGGAACGACCATCATTGTTAACATCACATCTTCACCTTGCCCACTGGACGCCACCGCCATCATCGCACCCCCTCGCAGCTGGATCAAGGCCACCGAAGGACGTCTCGTCAACTCCCTCCGTACCAACACTCCACCAATGCTTCCAAACGATGACACCGCAGCGTGCAACCACCACGAATGGATCTCCAACATCGCCGACATTCGGGCACCCCTCATGAACAGCACTGCGTCAGTACCTTCCACCTGCCTGATGGCAGGCGTGAGGGTGAGGCTGGCCCCAGGCATTGCTGGGGTTGCGTCATGGTTGTGACACGACTGCAGCAATGCGTGACTTTAGCGCAGACAGATACGTCAGGATTCCTGATGTATCTGTCATTACTTGCGTCATGGAGCGCTGTCCAGTGAATACAGCGCATCCATGCTGTTGCAAGAAGGGTGTAGTGAGAAGTGTTGCAACGCTGTCTTGTCGCAGCGCAGCAACACTTTTCATGACTGGGGCCCTGGTATGCGCACTATCTTATTGATTGTGCGCATTCCTGCACTGTAGTTTTGTTGCAGGGCAGCACTGCAACATTGCTTGCAGCTCTGTCCTGCACCAAAACCTGCAGTAATGAGGCCCCAAGTGTTATCACCATTTTTAAGACCAGCTTTTTTCAGGTCTTACGTTCCTGCAGCTAACGGGCCTTAGTGACAGTTTTTTAATAGCTTCCCGGGACTGGGCCAGCCTTGATAATAGAGCGAAGTGGGGTTAGTGTGCGATTTTCCGCTGGAACGCCTACCTTGCATGTCATTAGCGATAAATATCACTGGCATGCTTGGCGATCTACAATCTGGCCGCTATTGCTGGAAAGCTGTCGCTAACGGCTGTTAGCGACAGCTTGGTAATAGGCCGATAAGTTTTTCGCCGCGTTAGCGGCAGGAAACTGCTGCTAACGCGGCGATAAGGCCTTGATAATATGCCCCTCTATTTCCTTTTTACTAGTTTCATGCTGTCAGTATTTTCACAACTGTGTTCCTCCCTCGCAATCCCTCACATCAAATAGTACTTACAATTGCCACATGTATGACAAATGGTCTGTGCGCTCTATTCTGGAAGGTCCATGATTGGGTGAGCATGTAGTTACACAATAGTTTGTGGTTAGGCGGAGCCAGTTACCTCATTGTGTTCATCTTCAGTGCGTGTTCTGCTGCCGGACTCACTTGTGTCCTGACCAGAAGTAGGTACTCCTCTCTGCAGTGCCAGGCTGAGCCAAAGATACCGTCTTTGGCCCTTGTTCTGCAGGGGGGTGTTAGACATCGAATCCTTGGTGTTGTTTCTCCCTAACCTTTTGCCTTCAGACCTTGTTTTTGCTGGCCTTAGGATTCTGCTGACACTTTACCGCTGCTAACCAGTGCTAAAGTACGAAAGTGCTTGTGCTCTATCCTTAAAACATGATAACATTGGCTCATACCCAGTTGGCATATTTAATTTTAAGTCCCTAGTAAAGTGCACTACATGTTTGGTGTTTCTGGAATCACAATTTAAAATCCTAACTTATGGTAAAGTCGGATTTTTTTAAAATTGCAATTCTGAAAATGCCACTTTTAGAAAGTTGGCATTTTCTAGCCTTAGCCATTTGGTGCCTGCACCCTGTCTTTGGTCTTATGACTGGGTGTAGTTGTCAGTTGAGCTTTGTGTATTCCTCCTAAGCAGCCGCACAATGGGAACTTAGGTGTGAGTGAATGGGCCATCACTGGCAGAATGGGAGGAAGGAGCTGGGCCCAGCCTCACTTACACCTGAATAGGCTGTGTCCTGTCTCCACACAAATGGCTGCATACTCTCTGTAGTTAGTCTGGAGCCTGGGCAGGGAAGGCAGGGCATCTGTGCATTTCAAATGCATGCCTCCGGAAGTTTCTCCCCACTTCAAAGGCACAACAATGTATAAAAGAATGACCCCAGACACCAGCACGTAAGTACACTTCTGGACCTGTGGACGCTCTGCCAGGAAGCAGGACTGCTGTGTTGCTGAGAAGACTGCCACCCTGCTGGACTGCTGCTCTGAAGAAATTGCTGCTCTGCTGCGCTGACCTGCTTCTTGCTGCCCTCTTGCCTGAGTAAAAAGGACTGGGCCTGCATCTCCTGAACCCAGAGTGACTCCAAGGGCTAATTGGTTGACTTCCTGATCTGAAGCCTCAGGGACATAACAGGCTTCCAAGAACCTTGCACCTGGCATCTATAATTCTACCCTGCCAAGTGGTGCCACCCCAGTCCTGGACTCCTGGAAGTGGGCCTAAGATGCTTGCCAGCGAAACTGACGCATCTCTGCTGAGCGGAGTATCCCGTGCTGAACCGATGCATCTCCTCAGCTGAGAGGTGCATTACTGAGCAGAACCGACGCATCGCCGCAGATACATGGACTGAACCCGTTGAAAAGGCCTGCGTCGCCCCATCAGTCCTCGGAACTGATGCATTGCCCTGGCACATCCCTAGCCCAGGTTCTCGCATCTGTCGTCGATGACAGCCTCGATGACAACGACGTACTCCGCACCGCAGCCTCACAGTTCCACGAAACCGATGCATCACCTGCTGCGCACCACATCCTTTACGCCAGGACTTCGCATCTCAAGCCCCGTCAGCCGGATCCTCGATGATGACGCAACAGAAACTCACACATCAGCTTCACTGCAGCTCAAAACTGAAGCTTTGCTTCGGCAGCGTGGCGCATCTTAAACGCAGATACACACATCACAACCAGGATTTTAGGTACTTTGTTCAGTGGGCCTAACTGGGTCCCTGTAGCCAGCCCGCGCTCTCTCGTGGTCGGCTTGAACTGGTGACTTTATCCTGGTCTGGCGCTACCAGATATTCCCGGTAGACACACTGTGCTTTTTGGAGCTATTTTCACTAGAAACTTTAAAATTCAATATCTCCAATTCTACTAATTGGATTTTTGTCATTTTTGGTCTTGTTTTATTTATTAATTTAAACTCTATTTTTCTAACCTCGTTTGGTAATCATTTTGTGTGGTGTTTTCACTGTTTTACTGTTTGAAGTGTTGCACAAATACTTTACACATTGCTTCGAGATAAGCCTGACTGCTCTGTGTCAAGCTACCAGAGGGTTGAGCACAGGTTAATATGGGGTTTGCTTGTGCCTTACCCTGACTATGATTGTGGTTGCTGCTTGACCAGGGCTCACACCGCAGTCAACCAGTAACCCAATTTCTAACATTGGTGGCAGTAGTGGGATAGGACTTGTGTTTGTACAGTGCCAGTGATTTGATGTATACTACCATCCCATTTCTAATACCAATTCAAGTTTACATTCTCCATGATTGGCCATTTTGCTTTTTCCAAATTCGGTCTACTCTGCCTGACTGTTTGTGTTTGTGACCTCACCTGCAAAGATTGAGTTTGAGCTCGTCAACTTGTAGAGCTACACTGTGGCTCAGGTCAAGGAGTTTTTCCAGGAAAGGGGACAGCCCACTAAAAGGATCATCAAGAAAGTGGAGCTCCAAAAGCCTTGAGAGCATCAACAGAGGTCCATCAATTGCCAGGCACAACAAAGGATCAGGAGGGTGAGGAAAATGAGGAAGGGTCAGAGCAGGACCCACAGGAGGGTCTTGGACTGTGACCTGTTGAGGAGGGGGGTAACCTACTCCCAGGATTGGAGGCCCCTTCACGCACAGGAAGTAGTGTGCCCTCACTCAACCTGTCCCCAGAGGAGCTGGTGGAGAGGGAGTACAGGCTAAAGATAGCTAGCCTCAAAATGGAGGAAAAGGAATTGGTCATGGAGGAGAGAATTACCTTGGAACGTTTGGCTCATAACAGGAGCCTTTAGGAGCTGGACATCAAGGCCAGACAGGCAGGTTTCAGCAGGGATGCTGCCAGCATTTCTTTAGTGCCCAACTGGGTCAGAGCTCCTGAAGGTCTGGCGCTAGACTTTGTTATGGGAGATGATATTGATAAGTGGTTTGATGCTTATGAGATTGCCAACAGATTCACAGGATCCCTGAGGAGAATTGTGGGGCTAGTCTGTGAAGGTATATCCCTAGTGAGGGGAGGGACACCCTACTGGCCCTATAGAAGGAGCACAGAATTAGGTATTCCCCCCCCCCATGAAGGAAGCCTTTGTCAGGAAGTATGGTCTGACCCCAGAATGTTTAGGGACAGCTAGACACTGGCCCAACAGACCTAGGTGGATTGTGTGGATTTCTTTTGAAAGGCACTGGTTGGTTGGATAAAGGGCAGTGAAGTAAAGGATTATCAGGGGCTGTACAATTTGATTGCAAAGAAGCACATGTTCAGATTTTGCTTTGCAGATCTGCCCCAACACTTGATTGATATTACATTAACTGACACCAGGGAGCTTGCTAAGGAGGTAGACGGCTGGGTCAGCACCCGGGCCTACAAGAAGGTATCTGGGGATCATCACACGGGTGGCAGGGTCCCCATCAGAAGGAGGTGGGAGATAAACATAAAAACAAGGAGTTCTCGAAAGGGCCCCAATGAGTTCCTCAGGTCTGGTCTCCCATCCCCCAACTGAGAAGAAGATATGGTTCCCTGACAGTAAGTCTTTGGGGAAGTAACCCCCTAAATGCTATGAGTGCCAGCAGGAATGGCACTTCAAGGGGGATGCCAAGTGTCCCAAGTGGGCTCAGCCCTGGACAGTCACTGGGGTTGGCTAGTGTAGCTCTTAGGAAGGATATTGTCCCAGATAGTCTGGGTGACAGAGTAGAGGTTACCCTAGTGTCCTTGGGTTATAGAGAGATGGAGCAGACAAGTCACATGCCTAATAATACTATTAAATACAGGCAGTGGGTCACCATCAATGGGTAGAGGGTGGACGCCCTGAGAGACACTGGAGCCAGCGTGACAACAGTTAGATGTCCTCTGGTGACCTTAGAGCAGGAAGTCCCTAATGCATTCCACCAAATGGTTGCAGCTGACAAGCTTGAGAGTCACTATCCAGTGGCTCTGGTTCACTTTAAGTAGGAGGGGGGGGGAGTCTCGGGTTCCTTGAGGATAGCTGTGACTTCATCCATGCCTGTGGATTGTGTGCTTGGCAATGACCTGATGACCTGGAGCATACTATCTCGAAGGAAATAGAGCTCAGGTCCCACTTGGAGATGTTAGTGTTGCCTGAGTGGATGTCCCTGACCACATGGTCCATGGCAGCCCAAGAGGGTAGTCAGGAGGACCTGGAGCCTGGAAGAATGCCCCAGGTGCCTGCCAAGAATACGAAGGGAAAGGGGTGTGGGAAACCCACTTCTGAAACCTGCTCCTGAAACTCCCACAGTCCAGGAGGAGGCTGAACCTGAGGGGGACACTACGGAGCCTACAGGGGAGGATGTCACCAAACCGGGGAACCTACCTGAGCTGGCCAACTGGCAGCAGGAAGAAGGTCCCACCAGTGAGGAGTTCTGCAAGGCACAGGGAGAATGCCCTACTCTTGTGGGCCTACGGCAGCAGGCCAAGGCCCAGGCAGCTGGCGACACCTATGGTGATCACCTGATTTACTGGGAGAATGGTCTCCTGTATAGTGAGCCTAGGTTTCCTGAGTATGGTGCAACCTGTGTGGTGGTGGTCCCTCAGTATTACAGAGCCTTCCTACTGGAGGTGTCTCATGACGTACCCCTGGCAGGTCATTTGGGGCCCTTTCCTACTGGAGGTAGCTCATGACTTCAAGACTTCAACCTGGCAGGTCATTTGGGGCAGAACAAGACCTTTGACAGGTTTGTTACCCGCTTTTACTGGCCTCAAATGAGGAAGGCCTCTTATGCATTCTGCATGTCCTGTCTTACCTGCCAGGCCAGTAGCAAGTCAGGAGGAAAGCGCAAGGCTCCCTTGCAACCCTTTCCTGTTGTTGGTACCTTTGAAAGGGTGGGCATCAACATCAATGGACCTCTGAACCGAAATACAGCCATGGGCAAGAGGTTCATCCATAGCTGCCAAGGTTTCAGATCGCTTATGTGTGACATTTTCTCTGATTTAAGTTTGCCCATGAGTGACATTCTACTGTCAAATGTGTGACACTTCAAGTGACACTTTCTTGCGAATAAATCAAAGCAAAGACCATTATTTAAGTGCCTTTCTGTGAGTTTTCAGTTACTTTACATAGACATTTCACACAGCAATAAACATACACCTAAACCAAGACATACCTATTGGTGTTGCATTGCCAATGCTTATTAGCCGACTCAGATTAATGAGTAACAAAAATGATTTTGTTAATAATTAGAAATAAAAAGGTTTTAATTCTGAAAATATTAGACTTTGAATTGACCAATTCTAGGCCCGTCGAAGCGGTAATGGTGTTTGTAGTGTCTCAGTCACTCCTGGTCTCATCTTCATATCATTTTCCTTTGCAGAGTCTACCTCTGTTAGCCTCTTACATCCTTTTTACAGTAAAATTTTTCAGAAATCCTTCATCTTTTCACACATCTTCACCATTCTTCTCACTGTCTTTCTCTCTGTACTTCATTGTATCCCATTTTGACCACGCTCTCGCTCTCTCTCACACACACATATACGCAGTCTCCTCACCTGCAAATACACTATTTTCTTATGATTAGTTTTGTGCTGTTAGTACTTTGACAACTGTGTACCTCCTCCACAATACCTCACATAAAATTGTAATTACAATTGGCACATGTTTGACAATTGCTTTGGACTCTCTGCAGAGAGGCCAAGGATTGGATGACAATGTAGAGGAAAAGACTTTAGGAATCACTAAGAATCACTGCCAGAAACTCGCAGTGCCTTCAGTTGTAGCCCCGGAGCTGAGATCTCAATATTTTGTGCTTTGAATGGAGCCAATCGCCCCCACCGCACTCATCATCAGTATAAATACAGTCAACAAAGAGTTACAGTCTGTGGTGGCCTGGGGGCCCAGGAGAGAGGAAAGCATTTGTAAATTGTAATTCTGTTTTGACCCTACTGGAGGAGTCACAGAGAAAATATCCAGATCTGAGCACAAAATGCAATGCCTCCTCCAAAGGGACACATGGGGTTCATGGCGCTGCAGCAACACCTTGTCTCGGAGTATGAAGCAGGGGCACAGAGTAAGAAGAAGTGCTGCTACCTTGCAAATCACTACAGCATGCAGCCCAAATCCAACAGAAGGCACCAGATCTACATGAGATTGGCTCGGGCGCACTTGATGTTGTTGTCCGTTTGTTTATTCAATTTTATAATTCATTTGAAAGAAGCTGCAATCGCTGCGGAGAGAAAACTGAAAGCAAAGTAACCACTGCAAAGTGGCTACTCTGACTGTGGGGCCAGCAGACTGTGTAGAATTGCCTGCAGGAGCAGGCTGAGGCAGCAGAGGACAGTGAAAAGCAAAAAATTATTGCAGTGCCTCATTTCATAATTTGAGTTGGAGGAGCTGTAATTATGTGTGACTAACTTATTTTAGCACGGTCATGCGGTCACCAGCATTAAAATGTGGTAGTCTGCCTCCAGATGTGTGGTCCTTGGCAGGGCTGTTCATCCTGGTCTTGATGGACCATGCCACCTGGTACCAGGATGCTATCCCTCTAAGAACAGTGACTGCACCCGCGGTGGCCAGGGCACTGCTGGAGATCTTTACCCGTTTAGGATTCCCCAAGAATGAGACCGTGGTGCCAACTTCATGTCAGGGTTCATGAATGTTATGTGGAAGGAGTGTGGGTTAACCTACAAGTTCTCCACTCCTTAACACCCTCAAACCAATGGGTTGTTAAAAGGTTCGACAATTCCCTAAAAGGTTGATAATGGGCCTGCCGTATCCCATGAGGGGGAAGTGAGACGTCCCACTGTCATGCCTTTTATTTGCCTACAGGGAGGTACTGTAGAAGGGGGTTGGTTTCAGCCCCTTTGAACTTCTGTATGAGCACCCTGTGAGTAAACCTCTCAGTCTGGTGAAGGAGGGTTGTCAGCAAGCTCCCAGGAAAGCCCCCCAGGATGTAGTCAGCTACATGCTCACACTCCGTAACCAGATGAAACGCTTCTGGAAGCAAGCACAGGGAAATCTAGAAGTCAGCCAGGAGGACATGAAACGGTCCTATGACGAGAATGCCACTCTGGTCGAGTTTCACCCTGGCCAAAAAGTGTGGGGTATGGTGCCTGTGGAGCCCAGGGCCCTACAAGACAGCTGGTCTGGACCTTATGAAGTGAAGGAACGCAAGAGTGATGTCCACTACCTAGTGGACCTCAAGACGCCCAGGAACCCTTTAAGGATCGTACATGTCAGTCACCTCAAACCCTACTTTGAGAGATCTGAGATACCCATGCTCTGAGTCACAGATGATGGGGTGGAAAAGGGGAGTGAGCCTGTTGCCGACCTCCTTTCTTTGGAGGAGCAGGATGGGTCAGTGGAGGGTGTCAGCCTCTCCCCTAGACTGACCCTTGAACAACAGAGAGACTGCCACCTGTTGCTGGGGCAGTTTGCCCTTTTTATTCTCCATTACCCCAGGACTCACTACATGCCTGTGAAGTGTAAAATCTACAGGTTATCTGATAAGATGAGAGCCAGTATTAAGGATGAAGTCTCCAAGATGCTGGATGTAGGGATTATTGAGCCCTCAAACAGCCCTTGGTCCAGCACAGTGGTTTTGGTTCCCAAAGCTGCCCTTCCAGGTGTCACTCCAGAACTCAGTGTCTGTGTGGACTACTCTGGGCTCAATACAGTCACCAAGATTGACGCACATCCCATCTGCAGAGCTGATGATCTCATAGATCAGCTATGAGCTGCCAAGTTCCTCATTTTGTATGACTTAACGTCTGGGTACTGGCAGATTTCCTTGACCAAGGGGGTCGAAAAGAAGAGTCTTTCTAAAGAGTGGCACTTCCAGTAGTGAGTAATTCCCTTCGGGTTGAAGAACGTCCCTGCCACCTTCCAAAGTTTAGTCAAGCAGGTCCTGGCTGGGTTGGAGAATGTCAGTGCCGCCTATCTGGATGACATTGGGGTCTTCAGTTCTAGCTGGGAGGACCACTTGTGCCACCTCAAAGAAGTGCTTTATGCTCTGCAGAGGGCAGGCCTGCCTATCAAGGCCAGTGAGTAAGGCCAGATAGGGCAGAGGTCAGTGGTCTACTTAGGTCACCAAGTGGGAGGAGGCAAGGTGCAGCCCCTCCGTGCCAAGATTGAAACCATTCTGGCTTAGGCCCCCCCCCCAAGACGCTGATGGAGGAGAGAGCCTTCTTAGGCCCTACCGGCTACTACAGGAGATTCGCCAAGGGGTATAGCACATTGTTGCGCCCTTGACAGTGCTGACTTCCAAGAAGCAGCCACGCCAGTTGATCTGAACTGATGCATGCCAGAACACTTTTGACACTCTGAAGGAGGTCATGTGCACAACAACCGTGCTCAAGGCTCCTGACTTCTCTAAGGAGTTCATAGTGCAGGCAGACGCTAAAGAGCATGGCACAGGGGAGGTCTTAGCACAGTTAAATGAGGAGGGCCTATACCAACCGGCAGCCTTCATTAGCAGGAAGTTACTTCCACAGGAACAAAGGTGGAGTGCGATTGCGAGGGAGGCCTTTGCTGTGATCTGGGCATTGGAGAAGCTCAGACCATACCTGTTTGGGACTCACTTCTGGGTTCAGACAGACCAGAGACCCCTAAGGTGGCTCATGCAAATGAGGGGTGAAAATCCCAAACTGTTGAGATGGTCCATCTCCCTACATGGACTGGACTTTACAGTGGATCACCCTCCTGAGTCAGACTAAGTGAATGCTGATGGTCTATCCAGGTTCTTCCGCCTTAATGATGATAACTCCCAAGAGGTTGGGTAGTTCTCCCCACTTTCAGCTGGAGGGCAGGGTGTAATATATCTAAAAAACAGGACATGTACTTTTAAGTTTTACATGTCTTAGTAGTGAAAAACACTTACATTCGTTTTTCACTGCTGCAAGGTCTGTATCTCCCATATGATAACATTGGGATTACCTTATTACATTTTCTAAGTGTAATTTCCAAATGGGAAGACATAACTAGTTCAGGCTTGGTGTCTCTGGAATCCTGATGTGTGAATTGTACCTGTCGCAAAGACCTGCATCACTTCTGCAGCCCCAGGAACCGACGCATCGCCCAGACGACATGGTGCCTCCACAGCCCAGGTCCTCGCATCTCTCCCAGAAGGCAGCCTCAATGCCGACGCTAGACTCCGCATCACAGCTCCTCGGAACTGATGCATTGTCCTCTATGAGCTGCATCCCCGATGCCGAACTACACAACGCAAGCCCTGTCGACTGGAGCCTTGATGTGGACGCAACAGGACGTCGCACCGCAGCCTTGCCACATTTTAGAACCGACGCATTGCTTCTTCTGCACTCGCATCTTCGATGTAGATTCACGCAACGGCCCTCAACCAGGATTTAAGGTCAACTGTTCAGCGGACTTAACTGAGTCCCTGTAACCGGCCTGTGCTCCATTGTGGTCGGTCTGAACTTGTGACTTTGTCCCTGTCCTGGGCGCCCAGATATCCCCAGATGGCAAATTGTGCTTTTTGCCACTATTTTCACCGAAAACTCTAAAATTCAATATCTGCAGTTCTACTAATTGGATTTTTTGTTGTTTTGGTCTTGTTTTATTTATTAAAAATCACTCTGAACAAATACTTTACACATTGCGTCTAAGTTAAGCCTGACTGCCATGTGCCAAGCTACCAAAGGGATGAGCACAGGTCAATTTGTGCTTTGCTTGTGCCTTACCCTGACAAGGACTGTGGAAGCTTGACCAGGGCTTACACCCCAGTCAACCAACAACCAAATTTCTTACAGGTTCTAGTTTTGATTCTGTATTTCCTCATACCTGCTGCTAATGAATGTCCCAACTTTGTCTGCAACTTTAGCATAGCCTTAGTGGATTTCCCTTAAGGGGAAGCTAGACTTTTTGTGATTTGGCTACTATGTCTTTAAATAAATTGACTTTGCATTCGCTGTTTGATCTGCCTGGATTATATTCACATACATTGCATTCCGGTGATTATTGATTTATGACTAAATTGACTTGCTTTGTATCTGTAACTAAAGTGCTAATAAAGCAGCATGGTTTGCAAATTTACTCCTCTCTGTTGTTACTGTGGGGCGAAATACGCTTCACTGTCATTGATCTGCTTCTGAAATTGATGTTTCAAGCCTCAGTTCAATACTCAGACCAAACCAAGCAGGTATAGCAGAGATTCAACTTTGCATTAAATTTGCAAGGCACAAACACCATGCTTTCATCTTGCTATCAGCAGCTAGCACCCTAACTAAGGATCATTTTATTTGTCTTTTATGAAAATGCCTTTAAAACACTCTTTTTCTAGGACTTCAGTTGGCCTATACAGTGGTCTCTGCGATCCCTCTAGCAAATCCCTTGCTACTGCCCAGATGTACCATTCTTCCCAAATCCCCATTCACATTCCATGACTTGTCCACCAGTTTCTCTCCGCTCCAACCCTCCCTCTCACTGCAATGTACACCTATGCTCTAACCATTGCTCTGAGACTATCCTTTCACTGTACAGCACTCTGCTGTTCTATTTTTAGGACTGATGGTGAACTTTCCACTAGAATGGAAAGTCCATTCCTGACAACAAGCTTTTCCTGGAACCCTCACCTGAGTGGTGTGGCATATTTTTCGGAAACTTGAATTATCTATAAAGCCATCCTGTTTACTCAGGATTTTCTACTTCATTGAGTCACCCAGGTGTGGCAGGGTCATTTTCTGAAAAGAACTGGATATGACTTGTAAGTATACAATTGGACTCTATCAAAACATTCTTATATTTCCTTGCCCAGAAGGTAAATCATTTTTTATGCATTTGTTTAGAAATTTCATTGGCGTCACACTGGTTAAATATATGAGATAAAGAGTCCCCTGCTGTACATTATATTTATATTGCAAGTCACTGAGACGTTCCATGACCATATTGTGAAACAAGGTCGAAGGCTGTTCTGACACCAACCATTGTGACATCAGAATTCAACTGCCATAACTTATTGCAGTTGAGTTCCACGTAATTTCATTGTTACAGATGGCTTGAGATGTCACAACTTGTCTGTAATAAAGAAATTGTAGACAGTCTTTTATACAGTGATTGCAGGCTCCAGTGTATTATAAAAATATTATTTCCAAACATTGGCATCTACTCCTTCACACTTTGAGGGGGCTGTATGCACAGATTACTCCAGAGAGGTTGCTAATTTACACAAACTTTATCTTTAAGATTTCCAGATCTCCCACACTTGACCTTAATAGTAAAACATCATTGACATCATTCTGATCCCATTCATAACTGGAAAGTGTTACGTGGAGGTCTTAAACACAGAGCTGTGGGCACCAGCAGTGAAGGGCACTAAAAATTGAGACTTAAGGTTACAGTACTCTTTTGCTACTTGAAGTAACAGTGAGATGGGTCACCAAGCATTACCTCCTGATTCAGGTTCCTTGTCCCAGTACTTACTCGTGCAGACTGGAGGCCCCATCTCCCAATGGCACACCTACCAAGCACCAACCCTCTTTGCTCTTCCTTCAAAAAATAGTTTTTTGTTCTGCTCTTTAATTATTTAAAGAGAAGTTCCTCTTAATGAAATCCTGTTTTTCTTTTGTGCGCCCTTATGTGGCACCTCTTTCTTTTTTCACTTAGTGCTTTGGGCTGGTGAGATTCTATGTAAGGACCCGATTATGCTTCTTTTCTTTACAACTCAAAAACAGCAGCCAATGAAAAAACATCTTACATATAACACACACTACATATCCCATGATGCTCTGTCCATTAACCACCAATCATGGCCCAGTATACCATGTAAGTACAGTCAACACCATCTTGAAAGCCTCTTTCTTTGCTGCTCGGCAGTCAAGATAAGTGCCTATGTGTTTATTGAGATTGATATATGCTTTGCGTATACTTTGGAGATTTATGCATATTACCTGCTGTGTTTCTTAAACGTTTCTAAGTGTATCATGATAGAAGAGTATATGTTTTTCCCCTTCATTAATGCATACCTGTTCTTTACGCGCCTGTTTGCTCCACACATGCCAAGATAGGGCAGTTTTACATATCATCCCGCTATCGGCCCTCGTTACCGGAAAAGGGTACACCAACTCCTTTGGGTGGTAGGTAGCTCCGTTTGTTTTTTTCGAAACCAGGGCGCCTGTTCTGGGTTTTCCACGGCTGTAGCCCCTGGCCGTTTCCCCTTGGCACCTTCCTTGATCGGGCCCGAGTTTTAGAGCCTGGGACACACGCAAAGCCCAATTGGGCTACTTGTGGGCTCTATTTCGGCTACACACAGTCCTGTCACTACTCCTCCTCGCCCACACATTCTTTTAATGTTTGGCACTGCGCTAATTTTCAAAACTGTCACAGCGCGGACTGAACGCCTGCTCGGGCTGCAAGAACAGAGTTTTGCCCTTCCTACGAGCGGAGTGCACACTCTATTTACTTCCAATATTCAGGCTCTCTCTGACACCCGCTTTCATTTTCCCCAGGTGGACTGCATTATTTGTGAGTACAGCACACTCTGAGGAGCCAGATTACAAAGATTTAATCTTTGCACTTGGGATTGGCTCCCCCCTTATTATCCGCTTGGATAGACTTGGCTACATATCTTTAATCACTTTTCCTTTTTCATCATGACTGAGTAGGTGCCATTTGAAGAGGAGGACTATGAGCCCTTCAATGAAGAGGGTCAAGGGGGCCATTTGGAAGACGCACTTGATGCTTCAGTGCAGCAGCCAACAGGGCGACTGAAACTGCGATCCCTCTTACTGCTAATCAGGCCTTGGCAGCAGCCTGGAAGTCCATTGCAGCCCAGCTTGAGTTGTTTGCTAAATGACAAGCATATGACCAACAGGTTGCCCCGAAACCTGCAGAAGGTAATTCTGATCCGCCTTGCAAGGCAAAAGCCAAAGCGTCTGATTAGCCTTATGCTGACACTTTGTCCGCCCTCTTCCAAAGTTCTCTTGGGGATCACCAATATTGTTCGGCCCCTTCCACTTCCAAAAGGTCTCAGTCCAAGTGTAAGGCTGACACAGACACAGATTCTATGCATATGGACTCTACTCATTCTGATCACAATGTCACTCAGAGGCGCAAGAAGCCCAGAAAGTCCGCCCTGTTAGGCCTCTGGCCTCTTCCTGTTCCCCTTCGAATCCCTTCTGTTTCACCCCAGAGGAAATTGTCCATCCAAAATCTTTTGACTAGGTCCCCACTCTGGGGGCATCGGAATATCTGCATAATAAATTGCACAAGGGGTTCAACAAAGAGGCCCGCAATAGACTCAGAGCTGAGTGCCCAAGACAGGATCTTCCAAACAAAGTAACTGAAACTCCTGAAATTGACTCTAGTATGGTAACCTTTCTCAAAAATTTCACCAAGGACCACAAAAAGGGAATTGACCGCGCTTAGCGACGTGACAAGACAAGATGCTTGATCTTACAAGTCCTTTGGCAAAAATACTGGAAATGGGCTTAAGCGCCAAGGAGACTATTTCCCCTATCGACCCCAGTATTCTGGCAGAGTGGGCCCAACGGGCCATATGCTTGCTGGGAAACACCAATTGTGCCATGTCCTCAGAGAGAAGGAACTCTTGATGCATATGGACACAAACTTCACTGAGCTAGCTTCGGCGGAGGCTGGTCCCTTAGCAGATGGACAGCATTTCGAGGACAAATTTGTATAAGACATCTCCAAATATGTCACTATGCTTACGACCATGGACAAGGTGCAATATAGCCTACAAAAGGTTTTCCAGGCAGGCCTTTTTGGACGGGACGGGCGAGGCAGGAGCCCCACGCCAGGCCGTCCCGCCTACCAAGGTCCTCCGTGGGTATCTTACGAATGTGGTTGCGGAGACTGCAGGACTCCACAAGAGGAGGCATATTCTTCCCATCCAGACATCTTTTCTCCAGACGCTGCTTTAACATAGACGGATCCAGAAATAGCTTTCAATCTAATAATTCCACAGGTAAGAGTCATAGATGCCTCCGACGTTCAGTTGGGGGTTCGAGTACATTTCTTTCTCCACAATTGGAGCTTCTTGACTCAAGATGCATGGGTATTACAAACCATTCAGGGTTTCAGGCTACAGTTCTATCAGACACCCTGTCAACAAGGGTTTCCTCCTCAGCTACATTTTTCCTTACACAGACGGTTCCTTCAATTCAGGTGGAGAGGCAGGTGGCTGGAATGTTTGGCCCTTCCTTTCTGGATTTTTTCAGCACCATGGTGCTTCACCAAGGTGAAGAAACAAGTGGTAACCCACCTCATGGAGAAGGGAGTACGCATGATCATTTATCTTGACGATGTTCTGATCCTGGTGCACTCCAAGAGTTAGTCACTCTAATCTTGTAGATGACAATATCTCTTTTACAAGACTTGGGATTTGTAATCAACAAAATCAAATCAATCCTTTGTCCCTCTCAGTCCATAGAGTTCCTGGGGTTTGTGATCGACTCAGAGTCAGCTCAGTTGAGGCTTCCCAACACCAAGCTACGGGACTTCAAAAAGGAACTAAAGACGATTCTCTCCAATCAAACAGTCACCCTGCAGGCGATCGCTCGCCTTGTGGCTCTATTGGCCTCATCATTACAAGCAATATTTCCATGTCCCATCCACTACAGAGCCCTTCAGGCGTTAAAAATTCAACACTTGAGAAAGTGTTTGGCTTACACGGATCAGGTTCCGTTGATGGAAGAGGTTAGAGCCGAGCTCCAGTGGTGGTTAGGACATGTAGATGCATGGAATGGCAGGGCCATTTTTGATGGCAGCCGATGGGGTTGGGGAGCACGCTGCGGAGATATCTCAACAAGCGGCAGATGGTGTCTTCAGGAGTTAGAACTCCAAATCAATTGTCTGGAGATACTTGCGGGGTCCTTTGCCATCAGGACTCACTCCCCCAAAATGATCTCCTGTTGCATCCTCCTCAGTATGGACAATATATGAGCGGTGAGGTACATCAACAAATTGGGGGGCCCCAGATCTCCTCTATTAGTGAAGATATCCAAGGATTTTTTGCATTACTCCCTGAGTCAAAGGATATCTGTTGTGGTGGAATATATTCCTGGGCAATCCAATGTAGTGGCAGATTGGAACTCCAGTTACCTGATAGATCACAACGACTGGAAGCTCCATCCTTATTTATTTATTTTGAAAGTTTTATATAGCGCGAACATGACCACCGAGGGTATCAGAGCGCTTTACAGATTATGCAACACAAGGGTATAATACAGATTATGCATCACCAGGGTATATACATACAAAACAGAATAAACAAAGTGACAAAATCAAAGTCTAAATTTGTCCAACAATCTCGTGAGGGAAAAGTAAACACACCAACAGGGAAAATCACAGTCTAGAATTATCCGACTTAATCGTGAACTAGGTGGCTGGGCCAGAGTCAACGGGTAAGGACCCAGAATCAGATGAAGGTGCCAGGCTAAGGCTGAAATGTCTTCATCAGGAGCCCTTTGACCTCTTTTTTGAAGAAGACAGTAGAAGGGTTCACCCTGACTTCGGGGGGAAGGGAGTTCCAGATCCTCTGAGCCATCCCTGAGAAGGCTCGGTTACAGGTCTTTTTTTTCTTGAATTTTTGAGGTTTGAGCAAAAGGGTGCTGGTGCTTCTGGAGGCTCTAGAACCACAAGAGAGTTGCAGTTTCTGCGCTAGGTACAGCGGGGTCTTGAAGTGGATGGCTTTGTGAGCCATGCATGCAATTTTTAACTGTATCCGAGCTTCATATGGAAGCCAATTCAGTTCCCGCAAGTCCGGAGAGATGTGGTGGTATTTTTTTGTGCCAGTTAAGAGCCTAGCAGCGGAATTGAGGGTAGCCCTAAGAGGAGCTGTCCTCCCTCTAGGCAGGCCGCAAAGTGTTGCACTACCATAGTCCAGCTTTGAGATCACTAATGCTTGTACTGCAACCTTGAGGTCATGAGCAGGGAGGAAGGGTTTGAGTTTCCTAAGTAAGCTGAGTTGGAAGTTAGCTCCTTTGGTGAGGGAACTGATGTGCTTCTGCATGTTCAGGCTTTTGTCTAGAATGATACCCAGAGATGATGCTGAGTCCACGAGGTGCGGTCTGCAGTTAAGAGCAGTCAGCTGATTCAGCCATTGTTCCATGACGAGGGATTGGTTGTGGGGTGAGATCAGTAGGAATTCAGTTTTAAGAGCATTAAGCTTCAGGTGATTGCGTGTCAGCCAGCTTTGTGTTTCCAGCAGGACTGAGTTGAGGGACTGAATGTCTTCGGGGGAGGTGATCTTCAGGTATAGTTGGGTATCGTCCACATACATATGATAGCGAATGCTGGATGATTTTAGAATTTATGTCAGAGGCTCCATGAACAGGTTAAAGAGCGTGGGGCACAATGCTGAACCTTGTGGAACCCCCAAGGTGACTGGTGCAGGGTGGGACAGGGATTGGTCCACCTTGAAACTTTGGGATCTGTTCTGAAGGAACTAAGAGAACCAGCTTAATACCGGCCCAGACAGCCCCATCCTGTGTTCCAGGAGGTCAATTAGGTGATCGTGTTTGACAGTGTCAAATGCTGACGAAAGGTCCAGAAGGATCAGTATGCACGACTCATTGTGATCCAGCATTCTAAGTGCATCATCCACGATGTGCGTTAGCGCCTACTCAGTGCTATGACCTGGGCGGAAACCAGATTGGCATTGGTCCAGAAGTTGGAAATGGTCGATGTGATGACAAAGTTGGGCGAGCACACATTTCTCCAAGAGTTTTGCCAAGTTGGGATGTTAGTGATTGGGCGAAAGTTAAGAAGGTCCGTGGGATCCGCATTTGGTTTCTTTAGGATCGGGGTAACCTGACCTGATTTAAGGCAATCCAGAATAGCACCTTGCATAAGAGAAGCATTGACGATCGTCGTCCAGAGTGTTAGTAAGGCGGATCTCACTTCCGGGAACAGGTTAGATGACAGAGGGTCGTTGTAGTGATTGGAAGGTTTCAAGGTCAACAACATTTTGCGAATAGTGGGTTCATCCACGGTTTGGAACAGACTCCAAGATGCATTGTTTTTGGGGCGGAAGGGCTGAATAGGTTCAGTGATACTCGACTCTGAGGGGCATAGGCTGTTCAGCGGACCACTCGAGAGGTGATCACGGGCCGAGCGTAGTTCAGACTCGATCTTGGTAGTCTTATCCCTGAAGAAAACAGCAAATTCTTCACAGTTCGGCAGTGTCCCTTGACCCGGAGCCAAGGGGTTAGGATGATTATTGGATTGGGTCTTGATGATTTCGAACAGCTTTTTCGGACGGTTTTTTGCTTGATCTAGTTGAGTTCTAAAGAAGGTGGCCTTCGAGCATCTGATGCGTTCATTGTATATGCTTCGCAAGGATCTTAGGTGACAAAGATGTTCCAAGGAGGGATAAGATCGCCACTTCCTTTCAGCAAGTCTTAAATTTCTTTTTTCGCCATTAAGACTATCATTGAACCATGGTTTGGAGAGTTTATCCGACACTCTTTTAAGCTGAAGTGGTGCCACTGAGTCAAGAACATTAAGCATTGCATGGTTATAGTGGGCCGTCAGGTCATGGACATCAGACATGTTCATAGGGGGGGGCAAGATGTTATCACAGAGCTCCGTCAGGTCTTGCGAGTTGATGTTCCGTAGACATCTTTTCAACTGTTTTGGGTTCTTAGGTTGGGATCTGCTTGCTCTTACAGATTCAAGGACGAGGAAGGTGATGCAATAGTGGTCTGTCCAGTCACATGGGAGGATCGACTCGAGGCGTAAAGAGTTGGGCTTACCAATGATCTAACGTGGCTCCTTTGATATGCGTAGGGCTGTCACATATTTGGGTAAGGTTAAGGTCAAGTAGGAAGGATTTAAGGCTATTGACCAGCACATCGTTTACATCATTCCAGTGGAGGTTGAAATCACCCAGGAAGATCTGAGTTCCCTGAAAATCCGCGTTGGCAGAAATAATGTCCATGATCTGTTCTGTGAAGGGAAGGTTGTCGCGAGGGGGGTGGTAGAACATGTGCAGTTTGCATAAGTGATTGTTGCCCCCGTCACTTCAATGCATAGGTATTCACAAGAGGGCAGGAGGTCGGCATGAATGACTTTCACTATTAGATTACTACGATGTAAGCAAGCGATGCCTCCCTCGTGCCCACTAGTTCTGTCCAACCTAATGATATCAAAGTTGGGAGGCATTAGAAAGTCCAGGATGGGAGCGGCTGAGTCATTTAGCCAGGTTTCGGTCAACATTACAAGGTCAAGATCCTGGACAAGGATGAGATCGGCAATATCAGCAGCGTGTTTGACAGCCGATCTGCGTTTAGGAGCGCACATTTGAGACTAACGGGGGTGTCCGTTGGTGGAGGTAGAGTGGGGGTGATTATCGTGAGGTTGTTCACATTTAAAGTTCTTAAGTTTGGCCTAGGTTCCCTGAAGGGATCAGTAGGGATTGATTCAATTATATGCAAGTTTGATGGGGTGGAGGGAAGTGCCAGATCATATGAGAGTAGGACAGAGTGAATATAACTATCCGACAGGGAGGCTCTAACTCTGGAGGGTCGAGAGGGGTCATTAGGGTGCGGAGCGGAGGGCCAACTATGGGGTGCGCGGGTGGAGTGGGATGTGGTTCGCCTAGGATATGGGGGGGAAGGGCGCCAGGTACAACCACAGTCTGGGAGCTCGCGTAGATGGAGATTGGTCATAATGGAGCGGCTTAGTCTGGAGTTAACTGACAGATCCTCAGTGATGCGTGATAGGCTACGAACATCTGTCTTAAGTTGTTGTAGGCAGAGTGAAATCTCATTAAGACGGGCTTCCAATGAAGTGTGTGAATGGGGATGTGAGGCTAGGTCCCGGGAACCCTGCGGCAGAGGATAGCTAGTGGGGGAAGGGAAAAATGGGGCAGGTGGCGAGTGAGTGGGCCCAGGGATTCTGGGAAATGGAGCTGTGTGCTTGGGGGGATGTGCTTGGGGGGATGTGTAGGATAGGGGAGGAGGGGACGGACAGCAGGTGATCCTTGCCCGCCTGTCGGACCGGGTCGGGATTGCTGGTTGGGCTGGGGGCAGGGATCCTGGGGAGAATCCGAGCAGCGTTATGAACAGTGGAGCTAGGAGAGTTAGAACCAGCTAACCGTGAGGGGGAGGGAGCATGTAGACTCTCGTGAAGAACGTGCTGTCGCGGCTCGTTAACTAATGTGGTGGAATTGTTAATCTGAGTGGAGGTAGCTAGAGGGGGGCCCTTCGGAACAGAGGTAGTAGTAGCAGCTGGTGGTAGAGAGGCAGGAGATAAAGTTTGCATGGTCAGGGGGCCATTGATGGGCCATCATCTCCAAGGGGGACGGCACTGAAGCTGGCAACTGTCTTCATGATGGTGGGGAAAAAGTTGTCAAACAACATTAGATTGTGTTCAGAAGCTTGGATAAGGATGGTTCCATTTTTGTAAAGTGAAATGGTGGCTTCCGCTCTATAAGCTGAGGAGGGCGCAACTATCACTTTGAGACCATGAGGAGTTTTAAGGGAAGTGGAGATCTTAAGGAGAGAGTAAATGGCCTTCCGCCATTGAGCATGCCGTTTAGTGTAGAAGATGAGATCATTTATGGTAGCACCTTTATTGATGGAGAAGAAGGGGTCTGAGATAAGGGTTTCCGGATGGGTTTTGAGTAGTCTATGTTTGAAGTTTTTTGCAGCATTTTTTGAAAGGTTCGGGGGATATATGATTCTGAAAGCGTTCTTGCCCGCCGGCTCTAGGTTGGGAGAGATGCGATTCGGAGGTCTTGGCTCCATACCCTCACCCGCCATGTCTCCCCACCAAGGAAGTCTAGATAAGCAAATAAACTGGGAAGAGGTGTGCGCCGCCCATAGGAGGCGCAGGGAGGCCAATAGTCTGGCTAGAGGTTGTATCCAGGGGTTAGATGTGTACGCAGAGGGAGAGTGACCTGGGGTTAGGTTGGGATGGGCAGTTACATGCTATTTTCTAGCCACGCCCCCTCGGGTTCATTCAGGAGGACTAACATCTATGAGAGCTAGCTAGCCAGGGCTAAAAGATAGGGGGTTGGTGTGCGATTGAGTCCCACTTGCTCACTACGCAATAAAATCATACTTGCTGGCTAAGCCACTCAGGTACCGTTGGGTAGACCAATATGAGAGGTCAGATTTTCCAAGCAAGTGACACTAGACTGGACCGTAGTAGCTAGGAGTCAATCCTGGAATTTACATCTTCAGCAGGTAGGCAGATCAGGCTGTTCGTTTCAGATATGCCCATAAAGGCAATAACCCTCTCCCACTATGCGGTGATGGGGCAAACTAAGCAGGCCCCTAGGTGGGATAAAAAGGAAGAACACACTCCAAGATGGCCGCCAAATGCTGGGAATGTCTCAGGCCCATTTCTTTTCCCATGGCAGGCAGTACCTAGTGCTCATGGAGGGGGGCGCCCTTCTTCCACTCCCGTGGGAGGAGGCCAAAATGGATGCCCCACCTCACCAGGACACTAACCGAGGCGAACAAAATGGGCGCCCATCCTGTAATCAAATGAACTCAGGGGCCACAGAGCGAGCCAGGACAGCCCAACAGGCAAACTCAGACCAGATCTGGCTCACATGTCAACATATGTCTGAGACAGTGGATAGAACCGTAGCCACTTGCCAGTCTTTCACCCCACTTGATACGGGCAGGACGCGAAGGCAGCAGGGGGGATCAAACGGACCGCAGGTGGACAGTCCCCACGCATGCATCATGCCACAGCGTTCACCTGATCTTGACGTGTTGGTCCAATCCATCCAGCGCGACGCTCGGGATCCGCTGCGCTCCAGAATTCCCCCAGGGATCAACACACAGCCCCTCCGGCGCCCAGCACCGGGCACCAGCCGCGAGGCAGCAACGCAGGGCGGATCGGGCCCCTGAGCACAGAGACGTGCGCGTCGCTCCGGACTATAAGCCGGCAATGTTCACTCCAGGAGCATCTGGTGGCCATCAGTGGCAGGCATTTTCACCAGGCGCAGCAGGACGGATCGGCAGCGGTGAAGGGGGCGGATGGGGTGTTCTCCTCACTTCGCACGGAAGTGCAGCCCGGACGTTCGGCAGGCAGACTACGCGTCAGAGGCAGGGCCCCCAATGCCGCCCCCCGGGAACGGGGGATCGGCACCCCCAGAGCTGTTGCACAAAGTCAAGCCGCAGGGCGGATCAGACCCACAGCGCAATGGCAACTCCAGGATCACGCCAGCGGGGATGGAGGAGGGGTGTGTGCTCCATACCTCGCCCAAAAGATCCTCACCGCCACGCTATTCAAGTTGGCTATTCAAGTTAATCAAGGATGTTTGGGGTCTCTGCAGGATAGATCTCTTTGCCTCCAGACTGAATCGCCAATTGGACGAGTTCTTCAGCTGGAGGCCAAACCAGCTAGCGAGGGCGACTGATGCTTTTTCTCAGGACTGGTCGAAGGACCTGAATTATGTCTTTCCTCCTTTCACAATGATCCCCAGGTTAGCGACTCAGATCAAGCATCAGGTAGCAGAGGTGGGGCTAGTCACCCCAGTGTGGAAGGCGCAACCTTGGTTCCCAGTCCTCTTGGAGTTGATGTGCGATCCTCCTCTCCCACTTCCTTGGTCTCAGACAATGTTCCAGGGCCCTCAGGAGGAATTGCATCCAATGGTGGTATCAGAACAACTGTCCCTGATGGTCTAGAGGCTTTCCGGCAACAGTGGTGTTTGCCTGGCATTTTGGACGCGGCTTCAGAATTCATTAAGTGAGCCTTCGCCCCCTCCACTAGGAAGAGGTATTCTTCAGTATGGGGATGCTGGGTGGGTTGGTGCTTCGAATGGCATGTGGATCTCGTGGCAGCAGGGATAACTCACAATGTAAATATTTTGTCTCAGAAGGCAACTGAAGGTTTATCCCACAGATCACTGAACCATTTTCACTCTGCTATTTCAGCTGGACATGTACAGGTTAATAATAACCCTTTAGGTATGCATCCAGTCATCTGTAAGCTTCTTAAAGGTATCAGTGCTACTAATCCTCCCAAACCTAAATAATCTTCTTTGTGGGATGTGAATTTGGTTCTAGATCTATTTGAAAGATTGCCAAATAATGATCAGTTGACCAGTAAACAGTTGTCGGCTAATGTAGCCATGCTGTTATGTTTCACCATGAGCAGAAGGACTTCAGATGTGAGAGCTCTGGACATTGCAGGTAGAGTATTTACTCCGGAGGGAGTTTCGTTTACTCTTACTGGCAGAACTACAACCTTTTCAAAGTGTATCGATTATCATGCATTTCCTGCTAACATTTAAGTTACCTCAGAAAACTGAAACCGTTCTTAAATAAGTCAGATCTCAAAACAGCAGTTCAGGCACTTGTCATATCAAGGATAGAGTATGGCTGCACAACTCTGGCCGGGCTCCCCAAGATCTCAACAGCCCCACTGAAAGCTTGTCTTAATGCGGCCACAAGACTTATAACTGGTTCCCAAAAATTCTACCATATCACCCCTCAATTGAAAGCACTCAACTGGTTGCCCTATGAAGCAAGAGTTCAATTCAAGCTGGCATGTATCACTCACAAAGCGATACATTACAAAACACCAGGGTACCTAGCCCAGAAACTCACACTATCAGTAGGTTGCCGGGTCTCCAGGAGCCACGTAGATCTATTACTGAAACCGGCACGTTTTCGTAAGAAAAGAACTTATGACCGAGCGTTCTCTGGTGCAGCTCCTAGAATCTGGAACGCTCTCCCTCCTAACATTAGAAGAATCCCATCCATCGATGCATTCAAAAAGGAAGCAAAATCTTTCTATATGAGTAAATACCTCCCATAATTTCAACAGTCTCGCTATCGTCAACGGTCCTTTCATGATCATATTCTTGCTACCTCTCATCGAACATTAACCTTTTTGTGGGCTTGCATATATGTATTTTAAGCTTAATGTTTAGTTCTAATCATTGTACAACAACAGATGACTTGGTAACATAACTAGTTTTGGAAATGCAAATGTAAAGCACTCTGATACCCTACACAGGGTCATGTTCGCGCTATAGAAAACACCAAATAAATAAATAAATAAATGTGTGGTCAAATGTTTAAAAGCATACGAGGAATGTACTTGCGCATTGAGAAATGATACTTCTGATCAGTTATCGATTGCTTTGCAGAAACCCTTTAGGTCAGTATAATCTGCCACTATAGCCAGATGGCTCAAATCAGTAATGGTAGAAGCTGGGATCGCTACTCAGGTGTTTGAGGCTCATTCTGTTCGAGGTGCTATGGCCTCTAAATCCTTTATGTTGGTTCAACTATTCAGAATATCATGAAGTTGGCCGACAGGTCATCTGATTCTAATTTTAAACAACTCTATTACAAACAGGTGGGTGATATTGCCTCTGTGGTGTTCAATAATCTTTACACTAGCATAATCGGAGCCTCCAGTCCTGACATAGCTTAAAACATTTGCTAGCATTCGGCCAAGAACTTTCGATTCTATTAAGGACATGGAGGCAAGGATTATCCCACCCAGGAAAGTCAGTCATTGAATTTGAATGCTAAGATATTGACTGTTCTTCTCTCATTGTTTACCCTACCCGTATTTTAATGATTTGCGGTGTATGGATATTATGGTGCCTAATTTCTTTTGTAGGTTCTGATCAGAAGGCAGACTAAAATTTTTGGGATATTGTGCCTAAAGTTGGTGCTTCGCACTTGAGTTGCTGGCTGAGCTGTTGCTTGCAGATTGGTGATGTCCGGTGGAGTTGTCCCCTTTGGCTTCAGTTTGTCATCATTGCTCTACAAAGTTCTTATGGACTACACTGAGCAAAGAAACAGGCTCTTAAGATGGTGCTGACTGTACTTATATAGGATACTGGGCCATGATTGGTGCTTAATGGACAGAGTATCATGGGAAATGTAGTTCATGTTATATGTCAAATGTTTTTTTATTGGCTGCTGTTTTCTGAGTAGTAAAGAAAGAGAAGCATAATCGCCTCGTTGTCCTTAATAGATTTGAAAATTCTTGGTGCAAATGTTAGCAACATTTTTATTCTTCTATGGTACTTGGGCATATGGTCTTTTAGTTATCTTTAATACAGAGATTGACATAACGATTTTTGGCCAGCAATGCATGGACTCCCTCTGACATTGCTCTGGGAGTTCCTGTGGGGCTCCTGCCTTACAGATTCAAAGCTGCTGCGCTCAAGGATGTTACCTCCACAGCTGTCTTCCTCATCCCAGTCCTTACTCCTGCTTCCAATGTGGACTCTCCCAAGTTTCTAAAATAAAGTAAATATGTGGGCTTGAAACAAGGGCTGCAGCCTAACTCCACCCGATACAAATAAGGGTCTAGCCCTGCCACACAACCTGTTTTTCTTTGTCTATTGCGACACCATTCAGACGTTGTAAGTAATTGTGTTTCATTTTTTTTATATTGCCACTTATAATGTGTATTGCTGTTGTAGCAGCCAGGGCACTTTAGACTTTATTTAGTTGTTTAAGTTTTATATGGCGCAATGAAGTCATGGCAGTAAAAGGGAAATAAGGGTTTGTGCTTAAGCCAGTGGTCCTATTTAGTTTATCTGGTCGGGACGACATGGCTGTCCTTGAGCCAGCGCATCCGCCATAGTTGTTTGGTCTCTTCGGTTCTGTGAGGACGCACTTACACTTCAACCTTACTTGTTATTCCGCGTCTACACGGCTGTGCTTGAGACAGTGCATCCTTTTTAGGTCTCGCCTAGGCAGCGCGCATGCGCTGTCTCTCCGAGACATAAAGTATTCTGTATGTTGGGTGAAACTCCGGGTAATTTCTCCTGCCCCTTGCTATTCGTTTAATGTTGGCATTGGTCTTGTTAGCTGGCGTTTTACTGGCTGTTTATACGATACTCACTTCCGTTTAGTCCGGAAGCAGCAGCGCCTAACTACTGTTTTCGTCCGCTTTTGTGTTTTATGTGTTTTTGTGTGGAACTTTCTTTGTTGTTTTTTGCAGCCCAGCATGTGCCCAGCATTAGCGTAGTATTTGTCTTTGGCGGTGTGGGAATTTTCACGAGCAGGCAGATGAAAAGCTGGCCTTTCTCTGGCTGCCAGTGTCCTGGAGTTTCAGCTTCATGGACCCTTTCGGTTTTACGACCCTTCACACGCGCTGGTTTAATTGCTTGAAAGAAGGGCGGCTGGCATTTCTGGTTTCATCAGTCGGGTAGGTATGTCAGCCAAGGAGGCGCTCCTGTAGGGTGCCCGTGCTGCATAGTGACTGCGTGGATACGCACCGCCATGACCCTTTCGTTTGGACTCGGAGTACTTGCGTGCCCCCTAACACCCACTCATGCCACATTGCACGAGAAGTGACAGCGCTGCTATTTTGGCCTCCCTCGCTCTCATACTAATGGAACTCAGTATGAAATGGAGGGGTCTCGAGAGGGGCAATACATCCTGAGACATGCAATTCGTTTTATTTGACAAAATGCACCAATGATACTTGCACAGCTATTAGAAGATAGTTAAAAACAACTCTGGGGCTGATTCAGATTCAGTCCGAAAATCTCCCCGACCGAGCCGGACCCGGAGAGATTTCCGACCGAATCGGACTCTAGCAGTCCGACCGAACGAGTATGATGCGTTCGCATCCAATCGGACTCGATTCGGTCGGACTCCCATTGAAGTCAATGGGAGCCGGTCGTACAGCGCGTACGCGGGCTCCCATTGACTCAATGGGTGCGAGGCGAACAAGGGCGCCCCCTACAGCGGGTACGCGTCGAAGCGACTCGCGCCATACATGCACAGGTAGGGGGGACCCATGGGTCCCCCCTGTGTGCGACTCACGCGGCTACGCGTACAGGGGGGTCCGACACGGACCCCCAAAGTGCGGCTCCGACTGCTCTTTGGAGCCGGACTGCGCGAGTCGGTGGACTGCTCGAGGCGCGCATCGTACTTACCCGGCCGGGGAACGTCTCCATTGTGCAGTGCGAGTCGTGTCCGTGCGAGTCGGTCGGAGCGGTTGGGTCCCGCGAACAAATCGGTCGGCGATTTCGCGAGCGCTCGCATCGTACTCGCTCGCCCGGACGCACGTTCGAATCGGTTGGGAAAGAGGGCTCCGAATCGGATCCGGTAAAGCCGAATCCGATTCGGTGCCCTACCGGCCGAGATCGGAATCGGCCCCTCTGTCTTTAGAGTGAAACATTATACTGAACTTTTGCTCGGAATCATCAGTGCTAAAAATTGGTGTTTGTCCATTAGAAGTGCACTTACCTACAGCTACTGTAAGTATGCCCGTTGAATCTGGCTGGGGTGAAAACCATTTCATAAATAGCATGAAAGGCAGTGGCGTCTTCAGTAGACAATTCTTTCAATGCACCTTTGCTAATGCACATTAAAGCCGATGGTTTGTTGCATTTTAAATAGCCACATTAGTATTCTTTGATGTTTATTTCATATAAATGGACACCACGCATTTGTGTATTATAGAATAGTACGCGGGTTTACTTGACAGAATGCCTTTAATATAAGAAGTTCCTTCTGGCAGATGAGCGCTGCCGGCGCCAGGCCCATTCGTGTACTGTCGTGGCCCTCACTACCAATGTGGTGACTGTTCCCTGTCCCTTCCCTGAAAACAGGGTTTTCATAGCCCACTCTTACGTCTTCCTAATTGTCATCATGCTCCATGTAGTAATGTTTACAAAGCTCACTTCACAAACACAATAGGCACTAATTTATATGCGTTGCTAGTATGCAGTTGTGTCATGTTACGCTAGAGAGCTTGTGAAGGATGAAGGCTATATTTGCCCTGTCAGGTGGGCTACCTGTTGGCCACAGTTTAGAAACCTAACTACATTGAGTACCCTAACTATTGAGCTATTTTATTCCCCTCAAAGCTATTTTGCCACCTCACCATGCAACTAGTGGGCAGTCTGTGGGTCCTGCCACACAGTACAGCAAGATCACATGGCTGGAAGGTGACAATGCACAATAGGAATAAATACCGTTCTTACAGTAACTGAAGTTTGTGCTTCTCACGCAGTTGCATGCTCAGGTCCTCCTTAACACCCTTTCCTGAAGTGCACACTGTGCCATCTCAGCCCACAGCAGGAGGCGCGCGCCCTTTTTTCTTTAATAAACACGGCACCGGCGCGTTTTTTTTTTTACAACTCTCACGCATGGCCTCTCAGCCCAAAGCTGGTCGTCGGCAACAAGGACTCAGGCCCTGCACGCCCTCCCTTCCCTATCCCGTGTCATCTCTCCGGATCACCAGCGGCTGCATTAGGCTACAACCCACCCCCATTCACAATTGTGGGAGAACACTTGTTTTTGTTTTAATTGATGCTTTCTGCCGCCACACACTGTGCCATCTCAGCCCACAGCAGGAGGCGCGCGGCCTGTTTTCTTTAATAAGCAGGGCGCCCGCGCGATTTAAAAAAAAAATCTCTCATGCCTGGCTGCCGTTCCCATCTTTAGCATTTACGAGTTTTAGTAACTGTTTGCACCTTTTGGTATGTACTGGTGATCTTTCAGGGGAATTTTATACGAGGCTCTTTACACAATGAGTCTTACAGATTGGACGGCTCTCGGAGGATAAAAGCCTGAGTCAGCCCTGCAAGGGCTGCACTTGTGACTCCAGGCTGTTGAGGGTGTCCACAGCCGTTGCTTGAAACAACCGATCCTTCCCCCAGGCACAATCCTCCTCAAATGTCTATTTTTCAGACAAGAAGAACACCTTTCCACTTTGCAATTAATGGCGCTGCTGACAGAGGCTTGTATTTATGGCTGCGCGGGCGATTCTTCATGGCTGGAAATTTGCGGTGTTTGTTTGCTTGCAGTTTTATGATTCTCCGTGGTGACCTGTTGTTCTGCCTCTCTGGTACCACAGCCGGCTCGCGCCTAAATCACCGAGGGGCATATTAGCAAGAACGACGTTAAAATTATCGCCAGCGGCAGGAAACTGCCGCTAAAGCGGCGATAATGGGCTTGATAATATGCCCTTGAGAATTCCAATAGAAGCCCAGGATCACAGCAGAACATGGGCTTCTATTGGTATTCTCAAGGGCATATTATCAAGCCCATTATCGCCGCTTTAGCAGCAGTTTCCTGCCGCTAAAGTGGCGATAATTTTAACGCCATTCTTGCTAATATGCCCCAAGTTTTTTACAGCTTTCCTTATGTTTTTTTTTTGGAGATGAGAACGCACTTCTACCCTTCACATGCTGAGGTAATTCTCTGCCCTTTCCCTCTGGTCCGGCTCCAAAGCGCCATCCATCCCCCAGGATGAGAAATGGCGCTTTCCGTGAGGGTGGTACAAATCACCCACTGAAATAACAGGAACAACCAAAGTTCAGCTCAACGTTCCATACAGTTTTACTAAGCGTTGTAAAAGGGTTGCTAGTAAAGGCTCACGAGTGGAATAGTAAGTGGTGAGTTTGTTTTCAAGGGTAACCTCGTGCCTTATTGCCGTTGATTTACTCGCATATGCCGCGGTACGTTCCCCATGGACGTCAATAATCGGCAGCCACGCCCAGGGGCGTAGCTCCCAGTTGTGCAGCAGGTGCAGTTGCACCGGGCACATAGGTCTGAGGTGACCACTGAACCCTGATTATTGCTGTATTTTAAAATTCAAATATTTCACCAATGTCTTTGAGCCTAAAGCATGTTCTGACAGGCGTCTGCATCTCTAGCAGTGCACCTGAGACCATAGCAGACCTTCATTAGCAAATCCTCACATGTACATCCGCAGGTTTTATAGACCGATTAACCAGGTGGCCCTAGAACTCTCTAAAATAGAGTGGTCTCTGGCTATTGATGTACTAGTGCAATGCCTTCAACCTGACCGGACTGCTCCGGTGGGCTGGGTAGGGGGAGGCGGTCGTGGGGGTTGGGGAGGTGTGGTGGGGGGAAGGGTCAAAAATGGGCTGGTATTGTCCTCACAAACTGCACTGTTTCCAATATGAGTTTGCTTCGGAACTTCTACAAACAATCCTCCCCTTTCTTCTTGGATTTCCAGTGCTGGTGCTCTGCTAAGAGAAAAGTAGGGTATGCCCGTGGCTCATAAGCCTTTAGCGTTCCTTGCAGAGCCCTTGGACTATACCATTTCCCGCTAAAAGGCAATATTTCTCTCCATGTGTTCCCATACCTGGCGTGTCACACAGTTTGGTGCTTACTTTCCCTCCATGTTAAATAACAGTAGATGTTTCAGCACCCAGGCTAATGTGCTGCATTGCTAAATACATATAAGGTCCCAAAGGCGAGATGGTTATTCATGTAGGCATTGTCATTTACTGTGGCAATAGCTTAAACTCTCGCAAATGCGAGACCTATTGCATTGCAAATGCTTGTTAGATTATCTAGTCTGCATGTCGCTATGCGTCTGTACTATTGTCAGCACCTCTGCCTTTTTTTTTTAAATTAGCATCTTTATGTGTAGGACAGGACGTGATCAGCTAAGCCAGCATGTCCCTCTTCTTTATTTATTTTATTAGATTTTAGAAGCAGTGTGCCTTCAAAATTCTAGTAAAATTATTTAAATAAAGAAAGAAAAAGAATAAGAAAATGCCTGTGCTTTAACCTGTGAGTTTTTTTTTATCGTATTTCTTCTATTTCTACTATAGCTCAGCTTGTTTCTTAGACTCTCTCTAGTAGAGTTGAGTTTATTTCAGTTCAGTTCAGAAATTACCTGTTGTTGTGCCTGCTTAAAAAAATAGAAATAGAAGAGGGGTTTTTATGGCGTGCAAATCTTGTGAGATTTAATTCTATGATAATTGGAGGGATTTATATGTAAGCCTCCAGTGTATTTTTCTGCAGCCATGGAGGAGGAAGGATGTAAAGCGGTCTCTAGGAGGAGACCCATTGATGATAGTACAGAGGTGGCGATTGTGGGGTAGGAGGATCCTCTAAACCAGCATTTCCCTTATCCATATGATCTTCAGGAGATGATATATAAGGCAGTGGCTGCTTCCTTAAAGGGACAAGAACCTCCAGCTAAACAGACCAAGGTTTCGGATCTGGTAGAGGATGACGCTAAACAAAGAGGTCATAATACACAGGGTCCAGACTTTATAGAATTACTTACCCACATTAAACAGAACTTGGGAGGTCCTTAACCAGCTAATAAAGCTTTTTTCTTTTCTAAACGGAATTTTATTGTCATTTTCTTCATCACACTTGTAAATAGTAACAAAACAAATGCCATTGGAAGCTGACACCATAGACATACCTTATTCAAATACAGGGCATAATAAATCTGGTAAGCATTTGCACACGATATATCATGATGCATAATAGACACCCTCAGGTAGTACCCTCGTTCTCACATAGAAGGATCTAGGGTCGCCAAGCATTGTCTGGCATGCAGACAACAAAAAACTATTCAAGCAATCAAAATACAAACTCCCCCCTTGCTCATCCCCCACCCCCTCTGCAGTGTATCCCTCCTCCCTCCCTCCCATATTAAGTCAGTGGGTCAAAAATTGGGCCGGTCCCATCCCCTCAAGCAGAACACGTCTGTCAAACCACACCGGGCTTGTTAGGTACGCCTGATGCAAGGCATAAGAATGTATGAGCCTAAGCCTGGCATTTTGAGTCATTTGGGGTGCAGCCAGTGGCGGCTGGTGGCAAACGTGCGTGATGAGTGCCCTGTGGCGAGCGGAGAAATTTTGAAAAAAGAGTGGGCAAATGGTGCATTTCCAAGCAAATTTGAGAAAGCAAGAAGGTTAATGAAGCAATTGTCAAAGTGTAGTTATGACATCAATAAAGAGATTTCATATGCTAATAACATAGGTAGCTGCTTATCCAGTATAACCAGAGAACTTCGCAACCTCCAAACTCACAACGCTCTGACTCACCAGTAAGCACTGTATTTTCATTTAATTTTGCCTTCTCAATATTTTGGCATCTGCGTACCTCCTTCACACACAGTTGCACAGATTCACAATTGCAACTGGAATAAGTGACAATTGCTCTGTTTGTTCAGCAGAGAGGCCAAGGATTGGATGACCAAGTATTCTGAACACCACCCACTGACTGGCACTGTGAGAAATTCGAACTGCCTTTAGCCTCTACAGCTCTCAATGGTGGCACGTTAAAAATGCCTGAAGGTGACTCAGTTCAAAGTATGCACTGTACAAGAGAAATATGCTACACAAAAAATGCACAAATACAACATCCTGGAATTGGATGCTCATTTTATAACAATTCAGTTGTCAGTTCCTGTTTTATTTCGAGTCTTTCAGATCTGGGCTGCTTTTCCTTTGAAAGAGGCTTTGATCCTGGAAAGTGGATTGCTCTGGAAGATATGGCATTTAAAACACAGCTTTACGGTGCGTATGTCATGACAGGCTGAGCCCTGCTTATTGCAGCTCACAGTAGCATAAAATGGTTGGTGCTGTTGTACAGTTACAGAGAAAGCTTTTCGCTCTACGCCCCTCTCCTATATCCTCTAATAATCAATGCAAAGATCTCATGGATGTCACTTGTTTCTGGGAACAAACATTACTGAATCCAGTTGTGCAGTGCAGCTCTCATTTGTCAGCACTCCAGCAGCTTCTGTGATCTTGTACAATTTTATTACTATTCTTAGGCAGTTTCACTTCAGTAAACACTTTGCATTCTGGCAACCAAAGGTTATTTTCAGAAATACATGCAGAACATCAGGGTCAGCCTCAGACTCTCTGGAACGTAAAATAAGCTCGAGCACGGGCGCCGAAATAAAAGCAGACCCTAGATAGCTAAAAACCGGCCCACATGATGACATTTGCAAATCGGGACAAATTTGAACTTGTAAAGACATGGTGAATGATGTATAGTCATCTTAAAGTACGGTAGACTGCATGTATCTGTGTTTTTGCTGTAGTGAATGTTTGCGGTAATATGATCAGGGAAAACAATAGTAAACCCAAACCCAGGCAGCAGCAGAACACAAAACAGGCCAACATACAGCCTCAAAAAAGCCCCACACACTGACCTGTCGGACCAGCCCAACAGGCTCTGCCAGAGTCCACTTAGAATTAGGCCAGTCCGATCCTAAAGAAGGAACGCCCAGCAGGCCCAGTCTCCCCCAGAAATCTAATTCACACACATGCTCTAAGACATCTAAGCGCTTCGATGACTCGTCAGAGGTAGTAAGTGCTATATAAATAAAATTACAATTTAAAATGTTGCTTTGTCTCACCTCCATGCCTTTAAAACATTTTGGCGAGCAGCTTCTAACATGCCTGGCCTTCGAAAACATATATGTAACCTGGACACATTTCCTGCTGCAGGCAGTGAAGCACTTTAATGTTCACCGAGCAAAACTGGAAGAAAGACTCCTGTTTTCAGAACAGGTCAAAGGTTAATTTCAAAGCAATCTCTTGTTCTGACAGCTGAATTGGTCTCCGAGATTGGTTCTGGAGTCACAGCTAAAATGTGAGGCAGAAGCCTAAACACACATCTCTGAGAATAAAAGCACGAGGCCGCGGGGGCTGGTAATCCCGATTTGGGTGGAAACGGAAACTTGCACCAAAACGGAAACTTGCACCAAATCGGGTGCTTACAGACTGTGGGCCCGATTCTGATGCGGTTATGAAATCTTCCCGATCAAATCGGTTTGGAAATGGTTTCCGACCGACTCGGATCGGGAGAGTCCTACCGACCGAGTATGATGCATCCGGATGCTTCCAGATACGATTTGGTTGGACTCCCATTGACTTCTATGGGAAGCCTATGTTCCTAACCGCATCGTACTCTGGCCCTCGGTTGGGAAGACACGTTCCCGATCCGATTGAGAAGGAGCAAATGCCATTAGGAGGCCTTCCTAACCGCATCGGAATCGGGCCCTAGGTGGGAATGCTTTCCTAACCGCATCGGAATCAGGCCCTGTGTATTTAAAAAAATTACTTTGTTCTTGCACAAATTTCTGGCTGAATTTGTGCAGGGAAAATATGTCCCTTTCCAAGTTTTGAAGCTCAGAACGGAGGACAGCATGGTATATTACCTCACCAGTAACCATTCCGAGTTGAGAAACTCAGAATGGTGAGGTAGCACCGCACACAGTAAATCCTCACAGTGAGGTGTTAGTATTGCTTTTTTGTGCTGCGCTGGAAAAATTAACCCGACATCGTGTAAAAAGGACATTAGCAAGCGTTGCAGAAACAACCCCTCTGATTAATAAAAATGCCTTCTGTAAATCCTTGACAATGGCTCCAAATGCTGCGTAACAAAACTTGAGTGGGCCCCCCTGCAAGGTACGGTGAGGGCCCCCCTCCGAACTAAGGGGCCGATTCCGATCTCGGCCGGTAGGGCACCGAATCGGATTCGGCTTTACCGGATCCGATTCGGACGCCCTGTTTCCGACCTATTCGAACACCCGTCCGCGCGAGCAAGTACGATGCGAGCGTACGCGAAATCCCCGACCGACTCGTTCCCGGCTCCGAACCGCTCCACGCAATGGAGACGTTCCCCGACCGGGCAAATACGATGCGCGCCTCGAACAGTCCGACCGACTCGCGCCGTCCGGCTCGAAAGAGCAGTCGGAGCCGGACTTCGGGGATCCGTGTTGGACCCCCCTGTACGTGTAGCCGCGCGAGTCGCACACAGGGGGGACCCATGGGTCCCCCCTACACATGCATGTACGGCGCGAGTCGCACCAACGCGTACCCGCTGTAGGGGGCGCCCTTGTTCGCGACGCACCCATTGAGTCGATGGGAGCCCGTGTACGCGTCGTACGACCGGCTCCCATTGACTTCAATGGGAGTCCGACCGAATCGAGTCCGATAGCATGCGTCCGCATCGTACTCGTTCGGTCGAACTGCTAGAGTCCGGTTCGGTCGGATATCTCTCCGAATCTGACTCGGTCGGAGGGATTTCCGGCCCGATTCGGAATCGGCCCCTAAATCGGAAGCTCTCCGGCCAGAGTTCTGTGCTGAGGGGACCCCTGGAGCTTGGGGCTTGGGGCCCCCCGCACCGCGGGGGATGTGGGGGCCTGTGTTACGCCACTGCCACTGCCAATGCAGTGACGAGGCCAACGAGGGACAATAGGCCTTGTGCAGCACACATGGAAAAACACAAAATGCCATGGTTTGTTTATGTACAGGAAGGTGTCCCTTCCTGTACATAAACAAACCTTTAAAAAGAAAATGCCATTTTGTGACTTTCATGTGTGCTGAATGAAGCAGCACACATGAAAGTGACAGAATGGCAATTTAGGATTGTTTATGTGCAGGAAGGGACGCCTTCCTACACATAAACAATCCACCCCTGCACACAGACACCCTTGCACTATGGTGCAAGGGTGCCTGCATTGGCGCTAAGTTGCTAAACTTAGCGCCATCTCAGGGAAAAACGCAAGGCTGCACCACATTCTTGTACATATGGTGCAGCTTTGCGTTTCAGAAGTGGCGGAGTGAGGCGTCAAGCCAGGAAGGCTAACGACACGCTCCGCCACTTCATTGTACATTTGACCCCTAGTCTCTGTGAGCTTCTCGCAAAACTTGAGAGCTCTGGATCTGGCACTTCTGTTGTCTCTTTTATCAGAGAAGCCTTCAGCGGATAGGCCAATAACTGTAAGGGAAGGAAGTCTCAGCGCCCCATTAAGCAGGCTATTCAAATGTCATTTGTGTCACAAATATTTGGTCCGTTTGTTGTACTATGTAATGATTAGATGGCTCACTGTTTCTCTCTGGCCATCACATATGTTTCCATATCCAAAGGTAAATCTGTTTCATTTTTGTACAAAAACCAAACCAAAATGCTTCTTTTATTTAAATAAGCACAATAACCCCGTAGGTTCCTTTTACACGTATATAAGTATTGCTGGGAAATATAGATATCATTTACTAGCTCCATTACACATGGACACATTTATTGTTTAAATGGAGAGATTAAGTGATTTGCTCAGAATCACAGGATATTGAGCTGACAAAGTGACTCGAACCCGGGTACCCAGCTTTGAAGCAACCGCTGTAGCTGTAATGCCATATCCTCTCGCCATGCTTAAAATATGAATTAGGTGTGGTCTATATGTCAATAAATGCAGTTAGAGTAGGGAGGTCCAGTAATAACACAGTGTTAGAAATGGGAGTCTCTAGTTGGCAAGGGTTTGCACCTTTGTCCAAGTAGGGACCCTTCCTTCTATTCAGGATAAGGGAGTTACACTCCTAAAATAACCCCTGCTCACCCCATTGGTAGCTTGGCACGAGCAGTCCGGCTTTTCTTAGAGGCAGTGTGTAAAGCATTTGCACATAACCAACAGTAACACAGTGAAAGCACTACAAAAGGACACCACACCAGTTTAGAAAAATATCCAATATTTTTATATACTCAAAACAAGACAAAAAACGAGAAAGAATCGACAATACAGTACTTGAAAAATAGATACTTTGCAAGATGTCTTCTAACTGCAGAAACACCTCAAAAACACAGTTCGTACGAGTCGGTAGCTCCGTCCGGGGCTACCGCGATGCTGAAAACAACAGAGTCTTACAGTTCGAGCCGACCGCGTTGATACGGTCCAGCAAAAGCGTGAACAGACTCGGTAACAGTACCTTTCTCGTTGCGGCTTACACAGGGTGCGAGCCGGTCGTGGCAACTGTCGCGGTTGCGTTGCAAAATGTAAGCGGTGCAGGGCGTGGTGTCCTCTTGATGTGGTGCAGGCAGCGGCTCGGTGGCGATCGTCCAGACGGCGTCGGTGAGACCAAGGCTTATGGGGCAGGGCGAGACGGTGCTCGATGCAGTGCTGGCAGGTTGCATTGCAGGCGACAAAGCCGGTTTGCGGGAGCTGGCGTCGGTCGGCCCAGAGGCTGTGCGGGTCGAGGCGGTGCGTCATGAAACTTTACGAGCGGTGCCCCCAACCACGATGCAGTCACGGGTGTCGAGTCAGCAGCAGCGACAGTGTCGGAGAGACCAGGATGGCGAAGTGAAGCGAGGCAGTGCGGACTGCGGTGCCCACAGGTCATGGTGCAAGCAGCGGCTCAGTGGCGGCGGCATCGTTCGACGTCGTCGGTGAGACCAGGGTTGCGGTGCGAGATGCAGACGGTGCGGTCTGCGGTGCCGTCAGGACACAGAGCCAGCGACGGAGTCGGTGACGGAGTCAGTTGCGGTTCCCTTCTCTGTGGCAACTGAAACAGCGGCTCCAAAAGCGGTACCCAGAGGTTGGTGAAGTCTTTGCAGTCCCTGAGACTTCAGAACAGGAGGCCAGCTCGATTACAGGCCCTTGGAGATACTCAGCACAAGTAAAGAAAGTTCAGTCCAGTTCTTTCACTGCCCAAGGCAGAAGCAGCAACTGCAGGCCAACCCAACAAAGCAACAACACAGCAAAGGGGAAGTACTCTTCCTGGCAGCTCTTCCAGCTCTTCTTCTTGGCAGGTTCTTTGATTCCAGCGAGTTCTAAAATTCAGGGTTTTGGGCCCCACTTTTTATAGCCCCAAATCCTTTGTCCTCTCAGGCAGAGAGTGTCTGTGCCTGGCCAGAACCAGTTCTGCCCTCTCTGGTGTGGTTTCTGGCAGGAGGTCGAGACGGCATTGTCAGAGGCAGACCAGGCCCTTTCAGGTGAAAGGAAATCTCCTTCCCCTACTCTAAATGCAGCCCAGGTCTATTCAGCCCTTTCCTGACCCACCTAGACTATCGGGAGCCACTGCTCCTCCCCAGCCCCTGCCATCCAAAACCCAGACAATCAATCCACAAACCCAGCAGGGGCCACTGGATGAGGGAGTAATAAAATACCTCCTTTCTAAAAGTGGTATTTTCAAACATAGAATGTAAAAATCACCTTCACTAAAAGATGCATCTTTAGATTCTGCCAATCAGGGAAACACCAATCCATAACACAATTTACAACAGGAGCACTTGCACTTTAACACTGATCAGCAGTGAGAAAGTGCGCAGAGACACTAAGGGGCCCATTACGATGGCGGGCGGAAGCACAACCGCCGTGCTGGCGGATGCAAAAACCACCAGTTACCGCCGGCACGCAGCAGTCCACACGCCCGCCCAATTACGATGCGAAAAGCAGGCCAAACACCGCCGGCAAGCCAGCAACACCGTCCGCCATCAAAGTGCGCCCGCACACGTAGCGGCGCAGCACAACTGACACACACCGTCCGACGAAACACGTCCCGCCCGGCGCATAAATTACGATGCCGCAAACAAACGGCTCCCACGGCAAAGAGACACCGCACGTGAAAGAGAGGCGGAAACACGGACGCAGAGCACGGACAACGAAGAAGCGGCACCCCGGGCATGAATCCAGCACTGCAGGCCCTTCCCATGCTTCTGCTGATGCACCACCAAGGACGCAACGTACCGCGGAGACGCAGGTAGGCACACACACAACAAGTGCACGCAAACAGCGCACACAGTGCAAGGGCGGATAAAGCGGACAACCCCCCACCAGCGCGTGCACACTACACATCCACCATTGCATCCACATATGACACACAGGCCAAATCCTAACATCGCGGAACACATGTGTACACACCACCTGGGACTAGGAACCAACCACCCCGTCACGGCCCCAAAGCGCCGATGACGCCGCCACACATGCGCACAACGCAGAGGCCAACCGCAGCGCCATGCATGCGTCGCACACAGACACAGGGACACAACCAAGCAGCACACACATCAGCCCCACCCCGAACGCACATGACACGTGACAGGCCGGCCACAGACATGTCCCCAACGCCCAATTCATGGACAACACCCAACGCCACACAACCGACGCACACATGTCAGTGAAGTCACGCAACAGCAGGACACACCCCAGTGTAACAAACATGGCGAAGCACACAGCGGCGGCAACACCAACTAGGAGAAGCAGGGCCCCTTCGGGAAGAGGAACGCCAGTACCACACTGAAAAACCCATACCACCCTGCACATATGAACAAGACACATGAAACGGAACACCAAAGAGCCCGGGGACCGACAACAGGTGGCCCAAGAATAACATCCACACACAAGGCCCAACGCAGAGCGGAAAGGCAGCCTGCCGCCCACACAAGGGAGAGCAGACAGCACTGAATGACCTTCCATTCCAACACCGAAACCACAGCCCTACGACAGAAGCCGGTGAATACAGCCATTGTCCAAGAATAGACCAACACAGGCATGCCGAGGAGACCGACCACAGGGCAGATAGCGCATATCACAGAAGCACACAACGGACGGGGAAGAAAGAAGAAAACACTCCCCCATGTCGGCCACATGCAAGTTAATTGGAAGGAGTCACACAGCACTGACCTTGAACTGTCTGAGAAGCATGTGGGAAGAGGGCCCGTGTCCTCCAAACAAGCCAACAGAACACAAGTCCTGTCTCCCCACGACTACACAGAGCTCACAGCAACCCCGGAGCGTGCACATTGCAGACTGCACACACAGCCGGAGCACGCCACCTCTACGATCCGCTGCGAAATGGCAACCGCAACACACCTACCCAACTACGCCGAACAGCTCAAGCTGTACCAAACCAACACGATACATACATTGGGATGCGATCTCCTGTCCCTGCTGAACGTAAGTTACCGACTGACTTACCGCATCACATTGTTCAGCTGCGTCATGCCCGTCTTCTACTGTCGGAGGTGTCCCTACCAGCATCCCGTCGAGATATGCCTCTCCAACCCGGCATGTCTGAAGGCGGACCTGCTACCACTACTCCTCCCTCTGGACGCACACGACAGGGCCTGCTCTGCCTATGGGGGCATGGCGTATGTGGCCAACATCGCACGCGCACTGAAATGGAACCACTGTGCCTCCACACGACGGATCATCGAGAACAGCTACATCGAATGTCACCCAGCATGCCCCATCATGGTCCTCCAAGGGACAACCTACGAACAACACCTTGACAGCCACCATCCGCTTCATTGGCTGGCAAACATGTCACACCACCAATGACATGGAAGCCCTGCTGGACGGCATCGCATACCTGACAACCTGTAAATACGTCGGACCACAACGCAGGTTCCCCGAGTGACCTATGAAGTCCAACCCCGCACCCATGCTCAGCTTCCGCACGGACTGGCCAGTCACCACCACAACAGCCATACCAAACGACCGGCAACTGTAACCACACCATCAACGACATCGCCATGACATCGGATATGACCGGGACATGCACACTGTTCCCCATCACATCCAGGAACACCGCATGCATCGTGGGAGGCAGTGGCATGGGCTCTGTGCATCGCACCCACATGGACGGAACTGCATGAACAACCAGGACACGACATGGATCCAGCGCACATGGACACACACACCGCTCAGTGGACATGAATAGGTCGCCTGGAGTCTGTGGGTGCTGCACCCCTCCCACCCCGCCCGGGAATCCCATACCAGGACCTTTGCATGGACGACAAGTGCATACAACAACAACACGACCCCAGTGACTGTGACATGTCCAGTAACCACCACAGTGCAACAACAAGTGGCACGCCGCTGCATGCACGCAAGCACATGCCCTGATGTCATCTCACATGCACGCGTGCATGAGGAACAACCGCAGCAAACCTGTCACATGGAACTGAGATGGACTGTGCCCATGATGCCAAGCGGTCTGGTAGGCTACATGTATACCGTCTGTGTCAAAGTCCGCAGCTCCGCAGCTATACGTAAATGTACATTAGCACAGCCTTGGCCAAGCAGATGTAACCCACACCCTATCCCATTTGTTATCATGCTCAGTATATCCTCAACATGTATTCCGCTGCCAGTAGTGTCCACTATACTGCATCACAGAGGACAGAAGACTCAATATAATGTTTGAAACCAGAACTGTCTCCGCTGACTCATTTCACAAGTACGAATGAGAGAGGATGAGAGTATGTGAAGTACACGGCAGTCGTGACATGACCATGTAGTCCACTGGTATTGGATGTCAACGCAAATGAGTAGCACTACTGTGGAAGACACACATGTGTCGTGTGAAGTCGTATGGACGCAGTGCTCAGGTGGGTGGGTGCGACGGGTAGATGCGCACATGCCAAGTTGGAGCACGCCGTGTTGGGAGGGCTCATGAACAGTACACCACCGCTTCCCTGGGCATTGTGAGAGAACACCTGTCGGGGGGAGTGAACACATGTGTGCACAGCAGCCGGGCACACGTACAAAGCGGTACCAGGCGCACCTCAGCCCACCCTCTGTGGACAAGCTGGATCCTGTTGTGCGCCCGCCATGCCCCTTGACAAGGCACACACAGCCCCAGTCGACCAGGTGTAACCCCAACATAGTCAATCCGCACAGGCGATACAGGGCACGGGATGGCAGTGGAGCATGGTGTGTGAGAGGTCTCCTCGCGCTCCTCCTGGTCATATCACGCAGGCAATAGAACCTCAACGTCTAGCATGGCACAAGTCAAATGGAAGTGTAGGGGGACGCACCACAGCACGAGCAGCACTGACGTCACGGGAGGTGGCTCGCACCATCCCATCCATTGCCCATCATACCAACCACGCCACATGCCATTGCGACTAAGTGCAAGCGCGTGCGCCACCACCCCGAGCCCTCCCCAGAGAGGCCAAAGAGTGAATGTGTGGGCCATCAGCCACAGACGGACGCGGCCTGGCCGCAAGGGCAGCCACAGCCACTGGGTGTCGCAGGTGGCGGATCCGGAAGGCGAAGACTGTGATGCATAGTCCATGCAGGCCGGGTCTCCATTTGGGGCACCACGCAGGTGGACGGCGTCCCGCCACACATCATACCCTGAGACAGCCCACTCGTGCAACTGGACCCACACATACACTCCTTGCCCTCTCTGGTGCGAGCTTGGGGCTGCCTGTGCAAGCGCTAGCCTCGCAGGTGAGCATGCATATTGGGGGGCGAGGGAGGACATGAGGGCTGGGGCGATGATGACTGTATCACTGTCAGTTAGTACAAGGGATGACCCAGATGTGGAAAGGAAGAGACGTGTCCCGTGTGTACTGCAACTAGTCGCCAATCCAACTACCCCCCATGTCCGGAATGTAAGCCCGCACCTAGGCCCGCCCATCCGCCACATCGAACATACCACCAGCACGACAACCTTCCCATTCGAAACACTGACTGGGGGTGGCGACCAGTGAACAATCATGTGTAGCCTACCCACGCGTACATGTGGGCCCTCCATGATCCATGTCACCTGCGGCAAAGACATGACATGCGCAATGAGGGAAGTGAGGAGAGCGGCCCGCCCCACGCGCAGAAGGTGCATCAGCTCCACAGACCCAGCAGCGAGTCCAGCAGGGGTCACATGTGCAGGGGCAGCTGTGCCTGGTGTGAAGGCACATGCATATAGACAGCACATCGACCAATGTGTAGTCTGCCCACATCCACAGTCCATCATCATGCGGACATAGGAATTGAACACAGGGCAACACATCTTAGTTGGTGCACCCACCGTGACCAACAATGCGCAATCATCGACGTACCCGCCCTGTGCATGGCCCCCCACCCAACGGAGGCACATCCAGTGCCACCATCCCACACACACAAGCCTTCCACGGAACATGCTGTGTCCAATGGTCAGTACAGAGTCAGCGCCCATCTGGTGGATCCTGAACAGGAGACACATGCACACACATGCCAGCTCCCACTATGTACGTCTGCCACCTTGCACGTGCAATGCAACCTCTCACCTGTGACGTGTGACTGCAAGCACACAGCCGTCTTGGCATGGGGCTGTCAATGTGGACACCAGTCAATGTTTCGGGAGCTGTGATCCGTACAGTGCTGTACATAGGGTGCAGTGCTGACACCTACTACTGTCTCATATCCCCTCGTGCCACAGGTCCCACTTGTATTGGCCGCTCAGCCCGTGCCCACATCGTCGTCGTCGTGTGCCATACTCATCCAGCCTCGGAAGCAGTTCCATGCTCAGCAGACACTCATGTTGCCGTGGCGTTGCCGCTTGACGGATATGCAGTCAGTCCCCATCAGCACGCCCGCAAGTCATTGGGGCCTAGATACCCATGTGCATGCACATGGCAGTGGTATGTCTCACTTACCATTGCCATTGTTGGGAGACCTGTGGAAGTGTATTGTGGCCGTGCCGTCCCAGCTTGACAGCTGGGCTGTGGCTCATGTGCTTGCTCAGTCATGTCAGTGATGTGTATGCGAAATTGCTATGTGCCGTGTTGCTTTGACATGTGTCCTCTGCCATTTAACCCAGGCGGAGACCGAACATTGACCGCCCATACCAATTGCTGGCGGACATGGACGATACAGAGGTAATCAGGAAGTTTCGGCTGGACAGGCCAACTCTGCATCGACTGTGTGCCATGTTAGAGCCCCATCTCCGTCCCCACAGGGTGTATCCGACTGCTGTCACCCCCACGGCTAAGGTGATGGCCGCCATGCATTTCTTCGCCACTGGGTCATTCCAGCACACAGTGGGCAGTGGAGGAGGGATGTCCCAGCCCATGTTCAGCAAGGTGCTGAGGGATGTACTGGCAGCCATGATGCTGTACCGGAACAGGTACATCAGATTCCCCAGGGCTCGTGAATTGGCGGCAGTGAAGGGTGCATTCTATGCCCTTGGCAGAATCCCACACGTCGTGGGAGCCATTGACTGCACTCATGTTGGCCTTGTTCCACCACAGGCCACTGAGCACCTGTACCGCAACAGGAAGCACACGCACTCCCTGAATGTGCAAGTGGTGTGCCTTGCGGACATGGTGATCACCCACGTGTGTGCCAAGTTTCCAGGCTCGGCCCATGACGCACACATAATGCGCAACAGCATCTTGCCACGACTGATGGCCAATCTGCAACAGGATCGTGCCTGTATTGTCGGTGAGTATGTGGAGTGGTGTAGCGTGCTGGTTGTGCGATGCTGTCCCCTGTCCAGTTGGAATTGCAACGGTTCTCTGTGTCCCTCACACCCAGGTGACTCTGCGTATCCGAATGGGGCATGGCTGCTCAGTCCATTGAGGAATCCTCGCACCCCAGCAGACGATCGATACAATGAGGCACATGGGAGGACCAGACGTGTGGTCGAGCGTACCTTTGGCCTCCTCAAGTCCAGGTTCAGGTGCCTGGACCGTACCGAGGTGCACTGGCGTACTCCCCACAGAAGGTGTGCCAGATAGTGGTGGCGTGCTGCATGCTGCACAATCTGGCCATTCGGAAGCAGATCCCCCTCATTGTGGATGACGGAGATCAACCAGGGCCCCAGCCCGCAGACCAGGACAGCTCGAGTGAGGTGGACAGCGGAGAGGAGGAAGCTGGGAATGTGCGCCAGCAGCTCATCGCCCGCTACTTCACTTGACGGTGAGTGTCCATGTACGACGGATGATGTGTCTGTATCTGTGCAGGTGTGTGTGTGCTGTGTCAGGGTGGCCGTATGTTCACTGCGTGCAGTGTGTCAACGCTCCATGGCCAGGGTAGTATGCCACTGTTGGTGACTGTGGCATTGTGCCCTATTGCTCTGTGCGATGTGTGTACATTGCTTGTAGTTGTTGACATGTACTGTGTGATGGGTGTGTGACACACTCATTGAATGTGCTCCTGTTCTGTCTCCCACCCCTAGGTCCCTACAGGCCCTCCGGATTCCATTGCATGCCACGCATCAGGTGCCTTTCCGCCCAAGGTGGCCGTTGTATTCCGTACAAATAAAACACAGGGCACAAACAGCAGTTAGTGAAAAAGGTGCATTTATTTCAAACTGTGACATGTGATTGTGTGTAAAGTGATGACAAAAGTGGTGCGTGCAGTGACAATGAGCTGTCGGTCATGGCTGCGTGATGATCAGGGTGTACCCACTGGTTCTATGTCCATAGTCCAACACACACATGCCATCCAGATGGCTGTGTGGAGTGGGATCGTAGAGCAAGTCAATGCAGTGGCTGGTCAAGGAAGGCTGGCGGAAGGCTGGCTGGCTGCCTCACTTGCGACTGGAGCGTGCGAAGTCCTCCCGGGAGATCTGTTTCCTCTTCGGACGGCCCCTTCCACGTTTGGGAGGGGGTGTGTGGTGGCGACCTGCTGGTGGTGGGTGAGGTGTGCTCACTGGCTGTGGACGCAGGGAAGTGGACACTGCTGCCCGAGCCTGCGCCCTAGCAGGTGGTGGCGGAGGTGGTGTTGCTGGCCTTGCCTGTGACCCCACCGCCACCACCAGCTGGCCCATGAGGTCCACGAGTTGGTCCATACGGGACACGAATTGGCCCATATGGGCGTCCATGGACCTCAGCACCCCCAGCACCTCCCGCGTGTCAGTAGCAGACCTGGCCCATTGTCCTTGGGCCTCTTCATAGGCCCCAAGGACTCTGGCCATTTGAGGCAGGGCATGGCTCCCAGGGGAGGCTGGCGTTTCCCTGACCCTGCTCCTCCTACCAGTCCTGCTGCCACCGGCCTGCCCACTAGCCACATTGCACACCACGGTCCTCGCTGTGGCTCCCAGGGTGGATCCAGTCGGCCGGGCCACCACCTGCGCTGGGGCTGGTGCCAGCGAAGACGTGGTGGTGGTGGAGGCGGTGGTGGTCGGTGCGGCGATGGTGGCGGTTGCGGCAGTGGTAGTGGCCGCAATGACCGTGGGTGTGGCCGCAACGACAGTGGCAGCAGGGGACTGGGACTGTTCAGCATCCCTGGATGATGGGTTGGTGGGTAGGAGGGGTCCTGGGGAGCGGCTGGGCCCTGCCACGCCAGATGGGCCAGCTTGGTGGTCCGTGTCCGAAGAGGAGGACAGATCCTCCAGATCCGTGTGTCCTCGTTGGGGGCTTGTAGGCTGGCTGTGCTGGCTGCTGTCTCCATCCCCAGCATCCAGCAGTTCGTCACCTGTGGAGAGAATGAGATTTGTTATTGTGTTGCACCTGGCGAAGTATGTATTAGTCGTCTGACATTGGCAGTTCGTGCAATCTCGTACATGGGTTTCCCGGAGGCGAGTGTGTGGCTGTGGCATCTGTAGTTGTGTGTGCTAGGCAATGGGACTGTGTGCTGTGCACATGTGGCATGGGACGGATTGGCCATGCCGATGGGTGTGTTGCTGTGCCCCTACTCATTGTGACTCTGGTGTATGCGGGCTCCTGGCCCATCCTGGGTCTGGTTTGTACTTTGCTTTTGGAGTTCATATGGTACGCTTAGGAACGCATATGGCAACATGGGGGCCATGCCCCAGATTCGCATTTGGGAGGGGATATGCTTTTGGGGTTCAAATGGAACGCTTAGGAACGCATATGGCAACATGGGGGCCATGCCCCAGATTCGCATTTGGGAGGGGATATGCTTATGGGGTTCAAATGGAACGCTTAGGAACGCATATGGCAACATGGGGGCCATGCCCCAGATTCGCATTTGGGAGGGGATATGCTTTTGGGGTTCAAATGGAACGCTTAGGAACGCATATGGCAACATGGGGGCCATGCCCCAGATTCGCATTTGGGAGGGGATATGCTTTTGGGGTTCAAATGGAACGCTTAGGAACGCATATGGCAACATGGGGGCCATGCCCCAGATTCGCATTTGGGAGGGGATATGCTTTTGGGGTTCAAATGGAACGCTTAGGAACGCATATGGCAACATGGGGGCCATGCCCCAGATTCGCATTTGGGAGGGGATATGCTTTTGGGGTTCAAATGGAACGCTTAGGAACGCATATGGCAACATGGGGGCCATGCCCCAGATTCGCATTTGGGAGGGGATATGCTTTTGGGGTTCAAATGGAACGCTTAGGAACGCATATGGCAACATGGGGGCCATGCCCCAGATTCGCATTTGGGAGGGGATATGCTTTTGGGGTTCAAATGGAACGCTTAGGAACGCATATGGCAACATGGGGGCCATGACCCAGATTCGCATTTGGGAGGGATATGCTTTTGGGGTACATGCTGTGAGCCATGGGTGCCGAACGTGACATGTGTTGTGGCTGCATGACAGTGCATGGTCTGAGGTGTGTGCATGCCTGACATGCCCTGCATATTTGCTGTCTGTTGTGGTTACTGGACATGGCATTGGACGCATCGTTATGGGTGAGTGATAGTTGTGTGCCAGCCAACGTATTGCAGTTGTCCCATCTCCTTGGTGTGCGTGCTGCCCTGTGCCATGTGCATCACTGCAGTGCTCGGGGGGTGGCCCATGTTGTGTGTTGTTGCTCACAGTGTGTCGTGCGCTTAATTGACTTCTGGCACATGGTTGGTCATGGGCATGTGTCTTAGCGTGACTGCTGTATGTGTGGCAGCTGTGCGGATGACATGCCTTTCATGAGACTGGGGCTGACGGATGGGATGGATGGTATGTTGTATGTGCATGGTGTGTCTGTGAGTTTGATGGGTTCAGTGGTGTTCGTGTGCATTTCTGTTGTTCCGCTCTGTTGCGTCTAGTGTTGTTTGTCTTACATAGGCGTAGTTGTGGGGTGTGTGGTTGACAGGCAGTAGGGGCTACATGGACAGGACTTCAATGGTGTTTCGGTTGTGTGTGATGAGTTGCACAGTGGCTGCCGTGTGGGACTATATTCAGTGTGGCTTGTGCATGCAGACGTGGCTCCTTGGGTGTTGCTATGTCTGTGATGGGTCATGTGGGGTGTGAGTCTGTTGTTCATGTCCGTGTGCACATTGTTCACTTGTTCGTGACGGTGGGCGGTGCTGCGTGTTCGTCTGCTACGTGACATGTCCCATGTGTTGGTGGTGTTATGGTCCTCATGCCTCCAGTAATCCAGCCCTGTCCAGTTTCCCACCTGCAAGTTGTTCGTGCGTGCACTGTACTGGATGCCACATGGCTCTAAGCGGGGGTGCTCCATGTTGCAGGTCTGTGGGGGTGGGGGGTGTAGTGGGTCGTGGGGGTGGCTGTACACCCACTGACACCGATTGCTGTGGACCGTGATGTCTGCCTTTCGGCTGTCGTTGTGCACTGCGGTGGCTGACACGTGGCTGTGGGGTGTGGGGGATGCTCCTCCTTGCTGTGCTGTGGGACTGGGGCCTGGTGTGTGTTGTACTTGGGCTGTCCACCCTCCCACCCACTGCACTTTGTGTTCCTGCCACTTACCTGTTACTTGTCGGTTAGTGCAGCTGTGGCGGACACATGGGTGTGGTGGGTGCTCGTTGTGGCGCTTCTGGCATATTTGGGGACCTGTTGGTGGTTACGTGGCTGGCTTAGTGTACACATGTCCCCACGCATCTTACAGTTGTTCGGTTTGGGCTGTGTGTGGTAGTGTCTGTTGCATGTGTGTGTGATGTGTTGTGTATTGTGTGCTGGACATGGGGGTGTTTGTCCCTGGGAGCTGTGGCATGGTAGTTGCGCATGTGAGTACATAGCGGTGTGCTGGTATACATTAGTTTGTACTTACCAGCCTCCACTCCCCCTGCTAATCCGGCGAGGATCTCCGGATGGATTACGACTCGCACCTTCTCCTCCCACGCTTTGAAGGTCTTAAAGAGCGCGGGATTCCCTCCGCCAGTGACGGCAGCCAGCTCTCTGTTTTTGCCCTCCTTCTTCTTGACCAGGCTTTTTACGTCATTCCAACGTTTGTTTATCTCGACTCTGTTCCTGGGCAGGGTCCCGACTGCATTGACCTGGTCTACGATCCGGTTCCACATTCTGTTTCTGGTGGCTAGTGGTGTGTGCTGGACCATGTTCCCATAGATTTGTGGGTACACCTTGATGATCTCGTCGACCATGACCGTCAGCTCCATGGGCGTGAACTTGGGCATCCTTTGTGGTGCCATGGTGTTTGTGGTGCTGGTGCGGTGTGTGTTGTGTAATGTGCAGGGGGTTTGTGGTGCCGGTGTTTGGTGGTGGTGGTGGTGGTGGTGGTGGTGGTGGTGGTGGTGTTGGTGGTGGTGGTGGTGGTGGTGGTGGTAGTGATGTGTGCGTTTCTGTGGTGTGCTGCTGTCCTTGCTGTGTCACTGTGTCCTCTCCTCTCCTCTCTGGTTTGCAATGTAGCAAGGGGTTGTGGTCTGTGGGAGTGCTGCTTTTGTACTCACCTATGTGGGTGTGTCCTCATGGTCTGTTGTTTTCAGGTGTGTTGTGTCTGGGGTTCTGGCCTTTGTATTTTTTGTTTGTCCGGGGGTGTTTTCGGGATGTGTACTGTGCTTGTGTATTTGTGTGTGCCTTGCTGTGTGGACTTGTTGGCCATGTTGTGTGCTATTGGTTTTGTGTGCGGATGGTTTCTGTGCAGGTACGTTGGCGCCATGGCTTCTGCCGTGTCGATTCTCATCGGCGTTGTTTGCGCTGGCGGGCGGTATATTTGTTGTTTTTCCGCGCTCATGGCGGTGCGATCGTAATTTCACGTGCGGTGTGTCGGCCGTGTGGGCGGGCGGTTTTGTGTTGTCGTGCGTGTTTCCGTCCATGGCGGGCGGTTTGACTCCGACTCGGACGATGGCGGGCGGTATTTTCTGTGATTTTTCCGCCGATGGCGGTTTTCGGTTTGTGTACTCATAATGGCGTGGTCGGTGTTCAGGCGGTGTGTGCGGGCGGATTTTTGCCGCTTCCATGCCTGGCGGATTCTTTTACGCCGGGTATCGTAATGGGCCCCTAAGCCAGCAAAAACAGAGTCAAAACCTGGAGGTCAGAAAGCAAAAACTCAGGGGAAACACGCCAAAAGATGCCAAGTCTAACACATGTCCCCTCCAGCTGAAAGTAGGGAGAACTACCCAACCTCCAGGGAGTTCTCTTCACTAAGGCGGAAGAACCTGGACAGACCATCTGCGTTGGCGTGTTCTATGCCATGACGGTATTCCACCGTAAAGTCCATTCCCTGTAGGGAGATGGACCACCTCAACAGTTTTGGATTCTCACCCCTCATTTGCATCAACCATCTGAGGGGCCTGTGGACCGTCTGAACCCGGAAGTGAATCCCAAACAGGTAGGGCCTCAGCTTCTTCAGTGCCCAGACCACAGCAAAAGCTTCCCTTTCTATGGCACTCCACCTCTGGCCCCTGGGGAGTAGTCTCCTGCTAAGGAAGACTACAGGCTGGTCTAGGCCCTCTTCGTTCAGTTGTGAGAGCACTGCCCCCATACCATGCTCTGAAGCGTCGGTCTGCACGACGAATTCCTTGGAGAAGTCGGGTGCCTTGAGCACGGGCGCCGTGCACATGGCGGCCTTCAGGGCATCAAAAGCCTTCTGGCAGAACTCAGTCCAGATCACCTTCTTGGGCTGCTTCCTGGAAGTCAGCTCTGTTAAGGGGGCAACAATGGTGCCATAGCCCTTAACAAACCTCCTGTAGAAACCGGTGAGACCTAAAAAGGCTCTCACCTCTATCTGGGTCTTGGGGGGCTCCCAAGCCAGAATGGTGTCAATCTTGGGCTGTAGGGGTGCCACCTGGCCGCTTCCTACCTGGTGTTCCAAGTACACCACAGAACCCTGCCCGATCTGGCACTTACTGGCCTTGATCGTGAGGCCTGCCCTCTGCAGAGCCCTCAACACTTCACTGAGATGCTGCAAGTGTTCTTCCCAGCTGGAACTGAACACTGCAATGTCATCCAGGTATGCAGCACTGAAATCCTCCAGTCCAGCCAACACATCTGGTTGACCAACCTCTGAAAGGTGGCAGGGGCATTCTTCAACCCAAAGGGCATCACCCGGAACTGGTAATGTCCTTCTGGGGTTGAGAATTCTGACCTCTCCTTGGCCCCATCGGTTAAGGCAATCTGCCAGCACCCAGATGTTAAATCAAACGTGCTGAGGACCTTGGCAGCTCTCAACCGATCAATAAGCTCATCAGCTCTGGGGATGGGGTGCGCGTCAGTCCTGGTGATGGCATTGAGCCCACGGTAGTCCACACAAAACCGGAGTTCTGGAGTGGCACCGGGTGCAGCAGCCTTTGGGACCAAGACCACTGGGCTGGCCCAAGGACTGTTGGAGGGCTTGATCACCCCTAACGCTAACATCTTAGAGACCTCCTCTTTGATGCTGGCCCTGACCTGGTCAGTCAACCTGTAAATCTTGTGTTTTACAGGAGGGCTGTCACCAGTGTCCACGTCATCGGTACACCAGTGAGTAACACCTGGGGTCAGAGAGAACAGTGGGGCAAACTGTCCCAACAACTGGTGACAGGCACTCTGCTGCTCTGGGGTCAGTGTAGGGGAGAGGATCACACCTTCCACTGATCCATCGTGCTCCTTGGTGGACAGGAGGTCAGGGAGAGGCTCACTCTCCTCTTCCACCCCATCATCTGTCGCCAAGAGCATGCTCACTTCGGACCTCTCGAAGTGGGGCGTGAGGCGGTTCACGTGGAGGACCCTCAAAGGGTTCCTTGGAGTCTGCAAATCTGCCAGGTAGGTGACATCACTTTTGCGCTCCACCACCTCAAAAGGCCCAGTCCACTTGTCCTGCAAGGCACAAGGTTTCACTGGGGCCATGACCCACACTTTTTGCCCAGGTCGAAATTCGACCAGAGTGGCATTCTAGTCATACTACTTTTTCATTTCTTCCTGGCTTGCTTCCAGGTTCACCTGAGCGAGTTTCCTGAAGCGGGCAGTTTGGTTTCTGAAGGCCAGCATGTAACTAAACACATCCTGGGGATTTTTCCTGGGAGCTGCCTCCCAGCCTTCCTTTACCAAACTCAGAGGTCCTCTCACAGGGTGGCCATACAGAAGCTCAAAGCGACTGAACTCAAGAGACTTCTGAGCCACCTCCCTGTACGCAAAGAGAAGCCATGGCAAGAGGACGTCCCACTTACGCCTCATGGGTTCTGTTCGATCCATAATCATGCCCTTCAAGGTCTGGTTGAATCTCTCCAACAAACCGTTACCTTGTGGGTGGTAAGGAGTGGTGAACTTGTAGGTTACACCACACTCCTTCCACAGGGATGTCATATACTTGGATATGAAATTGGTCCCATGGTCAGAAGCCACCTCTCTGGGGAAACCCAAGCGGGAAAAGATCTCCATTAACGCCCGGCCCACCACTTGTGCCGTCGTTGTCCTGAGAAGTTTGCCTCCGGGTACCGGGTGGCATGGTCCACCAAAACCAGGATGTACCTGTTGCCCATGGCTGTCTTGGGATCCAGTGGCCCCACAATGTCCATCCCTACCCTTTCAAAGGGTGTTCCAACAACTGGAAAAGGTTGGAGAGGAGCTTTGACCTTCCTCCCACTCTTACCACTTGCCTGGCAAGTCTGGCAAGACCTACAATGTACATCCAACTGCCTCCGCATTTGGGGCCAGAAGAAGTGGATGACAAGCCTGTCAAAGGTCTTGTCCTGCCCCAAATGTCCTGCAAAAGGCATGTCGTGAGCCAGACCCAGTAGGAAGGTCCTGAAGCGCTGGGGTACCATCAGCACACGGGCTGACCCAGGCTCAGCGACCTTAGGCTCACTATACAGGAGATCATTCTCCCAGTAGATCCAATGTGATCCGGACTGATTACCAGCTGCCTGGTCTGCAGCCTGCCGCCGCAGACCCTCCAGAGAAGGGCACTCTTTCTGCTCCTTGCAGAATTCTTACGTGGTGGGACCCCCTTCTTGCTGCCAATGGGTCAGCTCAGAGATGTCCCCCAGTTCAGCTACTTGCTCCCCTGTAGGCACCGGGGCGTCCCCCTCAAGGTCCGTCTCCTCCCGATCCGTGGGAACTTCAGAGGCCGGTTTCCCACGCCCCCTACCCTTTCTCTTGGCAGGGACCTGGGCCACTGTTTCAGGCTCCAGGTCCTTCTGATCACCCTTTCTAGCCGCCATTGACCGAGTGGACACGCATGCCCACTCTGGCAACCCAAGCATCTCCAAGTGAGACGTGAGCTCAACATCCTTCTACAAGGACTGCTCCAGGTCGTTACCTAGCAGACAATCTACAGGCATGGTAGGGCTCACAACCACCCTCAAGGGACCTGAGACCCCCCCCCCACCATTCAAAGGGAACCTGTGCCACCATCCTCTGGGGCTCTGAGTTGTCCACAGCAACTACTTGGTGGAATGCCCCTGGGACTACCTGCTCTTCAGAGACCAAATGACACCGGACTGAGGTCACACTGGCTCCAGTATCCCTGAGAGCCTCTACCCTTTTCCCATTTAGGGTCACCCAGGTGCTATATTTCTTTGTGTTAGGGGGCACTTGGTTTCCTGGGACCATCTCACTGTCCCCTAGTGAGACGAGGGTCATTTCTGCGGGATCCCCACCCTCCTGTGGGTACCCCTCCTCCCCAAGCGCTACACTCACCAACACCTTGGTCTGCCCACCAGTGGGTGGCTGTGCCCTCTTGGGACACTTTGGGTCCCCCTTCAAGTGACCCACCTGGTCACATGCAAAACACTTCCGGGGGCCAGTCTCTGCAGGCTTTGCTGAAGAGACCACTGCTTTCTTATCTCTTGGGGGATGGGAACCTTTAGCCTGGGTATTAGTTTGGGGCCCTTTAGAGAACTCCTGTGTTTTACCCTTGTCCCCCCCACTTTTCTGCTGGGGACCCTGCCCACCTTTGGCTGAGTCTCCCCCAAACGCTTTCTTGTGGACCCTGGTACTCACACAGCGGTCCGCCTCCATAGCAAGCTTTCTGGGGTCAGTTAGCATACTATCAACCAAGTGCTGGCACAGCTCTGTAAAACATAGACTAGACATGTGCTCCCATGCAATCAAATTGTAGAGCCCCTGAAAATCTGTTACATTACTGCCCTTCACCCAGCCATCCAGAGACCTGCAGAAAGAATCTACACATTCCAACCAAGTGTTGGCATCAGTTTTCTTGCTAGTCCTAAACTGATCCCTTTAGTTCTCAGGAGTGAGACCATACCTGGTGAGGAGAGCGTCCTTCATATCAGCATAGGTGAGGTTCTGCCCTTTACCCAAAGCTATCAGAGTATCCCTAGCTTCTTCTGGAAAGAGAGGCCACATCCCTGCCCCTCAATTCCTTTCAGGGACCCCATTCATGTGAATAGACGCCTCATACCCCTGGAACCACCTTTGTATGTCATTCCCCTTCTTGAATTCCTTGCCCACATTCTTAGGGATGTGCACAATTCTGTCTGACTGCCCTGATGAATTGCTGCCACCATCTGAGCTGGTTCTACTCCTCTGATCCAGCTCCTTTATCCTGATCTCATGGTCTAGCATCATCCTTTTCTCCCCAATGGCTAACTTAAGATTCTCCAGTTCCATAGCAACTCTCCTTGCTTCCCGCCTGTCCTCCAGCTCCTCTGGGGACAAGCCACTGCTGCCTGGTTTAGAGGGTGCCCCCCTCCCAAAAGCACATCCACCCTTGGAATAGGCTCCTCTGCCTCCATGCCAAGATCCCCAGACATCTCACTAGCATGTCTGGCTGCTACCCAGGCCCTCAGTGCCTTTTGTAGCTCCTCTTTTCTGGTGAGGCCCCTGATTTGGACTTTGAGGTTTTTGCAGATCGCCTTCAATTCCTTAACATTGTAGGTTTCTAACCTCTCCTCCTCAAAGGCCACTTCCAAGGATGCAGCAGATGATGCAATTGATTCAGGCATGTTGTATTGGAAAGTTCAAGTTCAAGACCAATGGAAAGGCAAAAATAGACCAAAAAAACAGTATGTGGTACGTAATGGTCTGGGATATGGTAGTAGTGCACCACACCAATCACTGTAAGTCAAGTGCAAATGCAAGTCCTATCGGTGTACAGTCAGAATATCGAGTAGGAAATGTCGACTTGCAGTAATATCGAGTTGAAAATATTGAGACACAGAAATATCGACAGCAAGAATATCGTGGTCAAGAATATCGAGTTTAAGGTAATAAACATCCTTTTTAAAAATATCGAAGTCAATAATATGGTTTACAAAAATATAGTTGTTAAAAATATCGGTTTTTTAGTTAGTGTTATGTATTTTAGTATGTATTTTAAATGTATGTGCTCTATTTTTTTGTGTAAGTATTGCTTTTGTTTTTTAATATATGTGCTAAATTTTTAGTAGTTATTAATATTATTATAATTGAATTTTGCGTTTTAGTTCCGTAGCGGGTTGTGGGTTTATAGGGGAAAGGGTGGGAAGTAATTTAATTATAATAAATTAAATAATAATTTTTATTTATTAGTATTTATTTAATGTTATTTTAATTACATTTTGCGTTTTAGTTCCGTAGCGGGTTGTGGGTTTATAGGGGAATAGGGTGGGAAGTAATTTAATTATAATTAAATTATTATTATTTTTTTAATTAATATATTTCTATTTAATATTTTATATTGTTAATTGTGGGAATTAATTTATTCTTAATTATTTATTAATTGGTTGTTAATTATTATTAATTAATTGGTAAATATGTTATTTGTGTTAGTTTTTTAGAAGCGGGTTGTGGGTTTTTTGGGGAATAGAGTGGGAAGTAATGTAATTATAATTACATTATAATTTTTTTTAAATTAATATTTATTTATTTAATATTTTATACTGTTAATTGTGGGAATTAATTCATTATTAATTATTTTTAATTGGTTGTTAATTATTAATAATTAATTGGTAATTATGTTAATTGTGTCATGTTTTTAGAAATGGGTGGTGGGGTTTATAGGGGAATAGGGTGGGAGGTAATTTATTTATAATTAATTAATTATTTGTTAATTAATGTTAATTAATTAATTAAAATTTAAATATGGCAATTGTGTAATTAATTTGATGTGTGAGTTGTGGGGTTTATAGTGGTAAATGGTGGGAAGTAATTTTTTTAATTAATTAATGATTTGTGGTTAATTGATATTAATTTATTAATGTAAAATTAGTTATGGAAATTATTTATTTTTAGGTGTGTGTTGTGTTTATTGGGGTAGAGGGTGGAAGGTAATTTAGTTTAAATTAAATAATCATTACTTGATCATTAATATTTATTTATTATTTGATAAATATTTTTGGTAATTGTTTATTTTTAATTTGGATGTGGTTTTTGGTTCTATAGGGCTAACGTTTGGTTAGTATATTAATTTTTCTTTTTTAATGTGTTTTTTAATTAATATTTGTTTAATTGATAATTAATTGTGTTAATTAAGGAGGTACACGTTTTTAAAATTTAGATGTGTGTTGTGAATTGTGTTGTGCTATAGGTTTGGAAAAAAATATTACATTTATGTAACAATTAATGTTTTTTATTATAAATAATTTCTATTACAAAAAATGTATTTGTTTGTAAATTATTTTTTTATTTTTATAAATTAATTTATGTATGTAATTTTTAGATATATTTAACATTATAATATGTTTCTATGTTTTGTAATTTTTTATATTTTTATATATGTTTTTTTTTTTTTTTTTTTGTATTGTAATTGATATTTTGTTTTTTTTAAATTTCATTTTTCTTTGGTGGGAATAGTAATTTTTACCCCTCCGCTATCCAACACTTTCCATACTGTTGCACTCGCTGGACTGGGAATAGTAATTTTATCCCCTACTCTACCCAACACTTTCCCTACTGTTGCACTCGCTGGAGTGGGAATAGTAATTTTATCCCCTCCGCTATCCAACACTTTCCCTACTGTTGCACTCGCTGGAGTGGGAATAGTAATTTTATCTCCTACGTTATCCAACACTTTCCCTACTGTTACACTCACTTGAGTGGGAATAGTAATTTTATTCCCTCCGCAATCTAACACTTTCCCTACTGTTGCACTAGCTGGAGTGGGAATATTAATTTTTACTCCTCCGCTATCCAACACATTCTCTACTGTTGCACTCGTTGGAGTGGGAATACTAATTTTTACCCCTCCACTATCCAACACTTTTCCTACTGTTGCACTCGCTGGAGTGGGAATAGTAATTTTATTCCCTCCGCTATCCAACACTTTCCCTACTGTTGCACTCATTGGAGTGGGAATAGTAAATTATTCCCCTCCGCTATCCAATACTTTCCCTACTATTGCATTCACTGGAGTGGGAATACTAATTTTTACCTCTCCGCTATCCAAAACTTTCCCTACTGTTTCACTTGCTGGAGTTGGAATAGTAAATTTTAACCTTTCGCTATCCAACACTTTCCCTACTGTTGCACTCTCTGGAGTGGGAATAGTAATTTTTACCTATCCGCTATCCAACACTTTCCCTGCTGTTGCATTTCCTGGAGTGGGAATAGTATTTTTTATCTATCCGCTATCCAACACTTTCTCTACTGTTGCACTCAATGTAGTGGAAAATGTAGGTTTAAAAAATATTAAAGATTTTAATATTTTAATTTATAATATATTTTTTTATTTATAAACTTTTTTGTTACAGGTGTATGTATATATATATATTTATTTATAATTTTTAATATATTTATAACATTTTAAAATTAAATTAATTAAAAGTATTATTTATTAATTGTTTTTAAGTAAATATATATTTTTTTAAAGTTAAATTTATTATTTAATTTATTTTACATTATTTTTTATACATGTAAGAAAAAGATATTTTGTACATCGATATTTTTGACAATATTTTTGTACTTATCATTATGAAGATAGGAAGTCGATATTATTGACAACAATATTTATGTCCCGATATTTGTGTAACACGATATTGTTGTTGTCGATATTCTGTCAGTGATCCAGTCCTATCCTCACCGCTGACAACTAATGTTAGAAATGGGGGTGTCTAGTTGGCAAGGGTTTGTACTTTTGCCCAAGTAGGGACGCTTCCTTCTAGTCAGGATAAGGGAGTTACACTCCTAAAATAACCCCTGCTCACCCCCTTGGTAGCTTGGCACGAGCAGTCAGGCTTATCTTAGAGGCAGTGTGTAAAGCATTTGCACATAACCAACAGTAACACAGTGAAAGCACTACAAAAGGACACCACACCAGTTTAGAAAAATATCCAATATTTTTATATGCTTAAAACAAGACCAAAAACGATAAAGAAACCACAATACAGTACTTGAAAAATAGATACTTTGCAAGATGTCTTCTAACTGCAGAAACACCTCAAAAACACAGTTTGTACGAGTCGGTATCTCTGTCCGGGGCTACCGCGATGCTGAAAACAACAGAGGGGCCGATTCCGATTCGGGCCGGAAATCTCACCGACCGAGCCGGACCCGGAGAGATTTCCGACCGAATCGGACCCTAGCAGCCCGACCGAACGAGTACGATGCGCACGTATGCTATCGGACTCGAGTCGGTTGGACTCCCATTGAAGTCAATGGGAGCCGGTCGTACAACGCGTACGCGGGCTCCCATTGACTCAATGGGTGCAAGGCGAACAAGGGCGCCCCCTACAGCGGGTATGAGGCGAAGCGATTCGTGCCGTACACGCACAGGTAGGGGGGACCCATGGGTCCCCCCTGTGTGCGACTCGCGCAGCTACGCATACAGGGGGGTCCGACACGGACCCCCAAAGTACGGCTCCGACTGCTTCTTCAAGCCGGACGGCGCAAGTCGGTCAAACTGCTCGCGGCGCGCATCGTACTTGCCGGCCGGGGAACGTCTCCATAGCGCGGTGCGAGGCGTGTCCGAGCCAGTCGGTCGGAGCGGTCGGCTTTCGCAAACGAGTCGGTCGGTGCGGCTGGGTCTCGCGAACGAGTCGGTCGGAGATTTCGCATCGTACTCGCTCGCCCGGACGCACGTACGAATCGGTCGGGAAACAGGGCTCCGAATCGGATCCGGTAAAGCCGAATCCGATTCGGAGCCCTACCGGCCGAGATCGGAATCGGCCCCAGAGTCTAACAGTTCCAGCCGACCGCGTCGATACGGGCCAGCAAAAGCGTGAACAGACTCGGTAACAGTACCTTTCTCGTTGCGGCTTACACGGGATGCAAGCCGGTCGTGGCAACCGTCGCGGTTGGGTAGCAAAAAGGAAGCGGTGCAGGGCGCTGTGTCCTCTCGATGCGGTGCAGGCAGCGGCTAGGTGACGATCGTTCAGATGGCGTCTGTGAGACCAAGGCTTACGGTGCAGGGCGAGATGGTGCTCGATGCAATGCTGGCAGGTCGCGGTGCAGGCGACAAAGCCGGTTTGCTGGAGCTGGCATTGGTCGGCCCAGACGGCTGTGCGGGTCGAGGCGGTGTGTCGTGAAACTTTACGAGCGGTGCCCCAAACCACGATGCGGTCACGGGTGTCGAGTCAGCAGCAGCGACAGCGTCGGAGAGACCAGGATGGCGAAGTGAAGCGAGGCGATGCGGACTGCGGTGCCCACAGGTCACGGTGCAAGAATCGGCTCGGTGGCAACGGCGGCGGTCGTCGTCGTCGGTGAGACTGGGGTTGCGGTGCAAGATGCGGACGGTGCGGTCTGCGGTGCCGTCAGGACACAGAGCCAGCGACGAAGTCGGTGACGGAGTCAGTTGCGGTTCCCTTCTCTGTGGCAACTGAAACAGCAGCTCCAGAAGCGGTACCCAGAGGTTGGTGAAGTCTTTGCAGTCCCTGAGACTTCAGAACAGGAGACCAGCTCGATTTCAGGCCCTTGGAGATACTCAGCACAAGTAAAAAAAGTTCAGTACAGTCCTTTCACTGCCCATGGCAGAAGCAGCAACTGCAGGCCAACCCAACAAAGCAAGATCACAGCAAAGGGGTAGTACTCCTCTTGGCAGCTCTTCCAGCTCTTCTTCTTGGCAGGTTCCTTGATTCCAGCGAGTTCTAAAATTCAGGGGTTTGGGCCCCACTTTTTATAGCCCAAAATCCTTTGTCCTCTCGGGCAGAGAGTGTCTGTGCCCAACTAGAACCAGTTCTGCCCTCTCTGGTGTGGCTTCCTGGCAGGAGGTGGAGACAGCATTGGCAGAGGCAGACCAGGCCCATTCAGGTGAAAGAAAATCTCCTCCCCCTACTCTAAATGCAGCCCAGGTCTATTCAGCCCTTTCCTGACCCACTTAGACTATCGGGAGCCACTGCTCCTCCCCAGCCCCTCTCATCCAAAACCCAGACAGTCAATTCATAAACCCAGCAGAGGCCTACTGGATGGCTGAGTAGGAAAATACCTCCTTTCTAAAAGTGGTATTTTCAAACACAGAATGTAAAAATCACCTTCACTAAAAGATGCATCTTTAGATTGTGAGTTCAGGCATACTAAACTTCATTTCTCTACCTAGTTCCCGGGGCCAGTTATATTTATAAGATGTTATAAACAAACTCCCTATTCTGTCCTGTGGGAGCAGGTAGTCTTGCAATAGTGAAAAACAAATTTGGCAGTAGTTCACTATCAGGACATGCCACACACACCAGGGCATGTCCTACCTTTCACATACACTGCACCCTGCCCACAGGGGTACCTTGGGCCTACCTTAGGGGTGACTGACATGTAAGAAAAGGGAAGGTTAGGGCCTGGCAAACGGGTACACTTGCCAAGTCGAAACGGCAGTCCCAGACTGCACACAGGCTCTGCAATGGCAGGCCAAAGTTACATGTACAGGCTGCTTGTGTGGGTGGCACAATCCAGTGCTGCAGCCCACTAGCAGCATTTGATTTACAGGCCCTGGCACACTCAGTGCACTTTACTAGGGACTGACCCATAAATCAAATATGCCTATCAGGGAAACACCAATCCATAACACAATTTACAACAGGAGCACTTGCACTTTAACACTGATCAGCAGTGAGAAAGTGCGCAGAGACACTAAGGGGCCCATTACGATGGCGGGTGGACAAAGTCTGCCCACCACCGTAACAGTGAATGGGACCGTCCGCCATAGGAGCGGTGGTCCCGCCGTGAGTATTATGATGCCACTGCCACGGTGGCGGTGGCATCCCCTATTCCCAACATTGTGGCGGGCGGTGTTCACAGCACCGCCTGCCACAATGCTGGGAATGCAAGTTGGGCATTCACATGCACAAGGTGACAGGCACCGTGCGGTGCCTGCCACCTTGTCCATGCCAATGCAGGGGGGTACATATGGTACCCCCCATGTGCACCCTCCAACATCCTGGGGGCCCGCTACGGGCCCCCAACAGCACAGACCGTATGCCATGGAAAGGCTGCTCTCCGCCATCATCATAATATGGACGGCGGTGTCTTGCAGACAAAGCCACCATATAATGTAAGTTTTCTGCCCGGTCAACGATTCGACCGGCGGAAAAGCGGCGCCGCGGACCCCCCAGCCATCATAATATGGTGGGGGAAAATGTTAGGCGGGCGGAGTGAGGGAGCGGGCGCTATCATAATGAGCCCCTAAGCCAGCAAAAACAGAGTCAAAACCTGGAGGTCAGAAAGCAAAAACTCAGGGGAAACACGCCAAAAGATGCCAAGTCTAACAGACAGTTAAACGAATAAAAATGCAGCACACGCTGCCGTGCAACCAGATAGGAAAGAAATACTTGTAAAAATTGGACACAGGCTGCCACTATTAACAAACATACGAAACATAAGTTAATCGAAATGCAAGTTGTTGTACAGCTTTAAAAAAGGCGACACGTGGTGACAAAAAGCAATAAAGGTGCCTCATCAGATTACACTTTTGAAACACAGGGGGCACAGTATGTACAAGGAAGTGGTGGAGTGAGGCGTTAGCCGTCATGGCTTAACGCCTCAATCCGCCACTTCAGAAACGCAAGGCTGCACCATATTTACAACAATATGGAGCAGCCTTGCGTTTCCCCCTGCGCTGGGGCTACACTAGGCAGTGTAGCGCCAACGCAGGCAGCCTTGCACCATAGTGCAAGGGTGTCTGCGTGCAGGGGAATATTGTTTATGTGCAGGAAGGTCCTCCTTCCTGCACATAAACAATCTTGAAATGCCATTTTGTCACTTCTATGTGTGCTGCTTAATGCAGCACACACGGAAGTCACAAAATGTCTTTTTTTGAAAGATTGTTTATGTGCAGGAAGGGGGACCTTACTGCACATAAACAATCCAAGGCATTTTGATTTTTCCATGTGTGCTGCACAAGGCAGCACACATGGAAAAAGCAAAAACGAGGAGAAAAAAAAGCATTTCTCCTCATTTCGCCAACTTAAGACCAGGTTTTCCCTGGTCTTAATTTGGGCGCTGCCTCCTATTTACGCTGCCCTTGTAAATAGGGGGCAGAGTCAAAAGCAATGGGTGTTGCGGTGGAACACCCACTGCCACACAGACTGCCCACCCCTTTCACGCTAAGCATAGTGTGAAAGGGTGCCTTATTTACAAGGCAGCGTTAAGCCACATTAAGGGGCTTAAAGATGCCTTGTAAATAAGGCGAGGCCCTTATCGCCACCACAATGTCAATGAAAGTGACGTTATGATGGCGATAGGGGCTTGTACATATGTCCCACAGTCTGTTTGGCGCTGGCGGGGTGAAAAGGGGCGGAGCAGGTTGTGGAAGAGCACCCTTGTGTGGCTTGCAGCCTTTAGGCCTCCTCTAGCGCCTTATCTGACTGTAAAGCGCTCACACCTCTGTTGCAGGGGTCTGGGCGCTACAGGAACGAGTCAGACGTGCTGGAGGGGGGTGAATATGAGGCTGCTTTCCTATATCAAAGAGTACATTAGCTTAGCTGTAAAGATAACCATCACTGCTGCGAACTGTAAATCAGTCTGTTTTAGTTGCTGTATTTGTAGCTGTTACGCCTTATCCACTCTTTTTTGCTTAATTTATATAATGTTAAGGAAATGAATTTTGCAGCCTTGCAGACAGAAGGACATGAGTACCAGTGGAATTATAGACAGACACATTGATTTTTAGTCATGGTGAAATTAAGTGATTTGCCCTTAATCACAGGATGTTGAACCTCCTGCTGAGACTCAATCACTGTCCCCAGCTTCAAAGTGGGCCGCTGTCTCTGTTATGGCACATCCTCTTTCCTTTGTGTAATACATTTAAAGTGTGAAAGAGGTGAAGTCAACATGTAAATGTATTTTGAAAACTAAGCTCTAGTGATAACACAGTGAAATGTATGTAGGGGAAGCACATATATAATGCTGTAAACAAAATCCACTGAACCCTGAGTCACCAAGAGAGGCCCAAGCCTGCAAGAGCAGAGTGAGCCCACCACTGGTGGCGCTGCCATACACTCCAATAAACAGTTTTAGGCAGCGCTTCGGAGACATCTGAGACACTATGTATATGCATGACAATGCATTTTAGTGCGATGATGCGGGCACCACACTGAAATGCATTAGTCTAGCGCCTGATGCGTGGTACTTGGCAGGACTGTATCATCCGAGTGCTGCACTTTACACGTGACCCTACCCTTAAACGGCGTCGTCTGAGCTGAGGCCCTAGTTCAAACAAACACAAAAATCATATTCACAAGTGAGTGACTTACAGTCATAGAGAAGATCCCTCGTCGTTCCTTGCTGCCTCCGACTGAGGGCATGAACGGAGTTGTGAGCTGACCACCAGCTCGGCACTCTACCCACCCTCGCATCTGCTGAACCAATTCTCGTGCTGCTCACTTGCTGTTTATGCTAGTAAACAGCAAGTGAGCAGCGCAAGGATTGGCTCGTTCAGGCTCTGCAAGCACTCCTGAGGAGACTTGGGGGCTGCGGCTGTAAACCCCCAGGCTCCTAACATTACTCAGCCTGGCGATGGTTCAAGTGCACATGTCAGGTTGGGCAGAACAAGGCACCTGTCCAACCTGACATGCGGACTTCACCCCCCAGGCCCAGCTGATCCACCTGTCAATCATGATTCATGCTCCACCCCAACCCCAGGGATAGACTCATTAAGCCCTGACGAAGGCCCCAGACCCGATTGGGCTGTTTGTGTGGGCCGAAACATGTTGGCACAAATACAAAAGGTTTAATTGAATGATTACATTTGATAAAAAAACTTAGAACAATTTTTATCCATACCCCAGGTACCCGACGAATAAAGGAACCCTTTGAGTATACCTGCAAGTATTTTTAACAGCAAAATTTCATCTGGATCCCTGCTTATCCAGTAAGATTTTATTTAAGAACTCCCAACACAAAATCTTGGTTGAGTCTGCCCTGGTAGTATCATCCTACCAGGGTGTGGATAGGCGCCGATGATGAAGCATGTCACAATAAGTGTCTACTCCAATATCTTTGGATATTCGAGAAGTTACCTTCGAGACCTACTCTGACAAACAGTCTATAAATAGGCCTCCGTAAAAAACACTTTGAACATTCCAGTTGCCCTTTGTGTCTAACTATTTAAGTCGGGAGTTTGCAGCTGGTCTAATTTTCTCTCGCTCCCCTATTTGTGATACATTGTTGGAATGTGAGCTGATCCAGGCCCGGCGTGAAGTCTGTATTGGCCACTATTGTCATCAAAGGAGAAGATAATGTAGATAGACTCTTTGGAACTGCCACTCCGTCCCAGACCCTCTAGACAGATCTGGTAACCGGGGAGGAGTAGAGGCCCCAAGCTTATTGCAAATGAGTCAGAAACAGGACCTTCCCCAAATGGGCTCCCATGACCGCTCAGTCCATGAATTGCCAATGTTTCTCAGATTCCTCTCGTGACCATTCCACCATATAGTGGAATTTGGCAGCCTGGTAAAATTGTAAGAGATTCGGAAGCCCCAGTCCCAGCCACAGTTGGAGGTCGATAGCTCTGTTCCTGGATCATGCTCGGACGCCCTTCCGCTCAGACGAAGCGGTGCTTCGCTGCTTGTAAATACTGGATCGTCCCAGGACGGGGGGTCGATCAGGAGTGTCTGAAAAAGGAAAAGGATTCTTAGGAGGGCAGTCATCTTTAATGCTGATACCCGGTCGAGCCATGACAGACGGTACAACCTCCATTGGGCCAGATCTCCCTTAACTTGTCGAAGGAGAGTCTGGTAGTTTAGGGCCGCTGTTTCTGCCATCGTCCAGGCTAGTTGTATACCCAACTAAGGGAAAGGTGTCGATGTCCACTGTATAGGGTATTGACGGGCTAGCTGCACCTCCGTTTCCGGAGGTATCAAAAGGTTAATGGCCTGTGATTTGTGAATATTTATCCAAAAACCAGCCGCTCCTCTAAACACTTCCACCTCATCCAGAATGCTGGAAGGGCGCCAAGAAGATTATCCAGTGCCACAATAGCATCATCTGCATAGAGACTGATCATGTGTTCCTTCCCCCCCAAAATGAACTCCAGTAATACTCGGGTTGTCTCGCACTCTTTAAAGGGCAAACAGCAAAGGTGATAATGGGCACCCTTGCCGTGTTCCCCTGCAAGTAGAGAAGGGAGACGAGGTCTGGCCATTGACTCTAACAGTCACTCTTAAATGCCATAATTGCTCAAAATCCAAGTGCAAAATCGCACCCCAAAGCCAAAGTGGGCAAGTGTCGCTCCTAAGTATGGCCAGTGGACGTGGTTGAACGACTACTCGGCAGCTATGGCCAGTAGCAATGTTTCCCTTTTGGAGCATTTGGCTTTGTTGATCAGATTGAGAATACACTTGGTGTTGTCACTACATTGCCAGTGCAGGCCAAATTCCACCTGGTCTGGGGCTATCAGGCCAGGCATTAGTGGATTCAAGCAGGCCACCAAGATGCGAGTAAATAGCTTAGCATCCACGTTGAGGAGGGAAATGGGCCGACAGGACCCACATTGTTTTTTGTCCTTCCCCGGCTTGGGGATGACATCTATGGATGCTTCCATCATTGAAGGAGGCACTGTGGAAGGGCCAGTGATCGAGTGGAAAAGCCAGGTGAGTACCTGGGCAAGTGTAGTGCAAAAGATCTAGTGGTGTAGCTAGACCTACTGCCACCCGGGGAAGACAGCTAAGTTTGCTGCCCGGTGCAGGGTGCAGGTAAGAGCGGGGGAGGGAGTCGACAGACATGACTTGCTCCCCTCCGCCACCTCCAAAAAGAGTGCCGCCCAGGGCGGACCACCCCCCTCCCCTGTAGCTACGCCACTGAAAAGGTCTTGTAGAACAGCACCGGGAAACCATCCGGTCCCGGCGAATTGAGGGGTTTTTGATGGCCAATTTCAGAGATAAATTCCTCTATTTGGACCGGGCGAACCAGCCCAGTCGCATGATCTTCTGTTAGACGTGGTGTGTGGGAACCCTTAAGGTATATGAGTGTAAAGGTTGCTCCGAGTATAAGTCCTTATAAAAATTACGGAACTGGGAGATGTTAGGACCATCTCCCTGGATCTCAGTGCCATCTTTCGCTAGTAAGGACTCAACTCCTGCAGCCTGGAAGCCTTGTTGCAGTCTATTGGCTAGTAACAGCCTGCATCTGTTCCTCCCCACATAAAAGGATTGTTTGAGAAGAAGTAGGGAATATTTTTCCCTGTCGAGATCCAACCCTGTGAGTTGTCTTCTAGCTGATTGTAGCTGCCGGCAGACTCGAGGGGCACCTGTGCGATGATGTATGCGTTCTAGTTCCTGTACCTGCTGTTGAAACTGTTCCCGTATGTCCCAGCGCAGTTTGTTATCTGCTGCAGAGACAGCAATAAGCTCTTCCCAAATAACTGCTTTTAGAGTCTCCCATGAAAGCAAAACAGGTGTCAAATGTGTCATACACGGTCAAGTAGTTAGTGATTGCCAGTGTGACCTGCTTGACTGCCTCGGCCTTTGTAGGAGGGTTTCCCGTAAGTGCCATGGCTGGGGGGTACATCTCATTGGGGGGAATACGAGGTCTAAAGACACCATGGCATGGTCTGAAAGCAAGCGAGGTTCAATTTCTATGGAGTTGACAAGAGCCTGTAGCTCCTTAGTTCCCAAGAAACGATCAAGCCGGGCATAGGTCTTGTGGGCATGGGAGTAATATGTGTAATCTTCAGTCAGAGGATGGCGTTCTCTCCACGAGTCCCGCAGTCCCATCTCTTGAAGCCACTGAGAGCCCTCTAAGGACACCACCACGGTTTCCTCATGTCTGTGTGCTGAACAGACCAGGTCATTGTGGAATACTAGATTAAGGTCCCCCCCCAATCAGCATCAGCCTACCCTGTGAGGTCATGATCTCTGCCACCGCTCTGTGGAGGAATCGTTCCTGGCCATTGTTGGGGGCGTACAAAGATCCTAGAACAAAGGTGTGATTTCCCACTCGTTCATGATACGCTAGTAACCGGGCCCTAGTTTCAGTGAGTTTTGTACCCACTTTTCCTCGGAAGGAGCAGGAGACCAAAATGGCCACCCCTGCTGCCTTGTTTGCTGCTGAAGAAAAGAATTGTTGTGGGAAGGCCCGGACTTAAGCCTAAGCCAATCACTTGAGACCAAATGAGTCTCCTGTGCGAGGCATAAATCAACTCCGGCCTGATCCAAGTACAATATAATGGCTCGTCTTTTGGTCAGGTTGTTAAGCCCTTTCCCACTGAGTGTGATAACCCTTAGTTTATCATGTGGTATGGGAGTGAATAGTAGCCTCTCTAATGGCACCCCTAACTACAAACCAATCCTCTGTTCTGTGGGAGCTACTAACCCTCTGGAAAACTCCATGTTGGTGATAATCTATAGCGTGGTGCACCCATATGCCTTGTGAGTACCCTCCCTGAAATCACCCAATATGAACAACAACAAAAACAATGATGTCCCTGGTAAATCAAGACTGCTGACCGAAGCCAGTGGTGTCCCAGTAGAGCCGCGGGTATAAGGGTCCATGGCGAGATTCAATCCCTCGTCCATTTCATCTCGGGCCACCCCACCCGGGCAGATCCTCCCCCCCCCCAGATTCAACAAAGGAGAGCCCCCATCAGACTTCAGATTGCCTCTTGTTTGTCTGGGTCACCAGTTAGCATCTCCAGTACCTCTCGCCTCCCCTTTGCCATAGTTTCAAGGTCGGGTCTTAGGCCTCTGGGTGGGGTTGGGTCTCTCTGCCATCTGGAGCGATTCGTGGCTTTCCGTTCCCTGGGGCTAGTCTTGGCGTTGACGTCAGTGCCATCCTCAATCTGCAGCACTTCACACGCTGCTGTCAAGGATCGAAGCTGGTGAAGATTCCTGTCCCAGAGGAAGACAATATGGAATGGATGCCCCCAGGATTAGGGGATACCTTTATCCCAGACATAGGTAGTCACTGGATAGAACTCCTGCCTCTTTTGAAGCGTTAGTGCAGAAAGATTTTGGTAAAGCATCAACATATGACCTCTGAACTGAAGAGGATGTAACTCTCTTACCTTGCATAGAATCCGCTCTTTAAGTGGAAAATCATGGACACACACCAGGATGTCACCCGGCCGGGAGTTACCTGGGCATGAAGGACCTACTCTGCGCACCCTACATCAGGCCCGTAGCCAGGAATATTTGTTTAGGGGGGCATGGCCCCAAACAATGGCAGCAACATAAGAGTGGTTCAGTGGATGGGAAAATAATCTTTCCCGTTGAATTGTTTAAAAAATGTTTACATTTTGATAAGATTGTAAAGACTGCTGAAAGCAGGACATGCAGTGAGAGTGGGTGTATACATTTTGGGATAGTGTGGAAAGAGCTCACAGAGGGTTTTGGTTTGGTAAGTGAACACAAGGACCTTATCTTTGTTAACCATCACAGAAACAATAGATTGGCAAGAATTCCCTTGGCAAATCACACACTGGGTTTAAAAATGCATACCGAATTGAAATTTGGAAGGGGCGGGTACAGCATCCCTATTAAATTCCATTTCAAAATGCTATGTAACAATTGTTTGTGACCATAATTTGGGTCGTAAACCATTCTTAGGTTACCAACTCCTCAAAGGTGGTTGTAACCCATTCACAAAGGCGAAGTGGTCATCTTAAGACACTTTCCCTGTTGTGAATGTAAAACAAAAGTTTGGAGTGGGAAGTGGTTCAGTGGAACTTTAAAATGTAAACATTTTAAATGCAGCACTGTTCCTTTCAAGACAAAAGGACTGCCTTTAAAACAAAAAAAATGAAAACAAGATAAAGGCATGGTGATCTGCTGACAGTAGGCCACCATTCCTCTAATGGCCATCCATTGGAGAAAGTCACATTTTGCCACCTATTTCATGAAGAGTAATGGGGTAGGTTGGATTGTGCCTCACTCCAAATCCTTATTCTGTGAACCAACCTATTAATACATAGGTCGGTTCACCAAATAATTTAGCTGTTGCAAAAATATATGTTGCAAATTATGTATGTCTGGACCTAAGTTTCTGTTATGATTCGCTAATAATAATTGCATAGTAAATGTCTTTTGCAGAGGGTTATACAAATAACAGATTTCTATTATTATCACTCTTCTTTTTGTTATTGGTTCAAAGAGATAGGGAAACTGTTCCTTCCCCACCTTAGATCTTAACGCAATGTAAGAAAGAACATTGCCAGGGTATTTAACAATGCTCACTGTTGTTCCTTGGAAGTCTCTCTCCTTGGGGGTAAAATTAGTATATTTTCAGCAGCAGAAAACAAACAGGCCTGATGCAATGGCCTAATGTCTGCAGCTCAGTGAGGAGGTGGTCAGGACTGCCAACTGGCCTCAAAATGAGGGGCTGACTTCATTCAGTTGTGCCTTTTTAGCCAACACCTTTTTGGTATTCTGGGATTTGCAGTCTCACTTTTCCAAATAATGTATGAGTTGCATATTATGACAATTAACAGGTACTTGAGAGTAAGCGTGAAATAGATAGGCTATATTATTACAATTAGATAACTTCTATCCATGTGTTGAACTAATCTCATAGAGGCCTCAGGTTTTACTTTTGACTTGGGCACTCTTGGTGTTATGTGTAAGTGGTCTTAGATACCCAACATATGTATGAGAAGGTCAGAAAGTTTAAGGGGATCCATTTGTTGCAATTGTGCATCTACAGTATTTTAAGTTTAAAATGTTTCCTCCTCTGCTTTGTGTTGTTTTTCCTCCCATGTGTCTAGCATTGTGTTCTAATTATTGGGCTATGTTCATACCCTGCAGCCCCTTGCTTCCTCCCTGCCTTAGGCTAACTACCTCCACCTCAAGGGATGGTCTCTTAATGTCTCTATTGATCAGCAGGGGCAGTAGTTGAGCCTTCTGCAGACCAGCCCCTCCTTCCTCCCCCTGGTAAATGTTGCTCAGCTCACTTATTTTATCCCTCCCATCAACGTGTCCACTTGGGCATCCAACGAAAAGGAAGAAGGATAAAAGTGTCTGTCTATGGTGTGTTCCCTACTTGTGCCTGGTAGATGTGAGGACTTGAGCCAGTGTTTGGTTCCCTTCCATCTCTGTTCTCTTATTCTCCAAGCCCCTACCCACTCAACCATGGATGAACGCCATACACTAGTGCTTTGGTGGTTGATTCTATGTCACACATGGATAGACTTCTTTGTAGTTTAACAATACCTCCAATGGATTACTCCTTTGTTTTTCCTGAATGAGCATTATACATCTCTTTTTTGATGTTTCAACAGCACCTACAATTAGTTGCTCTTCTGTTTCTCCCTGATGCTTCTAGACAGACTTCACATAATACATTGAAACCTCCAATCCCTGTATAAACGCCCGTGCCTAATTTCTTTCTAACCGTTGAGATGGGACGCATCTAGTCATATATAATAAAGAAACAACATTGCTGCTCCATTAAAATAAGTTACTACAGTTGAGTTCAAACATCAGAATGCCTGCTGCCAGCAGCCATGATGAAAGGCAGTTTACCAATGAAAATGGGAGCTGGCTATTCCTTTTGATTTTTTTTCTAAAAAGAAAAGAAGAACAGCAATGAAGAGATATTCATGCCAAGGAATTTTTTCCCCACACTGTAGGTTATTGCAAGAAAGTTAGAATCCCTAAACGTTTGTAGACAATCTGATCCACAGCCTTTTTAACCTGACTTGCATTAAACTGATTCCATTATATTTTTCAGAAAATTAGTATGTGCATTTGGTGTGCTTTATTTCGCACTACAGCTTCTGCTTTTATACTTCTTATCTGTAATGAACACGAAAGACAAGACACCAAGGCCCAGGTAACCAAACATTCTGTGCTGCTTTTGTGTCACAAAAGTGAAGCAAACCTGTGCAAATTGTTTTTACAATTTACTTTCCAGTGCATAACTTGAGTTCTCTCAAAGAAACGCAAAGAAGCCCTTAGCTTTGCATTAATCTGCAAAGGGGGGTGTTGCATGGGTTGCAGGTGTTAAAAAGGGGAAATACTTTTATTTCGCCTAACTGTTCCCACTTTGTATCTTTGCTGCACTGCAAAGGGGGAATTGCATGGGTTGTATATGTGCGTTCTCATGCAACCACCCTTGTTTTTCATGTAAAACCCTATCTACTAACAATAGTAGGCAGGACTTTGTGCCAAAGATAATGCCACTTTGAAACAGGCTTTAATAAGGAGAAATGCTTTTATTTCTCCTAACGGTTCCCACTTTGCACGTGTGCTGCACTGTACAGCATACATTCGAAGTGGGAAGAGTTTTAAAGTTAGTCTAAGCATAGTATTTTGTACTGGAAAGTTGCCCTTCCAGTACCAAACATATAAGCAGGAATCATGCAGACACCCTTGCACAATGGTGCAAATATGTGTGCATGGCACTAAGCAGCCTGATTGGGCGTTGGCACTAGGGAGAGAGGGGGAGAATCCCATATCTCTGTAGATATGGCTCTTTTCTCCTCTGCCTTGTCACGTGACACAGCGCAGCAACTTTGGTTGCTGTGCTGCATTTAGTAACATTTTTGATTATCTGGGCCTAAGGTTTTAAGATGTTTGCAGGAAGGGGGATGTTATACTTGTCCTTCGTCTTTGCTCCTCTATATTGTCTGGGAACTCATTGGTGACTTGCAATATCCTTATTATCTACGGCAGAAAAAACTTTACCCCATTTATAATACTACTTGGTGATTTAGCAATGTCTCCAAAATATGTATGATCTCCGGTTGGTAATTGGCAAGCACTGTATACCATAATGGACCCTTCTGATGCACATCAATAGTGGATTCCATCTATAGTGCATGCAACTGCGGCTGAGTCTTCCTCACACCATCTGCAACACTTATGTGAAACTACACTCCATGTGACATGTGCCCACTATGTCATCCTATTTTAATTTTCTTTTTATATTCTTTAATTTTTGCAGTTTTGTATCTCACGAACTCAACCCAAAGGTATTGGAGTGCTTTACATGAGCACCAGTTGCATTAAACAATGTCACATGTATTTATTTATTTATTTTAGGCACTGAGAGATTAAGTGATTTGCCTGGAATCACAGGATGTTCAGCCGATGCCGAGACTTGCCTCAGCAGCACATCCTCTCCTATCATGCCTCACATTCACTATTCAAGGTAGCCTGGCTGATGAGGGGTGATGCCCTGAAACCGGTCCCGGGATGCCTGTTTCCGGTCCAGGGAGGACCTGGCTTGGCGGTTCGGGCTGGACTGTTCCCATAAGGAACTGGGTCAAGACTGATTTGCATTTGGCTGGGTCCAAACAGTGGAGGTGTGGTGAGCAAAAGAACAATGGATTAAACCCAGATCTTTGTGACGGGGGTGAATGTTTGCATTGTTCAGCATTTCGTTCATCTTGTTCCTTTTCCATTTGTCACCCTAAGGGGCCGATTCCAATTCGGGCCGGAAATCTCTCCGACCGAGCCGGACCCGGAGAGATTTCCGACCGAATCGGACCCGTGCAGCCCGACCGAACGAGTACGATGCGTCCGTATGCCATCGGACTCGATTCTGTCGGACTCCCATTGAAGTCAATGGGAGCCTGTCGTACAACACGTACGCGGGCTCCCATTGACTCAATGGGTGCGAGGCGGACAGGGGCGCCCCCTACAGCGTGTACGCGGCGAAGCGACTCGCGCCGTACACGCACAGGTAGGGGGGACCCATGGGTCCCCCCTGTGTGCGACTCGCGCGGCTACGCATACAGGGGGGTCCGACATGGACCACCAAAGTACGGCTCCGACTGCTCTTTGGAGCCGGAGTGCGCGGCTCGGTCGGACTGCTCGCGGCGCGCATCGTACTTACCCGGCCGGGGAACGTCTCCATTGCGCGGTGCGAGTCGAGTCCGAGCGAGTCGGACGGTGCGGTTAGACCCGGGAACGAGTCGGTCGGAGCGGTCCGGACGCCCGGACGAGTTGGTCGGCGATTTCGCATCGTACTCGCTCGCCCGGACACGCGTACGAATCGGTCGGGAAATAGGGCTCCGAATCGGATCTGGTTAAGCCGAATCCGATTCGGAGCCCTACCGGCCGAGATCGAAATCGGCCCCTAAGTGGGAAGGGTATGCCCAGACGTGGGTCCTGTGCTCACTGCACCACTGGATTCAAGCTAGCTTGGCTGATGAGGGGTGATGCCCCAAAACTGGTCCCAGGATGCTTGCTTCCGGTCCAGGGAGGACCTGGCTTGGCAGTTCGGGCTGGACTGTTCCCATAAGGAACAGGGTCAAGACTGATTTGCATATGGCTGGGTTCAAACTGGAGTGGCGTGGTGTCAGGGTTGCAACCTTATTTCGCAACCAAGATTGCACAGGAGCAGAACAACGCTAATTCCCAATGCCCTTCCTGGGACACCCCTGTTAGGTAGTCAAGTTTCCTATACAGGTATGTGCCAAGGGGGGAAAGGGGATGGGGATAAGAAGAGACAGCCAATAGGTAGCGTCCTGCTATTGATATTCTAATATCTTCTTTTCTTCTTGTTCTGTGCTTCTGTTCTCTAAGCTGAAAACATAATAACAATTCTCACAAATATATATTCATAAGACATTCTTTTATTGTATATTCTTTTTTCTATTACTAAAAACCTTACCAGCACTACCTGTGGCTAATGCCTCTTTTCTGTTTGATGTTGTGTAGCTCTTGTAATTCATTTTCTTTTTCTTTATTTAAAATGTGGAGTTAATAATAAATGCACTTAACTTAGCCTTTTCTTTCTTTCACAGGATAGAAGACGAAGCCCAACGAATGACTGTGCGGAGCCTCCCTTGGGAACCCTTCTGGAAGGAACTCAGGTAAGGACTGCGTAAATCCTAATGTTCTTAGTGGAGAACTGTGAACCTTACACTAGGGCTCAGATTAGGCTAACTCGTAATTCAATGGCTCCTAGTTTTACTGCCCAACTCGTTTTTAAACCTGAGAAGGAAAATAAGATTTCCTAAACTCAGTACCTATGTCCTTAATGCCTTCTTTTTAACCTTCAAATTAACTGCTGTATTATGGTGTGAGACAAGCGTTTTTATTTTATGACGCGTTATTAGTTTAGGTAACACTGGCTTTCCTTGCAACGGTTTTTAGAATAGAATTTACTTAAAGACGCTGTGTATATTTCCTATAACAGCGGCTTCTCAACTTCACCCAATATTAACCTGCCTGAGAAGCGAGACACTTCTCCAGACTGACTGAGCATGCGTGAGTTCGCTATTCACACCTAACACTCATTCGACATGCGCATATACACTGACCTCGAAACTGGTAGACCTTCAAGGAGGCGGACCGACGGAAGCTAACCTCGACACTCGTCGCATCTACCCTTCACTAAACTACCTCGACGGACCACAAGACCAAGGCTCCTTCTTCATGAATTCACTCAGGTGAAGTGCGCATTAGAATGTTCACGCGTGCTCCACATTCCATTCATGTTCGAATAAAAACACTAGAACGCTGTTAGGAGAGGCGAGTTGGCAGACATTTTGGAATTCCAGCGCTGCCAACTCGTCCTCTAGTTTCTTCCCTTCAAGGCTTTTACATCTCTCTTGAGATGTTTGTGCGTTAAGATGCTGGCAATGGTTAACCTATGCGGAGGAAACCTCCTGGGGATCCTGACAGTACCCCCTCTCAAGGGGGTTTCCGCCAATCGTGGTTTGGTTGGAAACTTTTTATGGAAGGCTTTGACTAAGCGTGGAGCATGGACATCAGTGCTTTTCTCCCAAGATCTCTCATCTGGTCCAAAACCTTTCCAGTCAATTAAGTAATAGAGTTCATGCTTAACCTTTTTGAATCTAGAATTCTTTTGACTTCGTATTCAGTTCCCCCTTCTACGTCTAAGGGCTCAGGAGGGCCAGAGAGTCTCAAACCTGACTGAACCTTATTTAACAAGGAAACATGGAAAACTGGATGGATTTTGATAGTCTCTAGGAGAGTCAAATGATAAGTTACTGGGTTAATGATTATCTCGATTGGATAAGGCCCTACAAAGCGTGGTTGAAATTTGCGATCACTTTTTAACCTTAATTCTTTGTGTTGAGCCAAACCTGATCTCCAACTTGGAGATCTGGTTCCTTCCTTCTCTTTCTGTGAGCAAAATGTTTATAACGATTTTTTGCTAAAGTCAGATTTTGTGTTTTGCTGATTGATGGATCTTAGCTACATGCTGAACAATATCTTTCACTGCTGGCACCTCTACATTTCCATATTCAATCAAGGAATTTGGGTGTCGTCCATAGTTCATATAAAAGAGAGAGTAGCCTGTGGATACATTTTGGGCATTGTTATGGGCAAACTCTGCTGTCCACAAATATTCGGGCCAATCCCCTTCCTCATCCAATAAGAAAAGCCTAAGATTTTGTTCTAGCTCTTGGTTGGTTCTCTCAGTCTGTCCATCAGTTTCGAGATGATAACTGGTGGAGTACCGATGTTCTATGTGTAAGCCACTGGTATAAGCCTTCCAGAACTTTGATATAAACTGGGAGCCCCTGTCAGTGACTATTATCTTAGGGATGAAGGGCGCAGGGTCAAGACTGATTTGCATATGGCTGGGTCTAAACTGGAATGGCATGGTGAGCAAAAAAACGATGGATTTAGGCCCAGATCTGTGTACTGGGGAGAATGTATGACATTGTTCTGCATTCTGTCCATCTATTGTTCTTTTTGCATTTTTCACCCCGAGTGGGACGGGTATGCCCAGACGTGGGTCCCGTGCTCTCCATGCCACTGGAGTCAAGCTATCCTGGCTGATGAGGGGTGAAACCCCGAAACCGGTCCTAGGATGCTTGGTTCCAGTCCAGGGAGGACCCGGCCTGGCAGTTCGGGCTGGACTGCTCCCATTGGGCGCAGGGTCAAGACTGATTTGCATATGGCTGGGTCTAAACTGGAATGGCATGGTGAGCAAAAAAACGATGGATTTAGGCCCAGACATCTGTGCTGGGGAGAATGTATGACATTGTTCTGCATTCTGTCCATCTATTGTTCTTTTTGCATTTTTCACCCCGAGTGGGACGGGTATGCCCAGACGTGGGTCCCGTGCTCTCCATGCCACTGGAGTCAAGCTATCCTGGCTGATGAGGGGTGAAACCCTGAAACCGGTCCTAGGATGCTTGGTTCCAGTCCAGGGAGGACCTGGCCTGGCTTTCGGGCTGGACTGCTCCCATTGGGCGCAGGGTCAAGACTGATTTGCATATGGCTGGGTCTAAACTGGAATGGCATGGTGAGCAAAAAAACGATGGATTTAGGCCCAGATCTCTGTACTGGGGAAATGTATGACATTGTTCTGCATTCTGTCCATCTATTGTCCCTTAGGAGCCTGCCTTTCAGATTTTCCCCGCGCACAGATTTCACATCCAGTAACATATTGACGTATGTCCTGACTCATGTGTGGCCACCAAAATTTTCGTTTCACTAGGTCCTCAGTCTTTAGTATTCCTTTATGACCAGCCATTGGACTATCGTGGCACTCATACAAGGCCTGGGTCTGTAATTCTTTCGTGGGTAAGTACAATGCTTTTTCCTGATAAGGCAATTGGTCTCGGATTTTTCTCTTAGGATCTTCGTCAACCCATTCCTTCATTTCTTTTTCACTTAGTGTAAGCTGGACTTGTTCTTCCAAGGTTCCGTTGGAAACCCCCCCACAATATTTTCGTGGGGAATTATTTCTTGATCTTTGACAGATTTTCTCTGGTTATCAGTATCGAGCCTCGACAGAGTATCCGCTTTTCCATTCTTTGTTCCGGGCCTGTAGGTGATAACGAAATCATAGTCAGCAAAGTACAAAAACCATCGGAGTTGACGAGGAGTTAAGGTTCGAGCTGATCTCAAAAACTTCAAATTCCTGTGATCAGTAAACACCGTCACTGTACGTCTGGCACCCATCAAGTAATGCCTCCATTCCTTAAAGGCATCTTTGATGGCTGTTAGAAATGGGATTTCTGGTTGGCTAAGGCTTGCGCCAAAGCCAGGCAGAAACCCCCACTCTAGTCAGGGCAAGGGAGTTACACACCCAAGATAACCCCTGCTCACCCCCTTGGTAGCTTGGCACGAGCAGTCAGGCTTATCCCGGAGGCAATGTGTAAAGCGTTTGCGCAACACACACACACAGCAGCAACACCCTAGGCACACTACAAAAGGAACTCCACACAAGGTTATATAAAAAATAGCCTTTGTATTATCATAAACACATTAGAAACAGAATCACACATTTACACTGTGCCAACTGGCACGGGCAATATTCACAGGGGAATTATATACAGGACCAGGCCAATCGGGCCACGGTCAGAACCATCAGATCAGGTAAGTAAATGCAAATATAAAACACAACCAGTAACTACTGGTACTATAATGACCTAAGCATTATACTATTAGCATTAGACATAAACCCACATCAGGCCCAAACCTCATTAGCATAAACACATCACGCAAAGGGCCTCACCTGCATAAACACATTATGCAATAACCTCAGAAGCATAAACACATTACGCAAATAGGCACTACCCCAAGACATCATAACAGGACATTAGGCAATAAATCACATTAGGCCCAAACCTCATTAGCATAAACACATTACGCAATGGGCCTAAATCATTCTTGGCAACATTCAGAGTAGGCATAAGTACATTACGCAATCCTGTAGAGCCTGGCGCTCTACCAATGTCACCAACCTGCCCCCAGGCCAACTGGCCTTCCACTGGGGCTCAAATGCCCTATGTCCAAATGTTAGGGCTGCCAATGCAACAATCACAACGTGCGCACAGGCACTGGCCTAAACGTTGCAGCTGCCCACTACTTGCTGGGCAGCTGTGGAAAAGAAGGCCTGGCACCACTGTGCCCTCTTGTCCCACTCAGGGACTCTATCACAAGAAATGTGGCCAAATGGGCACAGGCCCCTCTTGAGACTCTCCACGTAACTTGCCCCCACGGTGCACTCAGGCCCCCTTGGGGCCTGCAGAACAAATTAGGCCCATCGGTGCAGTTGCCCGCTACGGCGGCGCAACTGAGGGACAAACTGGGCCCAGGCTCTCTGGGGCCTCGCTCTGGGGCTCTGAAAACAAAGTGGCCCCCAACGTTGGAGTGGCCCGCAACGGCGGGACCGCTCAGGCACTAACACTGTGCCCAGAAATGCACCAACTCGAGGAGCACTCTAACAAGACGTCCCGTAAGACTAACTACCGTTTACGGGACGTCTTGTTAGAGTGCTCCTCGCTTTGCAATCTGCATTTTTCGGAGGCATAATTTCTTGGTGCTTTCCGCCACTGGTGACACCCGTGCGAGTGATTGATCGCTTTTACATATTGAGGGGTGCCAGGCTTGGCTTCCTCGCAGATAGTGCCTACTTGTGAGGTTTTCCATTCATTTTTTCAATCTCGATAAATCAGATTTGAGCAGATCTGCAAAATAGGCTTGAGGGACTTGTTTTATTAACAATCATATGTCCTGAAGATGGTCTGACGGATGTAATCGCCATAACAGACCGAAACGTCAACTACTACCTCCAATTCCACACTACTTAATTTGTTTGAGGGTTCGTTGTTCTGTTTAGTAGACTCATGTTCCCTCGGTGATATAATTTGGAATGGTTGTTGACATCAATGATTGTGTAGGTTCCTTTATGTATCCTCCATCATGATGTTTTATTATCTCTAAATGTACCCCTCACATTTTTGTTACAAATTAAATTTTTGTATTTAGAAAAGAAGATATACCCGTGTTGCAAAAAAAAATTTGAATTGCTTTTTTGAAATATATTCATTGTATGAATGATTACATTTATGTTTCAATTTATTTTATGGTGAGTCACCGCTTGGGACTTAACACATTAGTAACACACTAGTGAATTGACTGAGATTATTGAATAAAATCCCTTGTAGGCATTTTTACCTTTACAATTGTTCATTTGCCCAAGCCTCCAAGGGTGTATTGGGTTCCCACATTCTTGTTACATAACTTCTAAAAGTGGCATTTCTAAAATAGTTATAATAAATCTGCGCACACCTTTGCGCAGCATTTATTATCACTATTCCAAATATAGCAAACTTGACCACGCTGCGCCTCTCATATCAGGAATTACCACTGAAACACTTATCAGGGAATCCCCAATGCATTCCTATGGGAGGGCAGCCCCACAGTAGTGAGAAACCAAAATGGCTGTTTGTCAGTACCAGGACATGTCACACACTTAGGGTACATGTCCTATCTTTTACCTACAATGCACCCTGCCCATAGGGCTAGCTAGGGCCTACCTTAGGGGTGACTGACATGCGGTAAAAGGGGGGTCACGGACATGGCACACACTTTAGGTGCCACGTCACAGCGGCAGTAACACTGCGCACACAGGCCCTGCAATGGCAGAGGCCTGAGATAGGTTTGAAAGGCTACTTTGGTGGGTGGCGCAATTAGCGCTGCAAGCCCACCAGTAGCATTTAATTTACCAGCCCTGGGTATATGAGAAACCACTTTACAAGGGACTCACAGGTAAATTAAATAGGCCAAACAGGTGTAGACCAATCTTACCACATTTATCACAGAGAGCATACGCATTACACTGAACAGCAGTGCTAAAGGGCCCAGAGTCCTAAAAACCACCAACACCCTGTCAGAAAAATGGCTTGGAGAAAGGCAAAAAGTTTAGGGATGACCCTGCAAAAAGGCCAAGTCCAGCAATGGCCAAGAGTTCCTTCTCGGTTATGGTGTAATTTATCTCTGCGGGGTTGAGTTTCCGGGACCGATAAGCCACAGGATGAAGTTGTCCAGTTTCCTTGTGTCTTTGAGAGAGGATTCCCCCGATGGCCAATTCCGAGGCGTCTGTTTCTAAGTAAAAGGGCTCAGCTGGGTCTGCGTGGAGTAGAACTGGAGCCGTTGTGAAACTCTTTTTCAGGGAGTTAAAAGCCTCTTCAGCTTCTTCTGACCACTTGGAGGGTGTACCTTTCTTTAACAGACGTGTCAAAGGAATGATTTTCTGGGAGAACTCTTGTATAAATCTTCTATAGAAATTCGCAAACCCTATGAAGCTTTGAACTTCTTTGATGGTTGTCGGGGACTTCCATTCAGTGACTGCCTTAACTTTTTGTTCATCCATGGTCACTCCAGAGGGTGATAATACAAACCCCAAGAACTCTACAGTTGTGACGTTGAACAAGCACTTTTCCAATTTGGCATATAAGGTGTTTTTACTCTCAATCGTTGTAGAACTGCTCTGACTTGTTCTTGGTGCTCTTCTTCAGTGTTTGAATAAATTAATATGTCGTCGATGTACACTATTGCACACCTGTCTATGAAGTCACTTAGTACATCATGCTGGGGCATTACACAGTCCATACGGCATTACTTGGCATTCATATAATCCATACTTTGTTGTAAAAGCCATTTTCCACTTGTCTCCCTTCCGAAACCTAATCAGGTGGTAGGCACCTCTCAAATCCAATCTTGTGTAAATCTTCACCTCCTTTACCTGGTCTAGCAGCACTGAAATGAGAGGCAATGGATAGCGATTTTTTATGGTGATTTTATTTATTGCCCTATAATCTATACAAGTTCGTAATTCTCCTCCTTTCTCTCGGGCACAAAGAAAAGAGGCGAAGAGACTGGAGACTGTGATGGTCTGATGAACCCATTATCCAAATACTTCTTCAACTAGTCCTTCAAATGTAGATTTTCTTTCTCCGTCAACGCGTAGATTCGACTTCATGGCAGGTTTGCTCCTGGTTCAAGCTCGATCTTGCAGTCGTAGGGCCTGTGAGGTGGTTACCTCATCAAAAACGTCTGCATAGTCCTCATATTCTCTTGGAAGTTTGTGAGTTTGTATCAAACAAACTGATGCTCCGCTCTCGCAAAACTGGGCGACAACACTTGGTTCTTGATGTGCTTCTTTTTCTGTAAAGCAATGTTCCTTACAATATTCAGAACCCATCTTAATAGTTCTAGCACTCCAATTTATCGATGGATTGTGTTTTGTCAACCAGGAAAGTCCTAATATAAGTTGGAATTGTAGGGCATCAATTAAATTAAATTGCAAGATTTCCCGATGGCCTTCTGCCATTATCATCTGCACTGGTTCCGTATGACTGATTATAGGTCCTGAAGTCAGATTAGTGCCATCAACTGCTCTGACTGCCTCACTTTTCTCTTTTCTTAAGGCATTTAATCCAACATGAGTTGCAAATTTTAGGTCACAAATGTTTTCTGTTGCCCCAGAGCCCACCATCAATGTAATTTCCTTCAAGACAACATTTCGGAACTTCAAAGTCATTGTCAGAACCAAATGAGGTGAAGATACTTGCAGAGTATTTGCCACTAGATGATTTGTCGGAGTTGTTTCTTCTTTTGCACCCACCAGCCCAACTCCACTTACTGGTGGTGCTGCAAGTTTTCCTTCACCTGCACCTTTGATTTTTTGGGGCATATTTTTATAAAGCGCCCACTTCCTCCGCAATATAGGCACAACTTGTTGAGTCGCCTCTTCTCTTTTTCTTCCTTAGATAAAGGACCTCTTATAGTCCCTATTTGCATCAGTTCCACACCTGACGAACTCTCCGCACCTCTTGCTACTTCTGACTTCATTCGATCAAATCGAGGTACACTTGGTCGAAATTCTCTTTTCTTTTCTCCTCTTCTCTCATTCTGACGGAAATCGATTTCTAAAACCAAGTCTACTAATGTTGAAATCTCTGTTGGTCGATTTGGAATTTGGAATTTGGAATTTGTGCTAATGCGTCCTTCAGTTCGTCCTTTAGACCTCGATAAAAGACTGCAGCTCTCTTATTCTCGGGCCACTCAGTTTCTACTACCAACTTGTTGAAGTGGGCCAAATAAGCAACGAGTTCCCGATTTCCCTGTTTTAGTTCTAATAACTCGTTGTCCGTGATGCTTTTCTTCGGTCGAAGATTCGAAGAAACTCCTTAAATTCCTCAAAGTCGTATAAAATGGGGTCATCTTTTGTCACTAGTGGCATGCACCATGATGCTGCATCTCCACTGAGATACGATAAGATGACTGCAACTCGGGACTGTGCGTCGGGAAAAATCATTGGGCGGCAATTAAAATGTAGGGAACATTGTGTCAGGAAATTTTGGGCCTTTTGAGGGTCTCCATTGAAACGTTCTGGAGGGGCCAGAGGGATGACTGGAGATAAGGAGTGGATGACTTGGGTGGGGGCAAAGGACATAGAACTAGCACTGGGTCTCTGACTTTCTAGAGTGGGAAATTTAGGACCGGTTCCAGAAATAATTTCTCCCATTCGAGTAGCTAACTCTGACGTTTCTCTTCTGGAAGTGACCATTTCTAATCTTAGACTATTATTCTCTTCCCTCACTGCTGCTAGATCCTTTTGAATGTTTCTTAGTATGTCTCCTAAATTTTTTAAATCGAATCCCTCTGCCATTCTGCTCGGGTGCAAAGAACCACATGGGCACTTCACTCTGTCAGGGTTGCAACCTTATTTCGCAACCAAGATTGCACAGGAGCAGAACAACGCTAATTCCCAATGCCCTTCCTGGGACATCCCTGTTAGGTAGTCAAGTTTCCTATACAGGTATGTCCCAAGGGGGGAAAGGGGGTGGGGATAGGAAGAGACAGTCAATAGGTAGCGTCCTGCTATTGATATTCTAATATCTTCTTTTCTTCTTGTTCTGTGCTTCTGTTCTCTAAGCTGAAAACATAATAACAATTCTCAAAAATATATATTCATAAGACATTCATTCATTTTATATTCTTTTTTTCTATTACTAAAAACCTTACCAGCACTACTTGTGGCTAATGCCTCTCTTCTGTTTGATGTTGTGTAGCTCTTGTAATTCGTTTTCTTTTTCTTTATTTAAAATGCGGAGTTAATAATAAATGCACTTAACTTAGCCTTTTCTTTCTTTCACAGGATAGAAGACGAAGCCCAACGAATGACTGTGCGGAGCCTCCCTTAGGAACCCTTCTGGAAGGAACTCCGGTAAGGACTGCGTAAATCTTAATGTTCTTAATGGAGAACTGTGAACCTTACACTAGGGCTCAGATTAGGCTAACTTGTAAATCAATGGTTCCTAGTTTTACTGCCCAACTCGTTTTTAAACCTGAGAAGGAAAATAAGATTTCCTAAACTCAGTACCTATGTCCTTAATGCCTTCTTTTTAATCTTCAAATTAACTGCTGTATTATGGTTGTGAGACAAGCGTTTTTATTTTATGACGCGTTATTAGTTTAGGTAACACTGGCTTTCCTTGCAACGGTTTTTAGAATAGAATTTACTTAAAGACGCAGTGTATATTTCCTGTAACACCGGCTTCTCAACTTCACCCAATATTAACCTGCTTGAGAAGCGAGACACTTCTCCAGACTGACTGAGCATGCGTGAGTTCGCTATTCACACCGAACACTCATTCGACATGCGCAGATACACTGACCTTGAAACTGGTAGACCTTCAAGGAGGCAGACCGACGGAAGCTAACCTCGACGCTCGTTGCATCTACCCTTCACTAAACTACCTCGATGGGGGACAAGACCAAGGCTCCTTCTTCATGAATTCACTCAGGTGAAGTGCGCATTAGAATGTTCACACGCGCTCCACATTCCATTCGTGTTCGAATAGAAACACTAGAACGCTGTTAGGAGAGGCGAGTTGGCAGATATCTTGGAATTCCAGCGTTGCCAACTCGTCCTCCAGTTTCTTTCCTTCAAGGTTTTTACATCTCTCTTGAGATGTTTGTGCGGTAAGATGCTGGCAATGGTTAACCTATGCGGAGGAAACCTCCTGGGGATCCTGACACGTGGTGAGCAAAAGAACGATGGATTAAACCCAGATCTTTGTGACTGGGGGTGAATGTTTGCATTGTTCAGCATTCCGTCCATCATTTGTTCCTTTTGCATTTGTCGCCCTAAGTGGGAAAGGTATGCCCAAACGTGGGTCCCGTGCTGACTGCACCGCTGGATTCAAGCTAGCATGGCTGATGAGGGGTGATGCCCCGAAACCGGTCCCAGGATGCTTATTTCCGGTCCACGGAGGACCTGGCAACACAGTTCGGGCTGGACTGTTCCTATAAAGAACAGGGTCAAGACTGAATTGCATATGGCTGGGTCCAAACTGGGGTGGCGTGGTGTGCAAAAGAGCGATGGATTAAACCCAGATCTTTGTGACTCGGGGTGAATGTTTGCATTGTTCAGCATTCCGTCAATCATTTGTTCCTTTTGCATTTGTTGCCCCAAGTGTGAAGGGTATGCCCAGACATGGGTCCCGTGCTCACTGCGCCACTGGATTCAAGCTAGTCTGGCTGATGAAGGGTGATGCCCTGAAACCGGTTCCAGGATGCTTGTTTCCGGTCCAGGGAGGACCTGGCTTGGCAGTTCGTGCTTCACTGTTCCCATAAGGAACAGGGTCAAGACTGATTTGCATATGCCTGGGTCCAAACTGGGGTGGCGTGGTGAGCAAAAGAACGATGGATTAAACCCAGATCTTTGTGACTAGGGGTGAATGTTTGCATTGTTCAGCATTCCATCCATCATTTGTTCCTTTCACACTCTTCACCCAACATGTCCAATAAAGGTCAAACCACACAACCACCCTTTCAAATATGCACCAAACAGTTTATACAAATTGCGTCTTCAATATTCTTGTTTTTGGTATGAAGCTGTATATAAATAATGAAAACAGACCACCCAGTACTTAAAAAACAGTACAATTCAATACAATTGCTTTCCGAAGTCCACTCAACATTTTATGAACTCTAGCATTGTGTCCCAAATCCTGATTGTTTTTATGCTTTCATTTATCTTGTTTTTGGTCCATTTACATTTAATGTACCACTGCATTGCATTTTTAATTCTAATTTACAGTTCCTGCATTCCTGAAAGTGATTCCCACCTGCATTTTAATTTCCAGCTACAATTCCAATATTGACTCCTTACTCTAGTTCAGATTGAACTTATTATACTTGTGAATTGTACAGTTCCCAGCCATTTATTTAACCACAAATCATCCCAATCTGAAATCGGAGTGTTTAAATAGAAGAGGAAATGGATTCATTCATTGTCTGGAGTTCATTTATTGGCTGGAGGCAAGATGGCGGCGCAGGCCCGCACCGCTCTATGCATGGCAGGCCGTGAGTCGCATGGAGCTCCAGGGGAAATCTGCCCCCAAGTCGGAAGCCCGGGGGCTCCTGCATCACAGCCCGAGACCTGGAGTGAGTCTTTAAACTGCGGCGCTGAGGGACCCGAGGGCGGAGAACAGCAACATCGGCCGCGGGCGGGGCTGTGCACTGGAGCTTCCCCAGAGGGATTGCCACAGTGCAGTGGGTGCACATATGCCCGTATAACATATGAAAGGGGGCGCTGACCCCTAGCCCTTGAGGCAGTCGAGACCAGAAGAGGACTGGGGCACTTTCGGAGGCCTGACTGCTCTGCTGGGCCATCTCGGGGCTAGATGTCTAGAACCTGGCTTGATTCCCCCCGGACAGCACGAGTTCTACATGCAGACTACTGCACGCCGCCTTCGCCCACCACCACCCGGCCTTCAACCCCTAAGACCAGCACCAGCTCTGGGATCCCTTCAGGCCCAAGAACACCGCCCCTGGGTGCACCTGCACCCTGAAGGCCGGGCTGAAAGAGCACTGCAAAAGCCCCAGCAACGGCGAGAAGATCATGCTCTGTAAATATGTATATATATATTTGCCCAACCCTAATCCTTTCAACTTTCCTTAAAATGTAATCATGAGTGAATTTGCAACTTGTATATTTGTAACTCTAACCACTAGTATCGTAGTAGTAGTAGACTTATGTACTTCATACCATTCTTATGTGAATTTAGAGTTTATCTGTTTGTATCTTTTATGTAATTCATATAGTCTGAAGTCCTTATGTAATGTAACTGGTTCTATTGTAAAGCGCTCTGACACCTTTGGGTAAAGTTTGCGCCATATAAAAACGCATGAATAAATGAGTAAATAAGTAAATTGTAATAAAAATAATGCTACGCTTTTTACTTAAGAAATATTTATTCTTACACACTTTAGCTTACATTCTGTGTTTCTCCCGAGGCGAAAAATGCCTGGATGGTACTGAGCATTTCTTTGAAAATCCCCTTGTCATCTGCCCACTGCTAAGAACGTTTGGGGGGGCCAGGCATCAAGATGGGATTGCCGGGCCCTGCTGGGCCCCCCCACAGCTACGGCCCTGCCCTATATAGTCGTATGTCGGTTTCCGGAGTAATTTCCAAGATCTGGGCTAGGAGGGTTCTCATGTAGGACCCAATGTCGTATCTCTCTAGAGAGGTTGAGGCCCTTCTTATTCGTATGTGGTTACATCTTGACCTATTTTGTAGGTCTTCTGCGTACGCTTCTAGGCCAATTTGCAGGATTCCTGAGGCTAATTACTTTCTGCTGGAGTTGCTCAATCTCTTATCTGATCTTGTGATCCTCTAAGGTGAAAACCCTGTCCCCCTATTTCAGCCAGGCCCTTGCAGACTATTTTTAGATCTTGGAGTGGGCCTTTTTTAACTGTCTGAAGATCGTCTCTTAGAGATGTGAACAAGGAATCCAAGAAAGAACGAGTCACTGGGCCTTCTGTCTCCTAACCCTCTGGCGTCAGGTCATGGCTAACGGAAAGGAGCACGTCTCCAGCAGAGCAACCTACTCGCTTCAAGAGCATGTCCTTGAAGGAGCGTTCCTTTATGGTATGTGCCGCCACAATAATCAGTCACAATGGCAAAAGCCCCACCCAGAGAAGAAATCACAGGGCGAGAACAGCACTGGACACCTCAGGATGAGTTGGTCCCTCGTTGATGAGAGGGTGCGTTTCGGAAACTGTGGTGCTGGAGCAGGCATGCCTGACTACCCTCAGCGTAGGCTTTTGCACTCTTTCCGGGTTTACCACCTTGACACCGTGGGCCACCGCACCCCTCTACGCTGCTCCGAGTGGCCCTCGCAGGTCGTGCAGTAGCCACCAACTTGTTGCCCCCTCAGGCTGTCTAGTACCTCCCTCCAATTCTGAGTACTGGGCCAATCCCACCCGTCAGCCCACAGGCCCCCAGCAGAGGGCTTCTTGCCTTAGCCCTGGGAGTTCAACATCACATGCAGATTGTAGCAGCCTACGTTGTCCTCTGCTCCGGAGGGAACACGTCTCAACAAACTAGACCAGAAGGCTCAGGGACTAAGTAGTTTGGAGCTTGAAACTGAGGTGCAGTTCAAGTGTATGCCTTGGCGTCGGGGCGTTCACAAATCCCAGGCACGTCAGTCTCCTTGACCCTGAAGAGGGACTATGCTCCAGTGAGTATATGTAGATTGCAGGCATCTGTCACCAGCCCCTTCAGAGTTACAAGTCACCCCCTAATGCTCCGGCTGTAAGTCACTGTGCTGCAAGGGGTTGCAGCAGGTAAGGAAACTCAGCGCCGCTATTCCCCGCTTCTCATTGAATTAGGCACTCAGGAACAAGCCGGTTAGCTGTCAGCAGGCTGTGGGAACAAAGCCCTCTGGGCCCGCAGCTCCCCCTGCTCCCAGGCCTCTCCTCTCGCAGTTCACGTCTGAGAGCGTGTGCCCCGGATGGATCAGCTGTGTGGGAGCTTGAAGGGACGTCTCGGCTGTAGCCTACCTTTGGGGGCCGTGCATTGCCCCACTGCTGCCCATGAAGTTCATGGGAGCTGCAGGCCTTGTCCAGCCTGCGGCTCAGTCAGTTCCATCTCAGCTTGGAAGGGGTGGCCCACCAGAGTCAATCTCGGAGGGCCGGGCGGTCAGAGCCCCGCGGTGTCGGGTGCGTCTCTCGGAGGGCCACTGGCAGATGGGCAACCGGTGCAGGCCCCAGACGCCGCCAAAGCCACTGCTTGGTTGTGAGAGGGTTTTTCCGGCATGAATCTTTTCAGCTGCAGCTCCGATTCCACTGCAACAGGGCTGTCACTATTAGCACCGGCGGGCCACTAATGCTCAGTAGGTCCCCGATAATGGGGGTGGGGGGGGGGCATTGTGGTGCTCGTTCTGGCTGTAGGTGTGGGCAGGGCTTTAAGTGGGGGAAAAAACTGGGGGTGCTCTAAAAGGGGCGTGGCAAATTTCTTAAAGGGGTGTGGCCTATCCGAGTAGGGGCGTGGTCTAAATCAAGATAACTAGCATTGTGTGCTTAAGAAAATCATGAAGTCGCATCCAGCAAAGGATAATAAAATAGGCAAAAAGGTATATTTATTAAGTATAAGCCATAAAATACAAAACACTTTAAAAAACATGTAAAAATTATTTACATTACTTAGAAATCTATTGCAGGATTTCCCAAAACCCTTGAAGATATTCACTGTGTCTATTTTGCTGGGGTTTCTCACAACAATTTTCTTCAGCAGACCTTCTACCTTTTGCCAGCCAACTCTTTACATACAGCTTTGCGTCAAATGTTTCAAATGGGGAACCATTGAGTTTTACCCATAAGCATGAAGAAATGGTCTCTACAAGAAGAGAGGCCCTTGTTGGACTAGCAATTAAGTTCATTGCGCTGAAACCTCTCTCGCAATCCGCATTACTTGCTGGCAGGGTTTCCATGCAAACTACTAACTTTTTTAATGCTTCAGGGGTTTTCTGACTGATGGGTGGACGGTCGGTTGGTTAGAAATAGACATATGATTGAGAAAAAAGACGGGCAGGTATGTATCTAGAGAAATCAGACAGGTTTTTGAGGCATAGAGATGACGGGCCGACAGGGGCAGGGCTGCACTGGTAGTGGTAGTGTCACTGCTGCTGGATTCTGTTGTAGACCCTTGTCCCTTGCTTGCTTTAAGGCAGAGCAGGGTCACACTGGTTGCTGGAGAAATCTTGCTGCAGGCCGTAAAAGCAGGGTCGTGCCGGTTCTAACCAGCTGTTGTTGTGCCGATGGCTGGCACGATGACGTAGGTGGTGCTGCGTGTTCAAAGAGAAGGGAAATCCCGAGAGAAAGTGTCTCTCTTCAAAGGATTTCCCTTCCTGCTATTTCCCTTCCTGCTACAATGACGTCACGCCTTAAGCAGTGCGCGCGGATGCTCACCCGAAACACCAAACAAAAACCGGGACGTCTGGTCACCCTACCTTTGAGGCCCGAAAATAGAGCCCCCTAGAGACCCCTTTCGAGGCCCCCCAAACAAAACTGGGGGTGCTCAGACCCCCACAGACCCCCCCCACTTAAAGCCCTGGGTGTGGTGATTGAATAGGGTCTGCCAGTGAAATGTGACCACAAAACAGTAAATGTGGTGTGCATTAGGGGATTTTTCACGTCGGTTTGGACGCTCTCAGAAGGCAATAAGACTCATTGCCCTCCTACGCTGACTTATTCTATGCAGGAGGTCTGATCACTGAAGCTTATCAACAGACCAGCCCTGACAAAGTCGTAGGGAAACCTCCCAAAGACGACGAAACACGTGTTGGCTAAAGGAAGGTCGCTTGAAGAAAATAAAACACGACAATAGAAGAAAAGGAAAGAAATCTCCTATGTTTATTACACTTTCTGGTTCAAAAACAGTTGATTGACTTGAATGGCGTGTGCTTCATGGAATTAGATATTGCTTTTCAATCTTAAGATTGTATCAAGGGGAGTAGGGTGTGTCTTCCCAATTTTAAATGCACAGCGGGTGAAAACCCTGTTCTTTTATACTTATATGGGACTACTATATGAGCTCCTGTCACCTAACAAACACCCGGTTCTGCAATTAAATATTTCTCCAGGAGTTTGGACACTCCTGGCAGTAGGGAGATAGGTCTATAGATTCCCAGACACAAAGGGTCTAGGTTTGGCGTTTTTTCCAGCAGTGACTTTACCACTGTGTGTTTCCATTGTTGGGGGACTGAACCGAAAGATAATGATAATTCAATAGTTCTAGCAAGACAGGAAAGATGCTTTTAGACCCTTGTTCTAAGATGCAGAGGGGAGCTGGATAAATGGGGGAACCTAACTTCACTTGCCTAAATGAAGCCAAAAGCTGATTGTAAGTGATAACAGGAAAGGCTGAAAGGCCTTGTGCTGGGCAACCCAGGGGTTGTTTGCCTGCAGGGAGCTTGATCTCCTTTGTTTTGTTAAGAAAGGATGAGTAGATGTCTAGGATTTGTTTTTAGAAAAGAAGGAAGCTAGTTCACTGCAGCGAGTGACTGACGGTTCCAGGGGTGGACAGTCTGTTTTCACCTCTATGAGTGGCTTTAGAATTTGAAAACTTACTCTGGGCGAGTTGGAGGCATTCTCAATTTTAGTAGTGTAGTAGGATGCTTGTGAGGCTCTGATCTCGGAGTGGTAGTGCCTGACTGCATTCCCGTACTCTCGCTTACTCAGTTCATCATAGTACTTCCTCCAATTTCTTTCTAGCCTTTTAAATTTGTTCGTGAGAGCTAACATATGAGGGGAAAACAAGGGCGATTTTTTACTCTGCTGTGTACCATTTAGTGTCTTCTTGGGAAGGACTTGGTCAAGGGAGTTGTTAATCCAGTTAAGGAACTTGTAATTTGCCCCAGATATATGCTCCCCCAGGTCAAGTGTGGACTTTCTGAGGGTAGCAGTACAGTCTTCATTGTCTAGTTTAGACCAGCAGCCATCCTTGTTCATAGACCGAGGTGGGCCACTAAGAAAAAAGGAAAGGTGCAAGCTGATGGAAATCAAGTGGTGGTCTGACCATATAATTGGTATGGGTTGTAGTACCCTTAGATTGGGGGTGTTATTGAATGGTGTGCCCTTTCTCGTGGATTGGGCCCTTGACCTTCGGTTCGAACTGTAAGGAGGTGAGGGCAAGGTCCTGAAGTAGGCTGTTGGAGGCGCTAATTGTGCCATCCTCAGGGTGGATATTAAAATCTCCCAGCAAGGAGAAATTAGTTTTGTTGAGGGCCATGTCTGCAACTGTCTTGGGGAGAGTGCTGAGGAAATGGGAGGGGGAGCCAGGTGGCCTATGAAGTAGGACCCTGGAAAAGGTGAAAGGCAGAGTGAGAGAGATGGCTTTCCTGAAGGAAAGGCTTTCACACTCCTGGAGGGTGTGAAAACGCCCCTGAAGTTATCTTTTAGGATAATGGTGACGCACTTATCTCCTTTATTTTCACGGAAATATTTTCACCAGAAAATATGGTATCCTGGAGCCATGGTTTAGACTATGTCAGGCTCGGAGTTCTCGTGTAGCCATGTTTCTGTCAAAAACAGGATGTCTGGAATATTCTCCTGAATAAGGGAGTAAACATCCAGGTTGTGGCAGCCCGATGACCTACAATTAATGAGAAACAGGTGTAAGCCTGTCTGCTTTTTGGTTCCTCTAGGCTGCTTAGGGAGAGGCTGGGGGTGAAATGCACAGGCTTTACATGACATATGTGAGGTGTTAGTGTCAATTGCATGTAGTCAGCAGCTGTCCATACTGACCTGAAAGCTCCGTAATTGAGTGGGTGTGTATCTGATGGTTTTGTGTGCTGAAGAGGCAGGGGTCCTGGCCCCTGCTCCTGGCTGGGCGCAGATGCGATTGCATTTGGTGCACCAGTGGTGCGTCCTCGCCACGTTTGTCATTATATGGGCGGTGATTAAAATAACAGCTAGGGGGCCTATAAAAATGGCATCTCTAGTGCTGATGCCTAAGGTGCTGTTGTGCTGAAAAAATGATTCCCCTTTGTTCCCCCAGGGCTTTCCGATTCTTTTCTAATATTTAGCAGCAAAAGTAGCAGCAAAAGTAAGTCAACGGATTGGTTTTATGCTTACTATAACAGTAGGTGTGGGAGGGCTAGTCCCTCATTTGTATCGGAAGCTGGGTAGAAGCAGGTCTGCAGCATTCAGTTGAAGCAAACATATTCACTTTATCTTAGAAGCTTGAGGTGGCTTATGTTGGCAGATGGAGCCACATTAGTAAGGACTTTGATGAGGAAGACTGCTGCTCGGAGTAATGAAGATTACCTGTAAGTAATCCAAGCATTAGAGCGATGGTGGCGATTGTTAATTTTCCCGGCTTTAATATGGGATGCATTTGTCACTTGCTGGGGCGCAGCACTTTCCGCTTATTGCCTATACTATGGAGGCATTGGAGGTCCAGATACTCTTGCACAGGGCACTTGGAATGGTGCTGTGGTTGCGTCCTGGCCTGAGGGAGATTCTGAGGCTTGTCGGCTGAGTTTGGGGTAAGTCTCCATCTATATAATTTGCCAGAAAGCTAGATCTTGATAAGAAGGCATGTTTTTTGTTATTTGGTGTAAATCCGTTCAGTAGTTTTTGAGAAATTAAGGTTTAAATGTATGTATATATCACACCAAAGAGCATCTGCAGACCAAACAGATCTAAAGATAAGTTCTAATTGGCTGCTACTGATGGAGCAAGGATTCGAGAAAAATGAAACTTGCTCAAATGAATCCTCCATTAACTTTCACTAATCATTAAATTAGTAAATGAGAAGAAACTAACATACACCAGACACAGATACACGGGGAGAAAAGCTTACACATGCTTTAATAAATGAGAAAGAAAATGCAGCACGATTAAAACCCGCTTTAACTTGCAAAAACGCTTTGCGCATGTGCAAACTTGAACTACGCAGAAAATAACATGACTAACTTGCTTTGAGAGGGAAAACCTCACGCACGCGCTAGAAAGACCAAGACGCGGTCTTGAGGTACTGCATGCCTGGCATATGCTTGCTTGATTTAAAAGAAAGCTGCTGTTATTAACGCTTTTGCCTAAGAGTAATAATAATTACATGGGATAGAGTAGAAGTGGGTGGTGAACAGTGAGAATTACATGTTTAAGAAAATAACATCTGTTTATGATTCTTTTATTAATAGTGTAAATTTGGGCCTGCTAATCCATGACTGAAAAAGAAAATGGCGAAAGCTACGCATGCTCAATGAGTCCATGAAATGACCCAGTGACGAGAGAGAGCTGAATGACTGCCAAGATCCAAGGACAGAAGGGTGTGGGAAAAGAAGAAGATGTATCGCTCATCTATGAAGCCTGTATTAAATAAATTACGGCATTTGCAACAAAATATGCATGTGAAAACAAAATATATGAATGAGTCGAAGGGGAAGGGTTAGCAAACAATAGGTTTTACTAATAAAAATGAATATGTCAGCCTGGTGTGATGAAGACACCCCTAATCCCGTCCAATCATATTCCGTATTTGAGTAAAATTTGCAACTCTTGAGGGTGGGACATGAAGAAATAAAGACTATAACTAGAATGACTTGAGTTAAGTTAGTGTTGAGCGAGGGGATGAGCGAGAACAGGAGCTAGAGAGATGATCCGATGGAGCTGTGAGAAAACTACTACTGCTGGGAGCTGACCACGAGAGAGCAGAGAGAGAGCAGAGAGAGAGATGAGAGCAGACTCGAAAGATCCAGATTACTGCCTGAATAAATTTGAAGATTGTGGAAGAACATCGAGGAGGGAGAGAGTGTAAGAGAGGGAATCGTCCTGGTGCGTCGGGTTTGTAGAGAAGTCTAGTAAGTATCAGACCTGTCCTGATATTATCCTATAATCTTTGTCTCCTGATCCTAAGTCAGGGGACCCCCACCAGTCCTTTGGCCAGAGGGGTGGTTTTCCAGCTATCCTCATTAGGTAAATATCATTCTATCCAAAATTTGCATATTTCTTTGCAAATGTTATTATTATGTGCCTTTTGTCTCTACATCTATCCACTCTTATGCGTTTGATTTTGTTGAATGAGCTTGTGTAATTGAATGTATTATGCTATATGATTGTTCTCTCTCCCACTAAAAGAAATATGGAGTTTGCACTGTGTACCTTTAATTGATAGTGTTCAACCTAATGACTGAAATTTTAGATAAACTTATTATTATTATTATTTTCCAGAGTCTGTGGTTATTTCACTAAGAATTGTAGTTAAGAAGTTGTTAATATCACCATCAACTAACTCAACTAATGGTCCATCGACCAGAGGAAGAGTGTTGATTCGTGAAGATTAGTTAGACATTGAAATGATACTGTAATTGATTTGTGGTTACAGGAAATTAACTAATCAGAATTTAAGTGAATTATAAAACTTGACCCTTCCAGCAGAAATTGGCCAAGGGGAATGCAAATAATCGTATTTGGATAAATGTATATGGGCCCATTGAAAAATTCAGTTTTTGTGTAAAAATATCCAACCTTGGCCTCTTCGCGCTGGATCAGTTTTTCTGGTAGCAGAGTTATGGTTATTATTGATTAGTTTGGTGATTATTGATTATTGATCATTGACTATATGTTCTTAACATGAAAAGTTAGTGTCCTGTTCTATGTTGTCTGGAAGTACAGTGTCACAGTTCCGTTGATGAGCTGCGGACCGTGTTGCCCTTCGACACAGACATGACATTTACAGGCGTTATATCGCCCTCTTTGCAGGCAGGTCTGGAGCCCTTTAAGGGAAACCATCAGGAAGTGTCCTTGGGGCGTGGCCCGTGACGTTGCCCGCCACCGGCCTATCGGAGAACCAGCTGAACGAGCCAAGAGGGCCGGGCCGCTGGCCAAGGACGGAAGTTGGAGTCCCCGGAGGAGGAGGGTTCGTGGCGTGGACAGCGAGCGGTGAAGAAAGCGGGAACCTGGATAAAATCGGAGGAGTGACCATAGAGGAAGACGTGAAGGCGGGAGACGTTACGGAAGACGAGGACATCAAGCCAGGAGGCCAACCGGATCACGCTCCGCCCAGCCACCTTCCAGGAGGAGGGTGGCTTGCCAAGGTACGGGCACGACTCCAGGGGTTCACGGGGCACGGGAGGGGGCGGGCGACGTTATAGAGGGAGGTCACGACGGGCTCCACTTGGTAGTAGCGGTGGCAACTTCTCTCACCCCCGTTTCCCTGAACTAAGGAGTACCTCCTTCCAGTCCACTGACCCCGGTATTTTCTTCCCCCCCCCCCCCTTACATGCGGAGTCTCCACGGCCAACAGCGACGTGACGAGAGAACAGGAATCCGAAGAGACACGTAAACCGGAAGAGCGGTCCTGGTGAAGATGGGAGTAACCCAACCTGGACCCTTGACACGTGGACACTGTGCCCTTTTGAAAATAAAGACCCTTTTTGAGACATATTGCCCCCTCCTTGTCTGCTTGTGGCTACCCTCAGTACCGATAGCGATCCCGATAGCTGACAAGTGGTGGAAAATGCGGGCATCGCCTCCATCGATATAGGATGGAGAATATCGTGTACCAGCTGAAGGAGGGCCACGCCAAGCTGGAATGGGCCGTCGAACGGGGCACCAACCAGGCCGAGATGGACAGGGCGGTATTTTCAGCGGCCATACAGACCCAAGCAGATAACATGACCAAGCTGGCAGAAGGGCAGAACCAGCTCCTTATGGCACTGGGACAGGGGAGAGGCCCTGTTCCGCCTGGCACTGCCGTACCGCTACAGAAGTATGTACCAGGGGAGGACCCTATGGCCTTTTTCTTGAACTTCGAACGGGCAGCCAGAGCCAGTGGATGGCCGAGTGATCGCTGGCCCTTCTACTTAGCTCCATTGCTCACAGCAGAGGCCCAGGCGGCCTACCAGTTCATCAATAGCGACGGCACTGCTGTGTATGGGCTCATAAAACAACACATTCTGGACCGCCTCGGGGGTTGATGAGGAGGCACTACGGCTCAAATTCAGGCAAGAAAGGGGAGCAGCAGGTGATACACCCAAAACGCTCTTTCATAAAATGAAGGACGCCGCCGACCGGTGGTTGAAGCCACGTGAATCCACCGTCGAGGACGTTATGACCAAGATCTATCTCGAACAATAAATCGACATCCTACCATATAACACCCAAAGGTGGCTTCGACAGCACGCCAACCTGACTCTCGACCAAGCTGTCGAAATGGCCACCTCCTTCACCCGTGCCCAGGGTCGCTGCACGTCCAAGGAACCGGAAAACCCCACAAGGGTCCCATACCCTCGAGGTTTGAGAGGAGATCCGTCAAGAGCCAACCAGAACCCCTAAAGTTCCGGCCTGGGAGGCCCGACGTCCCCGTTACCTCTAGCCCCCAATGCTTCGAGTGCGGCGAATGGGGACACATAGCCCGCTTCTGCAGGAGAAAGAGAGAGAGATCTGAGGACGAACCTATGGACGTCAGCTACGCCCCACGTTCGGTCCTTTATACACAGGAGATTGGGCATATGAATTATGTGAGTCTCTTCGTAAACAACAAGGAAGTAAGGGCCCTCCTAGATTCAGGGTGCAAACACTCAGTAGCCCGGGAGGAGGTGGTCCCCAGTTCACAGAGAAGCCCGGGGAAGACTGTCAGCATACGCTGTGTGCATGGGGATGTGCGTGTTTACCCTGTAGCCCAGTTACCAGTACGCACCAAGGCAGGTACACAGACCACCATCACGGTAGGGGTTCTCCCGTCTCTTCCGGAGCCACTGATATTGGGGGTAGACAATCCCTGTTTTCCCCTCCTCATCGCCAGTGCCCTTAAATCGGGGTCCCCATCGGAGGACCCTCCTGATACCCTGCTAACCTCAGAACCTTGGGCTATGGATAGGAACTTCAGAGGGGCCCAGTTAAATGATGCAACCCTCAGGCATGCATGGCAGAGAGCACAGGAAACGAAGGACACCCAAAAGAGAACCTATCCTTCTTTTGAGGAGCAACACGGGCTCCTATACCGGGTCACCAAGGAAGGGGCCGCACCTCAGCTGTTGGTCCCTATGTGTTTTAGGGACCAGATACTTTATTTTGGCCATTCCCATCTGTTAGCGGGACATGTGGGGGCTGAGAAAACCAGTCAAGCAATTCTAGACAGCTTTTACTGGCCTGGCATTTATCTTCAAATAAAAAAGTATTGCCAGGAGTGCGATATATGCCAGAAGAGAAACCCATACATCCCACCGAAGGCGCCCCTACAGCCTCTGCCCATTATTGGACGCCCATTCGAACGTATAGGGATGGACTTGATAGGGCCCCTTCCCAAGTCCAGCAAAGGACACCAGTATGTCCTTATGATCGTGGACTACGCCACTCGCTACCCTGAAGCCCTTCCCTTGCGGACAGCCACCACCACCACCATTTCCCAAAACTGATCGAGGTGTTTTCCAGAATGGGGTTCCCTAGAGAGATACTTACCGATCAAGGCACGCCTTTCGTCTCCCGTCTCATGAAGCAGGTGTGTAGGCAATTAGATATCCAGCACATCAAAACTTCTGTGTACCACCCCCAGACAGACGGCCTTGTAGAAAGGTACAACGGGAATCTGAAGCTTACGTTAAAAAAAACTCCTGTCAGGGGATGGGAGGAGTTGGGATCAGCTCCTTCCTCTGGCGCTGTTCGTTATACGCAGCACAGTCCAGTCCAGTTTGGGTGTTTCTCCCTTCGAGCTCTTGTTTGGAAGACGGCCTCACACCCTTCTCGAGATTACGAAGGAAAGCTGGGAAGAACAGGGCGTCACTGAAGCCCATGCCTTACTGGATTATGCCAACCAGGTAAAGGTGAGGCTTCATAAACTAAGAACTTTAGCCCACGATAACTTATAAAGAACACAAAAACAGTACAAAAGGCAATATGATAAGGGGACAAGGTTGAGGGTCTTCCGGGATGGTGACTGGGTTCTCCTGCTTCTCCCTTCTTCCTCACATAAACTAAGGAAAGAGTGGCAAGGCCCCTTCGAGGTCCTGAGGAATATCGGTAAAACCACCTACCTGCTACGCCTTTCCCCTAAGAAAACCCAGCTTTGGTCCGACCCCAAGGAGTCCCTGTAGTGTGTCATTTGCTACCCCAGGGCAAACCTTGGTTCATGAGACCGTATATAGTCCTACGCTTCCTACGACGGAGAAAGCAGAGCTACAGACTCTTCTCCTCTCGTATTCCGATGTCTTTTCCAACCTACCTGGAAAGACCACTTTAACCACACATTCGATACCTACCCGTGACGGGGTTGTGGTGAAACAAAAACCCTATCGGGTCCCCGAGGCCCGTCGCATGGCATTACGGAAAGAGGTGGAAGAGATGTTGGCATTGGGAGTGGTGGTACCCTCAAAGAGCAACTGGTGTTCGCCAATCGTTCTGGTTCCGAAACCTGATGGGAGTACCCGTTTTTGTATTGACTTCAGGGCGGTGAATCGCATCTCCAAACAAGACGGGTACCCCCTTCCCCGGGTGGATGAGCTGATAGAACGCCTGGGTGAGGCTCGCTATATATCCACCATCGACCTCACAAAAGGGTACTGACAGATCCCTCTCCGCCCGGGAGACCAAGAGAAGACAGCGTTTTCTACTCCTGATGGTCTGTTTCATTTCACAGTTCTACCCTTCGGCCTCCATGGTGCCCCCGCCAGCTTTCAGAGACTCATGGACACCCTCCTGAGAAGACCATCAGTCCCATCTGTCGGCCATTTTTTCAGAGCTAAGGGAGGCCAACCTCCACATTAACGCCAAGAAATCGAAGTTCGCCTTCCAAAAAGTTAAATATCTGGGATACTTGCTGGGAAAAGGGCTAATTGAACCCCAGTCAGAGAAGGTGAGGGCCATCCAAGACACCTCCTTTCCCAACACAAAAAATGAGATGAGGGCTTTCCTCGGGTTGGTCGGCTATTATAGGCGGTTCATTCCCCTGTTTTCTCAAACAGCTGCCCCCCTTACCGATCTCCTCAAAAAGTCTACCACAGCTCACCGCATAAGGAACCCCTCTGAACAAGAAATCCAGGCCGTCATGGCTCTGAAAACTGCTCTGACTACATCACCGGTTTTGCTGACTCCAGATTTCCAGAAACCATTTATTCTCCAGACAGACGCCTCAGGGGTATAGGTGCCGTTCTCTCCCAGCTAGACAGCGAGGGGTTGGAACGACCTGTCCTATATATCAGCAGGAAACTCTTCCCTCGGGAACAAGTATACCCCACGATAGAAAAGGAATGCCTGCTCCTTCAAAGTGAGAGCCTGGTCCATGCAAATGCCTAAGTTCTTAACAAGAGACTTATGGGCAGGGGGAACGCCGAGGTCCACCGGCCACCATTCAGGAGTCCACAGTAACGGAGCATCTCCAAAGAGCAAAATCTTGGTCTTCCCAACATTAAATTGGAGGAAATTACATCTCATCCAATTTGAGATAGCCCTCATACCAGAAGAGAAGGCCGACTGCACAGATGGAGTGAATTTGTCAAATGGAAATAGCAGCTGCGTATCGTCGGCGTAAGAAATGGGAGTGAAACCACAGGTCCTAAGGAGGTTGGCCAAGGGAGCAACATAGATATTAAACAAGGTGGGGATCAGACATGAGCCCTGAGGTACTCCCTTGGTCAGTTCCATAGACGCCGAACGATAAGGGTCAAGAGTGACGGCCTGGGAACGAGAGGATAAAAAACTCGTCATCCACTGGAGGGCAGAGTCTCCAAGTCCAATCTCCTCCAGTCTCTTGAGCAGTATCTGATGCGAAACCGTGTCGAACGCGGCGGAAAGGTCCAACAGCACCAGAATCGTAGATTGGCCCCTGTCTAAGGTCATCCTGATGTTATCTGTGACCACTAGCAGGGCTGATTCTGTGCTGTATTTGGGCCTGAAGCCTGACTGGGAAAGACCTAAACTGCCAGTAAGCTCGACATGGTTCGACAGATGTTTGTTAATGTGTTTCTCTAATAATTTGCTCAGGAGAGGGAGTAACGAGATGGGACGGAGATTGGAAAGATCCGTCAGAGGAGCCTTGGTGTTCTTCCGGATAGGCATAACCTGAGCTGCTTTCCATTCCAGAGGAACATGACCCTCTCTCAAAGAGAGATTGAGTAGAAGCTCTATGGAAGGAGACAGTTAACTAGACAAGGAGGCTACGACTTTGGCCGGGATGGTATCTAAGGGGGAGCCAGATTTTATGATACAAAGCAATGTTTCTACATCTACCGAGGTCACTGGGGGAAAGCTCTCTAGCAACGGGGGGTTTGCTTGATCAGGCTGGTCGAATGCCATGACAGCCGGAGACTGGTTCCCTGACGAGACTATTTTATCGTAGATAAGCTCTATTTTCTGCGAGAAATATTGTGCGATGTCATTGCAAAGAGATTGTGAGAGGGCCACTAGATTATCACAAGCCTTAGGATTGATGAAGGACTGAAGGATTTGGTAGAGACTTTTGGGGGCGTTTCCAGCCTGGGCTAACTGAGATGCGATGTGAGCTTTACGTGCTGCCTTTATGTTTTTATGGTATCCAGAGAGAGTCTCCATGAATCTATTTATCTCCCTATCATCATGGGTATTACGCCAGCGTCTTTTGTGTTTTCTGCAAAGTCGTTTTTGAGCTCGGAGCTGAGGAGAAAACCAAGCCATCTGGGGACGTTTAGAGGAGTTGGGAAGTGATTTCAGTGGTGCAAGTTGGTCGATGGCGCAGGTGACAGCAGAGTTATATTTAGTGAGAGCATCCTCTATATTATCAGGCGCAGCGTCCCAAGGCGCCGAAAAGGAGGCTTGGAAGCGCTCCAGGGTGATTTTCTGCCATTGCCTATGAGAGTAGTCAGTGACAGGGTTGGGGCCTTTCATCTCCCTGGGACCTTGAATGAAGAATTCAATTAACGCGTGATCTGACCATGTCAGCGGCTGGGGGGGTTCACACAAAATGCTGGAGGACTTAGAAAAAATAATATCCAGTGTGTGACCTGCTATGTGTGTTGGGCCATCGTTAAGCTTAGATAAGCCCAAAAGAGCGAGGACTGCCATAAGCGTCAGTGCGTCAGTGTTAGAAGTACATTCACTGTGAACGTTGAAATCTCCCAACAATAAAAAATTGTTGGTCGAGATTACATGGGGAGCTATTAGTTCAGTAAGTTGAAGTGAGAATTCAGCTAAGGGACCCGGGGGCCGGTAGACTAAGGCCCCCTTCCAGTTAAAATGCGAGGAGAGGTCTATACGAAAAAACCAAAATTTCAATATTATCGTTGCAACGTTGTTCCAGAGGGGAGACTTTGATGTTGTCCTTGTGTATAATAGCAATTCCACCCCCCACCTTTGGCTGTCTGTCCATTCTTATGATCCTATAGCCTTCGGGCAGGGCAAACGTGATGGCAGAAGTAGAATGGGGCTTCAGCCAAGTTTCGGTCAGGAACCCAAAATCTGGCTGCACAGAGGTGAGAAGATCCCATATCTCAAAGGAATGCTTAGGCAGGGATCTAATGTTACATAACATGCTTTTCCACCCCGACTTGGAATTGTAGGGAAATTTCCCTATGTCATTAATAGAAGAGGTGGCGGGTTTAAAAACGGGGAGATGTTTAAGGAAAGAGCAACGAGGTTCCTCATGGATAGGAGCTGCCTCAAGAGAAATGTCTTGATACCGGCAGGCTCTACAGGAAAAAGGGTCTTCTAAAACTGGCCAGGTCCCGACCCGGCATGGAGGCGGGGGGTCTGTTCTCAAATCTAACAGCTCCTTGCTGGAATAAGACAGTATGGGAATCAGACATAGGTCAGAGGTGAATCGCCCAGGGTCCCAGGCTCCTGGCGACGTCAGGGCGCGGACGGGCGCAGATGGGCTTGCCTTTGGCGCGCCTTCGACGCGCCCGCTGCATGTCGGGTGAAGCATCCGGTTATGTAGAGGGGGTTGGGCCACTAGAACGCCAACCTCCCTCGCAACCGGAAGTAAGTCAGAACTCCCTCCACTCAAATGAGCTAGTCTCGCGGTGGACCGGGGAGAAGTGTCCTCGGGTCTCAGTGCCAAAACAAGCAAGATGTGCAAAGGGGGAAGGAATATTTTAAAAACTCATGGAATCCAAATTTAAAATTTAAGCAAGTCTGTGCAAATGCGCAAAAAAGCGGTCAAAGTAGAGCAACCAGCATCAAGCGTCCGCTTTACCTGAGCGTGTCCGCACGCATCAGGTGAAGCATCCGGTTATGTAGAGGGGGTTGGGCCACTAGACCGCCAACCTCCCTCGCAACCGGAAGTAAGTCAGAACTCCCTCCACTCAAACGAGCTAGTCTCGCGGTGGACCGGGGAGAAGTGACCTCGGGTCTCAGTGCCAAAACAAGCAAGATGTGCAAAGGTGGAAGGAATATTTTTAAAACTCATGGATTCCAAATTTTAAATTTAAGCAAGTCTGTGCAAATGCGCAAAAAAGCAGTCAAAGTAGAGCAACCAGCATCAAGCGTCCGCTTTACCTGAGCGCGTCCGCTGCGCGTCGGGTGAAGCATCTGGTTATGTAGAGGGGTTGTGCCACTAGAACGCCAACCTCCCTCGCAACCGGAAGTAAGTCAGAACTCCCTCCACTCAAACGAGCTAGTCTCGCGGTGGACCGGGGAGAAGTGACCTCGGGTCTCAGTGCCAAAACAAGCAAGATGTGCAAAGGGGGAAGGGATATTTTAAAAACTCATGGATTCCAAATTTAAAATTTAAGCAAGTCTGTGCAAATGCGCAAAAAAGCGGTCAAAGTAGAGCAACCAGCATCAAGCGTCCGCTTTACCTGAGCGCGTCCGCGCGCGTCGGGTGAAGCAGCCGGTTATGTAGAGGGGGTTGGGCCACTAGAACGCCAACCTCCCTCGCAACCGGAAGTAAGTCAGAACTCCCTTCACTCAAACGAGCTAGTCTCGCGGTGGACCGGGGAGAAGTGACCTCGGGTCTCAGTGCCAAAACAAGCAAGATGTGCAAAGGGGGAAGGAATATTTTAAAAACTCATGGATTCCAAATTAAAAATGTAAGCAAGTCTGTGCAAATGCGCAAAAAAGCGGTCAAAGTAGAGCAACCAGCATCAAGCGTCCGCTTTACCTGAGCGCGTCCCTACTGGTGGCATCAAAGACAAGAGAGGCTTGTGTCATAGACACAATTGCTTTACTGAACGATTTGGCAGAAGGTGGACACAAAGTGTCGCCAGAAAAATTACAGTTTTGCCAACAAGAAGTCCAATATTTGGGTCACAAGATAGTAAAGTGAGTTAGAAAAGTGACACCAGAGAGGATAAAGTGATTCGACAGATGAATCTGCCTGAAACTAAGAAAGAAGTACGAACGTGTTTGGGTGTAATTGGATACTGTGGTCAGTGGATCAGTGGATTTTCATTGCTTGCAAAACCTCTAATAAAATTGACACGAAAAGATGTGATAGATCCGATTGAATGGGATGATGAAAGCGAGGATGCATTCATAAAAATGAAGGATTGCTTGTGTCAAGCACCAGCATTAGGAATGCCTGACTATACGAAAGAATTTGCTTTATTCTGCTGTGAGAGGAAAGGATGTGCGCTTTCAGTGTTAACCCAAAGACATGGATTGATGCGACGTCCAGTGGCATATTTTTCTGCCACTCTGGATTCTGTGGCCTCAGCATTGCCTGGCTGCTTAAAAGCAGTAGCTGCTACTTGTGTGAGTCTGGAGCAGAGTGAGTCTATTGTAATGGGACATCCCTTTAAGGTATATGTACCACATTCTGTCGAGATTCTTTTATCAAGGACTCGAACTCAGCACTTGACCCCTAGTCGGCTGACTAAGTATGAAAGAGTGATCCTAGGTGCTGTAAATGTAAGCGTGATAAGATGCACCACAGTGAATCCAGCAACCCTGTTGCCGGACCCATTCTGTGAAGAAGTAAAAGAAGAAGTTGATCATGATTGTTTGGATTTAACAGAAATGTGTACAAAGCCCAGGCCGGACATCTTTGATGTCCCATTGGGAGAATCAGATTATGTATTGTTTGTTGATGGGTCATGCTTGCAAAAACAAGATGGAGAACTGAGTGCTGCCTATGCTGTATGTACTATATCTGCTATTATAAAAGCATCCTGTTTAAAAGGAGTCAAGTCTGCACAAATAGCCGAATTGGTAGCTTTAACAAAAGCCTGCAAAATTGGGAAAAAATTGAGAGTAACCATATTCACAGATAGTCAATATGGTTTTGGGATTGTGCATGACTTCGGCCAATTATAGATACAAAGGGGATTTCTGACTTCTTCAGGTTCTCCTATCAGAAACAGTAAAAATGTCAAAGAACTGTTGGAAGCATTACAATTGCCAAAAGAAATCGCAGTGGTCAAGTGTGCTGCACATAAGTCAGGAAATGATTATGTGACACAAGGCAACAAATATGCTGACCAAGTTGCACAATTGTGTGCTCGAAATACAATGTCTTTGGAAAAACAAACTATCAATTTCCAACTAATGTTTTTCTCTGCTTTTGAAACATGGGATGAAGTTAGACAGTTACAGAATGAGGCAGATGTAAAAGAAAAGGAATTCTGGATCAACACAGGTTGCACAAGAAGAACCGATGATGAGGTATGGGTGTGTCCAGATGGAAGACCGATAATGCCAGACAGTATGTTATCACAAATGGCAAGAGTATATCATGGAGCTACACACATTGGGATGGATGCCATGATTAGACACTTTAGGCAGACATGGTACAATCCCAAGTTTAGGCTCATTGCAGAGAGTTTCTGCCAGAGCTGTTTGACATGTCAACGCAGAATCCAGGTAGAAAAACATTTGTCCGTTGGGGAAAAATAGGAAAGGCAGAGGGACCGTTTACAAGACTGCAGCTTGATTTTATAGAGTTGCCGCCGTGCAACGGTCTGAAGTATGTCCTAGTCATTGTGTGTCTGTTTTCTCGTTGGGTGGAAGCTTATCCAACAAGAAGGAATGATAGTCTCACAGTTGCCAAACTACTCCTGAGAGAACTCATCCCCAGATTCGGATTTCCAGTCACTTTGGAATCAGATAGAGGACCGCATTTTAACAATGAGATAATACGATTAATTTGTACAGCTTTCAAAATTGAGCAGAAACTACATTGTGCCTATCGACCAGAAGCATCTAGAGTGGTTGAGCAGCTAAATGGTACACTAAAATCCAGGTTAGGGAAGGTGTGTGCATCCACTTCACTGAAATGGCCTGATGCTTTGCCCCTTGTATTAATGGGCCTTAGAAGCATCCCTGACAGAAGGACAGGCTTGAGTCCTCATGAAATTCTTATGGGAAGAGCAATGAGACAAGCATTTGTACCTGGAAACAAACTGATGACTATAACTGATGATCTAGTGTTGGACTATTGTAAAGGACTAGCTGATCTGGTACGTTCTGTGTCTCACCAGGTTGGAGAAGATGCAACCGCAACACAGCCGAATCAAGCTCATGATTTGAATCCAGGAGACTGGATTGTGATAAAGAAGCACACAAGAAAATCGTGCTTAGACCCAGGTGGAAAGGACCTCATCAAATTATATTGGTCACAACAACAGCAGTGAAATGTGATGGCTTCCCAAACTGGATCCATGCCAGTCATACCAAAAGAGTCCCAAGTCCACCTGAACGACAAGAGCAGCAACTGGAAGAGCAAAGAGAAGGACCAGAAGCTGACAGTTGTGAAGTCGAAAAGAACAGAGAAACAGACTCTGAAGAATGCATTGATGATGAACAACCAAGTACAAGTCAAGTAGGGTGGGCACTGGATACTGGGTCTCAGGAGACTGCTGTAGAGGCCGAGGAAGAGCAAGAGATTGAAAGACCAGAATGAATTGAAACAGAAAATCCAGATCAAGCTCAATCAGAAGAAGAAGAAAATGAGAGACTGACAAGTTCAGAACAAATTCAGTCAAAAGAAGAATCTGCTGCAGGAAACTCAGATCAAGCTCAATTAGAATTAGAAAAAAAAGAAGAACTAAAAGATCAAGAAGAAATTCAATCGACAGAAAGACAAAAATTAGAAAGCCCAGAACAAGCTCAACTAAAATAAAAAGAAAATAAAAGAACATTAGAAATTGGCGAAGAAGGTGAAAAGGCAGTGCAAACAAAGAGAATCAGAAAGGGTGATCACTGGCCAAGTGGAGTAAAAGGACTGAGATATGTTTTGAAAAGAAAAACAGGGAAAGAATTAGAACAAGTAAACAAAATATCAAGTCAAACTGAAGAAGAGCATCCAAGAAGAAAATCTTTGCGAAAATTAACAAGAGTGAGAGTTCCAAATAGAAAATATAAGGCTCCTGAATGGACATATATTATCCTCAAGGACTTTGAGAATCTTAATCTAAACGAAGGACAAGAAAATGTCACTAATGAAAGAAGTGACGAAAGCAAATTGAGACCACCTTAAGAAAAAAAGACTGTGACACAGAAGGTGGAAAAATTTACAAACAAGTAAAGAAGAGAATAAAAGAACCAGATGAAGAAAATAAATTAAAGACAAAAGGGAAAGCAAAAGACGAAAAGCTGTTGAAGTGTGGGATCACACAAAGATTATTATATATATATATTCTAGTTTTAAATTAAACTTAGAATTTAGAAGAAAATTTAGAGGTTAATAAATTCTAGAAAATTAAAATGGCAGAAACAGAAGTGACTGAACATCTGAAATCTAGTTTTAAACGAAGATGTGTTAAATGTTGTTTGTGCAGTATTTTGATACTAATGTTAATGTGGTTATTGCTAACAGTCGTGATACCTGTTCTAATGGTAGCTAACAACAGAAATAATACTAATACAAGTGATCAAGTGAATGCAGGTACTAAAAGAACAACTACCACTAATTTAGAGCAAATAGATGAGACCATGTATCAACATGGCAGATTAAATAGTGATTCGTCATTAAATGTGTTTACTAAACTTCTTTATGAATACGTAGATACAATGGACGTGAGTGATTGTTATGTTTGCATGAAATTACCTTCGTCTGTCTTGGAGGGGGTGACTTATCACCATCTTCCTTTAACATATGGTGTGTCATGTAGTGTTGTGTCCAGTCTGTTCTATAAAATAGGCAAATTGCAGTATTATTATTCTAACATGGATTTAGTATTCCCAGAGATTCCTATTAGAAGAAACCTAAACCCAGTGCTTAGTGCTAAAGATGCAGAATTTATGGGCGAGTTTTAACTAACAACAAACCCAATAGACATAACATATGCGCATAAGAACAATTTAACCTGTATGTTGCGAGATGAAGAACAAGATTTTCTAAATTTAGTAGAGGAAAGAAGACAGGATTTTCAAAAGAAGGCTGTTGAACAGACGTCACATGTACCTCCATGGGCTAATAAGGAAAGGGACTATAAGAAAGGCGAGACTCATGCTGCAATGTCCCTAGATTTGTCAAAGTTGGGAAAATTTTGTCTACATAGACTAAAAACTGACTAGAACAATATTTTCATTGGTTCTAGTAAATGTGAACACACCTTCCTAATCATGGGGGGATGGGGACTAAAAGGTGGAACTGATCCTGTCTTTCCGGGAATATATTACGTGTGTGGTAAAAATGCCTATTATAGGTTGCCAACACAATGGTATGGTAGTTGTTATCTTGGGATAGTATTTCCAAAAGTGTATTACATTACTAAGAACAATTAAATGAATGTAATAAGTCAAGGACTAAAACGGACAAAAAGAACAAGTTTTTCAGAAATAATAGGTGATATATTTGGTGCACTGAAACCGTCAGTTGGAGTCATACTGAATTCACATAAGATACTTAAATTGTCAACAATAGTTGATCGTCTATCGCCAGATACTGCTGGGGGATTCTTAATGATTAATACCGAAATGGTTGCAATTAGATCTATGGTTTTGCAAAATCGACATGCTCTAGATATATTATTGGCAAAGGAGGGTGGAGTCTGTGGCATGATGAAAGTTCAACATTCCTGTACATATATCCCAGATAAAAGTAAAGGTATTGAGGGATATATTAAGAATATTACAAAGATTCATGACGATTTGACCCAACTGGAGGTTGACGGTGTTTGGGAAAGACTTAGTAAAAGTATTTCCACTATAGGTAGTTGGTTTTCCACTTTAGGGAGTAGTCTATTAGGGAAAATCCAGTAATTTCTATAACAATAGTAGTTCTGATAATGATAATGACATATAGATGTTGCAAGAATAAAACAAAAGCAAGAATGGTAGCAGAAATAAAGAATAAAAGAATGGGAAGAAAGAGAAACAGAGAAGAAATCGAATTAGAGGAGATGAAAGGAAGTCTATATGATAAAATGAAAGGAGTAGGCATGAAAAGGAAAATTGAAGAGTTAGAAGAAAGAAAGGAAGATATAAAAAATTAAATGAATAAAAGTTGGCATTTGGTAATGATGGGTATTTTTATGATGGCTCAAAAATGCCATCCGAGGGGGGATTGATGGAGCATGGATTCGAGAAAAATGAAACTTACTCAAATGAATCCTCCATTAACTTTCACTAATCATTAAATTAGTAAATGAGACGAAACTAACAAACACCAGACACAGACACACGGGGAGAAAAGCTTACGCATGCTTGAATTAATGAGAAATAAAATGCAGCACGATTAAAACTTTAACTTGCAAAAACGCTTTGCGCATGTGCAAACTTGAACTACGCAGAAAATAACGTGACTAACTTGCTTTGAGAGGGAAAACCTCACGCATGCGCAAGAAAGACCAAGACGCGGCCTTGAGGTACTGCATGCCTGGCATATGCTTGCTTGATTTAAAAGAAAGCTGCTGTTATTAACGCTTTTGCCTAGGAGTAATAATAATTACATGGGATAGAGTAGAAGTGGGTGGTGAACAGTGAGAATTACATGTTTAAGAAAATAACATCTGTTTATGATTTTTTTATTAATAGTGTACATTTGGGCCTGCTAATCCATGACTGAAAAAGAAAATGGCGAAAGCTACGCATGCTCAATGAGTCCATGAAATGACCCGGTGACGAGAGAGAGCTGAATGACTGCCAAGATCCAAGGACAGAAGGGATGGGAAAAGAAGAAGATGTATCGCTCATCTATGAAGCCTGTATTAAATAAATTACGGCATTTGCAACAAAATATGCATGTGAAAACAAAATATATGAATGAGTCGAAGGGGAAGGGTTAGCAAACAATAGGTTTTACTAATAAAAATGAATACGTCAGCCTGGTGTGATGAAGACACCCCTAATCCCGTCCAATCATATTCCGTATTTGAGTAAAATTTGCAACTCTTGAGGGTGGGACATGAAGAAATAAAGACTATAACTAGAATGACTTGAGTTAAGTTAGTGTTGAGCGAGGGGATGAGCGAGAACAGGAGCTAGAGAGATGATCCGATGGAGCTGTGAGAGAACTACTACTGCTGGGAGCTGAGCACGAGAGAGCAGAGAGTGAGAGAGAGAGACGAGAGCAGACTCGAAAGATCCAGACTACTGCCTGATTAGATTTGAAGCTTGCGGAAGAACATCGAGGAGGGAGAGAGTGTAAGAGAGGGAATCGTCCTGGTGCTTCGGGTTTGTATAAAAGTCTAGTAAGTATCAGACCTGTCCTGATCTTATCCTATGATCTTTGTCTCCTGATCCTAAATCATGGGACCCCCACCAGTCCTTTGGCCAGAGGGGTGGTTTTCCAGTTATCCTCATTAGGTAAATGTCATTCTATCCAAAATTTGCATATTTCTTTGCAAATGTTATTATTATGTGCCTTTTGTCTCTACATCTATCCACTCTTATGCGTTTGATTTTGTTGAATGAGCTTGTGTAATTGAATGTATTAAGTTATATGATTGTTCTCTCTCCCACTAAAAGAAAGATGGAGTTTGCACTGTGTACCTTTAATTGATGAGCGTTCAACCTAATGACTGAAATTTTAGATAAACTTATTATTATTATTATTATCCAGAGTCTGTGGTTATTTCACTAAGAATTGTAGTTAAGAAGTTGTTAATATCACCATCAACTAACTCAACTAATGGTCCATCGACCAGAGGAAGAGTGTTGATTTGTGAAGATTAGTTAGACTTTGAAATGATACTGTAATTGATTTGTGGTTACAGGAAATTAACTAATCAGAATTTAAGTGAATTATAAAACTTGACCCTTCCAGCGGAAATTGGCCAAGGGGAATGCAAATAATCGTATTTGGATAAATGTATATGGGCCCATTGAAAAATTCAGTTTTTGTGTAAAAATATCCAACCTTGGCCTCTTCGAGCTGGATCACTACCACATCAACAAAGTTGTAGCGGCAGCCATTTTAGGACTTGCAGACTCAGTCCCCTGTCCTCAAAAATGGTCAAAAAAAAAAAAAAAAATATGTGGTGGGGCATGGTAAAGATACCATGACCCCCTTGGACTGGTGGGGGGATCCCAGAGGGCCCTCCTGGGATCAAAGTCTTCATTTATTTAATGACAGTACTGAGGATCCGGCATCACGTGACCTGATTTATTCAGGACACTTTCACAAATTGCCCTCTCATTTTTAATGATTTATCCAATTTTACCAATTATTTATTCAAGTTATAGATATTCCCAGTCCTTTCTTTCATTGTAAAGGCTATCTTGATTTGTCCTTAATAATTCATGTGGGGTCATCGTTGCATTTCCACTATAAACAGGTTGTCCTGAGGATGGTCTTCTGGACTATGTACAATAGAGACCGGAACATCGATGTCCAACTCCTTCCAAGTGTAACTACTACTGGACCTTCACCACTGAAAAGTTTTATCTTTTGTGGAACATTGATATTAATCAGAGTGGACTTTACAGACATTAATCTCTGACTTAATCAGTTTGATTTGCTTGTAAGATTAATGTTGTTTTGCAGAATTTCATGATTTGTACGCCTAAATCATTCATATTAAATACAATGGAGTTATTCTAAGTTTAAAATTAGTGTACACCGCTTTCTTAAGATTGGTTCTTTTATGAAATGCATGCGTGGTAACGCTTGCGATGTAATGGTATGCGGGGAAACAGCTGCGTTGTAATGATGTGTCCCCATTAGGACAGTTAATTGTAGTAAAGCATTGAAAAATATTCCCTCTTCACAATTGATTCCGTTGTTAGCCCTTTACTTCTCAATAAAGGTTACATCCAAGCTCACAAGGGATTATTGGGTTGTCCTTTTCTCTTGATATGCATTGATGCTAGGCAGCCCAAAGTGTAGAGAGCAGAACTGTGCCATATCTGCTCTCTTCGGCTGTCACAATGCAGAGCAGCAACTTTACTCGCTGTGCTGTGTTGCGCCACTTCTTTGTAAATATGCCCCTTTGTGTCTTAACAACCATAATCTGAAGCAGTAGCAGAAAAACATTCACTTTCTGTTTAAAACATGCATTACAACTGTATGAGTGAAGATGATACTCATTTTACTTTTTCCATTTCTCTATGAAAACCCTAAAAGGCAGTGAATATACGTATATTCAACACATGATACAAAGGTCAGAGCTCTTATATGTACTAATAATTGAAACATGAGGGCATATTAATGTGGATATAATTCTACAGTACCATGCCTTCACAAACATCTTGCACTAATTTGAAGAGTTTAGCACCAAAGCCCAATTACAAGTTGCACGGTACTGTCTGGGAGCTAACTCTGCATCCTAAACACTGGTACCCGTCAGTAACAACCCACTAGAACTGTGCAAATACTAGTTAATCCCAGCGTAATGGGAAATGACTATACAGCCCATGTTTGTAAAAGGTTGAATTCCTCATGTTGTTCACTTTATGTGGCGATTAATACTCCAATTAACCAACTGCTCTTAAAGAAGCAGGTGGGGCCGCGTGCGGGGCCAGGGCCAGAGCCAGACTGTGCTTGCAGCCCAAGCCTTGTACGATTTTACCATATGGATTTTTTGTCCAGTAAAATTGGTCTTGATATTCCAGTACTCGGTAAACCCTGATGTGGGAACTCCAAACCAGTTAAAATTGGATGAAGCAGTTTCCGGCTGTGGAATTCCGGTCCATCCAATTTATAATCAGGGCTCACCTAGGTATACACTGAAGACTTGTTTGTGCTGAGCTGCCTGTAAACCTGAATTTTTCAAATTATTGATTTCAAGTGTGTTAGTTTAATTAGTTCAATGGATGAAAAACAAGACTACAATTCCCCTATTGCACAAAGGTCTGGCACTGGAAACAGTATCTGTAATGACCAGACTGAGGTGGGTACTCTACTGAGCAATAGCACAAAGCTAATAGCTGTCAGATTCCTTATCTGGTGACTCATGGTGCTGTTTGCAGCTGAGGTTTGAATTTTTGTGAATTTTGTGAGGTATTTATGAAGCGCATAAATGCCTATTTGGCTTTCTGGTGCTCAGATTGCTCAGTACAGGAAAAGTTAAGAGCCTGGATTAATGGCGGTTAGCGTAGAGGCAGGTTTTTAAGGCTTTGCAAAACTGAAGCAATTGGTCAAAAGCACGCAGAAAAATTGGTCCCACTTGGTAATTTCCCATCCCATGGGGCTTTACTCATAATTGCATGGTAGTGGTGTGGATTTTCCACACAGTAAAGTAAAATTGCAGGCGACTTTACCTGTTACCCAGTACAGCTGCGGCTGCTGCAGGTAAGAGCAGTGGGGCCAGGTGAGGGGGGATTTCGAGGGACGACCACGAAGGAAAATTAAATAAATAATTAATTTCCCCTCGTGGTCGTTTCTCGAAATCCCCTCTCACCTGGCCCCACCGCTCTTACCTGCAGTGGCCGCGGCTGACCCAGTATTGTGTAACGTATAATCTTGGGTCTCTGTTTCTATAAAACAAAAGAACTAATGCTTGCAGTGCAGGTTAGACTCTCTGTCTGAGTTTAGTTTTATTATAAATGCCATAGTTGTGTGTGTAATTTAGAAGTACAACATTTATTTTCTTACTGTTATAATGTGTATATGTGATCATTTTAAAGGACCATTGTTATAATAATACCGAAAACAATAAACACATAAATTAACAAAAAGAAAGGAAAATGAATAAAACCACTCCTCTGAAGAGAAGACATGCACGTGTGTGTGTGTGGGCCTCTGGGCAGTTCTCGAGTTTAAGTGGAGAGCTTCTCCTGTTTATGGAGTGCATCTACAACACCAATCACCAATAACATTTTAAATATGCACTTCTCAAATATTTGTTTTTCTAGCAACATTTTTGTAGGAAAGTCTTCAAGAAGTAGGGGCCTGATTTAATTTTTAATGGACGGGCCGCTGTCCTGCCACAAGGATGGTGTAAATTACTCCGTCCCCATAGCGGAGGGACTGCCCGTCAAGTATATAAATGACCACCATCTGCATTTATAATGAATTGGCAGGAACCGCAGTTACGGCGGTTCATGTCAATGCATATCACTGTTTAGTGCAGGGCTGCATCAGCATGACGCCACCCTGCACCAAACAGTTTTCTTTTTTTTATTTTCAAAAAGAAATTCCAGAAATGGGATTTTCTTTTTGACAATAGAGAAAGTAATGCTCTCCTCGCCATGGAAGTCATCATCCCCCAGGCTCTGGGGAGCATTATTTGCTTTTTACTGTTCCTCACCACCAGGGTTTGCCTGGTGGTTGCAAACTGTAAACAAATGGCTACATGTCCACCCATCCTGATGGGGTGGGTGGACAGTTGGGGGTCGATTCCGATCCCGGCCGGAAGCGCACCTAACAGTATTCGTCCGGAAAAAAAACCAGCCGAATGCGTGTTTCCCGACCGACTCGAACATTCGTCCGGACGAACAAGTACGATGCGTATAACAACCCAGTTTCCGAGCGAGCCGTACTTACCCAATTCAGCTCCTGTTCCCCGCCCGAGCCGGATCCGTAAACGCCGAATCGAGTCGTACGGAAGCAAATACACAGCACCTTCCGGCCGGACGAGTACGATGCGCACTCCGTACGCGCCGAACCCGTCGCTACGTCCGGGACGTTTGAGCATCCGGGCGAGCCGTACATAAGCTCCGTTTCGCGCCACAAGACGATCCACGGCTACGAGACGAACAAGCCAGCGACGAGAACGAGTCGAAGACACAAGAAACCCGAACGAGACGATCCAAGCATGAATCCCATTGCGCAGGTCCTACCTATACTCTACATCTATTACCGGGACCGGCACGGACGCGTACGGCGCAGACGGTAAGTCAAACACCAACAACACAAACAAACGACACGTACCCGAAATATGTCACACACACATAGGGATGCACAAATGACGTACACTAGCAACAGCAGAACCATAGGGGTGGGATGGCCATCACCAATGCCATACACACCCATAGGGGGCTGGATGCCTGCCACTACCACCACCCCACTCAGGGGGGGCTGGATGCCTGTCACTACTACCATCCCACCCTTAGGGGGATGGATTCCTACCACTACCACCACCCCTACTCAGGGGGGCCTGGATGCCTACCACTACCACCACCCCTACTCAGGGGGGCCTGGATGCCTGTCACTACTACCATCCCCACTAATAGGGGGATGGATGCCTACCACTACCACCACCCCTACTCAGGGGGGGCTGGATGCCTGCCACTACCACCACCCCACTCAGGGGGGGCTCGATGCCTGTTACTACTACCATCCCCACCCTTAGGGGGATGGATGCCTACCACTACCACCACCCCTACTCAGGGGGGGCTGGATGCCTACCACTACCACCACCCCTACTCAGGGGGGCCTGGATGCCTACTACTACCACCACCCCAACTCAAGGGGGGCTGGATGCCTGTCACTACTACCAACGCCACTCATAGGGGGATGGATGTCTACCACTACCACAACCCCTACTCAGGGGGGGCTGGATGCCTGCCACCACCACCACCCCTACTCAGGGGGGCCTGGATGCCTACCACTACCACCACCCCTACTCAGGGGGGGCTGGATGCCTGTCACTACTACCATCCCCACTCATGGGGGGATGGATGCCTACCACTACCACCACCCCTACTCAGGGGGGCCTGGATGCCTGTCACTACTACCATCCCCACCCTTAGGGGGATGGATGCCTGCCACTACCACCACCCCTACTCAGGGGGGGCTGGATGCCTACCACTACCACCACTCCTACTCAGGGGGGCCTGGATGCCTACTACTACCACCACCCCAACTCAAGGGGGGTAGGATGCCTGTCACTACTACCAACCCCACTCATAGGGGGATGGATGCCTACCACTACCACAACCCCTACTCAGGGGGGGCTGGATGCCTGCCACCACCACCACCCCTACTCAGGGGGGCCTGGATGCCTACCACTACCACCACCCCTACTCAGGGGGGCCCGGATGCCTGTCACTACTACCATCCCCACTCATGGGGGGATGGATGCCTACCACTACCACCACCCCTACTCAGGGGTGCCTGGATGCCTGTCACTACTACCATCCCCACCCTTAGGGGGATGGATGCCTGCCACTACCACCACCCCTACTCAGGAGGGCTGGGTGCCTACCACTACCACCACCCCAACTCAAGGGGGGCTGGATGCCTGTCACTACTACCAACCCCACTCATAGGGGGATGGATGCCTACCACTACCACAACCCCTACTCGGGGGGGCTGGATGCCTGCCACCACCACCACCACCCCTACTCAGTGAGGCCTGGATGCCTACCACTACCACCACCCCTACTCAGGGGGGGCTGGATGCCTGTCACTGCTACCATCCCCACTCATGGGGGGATGGATGCCTACCACTACCACCACCCCTACTCAGGGGGGCCTGGATGCCTGTCACTACTACCATCCCCACCCTTAGGGGGATGGATGCCTGCCACTACCACCACCCCTACTCAGGGGGGCCTGGGTGCCTACCACTACCACCACCCCTACTCAGGGGGGCTGGATGCCTGTCACTACCACCACCCCTACTCAGGGGGGCCTGGATACCTACCACCAACACCACCCCTACTCGGGTGGGGGGCTGGATGCCTGTCACTACTACCAACCCCACTAATAGGGGGATGGATGCCTACCACTACCACCACCCCTACTCAGGGGGCCTGGATGCCTACCACTACCACCATCCCCACTCATAGGGGGATGAATGCCTACCACCCACACCACCCCTAAACATAGGACGGGAAATGCATGACACAACCAGCATACTCCAACATAAGGAATGTCTGAAAATACATCCCACCAACACCATGACAAGCGTGTGTAGTCTGTGTCAAATGCCCACAACACTGAACATGTCATTGAGCATACAATGTGACCCCCTATCACATGTGTCACACATAAATGTGTGTGGGCTCCACAATGCAAGCAGACCATGACCACTGTGCCAATGGGGTATAACACCCCATCATCACAGTGACCAAAAGGTAAGTGTGGGGTCCATAGCTGAAGCACATTTTGAACACTGTGGCAATGGGGTCTAAACCCCCATCATCACAGTGACCAAAAGGTAAGTGTGGGGTCCATAGCTGAAGCACAGTTTGAACATTGTGGCAATGGGGTCTAAACCTCCATCATCACAGTGACCAAAATGTAAGTGTGGGGTCCATAGCTGAAGCACATTTTGAACATTGTGGCAATGGGGTCTAAACCCCCATCATCCCAGTGACCAAAAGGTAAGTGTGGGGTCCATAGCTGAAGCACAGTTTGAACATTGTGGCAATGGGGTCTAAACCCCCATCATCACAGTGACCAAAATGTAAGTGTGGGGTCCATAGCTGAAGCACATTTTGAACATTGTGGCAATGGGGTCTAAACCCCCATCATCACAGGGGTCCATAGCTGAAGCACATTTTGAACATTGTGGCAATGGGGTCTAAACCCCCATCATCACAGTGACCAAAAGGTAAGTGTGGGGTCCATAGCTGAAGCACAGTTTGAACATTGTGGCAATGGGGTCTAAACCCCCATCATCACAGTGACCAAAATGTAAGTGTGGGGTCCATAGCTGAAGCACATTTTGAACACCGTGGCAATGGGGTCTAAACCCCCATCATCACAGTGACCAAAAGGTAAGTGTGGGGTCCATAGCTGAAGCACAGTTTGAACACTGTGGCAATGGGGTCTAAACCCCCATCATCACAGTGACCAAAATGTAAGTGTGGGGTCCATAGCTGAAGCACATTTTGAACATTGTGGCAATGGGGTCTAAACCCCCATCATCACAGTGACCAAAAGGTAAGTGTGGGGTCCATAGCTGAAGCACAGTTTGAACATTGTGGCAATGGGGTCTAAACCCCCATCATCACAGTGACCAAAATGTAAGTGTGGGGTCCATAGCTAAAGCACATTTTGAACACTGTGGCAATAGGGTCTAAACCCTCATCATCACAGTGACCAAAATGTAAGTGTGGGGTCCATAGCTGAAGCACATTTTGAACACTGTGTAAGTGTGGGGTCCATAGCTGAAGCACATTTTGAACACTGTGGCAATGGGGTCTAAACCCCCATCATCACAGTGACCAAAAGGTAAGTGTTGTCATGGAAAAAGCTGCAACTGCCAAACAGCATGGATGATCCCTGGTCACAGAACAACAAATACATCAGTGGCAAAGTAGTGCTTGTGTCCCATAGCAACATACATTGGGTGAGGCAAACAGTGCAGTGCCAATAAGATATACCTTTGGCCATGTGCAGACAAACATCACCCATGGGGGCTGATATTGGCAACATTCCTCAATAACACAATGACAGAAGTGACCATCATAATGCAGCCCCACATATCTGCACCAATGGATACACAAATGTAGATATCCTTTGGAGACTGTAGATGTCAGGTGAACAAATACCATACCATGGCAGCAAAGGGACATACAAACCATGATCATTGTGCTGACTGATGACCTAGGAGTCCCAGGGACAGCAGGAGAAAGCCAACAAACAACATACAGCCAATGGCACACTAAAGATATGCCAATGCAGTGGTGCAGATGCACAAACACAAACAGGCAGCCTCACACTGCAGATCAAACACAACAGGTGATGGGGGGGGGGTGTGCCAGTGTCCCCAGGCAACCACACAACACATGAGGAGGCCTGAATCACAATTACACAGATGTGTATACAGTGCCACACAAACGTAACTCATGGATCGGATCCCCCTATGTGGGCAAACAGGCATTGTTAGATGAGAGGGAACCCAAATTACACATGTCACACAAGCTTGTCGGAACAGCAAATAACACAGCAAGAGACAGACCCACCACAGCACTACCCCCAGGGACCCCACATCATGTTGACCGTGGCCTGCATGATAATCCCACTGTGATGACAAAGCTAGATGTCGTTCACACTGTGAACCACAGTCATGTGTCCTGAGCAACAAACTACCATCACACCTACACAAGCACAAATCAATCAGCACGGCCTGTCAGCCAAGGCCAACATGAAGGTAGGGGTCTAGCCGTGCAACAACTCTCATTTGCACACACTCAACACCACACACCTTGATCTCCACCAATGTGCAGCAGTGAAGCTCACATGGACTGGTGACATTGCACATGCACCCATGACAATCCCAGGGGTGGTTGTGGGAACTAAGGTGCAGAAACCCATCACACCTGGCCAGTCAACAAGACTCGTGAATGTCTGACACACTGCACAGTACGCTGTACATGGGCATGACGAGAAATCCACCACAATCAATGTGATCCCGGACACAGTCACACACCAATGAAGAAGTCAAGGTCACCCACAAAGAACACACATAGACAACTTACAACATTGCAGCTCTGACCCAGAGGAGTGGCAGCAGTCACACACACAATGTGTCACAATCACTGAAAGCTAACACAAACTGTAAATTACATGACTTGTGTAACCAACAAGTGCCAAGGGGAATCCTGACTGTGTCTCATCTGCGTTTGCCCAAAACTCAGCCCTGACAGCAAACACACCTATGGATGACACCCTGATGACCAGTAATGTGCCATGCACCCACATCCCAGAGAACCCAGTGCGAAGATTTGGGTGGTACATAGGTCAACTCAGCAAGCATCACAAACAGGAACATCACTAGGGATCCCAGCCTGTGTTGCAAAACGGAAGTGAACACACACAGACATGCTCACACAACACACACCTTGGGCTCAGGCAATGTCACGGAATTACACACTGCCATGAGGGCACTCCACTCCTGTGTAAGGAAAGCTGTGCCATACGTTGTCTCTGCAGGGCCCTATCATATCAGCAGTACACTTGGTCACTCAGTCAACAATTAGCACAGAATGAAGGCTCTCGTCACATCAGCCTGGTCATGGGAGTGTCACCGACACCATCTGCACAGATCCAACACACATGTATAGCAAGTTGCACTGATCACACAGATGAGTCCTTCCACATTGATGCCCAAACTTGCATGTTCAGTGGAGATGGTCACACGGTCAGGGAAATAGACAAATTGAACAATGGCAAGCACAACAGATGTGCAGGGGTGTAAGCCACAGATGTGATATTGCAAATAAAAGTAGGAAATCCCATTGCCAAATATTGAAAACATGACACCCTCATATTGCTGCAAAGGATGACATGGATACACACCAGGATAGGACACATTCCCCCTGGACCACATGGGGTCCTGCACAGTAACACTTCATTTCCCTGATATCAAAAATCACCATCAGTGCAGCAAGGGCACGGTTAGCAACATCAACATCATGTACATCAGAAGCAAAACCACTAGAGAACAGAAAGTAGCTTTATTCAGCATTTGTGTGTGAAGAAGTGAAAGTCCAGAAATATAACAAAGGCCAATGGCCAGTCCATAACAAGAGTCCAAACAGGGTGACAGTGCCAGATGTCACCCTTTGCATGCCTGCACAGCTACACATCAGGGACATTCCCCTCGGAGGGGCATACGGGGGGGCAGGCCAGGCACCGCAGGGACAGGATCAGGGCTCACCAGAAGGAGGCAGGGAAGGGGTGGTGGGTGCTGGAGAGTCACTGACAACTGCAGTGGAGGTGTCTGACATGGTGTGTGCCGTCACAACTGGGGGACTTGAGTCAGATGGTGTTGGTGCCGGCACAACTGCAGTGGGCCGTGCAGATGGAGTGGACAGGTTCCCCACTGCAGTGCCCAAGTCAGACAGGGTGGTAGTGGACTCCACTGCAGTGCCTATCTCCAGGGGAGTAGAATGGGGTTCAGGTAAGGTGGGCAGGACAGAGGGGGAGGACACGCTCTCCACACCAGTGGCACAAACAAGCGCAGCGGGGGTGTGTTGCTGGAAGAGCAAGTGGTAGGGGGAGAAGGCTGGATCATTTTGGGGATGGTGTATCTGTGGGTGGGGGAACCTGGGGCAGGGTGTGGTGGGGGAACCTGTGGAGTGGGGGCCTGAGGGATGGAGGAAGGAGACTTGGTGGTTGAGCTGCAGGGTGGCGGCGGGGTCTTGCTCTTCCGGGTCCGGGGGGACTTGCGGATGGGGGCCTCAGTCTGTCTGCACCTGGGGGAGGGTGTCCGGGGGTGAGGGGCACTCCCCTCTGTGTGGGTGGACTTCCTCTTCCCCCTGTATGCTGGATCAGCTGGATTGGAGGGGAAGAGGCCGAGGTCACAGAGGAAGATCTGCTGTGTAGGTGGGGTTGCAGGTGAGGCAAGGGAAGGGGCCTTGGAGGGAGAGGTATCGGAGGACTGCGGAGTGACTGTGGATGCCTGTGTGTGTGTATGTACCCCATCCCCTGTGGGTATGGTATCAGTCCCCTGAGGATGCCTGCGTGCATGTCTTGTTTTTGTAGTGGGTGTGTCTGTGCTGCTCATGTCTGTGTGTTTGGGTGAATGTGCAGGTGTGCATGTGCTTGGGACAGGTAGGGTACCAGGAAGTGTGGATGGGGCAGATGTAGGAGGGGTGAGGGACTGTTGGAGGAGGGACACTGCTGCCGTCAGGGAGGAGTCCATGGACCTATTGCTCCTCTGTAGGGCAGACATGCCCGATGAGATGCCCTCCATAAACGACACCAGCTGAGTCCACAGAGTGGTGTGGGCATGGAGGACACTCAGCATTGCTGTCTGCCCTACATGGAGCTGGCGAAGGAGGTACACAGACTCCTCACTCAGGGCAGCAGGGGACACAGGGGCAGAGGCTGCGGTGCCTGGCACGAAGGAGACACGCTCCCGCACACGGGAGCCTCCACGGACCTCTGGAATGGGAGCCGATGGGAGGGCGGTGGTGGTGGTGGCGGGGACAGCAATAGTAGCTGGGGTGTGGTGGCTGCTGACACCTGCCTCCACAAGGGAGTCATCCTCCGAGCTGCTGTGGTCCTCAGCTGAGGTGGATGGTGCTGAGGACTCCTCGGTGTGGCTCCCCTCGCCCTCCGTGCCACTGGGTCCCTCCGACCACTCATCGGCTGCTGACCCAGTCTGGCTCAGCGGCTCCTCCTGGTCCGTGGAGCTGTCCCCTCCTGTGGCCGTGGATGTATCTGCAAACAATTAGGGAAACAGACAGACATCAGTCACCGGCACTGACCGCACAAAACCACAGTATGTACAGCACATTACAGAGCAAGCCCTGGCATCCTTAGTTGAACATTGCCAAAAGTGCCCAAACAGAGTAGGAGAAGCCAATTGTCAGTCTGATGGTCAACCATGGCACTAACATCCCTCCTGGCCTTGCACCCATCGGTCTGGTGTCTGTCGGATGGCAATACACCAGTGTGGACACATGCACCACCTACACAGTAGTTGGACAGTGCAGAGAACACGGTGAAGTATGTGAACATGCACACATCACAACTCTTGCCACTGAGTCAGTACAGGTGTCCGGATAAAGGGATGGCCAGAGTCTATTTTGAAATGCATGTGATGCATACCAGCACCAGACACCATGATGCACCCATGTCCTGATAGTCAATGCCACAATGGGGTGCATGTAGCACATGTCACTCCCCTGCAGGATCACTCTTAGGAAGTTTAACGCCATGGCACAGGCATGCCTGCAAAGTCATACATCACTGTCTCCAGTCACATGTGCAGGGCAGCCAGACAACGACAGTCTGCACTGTGTCACAATCCTAGGTCATGGGGAATGCAAGTCCAGTAGCTGACAAGTGCACATGTCCATCCCCCACAAACCACATCATCTGAACTCTCATTTGTCCACGTCATACCAATTGGACATATGGGAGACATGAAACACAACCCTCGGAACATGAGCACCTCACAATCTGCTGTGAATGGGAAACAGCTGCCTGAACTGCACAGTCGCATACCCCAGTATGCACGGTCAAGTGATCAAACACCTATATGTCACACAAGTATCGTCTCCTATGGTCACATCTCCGGTGGCATGCTGAGCCCTAACCGATAAACACCACAGTAGTCCTGACAACAAAGCCACAGCACAATGACACAGAGGCAGACACCTGAGGGAACATTTCACTGAGCACAACGTCTCAGCTGATACACGGGAGTGGGAGTACAGAGTGTATTGTATGGCCTGGAGTAGGCATGACTGTCCTGCTCCACGTGAAAGAGGGATGAGCCCTGGACAGTAGGCAGGTGGCTAAGCATGTGTGACACACTTGATATACATACTCCTGAGGCCCAAACATTGTTCACAACCGCAGCATGGGTGTGTGCCAAATACCCCAGGCACATGTGGTGAATCAGATCAGCAATTGGACCACATATCAAAGTAACACGCAGATTACATGTCAGAACCCAGGCATTGTGTAAGCAATGGACCCACCCATGAAGCCCACCACAGAGTTACGGGTACAAATGCTGTCCCCCACTTTGAGCTAAGCAATATGCAAGGACACAGTACCCAAGTGACACAATTTCCTGACTGTAAGGGCCACACCTGGGTATCAGATGAGGAGTGGGCAGTGCACAATTGAGGGACATGGGTCCTGGACCCCATAACTGATGTACTGTTGAAGTTTAACCAGGCCAGAGGAGGGCACATAGCATGTCAGACAAAGCTCACAGTGCAGTCATGGACTCACCCCCTCCTTGCTGCAGTCTGCCCTTCAGCTGCCCATCCAGATCAGGGAAGACCACTGCCAGGATCCTGAGCATGTGGGGGGTCAAGGTCCGGTGTCCGCCCCTCCTGCGAGGAGGCGACAGCTTCAGCTGGACCCTTGCGATCCTCCGGGTCCAGCCCCGAAGGTCCTGCCACCTCTTCTGGCAGTTGCGGATCCGGCGCTTGTAGACCCCCACAGACCTTACTGCCCGGGCGATGTCCAGCCATATTTCCTGCTTCTGGTGGGCATCAACCTGTGAGGATGAAAAAGTGTAAAGGCCATTACTACACATACAACAAATCCGTGCATCACACATTTGGATATACATGTCTCAATCACAGGGGCACATGTTGTACACGGGCAGTGCAAGGATGGCTATGAACAGTTTGCCAGCAGTTACTACATGGTATCATTGCCTGGGAAGTCAAACCTTGTTTAAATGCACTGTTACTGCACTATACCTGTTCAGTGCATGTAACTACACACTATGGGGGGTGAGAACTACTCAGTGAGCCTGCTAGCCAGTGGCGTGCAGACTGTAAGTCTGGCTAGTCAGACAACATGCACATTTGTAAGGCAGTGGACAGCACACTCACCTGCTCCCCTGGTTTCCCATACAGCTTGCTGTACTGTGGAAGGAGGCTGTCCAGCAGGGCCTGGTTCTCCTCAGTGCTGAAGGCTGGGGCTCTCTCCACAGTACGTGCCATTGCAGGATCCAGAGGATGCAGAGACAGCAGCAGTGGTGGTGGCAGATGTCGTCCTGGAGCATGTAGTGCAGGCAAGTGAGCTCTCAGGGGAACAGCCAGCATTATATGTGTGCTGCAGAGGCAGATACTGTCCCATGTGTCCAAAGTGATAGGTCCAAGTCGTTTGCATCTTCTGAATCTGGCCAATCCATGGAATTGCACCACTTACACACGTCCACAGCATCCTTCAAAAGTTCAACTTCATGACACCCATGCATTTGCAACATTGTTGTGGGTGGCCAACTGAATTCACAGCATCAGACTCGCTAAACTTTCGAAAACGCGTCCGTTGCCATGCCAGGCCATAGCCAATGCGTGCGCACCGATCGGTCCATTGCTGTACAACGCGTATTCCGGGTACAACGCGTACCCGCTCACAACAGATGCAATGGGCCGGCCGGGCACACCGATCGGTCCATTGCTGTACAACGCGTATTCCGGGTACAACGCGTACCCGCACACAACAGATGCAATGGGCCGGCCGGGCGCACCGATCGGTCCATTGCTGTCCAACGCGTACCCGCTCACAACAGATGCAATGGGCCGGCCGGGCACACCGATCGGTCCATTGCTGTACAACGGGTACCCGCTCACAACAGATGCAATGGGCCGGCCGGGCACACCGATCGGTCCATTGCTGTACAACGCGTATTTCGAGTACAACACGTACCCGCTCACAACAGATGCAATGGGCCGGCCGGGCACACCGATCGGTCCATTGCTGTACAACGCGTATTCCGGGTACAACGCGTACCCGCACACAACAGATGCAATGGGCCGGCCGGGCACACCGATCGGTCCATTGCTGTACAACGCGTATTCCGGGTACAACGCGTACCCGCACACAACAGATGCAATGGGCCGGCCGGGCACACCGATCGGTCCATTGCTGTACAACGCGTATTCCGGGTACAACGCGTACCCGCACACAACAGATGCAATGGGCCGGCCGGGCACACCGATCGGTCCATTGCTGTACAACGCGTATTCTGGGTACAACGCATACCCACACACAACAGATGCAATGGGCCGTCCGGGCGCACCGATCGGTCCATTGCTGTACGACACGTATTCCGGGTACAACGCGTACCCGCACACAACAGATGCAATGGACAGTGCGTGCACACCGATCGGTCCATTGCTGTACAACGCGTATTCCGGGTACAACGCGTACCCGCACACAACAGATGCAATGGCCAGTGCGTGCACACCGATCGGTCCATTGCTGTACAACGCGTACTCCGGGTACAACGCGTACCCGCACACAACAGATGCAATGGCCAGTGCGTGCACACCGATCGGTCCATTGCTGTACAACGCGTACTCCGGGTACAACGCGTACCCGCACACAACAGATGCAATGGGCCAGTGCGTGCACACCGATCGGTCCATTGCTGTACAACGCGTATTCCGGGTACAACGCGTACCCGCACACAACAGATGCAATGGACAGTGCGTGCACACCGATCGGTCCATTGCTGTACAACGCGTATTCCGGGTACAACGCGTACCCGCACACAACAGATGCAATGGCCAGTGCGTGCACACCGATCGGTCCATTGCTGTACAGCGCGTATTCCGGGTACAACGCGTACCCGCACACAACAGATGCAATGGCCAGTGCGTGCACACCGATCGGTCCATTGCTGTACAACGCGTATTCTGGGTACAACGCGTACCCGCACACAACAGATGCAATGGGCCGTGCGGGCACACCGATCGGTCCATTGCTGTACAACGCGTACCTGTACAGGTCAGTCGCATATGTCACCATGCTTGTCACTGGTGAACGTATGCCAGCCACATATACCTGCCAGAGACCCAGGGGCACACCTACAACACCACACCCAGTCCACACTGTTTCCTAAGGCATGTAAGGCTGCATTACCTTTTCTGTGTATGGGGGTTAACATGTGGTTTCTGTGGTGGCACTTGTGGGCAGCCACACCCAGGCTGTGCATGTGTTAATGGGGACAGGGTCCTTTGTGTGTTGTGCACATGACCACTGTGATGTGCAACAGTTCATTTCGGAGCATGTGGCATGGTCACATTTCCAGGTTGTGTATGTGTCTGACATGTCACATACCACCTGGGTCCCATGGGGGAAGGCATGTACGTCACAGGGTGACCCATTGCCACAATAGTGATGTCCCTCCACAGTCTGTGTGCATGTTGTGTTTCCGATGTCTCTGATTCCATGTGCACGATGGGAGACAGTCTCCACATCAACGTTGTTTGTGCATGGACTTTGATGTTGTGCGTCACTGGCGTCCATGTCTGTCCTGCGTAGGCGACAGGGGCCACTACCTGTGGGAGTCATGTTTGTTTTTCTGACGTGTACATGATACGCCATGTAATGCCAGTGTCCATGTGGCAAGACAGGGTCACTGGGAATCTACCTATCAATGAGCTGTGATGCCTGTGGCGCATCTATCCAGACATGTCACTGTGGTGTGTGTGTGGAACTTGACAGCAGTAAATGGGTACTGTGACACAGCCTAATGGTTTCCCATTGCACAACCTGGAACCTGTTGTCCACACATGTTGTACTGAGTAGTCAGATGAATGCCATGTAGGTGCGAGTTATGTGCGAACAGAACGGCACACACATCAAGTACTTGTGTCTCGTAATGATGTATCATGTGAAATTGAGTATGGTGAATGGCACATATGTGGGGTGACTGACAATCTTTCTTTCCTCAACCTATGCACTGCAGGGCTCCAGCTGTCCATAGACCATTCCCTGACCTGGCAACGATGGTGGAACGTGACAGCATCCGACGGTACCGCTTCACCAGGCAGCTGATTGAGGATTTGGCAGTGCGCTCATTTGCAATCTGGCCGGCCGTACCCTACGGCGCTGACCCCCAAGGTGAAGGTAATGGCAGCCCTACACTTCTTTGCCACCGGTACCTTTCAACACACTGTGGCGACTGCCGGTGGGATGTCACAGACTATGTTCAGCCGTGTGCTACGCGATGTTTTGGAGGCAATGTTGAGATGCCTGAACCAGTACATCTATTTCCCTACACGTCAACAACTCACTGATGTCAAGAGTGACTTCTTTGCCCTGGGGAGGATGCCACATGTCATTGGCTCCATTGATGGGACACATGTGGCTTTGGTACCACCACAGGCACATGAGCAGGCATACCGGAACCGGAAACATTACCATTCGATCAATGCTCTGGTGGTATGTCTTGCAGATATGACCATCACACATGTGTGTGCCCGTTTCCCTGGTTCAGCACACGATGCCTACGTGATGAGGAGTAGTCGCATCCCGAGGATGATGGCACAGATGCAGAACCAGCGTGCCTGGCTTGTCGGTGTGTACTGACTTTGTACCATTGTGTGTGTTCTGCTCTGTAGTATGTCGCCCACTTTCCCTACTCAGCTAATGTGCACTTGTCTGTCCGTAGGTGACTCCAGATACCCCAACATGCCGTGGTTGCTGACACCCCTCAGGAACCCTGTGACACCAGCCCAGATGCGCTACAATGAGGCACATGGTCGGACCAGGAGAGTGATTGAGCGGACCTTTGGTCTCCTGAAGAGCCGCTTCCTCTGCCTGGACAAGACAGGAGGGGCCCTCCCATATGCCCCAGCAAAGGTGTGCAAGATTGTCATCGTCTGCTGCATGCTACACAACCTGGCAGTGCGGAAGGAGTTGCCTCTCATCCTGGATGACGATGACCAACGTCCGCCACCTGTGGAGGATCCTGGCCTGGACCACGATGCCAGTGATGATGATGATGATGATGGTGATGTCCGCACACAGCTCATCACCAACTTCTTCAGCTGAATGTGAGTATCCAGGGAGATGTAATGTGAATGATGTGAGTTTGCATGATATGTGTGGGTGGTGCTCTGGTGCTGTTTGAGTGTGGCCATGTGCTACTTGACTGGATGCGTGCAGCAATGTGTCCTTACAGGTAGTCTGTACTCCCCAACAGTTTTGACATGCTAACTTGGTTTTGTGTAGTTGTCTTGTGACATGTATTGGGCATGAGTATTGCAGTTCTGTCCTGTTCTTCAGTGGTTTTAACTGTGTGTCATGTCTGTCCTTCACAGGGTGCTTACTGAGTACTTTGGTCAACTTGGATCCCCCGACACCATGATTCAGCTTTCAGGGTGGCAGCAGTAGTTTCCCTACAGGTGATGTGCCACACACCCCTGGACTTCATATCTTCTGCACTTGTTGACTGTGTGGCCACTGACACGTGGGTAAACCTTGCATTTGTAGTGGAAACAACATGTTGCAAATGTGTAATAAACCTGTGCTTCACTTTGGGATGTGCGTTGTCTGTGGTCACACATCTGACTGACATTTGCTTACTGCACCTGTGGGCTAGTTGACACAGACTCTGAGTAGGTGTGGTGTCTGTGCATTCCACAGTATTTCCTGGCAACATCACTGTAGGCGATGAGTCCGATGGCCCTGGTGTCTCTGTGTTGTGTAGCCCTAGTGGTGTGTCTCCCTCATATGTGTCACGTCACCATGACTCACATGACGGTGTTGTACTTGCTGTAGCAGTTAGCATACACAGTGTAATTTAGCAGATCATCATCACCATAACAGTATCCACATTTGAATAACAACAGAGGCAAGTATGGTGTAATAGTGATTTTATTTACAGAAGTGTGTGTGTGTATAGTGCACAGGATGGTGGGTGCTGTACATTGGGATTGTGATCCAAAGTTCCCAGATGAGTTGGAAGTCTTGGTAGCAGAAATGTCCTGAGTGTAGTCCACAGTCATATGATACATTAGTCCAACTTGAACTCCCCATGTCATGTGGGAGAGTTGTGTTGCATTCGACAGGGTGAAAAGTTTGCACACAAAGGAGATTTTCCGGAACAGGTGTTGGCTTCCTGGGGGATGTACGTGGCCATCAACCTCTCAGTTTTCCTTCCTCGGATGACCCCTCTTCTTTGGGGGGGGCCCTCACGTGCAGGCTGCGGCGGTGCAGGGGAGTCTCCGCCAGAGTCCTCCTCCCTCTCTGTGGCGGTGTCAGTTGTAGCAGCAGCAGATGTTGTGGGCACACAGGGAGGTGTGGCCATGTTGGTGCTAATCTGGCGGAGGCATGTCAATATGTCCCTATGCACCGCTGTGAGTTCTTGCAATGTGTCCCACTTGGACTCCATGCGAGACATGTGTGTCTCCACACGGGACATGTGGGAGTCCAAGCGGGCATGATGGGCAGCCTGCTGCTGTTGTATGTCCTTGAGGATCCCCACTACCTTTCTGACCTCTCCAGTGCTATCCTGGTACGCATCAGCGATGCGTGCCAGTTGTGGGTCATCATGCAGTCCAGACCCCTCTGCAAGCAGTGACCTATGTCTACCACCCCTCCCACCACCCCTGGCGACACGTGCAGGACCTGCGGTGGCACGCACAGGTGACCCAAGGCCTCCTTGGGGGTTGTTAGTGGTGTTGTTGTCCGTTGCTCCACGGTGGGCCTGGGACCCTGTGCTGTTATCATCGGTGGTCCTTGGTCTGTCCGTGTCGGCGGGGGTGGTAGGTGTGTTGGCAGTTGTTGGAGGGGTGGGTGCAGGGAGTGCAGATGTTGGTCCTGCTGGTGCTGCATGATGACTCACACCGGAGGTGCCAGGTAGGTCTTCGCCATCCGAGGAGGGCAGAGGCTGTTCCACACCAGTGAGCTCAGTGTCCCCCGGAGCCTGGGACAGGGACTCCTCCTCGCCTGCTGCTGCATCCCCATCATCATCACCTGTATTTGGATGAGACACACATTGTATGTTATGTTTCTACAGGCATCAATGGTTCACACACATGACAGTTGTGACTGTACCTCTGGATGCGGGCATGTACATTGCATTGTCCTAAGTTGTCACAGTAAGAGGTTGATATTGGTGTAGCACATTGTCCTGCATACCTGGGGCATTTCAATGTGAATGTTGAGGTGTGTGCATGGCCAGCATTGGTTGTATTTGGTGGACATCCGGCCATCCTTCTCCACCTAGCCCAGTTATCCCACCATGAAGCATGCCACCCTTGCAGTGGGTTCAGGTTGACTCTCAGGATGTCATTCAGTGGTGTTCTGCTGTATGTTGGTGCACAGTTCCCAGCAGGGCCTTGTGCTCCCCACAGCAGTACCCAGTGTCAGCCACCTTGTCAGTCCTTATCCACTCCCTGTGATGTGAGCATGGTTCAGAGTGGTGTTGATGGGCCAATTGTGAGGGTGAGCAATATCTGTGACTACAACTCCCATCATGCTATTGCCTACATCCCCCTTCCCAGCATGCCCGTACTTCCTTCCTTTTGAGTGGACTTCACTGTGTGTGAGTGTGACAGCAATGGCAAGATGGCTGTCAGTGTGGTCCTATTGTTTGTTGGTGCACAGTTCCCAGCAGGGCCTTGTGCTCCCCACAGCAGTACCCAGTGTCAGCCATCTTGTCAGTCCTTATCCACTCCCTGTGATGTGAGCATGGTTCAGAGTTGTGTAGATGGGCCAATTGTGTGGGTGAGCAATATCTGTGACTACAACTCCCATCATGCTATTGCCTACACCCCCCTTCCCAGCATGCCCGTACTTCCTTCCTTTTGACTCTGCTTCCCTGTGGGGTAGTGTGCCTGTGCTGACAGGAAGGCTGACAGTGTTGTCCTTGCGTTTGTTTGGCTACAAGTCCCAAGAGTGTCCCTGTGCTTCACACAGCATTACCCAGGGTGGTGGTTCTTTGTGGGATCTTCATTTGGTGTGTGAGGCATTGCATTCTCCCAGGTGGGTTATGTGGAGTTTGTGTTGAGGGGGTGTGTGAGGAGAGCTGCTTGTAACTATGGTCAGTGCTGTCAGTCCTCCTTCCCACCCAGCCAGATATGCCACCATGCAACGTGCTTGCATTGCAGGGAGTGCAAGTTGGCTTTCAGGATGTCAAGCAGTGGTGTTCTGCTGTTTCTTGGTGCACAGTTCCCAGCAGGGCCTTGTGCTCCCCACAGCAGTACCCAGTGTCAGCCATCTTGTCAGTCCTTATCCACTCCCTGTGATGTGAGCATGGTTCAGAGTGGTGTAGATGGGCCAATTGTGTGGGTGAGCAATATCTGTGACTACAACTCCCATCATGCTATTGCCTACACCCCCTTCCCAGCATGCCCATACTTCCTTCCTTTTGAGTGGACTTCACTGTGTGTGAGTGTGACAGCAATGGCAAGATGGCTGACCGTGTGGTCCTGTTGTTTGTTGGTGCACAGTTCCCAGCAGGGCCTTGTGCTCCCCACAGCAGTACCCAGTGTCAGCCATATTGTCAGTCCTTATCCACTCCCTGTGTTGTGAGCATGGTTCAGAGTGGTGTTGATGGTCCAAATGTGAGGCTGCCCATTATCTGTTACTACGAGTCCCATCATGCTCTTGGCTACACTGACTTCACCAGCATACACAGGATTCCTTCCTTTCTGTGAGCTTCTCTGTGAGGTGGTGTTCTAGTGGTGGCTAAATATCTGACAGTGTTTGTTAGTTAGATTTGTGTCACTGCCTAGCTCTATTTGGTATTGGGTTTGTACATGTCATGACACAGTTACATATCACTATGACATGGCATGTATTGTGTTTATCTGACTGACATACACTTCTTGGGATGATTATCTTTTGGTTGCTGTTGATTTGCTAGGGGTGCATGGTTTGACTGTCCCCTTGACAGTGATGTGTGTGTATTGGCACACAATATTGTATATATTAGTTGTGTACTCACGAGGCTCTGGGATGTTTGTTAGTCCATATACGCTCACTGGTGGTAGGATGGCCCGCACCTTCTCCTCCCAGGGCCTGAGGTATACTGGTTTGGCAGGAGGGCCACTGCCGGTGTGCTGGCTCAGGAGGTAATCCTTCTTCAGTAGGTCACTGACCCTCCTGCGCACATCATACCACCTGTTCTGGATGTCTTCCTTTGTGCGCAAACATGATGATTGTGCGTTCACCCTGTTGACGATCCTCGCCCACATCTTGGTTTTCTGTGCCATGGGGGTCTGTTGGACCAATGTGCCAAACAACTGTGGCTCTACCCTCAGGATCTCGTCTACCATGACTTCCAATTCACTATCTAGGAACTTTGGATTCTTCTTTAGGGGCATGGTGATGGGTGGTGATTGATGTGTGTGTGTGTGTGCAGGTGAGGGTGTGTGTGTGTAGGTTTTGCTGTGTGAGGGTGAGGGTGCTATTTGTTGAGGTGCTAATGGTGTGTGGCTTTTGTGTTGGATGAGCTGTGTGTGAGTCTGCTGTCTGCTGGTGTTCTGTGCTGGCAGGTCAGTGGAATTTGCAAAGGATCATGGTAGGGATTTTTGGCCTTTATGTAGGTGGAGTTGGGGGTGTGTTCTTGTTCCATTTCCCCCCCGTATTTATTGGCTTTGTCATTGCTTGTTTGGCCCTCTTTTTTTGTATTTTTTCATTTGTGATTATTGTGCATGTTGGAGTCGTTCTTCTGACCGAGTAGGACCTTGCAGTTATCTCGTGCGCGTCTCTCCGAGTCGTTCCCGCTGTGTTTCAGCTCGGTTTCATATGCGGCGTACGCGTCGGTCGCGGTGTATTGTGTTTGTTCAGCTGGGTTTTGTATGCGTGTCGGTCGTACGGCTTGGGCTCAGTGCGAATCGGTCTGCTTTTGCACCCATTGCATCGTACTGCGCGGGTCGGAGTTCGCGGGTACGTTTCGTTCGGGTTTCTTCCTGGTGCGTGTCGGTCGGTTCGATTCGCGTGGGTTTCTGGCCGGATAGCTTGTTTCCGTCCGGGTCGGTCGTGATTCACATGCATTTCATCGTACTTCCCAGGTCGGGCAACGCCGGTACGTGTCGGTCGGACTATTATCCCGTACCGAGTCGGTCGGTATTTTTTCCGGCCCGAATCGGATTCGGCCCCATAGTCATTTCTCTGATGTCCCTTACTCTGTCAGGCAGTTGGAGAGGTTTGGCTATGGTGTCGATGGAGTAGTCGCTGCCGTAGCCAAACCTAAGAAACTTCTGCAATTAAATCAGGCGGGCAGATCTCCACTGTGCAAAGCACTGCAACACAGGGGCAGAGATCTTTGCACATGGAATTTTCCGTTTTAGTTGTAAATTTAGGGGAGACAAAGGTAGTGGCCACAAAATGGCAGGGGTTAATGACATTTTTGGATGGGCTTAGGAATGGGGCATGCACATACAAAAACACACAAATTCACAAAAGCAACACCAGCATCTACTACAAATACTACTACTGGCAAAAAAAAGTATTAAATTCACACCAGTCAAGTCTTGGAGTAAGCCAAGAGACACATATGAAGAATCACTGATACGGCAACACACGCTCGTAGAACTCAATTAAAATAAGGAATAACACTAAAAGACATAGGAAAAAATAAGTAAATAAAAGGCAACATATTTTTATATTGAAAATAAGATATAATAAGACATAAATAATAAGATACAATAATAAATGTAAAAAATATAGAAAATTATATCTATTTAAAGGAAAAAAATGCATTGTAAAGACATTTTTTCACATATTTATTCAAACATTTCAGTCACATCCCCATCAACAGGTGGAACTAATTATTACAACAACCAATCACACACGGCTTTCTCACAAAAAAGCAACACACAGACCTAATAAAATTCCTTTCACTGTATCAGTAAATATCCTTGTCACATTTTCCCTAATTTTGAGGAATAATTTTTTGGAGGAAAGGAGAAAGGATTTACATATTTTGCATTTCCAGGGAAGCAGTCATTGCCAGATATCTATTGCTTTTCGCCTGAATCTTGACACAGTTGATATCTGGGAGCGGGAGCTCACTTACTCTACAGACTGCTCACAGTTAATCCTCAGGTGATAGCTAAGCATGTTAAAATACAGTTCTACTTGCCTGGCCACTGGTTCCTTCCAGAGGGTCAGCATGCATCATTATACGGGTGTGCCAGTTCATTTCCATTCTACAGTCACTTCCGGAAAGGCAACAGTTGGCAAATGTATTTTATGCCATAGACCGATTCCTGGGGGTATTAGGTGCCATTGACTGCACATATGTGGCATTTCAGCCACCGCAACACAGGGCACACATTTTTCACAAAAGACACCGCTCCCTCTCCATTAGCATGCAAGCTTCCTATAATGCCAGGGGCTGCTTCAGTGATGTGTACACTGCTTTCCTGGGAGCATATGACAGCTACCTTTATAGACAATCCACAATCAGCAATCGCACATCACTTTGATGCTGGGGATTTCAGTGACATGTAGCTAATAAGTTAAGTAGAAAGACCTTGTGCTCGCATTGAATTTTTTTAAATGTTTCTAGGGGACAGGCTCGCAAACATAGTTACTCATAACCTTTTCACAATATAATATACAGACATGATATTGAGTTTGAATGATCACATGTATATATCTAGTGGTCAATGCTGAATTTAACCAAAGCATGACACATATCACATTTCTTTGTTGAAGATAATGCTTGGTCTCCCACTGCAACTTCTCACACACGTCTGGCGTCCAATCACACAGATGCAACAGAGGTACAATGGAACACACAGATGTACATGGGGCAACATTGAACACACTTGTGGCATCTCCTTGAGTCTGATGCAGATGTTTTGATCAGATAGGGGATATTTCAGTACAGTTTCATAATAACCTTTTACTTGTTGCACAACATTGCATGTGAGGGGGCTTACATGTAGACCTTACCCCTGAACTACAGACCCATCCAGGTTTCCGGGTGGACCCAGAAAACAGGTCAGGGTCTGCAGGTGCAGGACATATTAGAGGACTCATACTTAACCTCAGCATATGGTTTGGGTGCTGTATCATTGTGGATGGGTACTGTTGATCAATGACGAAGGGTGGAATATCACACTGTCCACACATACAATGCTGAGATAGAACCAGTGCCACACCAAACAAGTACGTCTGGTGCCCCACCATGATGCTACAAACAATACGTTTATTGTCATATGCATACACATTCACATCACTTCCTCATCAAGCACATATCAGGAAACCAAATATCACTCACACACAATACATAGTCATGTTTATTTACTTGTGTTAGACCTTCATGAATGTAGATAAATATATTTAATGAATGGCAGGCACTTTTCTCTGGAGATCTCTTTACTTTAGTGCGAATATCTCTACCTACTGCTATGAACAGGAAGTGACAAACAGAAATAGGAAGAAGGCCATTCCTGAGCAATCATTTACCACAATACATCCACTCCATCCTTCTACTCCTATGGTAATCAAATCCCCCAAATTATGCAGAAGGTCCCCAGCTTTTCTGAGGAAGAATTGGAGAACATTTCAAGGGTGTCCTCTTACATCATCCTCAGCTATACAGGGAACTGTTGGACTTGGCCCTTTTTGGCCGGTTCACCCCTAAACTTTTTGCCTTGTCTGGAACCTGGTATTGGTGATTTTAGGCCTCTGGGCACTTTCGCACTGTGGTCCAGTGGAAAATGCGTGCGCTCTCTGTGTTACATTGGTGAGCTTGGCCTGCCCTCCCATAGGAATGCATGGGGGATTCCCTGATCAGTGTGTGTCAGTGGTAATTCCTGTTATGAGAGGAGCAGTATGGTCAAGTCTGGTATGTATGAAATTGTGTGAATAAATGCTGCGCAATGGTGTGCGCAGATTTATTATGACTGGTGTAGAAGTGCCACTTTTAGAAGTTGGCATTTATGTGTGCTCTGTGTCTGCCTGCCTGATGTGAATTGCATGTCTGGCTTGTGAGTGACAGGGGCTGGGAGGTGTGTGTGGCTCCAGGAGGGGCAGGGTGAGTCAGCACAGTGCTGAATAGAGAGATCTGCATGTAGATGAGGGGAGGAGGGCTGTGCCTTCCCTCCACAATGCTGGCTCCACCTCCTGTGGTGCGTCTGATGTCCCTGGCCTGTCCTGTGAAAGGAAGGAAGGAGTCATGTACACAAAGTGCTCCTGAACCAGTTGTATCTGGCTCCCCCAAACCCTGCACCTTTAGACAGAGGAAATTGTGATATAAATATAGGGGCTGTGACCCCATGAAAATGTTCAGTTCCTGTTCTGTTCCTGACGGAGGGGGGCTTGCTGCTGCTGGGGCCCAGGAGGAACCGCCATGAGGGCTGCCTCCCCTGCTGGAGGGCCCTGTGTGCTGGCCCCTGGGCCCAGCTATGCCCCTAAAACCTCTCCTGGACTTTTCCTAAAGGAGCTGTGGCTCCTAGCCCCTGGGAGCGCTATATTTGATTCCCCCAGGAGAGAGGAGCACTGGAGCTTTGCAGCACTGGGCTGCACATCGCGGCTAAGAGGGAATCCCCAACGTAGGGACTCCCCCATTGTGCCCTTTGCGGGTGCCCACCCTGCTTATTTCGGTATTTCAGGAGCGGGAGCCCTCCCCGCTGTTCGTGTGCTTTAGCGGGTGCCTACCCCGCGGTATTGCCGCATTCTTGGTTTATGTTAACGGCGGGTGCCCACCCCGCCTTATGCTGCCTTAGCGGGAGCCCACCCCACGTTCTACTTTGAGAGAATCACCGCTGCGGCCCGGGCGAAAACAGGAAGCCAGGCAAGAGACGCCCGGATGTGGGCGGAGCCTCGGGGGAAGCCGGAAGCGCCGGAGATCCGTCCGGAGCCTAGCAGGCTCCATGGTAAAGTCCCGGGTCCCATGAGGGGGCCTGGGTGAAGTGAGGAGAAGTCTGTGGCCAGGAGGGGCTCCCGTGAGCTGAGGGAGCCCCGCGATGTCCAAGGAGAGCCGCCGATGTTGAGAGGCGGCCCCAGAAGAGAGGCGAGCCTCCACAGAGCCCCGCCGGTGCAGACAGCAGCAGAGCTCGTCAGGAGGACGGCCCGCAGCCCGGTGAGTGAAGAGGGCTGGGGGGGAAGAGGGGACCGAGGCACAAGTGCCGGTGCCTACCCCCTGAGCGGCCCCACATGGTAGAGGGCCGCTCCATCGTGGACATGTTTTGTTTTAGAGCCCGTGTGGCTCCAACGATGGGCATCATCTATTCATAGGGCCCCAGGAGAGGGGTCCAGAGGCACAGTGTAGCCCGGGTTCCGATGGCTGCTCCCAGCTGTCCTGCGAGTGTGCAGGCAGCTGCAACGATGGGGACCTTGTTGTTTGGAGAGCCCCAGCGAGGCCCATAGGGCACAGTTGTGCCAGGGCCCATTATGGATTCACAGCTGCGCCGCACCAGCGCGGGCATCTGCAACATTTTGGCGCAGTTTTGTTTATAGAGTCCCTGAGGGGGACAGACGGGTACAGTGGTGCCCAGGCCTCTAATTGCTTCACAGCTGCCCAGCAAGTAGTGGGCAGCTGCTACGTTTAGGCCATTCTTTCTTTGGGGACATGTCTTTGAGTAAGGAGTGAGATGCATTCCTCTGTCCCATACTTTCACAGCTGCGCAGCACTTATTGCCAGCTGCAACGTTTAGGTTTGCGCAATTGCGCACCCTTGACTTCTGCTGCATTGGCAGCGAGCCCTGACTCTTGGACATAGGGCATTTGAGCCCCTTTTGAGATGGCCAGTTGGCCAGGGGGACAGTTAGGTTTATAGGGCGCCAGGCCCTAATGTGATTTATGTGCTGATGTGATTTTGGGTGCTAGGAAATGTAATTCATGTAGTATGATTTACGCACCCTGTATTATACCTCTAATGTGATTCATGATTATGAGGTTATATGCATACTGTGGTTTATGCATGTGAGATTATTCTCTACTGTGGTTTAGGTATGAGTTATTCCCTACTGCGGTTTATGTTAGTACGAGTTTATTTCCTAAGATGAGTTATACTTAGGAGGTTATGGTCTAATATGTTTAGGCTTATGAGGTTGGCGCAGAATATTTCTTGCCTGATAGGATACTGTGCATGATATGATTTATGTTACAGGATGATGCTGAGTATAGTGTTTGCCAGTAATTACTGGTTGTGTTCTACGTTTATGATATGTCTTACATTTACTATTTTTACTAAGTGATGATTCTGACAGTGGTCCATGTGGCCCTGTCATGTGTATATAATACCCTGTAAATATTGCCCAGTGCCAGTTGGCACAGTGTATATTGTGTGATTACCATCTAATGTGTTTTATGATAATACAAAGGCTATTTTTTATATAACCTTGTGTGGAGTTCCTTTTTGTGGTGTGCCTAGTCTGTTGTTGCTGTGTGTGTGTTGCGCAAACGCTTTACACATTGCCACCGGGATAAGCCTGACTGCTCGTGCCAAGCTACCAAGGGGTGAGCAGGGGTTATCTTTGGCGTGTAACTCCCTCGCCCTGACTAGAGTGGTGGTTTCTGCCTGGCTTGGCGCAAGCCTTAGCCAACCAGAAATCCCATTTCTAACATTGGTTGTCAGCTGTGAGGATAGGACTTGCGTTTGCTCAAAACCGCAGCGACAACTGGTAGCACTACAGGCTCTGCATTTTAGATAGTCACATGTTGGGGATTATTGTCTCTGAGTTTGTTTTAAGTGTCATTTCTTTTTGAAATGTGTTTTATTGTTGCACTATGAGTTGGGTGTCCTGCCAAGGACAGAAACCAGAGAATCTGGAGGAGTGTGACTGCCCTTGTGCCATCGTGCTATTTCTTGGGTTGGCCTGAAGCTGAAGGAGTTGACTGCCCCTGTGCTGTCTGCTATTTCTAGGGTTGGCCTACAGTGGTAACTTAATTGGCATGGAGTAACTAGCTCGGGAGGGTAGATTATCCCCTAAGTGCAGTGTTAGTTTCTGGAATTCCCAGTAAGGATGGGATCCAGTGGTGGCAGCAATATGTAGTCCAGTGCAGGAAGTCCCATTCCCAGTTCCCATAGTATGGTACCTGGTTCCCGGTTAAGAGGGGGGACAGGTTGAGTTTCAGGGGCAGTAAGATGCTGTCTCACCAGTCTTGTGGGGGGAGTGTGGATGAATGTTGTGATGCACTGGACGTTTGGGTGATTGGTTAGCAAGGTAAATGGTGTTAAAGGGCTCTTCAATCTGTGCTGTCAGAGAGAACCTGCCCCGTAATTGTTTTCCGGAGTCGCGTCAGCATCCGTTGGAGTGTGTGAGTTCTTTGATTCTAGGGAGCTTGCATTGGGAGTGACCCTAGAAGAATGGTGCCGGTATCTCCACAACCCTTGCGGCGGAGATGGTTCAGAGTAGCCCAGCTAGGTACCCTTATTGTGAGGAGGTTGTGTGGCCTCACGCCCAAACTCGCTGAAGCGGGCGTGAGACTGGGTCGTATTCCGAACCCCAACCTCGGTCTCCAGTACTGGATGGTTCTTAGAGGGAACACCAGGTAGGGAGCCTAGTCTGTCCTGTTGGACTGTTCTTCGAGGGGGATCTCCCTTGTTAGGTGAGCTGGGAGTGTCTGTAATCAGGCCTCCATCAGTTCTAGTGTCTGGCAGTACCGCTCCAGTTGGGAGGGTGCAGAAGTCCAGAGTGAGGGGTGAGAGGGGGAAAGAGTCCCCAGTGGAAGAACCAGTGGGTCAGGGGCCAGCCAGAAGGGCTGAGTTCCCATTGATTGGCCATGGTGACACCACTTCTGTCCTGGGGCATCTTCACGCACTGTCAGAGGGACAGGAGGTCGTGAGCTCTGCGCCAGGTTGCTGGGGCATCTTCACGCACTGTCAGAGGGACAGGAGGTCGTGAGCTCTGCGCCAGGCAGACTGTCACACGACACATTAGGTATGTGTCACCCTCAGGAAGTCCTGGTTCACCGGGCAATTGTCTGAACAAAGGGTACCGTCCCTGGGTTGGGGAGCCAGGTTCAGGTGTTTCCTGACCTGGACGGCAGGGCGACTGTAATCAGTGTCCTGGCCGGTTTGCCTTCTAGGGGTACCCCTGTGAACACAGGTGGGGTCCATCTTAAGTGAAGAGACCCTGTGTTTCCCAGAAGGGATGGTGCAGGCCTAGCCGGGATCTTTAGGGTCCCTGGCTGAATGTGGTAGTACTACCCTGAGAGCAGGTGGGGCCCATCTTAAATGAAGGGACCCTGCTCTACAGTGGGAGGGTGCAGAACTCTGGAAGGGGGTGCAGAGGGAGGGAGTCCTCGCCTCTGACCCCGGTGCATCCGGTGAATGTGGATCCCAGGTGGTAGACCAGTTGATGGAGCGAGGTCCTGAACTGGTGGGAGAGTTGTGTTCTGGTGGGTGCTTCCCCTGGGAGGGTGCGTAACCCCAGAAGTAGAGGTAGGGTGAGGAGACACTTTGCCCGTGACCTCTGGTCAGCATGAGGGTGCGGACCCTAGGTTGAAGGATCAGTGGTAGTTTGAAACTACACTGAGAGAGTGGAGAATGGCTATTGTATGCCAGGGGTTACTGCCCCCCACTCTGTGGATTGGCAAGGACCAGTGACGTCTAGGTGGCCTAGGGCCTGGTCCTGGCCGTGTACAACTAGGAAGTACCAGTGGGGTAGCCTAGTTGGTCCTGAGAGTTCTTTTTCAGAGGGAACCACATGGGTTCAGAGTGGCGTAGAACCGGAGGGTGTCCCTGCAGTGCGGGCCCGCGTCCGTGTTCTATCGCCCCAAGCAGGGAAGCCCTTCACAGTGGTGATTGGTCTGCCCTGCGTTTTGGCTGGAAGGGGGTTGTGTTGGACTTGGCCCTTTTTAGCCGGTTCACCCCTAAACTTTTTGCCTTGTCTGGAACCTGGTATTGGTGATGTTAGGCCTCTGGGCACTTTCGCACTGTGGTCCAGTGGAAAGTGCGTGCGCTCTCTGTGTTACATTGGTGAGCTTGGCCTGCCCTCCCATAGGAATGCATGGGGGATTCCCTGATCAGTGTGTGTCAGTGGTAATTCCTGTTGTGAGAGGAGCAGTATGGTCAAGTCTGGTATGTATGAAATTGTGTGAATAAATGCTGCGCAATGGTGTGCGCAGATTTATTATGACTGGTGTAGAAATGCCACTTTTAGAAGTTGGCATTTATGTATGCTCTGTGTCTGCCTGCCTGATGTGAATTGCATGTCTGGCTTGTGAGTGACAGGGGCTGGGAGGTGTGTGTGGCTCCAGGAGGGGCAGGGCGAGTCAGCACAGTGCTGAATAGAGAGATCTGCATGTAGATGAGGGGAGGAGTTGCACCTGGGTCTGAATAGGGCTGTGCCTTCCCTCCACAATGCTGGCTCCACCTCCTGTGGTGCATCTGATGTCCCTGGCCTGTCCTGTGAAAGGAAGGAAGGAGTCATGTACACAAAGTGCTCCTGAACCAGTTGTATCTGGTTCCCCCAAACCCTGCACCTTTAGACAGAGGAAATTGTGATATAAATATAGGGGCTGTGACCCCATGAAAATGTTCAGTTCCTGTTCTGTTCCTGACGGAGGGGGGCTTGCTGCTGCTGGGGCCCAGGAGGAACCGCCATGGGGGCTGCCTCCCTGCTGGAGGGCCCTGTGTGCTGGCCCCTGGGCCCAGCTATGACCCTAAAACCTCTCCTGGACTTTTCCTAAAGGAGCTGTGGCTCCTAGCCCCTGGGAGCGTTATATTTGATTCCCCCAGGAGAGAGGAGTGCTGGAGCTTTGCAGCGCTGGGCTGCACATCGCGGCTAAGAGGGAATCCCCAGCGTAGGGACTCCCCCGTTGTGCCCTTTGCGGGTGCCCACCCCGCTTATTTCGGTATTTCAGGAGCGGGAGCCCACCCCGCTGTTTGTGTGCTTTAGCGGGTGCCTACCCCGCGGTATTGCCGCATTCTTGGTTTATGTTAACAGCGGGTGCCCACCCCGCCTTATGCTGCCTTAGCGGGAGCCCACCCCGCGTTCTACTTTGAGAGAATCACCGCTGCGGCCCGGGCGAAAACAGGAAGCCAGGCAAGAGACGCCCGGACGTGGGCGGAGCCTCGGGGGAAGCCGGAAGCGCCAGAGATCCGTCCGGAGCCTAGCAGGCTCCATGGTAAAGTCCCGGGTCCCATGAGAGGGCCCGGGTGAAGTGAGGAGAAGTCTGTGGCCAGGAGGGGCTCCCGTGAGCTGAGGGAGCCCCGCGATGTCCAAGGAGAGCCGCCGATGTTGAGAGGCGGCCCCAGAAGAGAGGCGAGCCTCCACAGAGCCCCGCCGGCGCAGAGAGCAGCAGAGCTCGTCAGGAGGACGGCCCGCAGCCCGGTGAGTGAAGAGGGCTGGGGGGGAAGAGGGGACCGAGGCACAAGTGCTGGTGCCTACCCCCTGAGCGGCCCCACATGGTAGAGGGCCGCTCCATCGTGGGCATGTTTTGTTTTAGAGCCCGTGTGGCACCAACGATGGGCATCATCTATTCATAGGGCCCCAGGGGAGGGGTCCAGAGGCACAGTGGTGCCCGGGTTCCGATGGCTGCTCCCAGCTGTCCTGCGAGTGTGCAGGCAGCTGCAACGATGGGGACCTTGTTGTTTGGAGAGCCCCAGCGAGGCCCATAGGGCAAAGTTGTGCCAGGGCCCATTATGGATTCACAGCTGCGCCGCACCAGCGCGGGCAGCTGCAACATTTTGGCGCAGTTTTGTTTATAGAGTCCCTGAGGGGGACAGACGGGTACAGTGGTGCCCAGGCCTCTAGTCAGCTTCACAGCTGCCCAGCAAGTAGTGGGCAGCTGCTACATTTAGGCCATTCTTTCTTTGGGGACATGTCTGTTGAGTAAGGAGTGAGATGCATTCCTCTGCCCCATACTTTCACAGCTGGGCAGCACCTAGTGCCAGCTGCAACGTTTAGGTTTGCGCAATTGCGCACCCTTGACTTCTGCTGCATTGGCAGCGCGCCCTGACTCTTGGACATAGGGCATTTGAGCCCCTTTTGAGATGGCCAGTTGGCCAGGGGGACAGTTAGGTTTATAGGGCGCCAGGCCCTAATGTGATTTATGTGCTGATGTGATTTTGGGTGCTAGGAAATGTAATTCATGTAGTATGATTTACGCACCCTGTATTATACCTCTAATGTGATTCATGATTATGAGGTTATATGCATACTGTGGTTTATGCATGTGAGATTATTCTCTACTGTGGTTTAGGTATGAGTTATTCCCTACTGCGGTTTATGTTAGTACGAGTTTATTTCCTAAGGTGAGTTATACTTAGGAGGTTATGGTCTAATATGTTTAGGCTTATGAGGTTGGCGCAGAATATTTCTCGCCTGATAGGATACTGTGCATGATATGATTTATGTTACAGGATGATGCTGAGTATAGTGTTTGCCAGTAATTACTGGTTGTGTTCTACGTTTATGATATGTCTTACATTTACTATTTTTACTAAGTGATGATTCTGACAGTGGTCCATGTGGCCCTGTCATGTGTATATAATCCCCTGTAAATATTGCCCAGTGCCAGTTGGCACAGTGTTTATTGTGTGATTACCATCTAATGTGTTTTATGATGATACAAAGGCTATTTTTTATATAACCTTGTGTGGAGTTCCTTTTTGTGGTGTGCCTAGTCTGTTGTTGCTGTGTGTGTGTTGCGCAAACGCTTTACACATTGCCACCGGGATAAGCCTGACTGCTCGTGCCAAGCTACCAAGGGGGTGAGCAGGGGTTATCTTTGGCGTGTAACTCCCTCGCCCTGACTAGAGTGGTGGTTTCTGCCTGGCTTTGGCGCAAGCCTTAGCCAACCAGAGATCCCATTTCTAACAGGAACCAACTAGTTGAGTAATGTAGTGCATACCCATATCTTAAAAAACAACTCCATGTGCTGGAGTGCAGTGTCTGTCCACACTGGTAAAGGAAGGGAATGACGCAAATGGCAGCACTTCAACTGATACACTGCTCGGGAAGGTCCAGAGAAAGCACTAACCAACCCTACTTGTTTAGATGGACGCACTTTGAGCAGCAGAAAAGTGGGGAGTCTGATATGCATTTTTAAATATGAGTGCATACATCTGCTGAAGTGATGTCCAGTCACGTCTCCTGTTTATTGTGTTTTGTTTTTGTCCATCTTGGCTGTACCATTCATTGTCCTGTCAAATGGATTGATTGAATTAATGTATTTCTGTTGATACAAATATGAACTTTGAAAGGACAAGCATGCATGAAAATCTTACAGAAACATTGTGATATGACTTATCAACTTTCTATATCTTTTTCTATGTGTTTTGTACATACCATTTACGATCTGTATACTATAAATTATGGTATAATATGTAAATTGCACAATTACAAGGCAAAGGAGAGTAGTGGGCACATTTACTGTTGAAATATACTTGTCAAGTAATTGAATGTGTTTTTTTCCAACATATGCATTAGTACGACCTGGGCAAAGATGACTTAGTACCAGCAGCAGGGAGAGTGTACTTGCCTGGAGACTCACTTGCTCTGTTGCAAAATGACTATGGGTGCGGGGTGTTGGGCCCCCTGCCAGGGGGATGATGCCATTTGTGCAGTGGTGGCCGGCACAGATCAGGTGTGGTGGGGCAGGGAAGGGGGTAAATAAAAAATGAAATTAAACTTACCTCCTCGCCGCGTCCTTCTTGTCATCCCTCCGGCCAGAACAGGAAGCACCCAGGGTCCCCAAAGCCAATCACAACGATGCAATGCAGCGTTGTGATTGGTCTGAGCGCCGTGGCTTGGTGCTCAGATGGGGACTGGGGGCCTGGGCATGTTCTCCACCCAGACTGTAATGCAGCCTGGGTGGAGAACATGCTAAGTGCACATGAAAGTTTGGCCAGCCCAAGACGGCCAGCCAAACATTCTTGCGCACTTAGGGAGTGAAAAACACTTCTACCCTCCCCTGCTCTGACAGCAGAGCAGCCCCACCCCGCCTCGCAAAGCTGCCGCCCCCGCAACAGGAAAAAAATATAATGATAATAACATTGATTTATTATTCCTTACAGTGCTGAAAAGCAGTGAGGCGACGCTCCTCCGCATTAGCGGAGGAGCCGCCACTGCATTTGTGTTACGTGACAGTATTCTCCTCTGTCTCATACTCATATAACTCAACTTTCCCTTTACTCTTCTCTCCAGCTGCTGGATGCGAGAGGTCATTTGCACCTACGTCTTCAAAGACATTGGCTCAGTAGAAAAACATAAAGTAGAATTTGCAGAAATGGTTGTCACACATAAGCTAGATATGGCGTTTGTTACCAAAACATGGGTGGACGGATCATACGACCTGGATTTGGTTTTAGCCATTCCCACTGGCTACACGATTGTCAGAGCGAATCGAGTAGACAAGCGGGGCGGGGGTCTAGCTATTATCTGCATAGACAGCTTGTCAGGTAAGGGTTCCGCAACTGGAAGCAGTCCAGACTGTGAAGTTTTGTCATTCAGGCTTGCTTTAAATAAAAATGATACTTTCAAAGGCCTTTTGTTATATAGCCCCCCTGGCCCAAGAAACACTTTTGTGAATTCTATCAGTCCCTTCATTGAATCTAGCATTGATACAGATAATTTTTAGATTTTGGGGGATTTCAACTACCACTTAGAAAAACTGGAGGATTATGATACCTCCTCACTAGTCGACACTATGACCAGCTTCTCTCTGAGACAGATAGCTGAGCACGCTAGGCACGCCGCAGGACATACCTTAGATGGCATATTCACATCAAATCCATCCTTGAAGATCTCAGAGGTTCTGCCGATTATATGGTCAGACCATAAAGCCATAATGTTCTTGGTGAGCACTGCGCAACACCTCCCGCGACCTCATAACCCCGTTAGAGTATTGAAAGGTCGTGACTGGAGAAATATCGACCCCCTCGCACTACAAGTGTCCCTAACCAACTCAAAGCCCGACTTGACCACAGATGCAAACATGGGGGCCCTCAGGTTCTCTACCTGGATCAAAGCTGCAGTTGATCCTTTAGCCCCGGAAAAAACATTTTCCACTAGTTGGAAAAACCTTCAGAACCCTGGTTCTCCAACAAATTGAGAACCCAGAAACAAATATGCAGAAAGATGGAGAGACAGTGGAGAGCAAATTACGGCCTTTTGGAAAAAACTAAATATGCACAAACACTGTCTGACTACAAGAAACTGATAGTAGAAGAAAAAAGCAAGTACTTCTCAGCAAACATTTTGCAGGCTGAAAACTCCAGAAAAGAACTCTTTAGAACAGTGAAAAGCCTAGCTAAATTACCAGAGCCCCCAAGTACGGACAGCAGTGTCGAATTTTGCAATTCATTAGCATGTTTTTTTAAGGATAAGGTGGAGATTGTGTACAGGTCCTTTAGGGATAGAGATGTTGCTTCAAATGGAATCACATCAGCAGTCGCATCTCCCTCCCCATCCAACCTGTTTGTCTCCTTTTCCCCACCCAGTGTGTAACAGATATCACAGGTGGTTAGGACATCAAATTCTGGAGCTCCATCGAATTCATGCTCCCTAAGAATACCTCATCTTACTCCTGAACTTATCAGTGAACAATTGGGGGCCGTATTTCAAGAAATTACCAGCTCAGGTATATTTCCTGATGCCTGGAAAATAGCCTTGATCCTTCCACTTCTGAAAAAACCTAATCTGGATCCAGCTGATCCCAGCAGCTACAGACCAATATCCAGACTACCTTTTCCCGGCAAAGGTACTGGGAAAAAGTGCTAAACTTCCAACTCACAGCTTTTATCTCGTCCGCGGAACTTTTAGACCCCTCTCAATATGGCTTCCGGGAGGGGCATAGCACTGAGGCGGCTGAAGAGCTTAGAGCAATCATGGACACTGGTGGCAAGGCAGCCCTGATTTTATTAGATTTATCAGAGGTATTTGACACAGTGAACCATGATATACTGATCAAAAGGCTGTCAGATATAGGGTTAAAAGAGACAGCCCTCAAATTGATTAAATCATAGTTATCCAACAGTGTACAATTTGTTCAGACAGGAGCTTTCTCTTCGGAGCGATTCATGCTCCCCTGTGGGGTGCCACAGGGCTCTTCTCTAAGCCCCATGCTCTTCGACCTTTATGTTACCCCCCTGGCTAAAATTATCAGGCAGTTTGGTTTCTCAGCTGTCTCCTACGCAGATAATACGCAGCTAGTGGTGTCTATCTCAAGTGATGTGGATGAGACGGCAGATCAATTCAACTGCTGTTTAACCCAGGTGTATCAGTGGATGAGCTCCAACTGCCTAAAGTTGAATGGCGGAAAGACTGAGGTCCTCTTGTTGGGTACGGACACCTACTTTTGGTCACCTAGGTGGTAGCCAGCTAGTCTGGGAGATCTTCCAGTTCCAGTAACCATGGTGAAGAACCTAGGCTTCATATTTGACGACAATCTGACCTTTAAACACCAGATCAGCAATCTTATCTCTTCAATCTTCTTCATCTTAAAGATAATCAGGAAAGTGTATCCTTTTATACTGCCTAACACCCTGAAAACACTTGTGACAGCATTTGCCCTGTCTAGACTAGATTATGGCGATGCCCTTTATGTGGGCATTCAAACGCAGCACTTACTTAAGCTGCAACATCTTCAAAATGCGGTGGCCAGACTGCTGCTGGATATTTCTAAATCCCAGCCAATCTCCCGTGGACTGAGAACGTTACACTGGCTCCCAGTTGAAAAAAGGATAATATTTAAATCTCAATGCTTAGCATTTAAGGCATTGCACAGGGTTGGTCCCCAATACCTGAAGCACCACCTGACCTGGTATGTACCCTCCAGAAATTTAAGATCGTCACAGAGCAAACTCTTACAGACCCCTAGATTTAAGAAAGCTCGCTGAGGGGGGGGGGGGGGGAGAAGTTACATCCTGTGGACATCCAAAACATGGAACTCGCTCCTGGCTGACATAAAAACAGCCCAACACTGCTATCTTTTAGAAAGTTACTAAAGACATGGCTCTTTGCCAACTAAAACTATGCTCTTATTCTTTCTTTCGGCAACCTTTCTGGCTCACGTCGGCACTAGTGCCTAGACGCCCTTGGGCATTCGTGCGCTATACAAATGATAAAATGAAATCAAATCAGTAGCTGAGACAGAAGGGTCCACCCACAATGTCAGCATGAGTGACAGTAGCAGGTGAAATGCCAGCATATAGCATACGTCATTTGTAGAGTTATGTATGAGTCAACTATTTATATGATGTGGTTAAGTACTCTGTCGTATGACTATTTTAAGGTGTCATTTTTTGTGACAGCTTGTGAGAATTTGGGTTGTTGGTTGACTGGGGTGTGAGTCCTTGTCAAGCAACAGCAACAATCCCCTGCAGAGTGAACCACAAAAAGTCACTAAATTAACCTGTGCTTAATCCTGGGTAGCTTGGCACAAAAATCAGTCAGCCTTAACTTAGAGGCAATGTGTAAAGTATTTATGCAGTACACAAACAGTGATAAAGTGAAAACACAACACAAGAATAATCCCACATCAATTTAGAAAAATAGCGTACATTTTAATAAATTATTTGACACCAAAACGACAAAAATCCAATCAGTAGAACCGGAGTTAAGAATTTTTAAACATTTTAGTAAAATCTAACACCTAAAGATCAAAGTGCCAACAGAGGACATCTAGTTGCGCGAGACCGGGTCAAAGAAAAAAAATATGTCCGACCGCGATGGAGCGCAGTTCAGATAAAAGAAGTGGATTGGACCCGGTCAGGGCTTACCTTCAGACTTAAAAGAAATTTTGAGAAAAATGTTCTGAAAAAGTAAAGCTCAGCAGGGCAAGGCTGCAGGAGGTGTCCGAGGATAGAGCACCTTCGTCGGGGAGCCTCGGGTTGGAGCGCAGTGAAGATTTCTACATTCGGACTTAGGGCCTGATTTAGATTTCGTTAGACGGGTATCTTCGACACAGCAGTGACGAATATCCCATCCATTGAAATATGGATCCCATACGATATTATGGGATTTATATTTTGGTAAGTGGGATATCCATCACCATTGTGATGAAGCAACCCATCTGCCGAAATCTAAATCAGGCCCTCAGTCTCTTTTTTGGAAGTCGAAAATCTCCAGCGGGACGAGGCAGAAGGCTGTAGCTGAAGACAATTCCAGGGACCCCTTTTACGAAGGACCGGTGAACAGGATTTGCTGCTATGGAAAAGAACGTAGGGAGAAGCTGCAAAATCAATCCAACCATTGATGTTCCTCGTGCGGATAGGCGAGCAGGTTGGTCCTGGCTTCCTGGTCTCCTCCTGGTTCTCAGAAGTTTTTGGCCACAAATGTTCTGTCCTCAGTTTTGGGATTTGTCCATCTGGGCACCTTTAGCACCTCAACCAAGGGTCCTGGACTGGTGGGACACCACTTGGGGGTCCAGGACGCACTCAGGCTGTGTCCAGGTGTGGGTTCAAGATGGTGGGGGGCTTTTGTGTCCCTCTTGCTCTGAACAAGAGGTAAGCAAGCTAGCCCTTAAAGCAAGTCCTTGGAGTCACTCTGGTAGTCATTGGTTCAGGATAAGTTGTAGGACTCAACAGCAGGGCTGGCCTCTGAGGGTTCAAGGCATGCTCCAGGCAGCAAAGCAGTCCTTCCAAGTACAGCAAAGCAGTCTTGCAGAGTGCACATCAGGTCACAGCAGCTGGCAGTCTGTAGTCACAACGCCACCATTGGCAGAGGTTCTGGAGTGGTCTATGAAACAGCATTGGGATCTTGACAAATGTGTGACTACAGGGCGACGCTCCAGCTCCCACTCCGGGTTAGAAGATACTAACCAGATGTTTGAAGAAAAAGTCCTTTCGTCAAAATATCCATATGAAAAGTAAGGTATTTGCATGGTGCAATATTCAACACTTTGCTGTTTATTAACAAGATTGACAGACTGACCTTGACAGGGACTTGGAATTAGGAAGGGACTTGGAATTAGGATTTCATTGTCCTGACAAAGGCCATCAATCCTTAGTGGCGCAAGATGTTTTGCCGAAACATGTAGTCCAAAATCAGCTTGAGAGATAAAGCCCAGAAACCATCTACGCAGTTTTTAATCCAGTCTGGGGAACCCACAATTAAAGGATCAGAAACAATAGGATATCTCTAAGGCAGTTTTAATCCTATATCACCATAGATGATTGGATCCCTAGAAATATAGAATAGCGCTTGCTTCACCCCTGTTGAGGGCAACATAGGAAGTGTAATATCAGCCCAATGATGAAGCATGCCATGAATAGTGGGTGAGGGCATGTTTACCCCACAATAAGGGATTCCTTAAAGGGTAGCTTTATGTAGTTCCCTTTTCATCAACCCATAGATGTGTGTCATAAGAGGGTTATATTGCCATGTCGAATTGGCAGTTTAAAACAGCATTCAGGCTGCAATGGCAGGCCTGGGACATGTTTTAAAGTGTTACTTAAGTGGGTTGCACAATAAGTGCTGCAGGCCCATTAGAGTTAAACAACAGGCCCATTAGTAGCATTTAATTTACAGGCCCTGGGAATATGGTATACCACTCTACAAGGGACTTACAAGTGAATTAAATATGCCAATAAGGTGTAAGTCAATTGAACCATATTTAGGGGAATGAGCACAAGTACTTTAGTGCTGGCTAGCAGTGGTAATGTGCACAGAGTGCTAAGGCCAACAAAAATGAATTCAGCAAGAAAGTTGAAAGGTAAAGGCAAAAGGTTTGGGGTGACCCTGCAGAGAGGGCCAGGTTCAGTGCAGCTAATGTGAAAAAAGTATGGGGAGGGCTGTTACAGAATCTAAAATGTCAGACGTTCAAATTTCAAAATATTTGTATGATTGAAATTAAATATTTCTATAATAATGATATAATAAAAAATGTATTTAATTACAAAATATCATTTTACTCTTGCCGTCCTGGGGAATGAGAGCCATACAATGATGCTGCACTATCTACAAGTGGAGAACGTCATTCAGTCCCAGGAGACAATACTATCTTCCGTGAAGCTGCTCTCTCAGTGGTCACCACTAATGAAGAGGAGAAGACGGAAGAGGAGTACATTGCTGGCCCCACCCATAATCAAACCTCACAGCCGGCCAGCAAGTTTCCTCAAAGGGCTCCCCTGAGTAATGCAAGTCCTCAGCCATAGGCAAAACAGTGCACTAGGTTTGTATACCCTCCTTATAATCTACCGCCAAATGGTAACTCATTTTGCACCTCTATACACGCCATTCAAGCAGATGCACCTTTGGTCTTCTCTCAATCCTCTGTGAGAAAGAACACCTCTTGTGTGGAGACTCCAAGTTACCATCTCCCCACCCCAAACGCCAGGGTTTCAACCCTGTATGTGATGGACAAACTGCTAGTCATGTCAGGCAGCCACGCATAAGGGTGACTGCCTAGCAAATCCACTCCTTTAGGAGGAACAGTTTTTCAAACAACAGTCATCTTTGTGTAGTAATATTCATGGCTTGGGGTAGACCCTGTGTGACATTTTGGACCATCAGGAAAGGCTCCCTTGGTTGTATGAGACAAGGGGTGAAATTCAGGTAATTTGCTTTTTTGCGTAAATATGTGAAATTTCTGTACAATTATGTGACATTACGTGAAATGCAAATCTGTCACTCAGTGCCAAATTTCAATACTAAATGCATCCTCATATCAATTTTTTACGCAAAGTTGCATTTCATGCAAAAATATGGAGAAAAAAACAATTGGAGTGAACAATACCTGCTCGCTTTCTGATTATTTGCGTTGGTCCTGTGCTCCTGGGTTTTGCAATATAATGAAACACAGTGTGATTACGCAAATTGCCATTATGTCTCAATTTGGGAAATTCCACTCAACAAGCATAAGATAAAATTATGCAAATTACAATGGTGTAATTTACATTTTGTCCATACCGACACACACCTCTGTCTTGGAGACCATTGAGCAATGTGTCCACTAAATGTTAGAAATATACTCAAAACATCTTTATTTTTCGATGTAGGAGAGTGAAAGTCAAAACCCTCGGCCATTCAGAGGAAACAAGTCATAACAAACAAGTGTCATTCTCAATCTGCAGTGCAAATGCATGCACAGTACTCAACTGAGACACCTTCATACCTACTGTTGGACCTGAAATCCTTGGAATGGTTTTCCCCCAACCTTTAGCCTTCAAGCCTCCAATTTTTGCTGACTTTGTTTTTGCTGGCTTTACGACTCTGTGCACACTTTAGCACCGCTAACCAGAGCTAAGGTGCTTGTGCTCCCTTCTTTAAACATGGTAATATTGGCTTACACTCAATTTGCACATTTAATTAACTTATAAGTCTCTAGTAAATTGGTACAACCTTGCCCTGAGCCTGTAAATTAAATGCTACTACTGGGCCTGCAGCACTCATTGTGCCACCCACTTAAGTAGCCCTTGAAGACATGTCTCAGGCCTACCATTGCAGCCTGTGTGTGCAGTTATAAAACTGCCATTTCAACCTGGCAAAATAAACCATTTGCCAGCGCAAACCTTCCTTTTTAATACATATAAGCCACCCCAGGGTGAGCCTCACACACCCCAGAAAGCAGGGTGTATTGTATTTTAAAGGTTGGACATGTATTTCTAAGTTTTACATGCTCTGGTAGTAGAAAACTTTTAAATGTATTTTAACCAACTGTGAGGCCTATCTCTCCCATAGGATAACATTGACTTAACTCTTGAGATTTAATATAAGCACCTGGTCTTTGTGGACTGTGAGTCCTCCCCTCCCAAGTGGTGCCACCCCAGACCTGGACCATTGGAAGTGGGCCTGAAGGTGCTCTGCCAGCTCAACTGTGGTGCCGGCGGAACTGATGCATCGTGATTCATCACCTCCCAGACACTCCACATTGGAGCCGCTGTGCGGCTCATCACTTCACCAAACTCTGCATCAGGACTGCTGTGTGACGCATCCCAGGCGCAAGAATTTGTATTTTTGCCTGCAGCTTCCCAGGAGTTGCTGCCGTGCGACACATCCTTGACGCAGGCCTTCACATTGCAAGCCTCTCGTCGAGGGCATCCTTGACGACGGTGCAGGACTCCCCATCACAAGCCTTGCAGCTTCTTTGGAACCAGCAGGTGCGTGCTGCATCTTCGACGCAGGGCTTCGCATCGCAAACCCCTTTTCAACACCATCCTCGACGACAACGCAAGACCTTGCACCGCAGCCTTACAACTCCTAGGAACCGCCAGTGCTCGAAACATCCTTGACATGGGACACCGCATCACTCTGTAACCAGGATTTAAGGTGCTTTGGGGTATATTCACAAGGAAATGGCACATCGCAGAGCTGCGGCCAATTTTGCAATGCTGCGTCATTTAAAAAACTCAGGGATGTGCCGTATTCACAGGAATACGGTGCACCCTTGTGTTTTCCCTTCAGCGTGTACTATAAATTGCTGTCTATTGCCAACACAGATACCCTTGCAGAATGGTGCAGTGGTGCCTGCCTTGTAGGGAATCATCCCTGCCACGCATGCACCCTTTTACCATAGTGCAAGGGTGTCTGTGTTGTAGAGAATGATTGTTTATGTGCAGGAAGTGACACCTTCTTGCACATAAACAATCTTTAAAGGTGGTTTGCTCTTTCTATGTGTGCTGCAGAATGCAGCACACATAGAAAAAGCAAAAACGAGGAGAAATAAAAGTATTTCTCCTTGTTGTGCCAATCTAACACATGGTTTTGCATGACGTTAGTTTTTGGCGGTGCCTTAGATTTACACATCCATGTAAATCTGGGGCAGCGTCAAAAAGCAATGGTTGTTCCTTGCACACCCCTTTCACGCAGAACACTGCGTGAAAAGGTGCCATATTTACAAAGCAGCGTTAAGCTACACAAAGTGGCTTAACCCCGCTTTGTAAATATGGTGCAGGGCATTCACCCACTGGAACATTGAAAAAAGTGCTTCTGACTTTACTCTGATAAGGATTGTGGTTGCTGTTTGAGTAGGATTTCACCCTCCTCAACCAATAACCTAATTTCTTACACCTACACTACCCATCTTATCTAAACACAAACCTGCCACCTCCACAACTGCCAATTATCCTAGTTTTGCATAGCTGGAGATGTGGATGACCCCTTACCCTGGGGATGAAGACAGCATGTTTCTCACTCAGAGACACTCAGTGAAACACTTCCCCGAGATTCACTGTTACCCAGCTATAATTCTATATGTTTGCTGTAATTATGTTTTTTATTATAATGTTTTAGCATTTTGTATTATGCTTTTATTTCTTTAATCATTTTAATGTGAGATTTAGTTTCAAGAATTTTTATTGAAATTATATTAATGTTTATTTTTGGGTTGTTGTGCTTAATGGAGAACTGGGTGGGTAGTTATTGTTAATTGTTACCCAGATTAATGTGTTACGTTTGTCAGTTTTTAAACAGATATCTGTTTGCTTCTGTGTTTAATTATTCTTTCAATTTTAGTTTTTTTTGTTTTCAGGATGTGAGGTTTATTGGGGGATTGGGTAGGTAGTATTTTAATTAAAATGTTTTAATATGTTAATAGATATTGCTTGTTTTTTAATAGTTATGTTAAGTTTTACATTTATAATATTTTATTTACATGTTTTTTATTTATATGTTATTTATTTTTTTGTTTCAGGCTGCTGGGTTTATTCTGGGATTACATAGGTAATGTTTTTTTTTAAGTCTATTTATTAAAGTTAGTTGATCAATGAGTTGATTATGTAATTTTTTTAATGTATTTGTGTACATGTTGAATTAGCATGTTAATTAAAATATATTAATACATATTATTTGATTATATTACTTGTGTACCTTTTATACTAGTAATTATTTATTTACATGGTTAATTATTTTTAAGTTTTTTTATTATTTTTTGTTTTGGACTGTGTGGTCTATTAGGGCAAATTCACATTTAAACTTAATATTAATTATTACTTTTATTAAACATGTTTTGTATGTTTATTATTTTTGGGGTTGTGTAGTTAATTGTATTATAACCATTTCTATTAATATTGTCCTTCCTACATTGTTTGTTAGGCCTGGATTTAGAATAGTAACACTGCTGCTCCAAAACATGCACTTTCTCCAATGTTTGTTGGATTTGATTTGTGTTAGAATAGTACATTTGACACCTCTTAATATGTGTGCATTCCTCTATGCTAGTTGGACTGGAGTTAGAATAGTAAATCTGATCACCCTAATATACATACTTTCCCCAGTGTTTGTTGGACTGGAGTTAGAATATTAATTCTCACCCCACAAGTGTATGCACATTCCTCAATGTGGTTGGACTGAAGATAGAATAGTAAATTTGACCCTCTACTTATTAGAAAAATATGCACTTTCCTCAATGCTACTTGGACTGATGTTAGACCTCTCAATTGTATCCTACAGATACACAATGAAAGGAAAGTTGTGTAGAGCATAGAGGGTGGGTTTGTTGAATCTATTACTCCCCTCACTTTACTGAAACAGAACCATCTTCGACTAAAGAACCCATGCAAGTGAGAGGCACAAGACGATAGTTAGCAGAAGATGAAAAAAGAACACTGGTGGAAGTATGGTCTTGTTTTTATAGCTGGCCAGTCTGGCCATTTTATGCCTCAATGTTCGAAGAAGTTGGGAAACTGAGCTGCTTATTCATAGCTCACAGACTTTGAATGAGCCAATCTACCATTTCTGCATCATTCATTTAAAGCACATTTTTACCCCAAATATTTTTGGGGGATATCACAAGGCCATGTGAAGATGATAGCCATAGTAAATTCACCGGCTTCCAGGTTCTTTATGGATCAGAGGTTGCAAGAAAATTTGAAATTCCAGGACTTAGCTACAAGAAACCAGAAGAAATAAAGGGTATTGATGGAACACTATTATCTTCTGGTTTAGTGAGATTGGAAACTTTACCCCTAGTTCTGGCCAGGGAGATTGAGCACTTGGAAAAGATACAGTTTGACATTGCTGATATTCCAGATAGATTGTTTAATGATTTTAGGAATATCATGGCTGAAACTATATATCCTAGCAATTGAAGTAACCCATCAATTACATTTTCAAATGGAATGTTATTAGTGAAATACAAAAGAAATGAAAAAACCCTTGATTTGCCGCACCTTTCATTCTCCATTCTCAGACTTGCACATTATTCTGATAGAAGAAATAATCACCTAGAAAGATAACATCTCTGCAGCCTGCTAAGATTTAGCTGACGTATTCTATAGGAAAGAAACAGGTACATTGCCTCAGCATCGTGAGTACAACTGTGCTATTAACTTAATTCTCAGCGCAACAATTCTGCATGGTAGAATTTATTCTTTAACAGTAAAGGAGGGTGAGATTCTCAGAAAATACTTACACAAAAACCTTGACAAGGGCTTATCTGACATTCAATATCAGCTGCCATCGTCTTCATACAAACGCACTTGGTAAATACTGACTTTGTATTGATTACAGAAAATTAATTATGTCACCATTCAAAACTGGAAATCTCTTCCCCTCATTTTAGTTCTATTGGACCAGTAGAAAACAGCCAAGATCTTCTCCAAACTAGACCTATACAATAGACCATATTCTAGAGGAATGCATAAAGCCGAGCGGTCACCCACCCCAGACGTGTATTTGAGACAGGCTACAGGCACACAAGGCTATGAACAGAAAAATGCCATCAATCTGAAAGTGGCAATTTTAAAATTCTTATGATAAATCCACCTTTACCATTAAAGAGGATTTATCATTACAATTCCAGTGATATTAAGAATGACAGATCTACCTCCTTCCAATTGAGAAATACAGATTATTAGATGTAACAAAGAATCCCCAATATTAACCTATGAGAGGGGTAGGCATCACAGTAGTGAAAAACAAATTTGGGGGTTTTCCTCTGCCAAGACATGTAAAACTTAAAAGTATGTATACTTTTATTTACATAGCACCCTGGTCTATGGGCTACCTAGGCCCTACCTTAAGGGTGACTTATATGTAATAAAAGGGGAGTTTAAAAGGGGAGTTTAAGGCTTGGCAAAGAGTTTTAAATGCCAAGTCAACATGGCAGTGTAAACTGCACACACAGGCTCTGCAGTGGCAGGCTAGAGACATGTTTTAAAGGCCAACTTAGTTGGTGGCACAATCAGTGCTGCAAGCCCACTAGTAGCATTTACGTTACAGGCCCTGGGCACATGTAGTGCACTTTACTAGGGACTTATAGGTAAATTAAATCTGCCAATTGTGGATAAGTCAATCAAACTGTATTTAGGGAAAGAGCACATGCACTTTAGTACTGGTTGGCAGTGCTAAAGTGCCAAAGTCCTGAAGCCAACAAAAACAAAATCACCAAAATTAGAGGCAAGCAGGAAAAAGGTTTAGGGGAAGACCACCCTAAGGCTGACAGGTCTAACACATACAAAGTGGTGGTTAGCCACAGGCCTTTGCAGCCTACATTCCACTGTACACCCTAACTGCAAGTTAATCCCTGTTCTGGTATCTCAACTTTCATGCATATTTATCAAACTCCACTAAAGAGATACCAAATCACAGCAATCACTGCCTTGTTGACCCCGGACCCAATTAACATTAACCTCCTTCTTGGATGTGCACACTCTTGAAATTCCACCACTAGGATTAACCTGGTAACTGCCTTCCTAATTTCATGCACATTTATCAATGTTACACTTCCAGACAGAACTCACTGAAGGGCGACCTTAGATCTGCGCAGGCTGTGGTGTGGTCATCTGGTTCTGCAGATAGAATGACAGTGTTCTTGGAGTGCAGGAAGGATTGACATGTGCTTCATCCAGGACTATGATCTGCCACTGATATTCTTGCGGCCATGGTTTTCCTGAAGGGGCTGGTAGTGAACTGTTTTGTGCGCAGTCCAAGATATTAGGGTGAAAGTTTGGAAGAAGAAGGATGTGGTACCAGGTATAAAAGAAACTATTTTGGGCATTCAATCTTTCTTCTTGAGCCTGCAACCCAAGGACAATAACATTTTCTTGTAATGGCGGGTGTGGTTATGGTTATACTCATTCCTAAGCAAGATAGCCATCTTCGTACTTTGTGCTGTCAGAGCTTCCTTGTCAAAAGTGGTGCTCAACCATTTTCCAGTTTTACTCGTATGTAAGGGAGCTTGGACCTGAGAAAGAGCATCACAAGGCTTTCGATTCCCCTACTTTTCATTGCTCACCTCAGATGAATTTTGTCCCTGATTTTTGCTCCCCTTTTCTGCAGCTGTTTTTTCCCTGTTCCCTGTTGGGCTCTTCATGTGGAAGATTATGCTACATTCTATCCTTCCTCTATCACAGGGTACTGTTGGTGTTTTGCTTCTTAACTTTTATGAAGCCTTTCATCTTCAAGGAGAAGCCACCCACATTGGCAATGTTCCTTTTTGCTCCTTTTTGCTTTTCCTCCTATGTTGGACCCTCTTAAAGAGACAAGTGACTCCTTTCACGTTTGTTCAGCGCAAGGAGGCACTGTGACTGCTGTGACCAGGTGCCCTTTCTTTGGGCAATCATGATAGAAAGATCTTTACTGCGTCCAATCCTTGACAATCAACCAAAATCAAAGGTATTAGCAAATGAACACTTTTATTTCTGCACAACTACCAGTATATGTAGACACCCCCACTACACAAGCACAGAGAAACTTTTGATGTACGCACCTACCAACATACATACATACACCCACCATCAGCCACGCAGCCACCATCATACACCCACCATCATATGCCCACGCAGCCACCATCATACTCCTAGTGAGCCAGCATCATAAGATAGCACATCTACAATTTTACCCTCTTTAGTTTTGCACCCATGACAAATGTTCACAAAACTTAAGCGTCTAGCACCCGACTAATGTGGCAAATTTTATGCAGATTTGTAAAATTTAACAGAAGTTAAATAAATAAAAGCATTTATGTCTCTCCCTTTGCCTCTCCTTGCCAGTTGTGCATGAAACCTGAGATGCCAGAACTGGGCTTAAAGTGGTAACTATTTGCAAAAAATCATTCAGATTTGCAAAACTGCCTCAAAGTCATTTACAAAATTATAACTTTGTTTACCCCTTTATCTTTGTTCCCCCTCCTCTACCTTGACAGAACTGCATGAAACCATGAAATGCAAGTGTTGGGTGTAACTTGATATATGTTTGACAAATTCCCGGCAAAGCTGTCAATTAGCGTCAAGCTATTAGTAAATGAACCCTTCCATCCCCATTAATGTGGCCCCTCCTTGACAGATCTGCCTCAAAATTGAGATGCCACAACATTTTTACCATGCATATGCCTTTACCATTCATGCTTTTACAATGAAATTAGTTGCAAACGCATGCGTGGTAAAGGCATATGCGTTGTAAAATAATGTGTGATAATGGTTATGCGTGGTAATGGCATTCGCGTTGTAATGGCTGCGTTGTAACGGCATGCGTTACAAAGGAATGGGTGGTTCCATCATACATCCCTACTGGAATACTTCCTTATGTACAACAACATGCAATTTGTGAATCAAGCTCAAAATGTGATCCCTTTGAAGTAACTGGCCCATGAATTTCAAACCCTTCTCACACCAGAATGGCCAAAACACAGGCTTGTGATTTAACTCTGTAATTCGCATAGATCAATAAAGGACAAAATCTCCTTTCATCTACATGTTCTCTCTCTGGAGATTTAAATTGTAAAAGGCTTGTCTGGTCAGTACTAAGCTTGGAGTAATGACCCAATAATAAATAGGTAACTTATCTAAACAAATGATTTTGGAGCGAAGCTCCCTAGTTTTTTCCCCCAGTAATATCCCATGTTGATATTTCTGTTTCAAATACACAAAAGGTGATGAATGCTTGTATACTCAAAACTACTGGCATTTGCTCTTGGTAGCATTTCAACCCATCCTTTTTTGACGCACTGTGCCACTCTAGACAGATTCTCACCTTCAGCAAATCAGTACTGACCCTGCTTCTCTTGGGAACAGTCCATCCCGAACAGCCAGGCAAAGTCCCGTCCAGAAGAAATGCTATACTGGTTTCAGCCTTATTAGGCCTCCTCAATGAGGTATAGCTTTTCTCCTTCGGCACAGCAAGAAAGAGACCCATGTCTCAGCACTGCCTTTGCTACTTAAAGCATTACATCAGAAACACAAAAGGTAATGGAAGGATTGTTTGAAAACAGTCTAAATAACTGCCAATATTTCTGGATAGCATTCCAAACTATCCCTTTTTGCCTAAAGCTGGGTTCTTGAACAAAAGCTGGATATTGGGCTTTCACAACATTCTTCAGTCAAAAGTAAACGAATATATCTAAGAGGTTGCTGGAGCCCAGACCCCTAAAATGTTCCACTGATATAAAGGTTTGGTTCTGGCGTACCACACCAACCAGGGTAAAATTATGTTTTAAGGGTGTTTAATACATTCTGTTCCATGATTGGCAGAAAAGCAGGGATATTCCTAAGAGGGGTTTCAGGTGAATATAGAACTGAAAGACTAATCCCTGTTTAAAGAGACTCCCAGTATTCGCCACAGTTGACATTCCATCCCTGGGGTCAGTGTGATCTTAAGGATTTTGGGGGTCCCAGGTAAAGCATATTTTGGGAGCCCCTGTAAGTAACAAATATCAATTTTGTTTCCCAATTTCAAGCCCACAAGATGCTAAACAATACTATATTATAGCCTTATAGCCCGCCGTACGGGCTATACCGACTATCAAAGGCCCGCTCCAGCGTTAACAAGGGAGCGGGACTTTAATCCTTTTGCTGCGTGCGTCGGCCAACGGCCGTCGCGAGCACTACCTCGGTAGTGCTGCGCACGTCCGTTGGCCGACGCGGCCCCGCCCGCTTAATAGAACGTTCCGCACTGGCGCGGAACGTTCGAAGCAGCAAAGGTGTTAATAGCCGGTATAGCCCAGCTACGAAGGGCTATAAGGCTATTAGAACATTCTGCCACTAGAGGGCAGAATGTTCTAACAAATAAAACAAAGGCTTCAGGGAGAGCGAGGGATTGAAATCTCCTCAGGCTCCCTGAAGCCTTTGTTCACAGCCACAGCTGTGAACAAAGAAACATTGGAATGTTGGAGCTCCGGGCTTATACCAGCCATTATAAGCCCGGAGCTACTCCATTGTTTTCAATGGAGCTCCCAACATTCCAATGTTCTAATATATGTTACATTTTTAACAAGGTCATACAAAAACAGTTTAAATATGTCTGCCTGGGACCTCAACAATCCTTCATATGACACTGGCTTTGAGAGGCAGAGTTAAAGGTGATGGCTGGTCAGAGGGAGAGAGGTTTAAATAGATAAATAGAATAGACAGAGTTCAAATAGAGAAAAAGTTGACTTTCTGAGGGGGCTCCTTTGAAGGTGTGGGCCCTGGTCAATTGCCCACTTTGACCATGCCCTAAAACGTCTCTGCCGGGGGGACGCAACTCACTAATACAGAGATGGTAGCACAATCATTTATTCCTAATCATAAGGGTAATTTATGAGTAGTATCTTTAGGAGTGGAGAGACTGGTGTTGGAGACTCCACACATAAAACGATAGGACTGTCTCCACCATGAGGGCGGAGACTCCACAGTTTGTAAAGATACTACTTGTAAAATACCTTTGTGAATAGGAAAAAATCATAAACTTGCACAAAAATGTAAGCTTACCTTAGTGAATCAGACCCCAAGTGCATAAACCCAGCGCACAGGACCCTGCACCTTTAACATGCATGATTATTGTTTGGATCTATCCTATGTAACCACATGTGAGTTATATATGCCTTGTAAAGGAACATTAACTGTATCAGTCAGTAGTTATAGTTAGTTGATATAAGAGCCGTTTGTACACGGCTGTGTGCCCATTAATTTTCTTATCATTGGTCACCACTTCCTGCAGCCCATTTCTGCCCTTCTGGCAGCGCCATGTCTTTTCTATTTCAGCAAACCACTTATACACCCTATAACCCACAGCCTCATTCTCCCCAACATAATTTTTCTGGTAAATGGATCTAGGGCCCTTGGCTCTTTGGCAAAAGATGGATATTAAGCTTTCACAAAATCCTTCAGAAGAGGAGTGAACACATAAATCTAAGGGGTTGCTGGAGGCCAGACCCCTAAAATGCTCCACTGATATGAAGGTTTGGTTCTGAAGTACCACACCAGCCAGGGTCAAATTATATTTTTAGGGTCTTTAATACAGTCTGGTCCATGGTTGGCAGAAAAGCAGGGTTATTCCCAAGTGGGTTTTCAGGCGAATATAGAACTGAAAGACTAATCTCTCTTAAAAGAGATTCCCAGGACTGACCACTGTGGAGATTCCATCCCTTGGGTCAGTGTCATCTTAAGGATTTTGGGGACCACACGCAAAACACATTTTTGAGGGCCTCTGTACGTAACAAATGTGAATTGTATTACCAATTTCAAGCCCACATGATGCCAAACAATACTAAATTATATTTTACATTTTTAACAAGGTCATACAAAAACAGTTTAAATATGTCTTCCCTGGGACCTCAACCATCTTTAATATGACACTGGCTTTGAGAGGCAGAGTTAGAGGTAAAGGTCGGTCAGAGGGAGACAGTTTTAAATAGAGAATTAAATAGAGGATAAATATCGAAAAAGTTGACTTTCCCAGGAGGCCCCTTGGAAGGTGGGCAATTGCCCACTTTGCCCATGTCGTAAAATGTCTCTGCCTGTAGTACCGACTTGCTGATACAGAGACAGTACGACAATCATTTTTTATGAGGGATATTTGACCAGTTATTGACAATGATAATATGATCCATTTCCAACCAGGGTGCACAATTTATTAATTGCAGGCCAATAGTTGTCAGGTACTGTGACATCTTTAGATCTGTGTATTTTGATGCCCAACAATTTACTGAGTTTGTACTCCAGCACAGGGGGCATTTCATAGTATACAGCCATGTAGGGGATGTTAAAGGTAATATTTCCTACTTGCTCCATTTAATGTTGATCCCGGACATGACATCAAAACACACAATTTTCTTCAGAGCGAGTTATGAACAGAAGGATGTCATCTGCATGTAGTGACAGCAGCCACGGTCCGTGCAGGTAACAGCGGTGGGGCAGTGGGGCCGCGTGGGGGGAATTTCGAGGGACGATGCCGAGGAAAATTAATTATTTATTTAATTTTCCCTCTGCATCGTCCCTCGAAATCCCCCCCACCCGGCCCCACCGCCCCACTGCTGTTACCTGCACGGACCGTGGCTGAGTGACAGAGTCCCTTTGTGAAGATTAGCTAGTCTGTCAATGATGTTCCCTTATCATGCAAGCCAAAGGCTCCATGGCAAGTTAAACAAAACAACAGGGATAGCAGGTCAGTCTGCTGAGATTCTTGTCAGATGTTAAAGGCACCAGAAATATTAAATGAATCCTGATTTTCACTGTAGGGTCTACGCACAGCAGCCTGATTAGCTTCAGGAAGGGTTTCCCAAGCCCATTCTACCAAGAACGTAGTACATGTACTCCCATGCCAGGGAGCCATGCTGTGAGCAGATGAGGGTCTACTTGGTCCATTATAGCAAACAGGGTGCATACGTTTTGGAAATGGCCATTTTTGCAGGGTTACCCCAAACCTTTTGCCTTCCTCCTCCTCTTTTTCTGACCCTCTTTTTGTTGGCTTTAGGACTCTGAGCACTTCCACTGTTGACAGTGCTAAAGTGCATGTGCTTCTCCCCTAAACATGGCCACATTAGTGTGTACTTAATTGGCATATTTAGTTTACCTGTAACTCCCTTGTAAAGTGGTATACCATATACGCTATACCCAGGGCCTGTAATCTGAATGCTACAAGTGGGCCTGCAGCACTGGTTGTGCCACGCACAGAAGTAGCTTTTCAAACCTGTCTCAGGCCTGCCATTGCAGGGCCTGTGTGCGCAGTTTACTGCCACTTCGACTTGGCATTTAAAACCACTTGCCAAGCCTTTAACTTCCCTTTTATTACACATAGGTCACTCCTAAGGTAGGCCCTAGGTAGCCCTAAGGGCAGGGTGCTGTGAAACTTAAAGGTAGGACATGTACTCTTAAGTTTTATAAGTCCTGGTAGTACTAAACAGCTAAATTCGTTTTTCACTACTGTGAGGCCTTTTCCTCTCATACACTAGCATTGGGAATTTCTTAAATCACTTTTAAGCTGTAATTCCTGATTAGAAAGGTGTAACTAAATCATGTTTCATATCTTTGGAATGGTAATGATAAATCTTCTTTAGTGGTAAAGCTGGATCTGACATTACTATTTTAGAAATGTCACTTTTAGAAAGTGGAAGGAACAAATGATGGACGGAATGCTGAATAATGCAAACATTCACCCCCAGTCACAAAGATATGGGTTTAATTCTCTGTTCTTTTGCCCACCACGCCACCCCAGTTTGGACCCAGTTATATGCAAATCAGTCTTGGCCCTGTTCCTCATGGGAAAAGTCCAGCCCGAACTGCAAAGCCAGATCCTACCAGGACCGGAAACAAGCATCCTGGGATGAGTTTCGGGGCATCACCCCTCATCAGCCAGGCTAGCTTGCATCCAGTGGCGCAGTGAGCACAGGACCCACGTCTGGGCATACCCTTCCCACTTAGGGTGATAAAAGCATAAGGAACAAATGATGTAAGGAATGCTGAACAATGCAAACATTCACCCCCAGTCACAAATATCTGGGTTTAATCCATCGTCCTTTTGCTCACCACGCCACCCCAGTTTGGACCCAACCATATGCAAATCAGTCTTGACCCTGTTCCTCACGGGAACAGTCCAGCCTGAACTGCCAAGCCAGATCCTCCCTGGACCGTAAACAAGCATCCTGGGGCCGGTTTCGGGGCATCACCCCTCATCAGCCAGGCTAGCTTGAATCCAGTGGTGCAGTGAGCACAGGACCCACGTCTGGGCATACCCTTCCCACTTAGGGTGATAAAAGCAAAAGGAACAAATGATGTACGGAATGCTGAACAATGCAAACATTCATCCCTAGTCACAAATATCTGCGTTTAATCCATTATTCTTTTGCTCACCACGCCACCCCAGTTTGGACCCAGCCATATGCAAATCAGTCTATGCCCAGACGTGGGTCCCTTGTTCACTGTGCCACTGGATTCAAGCTAGCCTGGCTGATGAGGGGTAATACCCTGAGACTGGTCCCAGGATGCTTGTTTCCGGTCCAGGGAGGACCTGGCTTGGCAGTTTGGGCTGGAATGTTTCTATGAGGAACAGGGTCAAGACTGATTTGCACATGGCTGGGTCTAAAGTGGGGTGGCATGGTGAGCAAAACAACAATGGATTTAACCCAGATCTCTTGAATGTGGGTGAAAGTATGATTCATTCAGCATTCCGTCCATAATTTGTTTGCGTAGCACTTTTCGCCATAAGTGGGATGGGTATGCCCAGACGTGGGTCCCTTGCTCCCTGTGCCACTGGATTCAAGCTAGCTTGGCTGATGAAGGGTAATACCACGAAACTGGTCCCGCAATGCTTGGTTCCGGTCCTGGGAGGACCTGGCTTAGCAGTTCGGGCTGGACTGTTCCCATGAGGAACAAGGTCAAGACTGATTTGCATATGGCTGGGTCTAAACTGGGGTGGCATGGTGAGCAAAAGAACAATGGATTTAATCCAGATCTCTTGATTGGGGTGAATGTATGATTCATTCAGCATTCCGTCCATCATTTGTTTGCATAACACTTTTAGAAAGTGGACATATCTCTGCCCTTAACTTTGCTTTGTGTGCCTGCAGCCTTCTCCAATATACATCTGGGCTCGGTGACAGCTACACTTTGTGAATTCCCTCTAAACAGCCACAAACATACGAAGTGTGGGTGTGACAGAGGACTCGTCTGCATTCATCAGCATTCTGATAACCTTCCTGGGCAGGAAGGGCGAGAGGGAGATCACACTTGCATCTGAATAGGATGTGTTTTGTCCTCACAGAAAGGACTGATTTCCCCCAAAGATAACCTTGCAGACAGGGCTGGGATGAAGTGAGGCCTGTGCACTTTAAGGAGCTGCTTGAAAGTCACCCTCCACTTCAAAGGCACATTTGGGTATATGTACTGGGGCTCTAACACTACTAAATGAGTACACTACTGGACCTGGGAAGAACTCTGCTCGAGTAAAGACTGCTGTGCTGTAAGGATAGCCACTTTGCCTTGACTAACTGTTCTAAGGAACTGCTTCTCTGCTTTGCTGAGCTGCCCTGCTGCCTGCTGATCTCTGCCCTCCTGAGGACAATGACTGGACCCATCTCAGTTGAACCCAGAGTCACTCCAGGGATTGCTGGTTTGCCTCCTGTTTTCTGAAGTCTTAGGGACACAAAAGACTTCCTACAATCCTGTTGGTGCTGCTGGACTCGGCCATCTGTGAGTCCTATCCTTGCCTGAGGTGCCCCCTCCAGTTCTGGTCCTCAGAAGTGGGCTCTGTAGCTGTTTTGCTATAAAACCGATGCATCATCACTACTGCACTGGTCGGAACCGATGCGTCACCCGTCTACGCTGATGCAGAGGCTGTTCGAGGACAGTGGTTCTACAGCTTGCACGGCCTGAGGACGACGCTCTGCGTGGCTCGATGACGATGCTTTGCTTGTATCTCAACGGAGTTCAGCGACAAGTCAGTGACCTGACTGGGTGGAAAAGATTGATGCATCATGCCCTCAGCTTCGACGCTTTACTCCATCCAAGGTACTGGTTCAATGGGACCTGCGTGAGTCTCATAGCCGGCTTGCCCTCCATCGTGGTCGGCTTGAACTTTGGATTTACTCTGGTCTCTCACCAACTCAAGTAACCCTTTTAGCACTATGAACTTCTAAGCACTGTTTTTGCATTTATTCTATAAAAATGCATATCCCGACTTCTACTGATTGGATTTATGTAGTTTTGGTCTTGTTTTACTCAGATAAATATTCTCTATTTTTCTAAACTTGTGTGGAGTCTTTTTGTGGTGTTTTCATTGTGTTACTGTGTGTGAGTGTGTGTGTGTTGCACAAATACTTTACACATTGCCTCTTAAGTTAAGCCTGCTTGCCTGCTCTGTGCCAAGCCACCAGAGGGTGAGCACAGGTTAATTTAAAGTATATATCTAGCTTACCCTGACTGGGCTTGTGGTCCCTACTTGGACAGGGTGCAAACCTCTGCCAATTAGAGACCCAATTTCTAACATTGGTGATCAGCGGTGAGGATAGGGATTATGTTTATGCAAAACCATATAGTAATTCAGTGTTCACTGTAACTCTATACCTAAGACCAATTCGAGCCTTTTTCAATTCTCCCTGATTGGCGTTTTTGATTTTCCTGCTAAATAATGTCTCTTTCTGGAGAAGCTCCACCTGCACCTACAGGAATTGAATTTGAGCTGGCCAGGTTAGAAGGCTACAGTGTTCAGCAGCTGAAAGATTTCTGCAAGGACTTTCAAGTTTATACAAAGGGCTTTACCAGGAAGGTACAGCTGCAGAAAGTTTTGAGGGCCTGGGCGGAGACCCAAGATGCAAGGGGATGACATCCCAGAGAAAGAGCAGGAGATTACTGAGGAGGAGGGTGACCTGGTTCTGTAGTCTGAATTGGCTCTGAAATTGCCTGTAAAAGGGGCCAACAACCTGGCAGGAGCAGTAGTGCTTACCAGAGCAGGGAGCAGTGTCTCCTCAAAGAACCTGTCCCCAGAGGAGATGGCAGACAGGAGGGAGGACCAAAAACTTAAACTAGAGCTTGGCAAGTTAGAGCAGGAAGGAAAGCTTGTCAAACTAAAATTGGAGAAATAACAAGCTCTGGATGGAGAGGAGGTTGGCTCTGAAGCAGAAGAAGATGTCCCATGAGCTACACCTCAGAAAGATGGATATAAGTGCCCTACAAATGGGGTTCAGCAACTACAGTGGTGGCAGCATACCTACAGTTGCCACTGGTGAGTGCAGAATCAGGATCCCAAATAATTTGCTGCCCTGTTATGTGGTGGGGGGTGACACAGACAAATAGTTTGCAGCCTATGAAGTGACTCTGAGAGTGCACAAGGTCCCAGAGGAGTTCTGGGCTGGTAGTTTGTGGAGGTATGCCCACGGTGGGGAGGGACACACTCCTTACACTAGACGTAGAGGACTAGACATGCTACACTGCAATGAAGGCCATCCTAATCATTAAGCTTGGATTGACCCCTGAGAGAGATAGGCTCAGATTCAGAGGCAGCCACTGGATCTCTTCACAAACATGGGTGGGTGGATTTCTTGGATTATGCCAGAAAGGCACTGAAGGGCTGGGTGAGGGGCAGCAAGGTTGATGATTATTCAGGGCTATACAACTTGATTTTGAAGGAGCGCATGTAGGAAAGTGCCCCTTTTTGCATGGTTGCCCCACACTTTTTGCCTGATGTTGATGCTCTTTGACTAAGTGTGCTCTGGGTTCCTGCCAACCAGGTACCCAGGGCCTATGTTCTCTCCCTAAAACTGTACTGTTGCAAACCCAATTGGCAACTCTCTGGCCACATGTAAGTCCCTTGTAAAAGGTAGCATTGGTACCAAGGGCACTGTGACCAGGGAAGGGTTCTAAGGACTGCAGCACATATTGTGCCACCCTTAGAGGGCCTGTACCCAGGGCCTATGTTCTCTCCCTAAAACTGTACTGTTGCAAACCCAATTGGCAACTCTCTGGCCACATGTAAGTCCCTTGTAAAAGGTACCATTGGTACCAAGGGCACTGTGACCAGGGAAGGGTTCTAAGGACTGCAGCGCATATTGTGCCACCCTTAGAGAGCCTGTAACACACACACACACACACTGCCATTGCAGGCTGCGTGTTTTGATACAGAGCAAAGTGAAGAGTCGACATGGCACACATCCCTGTGTGCCATGCCTACAGCCCACTGCCTATGGTATAGGTAAGCCACCCCTCTAGCAGGGTGCACTATACCACTGGTGAGGGTACAGGTGCATGAGCCCTGTACCCCTACAGTGTCTAAGTCCATTCTTAGACCTTGTAAGTGCAGTAAAGCCATAAAAAGTATATGGTCTGGGAATTTGTCATTACGAACTCCACAACACCATAATGGCTTTGCAGAAACCTGGGAAGTTTGGTATCAAACTTCTTAGCACATTAAACCCACACTGATGCCAGTGTGGGATTTAATGCCAAATGCACTCAGAGGGCTTCTTAGAGATGCCCCCTGAAAAAGGACCTAACTCTAGTGTCCTGGCTGAGTGGCTGCTCGCCAGCTGCCACCACCAGACATGTTTCTGGACCCCTGGGTCCTGAAACAAAGCACATCCAGGGTCGAGGTGCCAAGCCTCCTCCCCCAGGATGGGCAGGGACCATGAAGGGGAAGCTTCAAAGGCTTGCCGCCTTTTTGAGCTGACCCAGCCATTTGCTGCACCCAGTAAACTGACCCCCACCTGTTCTGAGCCCCACTTTGGAGGGAGAATCGGCGGGAAAGCCAAGATAGGAGGAGATGTGTGCCCACTTTTGCCAACCCCACCCCTCAGGTGGTAGAGGTGAGGTGAAGCACAACCCTCGGTCCCTGCCATCTTGAGTGAGGCTTATGACCTCCTCCCACAGGAGGGTGGCATAATAGTGGGTGTACCCACCCCAAGGAAGGGACCCATTGGTCCCGACCTGTACCTACCTTAAAATGCCCCTAAATTTAGTATTTAAGGGCAACCCCGAACCTTGCCTCCTGAGACAAGAAAGAAGAAGAAGGACCGAAGAGCCGTGCTGAAGGAAGAAGAGGAGGACACCAACTGACTTGGCACCAGCCCTACCGGCCTGTCCCAGCCTCAACCTGTTTCAGAGGAATCCTGGTGTGTCCTGCAGCCAGCAGCCCCCCAGAACCCGGAGGACCTGCCCTGCCTTCCCTACAAAGACTTTGTTTCCCGTGAGCACCGGACTTGCTCAAGAAACCAGACTCTGGATCCGGCCGAATCCGTGAGTCAGCACCACTCTGCACCCGACTCCCACGACCAGTGTTCGAGTGGCCCAACACCACAAGGAGGTCTCCCCGGTGATCCTGACCTGGGATCTGGTGATCCCTGACCTGCCTCAAGCCTCCCGACGACGCCTGCATCCACTATCTGAAGGATCCCCCCGACCGCAACCAGAGTGGGTAAGGAAAACCTGACGCCTCAAGACACCCCTGCACCCGACAATCCTCGGCAATGGGTGGCCCACTTGACGGTGTCCTGGCAACCCCCAGCATCCTGACTTACCTCTCCAACCAGTGGTCGCCTCCAGAAAGTCTTTGTGCCCGAGCCTGCTGTGTTTGTTCTGACTGGAGCTTCCCCATTGAAAACAACAGGGCTCCCGACGCCGATCCAGCACCCTGCATCTGACCGTCCCTGTGCCGCTGTGAGTGCACCTTGTGTGCTAATTTGAATCCCCCTTTGCCTTGAGCTTAACCCCAGGAGCTGTGCTCCCTCAACCTTGGGGCCTGCCCGAGAGCAGCCACCAACCAAAGGCCCCCCTAGCTCCATAGGCTAACATTGGGCCTCAGCACTCTGCACCCGGCCGCCCTAGTGCCACTGAGGTTGCTTTTTAAGTACATCCTTGACCCTGAGAGAACCCTTGTTCTAACCCCAGAAACTCAACCCTAAAGACCGATTACTTACCTGCAAACCGATAACCTATTTTTTCTCCATAGGATTGCATTGACTGTTTTCCTCTGAAAAACTTGTGTTGAGGGTGTTTGTATGGGAACCTAAGAAAGTGTATTTTTGTGAAAATTGTTTTACTTACCTTTTATCTAGGAAATGTCCCAGTGTGATATCTAGGCATATCACACTGAATAGAAAAAGGAATCTAGAAAGGAATCTAAAAGGTAATCAAAAGTAATCCAAAAGTAATTACAACTGTATTTGCATATTTTACAAACCTGCAAGAAAAGTTATTATTCATCCAGCTTGCTTGTTGATCCATCTGTCTGGAAAAGTACAATTCTACTTACCTGTACCAAGTCCTGCTTGGTTCTAAAAATAAAATACAACAAAGAGATATTTTTGATACAAACAATTGGTCTGAGTTCAGTCTTTGAGTGTGTGACATAATTTCTTGCCTGAGTGTGTACAATCAATGCTTAACACTACCCTCTGATAAAGCCTTACTGCTTGCCCACACTGCCACAAATAGAGAGTTAGGTGATATCTATTTTTGCCTCTGTATACCTTTAGGGATCCACTGGACTCTGTGCACACTATACCTTACTTTGGTATAGTATATACAGAGCCAGCTGCCTACAACACATGCTTGATATTTGTTTTCCAGTGCTGCGGCAAAACCCAGTTGATAGCAAGCTTCCTGACCCCAGGACGATTGCTGAGTCATCATCAGCCCGCGTGAGGACCAGGTTCCTCACGTGAGGAGGTACCCCTATGATGAAGCATGACACCTTTGGTGTGTGAGGGGAACTGTCCTTAAAAAGGGATATCCCCTTTAGTTTCACTTCCATCCTTATGCCACATTCGGACATTCATTTTGTTTTGGACCCGGGGCCTCTTTTTGTGAGATTTATAGTATATACAGAGCCAGCTGCCTACAACACATGCTTGATATTTGTTTTCCAGTGCTGCGGCAAAACCCAGTTGATAGCAAGCTTCCTGACCCCAGGACGATTGCTGAGTCATCATCAGAGTATCCAGAAAGGTACCTGGGAGTGACCCCAAGAAGGGTGCTTCATATTTCACCCAAGAGAGTGAGGGGATGGTCAAGAGAGACCCAGACAGGTCCCAGGGTAAGGGGGAAGCCCAATTAGCCACTATTGGCGATAGGATTTTGACGTCAGTATTAAGGAGAGACAACGGCCTGTAAGACTGGGTCTTAAGAGAGGCTTCCCTTGACTTAGCCAAGGTTATTTATACTTGCCTCCCGACATGTCTGGGGTAAACTGCTGCTCTCAGTTCCTCATTATATGTCACCAACAGATATGGTACAAGCACATTTCTGTATCCCTTATTAAACTCTGCAGTAAGCCCATAGGATCCTGGTACTTTACATGTTGCGAGCCCATCTATGGCAGTGTCACCGTTTCCAAACCCAATGCAGTCCCCAAGAGTTCCCTATCTTCTCCATCAACCCATGCTAAAGTTATCTCCTCCATATATATTCTTATGTATCCCTGATTAATAGGCCCATGAGTTGCTTATAGTTGTTTTCTGTATTTCGTAAAGGCATTCAAAATATCTGAGTCAGTGGTTAGTTGCCCCAATCATCCAGTATCTCTATTGCTGTGACCAGGTTTTGTCACTTGTGTTCCCCAAGCAGCTAGGCTAGGGTGAGATTAGGGCATTTATCCTCACCTTGTTTTCTAGCCTGGATGCTCTTCCCCAAAATGGATATTTCTCGCTCAGCCACATCATGGAATTTGTCTATGGCTAGATTCAGATGAGCGTTTGTCCCTCTTGTGAACTGGTTTGCAAAAATTATTTAAAGCCTGAAATCTTGTGCACCTGTTTTCACAGTAGGTCCTGTCAAGCCTTAGACATCCCATAAAGTGGCACATGTGGTGACAGTACCTATGTTGCTGTCAGAGCATTCTGTGAAAGCAGTGGTAATCTCATGTCTAAATACTGCATTTCTGAGTGCAATAGACAGAAACAGCCACTGCCTCTGTGTATTCGATTTGACTGGGACGTCCACCTGCAGCAGCATGCCTGAGTGGGCAGATATTGTACTTGAGAGATGTTCTATCTTCCTTATCCAGTTCGGTATGTATATTGCACATAACCAGAAATCAGTTCATGAAAATAAGTGGTGCATCACTGAGAGATTAATTTAAACACTTGTCTCTGGATGTGTGACCCTCATGCAACTTCCAATTTAAGCCCATCAATACAGAACTTTAACATTTCCAGGGGCCTAGGGGTCGGGGTCTATGGTTGCATGAGGACTATCCCTCCCAGAGTCAAGTGCTAAATTAATGTTTCCCCCAAAGTATGTATTGCACTCCCAGGCGCAAGCCGTTATTTTGTCAAGAGTACTTGGTGTATCCATATTCGGACCATATACATTTATCAGTATAATTGTGTGATCCATCAACAGTCCTTGGACTGTAATATACTGACCACATGGGTCTGTAATGGTATTAACCACTTTAAAATGAACTGTGTGCCGCATAGGGTGCTACCACAGGTGAGTATGTACAGTATGATGCAAAAAACCTGTTAGTACTGCATTTGGAAGCTAAAGTAGGCAAAGATGCATTTTTTGAAGCAGAGCTATATTAATTTGATATCTATCCAAAAAGATTAGTCCTTATCTCTGGTCTTGGGAGATATTTAGCCCTCTCACATTTGATGTAAGGATGTTACAGTTAATGTGGTGTTGTTTATCTGTCATCCCTCCCACATGCATATATTCAATATGAGTGAGACCTCAGGCCAGGGTATAGAAAGAACAACTGGGAGTGCATGCATCATGATGCCAAGGCCAGAAAAGATTCCTCCATACCTCCCCAAGTTCCACTGACTCCGAGCACAGTTAGTGAATACCCATAACCCCACAAACAGCATAACATAAAATATATTACTTCCCAAACATGTAGCGGTGCCATATACCATGGGGTGGTAGATAGTAGCCATACATCCCCATCGGCCCCCATCTAACACTTATTTATACCATTGCATATCTGATCATTCATGCACAGGTTTTTAATCGGAGAGTTGCAGCCATCCAATCCCCAACTACTTTTAAGTGGTCATCCATGTACACTGCCCAGTAGGCGCCGGGCCATGCATGGTGGCTTAAATGCTTGCTTCTTCTCCTGGTTGGTAACTTCAATGCTGCATAGGTTGACATAGGGTAAACAACCCAGACAATCTCTCTCACCCTTCACATGTAGCTATCGGTCAAACTAGATGTACAGGTGTCCATTTTAAGTGTGACACCATTACAGACCCTAATTGGGGTGAAATTAATCATTATCGCTGAGTTTCATGGGATTTCCGGTGGCTACTTAAGTTTCAGGTGTCTCCTTTTTTCGCGTCATGCACTTGGTCGAGTTTATCACAATGTGAAGAATTTTCCAGTATCCTTGGGCATGCCAAAGTTGTGCATTGTGACTTTCCATTTGACTCTCAGTTTCGCAGAGTATAGCATACAGTATCATACTTCATGGTCTCTCAGCTTCCTTTTGATGTTCATATAGGCTCTCCTGGCCAATTGAATACAAATTCTGGGTAAAAGGACAGGGTTGCACCTTAATATTGTATTGTCAAGTGTCCGGATCTTTCCTAAAGTTGCCTTCACTTTCCACATTGACTTTTGATACACATTTACATTCATGATACTTTGGGTTTGTTTCCTGGAAACACTGACCTTGCTTACACGAATCAACTTCGCAAGAACACTATCATATTGTATTGGCATTATGTACAAGTCCCACTCATACGCTGTGCAAATGTATTTGCTATTTACGTCCAAATGGTGACACAGCTATCTGTAGAATACAAACAATGGCAGCTTGATCACAATCTCGGCCCAAGGCAAGGATGCCCTTTTCTGTAAATAAACTTCTGTTTCGGGTATAGACTTTTGCCCAGCAGCTGACTGACAACGCCGTGAGGGGTGTCCAGTTCGAGACCAAGATGGGGTCCTACATTCTTACCCACCAGGTAATGGGGTTGGATCATTCAGGAAGGGGTTTCTTGGCAGAACATACACATACACCTTATACACATAGATTAGGGTTTTGTACAGTAGGAGAACGCAGAATTGTTATATTGTTTTATATGCTTGCATATACAACGGTGGCACTCTTCATTCTGTTCACTTTCCTCACGCTTATTATAACTTTCATCTGCTTCTGTCTAATGATAATTGCAGCACAAATATTTTATACATGCATCACTTCGGTTCAATAAATATTGAAAACGTCCTTCTGTGTATTCTTTGTACATTTCTCCAAGCAAAAGAGAGCATGAGTGTATGAGCGAAAGGTTCTAGGTCTGTCATCATGGTTCCTGAGGGAACAGAGTTGTCATGTTCAGTGGTTGCCAGAACTTTTCGCACCCTGCCTAGGTTAGGGGGAAATATGGTGGCACTGTGACCTAGCTGGTCCAAGGAACAACATACTCTGCGGGGGTGCACAGAATCAGTCTGGCATCATCCTAAAGTTTATGTCATCCAAAAGTGAACAGTTCCTACTGATTAGTGGAAACTACACGACAGTACCTTTTTCTCTGGCCATACTCAGTACAGCATCTCGATCTCTGAAAATGAGGAGTTTCTTGATGGTTGGTTGGGAAGGCATCCTGTTGGTGGTCTAGGGAACACAGACCTGTATGCCCTTTCATTCATGAACGGGGGTCAGTTCACTCGAAGGTTTCTAGAATAAACTTTTCCATGTGGATTTCCAGATTGGTGATTGCTGTTGAGTCCACCAGGCCTGCTACCCTAATGTTACAACTACAAAACCTGGCTCATAATTCCTCATATTTGCTTTGGACCAGCAGTATTATCTTCTCTACCATTTTATTTTTTTCTTCCATGGATGTAGAGTCTTCTTCAACATCATTAATGTGGTCTTCCGCCCCACCATACAAGTGTCTTGTCTGTCAAGTCTACCTTACATTTGATCGAGGAATGAGGTGAAAGTATCTAATTTACAATCTATTACACTCAGACCACTTTTCATCTCTATTAATAGCTCCTTCACATCTGTTGCAGCCTCCCCATTGGTCTTTGCAAGAAGTGAAAAGTCTCCTGACTCTGGAACTCATGTATTTTAGTAATGGGTTGATTGCCTGGTCTCAAAGGTCATAATTACCTTGTGTAGTATCGCTTTTCCTCATGCTAATGGCTCCAATCGTTCACACCATGTGTTTGGGAATGGTTTCCTCTGTGATTACCCGATTTAAAGCAATGTCTCCTCAATTTTATGACTCTTCTAGGCTAGATCTCACCCACATGGCAACTCCAGTCCACTATCACTGTTGTACTAGTGCAGCTGAATGGGGTTGAAAGACCCATGGGGGGCCCTATGCACACCAGGCAGTGACTTATATTCTGTCTGTGATGCAAATCTGTCCAGCAGCAGTGTAGATCATTGGAAGGAGATGCTCTTTGTAGTAAAAGCGCACTGGTGAGGGCTGAGGCAGCCCCAGCAACTCAGGTCACCACTCTTGCTCTAACATACGCCCCCTACGTGACTGGAAGCTCCGGGCCAATGCTCACACTTACGGGCCAATGATCACACTTACTGGTGCTTAAAACACATTCTATTACAAGCATAAGTAATTCTTGAGAAGAAGAATCATTGAAATAATTACATTTAGTCCACAATGCCTAACATGCCAGATCTTAGTCAGATGAGCTCAGTAGATCCATCAAATAGCACCAATCTTATATGCAAAATAGACAAGGCCTTTTCAATGGAAAGTTAGAGCTATCAATAACAACAAAGTAAATTAATGAATTGAATCTGACCTCACAATGAACATTTTGTAAAGCCGGATTTGTAATGAGGAAGTAATTTGTTGAGTGCAATCTCATGATGAAAACAACAGGCCCAATTCGCAAAGCGAAGTTGTAGATTTATAACTGCACATATACATCTATGCACAAGTCTAAATACATCTTCTTTAGGAATTCATAAACATTGTCTCAAAATGAGTGCAACAACACTAGCAACTGACTAATGGAGTCCCAGTGGAACCAGAATACTTATGGATTAGGAAACCTCAACCGTTCTTCATCATATGTAAGCTTATCATGTCCTGGTATGTTAGTACTGCCAGGACCGACTCAACCTCTTTATTATCAGTCTTTTATTTGGCACATGTGGGTCTTAGGCCTTTTTCAGGGCTGAAACAGATCCCTACCTAGATACTACATGTACTTTGGATACAGAACCTTAATGGGGGACACTTTCATACTTTCTCACTGGGTTGAAAGGAACAGGTCACTCTAAACCAGTTCTGGGGCATCTCCTCTCCCACTAAGATTGATGCCTGGGCCGGCTGACTAGGGGAACAAAGAAGAGCCCTGCCCAGGTGTCATCTAACATTTGCCTATGACAAGGTAAGTTTCTTTGAAGTTAATCGAGTTTCTGGGCATAGCCCAGATGGTCATGCTACCAGAGGAACAGAGCACCTCCTGACACCCAAGGCCTTTGTCTCAGCTCTGGGAGTAAGTTCATACCTCATAAACTCATAAAGGGGGCTATTCAGCCCTCCCACAATGCTTTGTTTAGTAAACGTTGCCAAAATGTTTGCTTTTTAACTGAAATTTCATTATTAACATTGGTAAAACTTTTTAGGATCTAAATACTGTTATACAATGAATGTTTGGGGCACTCCTCCATTGGCAAATGGCATGTGTTTGTGCAAATTTGTGAGCACTTGGTAGGATTTAAATGTATTGTATTAATATAGCATGTAATTAGCTGGTTAGAAATGAAGTGCATTTGAATTTCACAATGACATTATGTCTCATATATTTTTAATGAGTTACATTTCACATATGTTTACAATTGTAGGCACAGGGAGATTAAGGCCCTCATTATGAGCTGGAACATACACTAGTGGTGCCTAGCTATTTAGAGGACACGAGATATTGACCACTGAACTTTCATAGGTATATAGAGATATTGGCAGAGGACACCTCACCCACTAACATTCATAGCATGTTTCATCAGTGGTGCCCTCTACACAGCTAGGTGGGTGAATATCATCTAGATGAACTCGACCGACTGTATGTTTGTGATTACCAGGGAGGATTGTAGTTAGGGAACTTTCCTCTTAGCCTCCGTTGTGTATTTCACCTCGTTATGAGCTGGCCTGACTTTGGTGCGGAGATCTCGAGGGCCGGAACCTTAAATGCTGCCGGTATTTCTGCACCAAAGTCCAGTCATTATGAGTTGTTTCCCCCGAAATGTGGATAACTGTTTGGACCCGGAGGTATCAGATGCTTTACCAGGCAAAAACCAATGTCATTTCTGACCTACTCTGAGCAGTGGAAATTGCAGGGGCATTGGTGGGGGTTGGGGGGGGTTGGGGAAAGAGGTCTAGAACACGCTTTTGCCTCTCTGGAGGGGTCATTAGTTGCTTCCCCCAGACTGCTGCAGACACTTGGTGGGTACCAGGCCCGGATTCCGCGCCCTGCAGCATTAGTAACAGGCACAGTGTTTCCAGCCTGTAATTATCGGGTCCAGAGTTTTTGGACCTGAAAATTCCAGGTCCGGACATACTTGGAATGGTGACTTAGTTGACATTCCCTCACTTGTAATGAGGTTCTTAGTGGATTGACCAGCATCACATGATTCCCAATTAAACACAGTAGCTGGAATTTGAACCAGGTCCCCATGTTCCAAAACCTGTAGGCTATCCACGAGAGCAGGATGAACTACTGTAGCAAGCAGGGGGTGACACAAACCAATGTTTTTCAAACAATTCAAAACATTACCACACCTGGCTATACACAATAAAAAAGGTCTTCACAAGATGAGTAGTGTATCAGTAAAATGGAACATTGGCAATAGGTCTCTAAGGGTAACAGAATTATAGTGTGGAGTCTGTGGATTTCTAAAGTTCAAGCAAGATAGCCCTTCACTACACAGGCCCGAAATTTTAAATTGTTAGTAGACTGGGGTCGTGAACTAATTTTTGTACAACTTTTAAGGCACCAGTTTTCATAGAGCATGGTTTAGCATACTCTACTTTGCAAGCTTTCTTATTGATCCTAGTATGCACTCTTGCAAAACTCCCTAGTGCTCAGGTAGTGCCTTGTTTTACATTGTAATTGCATAAGTAGCACTTTTGCATAAGTAGCACTTTACCAATACCAAAGGGCCCCTATAAGCACATGCGGTTGGTTTCCAGAATTCCCCAGGTGACTATGCAGTTTTCTATAATACCAATGGTGCACAAATCTCCAGTCAGCACCCTCTGCAATCTTAAGTTCCGTAATGTGTCAACTATCACATTTTGCTCCTGGTAGGCACACATTGCAATTGTTGTAATGCTGCAGCTAGCATAGTACATGATGTTTCCCAGGCTGAAGGGCCATGGCTCACTAGATGCTCTACTAAACCTCACGCAGTTATAGCAATGCGTCATAATAAGGAGAAACAGAAAAATTAAATGATACACCTTGAGGTTTACATGCAATCAGTCTCTCTCAGTGGTACTCTCTTGGCTGCATTATCGTATGCTTTTTTTTTATTACACAGAAACATTAAAGGGAGTTGTGCAGTCTAATTGTCTCCCACCTGTTGGATCTTATGATTGCATCAGAGGCTTTAGCAGGAAGCTTGTGGTTCTCTTTCAGCACCACTGCAGAGGTTGCATCCACACTCTCCTGAACCCTGGGGTCCTGAAAAATCTTTGGGGCTTATTTACAAGCACCTTGCGCCACGTTTGCGTAATTTTTAACATGGGAAAAGTGACGTACGGGTGGCGCAAGGGGCTTGTAAATATGCCCCTTTGTTTCTGTTTAACATGGACCCCTAGGGTCCATGGAAGCATGGAATCTAAAAGGCAAAAATATGGGCTCCTTCACAAAAAATGTGTGTGCTGTATAGTGCTAGCAAAATAAATCTGAGGTGTGGAATTACTGATGAGCAACATATTAGGGTGCAGAATGGAATGCAGTGCGAATGTAGTAACTTGGGGGCTTATGTACAAGCCCCTTGCGCCGCCAGTACGTCACTTTCTCCCATATTAAAAGTGGCGCAAGGGGCTTGTAAATCTTGCCTTGATGTTTTTTTCTGGATTGCACTATGAACAACAATCACACTGGTGTTGTGCGGTGCGTAGCAGACTCCACAAACAGTAAGAGGTGGTGTACTCCCAGTCCTGAGAACCTCTTTAACGGTCTAGATGCCGTGCGATATGTTTGCTGACACGATGGGGCTTATTTACAAGCCCCTTGCGCCGCCCGTGCGTCACTTTCTCCCATATTAAAAGTGAGGCACCGGCGGCGCAAGGGGCTTGTAAATAAGCTCCTATCTGTTTTCATGATCATGTCTGCCTTGCGTTACATTTCTGTTGGTGATGCCATTTCCATTACTTTTATGCTGTGTCAATAAATACGGCCGAATATTTGTAGAATGCAAAATGCTCGAGGCTGCACAAGGCTGGGATTTCTTGTTCCGTGTTGTCAGACTGTCTGATATCAAAGTGAACTGTGAAACATAAGATACCGAGTAATAACCTCTAAGAGAAAACCCGCACATTCTGGTCTAGTCTGCGTGCGTGCGTGCACTGTGTGGTGATCCGTTATAGGGTCACCCGCGGCGCGCTTATCTTCGCGCTGCGCGGGACACATAGACACTCTCCGTTGGTGTCATCGGAAGTGCCGCCCCCGAGCGGGCGCCTTCCCTTTATTGGCTCCCCGCTGGCCACGCCTGGCCAGCGGATGTGGTGCGAACATCCGCCCCAGCGCCCGGGGCACTGGAGCGCTAACCACTACATCCCTTCCCAACTCGGTTCTTTTAACAATACAAACTTTGAAAAACATATAAAAGTTCACCCAGTCGCTTGCCAGTGTTCGGCTCGGCTCTGAATGCTTTTTTTTTGTCTTCTCGCCTCAGGGGACAGTTCTCAGCATACATAGTCCCGCAGCCGTTGACTAGGGCGAGGGTTAGGCCGCAATTCGTACCTTTGACCACAGTGTCTTCCACGCGCTGCTTCCGGGCTGTCGTCCTCAGCAATACGGGTGTGACGACTTGGCGGGGAGTTATCACTGGGCTCGTCGGCCCTCGGACTGTGCCTTGGTTCACTTTCTGACACCCCTGGTCGCTCGATGATGTGGGTCGTTACAGGCCTTGGTTCCTCTTCTCTCGCCGGTCTGGCGGGGACCTCTTTGAACCATGAGATGTTCCTCGACACGTTCTCTCTCCCCTGCTCGCTGTGACCATGGTCCCACGGTTGGCTGTCACTGTCCAGGTGCCTGGTTCATAGTGGGTCTTGAACTTTCCTCCTGGCCGTCGGTCTCTGACGACAACGGTCGCTCCTGGCCGCAGGCTTCGTGGCGTTGCACGGCATCGGGCGCTCGGTTGGTTATTCCGACGCTCTCGCCGAGCTTGGGTTGCTTGTCCGTCTAGAGGTGGGGATGCCCACCCCGGGCATGTCGGTATCAAGTCTCGCCTCGGGCCTCTCAGCATCAGTGACCACGGGCTTCGTTGCGTGGTGCAGTGAGGGGTGCTCCGATACTCTCTCAGGAATTCATGAAGTCGCCTCTCTGAGTCGGCCTATTCTAACGTGGCGATTCGGAAGGTTTTATTCAGTGTCCGCATAAATCTCTCCACGTCTCCGTTGGCCTGAGGCCATTGCGGCGTGACTTTCCGGTGGTGTATTCCATGTTGTTGCAAGAACGTGGCGAATTCCGACCCTTGGAATGGCGGGCCATTGTCGCTCTGGATTTCTTGCGGACGCAGTGGAAGTCACCAGATCCACGATGGGGTATTTGGAGAACGCATCTACGAGGACCAGGGTGTGTCGTCCGTCGGGAAAGCTCCCAAAGTCTATGCTCACTTTGGACCATGGCTCTTTGCACGCCTCCTCTGTGATGACCGGGATCGGCCGCGTCGCACCACTGGTAAGTTGGCATGACGGGCAGCGTCGGACAAGTTCATCGACCATCTGTTCCAGCTCGGGAAACCAGACTTTCTCCCGCATCCTTGTTTTCATCTTTGTGGCCCCTTGATGGCCTCCATGGGCGAGTCGGGTTGCTCGATCTCTCAACGCTCGGGGTATGACCAGCCGGGACCCCCTAAGCAGGATGCCTTCCCCTGTTGCACTGAGCTCGCTTCTCACCCGCCACATCTTCGTTAGTCCTTCTCTGTCTTCCTGGTTCCAGGCATTTGCCTGATGTAGGTAGTCCTTCCAGGATCCTGTCTGCACAGCGTGTAGGGTGCGACCATATACGCTGTCATCCCGGGCGGCCTCTTTGATGTCTTCCAGGGTCATGGCTCGTGGACATGCCGCGGTGGATACCATGTTGAGGTACTGCTCGGCTGCCTCGTCCTCACCTTCGTGCGTCTGTTGCGTCGGGTGACGGGAGAGAAAATCCGCTGGGTTCTTTGCCCCGGGCCGGTAGACAACGTCCATCTCATATGACTGCAGTTGCACGGCCCACCGTTCGATTCGCGGCGGAGGGTGGGGAGCTGATCCTTTGAAGAGAGATACAAGGGGTTGGTGGTCGGTGACCATGGTGAAAGGTTGTCCTGTCAGGTAGAGGTGGAAATGGCCACAGGCCCATTTGATGGCGAGCGCCTCCCGCTCTATTTGGGCGTACCTTGTTTCGGTAGGTGTCAGGGATCTGCTTGCGAACGACAGTGCTGCCCATCTGCCGGGCTCTTGCTCTTGGGCTAAGATCGCCCCAAGCCCTACCGGGCTTGCGTCGACAAGGACTTCTGTCCACTTTGCAGGGTCAATGTACGCCAGTGTTGCTTCCCCCAGGAGGGCATCCTTTATGCTTTGGAAGGCCTCTTCTTCCTGTGGCCCCCACTTCCACGGGCTGTCGGTCCGGGTGAGTGCTCTGAGCGGCTCTGCTCGGGTCGCTAGGTCGGGGATAAACCTCCCACAGTAGGTGGCCATCCCGAGGAAACTCCGTACTTCCGTGGGCGTCGTCGGGGCGGGTGCGTTCTTGATGGCCTGCGACTTCCTCGGGTCCACTTGGATGCCTTCTTGGTTGAACACATAACCGAAGAATTCCAGGGAGGGCTGAAAGAATGGACACTTGTCTTTATGGAGTGTCACTCCGTGTTCGCTTAGGCGCTTTAGCGTGTTCCGGAGATGCTTGTGGTGATCAGGCGCTGTTGCTGAGTGGATTAAAATGTCGTCGCTGACATTAAGTACGCCAGGTAGGCCAGATAGCATCTCTCTGATCGTGTTCTGGAATACCTCGGCTGCCGAGGATATTCCGAAGTTCAGCCTTTTGTATCTCCTGAGCCCAATGTGAGTGCTGAAGGTGGTGATATACCTGCTTTCTTTCGAGAGCGGCAGTTGGTGGTAGCCGGCGTTGAGTTCGATCTTGGAGAACCACCTCGACCCGTTGACATCGGCTATTATGTCGTCCATCGTCGGGGTGATATGGCGTTCCCGCTTGATGGCTTTGTTTGGTAGCCTCATATCGATACATAGCCGTATGGCACCCGGCTGCTTCGGCTTCTCCGCGATGACTAACGGGGACACCCAGGGTGTGGGTCCGGACACCTTTTCGATAACCCCTTGTGTTTTGAGAAGTTCGAGCTCCTTCTCCACCAACGGCCTTAGGTGGAACGGTATTCTCCGATGTCGTAGGGCCACTGGGGTGACGGCCTTGTCGATGTGCAGCTTGATGGGGTCGCATTTGACACAGCCTAGGCCTTGGAATAGTTCCGGGAATTGTTCGAGCAGTTCATCTACTCGGTGTGCCTGGACTCTCCTGGCAAACGAGACCAGTCCTAGGTCCTCCGCTGTGTGGCTGCTCAGCAGCGTATCCACTTCGCGGTCGATAACGTGGATGGTAGCCATGACTTCTCGGCCTTCTGTCTTGATCGGTACCGATATTTTTCCTTTGAGTGGTAGCGGCGTGTGCGCCCCATAGGCATATATCCGAGTCTTTGAGGGTGTGACCGGAGGGCACGGACGTAACCGTCGATACTGCTGGAGGTCCATCACGTTCACTGATGCCCCCGTGTCGATAATCGCCTTTACCTCGGAGCCGGCGATCTGGACTACACAGGTCGGTTGAGGCCTCCGGTGTCGCTTGAGTTCCTGTGCGAACGATATGAGGTATGCTTCGTCATCTTCCTCGTCTGATGACGAGTCAGCTGGCCTCTGGTACTTGCGACCTGGTCTCTGCGTCTCCTCCGGTGACGGTGCCTCCACTACCGACAGGTGTCGGAGTGTCCGAGATGGCGGTTTCTGGCCTCTGGCGTCACGACCTCGGCGTCTCCTCGGCACACAACAGCGAAGTGGTTTGGGATCCCGCAGTTTGTGCACGATTTTCCTTGTGCCGGGCAGTCTTTTGCTGCGTGCGGCTCGTGGCCACAGTAGCCGCACCGTGACCTGGGTGTGTCAGGTTTTGGTTTCCGGGGTACTCTGTCCTGGTCTTTGTCTTGATGGCGTCTGCCCTCTCGACCTTGATCTCCGAGCGCCCTGTCGGTTTGGTGAGGGCCTGGTCCATCTCGTTCGCCTCTGGCCGCTGACAGGTCATGGGACCGTGCCAGGATGAGGATGTCTTCTAGCGCTATCCTTGGTTGGCGTAGAATGAGGCTCCTCAGGGTTTTGTCTCTGCATCCCTGGATGAGCTGCGCCCTGATCTCCTTGGTCTGGTCATCCTCGGTGCAGGTGCTGGCCAGCTCACGTAGGCGGGCGTAGAATGCGTCTATGGACTCTCCTTCCCTTTGGCGCGCTTGGCGCAGCTTGAAGCGCTCGAAATCCGGGTTAAGCTGCGGGTCAAAATGGGCGTCCAGCGCGGTCACCGCCGCATCGTAGTCTGTCGCGGCTCCCGTGTTCGGCAGGTGCTTGAAGAGCTTGAAGGTCTCGTCTCCGGCATAATGGAGGAGGAGGGGAGCGTTTATGGCGTCATCCGCCTCTCGGGTTGCGATAAAATAGTTGTTGAGGCGCTCAATCCACACCCGCCAGCGGGGACGCCGTCGCCGGGTCTTCTAGTTCGCTGAATGGCGGCAGCACGCCTGATGCCGCGTGCTGAAATGGTAGCTGGATGGGGGCCAGGCCGCGGTTGTCGTCAGCCATGATTGCGCCTGCGGAGCCGGCGTAGTATTAGCTGCAGTCGCTGGATGTCCCTTGTCGTTGTTAGGAGCCTCCTACAGCGGGTCAGGCCCGGTAGGCCTCCTTCCGGCACCTGCTTGTAGCACCTGGTGAGGGGATGGATGGCAGGCGCGACGGCACTGAAATGGCCAGGGAGAGGCGTAGGGCGCCGGGCTCCCGTGGCTGGCCGGTCAGCAGACTAGGCGGATGTGGCTGACTGTGGTGGGCACACTCCCCCCCTTTTCTCCGGGTAGTGCGTGCCAGCGCAGAGCCTCACTGCCGGCAGGAGCACTTAGGCCTTGATAGAACCCACGTGGCAGCGCACACCGGCGCTGTGATGCTCAGGGGGCGTGGCCTGACGAGACAGGGCAGCCGGACTTAGCAGCAGGAGCGCAGCGTTGTCGAATGGCCTCGCTACGAGCCCCAGTGCTTCTGCAGGTGCGGGGGCTGACTCACCCTCCGATGCGTGTCCGGCGGCCGGCAGATTAGAGGCCTCGCAGGTCGCGGGTCGTCGCCGCGGGGATGCACGATGGTCCCGATGAGCAGGGGACAAAACACGCGAGGGTCTCGGCCCTCCTCGTCGCCAGTGTGGTGATCCGTTATAGGGTCACCCGCGGCGCGCTTTTCTTCGCGCTGCGCGGGACACATAGACACTCTCCGTTGGTGTCATCGGAAGTGCCGCCCCCGAGCGGGCGCCTTCCCTTTATTGGCTCCCCGCTGGCCACGCCTGGCCAGCGGATGTGGTGCGAACATCCGCCCCAGCGCCCGGGGCACTGGAGCGCTAACCACTACACACTGCACTGGAAGCGTGCATTTAGCCAATGGAGGCTCGCATTACATGCGCCGTCAGATTTTATTGTATTCACTTCACTACTGATGCGATCACTGTCTGCATCCTTGATGGTCGCTTAACTGTAGTAACTTGCTGTAAGTTTCATCTAAGGCCATCTGTCTAGCTTTGAACCATTTCTGGTATCAGTTATACATACTAACGTGCAAGCAGAAAACAGGCTATTATGAAAATGAACGTATAGAAAGCAGCCGAAGTGATATAGGTGAGTAACGAAGACAGGTAATTGCATAACATATTAAAGCTAGGGGCATCCCCAATACGTTTATTAAGGTGAGCCCTGCCAGATTTAAATTGGGTTGATGGGGGACAACTTCTATATTGCTATTTATCCTATGCGCAACATATCTGTCTGTCCTCCATTCTAATCCACTGTTTACCACCCACTAACACTCAAAACCACTCATTTCCCTTGGCATTGTTGACAGGGCCTTAAACAGATTGCATTCCTTCCTCTCTGACCATTCCTTTTCTGTGACTTGTTGCCCCTCCTATTCCTCTAGACTTCTGCCTGTCAGGTTAAACAAAGAAAAACATACAGGGTACTTGTCTGTTAGTACCTTCTCGAGAGCCGTTCCGTTGATTTTCAATGGGAAGCAGGAAGAAAGGCATTTTGCTTGTGTGTAGTCCTGTACCATCTGCAAAGCGGAGAACCCAAAAGGACTGGGGAATGATAAGGCAGTCCAAGCCAACGTTGCAAGCAGTAACATTCCTAAGGGATGGGAGGAGTGAGGTGGTCTTTTTTTCTGCAGCAACGAGATAGAAGATAAAGCTGAAGACTATTTTAGTTCAATGTGTACATTGTAGAACTTTAAAACATGATATATGATTATACAGTGCGTGTTATATTCTTGAGTTAGGCCCATGTAGCGAAGCAGCTTATTTCTTACATTGTCCTATTTTTCAGCAGTAACCTTTTGCACATATTTGCATGCGCAACAATGTGGCATTATTTTGCCTGAAACTAAACTTGTTTACACATCTAGCTTAGTTTAACATTATCACAATGCCCTGAACATCATGTACAAGGCCTCTTTTCGCACTATGTGCAAATGTCATCTCTATCTTCATCCACAGGGCGACAGGGCTATCTACATATCCATAACATCACTAATCTATATGCACATCGCAAGGCTGCTTTCTATTATAAAAGATGAGCATCCCGATAGATTAGCAGAGGAGGCACTCCAGCTGAAACCAGAGGTCCTTGCATGCTGAGAATTCACCAAGCAGCGGTGTGACATCTCGTGAGGGGTGTCCAGTTCGTGACCAAGACGGGGTCCTTCATTCTCTCCCATCAGGTAATGGGGTTAGATCGTCCCTTGGGGGGATTCTTGGCTCTACACCTACACACACTCTAGGTACACTTCAAGTAGGGTTCGAATAGTAGGAGTACGCTCGATTACTGCCTTGTTTTATATGCCTGCATATATACACTGTTTTAGCACCATGGTAGAACTATATCTACTATTTACGCTTTTGGTGCTCGTAATCACTTTTATCTGCTTCTGTCTATTAATCATTGCAACACATGTATTTTATACAAGAATAACGTTGGTTCAATAAACCTGTTGAAAACGTCCCACTGTGTATTCTCAGTATACCTCTCTGAAAATAAGTGAGCACGAGTGACTGAGCGAAAGGTCTGTACTGTTTCTACGATTCCTGAGGGGTCAGGGGTTGTCATGTTCAGCGGTTGCCAGAAACCATTTGCTCCCTGATAGGTTAGAGCGGCTTACAGTGGCACTGTGAGCTAGCTGGTCTATAGGCCAACATATCCTGCGGGGGTGTTTGAAATCAGTCTTGGCACCACGTCCCTAGTTTGTGTTGTCCAAACAATGCCCATATCCTACAGATTAGTAGGAACTACACAACAGTATGTAATAAAATATAATAAAAAAAACAATCTAAAAACCTTCAAAAGACTATGCATACCGGTAATAGTAGGGCATTTTACATAGCCTGTTTCATTACAGTTTAAGGGCCTGTTTAGAGTTTGGCGGTTGAGTACTCCATCACAAACGTGACGGATATCTTGTCTGCTTTATTACTTGCTAGCTATCAAGCCTTGGAATAAGGCTACAGGCAGGAGCATGATCTGCCTTAACAGTGTGAACACGTTAATAACCAAGACTTGGGTTGGGATGCAGGCAGTAGAGTGGGTATCTGCTTAAAGAGACACACTAACACTCAAGCCCTAGTCATAATCTATAGGTAGGAGCGTAGAATCGGCTGTGAGAGAGAGCAGATGCACTGGTGTCGGATTGCAAACACCGACCAAATTAAAGTCGGGAAGAAGTTCCAAAAATCTGAGCACGGTCTTAACAGGAAAGGATGTTTTTGAAATCCAGAAATCGAACAAAAATGCTGAAGACAAATGTCTGCCTTTCAACTTTGACATTCACATATGTTAATGTTTGTTGCAGAGTCATCCTGTGCCCTGGGCAGTGGCGGCTTGCATAGGGCGTGCTGCAGGGCGGTGCGGTGGGGGAGGGGAGGGGCAGGGTGGGGGGTAGTACACTCGGACATACGACGGAACGGAGGAACGTAATAATTACTTTCCTCCGTTCCGTCGTATGTCCGAGTTTACTACCCCCCCACCCTGCCCCTCCCCCGCCTCACCGCCCGCAGCATGCCCTATGCGAGCCGCCACTGGCCCTGGGCACCCCCAAACCTTTTTTTGCTGCCTGGTACTGGTGGTAACTGCCTCTGACTGATGCTGGGCTCTGCCTAACCAGGCCCAGGGCCAGTGCTATGCTGAAAATACACTTAAAATACAGTGAAAACACCTACATACACTAGGGTACACTATGTGTTAGGATACCCTTATGATTGGCATGAGCTCCCCTATAAGGCCGTAGTACATAATAGGGCAGGAGGATTAGAACTACCTTTAAGACCCTAGCATATAATAGGGCATGGCAGTTTAAAGGCCAGCAGCTTTTCTGCACTTGCATGTGTGCACTGCTGAAACCTGAGGTCAGTTTAAAAGCAGCCCTGTGTTGCAGGACTGCTTTTAAAATGTATATTATGCCCAAACTCAACTTTGGTGTTTGGGGCACTTAAAAAATAATAAAATACAATGTATGGGCATATTAGGTACCCCAGGGCCTCCCCTAAGTGTCCCAGGGCTGGGGGTCAAGTATTTATAAGGAGGGTCCTCATAAAATGGCTTTTATATGTCCTGTGGTTAGTGAAATTTCCCATTCACTCCCAGCATTCCAGTGAAGTGCTTCCCAAAATCGACTTTTGTGCTAGGAGCACTGTGAAATGAAGATCTGCAATATTTTTGCATATCCAGAACCCCCGCAGTCTCCCCTAGGTGTTCCAGGGGTGGGGATCCTGTAGATATAGGCAGGGTCCTTATAAAAGATGTTTTATTAGCCCTGATGTTGGAGAATTTGCCCAGTTCATTTACCCCTTTGCAAATCCCCAGCCACATAGGTTAACATGGCAAGAAGTTATTAACTAATAATTCCCATTAGGAGAATCAGAAAAATGCCATTCAAGGACTTCCTAGAATGGCATTCATAAATCCAACAGTATGGTATTGTTGAATTTCTCCTAAAATGTACGGACAAGACGTTATAAGACTTTCTTGACTGAAAGCCAAAATTCAGCCTTCCAGGGATCAGACCTGATTGGTCAGAGTTAAGTGGATAGGCCAGGCTGCTTTGATGAGGTGATAAGTAGCCACTGGGGTTAGCCAGCCATTCTGGGAGGGCAGGGTTCTGCTACATGGGAATGCCAGAGCAGGGGGAGGAGTCGTAAACAATAATCTTCAATAGAAGGAAGAGACAGGCAGGAGAAGACAGTTTCATTTACACATCTACTCTTTGAACCCAGCCAGATGGTAAGATTAAGGAAGGAATGAGCAGATGTAAGGGGGAGGGACAGTATGGAAATGAACCATCCTGAAGCAGGGTTTAGCCAGCTTTTGCCTTTCTGCTGGAAAATCAGCCATGATGAATTGTGGAGAAATGGTGCTCTCTAGGAAAATATAGTGCCACACTTTGAAGGATATGGTCATACCCATACCTTGGGGTGTTGCCTTGCACCTGATTGGACAGGAGTGCCCTCCTTCTTGACCCAGAGAACTTGGAATAAGTACCTGAGAGGGGCACAGCCTCTCAGATCTGCTGCTTGAAACTCAAGGAAGAAGAAGGGTCCATGCTGAGAAGTTTGATTTGGACCAACCAGGCTCTACACTCTGAAGACTGTGCCTGCTGCACAATCTAGAACTACAGCCCTGTGGACTACCTTGCTTCCAAAGGAATAAAGAGTGGACTCCCTGCAAGCTTCAGGTTAACAGACCTCACCTGGAACGTCACCACCAAGAATCCTCAGCCTGGTGTACTACCAGTGGATTTGTAAGGGTTTTGTCCAAGTGGATTGTGGGAACTGAAGTCCCAAAATTTCAAGGACAATCTTGGAGCTTCCAGACCCTTGGAGTAAGTTTTGGACACTTTGGGACCCTTTGGGGAACTTCAGGAAGACGTTCCAGAAGTTTGAAGACCTCTGGAGCAACTTTGAAAAAAAGCTCCATAAGTGGACCAACTCGACCTGGCCAGCCAATCCGGCGACCCTCAACTGCGAGCCGGCCTGCCATCCATATTCGTCCCATTGAAAAGCTCCGGAGGTCCGACTTCCAGTGTTTGACCGTGAGTAAGCTGAAACATAAGCTGGCGAAACCCTCACCGAAGCCAGCCTGGTGAAGAGCATCGAGGGACCCCTGAAGAAAAAGCTCTGTAAAAGTGTCTAAGTCCGAACGTAGGAGAGGTGACCGGGACCAACCTCGAGAGTCAAGCCTCCCACCTTCAACCGTGCGCCGGCCTGGATCTCTGGTTTGTCCCGCTGGAAAGCTCCGGAGGTCTGACTTCCACAAGTTTGACCGGGAGTTCGTCGCAAGGCAAGCTGGCGAACCCTCACCGAATCCGGACTGGCTGAGAGCTTCGAGGGACCGCCGAGAAGAAAAGTTACAGAAACGTTTCTAAGTCAGAAGGTAAAAACTTTGACCGAGAACTACCACGAGGGGTAGCTGCGCAGGGCTCCATCGCAGTTGGCCTGAAACTTTGACTTTGTCCAGGTGTAGCGCGACCAGATACCCCAATATGCTCTATAGACTTCTGTGTGCTACATTGTGCTAAATCTTTAAAAATTCATATCTGCGGTTCCCTACACTGTTTTTATTCGTTTTGGTGTCATTTTAAAGATAAAAATATTTCCTATTTTTAAAATTGGTGTTGAATTTTTATTGTGTGTTGTGTCTTAATTATTTACTGAATTGGTGTTTTTAAATGCTTTACATACCTGTCTTTGAAGTTAAGCCTGCCTTCTCTCAGCCAAGCTACATAGGGTTGAGAATGGGAATAATTTTCTAAGACCTATTCTAAGCCCTAGACTGTGTTAGTGGCCTTATTGCCAGTAGCAGATTTACATTTGCCACTACTAATAATCCACTTTCCAACATTTGGTGCTCAGCGGTATGAATGAGGACGTCTGTTTGAAAAGTAAACCTTTCAGTAACGTGAATTAAGATTTTAAAAATCCTCTAAATTGCTTTAGAACAAATCTTTTGAGTTTGATATTTGGAATTTTGGACTAAACTGTTTTAATCCATTGTTTTGATTTTCCCAAAATTGTTCTAAGTCTATTGTGCCTAGTTGTTGTGACCCAAACCTAGGGAACCGTTGAGCTGGACCTGGCTAAACAGTTCAGGATGGCTGGCTGATCTTAGGGTACAGTGTAGGCTTAGGGGGCTGCCTGCTTACAACAAGATTAGGAAGGCAGGGTTTCTTAAGTCCCTAAAGGCCTGGGCTGGGGTAGCTGAGGAGATTCAAGGGGGGATGGAGGGTGTTCCCCCCCAACCTCACCCAAGAGGGGGGTGAGGATGGTGCTTCTTCCATTTTCTCCAGTGTTAGCTATATGATTTCCGATGGTGGGAGGGGGGAAGGGTCCCCTACTCAGGAACAACCACTGTCTCTTGGAGAGAGACAGCTTGAGGCCCAACTAGGGGGGTCATTAAGATGTCTGGCGGATCGCCTCCGCCCGTATGGCGGTGGCGATCCGCCCGCCATTTCCGTCTGCCCGCCTAACATTTCCCCCCGCCATATTACGATGGCGATGGGGACCCAGGCGGACAGAAAGACCGTCCGCCAGTTTTCCGCCGGTAGGCAATCCACCCGATTGCCTACCGGGCGGAAGAGGCCTGTAATATGGTGGCGGGGCCTTGCAGGCACCGCCATCCAGATTACGATGATGGCGGTCTCATGTCTTTCCATGGCGGAGACTACGCCATGGAAAGGCATGCGGAGAATGCCTTTGGGGGCCCGTTGTGGGCCCCCAGGTGGTTGGGGGGGTGGGTGGCTGCACTTGGGGTGTACCCATGATAACCCCCGACATTTGCATGCACAAGGTGGCAGGCACCGCGCGGTGCCTGTCACGTTGTGCATGCAAAAGCACAACATGCCCTTTTAACATTGTGGCGGGTGCTGAATACAGCACCACCCGCCACAATGTTAATATCAGGATGCGACCGCCATGGTGGCGGTCGCATCCTAATAGGCACAGCGGGACCGCCGCACCTCTTGCGGGCGGACCCTTTTTCCGTTGCGATGGCGGGCGGGCTTTGTCCGCCCGCCATCGTAATGACCCCCTAGGTTTGGAGCAGAGTGAACTGGAATTGGCTAAGAAAAAGTGGGAGAGGGAGGAGGTGTTCAAAAGAAATGGTGGCAATGAAAATGATGAAGAGATTGAGATGTCCAAGGGTGGTGGATTTGACAACAAACTTCCCATGGGTATAGTACCCATGTACATAGAGAGGGATGACATTGACAAATGGTTGACTGCATTTCGAAGGGCCCTAGAGATGTGGGGGGCCCGCCATCCCAAGCATTGGGGTTCACTCTTGTGGGAACTGATTCCAGTGGCTGGAAGGGATAGGCTCCTGACCCTTCAGGGAGAGGATGCAAAGTCCTATACTCACATGAGGCAATACTTAGGTGAAAAATTTGGTTTAACCCCAGAGCAGTACAGGGTGAATTTCAGAGACATCCAGAAAGTGAGTTCAAAGTCATGGGTAGACTTTTTAGACATCTCACAGAAGGCACTGGAAGGCTGGATTGTTGGTAACAATTTTGACACATATGAAGGATTGTATAATTTGTTTTTGAGAGAACACATTTTGACTCATTGTGCTGAAGAGAAGTTACGCCAGTATCTAGTGGACTCAAAGCTGTCTAGACCTAGAAACCTAGTCAAGGCAGCTTTTGAGTGGGTGAGAACCCGGGTTTCCACTCAGCATCAGGGGGGTGACCAGAAAAAAGGAGGACTGGTCCCTCCACAGGGGAAAGCCTAGGGAAAGGAAGGTCAAAAACAAAAGAAGTCCTCCAAAGACCCACACAAACCTGAACAAGGAGATGGGGGGGGCCGAGCCAACCCACATTCAAATGGGGGGGGGGTTCAGGGAAAGAATGGTAGGTTCTTTGATACCTCCAAGGTGGGTAAGTGCTTTGACTGTAACCAGCCAGGGCACAAAAAGGGCGATGCTGTCTGCACCAAGAAGCTCCTTCCTAAGGGGCCACCCCCAGGGATTACCAGTGTAAGTGTGGGGGTGGAGAGTGGTGCCCCAGAGAGGGGTAGGCAGGTGGTAGAGGCAACCTTAGTGTCCCTCGGTGGGGTGAATATTGGTGCCTTACCTCCAAATATGGACAAGTACAGGCAGAGGCCTAAAATTAATGGGGCTGAGGTAGAGGCTATCAGAGACACAGGGGCTAGTGTAACTATGGTCCTGGACAAGCTGGTGCCTCAGGAGAGGTTGCTACCTGGTGAGTTTCACCAGGTTACCTATGCAGACAGCACTACCAAACTCCACCCTATGGCTGTGGTAGATTTGGAATGGGGAGGGGTGACAGGCTCTATAAAAAAAGTGGCTGTGTCTCCTGTGCTCCCAGTCCAGTTTTTACTGGGCAATGACCTGGAAGCCTCTGAGTGGTCAGAGGTGGAGAGAGGACTCCATATGAAAATATTGGAGCTCCCTGAGTGGGTATGTGCTGTGACTAGGTCAACAAATCTATGTAGGTAGCACTATCAGGCCGCTGAAAGATAGAGTAAATGAACACATGAGGGCTCTAACAAACAATGATGAGAAATATCCCATAGCAATGCATGCTAGGGAATGTGAGGCACAAGTTCTTTGGAATAGAACATGTACAAAGAGACCCTAGAGGAGGCAATAGAGAGCTCGCACTCAGGAGAAAAGAAGACTTATGGATAATGCGTCTACAGGCCGTTAAAATGGGATTAAACATAGACCAGGAACTACAATACTTCCTGGGAGATTAAGTTTTGTATCTAAGACTGGTGATCATGGACAATAATCTGTCAATTTAATTCTCTGTATCACAATGTTTAGATTGACCTCGTTCGCTAGTTGCAAATGCTGTAGTCAGAACATTGATTGTACGATTTTGCTATCAATTTTACTCTGCCAAGACATGTGATCCGGAACATATTGTATATGAATAAACCATATTTTTTATGTATATCAATAATGATAAAATATTTCTATTGATTGAACTGCACAACATCACAGGGGGTAAGGAAATGTACAGTAACCATATGAAAGTATTGTGATTGTCATTTTGGTTGGTATTTTATTTCCTAATGTACAGGTAGAAGACAAGCTCCCATCATCATGACTTATAATTAGTCCCTGGGGAACGATAGGTAGCATGTCACCGGTCGTTGATCAAAACTGTTAGCACTGTACATATGACATTGTATCGATATTCAGACAGGGGGATTTCTAACTTTACAGATTATAATTTGTAACCGTTCTTATCTTTGTATTGTCTGGCGAGATAGTGACTTTGTGTGAACATAAATGGTTTAAGATGGCGCTCAATGGTTTGCGCTCATCGCCCGGCATTAGGTCGGGCTAGTCCGTTCTTCCTTTTATACACTGACCCGGAGGGACTCGTGTTCGGGTCCTAAAGAATTCTTGGGAGGGAAACACACTGCCAATACCGCACATGTACTCGCGTCTGCCACTTGCACATGGAATTACTGTTTCTGGTAAGTTATTATTTTTGGTTTAGAGGATGAATAGTCTTCACATGTAGTGGTAGTTACTCTTCGACATCATATATTGTCTATTTTTTAACAGATCATGAATAAATGAGCATACCGATAGCCAGGGGCCTGGAATTAAGAATGTGGAGTGCGGAGATATTCTGCTGACACTGACAGCTGGCTTGTCCACTTCTTATTTGTGTACACATAATTGGCCGCTTAGGTAAGCAATTGAAAATCATGGCCTTACCAACCTGTTTCAATTAAATTGGGTATGGACCCTGATATTTACATACTTGAATTAACAGACTGAGAAGAATATTGTTTTGACGGACACTATGGAAATTTCCAGATATTTGACAGATACATTCTGACATATTTGGGTGAGTTCTTGACTTAAGCACTACTGCAACTTTATATGATATGCATACCAGGTTATTCATTTTTTAGGTTAATGGACATGTGTTATGGTCTGATAAGGGCTTATACCAAACAAACAACCCCCCCCCCCATTTGCCTTTTGTTCTTTTTTTCTTTTCATCTTGTATCAGCTTTGCCACACAAGTCTGGGATACTTATGATATAATGCTAATCGCGACGGCCGGGTTGGAATTAGTACCGGTGGACAGGTAGGACAATTTATTCGATTCACTTGGATGATATATTGGATATATACAGAATAGATGATTAATAAGATCATGTTGATTGAATATACAGGTTGTGTCGAACCGATAGAACATCAAGCATGCAGGTATTTGAACTTGTCATTTATATATCGTTTGCAACTCTGGGACACTTGTTACCCTTTAGGGATGACATACTGATTAGTTTTCACTGACGATGTTGGGTACCACGCTCCTCCTGTTCTTTTGATATTGACACAAACTACTCTGGCCTAAGTCAGAATAATGGCATAAATATGTGCTCATATAGAGACTTCTGCGCATGGGTTTCCACTCATTGTTACACCTGATATTGTATGACTATTAAATGATACACAAAGATGCATGGATTAATATTAACTGTTTCCAATAACAAATTGAAAAACAACTGAACTATTGTACAGACATATTGTGTTTGGGACAAATCATTATTGTTTTGTAGCCCTGAAGAAGTCATGAGGTATTCCCTCACTGACGAAACACGTGTTGTCTAGCTATAGAAACAAAAGAAGAGGCCCAAGAGCTGAACAAAATAGAAGCAATCCAAGAGAAGCAAAAAAGATTTTTGATTTGCTATTACTGGACTGGTATAATACTATTGAATCTACTATTGCGTGTGCTAGAGTTGTGTATATCTAAGATCTAATAGGGGACTGTATCGAAAGCTGCAGATAGATCTAATAGTAGCAACATAATAGGCGTGCCTGCATCTAGTGACAAACTGATGGTGTCGGTGACTGCCACTAGTGCAGTCTCCGTACTATGCAACGCTCAGAAACCTGATTGTTTGGGGTCCTAGATCTTGTGGCCCTTGAAGAAGGCAGCCAGTTGTTTATTTACATGGCTTTCAAGTGCTTTACCTAGTATAGGGAGCAAAGAAATAAGACAGTAGTTAGAAAGTGTTAGAAATGGGATTTCTGAATGGCTAGGGCATGCGCCCAAGCCAGGCAGAAACCACCACTCTAGTCAGGGCAAGGGAGTCACACACTGAGGATAACCCCTGCTCACCCCCTTGGTAGCTTGGCAGAGCAGTCAGGCTTATCCCAGAGGCAATGTGTAAAGTGTTTGCGCACCACACACTCACGCACGCACCAATGCCACACTAGACACACCACAAAGGACTCTCCACACTTAGGTATATGAAAAATATATATTCTTTATGTTATGTTAAAAGAGTGCAGTAATTCCATAAATCACATTAGCCAGGACATATTCCTTATACTGAAGGCCAGAGAGGTCACATCTTTCATGGGTCCCCTAAGTAAGGGCAGGCTCTGGGTGTTAGGTCGCCAGAATGCAATCTTTATCTTGAATCCCTCAGGATGCAAATGCCCGGGTGTCCTCTAAAAAGATTTTAATTGCCACCGGGTAGCTAGTTCGTGTCTCAACAAAGTTTCAGGCTCCAGTAATTAGTCACAGAGGAATTATGCCCCCATATGATGTCCACTTCCCATAATTACCAACGCGTGGAAAACATGCCCTCATCCAGTGTCACAGGTGTCCCCGTTACCACCAATCCCCTTTGTGAAGGCACGGGTCTTGTGTGTTATCAGGAGGGTGCCCCAGTTGTCGTGGTCACAAAAGAAAAAGCAGTCCCCCCTTGAGGCCCGCAACCCTCTTGTTGAAAGTATAGTACGCTGCGGCTCAGACCTCAGGACTGAGCATTACCTTATTGCTCCTCCGCCCCTCGCGCGCTTTCACACTCCTTCGCTGTGCGACGAGGCCCCCGCGGGGACCGACACCATCACTACCGCCGGCGTGGATGGGAGGGCCGCTCTGCCCTCAAATGCCTGCTCCTGCTCGCAACCGCCGGGGCCTCGGACAGCTCTTCGGCAGTGGCAGGTCTTCTGGCCCAGGGGAAACACCGGCTTGCTGTTTCCTCTGGCTCCCAACCACGAAGTCCTTGGAGGCACTGTGTGGGAGAAGCGGGCAGCTCCTTCGGGAAGGGAGAGCGTTCTTCACTCTCCCGCGGCTGACGTCCTGCTGGGCGAGGCGTGATGAGCGCCTGCTTCCCCACGTCGAGGAGTCCCCATTGGCAGGCAATGCCTCGCAGCCGATTCTGCTGCAGCGCGGCCTCTTCCCGGCGGGATAGATCCTGACCCCGGATTCGAGCCGGAAGCGGTAATCGGGCAGTAGGTGTGTGGCGGTTCTCCCTTCTAGGGGCAGCGCGTCACGGCTTCCAAGGGAACACAGGGGAAGCGAGGCCTGGGGCTGATGGCAGATAGGCAGGCCCTCAGCGTCTTTCTCCCTTAATGCTGCAGACTCCTCAGCGATCTCAGCTCACGAAGGCTGTGTAAGGGCACACACACACACAGAGCAGCTTGGGAGGGAAAAGTCCTGGAAACTTTGATGTCCCTGAGTTTCCTGCAACAGGAGGCCAGGTCACACAGGCCCTTGGAGACTCCTCTCAAGCAGGGGGTAGAAACAGCACACAGCACAGTCCCTTTCCTATCCTTGGCAGAATCAGCTACTTCAGGACACCCCAGACAGCACACAGCAAAGGGGCAGCGCTTCGCGGCCAGTCTCCTCAGCTCTTCTCCTTGGCAAAGGTCCCTTCTTGATTCTTGAAGTAGTCTAGTTTGCTGGGGGTTTTGGGCACATAATTATACCCCAAAATGTTTTTGATGTCTTTGAAGTAAGGGTCTCTGAACCCGGTCCAAACCAGTCCTGCATTCACTAGGGGTAGCATGTTCACAGGGGGTGGAGACAGCATTGTGCAAGGGAGTCAGGCTCCATTCATGTGTAAGGTAAATCTCCTCCCACCACTCTACATGCAGCCAGGGTCTATTCAGCTCAGGGCTGGGTCACCCAGGAAGGGCCAGGCACACCTCAACCCCCCCCCCCCAGGGGCTGTCTACAGGGAATGCACATCCTCTGCTATTTTCAAACACACAATTTAAAAACCATCTTTATTAAAAGATGTGTTATTAAATTCTGAGTTCAGGGACACCAAACTCCACTTTTCCATTTTGATCCTATGGGAAGATATGCTTGTAAAATTTTACAAAGCATTCCCCATTCTGTCCTATGGGTAAGGTAGCCTTTCCAAACAGAAAAACCAAATTGGCAGTATTTCGCCATCAGGACATGTTACACACATCAGTAGATGTCCTACCTTTCACATACACTGCACCCTACCCAGGGGGGTACCTTGGGCCTACCATAGGGGTGTCCTACGTGTACTAAAAGGGAAGGGTAGGGCCTGGCAAGTGGGTGCATTTGCCAAGTTGACATGGCAGATAGCAAACTGCGCACAACCACTGCGGTGGCAGGCCTGAGACATCTTTTTAAGGCTACTCAGGTGGGTGGCACAATGAAAAATTTCCTAGCTATCGTAACAGAAAGTTTCAATTCTATTAAGGACTCGGAGGCGAGGATTATGCCTTCTTTCTCCACTTTTATTATACAGCAGCCAAATCTTTTAAAACGGTATTTTTCTTTTAAAAGAACAAACTACATTTCCCAGAAACCAATGGGAAAATGTAAGGATAAAGAACCAAACAGCATTGTCCAATGAGCACATCCGTGGACCATCCAATCAGGACACAGTTCCCATGATGTAGTCTGCCCTCACTGGCCCCTCGTCCTCTTTCGTCGCGCGAAGTCAGCCGTTAGATACTATTCACGCGTCTTGTTTGGAGGTATCAGCACCTACGAGGACAAAGGATAAATCGTCATACCGAACCAGGCTATCATCACAAACCTAGAACATCAAAACAGTGAGGCAGACTGTATAAACAGAACACAAAACACTTTCTCATGGATTGCAATCATAAAGAGAGACGTTATCAAAAGAGAGCTACTTACTCCAATACGGGGTGGGTCGTTATTCAGAACCCTAGGGGGGGGATAATCCTCGCCTCAGAGTCCTTAATAGAATTGAAACTTTCCGTTACGATAGCTAGGAAATTTTTCATTCTATGTCAGGACTGGAGGCGAGGATTATGCTAGTTCAAAGCCTGCTCACCACGTGGTGAGCCATATCCAAGACTGGCTTTAAGTAGTACCTCTTAAAGGTAGAGTCCGAAGACCAGTCAGCCGCGTTGAGGATATCCTCTAAACGGGCACCCAAGCCAAAAGCTTTCGAAGCCATAGCACCGTGTGCTGAATGTGCTCCAAAGATCCTAAGGTTAATGCCTGCTTCCTGCATTACCCACCTGACCCACCTAGCAATGGTGGGGGAAGTCACAGCCCGAAAGGGTTTGCGTAGGGCAATAAGAAGCTGTCGTTCTCCCGGAGGACGGTACTCCTCTGTCATCTCCTCATATGCCTTGAGGCACCGAACCACACACAACTTTGGGCAGTCCGGAAATTCCGGGTAAGATATTACTCTCGTGTGACACTTCGTCCTTCTTTGAAGGGTAAAGGTGACTCCAGTCGGCGTGAACATTCTGGATGTCACATCTAAGGCCCGTACGTCTGAAACTCGTCTACAGGAAATAAGACAAAGCAACATCGCCAATTTTGCCGACAACTCTTTCCTAGTCAAAAACCGATTAGGTTGCCAAGACAAAAACAAATTAAGGACCTGGTTTACATCCCATAAAGCGGAGTAACGAGGCTCCGGAGGAAGGGATAACCTGATCCCTCGAAGAAGCTTACAGACGAGTGGGTGTTCGCCAACCGCTAAATTGTCGATTGGGAGGTGACCTGCCGAGATGGCCGACCGAAAGGTATTGATGGACCTGTAGGCCAAACTGCTCGATACTAGGTGAGCCAAAAAATTCAAGATATGAACGACATCGGTGTCCAAGGGATTGAGACTCCGTCGCACACACCAGCGGGACCATGTGCCCCAAGCGGACTTGTAACGCTTGGTGGTGCTGTCTGCCCACGCCTTAGATATGAGCTCCTTAGCTTTTGCGGAAAGGCCCGGGACTTCCCAGCGTCCCCGGTAATCCTCCACGCCATGAGACACAACGAGCCCTCCAGAACTAGAGGGTGAGGAGACCCGTTGGGATCCAGAAGCAGATCTGGAAAGAGGGGGAGTAGGATTGGAGAATCCCAGGAAAGTTCCAGAAGAACCGGAAACCATACTTGCGACCTCCAAAAAGGGGTGAGAACCACCACTTCCACTCCCTGTCGTCTGATCAGGGCTGTCACTCTCGTGATCATTGCAAACGGGGAAAACGCAAATCCCCTCTCCTGCCTCCAGTCCTGGAGAAAGGCGTCTGTTGACACTGCCCAGGGGTCCGGCCTCCAGCTGAAGAACCGGGGAAGTTGGTGGTCTAACCTTGAGGCAAAAAGATCTATCGAAAACGGACCCCAGAAGGAGTTCAACCTCCGGAAAATCTCCGGATTCAATTTCCATAGGCTGGAGTCTCTGAAGTTGCGGGACTGAAAATCCGCCACCAAATTCTCCCGACCGGGAAGATATTCCGCTGTCACAGAGACGTGGTTGTCCAGGCAGTACTGCCAAAACCCGGCGGCCAAATCGGAGAGGGCTTTAGACCTCGTGCCTCCCAAATGATTGATATATCGCAACGCCGATATGTTGTCCATTTTGAGAAGGACCGACGATTGAATGGATTCCCTCGTCCAGCAACGAATGGCGAACGAGCCTGCCAGAAGTTCCAGGCAATTGATATGTAACTTCCGTTCTACTGGCGACCACAATCCTCCTGTGGAAAAATCGCCGCATCTGGCACCCCAGCCTACCGTGCTGGCATCGGATTCTATCACCAAATCTGGTGCGGAGCCAAAAATCGCCGACCGTTCCAGGCCTCCATGTGTTGTAACCACCAATGAATCTCTTCCCGGGCTTCTGCGGAAAGTACAACTTTGTGAGAATAAGGTCACCCTCTGCGCAAGTGAAGCGCCTTGAGGCGTTGCAGCGCTCGATAATGAAGGGGCCCCGGGAAGATTGCCTGGATGGAAGCTGAAAGTAGACCTACCAGGCGGGCGATGTCCCTGAGAGAGACTTGACTCTTCGCCAGGGATCATCGCAACTCGTGCTTGATCTTAGAGACCTTCTTGGTCGGTAAACTGAGCGTGGATGTTGTGGAATCTATCACGAAGCCTAGAAAGGTAAGGGACTGAGAGGGCGAGAGCACCGACTTCGTCTCGTTGATAACGAAACCCAGGCTCTGGAGGAGGTCCACCGTCATTCGAAGATGACGAAGAAGCAGAAGAGGACACGTTTCCATCAAAAGGAGGTCGTCTAAGTAGACAATCATCCGAACGCCCCGGGACCGTAAACACTCCACCACCGGCTTGAGGACCTTGGTGAAACACCAAGGGGCCGAGGATAGACCGAATGGAAGGGATGCAAACTCGTAGATCCGCTCCCGCCAGATGAACTGAAGAAACCGCCTGTGGGGAGGAAAAATTGGGACGACCAAGTAAGCGTCCTTTAAATCCAGACGTACCATCCAGTCGGAGGGGCGTAAGACATCCCTGAGGAGATGGATTCCTTCCATCTTGAAGTGGCGGTAAACCACCCATTCGTTGAACCCGCTGAGGTTTATAACGGGACGCTTGCCACCATCCGGCTTGTCTACCAGAAAAATGTTGCTGACAAAGCCGTTTGGGTGAAGAGAAGAGGGAACGATAGCCCCTTTGGACAATAGGGAATCGACCTCTAAGTCCACGAGGGAAGAGTCTTGAAGAGAAAAATGAATGGGATGAGGTCTGTTGCGTTGGACGGGATCGCCAAGGAACTCTATGTGAAAACCCTGGACTGTTTGTAACACCCATGGATCCCCGGTGATAGAAACCCAGGTCTGGAAAAAACTCCCCAGTCTGCCCCCTACTTTTAGTTGGGAAGAAGGGAGAACACTCACCGGCATTGTTTGATGATGCCGCTCCTCGGTATCCTCTGCCTTTGCCACGTCGGCCTCCGGTCGGGTAGAAGTTACCAAAACGGGACTGATCTTGGTATTGTCCCTGTCTGGAGCCTTGTCCTCTTGGGTGTTGGTTGGAACCACGGCCGGCCGAGCGGCCCCTACCTCGGCCGGCCCCTCTGAAAACCCGGGGAAACACCTTCTTTATGGTCGATTGTGCCCTGTCCAGGGAGGTGAAGGTGTTAACAAACTTGCCTAATTCGCGGACAAACGGCTCTCCGAAGAGACCTCCCTGGGCCACGGGGCCCGCCTCAGAATCAGCAAGATCTCCCAACTTCGGGTCAACTTTGATGAGCAAGGAGCGATGGCGCTCCGTGGAAAGGGCAAAATTGGCGTTGCCCAAAAATACTATGGCTCTCTGAGCCCACCCAGAAAGGGACTCGGGGGAGATAAGGGACCCTGAAGTTTTGGCTTCTCCCGCCATATCCAATATTTTTGTGAGCGGCCTTAAGACATCCAGGAGCTTGTCCTGGCATGTGCGCCATGACCTATCAATCCCCTTCTTTGGGTCCCGCATAAATTTCTGCAAGAAGGTAGCCATGCGGGTATCTATTTCCGGGGTGAGAGTCACTTTGTCGTCCAGAGACAGACGAGGGCATTCTGCCCTAAGGCAATTGCGGGCTTCCTTATCTAAGGGCTTCCTAATACGCATCGCCACGTAGCTTGCAACCTTATCGGCTGGAGCCCAGTCCGACGAACGGGGATGAATAATGTCGTCAGGATCAAACATATCAGCTGAGGCATCCGGCACCGTCGAAGGGCCCGGATTGGAAGGGTCAGAGTCAGCACTCGCTGTGGCGCTCTGAGGAGTCGGAAGACCAACACCAGAGGATGGCAGACTAGGTTGTGTGGCTAAGAAAGCTTGCTTTAATCTATCAAAAACGGAGGTATCCACCCCAGTCTCACGGGCGCGTTTAGTGGGGGGAGGGGTAAGATCAGAGGGCAGGGAAGGAGCGGGGTGCTCAGTCTGGAGAGAAGCCAAAGTGGGGTGAGTGAGTCGAGCGAGGGCTTGATCAATCTTGCGGGACAGTCTGTCCTCTAAGGGGGCCATAGCTTCGCCCACAGCTTTATAAATTGATGCGTCCACAGCATCATAAAAGTCGTCGTCCCAGGGAAGGTCAGCGAGGGCATTCTCTTCCCCCTGAAAATCATCCTCATAGTCCATATCCATGCCTGGACAAAGGGACACAACCAACCCAGCAGGTTCTGGTAGGAAATAGGACTGGGTGTCCGCCACTGCAATGTAGTGAGGGCTGGGTGTCAGCCTGTGTTATAAATGCGAGGGACAGTCGCAAATTCAAGAGGCTGAAGCCTCGGGCACAGCAAAATCTGGTGCAGATAAAATATATACACACAAGAACCGGCCTGGGAAGTGCCCAACAAAAGGCTTAGAAGCCTTAATACGGACCCACACAGGGCGTGCAAGGAAAATAATCAGTACAGACTCCAACTGCAATGTGTGCCAGAAGCAGCGAAGCGTGGGGAAATTAGTTATACAACCTCAGCGAGGCGTACATCCAGGCCGGAGCTCGCGAGGAAACTACGGAGCGCAGTTCAAACCCCTCAGGCTATGAACGCGCGCGCCGGCTTCCCGAGTCCGCCCTGCCCCCTAGCGGCGGGAGGACCGCGAGCGCACCAGAATCGGCCGCGTAGGAACGGTAGAAACGTTCCCGCGGTCAAGAAACCTGTGACACAACAGAAAAAGATAAAACGCACCGAAAGAATGCGAGCGGAAGACGTAAAGCCGCAAGCGCTGTTACCCGCACCACAAAGGCGCGCTGAAGCGCTGACAGAAACGAAACGCGTACGCAATGGTACCAGCTCACAGCAATGACCAAGCGAGCGCGCGAGCGCTACAAGCCAGATAAGGCAAGAAAACACAGCGCAACTGTCATGAAACGATTAAGCCAAAAGCCATATAACAGTAACCATTGAGGCAATAAAGCACAATTAACAAGAGAATGAGATAAACGCTCAAGCAGAAAAAGACCACTTAACTCGGCTGCGCAGCAGCGAAGAAAGAGGACGAGGGGCCAGTGAGGCAGACTACATCATGGGAACTGTGTCCTGATTGGATGGTCTACGGATGTGCTCATTGGACAATGCTGTTTGGTTCTTTATCCTTAAATTTTCCCATTGGTTTCTGGGAAATGTAGTTTGTTCTTTTAAAAGAAAAATACTGTTTTAAAAGATTTGGCTGCTGTATAATAAAAGTGGAGAAAGAAGGCATAATCCTCGCCTCCAGTCCTGACATAGAATCAGTGCTGCAGGCCCACTAGTAGCATTTGATTCACCAGTGCACTTTACTAGGGACGTATTGGTAAAACAAATATACCAATCAGGGAGAACCAATCCCCATACCAATTTATACAGGGAGCACTTGTACTTTGACACTGATCAGCAGAGGCAAAGGGCCCAAGGGCATCTAAGCCAGCAAAAACGAAATCCAGCACAGCATCAAAAATACAGGAGGTAGAGGCAAAAAGTCAGGGGAAACCACGCCAAGGATGCCAGGACTAACACGTGTCCCCTCCAGCTGAAAAGTGGGGAGAACTACCCACTCCCTTGGGAGTTCTCATCACTAAGGCGGAAGAATCTGGACAGACCATCAGCATTTGCGTGCTCTGTACCAGGGCGGTGTTCCACCGTAAAGTCCATTCCCTGTAGGGAGATGGACAACCTCAACAGTTTTGGATTCTCACCCCTCATCTGCATCAACCATCTGAGGGGCCTGTGGTCGGTCTGAACCCGGAAGTGAGTCCCAAACAAGTAGGGCCTTAGCTTCTTCAGCGCCCAGACCACAGCAAAGGCTTCCCTTTCAATTGCACTCCACCTCTGTTCCCTGGGAAGTAGCCTCCTACTGATGAAAGCTACAGGTTGGTCCAAGCCCTCGTCGTTCAATTGTGAGAGTACTGCTCCCACTCCATGCTCTGAAGCATCTGTCTGCACGACAAATTATTTGGAGAAGTCAGGTGCCTTTAACACGGGTGCCGTACACATGGCAGATTTCAGGGCATCAAAAGCGGTCTGGCAGGCATCAGTCCAGATCACCTTCCTGGGCTGCTTCTTTGAAGTCAGCTCCATCAAGGGGGCAACAATGGTGCCATACCCCTTGACAAACCGTCTGTAGTACCCGGTGAGACCTAAAAAGGCTCTCACCTCTGTCTGGGTCTTGGGGGGTCCCAAGCCAGAATGGTGTACATTTTTGCTTGTAGGGGTGCCACCTGGCCGCTCCCTACCTGGGTCCCAAGTACACTACAGACCCCTGCCCTATCTGGCACTTACTAGCCTTGATAGTGAGGCCTGCCCTTTGCAGAGCCTTCAACATTTCACAGAGGTGTTGCAAATGTTCCTCCCAACTGGAGCTGAACACCGCAATGTCATCCAGGGAAGCAGCGCTAAATTCCTCCAGCCCGGACAGTACCCGGTTGACCAGTCTCTGGAAGGGGCGTTCTTCATCCCACAGGGCATAACCCGGAACTGCTAATGCCCCTCTGGTGTGGAGAATGCAGACCTCTCCTTGGCTCCATCAGTTAAGGCAATCTGCCAGTACCCAGACGTTAAATCAAATGTACTGAGGTACCGGGCAGCTCCTAACCGATCAACAAGCTCATCAGCTCTGGGGATGGGGTGCACGTCAGTCTTGGTCACTGCGTTGAGCCCACGGTAGTCCACGCAGAACCGGAGTTCTGGAGTGGCACCGGGCGCAGCAGCCTTTGGCACTAGGACCACTGGGCTAGCCCAGGGGCTGCTTGAGGGCTCTGTCACCCCTAGCGCCAACATCCTGGAAACTTCTTCCTTGATGCTGGCCCTGACTTTGTCAGCTACCCTGTAAAATTTCAGTTTCACAGGTAGACTGTCTCCAGTGTCCACATCATGGATGCACCAATTGGTGACTCCTGGTGTCAGGGAGAACAGTTTACTACTCCTAAACTGAGAAAAATCCTAACTTTAAGACTTTTGCTATTCACAGAAGGCATTTAGGAGTCCTAAAGTTAGGAGTCCTAACTTTACTACTCCAAAACTGAGAAAATCCTAACTTTAAGATTCTTCGGTATTCACAGAAGGCATTTAGGAGTCCTAAAGTTAGGACTCCTAACTTCTGTGAATACCGAAATGAGTAAGGGGCACATGCATCAAGGTAGCTTTTGATTCCCTAATTGCGATTATTAAGGAATCGCAATTAAGGAATCGCAAAAGCCTATGCATGTAGGAATCGCTATAAAAATAGCGATTCCTAAACATTCCTTAATTGCGACTCGCTAATTGCGAGTCGCAATTAAGGAATACCTCCCCATTAATTCCTATGGGCCTAGAGGCCCATAGGAATGAATGGGAAGACATTCTCAATTAGCGATTCGCAATTAGAGAATCGCAAATTGAGAATGCATTTCAAGGGTGCCAGGGTGTCAAAATGACACCCTGTTGCACCCCTGAAATTGTGATGTGCACCCATGTTGCAGCACACACATGCCCCAAGGGCATGTGTGTGTAACCCAAAACTTAAAAATGCATTTTAGAGCATTTTTCGAAGGTTTTGCAAATTACAGACAAGTTTGATTTGTCTGTAATTTGCGGTCCCAAATAGCTGAAATCGCTATTTGAAAGTGCTTCTAGCATTGCATTTAAGGAATCGCAAATTGCGATTCCTTAATGCAATCGTAATTTAGGAATTCGCAATTAATTGCGAATTCTTAAATTGCGCATAGGAAACACTTCATGCATCTCCAAAGGCCAATTTGCGATCGCAAACGGTCCGATTTTTGCGATTCGCACCGTTTGCGATCGCAAAAACCTTTGATGCATGTGCCCCTAAGTGCCTTCTGTGAATACCAAAATGGTAGTAAGTTTAGGATTTTGTCTTAAGTTAGTTCTGTGAATCGGGCCCTACATGCAGGACCCTCAAAGGGTTCCTGGGAGTCTGTAAGTCAACCAAATATGTCACCTCGCCCTTGCGCTCCACCACCTCATAGGAACCAGTCCACTTATCCTGGAGCGCACAAGGCTCCACTGGTGTCATCACCCACACTTTCTGGCCAGGCTGAAATTCTACCAGAGTGGCATTCTGGTCATACCATCTTTTCATTTTTTCCTGGCTAGCTTCCAGGTTCGCCTGAGCAAGTTTCCTGAAGCGTTGAGTCTGGTTTCTGAAGGCCAGCACATAGCTGAACACATCTTGTGGGGTCTTACTAGGAGTCCTCTCCCACCCCTCCTTCACCAGACTCAGAGGTCCTCTCACAGGGTGACCATACAGTAGTTCAAAGGGACTGAACCCTAAGGACTTCTGTGGTACCTCCCTGTATGCAAACAACAGTAATGGCAAAAAGATGTCCCACTTCCGTCTCATGGGTTCTGTAAGACCCTTTATCATGCCCTTCAGGGTTCGGTTGAATCTCTCAACCAACCCATTACCTTGAGGGTGGTAAGGGGTGGTGAACTTGTATGTCACATCACACTCCTCCCACAAAGATGTCATGTACTTGGAAATGAAGTTTGTATCGCTGTCGGAGACCACCTCCCTGGGGAACCCCACACGGGAAAAGATCCCCATCAATGCACGACTCACCACGGGGGCCGTGATTGTCCGGAGATGGACAGCTTCCGGGTACCGGGTGGCATGGTCCAACAAGACTAAGATGAACTTGTTGCCTAAGGCTGTCTTGGGTTCCAGTGGCCCCACAATGTCAATGCCCAGCCGCTCGAAAGGGGTGCCCACCACAGGAAAGGGTTGGAGGGGAGCCTTACACTTCCCTCCACTCTTGCCACTTGCCTGGCAAGTTGGGCAAGACCTACAGTGTGTACCAATGTGCCTTCTCATTTGGGGCCAGTAGAAGTGGGTGACAAGCCTTTGAAAGGTCTTGTCGCACCCCAACTGCCCGGCTAGGGGCACGTCATGAGCCAGACCCAGGAGGACGGTCCTGAAGCGCTCGGGTACCACCAGCACACGGGCTGCACCGGGCTCAGCGACCTTAGGCTCACTATACAACAACCCATCTTCCCAGTAAATCAGATGTGACCTGGACTGATCACCTGCTGCCTGATGTGCAGCCTGTTGCCGCAAACCAACAAGAGTAGGGCACTCCATCTGCGCTCTGCAGAACTCCTCCCTGGAGGGACCTCCCTCCTGCTGCCAATGGGTCAGCTCAGGTAGATCCCCCAGTTCGGCCACTCGTTCCCCTGTAGGTTCCAGGGCATCCCCCTCAGGTTCTGCCTCCTCCAGGACCGTGGGAACTTCTGGGGCTGGTTTCCCAAGCCCCCTGCCCTTCCTCTTTTTGGCAGGCACCTGGGCCCCTGTTTCAGGCTCCAGGTCCTCCTGATTACCCTTACTGGCTGCCATTGACCGAGTGGTCACACAGACCCACTCAGGCAGACCCAACATCTCCAAATGAGCCTGGCGTTCCACCTCCTTCCATGGGGAACTCTCCAGGTCATTGCCAAGCAGACAGTCTACAGGCATGGACGGACTAACAACGACCTTCAAGGAACCTGAGACCCCCCCACTCAAAGGGAACGAGCGTCAACTTACACAGGCGCTCAGAGTTGTCTGCTGCAACTACAGGGTGAAGTGCTTTGGGAATAACCTGCTCCTCAGACACCCATTGACACCTGACAGATGTCACGCTGGCTCCTGTGCCTCTCAGAGCCTCCGCCCTCTTTCCATTGATGGTCACCCACTGCCTGTACTTCTTAGTGTTTTCAGGCAGATAGGATCCCTGGACCATCTCACTGTCCCCTAATGAGACAAGGGTCATAACTGCTGGCTCCCCACCTTCACTAGGAACCATCTCCTCCCCCAGCGCTACACTCACTAACCCTGGTGACGGAGCACCAGTGGGTGCTGGGTTTGCCTTAGGGCACTTGGGGTCCCGCGCTATGTGGCCCTCCTGATCACAGATGTAGCACCGGCGGGAACCCCGGTTGTCGTGCTTGCCCTTAGGGGGCCAGGACACTTTAGGCTTGGGGTGCTGGGATTCCTTACCCTGGGAACTGTTTTGAGGCCCTTTAGAGAACTCCTTTTGGTTACCCTTGTCCCCCCCACTCTTCTGCTGGGGACTCTGCCCACCCTTGGCTGGGTTACCCACAATCCCCTTGTGTACCCGGGTGCTAGTCCAGCGGTCCGCCTCCTTAGCAAGCTCCCTGGGATCAGTTAGCTTACTATCCAATAGATGCTGGCACAGCTCTGGAACACACAGACTACTCAAGTGTTCCCAACTAATCAAGCTGTACAACCCCTGGTAATTAGTTACCTTGCTGCCCTTTATTCAACCCTCCAGTGCACGGCTATACATGTTCACACATTCAACCCAAGTATGAGAATCAAGCTCCTTGAAGGTCCTGAACTTCTCCCTGTACTGTTCAGGTGTGAGCCCATACCTGAGGCATAAAGCCTCCTTCATGTGGGGATAGGTCAGGTTACCCGCCTCCTCCAGAGGTGTCAGGGTGTTCCTCCCAGTGGCCTCAAAGTGTCTCCACAGACCCGCCCCCCAATGCTTCTCAGGTACCTCATTCATTCACAGTGCTGCCTCATAAGATGCAAACCATGCATAGACATCCTCACCCTTCTGGTAATTCTGTACTAGGTCCTTGGGTATATAAACCTTACCCCCTTGCACTGGCTGTATGCTGCCACCATTTAAACTGGACTCCACTTGCTTGGCTTTAATGTCCAGTTCTCTCATGCTCAACTCATGAGCCAAAAGCAATTTCTTTTCCTCCAAAGCACGAGCGTGCTTGCTCTCCTCTGCCATTTTCTCTCTCTCCATGGCAGCCTTTTGGTTCTCCAATTCCAATTGTTTCATCTTAAAGGTTAAAATCTGTAACTCATGATCTCTGACCCTTTGGTTTTCCTCCAGCTCCTCTGGGGAAAAGCTCCTAGCGGAATCAATCAATCAATCAATCACGGCATTTATAGAGCGCGCTACTCACCCGGGAGGGTCTCAAGGCGCTGGGGGAGGGGGTAAGTTACTGCTCGAACAGCCAGGTCTTGAGCTGCTTCCTGAAGGCGAGATGGTCCTGGGTTCGCCGAAGGTGAGTGGGGAGGGAGTTCCAGGTCTTGGCCTCCAGGTAGGAGAAGGATCTTCCTCCGGCGGTGGTTCTGCGGATGCGTGGTACGGTGGCGAGGGCGTGGCTGGTTGATCGTAGCTGGCGTGTGGGCGTGTAGAAGGACATGCGGTCGTTGAGGTACTTTGGGCCCAGGTCGTGGAGGGCCTTGTGTGCGTGGGTGAGGAGTCTGAACGTGATTCTCTTGCTGACGGGGAGCCAGTGCAGGTCTTTCAGGTGTACGGTGATGTGGCTGTGTCGGGGGATGTCCAGGATGAGTCGTGCGGAGGCGTTCTGGATGCGCTGGAGTCTCTTTTGAAGTTTGGCTGTGGTTCCGGCGTAGAGGGTGTTCCCATAGTCCAGTCGGCTGGTGACGAGTGCCTGGGTGACGGTCTTCCTGGTTTCAGTGGGGATCCATCTGAAGATCTTGCGGAGCATGCGCAGGGTGTTGAAGCATGAAGATGAGACGGCGTTGACTTGTCTGGTCATCGATAGGGAGGAGTCCAGGATGAAGCCCAGGTTGCGTGCGTGGTCCGTTGGCTTGGGTGCGGTGCCCAGGGCCGGGGCCACCAGGAGTCGTCCCAGGCGGAAGGTGATGAGCCCAGGATGAGGACTTCCGTCTTGTCTGAGTTCAGTTTAAGGCGGCTGTTCCTCATCCAGTCGGCGACGTCTCTCATCCCGTCGTGCAGGTTGGCTCTGGCGGTGGTGGGGTCGTTGGTGAGGGAGAGGATCAGCTGGGTGTCGTCGGCGTAGGAGATGATGTTGAGGTTGTGTCGGCGTGCGATGGCTGCGAGGGGCTCATGTAGACGTTGAAGAGGGTCGGGCTGAGTGAGGATCCTTGTGGAACGCCGCAGATGACTTCGGTGGCTTCGGATCTGAACGGGAGAGGCGGACTCTCTGGGTTCTTCCGGCGAGGAACGAGATGATCCATTCCAGGGCTTTCTCGGATTCCGATGTTGCTGAGGCGCTTCACTAGGGTGCGGTGGCAGACGGTGTCGAACGCCGCGGAGAGGTCCAGGAGGATGAGGGCAGCTGTTTCCCCGTTGTCGGTTAGGGTTCTGATGTCGTCGGTGGCTGCGATAAGGGCGGTCTCGGTGCTGTGGTTGGCCCGAAACCCGGACTGCGAGGGGTCGAGGGATCCATTCGTCTCGAGGAAGGCGGCAAGCTGTCTGTTGACGGTCTTCTCGATGACTTTGGCCGGAAACGGAAGGAGCGAGATGGGGCGGTAGTTCTTGAGGTCGGTGGGGTCCGCCGTTGGTTTCTTCAGGAGGGCGGTAAGCTCGGCGTGCTTCCAGCTCTCCGGGAAGGTGGCGGTGTGGAAGGAGGAGTTGATGATGTCCCGGAGATGGGGTGCGATGGTGGCGTCGGCTTTGTTGAAGACGTGGTGTGGGCAGGGGTCGGTTGGTGATCCGGAGTGGATGGAGTTCATCGTGCGGGTGGTGTCTTCGGTGTTGATCGGGGTCCAGTTGCAGAGGGTGGTGGTGGCGGGCATTGGTTCGGCGGTAGGGTGCGTTGTTTGTGCGTCGAAGCTGTTGTGTATGTCGGTGATCTTGCGGTGGAAGAACGCGGAGAGTGAGTTGCAGAGGTCTTGCGAGGGGTGATGTCGTTGTTTCCGGCGCTGGGGTTGGAGAACTCTTTGACGATGCTGAAAAGTTCCTTGCTGTCATGGGCGTTGTTGTCCAGTCGTTCTTTGAGTGCCGACTTCTTGGTGGCACGGATCAGCTGGTGGTGTTTGCGGGTGGCGTGCTTGAGGGCGGTCCTGTTGTCTGTGGTCTGGACGAGTCGCCAGGTTTTCTCGAGAGTGCGGCAGTTCTTCTTGGATTCCTTGAGTTCGTTGGTGAACCAAGGGGTTTTCTTGCTTCCGGGTCTGCTGGGAGGGTTTTTAGTGGTGCGAGGTCGCCGGCGCAGGCGGTCAGCCACTTGGCGAGGTTGCTGGCTGCTTCGTTTGGGTCCGTTGTGTCGGTGGGTGTGTTCTGGCTGAGGGAGGCGGTGAGCTGCTCGGCGGTGATCTTGCTCCAGCTCCGGCGGGGAGCCTGTTGCGGGTGGTGGTGGGTCGCAGTCTTTCTGAAGCTGAAGTGGACGCAGCTGTGGTCGGTCCAGTGGAGTCCGGTGGCGTGGCTGAAGGAGATGTGCTTGCTGGACGAGAAGACGGGGTCAAGCGTGTGGCCGGCGTAGTGGGTGGGCGTGTTCACCAGTTGCTTGAGTCCGAGGTTGGCGAGGTTGTCCAGCAGGGCGGTGGTGTTTCTGTCGTTGTTGTTCTCCAGGTGGAAGTTGAGGTCCCCTAGGAGGATGTAGTCGGCGGAGGGCATGGCGTGCGGGCTGATGAAGTCTGCGATGTCTTCGCTGAATAGTGTGCGTGGTCCCGGGGGTCTGTAGATGAGGGTGCCTCGGAGGGTGGTCTTGGGGTCCGTGTGTATCTGGAAGTGTAGGTGTTCGGCGGCGGTGAAGGTCTCGTCGGAGTTAGTCGAGATGCGGATGGTGTTCTTGTGTACGATGGCGATGCCTCCTCCCGTCTGGTTGACGCGGTCCTTCCGGGTGATCTTGTATCCATCCGGGATGGCTATGGCGATGTCAGGCGCTGAGGAGGCGTTCATCCAGGTTTCGGTGAGGAAGGCGATGTCCGGTGCTGTTGCGTCGAGCAGGTCCCAGAGTTCCACGGCGTGCCTGTGGACGGAGCGGGTGTTCAGCAGGATGCATTTCAGGTGGTTGCTGCTGTTGCTCGACTTGGCGGAGGTGGTGCACGTCAGGGGGCAGGTGAACCGGCAGGTTTGGCAGGTGAAGGGTCCGTGGGTGCGTCTCGGTGAGGCTCGGTAGCAGGCAGGGTTCCGGCCGGCATTGAGTGCGGTGAGTGTGGCGGCGTCGTAGGTCCGTCGAGTGGTGTTGCATCGGTGGGATCCAGGGGTTCTGGCGCTGGGCGCGGTCCAGTCGCGGACGGGCGCAGACGGGCTTGCCTTAGGCGCGCCTCGGCGCGCCAGCGCGCGCCCGCTGCGCACGTCCGCTGCGCGGCGTGCAGCGGCCGCCATTTATGGGGAGGTGGGAGGGAGGAGCAGCTGGGAGGCGGGAGGCAGGGGCAGCGAATGGGCAGTCAGGGGGCGGGGCCGCAGGGACGCAGCGGCGGGAATGGCGATAGGCAGCGAGGGGCACAGAAGGAAAAACGGGGGAGAGCAGGTAAATCACGGGCACAACAACAGTGGGGCAGCGAGGGGCACAGAAGGAAAAACGGGGGGAGAGCAGGTAAATCACGGGCACAACAACAGTGGGGCAGCGAGGGGCACAGAAGGAAAAACGGGGGGAGAGCAGGTAAATCACGGGCACAACAACAGTGGGGCAGCGAGGGGCACAGAAGGAAAAACGGGGGGAGAGCAGGTAAATCACGGGCACAACAACAGTGGGGCAGCGAGGGGCACAGAAGGAAAAACGGGGGGAGAGCAGGTAAATCACGGGCACAACAACAGTGGGGCAGCGAGGGGCACAGAAGGAAAAACGGGGGAGAGCAGGTAAATCACGGGCACAACAACAGTGGGGCAGCGAGGGGCACAGAAGGAAAAACGGGGGAGAGCAGGTAAATCACGGGCACAACAACAGTGGGGCAGCGAGGGGCACAGAAGGAAAAACGGGGGGAGAGCAGGTAAATCACGGGCACAACAACAGTGGGGCAGCGAGGGGCACAGAAGGAAAAACGGGGGGAGAGCAGGTAAATCACGGGCACAACAACAGTGGGGCAGCGAGGGGCACAGAAGGAAAACGGGGGGAGAGCAGGTAAATCACGGGCACAACAACAGTGGGGCAGCGAGGGGCACAGAAGGAAAACGGGGGGAGAGCAGGTAAATCACGGGCACAACAACAGTGGGGCAGCGAGGGGCACAGAAGGAAAAACGGGGGAGAGCAGGCAAATCACGGGCACAACAACAGTGGGGCAGCGAGGGGCACAGAAGGAAAAACGGGGGGAGAGCAGGCAAATCACGGGCACAACAACAGTGGGGCAGCGAGGGGCACAGAAAGGAAAAGGGGAGACAAGCAGACAAAACTGGCACCGGGGCCACAAGCGGAGGGCGATCTTACCTACAGGAGCAGCGGGCAGACAGCACAGGCGGAGCTGTGTGGTGGGGAGCGACCTACCTGGCAAGGTCAAGGGTCGCTCTCCTCAGCCGTGCAGCGGCCGCCATTTATGGGGAGGTGGGAGGGGGAGCAGCTGGGAGGCGGGAGGCAGGGGCAGCGAATGGGCAGTCAGGGGCGGGGCCGCAGGACGCAGCGGCGGGAATGGCGATAGGCAGCGAGGGGCACAGAAGGAAAAACGGGGGAGAGCAGGTAAATCACGGGCACAACAACAGTGGGGCAGCGAGGGGCACAGAAGGAAAAACGGGGGGAGAGCAGGTAAATCACGGGCACAACAACAGTGGGGCAGCGAGGGGCACAGAAGGAAAAACGGGGGGAGAGCAGGTAAATCACGGGCACAACAACAGTGGGGCAGCGAGGGGCACAGAAGGAAAAACGGGGGGAGAGCAGGTAAATCACGGGCACAACAACAGTGGGGCAGCGAGGGGCACAGAAGGAAAAGCGGGGGGAGAGCAGGTAAATCACGGGCACAACAACAGTGGGGCAGCGAGGGGCACAGAAGGAAAAACGGGGGGAGAGCAGGTAAATCACGGGCACAACAACAGTGGGGCAGCGAGGGGCACAGAAGGAAAAACGGGGGGAGAGCAGGTAAATCACGGGCACAACAACAGTGGGGCAGCGAGGGGCACAGAAGGAAAAACGGGGGAGAGCAGGCAAATCACGGGCACAACAACAGTGGGGCAGCGAGGGGCACAGAAGGAAAAACGGGGGGAGAGCAGGCAAATCACGGGCACAACAACAGTGGGGCAGCGAGGGGCACAGAAAGGAAAAGGGGAGACAAGCAGACAAAACTGGCACCGGGGCCACAAGCGGAGGGCGATCTTACCTACAGGAGCAGCGGGCAGACAGCACAGGCGGAGCTGTGTGGTGGGGGAGCCGACCTACCTGGCAAGGTCAAGGGTCGCTCTCCTCTCACGTGCAGCGGCCGCCATTTATGGGGAGGTGGGAGGGAGGAGCAGCTGGGAGGCGGGAGGCAGGGGCAGCGAATGGGCAGTCAGGGGCGGGGCCGCAGGGACGCAGCGGCGGGAATGGCGATAGGCAGCGAGGGGCACAGAAGGAAAAACGGGGGGAGAGCAGGTAAATCACGGGCACAACAACAGTGGGGCAGCGAGGGGCACAGAAGGAAAAACGGGGGGGAGAGCAGGTAAATCACGGGCACAACAACAGTGGGGCAGCGAGGGGCACAGAAGGAAAACGGGGGGAGAGCAGGTAAATCACGGGCACAACAACAGTGGGGCAGCGAGGGGCACAGAAGGAAAACGTGGGGAGAGCAGGTAAATCACGGGCACAACAACAGTGGGGCAGCGAGGGGCACAGAAGGAAAACGGGGGGAGAGCAGGTAAATCACGGGCACAACAACAGTGGGGCAGCGAGGGGCACAGAAGGAAAAACGGGGGGAGAGCAGGTAAATCACGGGCACAACAACAGTGGGGCAGCGAGGGGCACAGAAGGAAAAACGGGGGAGAGCAGGTAAATCACGGGCACAACAACAGTGGGGCAGCGAGGGGCACAGAAGGAAAACGGGGGAGAGCAGGTAAATCACGGGCACAACAACAGTGGGGCAGCGAGGGGCACAGAAGGAAAAACGGGGGAGAGCAGGTAAATCACGGGCACAGCAACAGTGGGGCAGCGAGGGGCACAGAAGGAAAAACGGGGGGAGAGCAGGTAAATCACGGGCACAACAACAGTGGGGCAGCGAGGGGCACAGAAGGAAAAACGGGGGAGAGCAGGTAAATCACGGGCACAACAACAGTGGGGCAGCGAGGGGCACAGAAGGAAAAACGGGGGGAGAGCAGGTAAATCACGGGCACAACAACAGTGGGGCAGCGAGGGGCACAGAAGGAAAAACGGGGGAGAGCAGGTAAATCACGGGCAAATGACTGCCAGCCCTGAAGGCTGCTCTTGACACAGGCAGATCCTGTGTCCTGAAACCCTTCCCTTGTGTATCCTCATCCACTTCTGCATCACCTGTCTCCCCAGCCTCTTTGGCCTCCCACCAGGCCCTTAAGGCCTTCTGTCGCTCCTCCTTCTTGGAGCTGCTCTTCACGGGACATCCAAAATCTTTGCAAAATTGCTTGAGCTGATCTACTCTGTAGGTATGCAAAGCCTCAATATCAAACTCCAATTCTGCCTTCTCACTTGCTGGTTTACCCTTCTGAGACGGTAAACAGTCAGAATATTGAGTAGGAAATATCGACTTGCACTAATATCGAGTGCAAAATATCGTGATACAGAAATATCGACTGACAGAAAATCGTGGTCAAGAATATCGAGTTTAAGGTAAGAAATATCGTTTTCCAAAATATCGAAATCATTAATATCGTTTGCAAAAATATAGTTGTTAAAAATATTGTTTTTTAGTTAGTGTTATGTATTTTAGTATGTATTTTAAATGTATGTGCTATATTTTTTTGTCTAAGTATTGCATTTTTTTTATGTATGTGTTAAATTTTTAGAAGTTATTAGTTTTATTTTATTAAAAATTTGCGTTTTAGGTCCGTAGGGGGTTATGGTTTTAAAGGGGGAATATGGTGGGAAGTAATTTAATTATAATAAATTGAATATTAATTTTATTTTAATTAAATTTTGCGTTTTAGTTCCGTAGCGGGTTGTGGGTTTATAGGAGAATAGGGTGGGAAGTAATTTAATTATAATAAATTGAATATTCATTTTTATTTATTAGTATTTATTTAATTTTGATTTTATAGTGTTAAATATGGTAATTAATTTGTTATTAATTAATTAATTAATTGGCTGTTAATTTTTATTGATTAATTAATTGGTTAATATGTTAATTGTGTCATTTTTTAGGAGCGGGTTGTGGGCTTATAGGGGAATAGGGTGGGAAGTAATTTAATTATAATTACATTATTAATATATTTTCATAATTCATATTTATTTATTTAATATTTTATATTGTTAATTGTGGGAAATAATGTATTATTAATTATTTATTATTTGTTATGAATTATTATTAATTAATTGGTAATTATGTTAATTGTGTGATTTTTAGGAGTGGGTTGTGGGTTGATAGGGAGTACGGTGGGAAGTAATTTAATTTAAATTAATTTAATAATATATTTTATATAATATTTATTAAATATTATTTTATAGTGTTAATTGTGTGAATTAATTAATTAATAATTATTTATATTTTTATTGTTAATTGTTATTAATTAATTAATTAATTAAATATGTTAATTGTATAATTTTTTACTGAAATTGTTGGTGGCATTTATAGGGTAATATGGTGGGAGGTAATTTATTTTTAATTAATTAATTGGTTGTTAATTGATGCTAATTAATTAATTACTTTTTAATTTTGTCATTTGTGCAATAATTTTGATGTGTGAGTTGTGGTGTTGATAGTGGTAAATGGTGGGAAGTAATTTTTTAAAATTAATTGCTTATTTGTTGTTCATTAATATGAACTTATTAATGTAAAATTAATTATGGAAATTGTGTAAATATTTTTAGGTGTGTGTTATGGTGTTTATTGGGTAGATGATGGAAAGTCATTTAGTTTACATTAGTTAATCATTACTTGATCATTAATATTTATTTATTAATTGTTAAATATTTTTGGCAAATTTTTGTTTTTGGGGGGAGTTATGTTGTATAGCTGTAATGTTTGGTTACTACAATAATTATGACCTTTTTAAATATGTTTTTTAATTATTAATAATTTTTAAATTGATAATTGTGTTAATTATGGAGGTACACTTTTTTATTTAATTTAGTTGTGTGTTGTAAATTGTGTGGTTTTATAGAGTAGGAAAAAAAATATTACATTTATGTAATAATTATTTTTTAGATTACAATTAATTTCTATTACAAAATATTAATTTGTTTGATAATTTCTTGTTAAAATTATAAAATTATCTTTTATGTAAATTTTCATTTTTTTACATTATTATATGTTTCTATGTTTTGTAAAAATGTATAATAGATATGTTTTGTTTTTGGGTGTTTTATTATATGTTGTATAGTAGTTGATATTTTGTTTGTTTTTAAATTTGAATTTTCTTGAGTGTGAATAGTAATTTTTACCCCTTTGCTATCCAATACTTTACCTACTGTTACACTCGCTGGAGTGGGAATAGTAATTTTTACCCCTACGCTATCCAACACTTTCCCTACTGTTGCACTCGCTGGTGTGGGAATAGTAAGTTTTACCCCTACGCTATCCAACACTTTCCCTACTGTTGCACTAGCTGGAGTGGGAATAGTAATTTTTACCCCTACGCTATCCAACACTTTCCCTACTGTTGTACTCGCTGGAGTGGGAATAGTAATTTTTACCCCTGCGCTATCCAACACTTTACCTACTGTTACACTCGCTGGAGTGGGAATAGTAATTTTTACCCCTACGCTATCCAACACATTCCCTACTGTTGCACTAGCTGGTGTGGGAATAGTAATTTTTACCCCTACGCTATCCAACACTTTCCCTACTGTTGCACTAGCTGGAGTGGGAATAGTAATTTTTACCCCTATGCTATCCAACATTTTCCCTACTGTTGCACTCGCTGGAGTGGGAATAGTAATTTTTACCCCTACGCTATCCAACACTTTCCCTACTGTTGCACTCTTTGGAGTGGGAATAGTAATTTTATCCCCTCTGCTATCCAACACTTTCCCTACTGTTGTACTCGTTAAAGTGGGAATAGTAAATTATTCCCCTCCGCTAACCAACACTTTCCCTACTGTTGCACTTGCTAGAGTGGGAATAGTAAATTATTCCCCTCCGCTATCCAACACTTTCCCTACTGTTGCACTCGCTGGAGTGAGAATAGTAATTTTTACCCCTACGCTATCCAACACTTTCCCTACTGTTGCACTCGCTGGAGTGGGAATAGTAAATTAATCCCCTCCGCTATCTGACACTTTCCCTACTGTTGCACTTGCTGGAGTGGGAATAGTAATTTTCACCCCTACGCTATCCAACACTTTCCCTACAGTTGCACACTCTGAAGTGGGAATAGTAATTTTATCCCCTCCGCTATCCAACACTTTCCCTATTGTTGCACTCATTGGAGTGGGAATAGTAAATTATTCCCCTCCGCTAACCAACACTTTCTCTACTGTTGCACTTGCTGGAGTGGGAATAGTAAATTATTCCCCTCCGCTATCCAACACTTTCCCTACTGTTACACTCGCTGGAGTGGGAATAGTAATTTTTACCCCTTCGCTATCCAACACTTTCTCTACTGTTGCACTCGCTGGAGTGGGAATAGTAAATTATTCCCCTCCGCTATCCAACACTTTCCCTACTGTTGCACTTGTTGGAGTGGGAATAGTAATTTTTATCCCTACGCTATCCGACACTTGCCCTACTGTTGCACTAGCTGGAGTGGGAATAGTAAATTATTCCCCTCCGCTATCCAACACTTTCACTACTGTTGCAGTTATTGGAGTGGGAATAGTAAATTATTCCCCTCCGCTATCCAACACTTTCCCTACTGTTGCACTCGCTGGAGTGGGAAAAGTAATTTTTTCTCCTCCGCTATCCAATACTTTCCCTACTGTTGCAGTCAATGTAGTGTAAAGTGTAGGTTAAAAAAATATTACATATTTTAATATTATAATTTATAATATAATTTTTTATTTTTATGTTACAGGTGTATGTATATATATATATATATTTATTTATAAATTTTAATATATTTCTAACATTTTATAATTAATTAAAATTAATATTTATTAATTATTTTTAAGTAAATATATATATATATATATATTACATTTTAAATATGTATGTTTAATTTATCTTTACATAACATTTATTACTTATAATTATTAAAATATACAAATAAATCTAAATATTTTTTTTAAGTTAAATGTATTATTTAATGTATTTTACATTATTTTTTATACATATAAAAAAACGATATTTTCTACTTCAATATTCTTAACAACGATATTTTTTTTCTCGATATTTTTGTATTTACCGTTATGAAGATAGGAGGTTGATATTTTTGACAACTATATTTTTGTCACAATATTTCTGTAGGTCAATATTTCTGTTGTCGATATTCTGTCAGTGATCCTCTGAGACATGATGCGTGGAAACTTTTTAAGGGTCACTCAAGAATAGAACCAAGAAGGAAAATAGTACCCGTATGTGGTTGCGTGGTGGTCGAGGTGTAATGATGAATCACTGTGGTAGTGCACAAATGCAAGTCCTATCCCCACCGCTGACAACCAATGTTAGAAATGGGATTTCTGATTGGCTAGAGCATGCGCCTAAGCCAGGCAGAAACCACCACTCTAGTCAGGGCAAGGGAGTCACACACTGAGGATAACCCCTGCTCACCCCCTTGGTAGCTTGGCAGAGCAGTCAGGCTTATCCCAGAGGCAATGTGTAAAGCGGTTGCGTGCCACACACTCATGCACGCACCAATGCCACACTAGACACACCACAAAGGACTCTCCACACTTAGGTATATGAAAAATATATTTTCTTTATGTTATGTTAAAAGAGTGCAGTAATTCCATAAATCACATTAGCCAGGACATATTCCTTATACTGAAGGCCAGAGAGGTAACATCTTTCATGGGTCCCTAAGTAAGGGCAGGCTCTGGGTGTTAGGTCTCCAGAATGCAATCTTTATCTTGAATCCCACGGGATGCAAATGCCCGGGTGTCTTCTAAAAAGATTTTAATTGCCACCGGGTAGCTAGTTCGTGTCTCAACAAAGTTTCAGGCTCCAGTAATTAGTCACAGAGGAATTATGCCCCCATATGATGTCCACTTCCCATAATTACCAACACGTGGAAAACATGCCCTCATCCAGTGTCACAGGTGTCCCCGTTACCACTGATCCCCTATGTGAAGGCATGGGTCTTGTGTATTATCAGGAGGGTGCCCCAGTTGTCGTTGTCACAAAAGAAAAAGCAGTCCCCCCTTGAGGCCCACAACCCGCTCGTTGAAAGTATAGTACGCTGCGGCTCAGACCTCAGGACTTAGCATTACCTTATTGCTCCTCCGTCCCCCGCACGCTTTCACACTCCTTCGCTGTGCGACGAGGCCCCCGCGGGGGCCGACACCACCACTACCGCCGGCGTGGAAGGGAGGGCCGCTCTGCCCTCAAACGCCTGCTCCTGCTCGCAACCGCCGGGGCCTCGGACGGCACATCGGCAGTGGCAGGACTTCCGGCCCAGGGGAAACACCGGCTTGCAGTTTCCTCTGGCTCCCAACCGCGAAGTCCTTGGAGGCGCTGTGTGGGAGAAGCGGGCAGCTCCTTCAGGAAGGGAGAGCGTTCTTCACTCTCCCGCGGCTGACGTCCTGCTGGGCGAGGCGTGATGAGCGCAGGCTTCCCCACGTCGAGGAGTCCCCGTTACCAGGCAACGCCTCGCAGCCGATTCTGCTGCAGCACGGCCTCTTCCCGTCGGGATAGATCCTGAGCCCGGACTCGGACCGGAAGCGGTGATCGGGCAGTAGGTTTGTGGCGGTTCTCCCTTCTAGGGGCATTGCGTCACGGCTTTCAAGGGAACACAGGGAAAGCAAGGCCTGGGGCTGATGGTAGATAGGCAGGCCCTCAGCGTCTTTCTCCCTTAATGCTGCAGACTCCTCAGAGATCTCAGCTCACGAAGGCTGTGTAAGGGCACACACACACACAGCGCAGCTTGGGAGGGAAAAGTCCTGGAAACATTGATGTCCCTGAGTTTCCTGCAACAGGAGGCCAGCTCACACAGGCCCTTGGAGACTCCTCTCAAGCAGGGGGTGGACACAGCACACAGTACAGTCCCTTTCCTTTCCTTGGCAGAATCAGCTTCTGCAGGACACCCCAGACAGCACACAGCCAAGGGGCAGCGCTTCGCCTCCAGTCTCCTCAGCTCTTCTCCTTGGCAAAGGTTCCTTCTTGATTCTTGAAGTAGTCTAGTTTGCTGGGGGTTTTGGGCACATACTTATACCCCAAAATGGCTTTGATGTCTTTGAAGTAAGGGACTCTGAACCCGGTCCAAACCAGTCCTGCATTCACTAGGGGTAGCATGTCCACAGGGGTTGGAGACAGCATTGTGCAAGGGAGTCAGGCTCCAATCATGTGTAAGGTAAATCTCCTCCCACCACTCTACATGCAGCCAGGGTCTATTCAGCTCAGGGCTGGGTCACCCAGGAAGGGCCAGGCACACCTCAAACCCCCCCCAGGGGCTGTCTACAGGGACTGCACATCCTCTGTCTCCCCCACACTGAAACCAGACAGTCAATCCACAAACAGGTAGAGGCACTGAGGATAGTTGGATAAGAAAAAAGCCACTTTCTAAAAGTGCTATTTTCAAACACACAATTTAAAAACCATCTTTATTAAAAGATGTGTTATTAAATTCTGAGTTCAGGGACACCAAACTCCACTTTTCTATTTTGTTCCTATGGGAAGATATGCTTGTAAAATGTTACAAAGCATTCCCCATTCTGTCCTATGGGCAAGGTAGCCATTCCATAGTGAAAAACGAAATTGGCAGTATTTCACTATCAGGACATGTTACACACATCAGTACATGTCCTACCTTTCACATACACTGCACTCTACCCAGGGAGGTACCTTGGGCCTACCATAGGGGTGTCCTACGTGTACTAAAGGGGAAGGGCCTGGCAAGTGGGTGCACTTGCCAAGTTGACATGGCAGTTAGCAAACTGCGGACAGGCACTGCAGTGGCAGGCCTGAGACATCTTTTTAAGGCTACTCAGGTGGGTGGCACAATCAGTGCTGCAGGCACACTAGTAGCATTTGATTCACCAGCCCTGGCACACTCAGTGCACTTTACTAGGGACTTATTGGTAAAACAAATATACCAATCAGGGAGACCCAATCACCATACCAATTTATACAGGGAGCACTTGCACTTTGACACTGATCAGCAGTGGCAAAGTGCCCAAAGAATCTAAGCCAGCAAAAACGAAATCCAGCACAGCATCAAAAATACAGGAGGTAGAGGCAAAAAGTCAGGGGAAACCACGCCAAGGATGCCAGCTCTAACAGAAAGGATTTGTGGGTTAGCAGCAGGTTTCTTTAAGATAGGAGACACTTGAGCAGACTTCCATTCTGCCGGAAATTTGGCAGAGGCTAATGATATATTATAAAGAGCCATCACTGAAGATGCAATAGAGTGGCCAAGGTGCAAGATAATCCTGGGGGGACATAAGTCTGCAGGAGATCCAGATTTCACATGAGCCAACATGTTCTGAACCTGTTCCAAAGAGCATGGTTCAAATATTTCCAAAGTATTGGCGACATTAGGTGGAGGCTGATTAAAATCTTCTACATCCTCCTGCTGGTCATGGTTGACTGGTAAAATTAAGATATATAGGGGGTCATTAGGATAGCGGGCGGATCGCCACCGTCCGTATGGCGGTGGCGATCCACCCGCTATTTTCCACCGCCCGCTTAACATTTCCCCACCGCCATATTAGGATAGCAGTGGGGACCCAGGCGGACGGAAAGACCGTCCGCCAGTTTTCCGCCGGTAGGCAATCGGCCCGATTGCCTACCGGGCGGAGAAGGCCTGTAATATGGTGGTGGTGCCTTGCAGGCACCGCCATCCATATTACGATGGTCGGCGGTGCAGGGCTTTCCATGGCGGTGACTCCGCCATGGAAAGCCAGGCGGATTCCACTTTCGGGGGCCCGTTGCGGGCCCCAAGATGTTGGGGGTGGGGGGTGCACATGGGGGTACCTATGGTACCCCCTGCATTGTCATGGACATGGTGGCAGGCACCTCGCGGTGCCTGTCACCTTGTGCATGACGATGCACACAGTGCATTCCCAGCATTGTGGCGGGCGGTGCTGTGAGCACTGCCCGCCACAATGCTGGGAATGGAGGATGCCACGGTGGCGGTGGCATCCTAATCGCCTGTGCGGGACCGCCGCACCACTTGCGCCCGGTCCCAGCACCGCTAGGGTGGCGGGCGGACGAAAGTCCGCCCGTCATCCTAATAGGCCCCATAGTGTCTGTCTTATCTACAAAAAAGTTGGCAAAAGAGTTGCATACTGCTTGCGAGGACAGAATGGTACGATTACAGGCTTGAGGCTTTATAAAGTCATACAGTGTCTTAAAGAGTTCTTTAGTGGTATTTGCTACATGTTCAATCTTTTGTATTAAGTAGAGCGTATGGGCTGTTTTAATTTTTTTGTGGTAGCTACAAAGCAACAGCCTGTAGGCTTCCTTATCCTGAGGAGATTTGATAGCACACCACTTACATTCCAGGCGTTTGCAGTTAGACTGAGCCTGATGCAGGTCGTCAGAGTACCAGGGGACTCAGACTTTGAAAGAGAAAGCAGGCAGCTTATTATATGGTACTACTTGGTTAAAACCCAATGAAAGGGAATCACGGTAAGCTGCAAGTGTCATGTTAATTCCAGTTTGAGGGGTAATCGTATTAGGTGTAAAAGCCTCAGAGAAGGAGTCGAAAGCAACCGCCTTCCAATGTCATCTGACTCTGCTAGACCCTAGCCTGGGCTTGCTCAATGGCTTGTTGCTGGGAATGAGAAAGTTGATCAAAGTAGTGATCCGCCCACGTGATGGCGTGCAGGGGATTGCAACTAACTTCAATGTGTGGCCTGCTTTATGTGTAGGTCCTTTAACCATTTGTTTAAGCCTGATCATCTCCATATCAGAAAGGAGTTTGGCCACATCTGTGTCCTTTAGATTTTCTGCGTGGAAATTAAAGTTGCCCAGTAAGTGAAAAACTTATTTGAGGACAGAAGGCGAGGGGCTATGAAATCAATCAGGGCATGACTAAAATCCTTTTTCGGGCCAGGAGGATGATAAACAAGCGCCCCCTTTGATGGAGGCTAAATGGAGAGACACTGCAGTGGTCACACATGGCTTACCACCTCACGAGAGCAAGACCTGCGCGGACCTATTGATGGAGAGGCGAAGTGCAGCTGCCGAGGACAGAGCAGGGAGGGGCGAGGTGAAGCTGCGAGGGGAGAGGTGCACTTCCCCGTTCTGCGAGCGCGCTGAGCAGAAGAAGGCGGAGGGAATCTGCGAAGGGCACAGAGCTTCCGAGAGAGGCACTTCCTCAATTCCGAAGTGCGCAGCTAAAATTGGAAACGTGCGCCTGGCAGAGAGGGATATGAACTGAAGAGATAAGAATAAGAAGACACCCAAGCCATGCAGAAGGAATCGTAAGAGAAGGAAAAGGACACAGCAGAAAGGGAGAAAAAAGAATGAGTGAAAAGATGATGAGACTTCAGCAACACGTAATGCTTTGAAAACAGGATATACTAATATAACAATAATATTCACGGTGAACTCAAGGACTCTCAACTTGCATGTTTAAAAATACATTTGCAGTCCTAGTTATTCTTGTCTCGCTAAAACAGATCAAATACAGTTATTAAATCGGTGTACAAGCCACCGGTCTTGATACTGAAAACTACACAAAATAGAACATGTGAACACGGAATAATCACAATCTGAATATTAAAGTGGAAGTGTTGGAAGAATCAGATAGATGGAGGGGGTAAGGGAGCTGACAAGAGGAATGGAGATACGACTCCACCCCCCTTTGGATACCAATTGGCTTGGACAAATGGCAGGCACAAAGTGTGAGGGACAGAAAAAGAGGCGCAATGAAGAGCAATGTGAGAGTCAGCAAGGGAGCAGTTACCTGGCGGGGCAGCTGAAGCTAAGGGTGAAATGATGACAGGATAGGCGCAACCCAGACAACAGCTACCTGGCGGAGTTGCCGCTAGTAGGGAGGAAAGAGTGGGGGCAACTCAGACAACAGCAACACCTGGCAGCCCTGTCACTCGGCTAGTGACTGTAGAGTTGGCAGGGCAGCATCAGAAGGGGCGGGCCGGGAGGCAACTGCAGCGGGGGCCGCAGCGCAGACAGAGGCTTAAAAAGGAACAGAAGCACAAAAAACACAAACAATGGACAATAAATAAACAATAATTCCATCAAGGATAAGCATATGCCAAATTAATTGTGATCACAATAATAAACGCGGACCTATTGATGGAGAGGCGAAGTGCAGCTGCCGAGGACAGAGCAGGGAGGGGCGAGGTGAAGCTGCGAGGGGAGAGGTGCACTTCCCCGTTCTGCGAGCGCGCTGAGCAGAAGAAGGCGTAGGGAATCTGCGAAGGGCACAGAGCTTCCGAGAGAGGCACTTCCTCAATTCCGAAGTGCACAGCTAAAATTGGAAACGTGCGCCTGGCAGAGAGAGATATGAACTGAAGAGATAAGAATAAGAAGACACCCAAGCCATGCAGAATGGAATCGTAAGAGAAGGAAAAGGACACGGCAGAAAGGGAGAAAAAAGAATGAGTGAAAATACGTGGAAGAAACCTGAGAAAATAAAGGCGCATTTAAAAGAGCACCCAACAAGAAATACACATGAGAGACGAAATGGGGAGGTGCAGGGGAGGAGGCGAAGAGCAGAGAAAAAGGGGTGCGTGGGGGAGCCACGGACCAAATAGGAAACACAATAAATCAACAAATCATGTAGAGGACAACCGACAAACCGAAATATAATAATGTGTAAAAAACACTGTAAAATGCAAACACTGTCATACAGTTGGTGCAGAGAAGACAGGGCCCCTGCGCAGGAGTGAAAACTAGTGAGAAGATGAAGACCACACCTTAAACAGCACAATGCGGGAGGACCCCAAGCTGGAGTCAGCAGTAATAATTTAGACACTTGTGCCACCTGTGCACAGTGCCAAGGACGCAAAAGCCCTGTGTCAGAATTTAGACAACATGGACAGTATCAAGGATTCCCAACCTGTGTCAGAATTTAGCCAGCCACGTGCTGGAGCAAGGACTCAAACCTGTGAGGGGGTTTAGACACCGTTAAGCAGTGTCAAGGACTTCCAACCTCTATAGGATTTTAGATACCCAAGTGTCCAGGACTCAAACCTCTATACGTACCATCATTTCTTCAAATAAAGAACGTCAACTTGAAGCGAAGAGCATCATAATATATATGGAAGCAGAAAGCACTACGAAAAAATTGCCGAGAAATGCCAACAGAAAACAAACAGAAGGAAACCAAGACGGAACCGATGAGAGCAGAACGGAAAGAGCTGGAAAACCCCCTCGAGGTGTGACCATCCACACAGAGGAAGAGGGCGGTGGTCGTGGCACGACAGAAACTACAGGGGACCAGGGAGGGGCACAGCGATACCCCGGAGGGCTCAATCCACCGGACCACACACACCAGAGACCGGAGGAAAGGCAGGGGAAAAAAGTGTCCCTGACTTACCCGGCTGGCGGTGGGGAGAGGCGGGGAGAGGCCATGGGCAGCCGCAGGTATGTCCCAGGTCCGCGCTGCAGAGGAACCGTCCGCACGAGACCATCGTGGTCGCCAGCTGATGGAGGGTAAATGGAGAGACACTGCAGTGGTCACACATGGCTTACCAGCTCACGAGAGCAAGACCTGCGCTCTGCTCGTTCTCTGAGAAATAAGGAACAACAGTGTGAAATACAGTGGCACTTTATTAAGCAACTCAATAAAACAAGGAACTGTTCATCGTCGAATGTTCAGCTAGGATAAATGCAATGACTTGGGTGTGGATGAGCTAAATTAGAGGGGCTGACAAAGCCAAAAGGCTGGCAATCAAAGAAGAGCATTACCACCTCAGAATAGGCTTCTAGGCCCTAGATAGGAGATCGGTCGACCGGGAACTCAAGTGCTGAGCACTATAGTAGGAGTTCAGGGCCTGGTCCTGGGTGCAAACCTTTTATATGGCTTAATGCAGAACACCTACCCACGTCTGACGTGGGTTCTTGACGTGGGCCCTTGACCGCACGCTTACTGTAACCTCGGAAAGTTTTGAGAGAACAGAGAAGTGGTATCATGGTGAAACAGGGGTTTTTGCAGGTGGTCAGTGCTCTTGACCGTAAATATCTAAAAAAAAAGATAACTTTTAACGTGCGATGCTCGGAAATTAATATTTCTTACATTATTTCTATGCCATGCAGCCGTGTCTTTGGTTTCACTTGAGCAAGCTTGGAAAGTTTCATAACTAACAATATTGCAAACATTGCTTGTGAAAGACCAAGATGTACCAGCAGAGTGTCACGTACGTGTGGGCTAACCTTATTCTTGAAACTGTGGAAATTTACAAGGGGGGGCTGGCTGGTGCCTCGCAGCGCGGTGGAAAGCACAGGTCCCTGTTGTGAGGGCAGAGAGGCCTACGAGACTTAGGGGCCGATTCTGATGCGGGTTGGAAAAGCTTCCCGACCGAATCGGTTGGGAAATGGTGTCCGACCCACTCGGATCGGGAAAGTCCGACCGGCGGAGTAGGATGCATCCGGATGCTTCCAGATACGATTTGGTTGAACTCCCATTGACTTCAATGGGAACATTTGTTCCTAACCGCATCAGAATTGGGCCCTCGGTCGGGAAGACACGTTCCCGATCCAATTTGGAAGGAGCAAATGCCGTTAGGAGGCCTTCCTAACCGCATCAGAATCAGGCCCTCGGTCGGGAAGCTTTTCCAACCCGCATCAGAATCGGGCCCTATATGTTTTGAAAATGATTACCAGAGGCAATGGCCTCTGGGCCTACATGTGTATATCTAAGGAGGTGGGCTTGGGCCTATGTGTGTGCATCTAAGGAGGTGGGGACCACTGTGACAGGTACTAAAAGGCTGAGGGAAAACGGACAACTTTGGACATCTGTCAGGGCCTGACTGGTGGGGCCTATATGGGAGTGTCATGCTGCCTGAGCAGTGTGTTTAACAGAACAAAGGTCCCACACAAAAGGAATGTAAACTGAAAATTTCACAATTTTGTGATAAAAATTGGAATAAACAAATGTTTAAATTACAAGATAGGTATTTAATGCTAGTGTAGATGAAACAAGACAATATTTAACACGTGGGCAACCGTGACAAGGCAGAGGGAAATCGGCCGATTTCCTTGCCCCAGGCAAGTGACTTAAAATTGTGACTTTCCAATATACGTGAATATAAATAAACACAAGTCACAGTAGAGTTTACATCTCATACTCCACAACCAGTACAAATAGTAGTATAGAGTTAGGGATGTCTGTGTCAGAGCAGGATTCTGCATGGGGGATTTTTATATGGTAAAACGGGACCCTGCTTCACCTTCCAACAGTCCGCGGTGTTGATTATAATTTTAAAAATAACCCGTTGGCTGTAAGTCCCTCCACAAACAAGATCTGGTGGCAACATGCCTTCCTGTTTCTCCAAAACAAAAACAGCTTATTTAGAGTGCAAGTGACAACTGGAAAAGGGGTTGCTGCGTGGGAAGTCCAGTCCTGCTGGAGCAATTTTTTGAGTGGGGGTGCAGATTCGGGGGATGGAGGGGGGTGCTTGGGGTGTTACACCATAATAAATATTTTCTGTAGTAAGTAGTTGGGAACGAGGGCTTTCAGTGGGGTATGATGAAGTGTCTGTCAGATTTCACCAGGTATTTTTACGTGCCCACAGTAACAAAAACACACACACACACTCTCGTTTGAAAAGTTTTGTGTTTTAATTGCCCCAAAAAATCCGTCCACCTCTCTTTTTTCACTGCCTCCTAAGACCCCCTCATGACCTGCTTCTCATATAATGTGTTTTAGCAAGATATCTCAGCATTACTGTTGGGAAATCTGAAGCGCACACCCCCCAATCTAATTGGTCAATCTACGCCCCTGCCAGCGCCATCACTTGACTTAAGTGCCTTGATTGTTCTTTCCATGCTGCAGATACATAGAGAGATATTTGTACTTTCACTTGCACCCTAGTAGAGTGCCACTAGTTAAAATTACAAAATAGCCTAAACATGCAGTAAGAGAACGGAATAGTAAGCACAGTGCTCCATTAACAGCACTTTGTAAAAACGAAGTTGCTTGTCGTAAGACACTTTGGGGTCGATTCCAATCTCGCTAGGAAAGCTCTCCGTCCGACTCGGATCCGGAGTGCTTTCCGACCGACTCGTGCTCCGGGGCTCCGAGCGCACGAGTACGATGCGAACAAGCGCTGACCGGCACGGGTCGCTCGGAGCCCCATTGAAGTCAATGGGAGCTTGTTGCACGGCGCGTACACAGGCTCCCATTGATGAAAGAGGTACGTTGCGCACAAGGGCGCCCCCTGTAGTGGGGACGCGTCTATGTAAGCCGCACCGTACAGGCATGTGTAGGGGGGACCCTTGGTTCCCCCCTGTGATCGACTCGTAAGGCTACGGGTGAAGGTGGGTCTGGCGGGACCCCCGAAGTCCGCTTCCCAGAGCGTTTACGTGTCGGAGGCTCCAACTCGATCCGGCTGTCCGAATCGTGCATCGTACTGGCTCGTTCGGAAATTGCCTCCATTGCACGGCACGGATTGCTTACGGTCGAGTCGCACGGAGCGGTTCGGAGCCGGAAACGATTCGGTCGACGATTTCGCGTATCTCGCATCGTACTTGCTCGTCCGTATGGCTGTACGCGTCGGTCGGGAAACACGCGTACGGCTCGTGCTTTTTCCGGCCGGTTCGCTTTCAGAGCCCTTCCGAACGGGATCGGAATCGACCCCTTAGTAGTTAAAAACAGGCCTCTTAATTGGTGATTCTCCAATTGATATCCATCAAGGATTTATGGGGGTGCTGCGGCACCCCCTGAACCCCTTCTTCCACTGGGGAAGTTTGACATAGTAGCAGGCAGGCAGAACAGCAAATATTAAAGGCATACAGCTTTGCTCCATGACTCCATTTCTCCTCCATCTTCATGATGTTTCATAGATTGTTTGCAAGTCCTAGTATGCGTTTGTTCACAGCTGCAGTCACGCAACATCGCCTGGTCGTACCAGTGCAACCCACCCGCCATGCTCTATCAGGGGACTCACTGCTAGCATGACATCACCCTTCTCTCATCTGTCAATCAGCTGCTTCTTTTGCCCCAGAGCCTTATCAGCAATGTGTGACCTCATTTACTACAAAGTGAACTGGCAATAACTTATGCATGTATATTGCTGATGTGCATCTGTGACATCTGCGTCCATGTATCAGGACCCACTTGCCCATGTAAATCTCAGAAATGCGAGATGTGCTCTGGCGAAGGGAGGTGTAAGGGCATCCACACCAGCAATTGGCCCCACGTCCCATATATGGGAGAGATGTTCAACCCTCCAGGCATTGTTCCAAGGTGGTTCGAGAGGACACACTCTCCCTGGGGGCTGTCGATACCCCCAGAGAGGGATTTATGATTCTTACGTAATGGTTATGCAAAAATAATTTGTACATTAAAGTTTAGACCACCGTTCATAGGTGGACTTTATTGACAAGCTTCTTATTATCGATGGTGGTTTGATAGCTACTCTTCATGACTTGTTATGTCTGCAATGCTTATACTGGTTCCGGTGCTTGATGATGTAATACTACTCTCTGCATTTTTGGAGTATTGTCCTAAAAATATAGTAAAAAAAATAAATGCCAGATGTGAACTATTCTATACTTTCTAACTCGCATATATATTCAGTTTTCTAAAATAGATGCGCTTTACAAATACACAGGTCACCAACCACAGCCTCGGAAGCAGGTGACATCATTGTGTTCATCCACTTGCAGAAGGCCTATGACACTGGCCAGTATGCAACTGATGGGACTCAATGATCGCGCAGAAATGACATGTTTCTTGTAAAAAAGAACATTAGACATTGTGAAAGTATCGTACACATCACACATGTAGTATGATGTCTTACAATTATTCACTTGCATAAAACCAAGATCAGGTTAGATTTCAAGAATTACTATGATGACATCTATCGGTGTGATATCTGGTAGAAGGTAGGTGCAGTAGATATTTCGCTAAATTTTGATTTCCAAAGTCTGTTTTTTGATGACAACCCATAGCCATTCTCCAATGGCCACTTTGTCTTATAATTGTCATAAGTAGCCTCTGTCCTAGTTTTGCATTAAAACATGCACCCTAAATATTGATTATCTGCCGCAGTCTTAGCTTCTGTGAATAAGATTCTGCCACTTTAGGTAAACAGTCCAGTAGCTGTGGCTTCAACATCTTGCTAGTTATGTGTTTGTTTTCGGCACAGATAGCCATATCTGTACCCCAGTGTGTGGCCATATTGGCCGCTATATCTCACTATGATAAATGAGATGCACAGCTACGTATCAAATTAAATAGTGACTCACGTGATCATGGTTAATAGGTGTTTTAAATAATACCTCCATGGAGTGTACTACCGCTCGCCATAGCAATCAGTAAATTACACAAAACAACATCTGGTAATTCAGAGGTATAATAGACAGCCTACATCTTTAGCACCACTTTAAGAAGGTGATTCTGTTCCAAGACATAACAAGTGACTTGTGTTGACGTGGGAAAAAGCAGAATGGGAATTTATGGGAGAACGCCATTTCAGCACCTACAAACCGGTACACAACGTAAACAGGACCTATCCATTGTGCGCATTATCACACTCTGTAGCAAAATAGACGGACTATGCAGTAAGAACATTGTGAAAAAAAGGAGTTTTAAGAACAATTTGATATTTTGTATTTATACATTTATAAAGCCACAATATGCCATTGTTAGAATACAAAAGGTAACTAAGAAAAATATGGGGCGTATTTACAAGCCCATTGCACCGCCGGTGCATCACTTTTTTGGATGCACCGGCGGCACAGAGTGTCTGTCTATATTTACAAGGCCACGTAAAGCCACCCTGGAGGCTTTTCATGGCCTTGTAAATATGGCCCCCTTTCACACATTTCTCTGACTAAAGGGGTGTTCCCATGCAACATCCATGAAACCTGACGCATTACCAGATTTACAAGGTTTTGTAAACCTGAGAATGCGGCAGACTCCTGTAAGGCAGGTGCAACAAGGAGAAATACCTTTATTTCTCCTCGTTTTTCCTATTTCTATGTGTGCTGCATTCTGCTGCACACATAGAAAGAGGAAAATACCTCTTGTGATTGTTTTTGTGCAGGAAGGTGTCCCTTCCTGCACAAAAACAATCACCCCTACAACGCAGACAGCCTTGCACCATGGCGCAAGGGTGCCTGCATTGGCGCATGGCAGCCCATTGTGCACCAGCACAGGAGAAAAGGACAGGAATGCGCCCTTTTCTTTTGACACACAGCAGCACAGCAGGAAGGCTTGCTGTGTTGCTGTGCATCAAAATATTGTAAATGAGGCCCATGGATTTCAAACCATAGTGGGAGTAATTCTGTGTAATGTGAATTAATTGTAATTTTGCTTTGGCAGACACACATGAATGGGTACTACCATTAAGATAAGAGTGTAATGCCGTGGTACTCATGGTACGGCCCGCGGGCTGCCAGCGGCCCGGCAGGCCTATATTGGCGGCCCACGGACCTTGCCTTGCAGTTTCCACAGCCGGCAGTAAACACAGAAGATGACCCCAGGAGCATACCTAGTGAATACGTATTAAATAGGTATTCACTACGTATGCTCCTGCGGCCATCTTCTGTGTTTACTGCCGCCTCTGTGACGTCAGGGCACCTTCGGAAAGCTTCCCAAAAGGCCCTTTAAAAGTCAGCTGTAAGCGCTTTCACAGCTGACTTTTAAAAGGGCCTTTTGGGGAGCTTCCTGTTTGGACAAAGACAGATAGAGGCAGAGCCAGATAGAGGCGCAGAGACAGATGGAGGCACAGAGACAGATAGAGACAGACAGGGACAGAGATAGACAGGGACAGACAGAGATAGAGACAGGGACAGACAGAGACAGAGATAGAGACAGAGAGAGGGACAGACAGAAACAGACAGGGACAGACAGGGACAGGGACAGACAGAGACAGGGACAGACAGATAGAGAGAGGGACAAAGAGACAGGGACAGACAGACAGAGACAGGGACAGACAGGGACAGGGACAGACAGAGACAGGGACAGACAGAGACAGGGACAGACAGATAGAGACAGGGACAGGCAGAGACAGGGGCAAACAGAGGCAGGGACAGACAGATAAAGACAGAGACAGGGACAGACAGATAGAGACAGGGACAGACAGAGACAGGGACAGACAGGTAGAGACAGGGACAGACAGATAGAGACAGGGACAGGGACAGACAGATATAGACAGAGACAGGGACAGGGACAGACAGACAGGGACAGAGACAGATAGAGACAGAGACAGGGACAGACAGATAGAGACAGACAGATAGAGACAGGGACAGACAGAGACAGGGACAGACAGAGACAGGGACAGGCAGAGACAGGGACAGACAGGGACAGACAGATAGAGACAGGGCCAGAAAGAGCCAGAGACAGGGACAGACAGGGACAGGGACAGACAGAGACAGGGACAGACAGATAGAGACAGGGACAGGCAGAGACAGGGGCAAACAGAGACAGGGACAGACAGATAGAGACAGAGACAGGGACAGACAGAGACAGGGACAGACAGTTAGAGACAGGGGCAGACAGAGACAGGGACAGACAGATAGAGACAGAGACAGGGACAGACAGATAGAGACAGAGACAGGGACAGGCAGAGACAGGGACAGACAGGGACAGACAGAGACAGGGACAGACGGATAGAGACAGGGACAAGCAGAGACAGGGGCAGACAGAGACAGGGACAGAGATAGAGACAGGGACAGACAGAGACAGGACAGACAGAGACAGGGACAGGGACAGACAGAGACAGGGACAGACAGATAGAGACAGGGACAGACTGAGACAGGGACAGACAGATAGACAGAGACAGGGACAGACAGATAGAGACAGGGACAGACAGACAGGGACAGACAGATAGAGACAGGGACAGACAGAGAGAGACAGGGACAGACAGATAGAGACAGAGACAGGGACAGACAGATAGAGACAGGGACAGACAGATAGAGACAGTGACAGGCAGATAGAGACAAGGACAGACAGACAGGGACAGACAGAGACAGGGACAGACAGACAGGGACAGACAGATAGAGACAGAGACAGATAGATACATAGACAGATAGAGACATAGACAGATAGAGACATAGATAGAGACATGGACAGATAGAGACAGACAGATAGAGAGATAGAAGATAGAGAGACATAGAGATAGAGACATAGAGACAGAGATAGAGACAGATAGATAGAGAGAGAGAGATAGAGACATAGAGAGAGATAGCTAGAGACAGATAGAGAGAGAGAGAGAGATAGCTAGAGAGAGATAGAGAGAGAGATAGAGATAGCTAGAGAGAGATAGAGAGAGAGATAGAGATAGAGATAGAGATAGCTAGAGAGAGATAGAGAGAGAGATAGAGAGAGAGAAAGAGAGAGAGATAGAGAGAGATAGATAGAGAGAGAGAGATAGAGATAGAGAGAGATAGAGATAGAGAGAGAGATAGAGCGAGATAGAGAAAGATAGAGAGAGATAGATAGAGATAGAGAGAGATAGATAGCGAGAGAGAGAGATAGATAGATAGATGTGTGTATGCCGGGTCTCGTGGCTCAGTGGACGAATGCGTCTGCTGCAGGGGCCTGTGTTCAACCTCATGGTCACAGTTTTTTTTTGCTCTAGCCCCGCCCCCTCCCCCACTGACCCCGCCCCCACCGGTGCAGCCCTCGGCCACAAACCACACTGTAAATTTTGCCCCCGAGAGAAAGTTCGTGAGTACCCATGGTGTAATGCAAGATATACAATGAATTAGTATTATTTGAAGTTTATAACATATAATGCAAACATTTTTGATGGAAGTATTGGGTAAATGGCTATGCCATTATTTTGTTTGTTCCTCGGTTTGAATTGCACAGTTCTCTGACGAAGTGTAGTCCCCTGAAATGCATTGGGGAAGAAAAAATGGAGGGCCTCATTTACAAGGCCATTGTGCGCCGGTGCGTCACTTTTTTAGACGCACTGGCGGCGAGGTATGCCTGCCCATATTTACAAGGCCACGTAAAGTCACCCTGCATGACTTTTCATGGCCTTGTAAATATGGGCCCCTTTCACGCCTTTGCTCTGCGTGAAAGGGGCGTTCATGGGTGTTGCTGTGGGTGTTCCCATGCAGCATTCATGGAACCTGACACATTCCCAGATCTACAAAGTGTCATAAACCTGTGAATGCCTCAGAATCCTACGCCTCCCCAGGGGAGGTGTAGGAGTGGGCAACGAGGAGATTATTTTTTGCTCTTTCTATGTGTGCTGCATTATATTGTAAATTATAAATATTGCAAATATTGCAAATATTGTAAATGAGGCCCTGGATGTTTTGCATGGATAAAAATTAACAAACAGGATGAAATAAATAATTTTACTTAAGTAGCCAAAACTAATGAAGGCTGATGAATAAATGCGGTCTTGTGTTATATGGTGATATGAGCTAATGCAATAAGTGTTCTGATAACAGTTAGATATAGTGTGGGGAAGATCAGCCTAACTAGAATGTTGTTCAGTCCATTGTGAAGAGTATCTGATACCTCAGGCTGAAGAGAGAATTCCCCAAAATGCTAACAAAGCATATAATGGAGTACAACTGATAAAAGCTAATGTGTGCAAAATATTGGCTTTTTCAGTCTCAACACTGGCAGTTAAGACACATTACTATGTAAAGTCAATGTGCCCATTGTCAGGACCACGAAACCTACAGTATCAACTTTAGTTGTAAACTGCCTATTTCACTGTCGCATGAGCGATACCCAAGTCACATGATGTCATATGTGTCTGTATTACTTAGTTCACACTTCCACCTTACCTTAAGTCGCAGGACTAAATCTATTCTCTCTATCTCTTTGTCATTCACAGCACCTGTGGTTAAAGAGCAACAGGATGGCACTCCATCCACCAGTGGCGACTAATTTCCAATGCTTGGAAAATCCAACATCGCTTGCAAGCCACAATCACAGTAGCATACTAGCATACAGCAATACAGAGGTAAAGGGGATTGTTGGCAAAATGTAGGATGGCCCACTAACCACAGCAGGTGCAAGTACCAAGGCCACATATGGTTGCCCCAGCGACACAGCACTCACCTACTCACAGCACCTACTCTGCAGGTAGACCTAATGAATCCTTGCTACCACCCTCAAACCCAGGTGCAACTCTACCTGTTCTTTCTGGGTTGACATGGACATGAATCTCCAAGTCAGTAATGAACATCTCCCTTTCACCATTCGCCTTTACTCACCACCCGTGGGTCAGCTCTCCACCTCCTTTTCAACCACTTGGCCTAATGAAATGGCCACTAATGCATTTTGGAATGTCTTTGGGAAGGACTCCTTGAGTGAATGATGAATTATTTGCCCATCACAACTCTATACAATGTGGTATCTCTGACAAGGAGTGCTCCATGTCTTCCCTGTCCACTTACATGGGGACCCTGAATGACCAACTGATTAACCCCACCCTCTGTTGGACAGTCATAATAAGCTTCTGCAAAACAACACGTAGTTTCTGCAGGATACATTTGTGGTGCGATGAGAACATTTCCAAATGGTGATGGAAAGGTCACATGCCCCTATGAAAGCTCAAGTCATCATGCCCCTGGCACATCTTGTGGACAACTACTACAAATGGGGCCCACCAACACAACCCACCAGCATGCTCCCACTAAGAACCACCCTGATCCCGATCCTGGGCCTGTACTGCATATCCAGAATGTAGACAACCCCACCCCCTTTGGACATAGATGCCAACTCTGAACTTCTTGAACACATCTTACTGCATGCTAACCCTACCAACACACACACACTCACCTACCCCTTCTTGTAAGAATACATTTCACATATATATGTACACTTACCAAGTACCACTTTCTGTCACACAGACCCCAACAATAGTGGAAAAAATACTATGACAACAACCTCCAACATCATCAGACATTCTCATACAAGATGCACCCAAGGTGTGAATGGTAGGAAAGAGATACGTTGATTTAAGATGAGATGGAGTGATGATGGTCATGGCACTGTACAAATATAGGAAAAATATGAAGAAAAAAACGAGAAAAATATTGCCTAAATCCATCCAGGAAAAATTCATCATTTTCGAGGTTTGTGGATTTTTTCATATGTCAGTTGTCAAAATAAAAGTAGTTTTAAAAACAAAATGTAATATTCAACTTGCAACTCAAAAAGAAATCCAAGTTGAAACAAAGCCACTCTGCCAACTCGGACAAGGTTGGTCTAGACTATCGTGGTTTAGAAGAAGGAATTCCTGTTCACCCTGCTCATGTTCTGATTGGATGATATCCAACATCACATCCTCCGGAAGAGGCATGCTGGCCGTGAAAGCAGGTGCAAACACTTTGTGAGTGAGATCATGCACAGGGTTAAGGACAAGGGTAGTTGATTGCGTGGGGCTAACAAAGTCAACAAGTGGGGAGGTAAGGGCAGATCTAAGAGTCAACATGGAGGCAGTCCTGAGGGAAAGGAGGCAAGTAATATCCCTGTGAAGCCTGCACATCTTTCAGGATAGCAAAGCTCTTCTCAGTAGCCTGTATGGTGACATTATGTCTATCCATGAACTGGTCTGGCTCTGATGGTTTGGGATGGGGTAGAAGGTCTACAAGAGGGTTCAGGGGCTTCTCAGCGAAATGTCCCCTGCCACTGATCTGATCAGGGACCTACAAAGCTCTGGGAGGAGGAAGAAAGGGAGAGGTGGGCTCAGGTTGTGGTGTTGGGGTTTGCCTGAACCACAGATGCTACTGTAATGCTACTGTATCGTCCTATGCAGGGGGACCAACTTTTTTCTTCACTTTTCTTCTGGCATGTGAAAATGGGCATGCTCACCACCTCTCCTTCCTGTGTGCCAACCTCCCAGTGTTTGATGAAAATCTTGTCGTTCTAGTAGGACACTCGTTCTTCTCTAGAGGAGGACTCCTCCAATTCCTCCTCTTCCTCTTCTGTAGCTGTGGTGATTGTCCAGCCTTTTGCTCAGGTCCTTATGCCTTGCCCTACATCCTGCTTCCTTTCCCCTGTCAGGGTGCTGCCTGATGTGAAGAATAAGAGAGAGAAAGGCTCATCAGTCCAGTTGTATATGTCATCATGTGATGCAAGTAACACACTTCCTTGTTATACATTGTAGTACAACTTGTGCCTTTCAGACAACATCACAAAATTGAAAGTTACTTATACCCCGTTTTCATAAAGGCCATGGATTTTACTGGACGAACTGGCATACCCAGAACTTGTATCTGCCCCCTCATCAACAGTTACAAATTGCCAACAAGATGAAGTTGACACTCAGAGGACAAAGGTATGATGTCTTCCCTTAGACAATAGGACAAATGAGTGGCACCCACATTTACAGTAAGAAGGTGTATCTCAATCTTTAAATCCATAGAGTACCGGGGCATGTCTTTGGCCCTAACTACTGCAGTTGGCCTTGTGTCCTATGTTGGTCAAAGCACAGGAAAATAAGTCCTTACCCACATACAGTGGCATGCTTCATTAGAGAGATCTTCATCTAGCTCTGCGACACATGTGAAGACAATGTTCTTCAATGTAATTCTTAAAAACACATCTAGGTGTTAGTCTGGCTAAAATGAAAAAGACCATCCTTAACTCACAGTCAACCCCAGAGCTAATGGTGCCATACTAGGATCTCTACAACCTCAAATAATTACAAATATGTCAGTGTAGACCAATACTTATTTTACTCATATCCCACTTTCACATGACTGAAAACCGAGAGGTATTTTTTGTCAGACTCTTCTGACCCAGCAGACAACATGTTTTAGCACCAACTGTGTGCCCAAATACTCCAGCGGACTCATCATGACTACCAGGATGTGTGGGTGCATAAATATTGAAAACAGATTTTGGTATTTTGTTTACTTGTAATCTTACGAGAAGCCACCGACCTTCTTGATCTGATTATTGTGATAACAAGGTAACATCCAAATATTTTGTTACACAGAATTACAACTCTATTACGTTTCCCGTTACCTAGTGAGGAAAATGCATCTCCCACCCAAGGTCTAACTAGTGTTTTGGTCTCCAATTCAGTAACATGAGTTTCCTGTTATGAAGCAAAATCAGCATTTAATTTGGCTAAATGTGTAAGAACTCTTTGTCATTTAATAGGTGAACCTAACCCTTTTATATTCCAAGTAATAATGCGTAAAGTAATGAATCAAAAATTGCAGTGTAATTAGCGTACTCTAAAGTGAAGAATGACAATGACATAAATTGTTTAATCAAGTAAAAAAAATGAAACCATGCATTTCTTAGCTGTAAGAGAAATATAAAAGAAAATAACACATTGAAAGGGAAGGAGCAAGATGAAGAATACGAAATATAGAAGAGAGAAAACGTAGGAGAGAATATGAAAATAGAAGGAAAGAAAAGGAAATGCAGATAAAGAAATGAAAACATGAAAAGGATAAAAGAAATAAGGATGTTGACAGAAACAAAATAAGACAAAAGATATACCAAATATTAGGACAAAATTATCAGGAGTGATGCGACCACAAAAGGGTAGATGACATCAGCCGGGTTCCAGAGTCAGCTGGAAGGGAGACATCCAGACCATAGATATGGGTATAAAAATAGGAGGATTTGCTGGACACGACACAAAAAGAGGGAACCTAAGAAGTGAAGAAAAAGATATACATTATTATCTTATACAAAAATATACCTTTAAAAGACTAATAAAACATGAAGTTAAATAGTAGGTTAACCTAGACATTAAAAAAATACAACAATGTGAAACATAAAACGAAAGTTCTATAAAGCCTTCAAGTGAAAGGGTATTTAGAAGTGTCCATTGTTTCAATTTTACAGTTGCCAATACATTTCTGCAGCATGGAGGGATCTTCGTACGTTGTTTTGTTATTGTAGGTCACTTTAGAGAAGCCCGGATAGAAAAGACCAAATCTGGCTCCAAGGGAACTTAACGCAGGTCACATGTCTAGAAATTTATTTCTGTCTGTCTGCTGTAGCTTTAGCCAGATCTTGAACAAAATATAATGGGTTTCCTGACCAAGTAGCACTTTGCTGCTTTGATAACTGTGAGAAGATCCTGATATTCCAGAAAAAATATTATGACACCCTGAGGTTTTTGTGATAAGGAGGCATGTTGAGATCGATGACCAAATCTATGAGCATGTTGTAAGTTAAGCTTAGTGGATTCAGGCATGTCCTGAACTTTTGGGAGAAAATTCTAGAAAAAGGAAATAGATTGGGAACCCTCCGTTTCCTCCGCAAGACTATAAATCCAAAGATTATTACACCTATTGCGATTTTGTAAATCTTTAGTAACTTTCTCAACATATGACTCTTCCGCATTGAGGTACGTAACATCTTGAGCAGTATCCTGAATAGAAAGCATCTGATGTTCTGTGTTTGCAGTTCTATTATCCATTAGAGACCATTTGTCATCCCGTCACTGAAGTTTTGTATTATTTTCCTCCATGTAGTGCTTCAAGGTGTGGATCTCATCTAGAAGGAGCTCCATAGAGACAGGAAATGGGTTTAACAGATGATGGAAGATCTTTTTTTGACCTTTTGTTTGCTGTTAGTGGGGCTGTGGTTGGAATTTTAGAGAGTTGCTTAGAAGAAATTGTAGAGGGCAGGAGGAGGAGAAGGAATGGGAATCATGAGATACCATATCTGGATGTTCCATATTGGATTCCAGTACAGAAAAAGAGGTTTTAGTATTCACTATACACTGAGTGTGTGCCATGCCTGGGGTGTGTAATTTTAAATTCCTAGTTTTCGCCATACATAAATATAAATGATAAAATAAAGGGAAGTTGTATAGGGAATTATCTCCAAATGAGCTGCAGTTAATATGTGGTTAAAACAGTCTCACATGGCAGTCTATTGCAATGCTTCAGAAAATATCGCAATATCGAATTTTCGATATCCTGGTCTGCACATTGCTGATATGATAACTCAACTGAATGATGAGAAGTTCTTCTCTCGACTTGACCTAAATAAAGGATATCATCAATTGGAGCTTTAAGAAAAATCCAGGTACATTACAACCTTTTCTATTCATATTGGTCTGTTTCGCTATAAGCAATTGAGTTTTGGTGTATCCTCTGCTGCAGAACTTTTCCCAGACGTCATTCAACATATCATACAGCCTGTAGTAAATGCATTTAACTATAGTGATGACATATTAGTTTTCAGAGCCACACAGAAAGAACATGAGAAAGCTCTCATGCAAGTATGTCGTTTTCTGACCAATGAAGGCTTAACTCTGAATGCGGACAAAAGTGAATTCCACAAGAAAAGCTTGAAATTCTTTAGCCATGTTTTTTCTGATTGGGGTACGAAACCCGATCCAACAAAAGTGCAGGCATTATCTACTGCAAGTCCTCCACAAGACGTGTATGTTTTGATCCTTTCTTGGACTGGCCAGTTACTCTTCGAGATACCCCCATCAGTGCACCATTAAGAGACCTAATGAAAAAGAACGTATCTTTTTATAGGTCTAGGCTTGTGAATATTTCTATGTTTTCTTGTACAAAAATCCATTCACTGTAGTGATTGAACATCAAGCACTGTTGATGATATTTAGCAAACCAAAAGCCAAAATGCCTCCTGAAATCGAACGCTGGGGTTTGGGGTTGCAAGAATATATTCATTCATCGTCCAGGAAAAGATCAGAATCCAGCTTATTATTTAGCAAGAGTGCCATTGCAATGCCCTGGTACCCCATCTAAGACAGCGGAGGCCTACCTCAATTTTATTGTGAAATCGAGCACACCAGCTGCCATGTCTTTAGAACAAATTGTCACTGCCATGAGCCAAGATAGCGACATGTCAAGATTAAAAGACATTATTGCTCATCAATCGTGGAACCAGCACTCCAGACCTTTCACTACTGACAATAAGTATTTGAAGTTCAAAAATGAAAGAGATGAACTTTCAGTAACTCAAAAAGGCCACAAATTTAAATACCTGAGAGTCTTCAACAACAAGTAATCGAAATCACCCATGAGGGACTTCGAGGAATAGCTGCCACCAAGAGAGCTCTCCGTGACCAAGTCTGGTTTCCATATCTTGATGAAAGGGCCAAAAACGAATTAAAGACTTGTCATATATGCAACTGTCTTTCATCTCAAGTCATTCAGCACCCTTTGAACATGTCAGACTTGCCACATCATGCTTGTGAGAAAATTACTATTGATTTCTTTGGTCCTCTTGAGAATGGACATCATCTTCTAGTCATTGTTGATGAATACTCCCGTTTTCCATTGGTGGAAGACCTTTCATCCACGACACATGAAAAGGTCATTAAAAAACTAGATGACATCTTTGTGACATGTGTGTACCTGCAGTACTAAAGTCTGACAACGGCCCACCTTTCAACAGTCGAGAATTTAAAGACTTGCTAAATCACCTCAATATAAAGTATCAAAAAAGCATTCCTCTTTGGCCCCAGGCCAATGGCCTGGTAGGACGGTTTATGAGTACACGAAAGAAAGCTGTTCAGAGTGCTGCATTGGAAAAGTTTGACCTCAAAGCTGTTTTAAACACTACTCTTCAAACTTACAGTTCAACCCCTCACTCAAGGACAGGGGAAAGCCCTGCTACTCTCATGTTTGGAAGAGCCATGACGACCAAGCTACCCCAACGGTCCAACCTCAGATCTAAGAATGAGGAAGACATTTACACTACAGACTTTGGTCGCAAACAGAAGAAGAAAATATATGCTAACCAATGGCGTCATGCAAAGGACATCACTTTTAACAAGAGGAGATCGAGTGCATGTTAGACAATGCAGAAGAAGGAAATCTGATGCTCCTTTTGAGGTAGAACCGTTTACTGTCATCAACACCAAAGGACACAGGGTGATTGCTCAGCATTCTGGGAAGTGCCTTGCAAGAGATTCCACTCATTTTCTACATGTGGCCCGTCACTCCCCAAAACATCAATGTCAATGTAGAGACTGGATCTAAACAGACTGTTGATGACTATGTATCTGCTAATAATTCCACCTCACTTGTGCAGATCACTGACACTTTGACTGCCAGTTCCCGGTTTCCAGTGACTCGGTCAGGACGTGTGATTAAGGCGCCACAACATTTAATTGAAGAATTGTAATTGTTTATGTATCTATGTATTTACTCATGTATTTATTTGTATATTTATTTATGTGTTTATGTATTTATCTATTTTTGAAATTTGTAACTTATTATTTAGCAAATCGGGAGATGAAGTGTCTTGTAATAAAAGAATGCTGGAACTCTTTTGGTTCCCACTGTATACCGTAGGCCTGTGACGTAAGCGTTGGAGCGATGAGTTGAAGGCAGGCTTAGAATGTTGAACTCTGATTTACTTGCAGCGGAATAAAGACGTGTAAAATTACTCTACATTTGTGGCGTACTTATTGGTGAGTGCCTAGGCTGGCAGGATACTATATTCACCATCATCTGTTGGTTGAAATTCATCCTGGTTCAGTGAACACTCTTTTGGTTCTATAGTTGCCAAAGGGCACATGTTTTACCATTAACTGATATGCTCAGGCACATATTGTACATCAATGATCGATGTTGTGCCATTGACATAAGTGTCTGAAGGACATGTATATGTCCCCCAGAAGGGGGCATGAATGTCTGTGTGGGACACAGCTTTTACATAATTAAATCTCCTTTGGCTTCAGTTATTTATAGATTGACCCCACCGTGTTTCTATCGGGTTTTTCTGAGCACTCATCTTTATTTTCAAATAAGTGAATATATTCTTCCTAACATACATCTATATAAAACACAAAATCAATTACTGTTGTCCACATTATAATTTCTTTTAATTTATTTAAATCTCATTTTTTGGGGAAGAAGTGCAAAGTAAGTGTTACAGACTGTTGTTGAACGGAAGCTAAAGTTCTTGTTGGACCTGATTAATGCACCAATCTAAAAGGAATACACTGCTTGGCTACAGTGGGTTATTACAGTGAAATAGAAGTAAATGTACCTGTACTCTTGAATATGACTTTTTGTAGGTTTCATTGAATGTCTTCTGCCCCCCAACCCCTTAAGTATATGCTTTGTCGCGGCACATCTCTGGACTGCGTCATCATAGGCTTCACTGCCTCAACGCAGATCCGAGCACCTGTTTTTATGCGCCTCCAATGCACAAAGTCAATTCACTTAACCCAGAGATGTTTTAAGGGATGGGGAAAGTGTGCAATTGCCCAGGACCCTCCACCTCCCAAGAGTCTCCCCTGGGAAAGTTACCTTTCTCTCTATTTGACCTCTGCCTATTCTATTCATTTATGTAAACCTCTCTGCCTACCTTTATGTCTGACACTGTCTCTCAACCTAGTGTCATTTTAAGGCTTTTTGGTGTCCCAGGAAAGACATACTTCAAAAAAGATTAACATGTTATTTAAATTGTTGTCATGGGGTGGGCTTGAATTAGCAGGAAACTGGTAATAAAATTAAAGGTTTTTCTGAACAGGGGCCCTCAAAGTGTGCCTTGCCTTGGCCCCCCAAATTCCATAAGAATACACTGACTTAACCTGCGTTAGAGCTTCATAATCAGATAGTACAGCTTGAAAACACTGAACAGGGTTTGACTCTTTCTGAGCTGCGCTGTCTAAAACAATCCACTACCTCAGCGTTAAATGAATTGACTTTACACACTACTGGCTCTTAAAACAGGTACTCTCTGCTCTGAGCCTGCAGAGCCCACCGTGATACAGTCTACAGCGTGCACTCGGATGAACTTTGATCACACAGTATCAAGTTTTAGCACACGAGCCATTACAGCAAAACCGTTTATAGTTTGATGAACATATTTAAGATTATTCTTTATCTGACAAGTCGATCTGGTCATTCGTGTTTTTTCTACATTTCACATGAAGATTGTTGATCAAAGAAATAATCTCTCCAAGTATGCTTTTAAGAAGAACCATCGAGTTCAAAGAATTTCCAAATGCTTTTATTTTCAAGAAGCGAAGGCCTCCGATGGCCACTGCAGCTGTTCAGGCAGTGCCAGTTCAACTGTCATAACCAACTGACAGTCGAAGGTTGGCATGCACCAGCGGCCTGGGTAATGCGGGGAGAACTAAGGCTAAAGCAGGAGGGGGGAGCAAGGGCAGGTCAAACAGTACAATATTTTACATGTGACAAGAAGACCAATTACAACACATGCGCTCTATGCAAGTGTTATGCTTCGGTACAGATGATTTATATTTTCATGGGGTTACTTGGCACAGACTTCAGATAAAAATAGTTGATAAGAATTCATTTTACCTAAATATATTCAGTTGTTTGGATGTGTGTCTGGAGGTCACCTAGTTCTAACCTGCTTCCTTATACCTGGGGTGTACATGGTTGCTACTCTCCCAATCCACTGTGGTTTGGGCTTCCACTTGTGTTTTTTATGAACTGTCATGTGAAGTGTAGATCGGCAGAGTAATTTTGCCCTTCCATCATGTACCATGCAGTTCCTCATATTTTCGGTGCAGAGACCCTTCTGGGGACTTAAAACTCAAGTTTGGCACTTTCCATAATGCTTCCATTTAAGAACGTTGTAGTTTACAGTAAGGGAGAAGGCAGATATCCATACCAATTGTTTCTTCTCTCTTTTTTTGAAGGCCCCACCTTACCTGCCTCCACTTTCTGGGTATAGCATACTGTTACCGTAAGGTACAACATTACATATGTATCAAAGTTTTTCGGGTTTATATTTTTGTGCATCAGCAATAATGTGTAAAATGAATTTGCATGCATGATTCTACATATATAGACTGAATTAACATATTTGCAATTTAAAAAAATTCTTATGTTGTATAGAAATGAAGTTATTAATGTGTTTTAGTTAGGCCACATATCTGTGCAAAACTCCATCTGTATCTGTCAATCACTCCTGCCTACCCCTCCACGTGCACATCGGCAGAGCACAGTCAAACTGATGTCATAAAAGTTTATTTCCACAACTATAGTTGACCTGCTCATTATGAATCTTCCAGGGTACGGATATAATATTGATACATTTTGCTATGTCTTCCGTTCCTTCACTAGTCCTATTCATTTAAAGAAAGTCTTATTGTTAAATGTTTCATACTTGTTTGAACATCTCCAGATGACATTATCATAAAGAGAGCTGAATAATTGGGATGGTGCATATGTGCTAAGGTAATGGTGTTTATTTTTCTTGTGTTTTTATTTGCGAAAGAAATTATATTTTTGCTCATTCCACAATAAAACTGCAAAACTGCAAATATTCTATGAAAGAACTGTGTATAAAAAACCCTTTGATTCTGGCGGTAATCCAGATTTCAGAAAACGTTCTTATTCTTTTAAGGATGCTGTCTGACTAGTTACTGATTTTGCTGCTCATTTGGGACATAGAATAATTTCAGATTTTACATACTTTGGGGCCGATTCCGATTCGGGCCGGAAAAAATACCGACCGACTCGGTACGGGAATTTAGTCCGACCGACTCTGACCGACGCCGTACGACCCGGGTAGTACGCTGAAATACATGTGAAATCCGACCGACTCGGACGGAATACAAAACGACCGACCGAGCCAGACGTAAACAAGCCATCCGGCCGGGAAATCACGCGAAACGAACCGACCGACAAGCACCCGGATTGAACCCGAACGAAACGTACCCGCGAACTCCGACCCGCGTAGTACGATGCTGTGCGTGCAAAACACGACTGAATTGCCCAGAGCACAAGCCGTACGACCGACACGTATACAAAACCCAGCCGAAGCAACCCAATATTCCGCGACCGACTCGTACGCCGCATATGAAACCTAGCTGACACACAGCGGGAACGAGTCGGACAAGATCGCACCAGACAACTGCAGCGTCCTACTCGGACACAAGAACGACTCCTACATGCACCAAAAACACCAAGGAAATTTTTTTAAAAAAAAGGGCCAAACAAACAACCACAAAGACAATAAATACAGGGAGGAAAAAAAAAATGGAACAACGACACACCTCCAACTCCACCTACATAAAGGCCACAAATCCCTACCATGATCCTTTGCAAATTCCACTGACCTGCCAGCACAGAACACCATCACACAGCAACCACAGACACACTCACAGCTCATACATCACACAAGCCACACACCATTACCACACCTACAAATAGCACCCTCACACACACCCAGCTAAACCTACACTCACACCCCCCACTTGCACACACACATCAATCACCACCACCACCCATCACCATGCCCCCAAAGAAGAATCATAAGTTCCTAGACAGTGAATTGGAAGTCATGGTAGATGAGATCCTCAGGGTAGAGCCACAGTTGTTTGGTACATTGGTACAACAGACCCCCATGTCGCAGAAAACCAAGATGTGGGCGAGGATTGTCAACAGGGTGAACGCACAATCACCATGTTTGCGCACAAAGGAAGACATCCAGAACAGGTGGTATGATGTGCGCAGGAGGGTCCGGGACCTACTCAAAAGGACTACCTCCTCAGCCAGCACACCGGCAGTGGCCCTCCTGCAAAACCAGTATACCTCAGGCCCTGGGAGGAGAAGGTGCGGGCCATCCTACCACCAGTGAGCGTATACGGACTAACAGACATCCCAGAGCCTGGGGAGTACACAACTAATATACACAATATGGTGTGACAACACACACACATCACAGTCAAGGGGATAGGCAAACCATGCACCCTTAGCAAATACACAGCAACCAAAAGATATTCATCCCAAGATGTGAATGCTAGTCAGACAAACACAATACCTGCCATCTCATAGTGATATGTAACTGTGTCATGACATGTACAAACCTAACAACAAATACAGCAAGGCAGTGGCACAAATAGAACCAACAAACACTCCCAGATATTTACCCACCACTAGAACACCACCTCACAGGGAAGCTCACTGAAAGGAAGGAATTCTGTGTATGCTGGTGAAGTCAGTGTAGCCAATAGCATGATGGGAGTGGTAGTCACAGATATTGGTCACACCCACAATTGGCCCATCAACACCACTCTGAACCATGCTCACATCACAGGGAGTGGAAAACAACTGACAAGATGGCTGACACTGGGTACTGCTGTGGGGAGCACAAGGCCCTGATGGGAACTGGGCACCAACAAACAACAGGACCACACTGTCAGCCATCTTGCCATTGCTGTCACACTCACACACAGTGAAGTCCACTCAGAAGGAAGTATGGGCATGCTGGGAAGGGGGGTGGAGGCAATAGCATGATGGGAGTGGTAGTCACAGATATTGGTCAGCCTCACAATTGGCCCATCAACACCACCCTGAACCATGCTCACATCACAGGGAGTGGAAAAGGACTCACAAGATGGCTGACACTGGGTACTGCTGGGGGAGCACAAGGCCCTGCTGGGAACTGTGCAACAACCAACAGCAGGACACCACTGACTGACATCCTGAAAGACAACTTGAACTCCCTGCAATGGAAGCACGCTTCATGGTGGGATAACTGGGCTGGGGGAGAAGGAGGCCCGGATGGCAAGCAAATACCACCAATGCTGGTCATGCACACACCTCAACATTCACATTGACATGCCACAGGTTGGCAGGACAATGTGCTACACCAATATCACTCTCTGACTGTCACAATTTAGGAGAATGCAATGTCCAGGCCCACATCCAAAGGTACAGTCACAACTGTCAGGTGTTTGAACAACTGATGCCAGTAGAAACATAACATACAATCTGTGTCTCTCCCCAAAACAGGTGATGATGGGGACACAGCAGCAGACGAGGAGGAGTCCCTGTCCCAGGCTCCGGTGAACACTGAGCTCACTGGTGTGGATCAGCCTCTGCACTCCTCGGATGGCGAAGAACCAGCTGGACCCTCCGGTGTGAGTCATCATGCAGCACCAGCAGGACCAACATCTGCACCCCCTGCACCCACCCCTCCAACAACTGCCAACACACAGGCCACCCCTGCCAACACGGACAGACCAAGGAACACAGATGACAACAGCGCAGGGACCCAGACCCAAACTGGAGCTGGTGACAACGAGCCCAGGAACAACACCCAAGTGGGCCCACGGTCACCTGTGCGTGTCACCGCAGGTCCTGCACGTGTCGCCAGGGGTGGTGGGAGGGGTGGTAGACATAGGTCGCTCTTTGTAGAGGGGTCTGGACTGCATGATGACCCACAACTGGCACGCATCGCGGATGCGTACCAGACTAGCACCGGAGAGGTCAGCCAGGTAGTGGGGATCCTCAAGGACATACAACAGCAGCAGGCTGCCCATCATGCCCGCTTGGACTCCCACATGTCCCGTGTCGAGACACACATGTCACATGTCGAGACACACATGTCACATGTCGAGACACACATGTCTGGCATGGAGTCCAAGTGGGACACATTGGAACAACTGACAGCAGTGCATAGGGACATACTGACATGCCTCCGCCAGATCAGCACCAACATGGCCTCACCTCCCTGTGTGCCCACAACATCTGCTGCTGAAACAACTGCAAATGCCACAGGGAGGGAGGAGGACTCTGGCAGAGAGTCCCCTGCACCGCCGCAGCCTGCACCTGAGGGTCCCCCCCCAAGAAGAGGGGCCGTCCGAGGAGGCCAAACTGAGAGGCCGATGGCCATCTACATCCCCCAGGAAGCCAACACCTGTTCTGGAACTTTTCCTCTGTGTGCAAACTGCATGCCCTGTCGAAGCCAACCCAACTCTCCACATGACATGGGGAGCTATAGTTGGCCAAATTCATCAGATGACTGTGGACTTTACTCTGGACATTTCAGCTACCAAGACTTCCGAATCACATGGGAACTTTGGATTCCAATTTCTATGTACAGCACCCACCATCCTGTGCACCATCCTCACACCTGTATGTAAATAAACTCACAAATACACCATATCTGCCTCTGTTGTGATTCCAACGTGCTCTCTGTCATGGAGATGGTGATCAGAAAAATGACACTGTGCATGCTAACTGCTACAGCAAGTCCAACACCGTTATGTCAGTCATGGCGACGTGACACATATGAGGGAGACACACCACTAGGGCCACACAACACATACACACCAGGGCCATCAGACTCATCACCTATACTGATGTTGCAACTAAATACAGTGGAATGCACAGACACGCCACCTATTCACAGTCTGTGTCAACTAGACTACAGGTGCAGTAAGCAAATGTCAGTCAGATGTGTGACTACAGACAACGCACATCCCAAAGTGAAGCACAGGTTTATTACACATTTGCAACATGTTGTTTCCACTACAAATGCTAGCTAATCCAACCTGGCTGTGGCCACAAAGTCAAAAAGTGCAGAAGATAGAAAGTCCAGGGGTGTGTGGCACATCACCTGTAGGGAAACGACTGCTTCCACCTTGGAAGTTGAATCATGGATTCGTGGGATCCAAGTTGATCAAACAACTCCGGCAGCACCCTGTGAAGGACAGACATGACACACAGTCAAAACCACTGAAGAACAGCACAGAACGGCAATACTCATGTCTAATACATGTCACGAGATAACTACACAAAACCAAGTTAGCATGTCAACACTGTTGGGCAGTACAGACCACCTGCAAGGACACATTGCTGCACGCATCCAGTCAAGTAGCACATGGCCACACTCAAACAGCACCAGAGCACCACACACACATATCATGCAAACTCAAATCATTGACATTACAACCCTCTGGAGACTCACATTCAGCTGAAGACGTTGGTGATGAGCTGTGTGCGGACATCACCATCTTCACTGGCATCGTGACCCAGGCCAGGATCTTCCACAGGTGGCGGACATTGGTCATCGTCATCCAGGATGAGAGGCAACTCCTTCCGCACTGCCAGGTTGTGTAGCATGCAGCAGACGATGACAATCTTGCACACCTTTGCTGGGGCATATGGGAGGGCCCCTCCTGTCTTGTCCAGGCAGCGGAAGCGGCTCTTCAGGAGACCAAAGGTCCGCTCAATCACCCTCCTCGTCCGACCATGTGCCTCATTGTAGCGCATCTGGGCTGGTGTCACAGGGTTCCTGAGGGGTGTCAGCAACCACGGCAAGTTGGGGTATCCCGAGTCACCTACAGACAGACAATTGCACATTAGCCGATTTGAAAATGTGTGCGGAAAACAACATAGCAGAACACACACAATGGTACAAAGTCAGTACACACCAACAAGCCAGGCACGCTGGTTTGGCATCTGTGACATCATCCTCTGGATGCGACTACTCCTCATCACGTAGGCATCGTGTGCCGAACCGGGGAAACGGGCACACACATGTGTGATGGTCATATCTGCAAGACATACCACCAGAGCATTGATCGAATGGTAATGTTTACGGTTCCGGTATGCCTGCTCATGTGCCTGTGGTGGTATCAAAGCCACATGTGTCCCATCAATGGAGCCAATTACATGTGGCATCCTCCCCAGGGCATAGAAGTCACTCTTGACGTCAGTGAGTCGTTGACGTGTTGGAAAATAGATGTACTGGTTCAGGTATCTCAACATTGCCCCCAAAACATCGCGTAGCACACGGCTGAACATAGTCTGTGACATCCCACCGGCAGTCGCCACAGTGTGTTGAAAGGTACCGTTGGCAAAGAAGTGTAGGGCTGCCATCACCTTCACCTTGGGGGTCAGCGCTGTAGGATACGGACGGCCAGGCTGAAAATGTGGGTCCAACCGCACTGCCAAATCCTCAATCAGCTGCCTGGTGAAGCGGTACCGCCGGATGCTGTCACGTTCCACCATCGTTGCCAGGTCTGGGAATGGTCGATGGACAGCAGGAGCCCTGCAGTGCATAGGTGAAGAAAGCAAGATTGTCAGTCACCCCACCTACGTGCCGTTCACCATACTCAATTTCACATGATACATCATTAACAAACACAAGTACTTGATGTGTGTGTCGTTCTGTTTGAACATATATGGCACCTACATGGACATCATCTAACATCTCTGTTCAACAAGTGTTGACAACAGGTTCCAGGGTGTGCTATGGGAAACCATTAGGCTGTGTCACAGTACCCATTTACTGCTCTCACGTTCCACACACATACCACAGTGACATGTATGGACAGATGCTCCACAGGCATCACAGCTCATTGACAGGTAGATTCCCAGGGACTCTGACTTGCCACATGGACACTGGCATGACATGGCGTATCATGTACATGTCAGAAAAACAAACATGACACCCACAGGTAGTGTCCCCTGTAGCCTCTGCAGGACAGACATGGACGTCTGTGACACACACACACACAGCATCAAAGTTCATGCACAAACCACGTGGATGTGGAGACTGTCTCCCATTGTGCACATGGAGTCAGAGACATGTGAAACACAAAATGCACACAGACTGCGGAGGGACATCACTATTGTGGCAATGGGCCACCCTGTGACGTACATGCCTTCCCACATGTGAGCCTGGGGGTATGTGACATGTCATACACATACACAACCTGGAAATGTGACCATGACACATGCTCCAAAATGAACAGTTGCACACCACAGTGGTCAGGTGCACAACACACAAAGGACCCTGTCCCCATGAACACGTGCACAGCCTGGGTGTGTCTGCCCCCAAGTGCCACCCCAAAAACCACATGTTCACCCACATACACAGATAAGGTTATGCTGCCACACATGCCTTAGATACAGTGTGGACTGGGTGTGGTGTTGTAGGTGTGCCCCTGAGTCCCTGGAAAGTATATGTGGCTGGCATAGGTTCACCAGTGACCAGCATGGTGACATATGCGTGTGACCTGTCCAGGGACGCGTTGTAGAGCAATGGACCGATCGGTGTGCCCGCACGGTCCATTGCATTGGATGTGAGCGGGTACACGTTGTATCCCGGGTACGCGTTGTACAACAATGGACCGATCGGTGTGCTCGGCCGGCCCATTGCATATGATGTGAGCGGGTACGCGTTGTATCCCGGGTACGCGTTGTACAGCTATGGACCGATCGGTGTGCCCGGCCGGCCCATTGCATATGATGTGTGCGGGTACGCGTTGAACAGCAATGGACCGATCGGTGTGCCCGGCCGGCCCATTGCATATGATGTGAACGGGTACGCGTTGTATCCCGGGTACACGTTGTACAGCAATGGACCGATCGGTGTGCCCGGCCGGCCCATTGCATTGGATGTGAGCGGGTACGCGTTGTATCCCGAGTGCGCGTTGTACAGCAATGGACCGATCGGTGTGCCCGGCCGGCCCATTAAATATGATGTGAGCGAGTACGCGTTGTATCCCGAGTGCGTGTTGTACAGCAATGGACCGATCGGTGTGCCCGCACGGTCCATTGCATTGGATGTGGCGGAGTGCGCGTTGTATCCCGAGTGCGCGTTGTACAGCAATGGACCGATCGGTGTGCCCGGCCGGCCCATTGCATATGATGTGGCGGGTGCAGCGTTGTATCCCGAGTGCAGCGTTGTACAGCAATGGACCGATCGGTGTGCCCGGCAGGCCCATTGCATATGATGTGGCGGGTACGCGTTGTATCCCGGTTACGCGTTGAAGAGCAATGGACCGATCGGTGTGCCCGGCCGGCCCATTGCATATGATGTGAGCGAGTACGCGTTGTATCCCGGGTACGCGTTGTACAGCAATGGACCGATCGGTGTGCCCGGCCGGCCCATTGCATATGATGTGGCGGAGTGCAGCGTTGTATCCCGAGTGCAGCGTTGTACAGCAATGGACCGATCGGTGTGCCCGGCCGGCCCATTGCATATGATGTGTGCGGGTACGCGTTGTATACCGAAATACGCGGTGTACACGGCCCATTGCATTGGATGTGAGCGGGGATGAGTTGTAGAGCAATGGACCGATCGGTGTGCCCGGCCGGCCCATTGCATATGATGTGAGCGGGTACGCGTTGTTTCCCTGGTACGCGTTGTGCAGCAATGGACCGATCGGTGTGCCCGGCCGGCCCATTGCATATGATGTGTGCGGGTACGCGTTGAACAGCAATGGACCGATCGGTGTGCCCGGCCGGCCCATTGCATATGATGTGTGCGGGTACGCGTTGTATCCCGAAATACGCGTTGTACAGCAGTGGACAGAACGGTGCGCACACATTGGCTGGGGCCTGGCATGGCAACGGATGCGTTTTCGAAGCTCCAACGAATCTGATGCAGTGAATTCAGTTGGCCAGCCACAACAATGTTGCAAAATCATGGGTGTCATGAAGTTGAAGATTTGAAGGATGCTGTGGGTGTGTATTAGTGCTGCTATTCCATGGATTGGTCAGATTCAGAAGATGCAAACGACTTGGACCTATCACTTTGGACACATGGGACAGTATCTGCCTCTGCAGCACACATATAATGCTGGCTGTTCCCCTGAGAGCTCACTTGCCTGCACTACATACTCCAGGACGACATCTGCCACCAACACTGCTGCTGTTTATGCATCCTCTGGCTCCTGCAATGGCACGTACTGTGGAGAGAGCCCCAGCCTTCAGCCTTGAGGAGAACCAGGCCCTGCTGGACAGCCTCCTTCCACAGTACAGCAAGCTGTATGGGAAACCAGGGGAGCAGGTGAGTGTGCTGTCCACTGCCTCACTAATTGTGCATGTTGTCTGACTAGCAGGACTTTCAGTGTGCACACCACTGGCTAGCATGCCCACTGAGTAGTTGTCACACCCCAAAGTGTGTAGTTACATGCACTGAACTGGTACAGTGCAGTAACAGTGCATTCCAACTAGGTTTACTTCCCATGCAATGATACCATGTAGTGACTGCTGGCAAACTGTTCATAGCCATTGTTGGACTGCCTGTGTACATCATATGCCCCTGTGATTGAGACATGTATATCCAACTGTGTGATGCACGTATATGTTGCATGTGTAGTAATGGCCTTTTCACTTTGTCATCCTCACAGGTTGATGCCCACCAGAAGCAGGAAATTTGGCTGACCATCGCCCGGAAAGTAAGATCCGTGGGGGTCTACAGGCGCAGGATCCGCAACTGCCAGAAGAGGTGGCAGGACCTTCGTGGCTGGACCCGGTGGATCGCAAGGGTCCAGCTGAAGCTGTCGCCTCCTCGCAGGAGGGGCGGACACCGGACCCTGACCCCCACATGCTCCGGATCCTGGCGGTGGTCTTCCCTGACCTGGATGGGCAGCTGAAGGACAGACAGCAGCAAGGAGGGGTGAGTCCATGACTGCACTGTGCACTTTGTCTGACATGCTATGTGCCCTCCTCTGGCCTGGTTAAACTTCCACAGTACATCAGTCATGTGGTCCAGGACCCATGTCCCTCATTTGTGACATGCCCACTTCTCCTCTGATACGCATATGTGTGGCCCTTATAGTCAGGAAATTGTGTCATTTGGGAACTGTGTCATTGCATTTTGCTTTGCTCAAGGTGGGGGACAGCATTTGTTCCCGTGACTATGTTGTGCGATTCATGGGTGGCTCAATTGCTTACACAATGCCTAAGTTCTGACATGTAATCTGGGTGTAACTTTGATATGTGGTCTGCTTGCTGCTCTGACTCACCACATGTCCCTGGGGAATTTGGCACACACCCATGCTGCTGGTGGGAACAATGTTTGGGCCTCAAGAGTATGTGTATCCAGTGTGTCACACATGCTTAGCCACCTGCCTACTGTCCAGGACTCATCCCTCTTACAGGTGGAGCTGGACAGTCATGCCTACTCCAGGGCATGCAATACACTCTGTACTCCCACTCCCGTGTATCATCTGGCATGTTGTGATCAGTGAAATGTACCCTCAGGTGTCTGCCTCTGTCTCATTGTGCTGTGTCTTCGTTGTCAGGACTACTGGTATGTTTATCGGTTAGGGCTCAGCATGCCATCTGAGATGTGACCATGATAGACGATACTTCTGTGACTTATAGGTGTCTGATCACTTGACTGTGCACACAGGTGTTTGCAACTGTGACTTTCAGGCAGCTGTATTGTCATTCACAGCACACTGTGAGGTGCTCATGTTCAGAGAGTTGTGTTTCATGTCCCCCATATGTCCAGTTGGTATGACGTGGACAAATAGTAGTACAGATGATGTGGTATTTGGGGGATGGACATGTGCACTTGTCAGTCACATAACTTGCATTCCCCATGCCCTCGGATTGTGACACAGTGCAGACTGTTGTTGGCTGGCTGCCATGGCCATGTGACTTGAGACAGTAATGTATGACTTTGCACGCATTCCTGTGTCATGGCATTAAACTTCCTGAGACTGATCCTGCAGGGGAGTGACATGTGCAACATGCACCCCATTGTGGCATTGACTATCCGGACATGGGTGCATCATGGTGTCTGGTGCTGGTATGCATCTCATGCATTTCTATTTAGACTCTGGCCATCCCTTTATCCGGACACCTGCACTGACTCAGTGGCAAGAGATGTGATGTGTGCATGTTCACATACTTCACCGTGTTCCCTGCAATGTCCAACAACTGTGTAGGTGGTGCATGTGTCCGCACTGGGGTCTTACCATCAGACAGGCACCAGACAGATGGGTGCAAGGGCAGGAGGGGTGTGAGTCCCATGGTTGACCATCAGACTGACAATTGGCTTCCCCGAATCTGTGTGGGGACTTTAGGCAATGTTCAACTAAGGATGCCAGGGCTTGCTCTGTAATGTGCTGTACTTACTGTGGTGTGTGCGGTCAGTGCAGGTGACTGATGTTTGTCTGTTTCCCTAATTGTTTGCAGATACATCCACGGCCACAGGAGGGGACAGCTCCACGGACCAGGAGGAGCAGCGGAGCCAGACTGGGTCAGCATTGGACGCAGTGGTCAGAGGGACCCAGTGGCACGGAGGGCGAGGGAGCCACACCGAGGAGTCCTCAGCACCATCCACCTCAGCTGATGACCACAGCAGCTCGGAGGATGACTCCCTTGTGGAGGCGGGTCTCAGCAGCCACCAAAGGCCAGCTAGTCTGTCTGGCCCCGCCACCACCACCACCACCACCACCACCACCGCCCTCCCATTGGCTCCCATTCCTGAGGTCCGTGGAGGCTCCCGTACTCGGGAGCGTGTCTCCTTCATGCCAGGCACCGCACCCCCTGCCCCTGTGTCCCCTGCTGCCCTGAGTGAGGAGTCTGTGTACCTCCTTCGGCAGCTCCATGTAGGGCAGACAGCAATGCTGAGTGTCCTCCATGCACACACCACTCTGTTGACACAGCTGGTGTCGTTCATGGAGGGCATCTCGACGGGTATGTCTGCCCTACAGAGGAGCAATAGGTCCATGGACTCCTCCCTGACGGCAGCAGTGTCCCTCCTCCAACAGTCCCTCACCCCTCCCACCTCTGCCCCATCCACACTTCCTGCACCCCTACCCGTCCAAAGCACATGCACACCTGCACAGTCACCCAAACACACAGACACGAGCAGCACAGACACACCCAAGAGAAAGGCAAGACGTGCACACAAGCATCCTCAGGGGACTGATACCACAGACACAGGGGATGGGGAACACACACACACACAGGCAACCACAGTCACTCCGTAATCCTCAAGATCCTCTCCCTCCAAGACCCCTTCCCTTGCCTCACCTGCAACCCCACCTGATCAGCAGCTCTTCCTCTGTGACCTCGGCCTCTTCCCCTCCAATCCCGCTGATCCAGCATACCGGGGGAAGAGGAAGTCCACCCACACAGAGGGGAGTGCCCCTTGCCCCGGACACCCTCCCCCAGGTGCAGGCAGAGTGAGCCCCCACCCGCAAGTCCCCCGGTCCCGGAAGAGCAAGACCCCGCCACCGCCCTGCAAGTCAACCACCCAGTCTCTCACCTCCATCCCCCATGCCACCACTCCACAGGTTCCACCGCCACACCCTGCCCCAGGTTCTCCCACACACCGATACCGCATCCCCAAACTGCTTAGGCCCTCCCCCCTTGCCACTTGCTCTTCCACCCCAAAACCAGACGCTCTGCCTGTTTGTGCCACTGGTGTGGAGACCGTGTCCCCCCTCTGTCCTGTCCAGCTCTTCTGCCCCCCTTCCACTATCTTGGAGTCATGCACTGCGGTGGAGTCCACAACCGCCCCGTCTGACTCGGGCACTGCATTGGGGACCCAGTCCACTCCATCTGACCAGCCCACTGCAGTGGTTGCAGCACCAACACCATCTGACTTGAGCCCTGCGGTGGTGCCAGCCCCCCCTGAGTCAGACACCTCCACTGCAGTTGCCGGTGACACTCCTGCACCCACCTCCCCTTCACTGCCTCCTTCTGGCATCCCCTGATCGTGTCCCTGCGGTGCCTGGCCTGCCCCTCGTATGCCCCTCCAAGGGGATGTCCCCTGTCTGTACCTGTGCAGGCAAGCAATTGTTGACAAGTTGTCACACATCACCCTGTTGGGACTGTATATTTGGACTGGCCATTGGCCTTAGTTTATTTTGGACTTTTGATTTGAGTTGCACACTTGCTGAATAAAGCCTCTTTTTGTTTACTTGTGGTTAATCTTTGGAGGTACATGATGTAGATGTGTAGAATCATGCATTTGCTGTTGTAATAGTGTTCAGATCAGGTAAATGAAGTTTTGCTGTGATGGGCTCCATGTGGTCCATGGGATATGTGTCCTAATCTAGTCTGGATCTATAGCATCCTTTGCTGCAGTCTGAGGGTGTAATGTTCAGCATTTGACACAGGGATCTACGTTTAGCATTTGTAGATTACCATCTTTGTCCTACACTGATGCACATCTGGTGGGCTTACCACTGTCCAATGTTCCTAGTACCCTGACTGTGTGCCCGTCTCCAATGGACATGCAGTTTAGCACATCAAATTTGGAGGACTCATCTGTGTACACAGTGCAAGTTGCTTGACACGTGTCTTGGGTGTATGCAGATGACTGACGTGACACTCCGGTGCCCAGGCTGATATGAGCAGAGCCTTCAGTGTGTTGTAGTTGTTGACTCACTGACCGAGTGTTCTGCTGACATGTTTGAGTCGTGCACAGACAAGGTTTGGCACAGCTGACCTTCCACAGGAGTGGAGTGCCCTCATGGCAGTGCGTGATTCCGTGATATAGGCTGTGCCCGTGTTGTGTGTTGTGTAGGCATGTCTGTGCGTGTTCCCTTCTCCTTTTCCTACACAGGCTGTGTCCCTACGGATGTTCCTGTTTGTGATGCTTGCTGAGTTGTTCTGTGTTCATCCAGCATCTTGGACCTGGTTTCTCCGGGATGTGGGTGCATGGCAAACTAATGTTCATGAGGTTGTCATCCCAGGTTGTCTTTGTTGTCAGGGCTGGGGATGTGGGCAAACGCAGATGGGACACAGTCAGGATTCCTCTTGGCACTTGTTGGTTACACGAGTAATGTGATTTTCTGTTTGTGTATGCTTTCAGTGATTGTGACACGTTGTGTGTGTGACTGCTGCCACTCCTCAGGGTCAGAGCTGCAATGTTGGGAGTTGTCTATGTGTGTCCTTTGTGGGTCAGCTTGGCTTCTTCATTGGTGTGTGACTATGGCCAGGATCCCATTGTTTGGGGTGGATTTCACGTCATGCTCATGTACGGCATACTGTGCAGTGTGTCAGACATTCACAAGTATTGTTGACTGGCCATGTGTGATGTGTTTCTGCACCTTATTTCCCCCCACCACTCCTGGGATTGTCATGGGTGCATGTGCAATGTCAGCAGTCCATGTGAGCTTCACTGCTGCACATTGGTGGAGTTCAAGGAGTGTGTGGTGTTGAGTGTGTGCAAATGTGAGTTGTTGCACGGCTGGGGCACTACCTCCATATTTTCCTTGGCTGGCAGGCCATGCTGAGTGCTTTGTGCTTGCATAGGTGTGATGGTAGTTTGTTGCTCAGGACACATGGCTGTGGTTCACAGTGTGGATGACATCTACCTTTGTCATCACAGTGTGATTGTCATGCAGGCTAGTGTCACCACAATGTGGGGTCCCTGGGGGGAGTGCTGTGGTGGTTCTGTCTCTTGCTGTGTTTGTTGCTGTTCCTACAAGCTTGTGTGACATGTGTAATTTGGGCTCCCTCTCATCTCACAATGCCTGTTTGCCCACATAGGGGAATCCAATCCATGAGTTACTTTTGTATGTGACTGTGTTGACATCTGTGTATTAGTGAATCTGGCCTCCTCATGTGTTGTGTGTTTGCCTGGGGACACTGGCACACAACCCCCTCACCTGTTGTGTATGATATGCAGTGTGAGTCTGCCTGTTTGTGTTTGTGCATTTGCACCACTGCATTGGCATATCTTTAGTTTGCCATTGGTTGTATGTTGTTTGTTGGCTTTCCCCTGCTGGCCCTGGGACTGCTAGGTCATCAGTCAGCACATTGATCATGGGTAGTATGTCCCATTGCTGCCATGGTATGGTATTTGTTCACCTGACATCTACAGTCTCCACAGGATATCTACATTTGTGTGTCCATTGGTGCAGATATGTGGGTCTGCATTATGATGCTCACTTCTGTCATTGTGTTATTTGTGAATGTAGACAATGTGGGCCCCCATGGCTGATGTTTGTGTGCACATGGCCAGAACGATGTGTCATTGGCACTGCACTGCTTGCCTCACACAATCTATGTTGCTATGGGACACAAGCACTACAATGCCACTGTAGTGTTTGGTGTTGTGTGGCCAGGAATAATCCCTGCAGTTTTGTTTTTGCAGCTTTTACCAGGACTACACTTACCTTTTGGGCACTGTGGTGATGGGGCTTTGGGCCCCATTGCCACACTGTTCAAAATGTGCTTCAGCTATGGAGCACACACTTACCTTTTGGGCACTGTGGTGATGGGGCTTTGGGCCACATTGCCACAGTGGTCATGGTCTGTTTGCATTGTGTAGGCCACACACACAATTATGTGTGACACATGTGTTAGGGGGTCACATTGTATGTTCAATGTCATGTTCAGTGTTGTATGCATTTGACACAGACCACACACGCTTGTCATGGTGTTGGGGGTGGGATGTAATTTACAGACAGTCCTTATGTGGGACTATGCTAGTTGTGTCATGCATTACCCGTCCTATGAGTAGGGGTGGTAGTAGTGACAGCCATCCAGCCCCCTATGGGTGGGGATGGCAGTAGTGACAGGAATCCAGCCCACCCTGAGTAGGGGTGGTGTTAGTGGTAGGCATCCAGCCCCCTATGGGTGGGGATGGCAGTAGTGACAGGCATCCAGCCCACCCTGAGTGGGGATGGTAGTAGTGACAGCCATCCAGCCCCCTATGGGTGGGGATGGCAGTAGTGGCAGGCATCCAGCCCCCCATGAGTGGGGATGGCAGTAGTGACAGGCATCCAGCCCCCCATGAGTGGGGATGGCAGTAGTGGTAGGCATCCAGCCCCCCATGAGTGGGGATGGCAGTAGTGGTAGGCATCCAGCCCCCCATGAGTGGGGATGGCAGTAGTGGTAGGCATCCAGCCCCCATGAGTGGGGATGGTAGTAGTGGTAGGCATCCAGCCCCCCATGAGTGGGGATGGTAGTAGTGACAGCCATCCAGCCCCCATGAGTGGGGATGGTAGTAGTGGTAGGCATCCAGACCCCCATGAGTGGGGATGGTAGTAGTGACAGCCATCCAGCCCCCTATGGGTGGGGATGGCAGTAGTGACAGGCATCCAGCCCCCCATGAGTGGGGATGGTAGTAGGGGTAGGCATCCAGACCCCCATGAGTGGGGATGGTAGTAGTGGTAGGCATCCAGCCCACCCTGAGTGGGGATGGTAGTAGTGACAGCCATCCAGCCCCCTATGGGTGGGGATGGAAGTAGTGGCAGGCATCCAGCCCCCCATGAGTGGGGATGGCAGTAGTGACAGGCATCCAGCCCCCCATGAGTGGGGATGGTAGTAGTGGTAGGCATCCAGCCCCCATGAGTGGGGATGGTAGTAGTGGTAGGCATCCAGACCCCCATGAGTGGGGATGGTAGTAGTGGTAGGCATCCAGCCCCCATGAGTGGGGATGGTAGTAGTGGTAGGCATCCAGCCCCCATGAGTGGGGATGGTAGTAGTGGTAGGCATCCAGCCCCCATGAGTGGGGATGGTAGTAGTGGCCGGCATCCAGCCCCCCATGAGTGGGGATGGCAGTAGTGGCAGGCATCCATCCCCCTATGGGTGGGGATGGCAGTAGTGGCAGGCATCCAGCCCCCCATGAGTGGGGATGGCAGTAGTGACAGGCATCCAGCCCCCCATGAGTGGGGATGGTAGTAGTGGTAGGCATTCAGCCCCCCATGAGTGGGGATGGTAGTAGTGGTTGGCATCCAGACCCCCATGAGTGGGGATGGTAGTAGTGGTAGGCATCCAGACCCCCATGAGTGGGGATGGTAGTAGTGGTAGGCATCCAGCCCCCCATGAGTGGGGATGGTAGTAGTGGTAGGCATCCAGCCCCCCATGAGTGGGGATGGCAGTAGTGGCAGACATCCATCCCCCTATGGGTGTGTATGGCATTGGTGATGGCCATCCCACCCCTATGGTTCTGCTGTTGCTAGTGTACGTCATTTGTGCATCCCTATGTGTGTGTGAGATATTTCGGGTACGTGTCGTTTGTTTGTGTTGTGGGTGTTTGACTTACCGTCTGCGCCGTACGCGTCCGTACTGGTCCCGGTAATAGATGTAGAGTATTGGTAGGACCTGCGCGATGGGATTCATGGTTGGGTCATCTCGTTCGGGTTTCTCGTGGCTTCGACTCGTCGCTGGCTTGTTTGTCTCGTCGCCGTGGATCGTCTTGTGGCGCGAATCGGAGCTTATGTGCAGCTCTCCCGGATGCTCAAACGTGCCGGACATAGCGACGAGTTCGGCGCGTACGGAAGACGCATCGTACTAGTCTGGCCGGAAGGTGCTGTGTATTTGGTTCCGTGCGACTCGATTCGGCATTTACGGATCCGGCTCGGGCGGGGAACACGAGCTGGAATGGGTAAGTACGGCTCGCTCGGAATCTGGGCTGTTATGCACATCGTACTTGTTCGTTCGGTAGAGTGTTCGAGTCAGTCGGAAAACACGCGTTCGGCTGGTATTTTTTCCGGACGAATACTGTTAGGTGCGCTTCCGGCCGACATCGGAATCGACCCCTATGTCTAACTCTGCTTCTGAAAACCTGCAGGGCATTTACTATGTATTGCCTATTTTAGAATTTTGCAATAAAACCCTTTAACCTTATATTGATCTAGAACTCAGTCATTGAGTGAGATCCCTATTCCTTTAAAAATTAGTTTACTCTGCTAATTTGGTGTTAAAGGAGGTGTCTTAACTTGGGGGCACATTGGGGTCACATTGGCTCATCAAAGTGTGGTTTAACGCTGTCTCCAATCCAGTAACATGTGAGAGAACTGAATGACACTAACAATCTGTCTGAGTTAATGCAGCAGTTGTAACTAGATCTGAATAGGTTAAAAGCAGAAAAGGCAACACTTAAGGAAGAGTTGCAACGAGAGAGGACACATTTCACACAATGGAGGGATACTAAACCCATGGATAGTCGCCAGTTTTGACCCAGCTTGTGTTTGGAGAACCATTTCAGAGAGGGGCGTTTACAAGTACTGGCCAGAATCTGCAAGTATCTGCCTCTACACCCAGTCCTGTGCCCAGGACGCTTTCATGGCGGCAGTACTAAATTTGCAGCCTTTATGAGTCAATGGCAATTACATTTCTTATTCAAACTTTAGGCGTTCCCCAATGACGCTACTAAAATTGCGTTTGTAATCTCTCATTTGGGAGGTGTATCCGCTAACTGGGCAATTCCTTTAATAGAAACAAACAATCCCCTTTTGTACAACTATTCTGCTTTTGAGGCTGCCATGACTAAGTTATTTGCAAAATATGTTTTTATTCAAGCAAATGACAATGAGTCATTAAACCTCTGACAAGGTTCTAAGGACCTACTGACTTATATCACTACTTTTAATCAACTGGTGGCAGAAACGTGCTGGCCGGAAGAGAAAAGAACAGCCTTATTCTATCGAGGATTAAGAGATGACCTTAAAGATTCCCTCTCTTACACCGTTGATCTGCCCTACAGTTGTGCAGGATTTATAGATCTTGCAGTTAATTTAGATCACCGATTGGGTGAGCGATCTCGCAGTGACACCAGAGTAATTGTTCTCAAAACTGAGAAGAAGGAGTCAGAAAGACTCTTGATACTGAGCCTATGCAGATAAGAGGTAGAAGGAGTCCACTATCCAATGAGGAAAAGGAACCTCGCCGCAAATTAAACCTATGTCTTTATTGTGGCAAAGCTGGTCATTTCACTAGGGAATGTTCTGCAAAACCAAAAAAGACTAAGGCTGTGGCTAGTGTAGAGGTCGATCAAGAACAAGGGAAACTAAGGCTCTCGACCAGAAGGGAGATCGTCTCGTCGAGAGAAGCCGTTCAGATCTCACAATATCTGACCAATGTAGGAACACAAATTCTGCAGCATCTGACTATTCGAGTCACAGTAATCCTATCCCCACAGCGGAGGCACCTAATATTCATGCTTATTGACTCAGGGGCCACAGGCAATTTCTTTGATCTGACCCTGGCTGACAAGCTCGGGCTCACAAAAGTTCCCAAAGAAAAACCTGAGCCTGTGCAGGCAGTAGATGGCTCAGAGTTGTCTTCTAGACTGATTTGTTTTCAGACAGAGGCTCTAACCTTAGTATGCAATAATGAGCATACAGAACAACTAGTCTTTGATCTAATAGACACATCCACCTTTGGGGTAATTTTGGAAGTACCTTGGCTAGAACACCATAATTTAAAAATTAATTGGGGGACACCAAACCGTAACCTTGGACTCACCATTCTGTACTACTACCTGCTGCCAAGAGGCTCCAGAGGTGGGAATACCTCTGCATTGCGTCTCAGTCCAAGTAACAGAAAACCTTAAACTACCCAAAGAATACCAGGATTTTCAAGATGTTTTTGACCCACTGAAAGCCACCCAACTGCCCCCACGCAGAGCCTTTGATAGCCGCATAGATCTCCTCCTGGGAGCAACGCTGTACTGCAGTAGAGTTTACGCATTGACAGAACCTGAAACTCAATATCTATGCAAATATCTGGATGAACTACTAGATATAGGTTTTATACGCCACTGCACATCGCCTGTGTCTTCCCCACTCTTCTTTGTATCCAGGAAGAAAGGGGAGTTGAGGGCTTGGGTGGATTATAGGGCGGTCAATAAGGTGACTATTAAGAACCACTATCCTCTCCTGTTAATTCCGGTACTACTTGATCAGGGCGGAAATGTCACCATATACACAAAACTAGATTTACAGGGAGCTTACGACTTAATTCGTGTGCGAAAAGGCGATGAATGGAAAACTGCCTTTAGCACTAATTTCGGGCTGTTTGAGTATACTGTTATTCCCTTCGGGCTATGTAATGCTCCGGCAGCCTTTCAATATTTCATTAACAAGGTCTTGAGGGAGTTTTTATATGTTTGTGCAATCGTCTACATAGACGACATTCTGATTTCTCAAACTCAGAACAAGAAAATGTACAGCATGTACGTGCCATCTTGCAGCACCTTAGGGAAAATGCTCTCTTTGCTAAATTAGACAAATGTTCCTTCCGTGCACAGTCAGTAGAGTTTCTGGGGTATCACTTATCTCCGACAGGCATCTTTATGGACCCCAAAAAGGCAGAGGCCATTACCAATTGGCCAACTCTAACAAATGTCAAGGAAATTTAACAGATATTTGGATTTGACAATTTTTATCGCCGTTTCATCGCGCACTTTTCAGAGATAGTGGCGCCTATAACTCAGCTGCTAAAAAAGAGGCACTCGTTTGCGTGGTCTCCAGAAGCCAATAAGGTGTTGCAACTGTTAAAAACTAAATTCACCACTGCACCCATTCTTCAGCATCCCAATCCTGACCAGCCCTATCACATCGAAGCCGATGATTTGCAGGTAGCCGTAGGAAAACTATACAGTGGCTGAAAGAGAACTTCTGGATATCAAACTGGTGTTCACTGAATGGAGGCATTACCTACAGGGGGGTTATATACAGTCACAATATTCTAAGATCATAAAAATGTACAATTCTTTAGCTCCGTTACGGGTCTCACCCCCGTCAAATGTGATGGCTGCATTTCTTTGGTGGGTTCGATTTTATCATCACCTTTCGCCCAGGGACCAAGCAGTTATAGTCTGATGTTCTTTCTAGACTGGGGTATGCTCACTCTTCCCATTCCACATCAGACTCCCCTACTATCATTCCACCGGAAAAGAAAGTCACAGTCAGCGACGGTGACACTTTTACGGTGGCCTTACATGAAGAATATTAAAAAACTAAATGCCGAAGAATGGATCAAAACACCTAACCATACTATCACAGACAAGCTGTTCTTTCACGCTCAGAAACTGTACACCCCTACTATAGAATTAAGATGTCAGGTAATTCAATGGAATCACAACACACCATTAACAGGTCACCCAGATATAACGAAAACCATAAGGAATTGTCAAAAAACCTTCTGGTGGAACAACATGTGGAAGGATATACAAGAATACGTATCTGGTTGCCCAACATATGCACTAAACAAGCACACTCACACTGCACCTGCAGGCTTATTACAGCCTCTGCCTATACCCCCAGTTCCTTGGCACACCATTAGTCTGGATTATTACTAACCTTTCAGCAAGCAATACCTTCACTACCATTTTAGTAGTTGTTGACATGTTATCAAAAATGGCACATTTCATCTTCCTCAAAAAAGATACCCATCGCCGCAGAATTTAGTCAAATATTCATTGATCAGCTCAGATCGTGGAGTTCAATTCACATCTAAATTTTAGAGAACACTCTGTGAAAAGTTAAGAATAGAGGTAGCCTTGTCATCTGCCTTCCACTCACACACCGACAGGCAAACTGAACGGGTCAAACAATCCCTAGAAACTACACTAAGATGCTTACTATCCACGTACACAGGACAATGGGATCAGGCCTTATCCCTAGCTGAATTCACTTATAATACCAGCACTCACTTAGCCACAAACTACACACCCTTCTTCTTCACGTCAAGACAACATCTTTGGGCCCTTCCCATTGTTATATCAGGAGTTTCTACTATGCTACCTTCAGTCACAGAAAGATTAGTACAACTGCATGAGATTCAAAAACACGCTAGGACAAGTTTAGCAAAAGCCAAATTGGCCATGAAGGCGCAAGGTGATAAGCATAGAACCCCAGCACCTATATACAAGGAAGGAGACAGGGTATGGTTATCAACATGACACCTACAACTAGAAGGCCCAAGGAAACTACGACCACAGTTTATAAGTCCTTATGACATTATCAAGATAATTAATTCAGTCACCGTCAAGCAACGGCTTCCCCTTGAATACTACAATGGCCCCCCCACACGATTCTGCCATGGAGATGGAGTAAATTACTCTGTCGTCATGGTGGGGAGGCCATCCACCTAATTTATAATTGACCGGCAAGCAGGCGGTCATTTATAAAGGCATCGACAGGAACCGCCATGATAGCAGTTCCTTTCGATGCATTTTACTATTTGCTACAGGGATGCATCGGAAGGACTCAGCTGTGTAGCAGACAGTATTCTTTTTTTCTTTTCAAAAAGAAAATCCTGAAACGCGGCTTTCTTTTCAAAAGAAAAAGAGTAATGCTGCCCTCACCATGGAAGCCTTCTCCCATGGCAGGGGGCTCATGATATTTGTACTGCTCCTTACCGCCAGGTTTTACTTGGCAGTAAGAAACAGTAAGGAATGACGACATGTCCGCCCATCTAAATTGGGCGGGCAGACATGTAGCCACTTCTCCGATGGCCTTTCCACCTCAGGGTCTTCAGAGAAGTTTGGCCACGGCAGAGACTTTCTAGTCTCTGCCGTGGCTAAACTTAAGGCCCACCTGCAATTACATTTAGTGGGCAGATCACTATATCGGTGGAGTGGGAACTCCGTCACCATTGCAAAGGAGTACCCTCTCTGCCAATATATATATCAGTTAAACTGAAAACAGTAGTTCCTGTGGGCAATTAATAATTAATAAATGATACATAACAGCACAATCGCAATAGTCGGAGGCAAAGAGATGTCAGAGAGAGAAAAGGCATATAACACGGGTTTTATAAAGAATCAAGGTTGTTTATATAATATATTCACATTGTTTTTGAATCCAGTGCATGGTGCCCCAAGGGAAGGTGAAACCTAGTTATAAAGATTGTGACTGTTTGTGACATAAACGCAAGGTTTCAACTATTTGTACAGAAACGACCATTCAATCAATACATAGTAGATGCTAGCAGCCTCCTAGTACAATAATAGGAGCTAGGAAATGGTTCGCTTCAAGTTGTCGACGACGTTTTGACCCAGCTATCAATATGGGGTCTCATCAGGACCTAGCAATGAAGGAACACCTAAAAAAATGATAATCAAGGTATCAATAAGGAGAATATACATAAGGTAAGAAGACTGCATCCGAATTTGTCTTACACATTCAGTTACCATACCTGGGAATGACTGTCAGTTCGGATAGTGAGCACCTTGTGGGAGTGAAAAGGGAAGAAGGATACTCACATAGGGCCCAGCCGAGCACTGTGTAGGCAAAAAAGGAGAATTATTTACAGTGGGCACGGGTACCAAGAAAAACCACTAATTTTCATCAGCTGTGCGTATTGAACTTACCCTATTGAGGGGAGGGGTACTGGCAGTCAGCAATACTCAATGGTGTGCAGGCCAGAAAGTATATCCAAAAATCGATGTCTGAAAAGGTACTACTGTAAACAAGGAGGGGTTGGGCCTGTGTACAGTACCCACACTAGGCCTCAATAATATATAGCAACTCTATACAGTGTATGGGTACTACAATTCATTTGAAAACTCCAGGAAAACAAAGAACCACCGTATTGGGTTGAGTGGTCTTAGTGATTTAATTCACTTTCAATTTACTTCTTTGAAAACAACTGCCATGAACATTTCAAACATGTCATACAGGAGAGAACAACGGTTCAAAACATTTATAAGACATACATAATCACAAACATGAATACAAAAATGAGAAACATTTAAGTGCATAAACATAGCAATTACTCGGACATCTTACAGGGTTAATTCTTTTTAGGATTGTCCTCTAACCCTGCTTAAATACAGGGTATTACACAAACTCCCAGGGGTAAGATGTCCGAAAAAGGCAGAGGAATCGTAATTCAGGATCGGAAAAAATATGATGAAGAGATTAATAAACAAATCTCAGATCAGAGACATTACTAGGCTTTGGCCGCTAATCCTCTGTCCACTATCAAAATTGAGATTCTAAAGCTAACTACAGAAGCTAGAGAATTAGGATATATCACCAAAAAAGAATTTGAATACCTAAACACTGAAAGCCCTCGCACCCCTGTTCTCTATACTTTGCCAAAAATCCACAAAAGCATCACGAATCCCCCTGGGCGCCCCATTCTATCTGGCTGTGGTTCAGCGCTAGAACCCATTGGAAGATATATTGATTTCTTCTTAAAGGACTTTGTCCCCATACAAGAGACTTTTGTAAGAGACAGCATGTACATGATAACTCTGATTGACAACAGGCCCTTTAATGTAGAAACGGACTGGTTAGCTACCTTAGATATCACATCACTGTATACGAACATACCCCAAGAAGAGAGTATTCAGCTAATAGAAAAACTATTAGAGACACCAACACGGCCTATGCAAGTCCCCACGAGTTTCATTCTTTCCCTATTACGCATTGCGTTACAATATAACTATTTTCTCTCTGATGGTAGCTACAATCAGCAGTGCTCTGGGACATCAATAAGAGCAGTTTTTGCCCCAAATCTAGCTAATATCTACATGGATTTCATCGAACAAAAGTATGCCTTGTCTGCACAGAATATATATCATCTCAACATTAAATGTTGGAAACGTTACATCGATGATATTTTTCTAATCTGGTCTGGCTCTGAATATGATTTTCATTAATTTGTCAAATATCTGAATAACGTCCAAAAGCACCTGACGTTTACATCAACCATACATAAGTCAGAAATTGCTTTTCTAGACCTGACCATAAAACATGAAGATGGAACACTGTGCACCAGTCTCCATAGAAAACCCACTGAAAGAAACACCCTTCTCTCCTATAATAGCAATCACCCCGTGCCTTAAGAGATGGATTACCATTTGGCCAATTTCTACGACTCCGTAGAAATTGCTTCCGTAAAGAAGACTACATGAGGGAGACACAAATTCTGAGAGGAAAACTGTTAGCTAGGGGTTATCCAAATAAAATAGTGAGAAATTCCCTGAAACGTGCATGGTTCTGTCCCAGAGAGGAACTATTGACTCCCAGAAAGAAAACCCCCTTGAAAAATTGATTTGTGTCACCACTTTTGGGATACATACCAACAAAATACTGAAGTTAATCAAAAAGAACTGGCATCTTATTCGGAATATAGACCCGGCTATGGAACCACCTATGTTTGCTTTCAAACGTGGCAAGAATATTAAAGATCATCTGGTTCATTCCTCTACCCAGGGCAAGACTAGGCAAGGCCTGGGACATTAGAATCAGCCTGGGGGTTGCCTGAAATCAAAGGCCATCGTAGATGTGGTAACTGTGTGGCTTGTGCTTTGACGTTTGATACTAACACCTTTGTACATGGGAACGTCAAACAACCCCTTAATTTCTTCTCAAACTGCAATATACGGAATGTAGTATACTGTATATTGTGTCCATGTCAGTTACCCTATATTGGACAAACTTCCCAACCTAATAAAGCGCAAATAAGTCAACACCGAAGTAGAATAAGGTGTTCCATCCCAAATGCCCCATTGTTGGTGCACTACAATGAAAAGAACCACACAGCAGACGAATTAAAGTGACAAGTAGTTGAAAAAGCATCTATCCCTGAAAGAGGTGGTGATTTAACCCACATATTGCAAAGACTGGAATGCCAGTGGATAGAACATAGACATTCTATTGACCATGGACTAAACACAATTGAGGAGTGGCGGGGTTCGTCTCTACTTTGGTTAACTGAATTTGCAATGTACCTGTATGTGTGTTACCCCACACAATATGATGGATGTAGGCCCGTCTCATTGTATTGATAACATACCTTCATGTCTTGACTTCACACAAAAAAAGCATCGAGGGCTAGTTTTCATCCAGTCTATCTGAATTTGCAATATACTTTCATGTGGGTTATGCCATAAAATATGAAGCTGTCACCTGCCTCTGAATGTAAATTCTAATATTTTCTGTCAACTAATACAGGGCTACAACATACCATTCTCCTAGCTGCAAATCTGTATCAAATGTTTAACATAAGTAAATGGTTGTTTGCTATGTACCTCCGTATGTGTTATTCCACTATATATGAAGTTGTCATATTGTATTTACAACATACCTTCATGTCTCCACTCCACACAATAGAAGTGTTGAGGGCTCGTTTTCTAACTGAATTTGCTATGTACTTTCATGGGTTTATACAAAGGGGCCGATTCCGATCGGAAATCTCTCCGACCGAGCCGGACCCGGAGAGAATTCCGACCGAATCGGACCCTAGCAGTCCGACCGGACGAGTACGATGCATTCGCATGCTATCGGACTCGATTCGGTCGGACTCCCATTGAAGTCAATGGGAGCCGGTCGTACGACGCGTACGCGGGCTCCCATTGACTCAATGGGTGCGAGGCGAACAAGGGCGCCCCCTACAGTGGGTACGCGTCCATGCGCATCGCGGCATACATGCACAGGTAGGGGGGACCCATGGGTCCCCCCTGTGTGTGACTCGCGCGCCTACGCGGACCCCCAAAGTCCGGCTCCGACAGCTCTTTCGAGCCGGACGGCGCGAGTCGGTCGGACTGCTTGCGGCTCGCATCGTACTTACCCGGCCGGGAAACGTCTCCATAGCGCGGTGCGAGTCGTGTCCGTGCGAGTCGGTCGGAGCGTGTTGAAGCCGCGTACGAGTCGGTCGGCGATTTCGCGGGAGCTTGCATTGTACTCGCTCGGCCGGACCCGCGTACGATTCGGTCGGGAAACAGGGCTCCGAATCGGATCCGGTAAATCCGAATCCGATTCGGAGCACTACCGGCCGAGATCGGAATCGGCCCCAAAATGTGAAGTTGTAAGGTGCATCTGATTGTAAATATTATCTGTCAAATAACACAGAGCTATAACATTTCATTATCCTAGCCACAAAACGAGAATCAAGGGTCAACATAAGCAAATATATTTTTCTATAGACATAGAAAACATCCTCGCGTTATGCAAGGAGCGGCAATTCAACTAATTCTTCGCCTTCCGGCTCACCCTTTTATAGATTAATATTGCTCATTTTTTCATCAGCGAGTGCCATTTTAACTGTTCTGTGTGAGAACACAGTTATCCCAGCCAGCACGATACTTTCGTTGCTTTGGGATATCTTCTAGCAATGCCTGCTCAACGACGCCATTCATGGCCAGCAGAGCGCGCCTTGAGACTATAAATCAAGATCGCATCAAGTCGATCGGTCTTGACAGTGTCCGAGTGGAGACAGACGGGAGCAGTTCTCCGAGTACCACAGGCGTGATTTCTTTCCGCAGCAAATTAAGACAGCACCCCTAATTGGATTATCCGTTGTACATCTATGATCGGTAAGAGAGTCCCCATGCCCATGGCTCATTATTTGAAACACAGCCACCTTTTAACATCATTTACTCAAGAGATCGCTGTCACTTCTTTCAGAACCTGAAATGGAATACGGATTGTCATTTATTCTATTCAGTTAAGGCCTTCAATCAGTTCAGCCTGTCTGACCACCAGTTCCACATTGGGTAAGAGAGCTTCCACGCATTATTTACCCAAACAACCACCATTGTATCCTTGGTATTTACTGGGTGCTGTAATACCTTTTCAGACACCGATTTTTGGATACACATTCTGGCCTGCACACGATTGAGTATTGCTGACTGCCAGTATCCCTCCCCTCAATAGGGTAAGTTCAATACGCACAGCTGATGATAATTAGTGGTTTTTCTTGGTACCCGTGCCCACTGTAAATAATTCTCCTTTTTTGCCTAAACAGTGCCCGGCTGGGCCCTATGTGAGTATCCTTCTTCCCTTTTCACTCCTACAAAGCGCTCACTCCACGATCTGACAGTCATTCCCAGGTATGATTAGCGAATGCGTAAGACAAATTCGGATGCAGTCTTCTTACCTTCTGCATATTCTACTTATTGATGCATTGGTTATCATTTTTTTATGTGTCCCTTCATTGCTAGGTCCTGATGAGACTCCATATTGATACCTGGGTCGAAACGTCATCGACAACTTGAAGCAAACCATTTCCCAGCTCCTATTATTGTACTAGGAGGCTGCTAGCATCTACTATGTATTGATTGAATGGTCGTTTCTGTACAAATTGTTAAAACCTTGCGTTTATGTCACGAACAGTCACAATCTTTATAGATAGGTTTCACCTTCACTTGGGGCACCATGCACTGGATTATAAAACAATGTGAATATATTATATAAACAACCTTGATTCTTTATAAAACCTGTGTTATATGCCCTTTCTCTCTCTGACATCTCTTTGCCTCTGACTATTGCGATTGTGCTGTTATGTATCATTTATTAATTATTAATTGCCCACAGGAACCACTGTTTAGTGTTTAATTGTAAGTACCCTGGTTCCAGTGGGAGTAGGGTGTCCCTTGTGTCCTCATACACGAATATATAAATCAGGCCCTTAGTCGCTGTATTCAAAATTGAGTGCTACCGCCTAGAGTGGCTGGCACCCAAGAATCACAATTTATAGTGGTGCCATTAGTTAAGATTACTGAGTTTGTTTCAATGTGGCTTTGTGAGCTTGTGTAGCTACTGATTTCTCGACTACAACAATTGTCGACAGAGCCCTCGGTTTATGTTTCTTGGCTGGTATTTGTGAAAGGCGTTGCTTTTTAAACACTGGTGCATGATTAAATAAAATGTGCCAGAAATTCAGATTGTGAGTTTCCCTCTGGTGTTTTTATAGAAGAGTTTTGTTTATTTATATTTTTGTGCATCAATAACAATGTGTGATATGCATTTTTACACATAGTTTTATATTTACAGACTGAATTAACACAATTGCTTTTGAAACAAGTTACATATGATGTGTAGAAGGGCATTTAATATGATTTAGTTATCCCACATTTCCTGTGTAAAACACTATCTTGAACAAGATGGAAGATATCTCTGTCACTCACTCGTGCTTCTCCCCTGCACACATCCTCTCCCCACAAGCCCTGCAGCACACAGTTACGTTGAGATCATAATAGTTTGTTTTCACTGCTGTTGTTTTGCTCACTGTGAATCTTACATGCTGTGGGTGTAAAATTGTTTCATGCAACTATAGTTTCCGTTTCTTCACTGGATCTATTCATTTGAAGAAAATCTTATTGTCAATGTTTCATATTTGCTCGAATATGTCTCGATGACATTAGCATAGAGTGTGTTGAATAAATATTCAACAAAATAGTATTGTGCTTAAGGTGCTATGGTAATGATGTTTATTTTTCTTGTGCCTAATTTGCTGAAGACAATATAAATTTGCTCACACCACGATGATGCTGCAAAAGTTCTGATTGTCTTAGCAAGATGTTGGGATGGAAAAGCCCTCTGCATGGTTAAAGACATGTACCCCGGCCCTGAGTGCCCAACTGTACTGTCCCTTGTATCCCTAATGCTGTTATTTTTGCCATAGGCAAACACGGATCATGGGTGTGCTCCATGACATAGGCTTGTCTCACAGACAGCAGTCTTCTTTGACCGGGAGGGGCGCTCAGAGCTCTATCCTCATAGTGGTGGAAAGCTACTGCCTTCACCAAGAGTTAAGCAGAAATAGCGTGCTGTTGCAGGCAGGACACACTCTCACCTAACGCTTTTTTTAAAAACAATTATAGCACGAACCCATTTGCAATAGGTCCCACATGTGCAAAAGTTTAAGCTATTGGCATTATAAATGACAATGCCTTTTATTTATCTGTTTTGAAAACAACACATAAATAAAAGGCATTTTCATTTACAATGCCAATAGCTCAAACTCTCATAAATTCAAGACCTATTGCATTGCAAATGCTTGTTTCTAACTATTTTGCTGCCCATTGAACTGCATCTGAGAGCGTTCGTGGTATTGAATCTTTACCACATATTTTTTAATTTAATAATAATCCCTTTAACTTTTCATTGATCTAGAACTCAGTTCTTGATTGGATTCATCCAATTCAATCATTTATTTTTTATTTTGGTAAATATTTTTATTGATTTCACAACATTAAAGGTCACATACATTTTCCATTCAACATTCTGAATACTTGCACATTGATTAGTCGCCGGAATATAGGGTAACACAGTCTCAATCATGGAATGTCTAACTGCCTCTCTCCAGTGCGCTGCATTTCCATTTCTACCGCGGGGGATATACACAGGTGGCCACGGTGTGCATTCCATTTGCCCCATTTTCTGTCCCACTTCTTCGGGCACCCTCTTGACTTAAATACCTCCTTTTCTGCGATCATACATTTATCAAACTCTCTTACCCACATCTGAGAGGAAGGCTCGCCCACCACCCACCACCCCTTCGCTATCTCACGTTTGACTAAAGTGTAACCCAGTGTGGTCAGTTGTTGTTCTACCTCCGTGAGGTCCGTTGCCTCCCATATATTAAGAAGCCCCAACCTTGGTGTAAGGGTTATCTCTTTACCCAAGACAGTTTGGATGCGAGTCGTGGCCCCCTCCCATACCGGTCGCACCGCTGGGCAGTCCCAAATTGTGTGATAGAATGTTGCATCTTGCTGGCAGCCCCTGAGGCACAGCGGGTCTGTTCTAGCGCCTATTTTTGCCAGGGTAACGCCGGTCAGGTAAGATCTGTGTAAGATTTTAAGCTGAATTAATCTAAAACGAAGGGTGATAGCTGCTTCTCTGGGGGACATCAGCGCCGCCTGCCAGTCCTCATCATCAATTGGTCCTATATCTGCCTGCCATTTCTCTCGGAGTTTGAGGAATGCGTCAGGTAGGTTATTACATAGTTTTTTATAAGTCAGCGAGACAGCCTTAGTGAGAAGTGGTCCGTCCAGTAGCCGGTCTTCCAGCGGGGTTGACTCCGGTATATCATTCATGTCAGGTATGGCTGTGATGAGGGCGTGTCTAATTTGTATGTATCTAAACGCCTCTCCTGGGGCCATATTATATTTCTCTTACAGGTCCTCAAACTTGCGGATCGAACCTTGTTTGATTAAATCTCCAATGGTTGAGATTCCTATGATATCCCACTTGTCAAACCCAGGCTGGTGACATAGAAGTCCCAGCCTTTGGGTATACCACAGTGGCGTGGCTTTTGTGAGGACATTTGACCATCCAAGACGGGAATTCGCCTGATGCCAAATTGCAATGGTAAGTGCTGTGGGGCCGAAGAACCGTCCCTTGTGACCCTTGGAGTATAACGCCCCTAAATACCCCTCCCTCCCAGTTTGATATTTGTCAAGTAAATAGGCCGGATCTATAGGGGAGCGATATACCCAGTGGTTTACCACCATTAATTGTGACGCTCAATAATAAAGCCTAAGGTCTGGGAGGGCGATACCCCCGTCGTAATTTGCTCAGCGCTATACGAGGGGATCCCCGTCCCATATCAACGTCCGGATTTCACTCTCCACTCCGGAGAAATATGTATCTGGGATCCGGTAGGGACAATTTTGAAGGATGTAGAGACATCGTGGAAGGGCCAGCATCTTAAAAAGAGCCGCTCAGCCCACTAGAGAAAGGGGCAAGGACCTCCAATGCTTAACATCTGCCCGCAGCCGGGCCAAGGGAGCAACGAGATTTTGGTCATAAAAATGTTGGGAGTCTGGGGTTACATAGATTCCCAGATACCGAAAACCTTCTGTGGCTACCGTCACATTGCACCCTGGGGGAAGCCGAGAAATCGGGCCCCGAAGAATAAACAACACCGACTTGCTCCAGTTAATAGCATACCCCAAATATTTCCCAAAGTTAGTAAATATATTTATTACCCTGTGTATGGATCTATACGGGGAAGCAAGATAGAGCAGAATGTCGTCGGCGTAGAGGGATATTCGGTCATCGTATCCCTCTGCCCACTTCAGCCCCCGCACCATAGCATCCCGTCGAACCCAGGAAGCCAACGGCTCCAGTACTAGAGAGAATATCAGGGGGGATAAAGGACAGCCCTGTCTGGTGCCTCTTTTTAACGAGAATATTCGAGAGGTATAGTTATTTACACGTACTTGGCCCTGTACATCTGTATAAAGTAGTCTCACCCAACCAATGAACTTCCGGCCGAAGCCCATACGTCTCAGGACTTCAAATAGGTATGGCCACTCAATTGAATCAAACGCCATGGAGGCACCTAGGGACAACACAACAGCATCTTCCTCCATGAACTCTCGGCGCGCTAGCACGTTGTGAAGACGCCGTATATTGAGCGCCGTATTCCTCCCCGGCATAAAGCCGGATTGGTCTGGATGTACCAATGAGGAAATGACCGCAACCAATCGTGTGGCAAGTAGCTTTGCAAGAATTTTGGCTTCTACATTAATCAGTGAAATTGGCCGGTACGAACCGCAGCCGTCCACCGGCTTTCCGGTTTTATGAATCACTATGATAGACGCCAGTCGTTGATCGCCCGGTAGGATCCCCTTCTCATAGCTCTCATTGTACATGGCCCTCAAGTGGGGGGCCACCTGAAGGGCGACCAGTTTCAGGAACTCAACGGGAGTCCCATTGGGCCCCATCGCCTTTCCCGACTGGACGCGACTTATAGCTCTCTGGATCTCTTCATCAGTCAAAGCCTCTTCTAGGGTGTCTCTATCGGTATCAGAGAATGTTGGTAAGTCGCTGTCTGAGAGAAACTGGCGAGAGTCTTCTGATGTATACGTGGTGGAGGGGGAATAGATTTGCTCTAGATGGTCCGCAAAGGCCTCCGCTATATCTCGCGGGTGTGTGACCTGTGTTCCGTCTTTGAGAGTTAACCTGGGCACCCATCTATCTCCTTGATCCCTTTTCTCTAACCACGCCAGCATTTTGCCTGCCCTATCTCCTAATTCATATATCCTATGCCGAGTACGGAGAAGTTTGGCCATCATTTGTTCCCTTGCCATGCTCTTATATTCCATCTGCTTAAGTGTGAGGCGATGTAAAGCTTCTACTGAGGGCGCATCATTACTTTCAACCTCTAGCTGTTGGAGTTCACTTTCTAATTGACTTAGTTGCTGTTGTTTTTTTTTTGGTATATCCCACTTTCAGGGACAGGGCCTGTCCCTTCAAAACCACCTTAAAGGCCTCCCATGTGGTCTGTGCCGAGTCCACCAACCCCACGTTTTCTTTGAAGTAATTGATGGTTCCTGTATATAATTCCTTTTTGATATCAGGGATTTTAAGCAACCAGGGGCTGAGAATTATTGTGGCCCGTGGTTGAGAGTTGAAGTTCGTTAGTTCGACCCACACTGGGGAGTGATCTGAAATACCTCTCGGGAGGGCGTGAGGATTGCGGAAGTGACCAATAGAAGCCGAGTGTGTTAGAAAGTAGTCAATACGGGATGAGCTCTTGTGCGCGTTCGAGAAGTAGGTGTATTGGGCACCATCCGGTTGCAGTGTACGCCACACGTCAGTCAATCCCATAGATGTGGAGAACTCCTCCATCAATGCACTAGGTCTTGCCAGCTGTCGTTGTGGATATCTATCTCTCCGATCATCCATGGTCATGTTAAAATCCCCCCCGAGAATTAGGGTGCCCAGAGGTAAGTCTGCCAATATCTGACCCAGGTCTATCAGTGCCTCCTTACCCAACGCTGGCGGAAGGTATATTGAAACAACATTCAGTGCTTTCCCCTCCCACTGTGCCTCTAAGACCGCAAACCTGCCCAGTGGGTCCGCCCATGTGCGCATCACTATAAGAGCCAGGTTTTTCTTAACCAGGATACCTGTCCCCCGAGATCCCGATGAGTACTCCGCGTGTATCAGTAATTTATAACCCCACCGTGTGAGAGCTTTACATTTGTTCCCCACCATGTGCATCTCCTGTAACAACACCAGGTCGGGCCTTTGACGTTTAAGATACTGCTGTACCACCCCCCGTTTAATTTTGTCTCCCATCCCGTTTACATTCCAAGTGAGCACGGAGAGTGACGTTTCCATTTTAACCCCTGCCATTTATAGTAAGATCTGGTGAATCTGCCCTGCACACGGCACTCCGGGGCCTGTTGTCCACAGTCTGCACGTGTGGCTCATTATGTTTCATTTTCCTAGCCCCACACTGTATATACATCCCCACACGGGTTGTAGGTATCATCCCCCCATTGTCTTTTGCGCTAATGGAACCTGTATGCGACATCTTGTGACCTGTAATTAACGAACTCAGTGAACCTTGAAACCCCACCTCCCTCACCCCAAACTCCCACACCTCCCCCCTCCCTGCCCCCCTGCCCGTGGATTCTGAACTACCCACACCCCAACTAGGCAGAGTGCCTCCTACCCCCCCTAGAATATTGAAAGGTGCGGGCGGGCAGCACTCCCCCACCCTCGCTAAATACACTGTATAGCATCCCCTTTAAGTTCCGAGGCCTGTAGTCCAGCCCCTATTTTAGGTCTCTTAAGTCTCTACAACCCACAACCTTCAGTGTGCACCTGTCTCCACTTCTCAGGTGGACACTACAATTGTCCCTTGGTCAGGGGAAGCTTCAGAATCAGCCCATCCGCCTCCCGACCCATAGGCCACTTATCTGCAGGCACCAAATAATAGTCTCAGTCTCAGGGCGATTCCCACTTAGCTGCGCGTTGTCTCCTTCACTGCTGCCACGGGTGGTTCGCCTCCCGAATCAGCCCCCTGATGCGATTTCTGCGATCTGTGTCCTCCATGCCGTTCTCTGTTTTGGCCACCAACTTTACGCCAACCTTCCAGCCAGTCCCATGCTTCCTCTGGTGAGGTGAAGAACGCTGTTTTACCATCAGCCTCTACCCTGAGCTTCACCGGAAACAGCATGGCGTACCTCACCTCACGATCCCGGAGTTCTTTCTTTACTGCCAGAAAACTACGCCTCTGGGCCTGGACCTTAGCTGTGAAGTCAGGGAAGAACGTGATCACGTTGTTGTCGATTTTAAGCGGTGGATTGGCTCGCGCCGTTTGCAAAATTGTGTCGCGGTCCCTATAGTTGAAGACACGGGCGATGAGCGGTCGCGGGGAGCCCCTGGTTTCGGGCGCCCCTGGTACTCGGTGGGCCCTCTCGATGGAGAAGTAGCTCGACAACCGTTTGGGCTGGAGATGGTTCAGGATCAAATCTTCAACGTAGAGGTCCACCGCTGGCCCCTCTGTGCGCTCCGGCACTCCCAGTATGCGTATGTTATTCCTCCTAGCTCTCCCTTCGTACTCATCCAGCTGTTTAGCCATCGCTGCTTGTTGGTCCTGTAGTTCGCTGACTTGTTTCTGGAGGTGGGAGGTGTCTTCCTGTAATTCCGTCGTGACGTCCCCCAGATTTCTCACTTTGTCTTCCATCTTCCGAAAGTCTGCGCGTAGGAGGGACACCTCTATACTCACTGAGTCTATGCGGGCTTCTAGAGAGGTGCGCACCCCTGCTATGGCTTCCATGACGTCCTAGAGTGCGAGGTCTCGCTGCTGTTGGGGGTTGCTCTGCTTGTTCGAAGCTTCCAAAGGCCCTTGCTCCTGCTCCTCCCCGGTTTTGTTCCACGCGAACTTGGCTAGCTTGTTATGGGTATTTGTTTTGGGTCCTTTGCCAGTCGCCATGTTGTGGGCCTGCGACGGTGGGTTTAAACCTTACTGCTTAGCCCAGCCTCAGTACTCTCCGCCGCCAGCCCAGTGAGGATGACTACCCCACCAGCGGCCTGTCGGGTTTCCCTGAGCCTGGCCCTCGGTGACTCCACCACTCTCCGAGTCCCAACCTTGCCTCCACGCGCCAAGCCCATAAAGGATTTAGGGTACTTGATGCCCAGCCGGGTGCAGTGTAGCTTGCTGTCCAACGGTGCTCTGATAGTGGCGGCGCAGGGTTGCTTCACCTTGGGTGACCCTGCCAGACTCCTGTCCCCCCGGCTGCGGCTGTCTTACTCCGACTGGTGCAGGTATCCCACACGTCTAGTTCGCCCCACAGACCTCCGCGTTGACCCTCCCCAGCTCTCACAGTGCTGGGGGTGCTGCGCCGTAGGTTTTGGGCTCGTTCACCCCTTAATTGCGCAGTATCTGTTTCGACGCCTCCAATAGTGGGGGGGGCCCGCTCCCGTCCAGATCCTCGGCGCTGTGTCTGACTGGCCCCCGCTTCAGTTCTAACGTGTAGCCTGCTCCAGGTGTACCCTGATCAGTCACACAGCAGGTGAGGGGGAGAGGAGGTGGGCATGCATCCAGCTCGCGCTTGCTGTGTCAGGGGCCTGAGATGAGATCTGCCTCGCTGGGCCTAACGGAGCGGTGCAGCCGGGGTCTCAATTTTGGCCCTCTCACCCTCCCGACTCCAGCTCCTCCCTCAATGACTCACCGCAACTCGAGCAGCAGCTCTCCGGGTGGCAAACTCGCCCGTTTTACGTCCCGTGTACTTGAGAGGATCGCCGCTGGGGGCCAGGGAATCTGGATCAGCCACCGGAACGCAGTATCCTCCGCCAACATTTATTGCGGCACCGCCATTTTACCTCCGCTCTACCGCAGCCGCCTGATTTCTGCGGCGCGATGCTTCGGTACAACTTTTTGCCGCACTTGCAGCTGATGGGCTTCAGGGCTGACTCACCCCTTGAGGACTGGGTCTTTAGTCCGGGATGGCTCAGGATATGTGCAGGATTAATGGCGAGGGAACAGGAGCTTCGCTAGTTAGCCGCCATTCTCCTCGGCTGCTAGCCACGCCCCCCCAATTCAATCATTTTTAATGAATTATACTTTGATTAATTTTTATGTTTTGGGAGATGCCTTAATGTGGGGACACACAGCCTCATGAAGTTGAGGTTTAGCACCGTCTCCGATTAAGGTAATTGAGATTGAGTGGAATTGAGATACATTTTTGGGGTGTCCAAATTTTGGGGTACCTTTTTGCTCCCACAGTTTTTGCTCTAATTCTGTTGGTCGGGACTCATTGAATACCTTTTTGGGAAGGTGAAATGTGACTGAGAAGTATTGACGAGCTCTGTGAAGAGAAACTGGTTGGCATAACAGAAAAACGTCCCAATCACTCGGAATGGGTGGGGGGGAAGGACCGGTCCCGGTGAAACTCTAATGCTTGTTTGATGAACTGGTAGTTTGCCACATATATAGCAAAAGGATTCGAATTGAATTACCTATGCAAGGTGAGGAAAATGACATCGCAGTTTCAGATTGCGTGTTCTGCACCAGGAGTACCTTGGCTAGAGCTTAGTGTGTACCTGCATGAGAGAGTAAAATCTGATTTGGTAGTTTTCAAGTGTTGTTGACAGGTTCATGGAAATTAATGGCAGGCAAACCCCAAAAAAACAATTCTACTTCCTTGAAATGCAACTCTGTAAAAATGTTTGATAACCATGATATTCATCTCACATGTGAAAAATGGACAGATTTAAAGATAGCAATTTAAAACCCATCTGTCATTAATTGCTTTGGGCTGCATGGTCACCAAAGTAGTAGATGCTTTAGACTTCGCTCTGAGAGAGGCTCTGACTCCGAGTAGATCCATTGTAGGGATTATTTCTAATACTTGAAATCTTACTTATAATACATTGTGGGGCATATTCACAAGGAGCCATCGCGGAATTAACGGCACATTATCGCAGCCAAAGTCGTGATAAATTTACCTCCCCATTCACAAGCTGGTGTTAACAGCCCACAGCACCAGTTTACCCGCGATAGCAGCCGCAAAAAACATCGCCACAGAGGATCCCCGCAAATATCGCTAATGAGATGCAGAGTAGGCGTTCCCGTGACAAAAGCAGAGACAACATCACACCTCAACATTCACAATGACCAGCCACATCGGCGATAAGAAAACAAAACAGGCGATAAGGCGCGTTAGCACCAGGAAATCTACACCTGCTCTGACCTGGTGTAAAGTCAGACGGCAGCCAGCACCACAAAAGGGAGCACAGCCCAGAGCCGCACATGAAGGACAACAGATGCCCACAAGCAACTGAACATGCAGCACGGACACCCAAGAGGGCCACAACACCCACCGACACCCCCCAGGCCCGCAACACCCCCCCCAGGACCACCCCCAACCCCGGACTAAGAAATTGCACACCAACACCACGAATCCCAAAACAAACATTTTGCCTGATGTCGCACAAGCAGGAAAATAAACATACATGCATGGCCAGAAAATGGAGAATCAGTCATACAGCAATGCAATCACCAACACAAAACACCATACAAACAAAAGCAGAAACAACCCTTAGGATGAGTCCTAGCGGCTCCTCACTGGACAATCCGTAGCACACAGCCTGGAAGACCAAATCCAAGAGAAGAAGGTGTGCCATGCGCCCAACAAAGGAAAGAGAGGGAGAGAGCGAGGGAGGGAGACGGAGTGAGATAGCACAAGCAGCGCAAGGCCGCCCGGGCACCTGGCTCCACATGCCAACATGTGTGTGTGCCTCGCCAACCGTACACCATGAGCCCAAGGCCGTGTCCCAATCTCAGCACCAAAGCCACATCACATTCCAAAAACGCAAGTAGTAGTCAGACAAACATCAGGGATGAAAGCACCATTGTCCCAATGCAGAAGGCGGGAGGACACCTGGACCTCTGACCTTGGTCCAGAACAAGCCTGGAACACCCTGATAGAGATGCAATGGCAGACGGGATGACTCCCACACCACGCATTCCGCTAATGAACCATCCAACTTATCCACAGCCCACACACAGACGCCCCTGCCTGTGGTACCCCCGCATGGGATGCCCTTGACACTCACGGAAACAGCAACCCATTACCCACAACGTTGCACACACATACGAATCATTGCTCAGAGCTGTGGCATATCCTCCACACAACTGCCGCAGTTCGGAAGAGTGCCGGTTCACGAGACGCACCAACGCAATGGCAGGCCATACCGGGCACATGCACAACCCCCATCACGTGGAACAGTACCATGCACGTATGCTGCATTTACTGGACGCACTGCCACTGGCAGTGCTGCTGATCAGTTACAGGCTCAGCTTCCGCATTGCCCACGTCACCTGCGTCCAGCCCTGGTTCCACTGCCGAACATGCACATTCGAGTGTCCCATGGATGTCTGCCTATCCAACACAACTGTTGATTAATTGGACTATGACTTGTGTCTGCGCGCCCTGTTGGATCACGAACAGGAGTGTAACCGAGACAGCCGTGCATGGGATGCCTTGACATACTGCATATGTATTGGTAGTTGTGCATGGGAGATTGCACAATTTCTCGTGTGCAGTGACCACATCGAGGCGCTCCCCTATTGGGCTGTGTTGCGGATCGGTGAGACGGCGTGGGCTGAGCACACCTGCCCGGACAACCCAATGGATTGGCTCACCCTGGTGTTCCTTGAACACGACAACGACGTACTATTGGAACACATTGCACATGAAGCTGCACGGGCATTCATGGACGAGTAACTACGTTCCTGCAGCCACATCCGATTGCCACCCACAGCCCATGGCCCAACAACTTGTTGCATCGTTGGGATTGCTCACATATCCCACCAAAACAGAGGACACGTCTACCTTCGGTCGGGCTCTGGATGCATGTGCGTGGAATAACGCGTGTGTACACACACCTGTGCAAGGTGACGCAGGTCCATGCTTGGAGCAACACAGCGTCATTTGTCAACGTTGCCAATTCGGACACACTGCTGGGGGAGAGCACACACATGGCAATGTAGCACGACATGTGAACCTGTCGGACTCTCAGACCTGATCACTGTCAGCAGAGCAGACAATCGGCGCACTCCGGAGGCAGAGCACCATGCAGATCCCACGTGCAGTGAGTCGTGCCCCCTCACATGGGGCAATGGGCAGACGCCAAACAACACATGACTCATCCAGCAAGGCAAGGTGGGCTGTGAGCATTGCCATCCGTGATGAATGTTGTCCATTTCAGCCCCAACATTTTATGAACCTCGACATGTACCCATGCTGCGTGTAAGTGTCTTAAGCATGTCCCTGCCTGTTGTGGCCGCTGCCTCGTCCGTACTGACACGCACATGCCAATAAAGTCTATGCCACTCCACTGGTGTCTAACTGTGAGGTGTGTTGTTTAGATTGTCCACTCGTGTGCCACAATGAGCATCGTCCCAACACAGGGAGGAACTGACTGACGCATGTGCAATCGGGGTGTGTCCCTTTGGCAAGCTCCACCTCTGTGAGCCAGACATTGTTTTTGGATAGGTGCTGGACGACGTGCACTTACATGACTTCAGCTATGTGTGTATGGTGTCCAACCTCTGAGCATGTGGAGCAATGTCATACATCACAACAGAATGTGTCCACACAGATGTGTGTAAGTAGGTATGCGACATGAAGTACTGTTGTCACACGTGGTGTAGGACACCACTCCTGGCCTGCCACCGTTTTGGTCACTCCGACACACAGCCCTATTCAACACATGGACGTGTGCCTACGTTGGGGGGTTGTGAGATTGTTGTTGATGTGCAATGGGGACACAGCTAGTACTCACCTTCACAGTCATCCAATTGGCCATGTGGCTCAGGGATAGACATGCGCATAGATGTCAGTTACCAGGGTGTACCTTCATGTGCAATCATTGTCCCTACATCCAGCCATACTTCCATACGTGAGTGAACATAGTGATGACACATCTGTGTGATTTAGAATGTTTTATTCACATTCAGGTGATTGACGGAGCTGGAGCTGTACATGGCCATCCAAGCCCACATCACATGGAAGCCCAGGGGTGGGCCAACCAGAGTCCCTTGGGGATTGCACAGTGATTAGGAAGAGGGAGAGTGCAGTCCGCAGCAGGATTGCTGTGTGATTGGCCAGCGGTGAAGAAATGGCAGTCCGTGTCGGGGTCCGGGTGAATGTTGCAGGGTGTTCTGGAGGTCAGTAGGAGGTATTTCCCAGGGCATGATGCATAGGTCATAACCAGGCAGGGACAGGCCATATGGCGGTGATGGATGCTACTGCCTCCTTCCTCACACAGTAGTTCCCATCCCCTTCTCACTCCCCTGATACGGGTTCTGTGTCCGGTGTGTCCGGTGTGTCCGATGTGTGTGGCGGGGTGATGGCTGCATCGCTGTGTGCCCCTGACACATCAGACTGCGTAGGTGATGGGGCAGCATAACAGTGTGCCACAGACACATCAGGGGTCGGAGCTGTGTGTGTCGATGTTCCAGCTGCAGTCATCTGGGAACAGCTCAGTGACAGCAATGGCAAGATGTAGTACTGCAGGGCATTGAAGTTCCCAGCCACTACTCACTGGTGTCCAGCCGTGGCAGACATACTTCCAGCATGCATCTGCTCCATAGTCTCCATTGACCTCCGTACCTGTGCCAACTCTGTGCTGTCATGGCTGGTGCCTGTCTGACCAGACAGTTCTTGTATTAGATTCATGGCACCAGCGAGGTCAGCCAAGGTCTGTGGCGGAGCATGGTGCATACAGGGGGTGTCCGATAGGGACTGTACGTGGTCCCTGATGGGATTCAGACACCCACGTATGGCATAGAGTTTGGCTGCCTCGAGCTCGAAACCCACCCGCAGCTGATGAGCCAACTCCACCTGGCAAACCAACACACGCCGTTGGAATTCCATGTATTGGTCGGGGGGTCCTGGGAGACAGCCGTGGTGGTGTGTGTTTCCTGCTGTGTGGTCTGTGCAGGTGGTGGGGTCACCTCGAGGCAGCTGGCCTGGCCTGCTCCTGGGGGTGGGGTGCAGAGGCTGTCCATTATCCGTTGGAGGGTGTCTTGACATATGTGCAGGTTGTCCTCTTCATCATCAATGATGGGAAGTGTGGTGTGCTCTGCAGGAAGTGTTGTATGTCCCTCTGCAATGTGGAGGGGAGATGCAGGTTAACAGAGTTTCACATGTATGGTGATGATTTGCAGATGTTTACATTCAGACTGCATGCCAATGTACATTGTGACTGTTTTTGGGGAGCTGGCTATTTGATGGCAGTCAGTGTGTTTTTAGACTACAGGACGGATGTGTGGTTGTACCCGTACATTATCATCACACAGTGTCAGGCAATGCCAGATGTGAGTGGACAGTTACTACGCACGGGCGGAACCTGTTGTGAGCTCTGTCCTGTGGTGCTGGTGTTGCACTTTGTACCACATTGCCGTCATTGCTGATGTTCTGTGATTGCTATGTGTGTGTGCTGCATTGTGGGGTAGTTGCCCCTGCAGCTCTGATTTCGTGTGGCCTTCTCCCTTTGAGGCGGGGTGCCTTTGAATTGTGTGCTTTTCGGGGCCTGATTTGCTTTTGACTTGGGTCATATGTGCTCTCGGACTGTTTTTGTGGCCTGGTGCATTGTTCGTCTGCTGCGTGTATTGTACAACATGGGTTGTGGGTGCAAGTGGACATGTCGGAGTGTGACCTGCTCCTTTACGGATGTGATCCGCACTGGGCTACCTCCATGTCGATTCGTGGGCCATGTCATCTTTTTTGGCTGCTGCCATGCTATCGGACATGCAGTGTTACTTGCATAGTCAGTGTGGGTCACAGAGCCGCTGCTTTGCTGGATTCAGCACATGTGCACGGGTCGGTTGTGATATTGGTGATAGGGGGAGCCCCTCTGTGCACATTGTGGATGGGGGCCTACTTGGCATTTCTATGTGTGCTGCAGTGTGCCAAGGCAATCAGGGACATGTTCCACGGTCATTGTGGGTGTGCTGTGTGCTACACGTAATTGTGCATGTGTGCCATTGTGCCCATCTCCCCCCCTCCCCCCTGTCCCTAGTGGTTACTCACCCTGTTGCTGTTGGGTCAGGTCGCATCGTGCTGTGTCCAGGCCCCCCAATCCTGCCACCGTCTCCTCACTGCTGACTGTGGCCACCATTTGCTCCAGCTCATCCAGCTCCTCCTGTGTCGCAGGACTTCCACCTCCAGTCGCCGTTGCTGCCTCCCTGTTGGCGGCAAGCTTATGTTTGGTCTGCCTTTTCAGATCATGCCAGCGCCTCTTGACCTCCTCCAGTGACCTCCTCGACACTCCGACTGCATTGACGTTGGTGACGATGGCCTGCCATATTTCGGTTTGGGTTGCCAGTGCCGCAGTGGAGGTGCCGAACAGTTGTTGATGGTGTTCGGTCACCTTCGTGACGATGATCCGGTCTTCCTGCGGACTGAACCCCGTCTTCCTCTTCCTCTTGTCCTTGCCCTTCCCCGAACGCGGGGTTCCTGGCTGGTCCTCCGTGGGGCTTGTGGTGTCCGGCTTGTCCTCTGCACTCGGTCCGGGTGCATCCATGTTGCTACGCAGTTTAAATTGTTTTTGGGCTTTTTTTTTCCTTTCTTTTATGGTGCTTTTTCCCGCCGGACGCGGGGGATTTGCAGGCCTGTGGCTGGTGTTCGCTGATTTCTGTACCGCGATTGGCCTCATCGCATGATTTCTCGCGTTTCGCATTTTTTCAGCGTGGCGTTGATTTTCACGCTGACATTTGACACGTTATCTGGTGACTATCACATGCTACCGCCTTGTTGTGAATTCCACGTTGACACAGGGTTATTCCCGCGCTGGGCTGCGATATTGAAAGTTGCGTTACGCTACTCTTGCGGTAGTTATCACACGTTCTTGTGAATACACCCCTGTGTCTTTATTCATTGCAATGTCCTGATCGTCCTTTTGTATTCAGTCAGTAGTTTAAAAAATATATTATTAGTTTTGTCCACGTATCCCATGCTGCATGGACATTTCAAAAGATACACGCAAGTGGCATTGACTTTAAGCTTAATTTTCTCTCGAGTGCTTGGATGGTGCTCAATGGATCCCTTGATATTGTTGGTTCAGTATCAACAATTTAGATGAGGCATTGCACCTTTCAATCTGTTGCTGCTGATCATTCGCTCTTTCTTCGAAATGATGCATTTCAAAATGTTCTTGCTTCTGGTGTAGGCCAACATGTGAGGCCCTCCTCGGAATTCTTTTATTTTCTTGTCTGCCTCAGCAACTTTCCATAGTTTCTTAAAATCTTCTGTATATCTTTGGCAGGAATATTTGTTTATCCTAATTTTTCTTCTCAGTTTTGAGAGCATCTATCAATGGAGTCTAGCAGTTCTTCTGCTTTGCTGATGTCTTTTGTATAGCTCGTCTCTAGGATTTTTTCTACATTCTATGCTTTTCCAAACAAAATTGTCTGATTCGGTGGTGATCTGTTTGACTCTGAATAGTTGAGACTATACAAGATTTTTTCAACTTTGGTGAAATAAATTGTAAAGCAACAAATTAGCGTGATCCGTAGTCTTTGTGTATGCATTTGTCTGCCAGGACTGACTGGAAAGTGTGACCCATACAAACATACTCCTCACACCTCTGAATGTCGAGACATGATCAGTCTTGTTGGGCCCAATCCTCGGGAGTGTGGTGAGGGTCAAGAACACCAATCTCCTGTTTCAGTCATTCTGAAAAAGAGTGTCTGGGACAAAAAACAAATTGGGATGGAATGCTTGAGAACTGAGAACACCAACGCCCTGTTTAAGTTATCTGAAAAAGCAAATATGATACAAAACAAGGGATGGGTTATTGTAGCATGAACCAAGAAGACCAATATATTGGTCCAGTAAATCTGGGAAAGGCTGTAAGACGCAAACAAACAGGGAGGTCCTGCACTGATGCTAAAGGGCGGGTTTTGCAGGGTGGAGATTGGACTGAGATCAAACATATTCTGTGTGGGGTTAGAAGCTCATTTTTAGAGTAACCAACTTATGCGACCACCATGAGATCCCAGGGACCCTCAGACTGCCAGATCTGGCTTAATTTTGGAGAAATGTGCCATTATTTGATACCACCCAGAAGAGCCAGTCCAGAGAAAATAACAGTATTTCCTGTTTTCAGCAGACTCGTCGTATTGTGTTTTTCTGACTTTCCTCCTTGTGCTTGCTGTGTGTGGCACCTGCAGACTTACTCGACCTGAGCAGTAGCTGAACTAGAAGCTCTCTCTCTCACTGACTGCTGTCCTTTTCACACCTTCTTTGCTTTTTCTCACATACAAATTCACCATTGATTGGTTTTGTTTTCCGTTTCAAAATTGATAGCTTTTAGCCTCTTCTGCATTATCTATTTATTATTAGTGTACAATGTAATCCGTGGTTTTGCTATGTTTAGTTTCAAAGGTGGCTAACTCGCAATTCTGTTTGTTCCCTTAAGCAATCAGCCACGAACTGTGTCCACATTCTCCTTTCTGTGTAGAAAATACATATTAGTTGTTTATATTATTTGCAGTATCATATTAAAATACACACGTTACGTGTGTACTGTGTTTTAAAACGATTTTTTTTTTAGTAAATTAATCGCATCTGAATTAATCATTTATTGTCAACTCAAAAAGCTATCCATAATTTATTTTGCATTGAAAAATATTGTATTTAGTTGTTTACATTTTTAAAAAGAAAAATTGCAATGGATGACAGTTGCCTCGAGAGTACTCAATTATTGCTGTAGTCACCACTTTTCCAAGGGGCTGCAACAGCTCCTCCAATGATTCTCCTAGAGCACTATTTGGAAGGACACGAGCCTAGCATATGCCTTGCCAGCCCACCATCTACATTGCCCCACACAGGGGCCCAATTCAACGTACTAATAACTTAGTCATTATTTATGTCAGTGTCATATCGATGCACACCATTGATCCTATCGTGTCTTCACATTCGGGCATATTAGTTCCGTAACCCATGTCAGTCATCTCATAGCACTCAGTGCCTCTTGCTCTGGTGATGATGATTTAGATTATGGACATCATCAATGACAAAGGTAGATCCTTCACCCCTCTCTCTCACACTTACAGATTTATGGCTGATCTTTGCAAGTCTGAGTCAAAGTTTGGCAGTAATGTCTCTCTGGCTGCCAGTCTGTGCACACCCGGCCTGATCTCCCAAACGACGGATGGTGTCACGGCACAAGATGCTTTTGTTACAGTCTCTCATGGCAATGACAAGAACGTGGGATGGGGGAGTAACCCGTTGAAGCCTAGGGCAGGAGGGCGAGATTTTGATTGGATCCCCGTATGAGATTTGCAGTTTACATCACAGGGGGAACCACGAGTGACGTGGATCTTGCAGTGTTTGCATGCCCAGTCTTATTTTGACTTAGCCTTGTTGCTGATTTGCCTAATGTTCTGGTGTAATGGCAAGCAGATTTGTTCTGGTATACTGACTGTGGCTCTTCAAGATTCCAATCATGTGTTGAGGATGTGTGATGTGAGATGTGACACTGATGTAAGGCTTGTGCGTGGCATCAGGTGACTTCGAGGTAGGTTTCACTGTCATTGCACGTGTAACTGAAGGAATTCTGCGTTATGTGGAAGTAGAAATGTATGTGGTGTGTAGAGGTCGATTGCATGTATTGGCACTGGTGGTGACAAGGAAAGGCATTTAAGGCAGCAAGAAATGGTCATGTCTTTACAAAAAACACCATTATTTTTATAATGTTCAATCTGTGCATGTGTTCACCGAATGAAATTGATTCTTTACTGCATTCACCTATCCTTACATTTATGTAGTCCTTTGGTCACCATTCATGCATTCATTCTTGCACACCTGCATCCATTTATCCACCCATCGCCTCCTCCTTGCACACACCCACACTGACTGCCATCCATTGTCCAAGCCTCACACAAACTTACCAATGGATGAAGAGGGATTTATAGTTAGAAACCAAACTTATTGGCTTTGCCAATGGTTGTTAGGTTCAATGAGTAACAACACTTAGGTTAGACAGGGATAAATGTTTTGCAATCTACCCAGAAAAGAGCCAAATGATAAACTCCTTCCATCATCGTCTTAGACCCTGATTACAGGTGGCCCGATTAGTTGCGTTATGTGAGGTAACTCTTGTTCCTTGTGGCGTTGGAATGTATGGGTACCATAAATATCGCACACTTTTCTGAGCTGATAGTAATTGGGACAAAAGTCTCTATTGGTCACGTATTGTACAGCTCACACTGATCAGCCATTGCTTAATTGTACTGCTATGAGGTACAGCATGTTACTGGTTTACAATGATGCTCATTGATAGAGTAACTGTGCACCATTGTGGGGATTGTGGCTGCAATGCCAGACGATGGCAAAAAAAGTCAGTCAGAAAAAGTGATACTGTCCAGTTCAGAGTGAAACAAATGAAAGAAATGTTCTTTGTACAGGCACAAATGAAAATAGCAGTCACTCACTAAAGGACATTGTATTGTATGCATTGGGGGGTCGGGTGGTATTTGCAATAAATAGCCTGTGCTGTAATGCTTCATTCTGTACTAATTTCTGCTGGCTTTGTTGTCGGAAGTTAATTATATGTAAATCTAGCTCACAGGGTGACTAGAGCACCACCTGGTGGACAAGACAGGGATATTTACCAACACACTAAACCAGAGTAACATTTGTTTTCTTTCTGTGCTCCTCCGCTCCATCATCAAATAGGTCCCCTATGCGCCGCTAACCTTTCTTCTTCAGCCTATTTTTGAGAGTGTATACCGAGTGGATGGATTTTTCAGTTTTTTCACTCTGCCTTATTTATTATTTTTATTTGTTTATTTAAAGAGCACATACTGCGAACCAGATTGTAGGGAACTGGGCTTTATTTGCAGTTAGCCCCCCACTTTTTGCCCCCCTTTTAGCTGTTAGATGCTGATTTTTGACTCTAGCAGTGCACTGAGGCCGCCTAACCAGACCTCCGTGCCAGTGCTCTTTCCCTAAAACAAGGTGTTTTCTAATCGTGCTATAATTGGCAAAGTATCCCTGTACATCCCTAGTAAGTGGTAATCCAGGAATCTAGGGCAGGGGTCTTAAAGAGGTTCCCTAAGGGCTGCAGCATATATTATACCACCCAAGGGACCCACATAAAATACCACAAAGACTGCCATTGCAGGCTGCGTGACATGGTGCAAACCATGAGTGAAAACATGACATGACACACTCCTGTGTGTCATGCCAAATTCACTGCATCTACTATATGTAAGTCATCGCTACAGTAGGCCTTTGAGCCCTAAGACAGGGTGCATTATATTTTATGTGAGGACATATCTGCATGAGCGGATATGTCCCTGTGATGTCTAGTTCTATTACTAGAAATTGCAAGAGAGCAGGGAAGCCATCTTAAGGTATGTACTAGGCACTGGTCAAAATGAGTTCCCCAGCTACATAAGGGCTTACCTGAAAAATATGGAGTTGGGTATCAAATACCTCATATTAATAAACCCACACTGATTCCACTGATGGATTTATTAATACATGCACCCAGAGGGCACCTTAGAGGTGCCTCCTGAAAACCTACCAACTAGTTTCTGACCCCAGGGGTGAGGGCCTTGGTTCTCAGGCGGTCAGGAACAAAAGCCTACTCGGAAAGAGGGTGGTTACATCCCCTCCCACAGGATGACCTGCTGATTAGCAATCCAAGGCCGGGAGCTTCAAAGAGCCCACCACCTTTGCTATGTGAATCTGGCTTCCCTCACACGAGAGGATGCCAAACCCCCTAGACCAGGCCCATTTGGTGCCTGGACAAGGCGGGAAAATTAGCTATGCAGGTGGGGTGTTGCACTGCCGGCTGGACACACCTCTAGTGTGACCAGCTGGAAGTGAATATGACTTTAGAGATTCCACCATCGTGTGTGTGGTGGAATTAGGAATTCTGGGATAGGGTGATGCCCAATCCCCAAAGGAAGTGGTCATCTAGGGGGTGTGTGGGGACGCCAGGACCGACCGGAGCCGCATAACATCAACAACTGGGGTACCGGACCCTTGCATAAGCCAAGGCTTGTTGTTTTCAGTCTGGACACCAACAATGCGGAAGACCGACCTGCATGTCGGGGGACTTCAGGGAGAGTGAGACCCTCATCGAGAGTGGCCCAGCTGTCCTGTTTGCTGCTCTATAGCAGAACCAAAGACCAAGAGTGAATCTGTGCCCGCCGCCACCCGACTTCTCAAAGCACGAGTCCAAGGGAGGTGATAGTGCCAACGAGGTCCCCAGACCCACCAGAGTTAAGCTCATTCTTGAATTGCCCAGTCTGGACTTCCAGTGACTCCAGCACTGGATCCCATGCCAAAAGACACCACTGTGCCCGAGCCCCACAACCCGAGGAGAAGTGGACCAAGGGTGTGCCTGCGTGCCTGAGGATCTCAAGGGTTGAGCCCGCCTGTGGGTTCCCCCGATCTGATCCCCCAGACCCGGCTTGCAGCCTCTTTCTGACCAAACCGCTCTACCATTGAAGTGAATGAGACACCCGATGCCCTGACACACCTCTGCACCCAGAAGCCCCAGAGCCTCCCGAGGTGACCTGTTAGTGTGGCCATGGACCTTGCCCCATACTGACCTCAAGTCCAGAAGAACAATCCTGTAAGTCGCTGTTAAGTGCCCGAATGCAATACATATTTTTCCTCCTTAGGCTAACATGACCGATCCAGAAATTGCCGTGTCCATTTATGAAAACTGTAAAAATTCATAACTCGAAAAGTACTTACCCAATTCCTATGATCTTGGTATATAAATTTGTATAAAATTACGTGTTATTTTTATAATTTGATGTGGATTTCTTTATTGAGTGTGTGTCTCATTTAGTGCCTTTGTGTATGTAATACATGCTTAGCACTACCCTCTGATATGCCTAACTGCTCGCCCACATTATCACAAAAGAGAGCATTTGGGGTGTCATTTGTGCCTCTGTAATTCCTTTGGGACCTGCCTGGACTCTCTGCACTGTGTCCCTCATTTTGGTGCACTATATAGAGAGCCAGCTTCCTACACAGATTGCATCAAAACTGCAGAACCTAAACAAAACTGTTCTTACAACCTCCATAAAACTCAAGAAATGTCAATAGCAGCATCCAATTAGTCAGTCAAACCTACTGTTTAAATGCAAATCCTTTTCGGGGGTCCCTAAACTGAAGAGCTACAGAAAAAGATCGTAGTTGTACAAGCACCTCGTTCCTGTGCAGCAGCCCTTGAACTGAGAACCTATTATACTCTCACCATTTGAAACACATTTGAAACATAATGTTTGGAGTACAAAGTACTCACCCCGTACTGGATTTAATCTTGTGTCCTGGTATACATTTCAATTTGTGCATTAGGTATTTATGGGCACATGCATCAAGGTATTTTGCGATCGCAAACATTGCGAATCGCAAAAAAAGGCTGTTTGCGATCGCAAAATAGCCCTAAGCAATGCATCAACCAAAATCGCAGAATATATTACATAATCGCAATTTTTGCGATTACCTATTTTGTGATTTCCAAATTACCGAATCTGTATTAGCGAATCGCTATTTGGGAATCGCAAAGCTATGCATGAAAAATTGCAAATTGCAAATAGGTGGGGAATCGCTCATTTGCGCTTGCAAAATACCGAAAAATCTAATCAGGTGGTAACCAGGTGAAAACAATCAAATCAGGTGGGAAACATTGGTAAAGTATTTAGACAGGCCCAGAAGGCCTCAGAATGTTTCACAATTGCAGCGCTCTACGTCATGGCGAGGAGGATGAGGCTACGAGCAGCAGCACAGAGAAGAAGGAGGATACAGGAGCGCATTTTTAGAGTGCGTGTTACTTTGTTGGGGCAGACAGAGGAAGAGATCTATGACAAGTATAGGTTAAGTGCAGACATGATCTATGATCTGATTGCTGAATTAGATCCCCTACTGCAGCATCAGACTCGCAGGACACATGCCATACCCACTCATGTGCAGGTCCTATGTTCCCTGTACCTCCTAGCATCAGGTAGCTTCCAGGGTGTAGTAGCTGCAGCTGGAGGGGTGTCACAAAGTGCACTATTGCGCTTTTTCAATTCTTTCATTGACGCCATGTTAAGTAGGATACACAACCACATTAGCTTCTCATCAACCCCACAGGAATTGCAGCAAACAAAATTAGACTTCTATCAGGTAGCCCAGATTCCCCACGTAATTGGTTGCATCGATGGGACGCATGTAGCCATTTGTCCCCCCTCAGTGAATGAGTACATTTATAGGAACAGAAAATCTTACCATTCACTGAACATCCAAGTCGTCTGCAATTCCAGAAACATCATAACTAACATAGTGGCACAATTCCCTGGCAGCACACATGACTCATACATATTCAGACACAGTGGCATACAGACTCGTCTCCTTGGGGGTGAATTTGGCCAAGGATACCTGCTTGGTAAACATATGTTACAATGTCTTGCATACTCTGGGAAAATGGTGATACATATCAGTGAGTAATCTGTTGCTTATTACCCTGCAGGTGACAGCGCATACGCTGTGCGCTCTTACATCCTGACACCATACCTCAACCCAAGTACCCCAAGTGAGCAGCGCTACAATGCAGCGCACATCTCCACCCACAACGTCATAAAGCGCACCTTTGGCCTACTAAAAAGTAGGTTCCGCAGCCTCCACAAGACTGGTGGGGCATTGCAGTATCGACCGGATACCTGCTGAAAAATTGTGGCCCCTTGTGCCATGTTGCACAACATCGCAACTAGGAGAGGCATACCCCTGGAACTGTCTGACAGCGAGCCTGAGGAAGACAACCAGCCAGGGCAAGCAGCAGCTGGGGCGAGCTTAGCAGAGGGGAGACAGAGACGCGCAGAAATAACACAGCATTATTTTTAAGGTGGGTAATGATGAGACATGATACTGCATGGTTTAACTGTAACGGATGTTTATGAGGAAGAAAATGTGGTAGTGTTAGTGCACACATACCAGGTGCAAACTAGCATTGTGACTGTAAAAATTAGACAAGATGACATTGTCATGGAACTTGTATGTCAGCCCAGACAAATGGCATGATACTGGTTACCTCACCAGATTGGAGTTTGTCTCTCAACGCCACACTCCTTTTTGCAGCCACGCACTCCCAAACACCTTTCTGTGGGCTCTGTAACATTCCTTGTGGAGCCTTCTGATGCAGTGGTACTCCTAGTATTGCGCCTCCTGCATGGGGTCACTGGTGCCGACAGACTACTGAGGCTGGAGGCCTCCTCACTCTCCCCTCCACCCAGTACATTGCTGCCCCCAAAAGAAGCAGTCTGAAATTGCTCCACAGCATTGGTGACTTGTATGAGTCCCCTGGCCACATCCCAACAGCAATGGATCATTTCCACCTGCATGCCCACCGCACGACGGGACAGCAGAGCTGTGTTGGTGCTCAGGCGGTTGATGGCTCTAGTGTAGCCATCTAAGCGCCCTGAGAATTGATGATTCCTTTTGCGTTGGGACACCTGTTCTTCCTGCATCACCTTGCATAGCTCATGTATGGCTTCATTTGTCTGTCTATGTCCTTCCACCACTGCTGTAGTGAGCTCCTTCATGCTGTCCCTCACGTCTGCCATGTTTGTAGCTATTGTGCTAAGTTGTGCTGCACCCTCAACATTTGGCTCTCCAGCCCATTCCAGACATTGGGACTATCATCTTCTGCAGCTCCCATCTGTGCCCTTGACCTGCACCTCTGGTTGTGGACATTGCTGCGCCGCACCTGTAATTGGGGTCTTGGTGTGGGGGTATGCCCAGCATGGTATGTCTGTGGGTCAGGTTGGCTCTCCTCCTCTACTTCAAAGGCAGGTAGTGGTGCTACTGTGGTCCTGCGTCTTGTGGGTACAGGTATTGGGGTTGCTGGGGCCACTTGTGTCTCCTCTCCTGACTGTGCCTGAGTCTCCAGGGTGTCATGGCCTTCACTTTCCTCTGACTCCTGCACAGCTGCATCTGTGATGTTAAACAGTGCAAGTTTAGTTTTGTTTTTTGAACATGTATGTCACATTGTGCATACTTTTGTTTCATTGAATTAGATAATAACACACAGTGTCTAGATGTTTCACTTGCTTGTTGTACTTGTAAGCAACAATGCTGTTTTGCTCCTTACTTGCCTTTCCTATTGGAGTTGCTGTCTGCTAATCCCATAATGCATTTGTGTGTAGCAAGTAAAATGTGGACTGGAGTATGATTTGGAACACTAAGCCTGATCTGACTTGAGGGGTTGTTTGTTAGATTTAGTATTGAATGGTCATTTGCATGCATCTTACCTTGTGAAGTACTGGCCGGTGCAGAGGTGTCTATCTCCATCACTCCAACTACAGCTTCAGGCTAAAGTGTTGACTCCGCAATGTTCTCCAAGGGTGTATTTGCAGTTCAGGTCGGAGGTCCTCCTCCAGTCTTCTTGGCCTCCGCAAGCCTAGCAGCAACCCTTTCCTTGGCACGGCTCCGCAGGTCATACCATCGCTTGCGCAGATCTTCTATCGTGCGCTGTGTGACCCCCACTGTGTTTACTCTGGATTGTATTCCAAGCCAGATTTTGCGTTTCTCTGACTCAGGGACCTGGAGTGACTGCTTCCCAAAGACTTAATCATGCCTCCTCACAACTTCCTCAATGAGGACTTCAAGCTCCTTCTCGCTGAACTTCAGCTTCCTCTTGCGCTGTGCTGACTTCTCTTCAGTTCTTCCAGAAGCCATGCTGATGTCCTTGCACAGGTTTAAATCTCCCAAAATGGTTCCTTCTGCTGTGCTCCTGCAGTCTGCCTCCTCCTCTGTCTCTCTCAGTGCACTGGTTTCAGTATGGGGTGCATCACTTCCTGGTTGTGATGTCATCATGCTGCATCGGAAATACGGAATTGCAATTTTGCGATTTGGTAAGTGGCAATCGCAAATAGCGATTGCGATTTTTAAGGATTCGCTAAAAATTTGCGATTTTCTTGATGCATTGCTCTTTGCGATTGCCAAATAGCGAATCCTATTTAGAAATCGCAAAGGGAAATTTGATGCATTTGCCCATTAGAGCCTGTCCATGAGTGCACTTGAAAAAAAAACACAAGGAGTCCACTTCAAAAAGGCTGTTCTGCCATAAACATATGCTTATGACTGAATATGCCTCCACTTGCACTATACACAAGGAAACCTGAAAGGTATAAATTATTTTACTGCTGCACATTTTTCTGCCTCAATTATGGACAAATCTGCAGTAGATATTTCCATATAAAGGATGAAGAGTGAGAGTGTCAGGATATGGTTAGTATTGAAAATTTGGAAACACCAACAAACTTGTAAGTCTGTGGGCATTCTGAAACTGAAATCTGATCCCTTCCCACCCTGGAATGGCCAGCCAGTGTTTAGAATAAATTCCCTCCATTACAGAAAGGGGAATAAATTACCACATATTTGGTGGGGCTGTAAGGAAAATATTTCTCAAACGTGAACATGTTTCTCCCACAGAGAAAAAAACATGTTGGCTCTCAAGTACCACTCCCCTGGGGGTAATTGTATGCTATTTAGAATTACGCACAGGGAAAATATGTCAGTGCAAATTATTGCAAGACATTTCCAGTAGTACTGTAATCTAAAGGTATGTAGTTCCTCTTATAGTGGTGCCTAGGAGAAAAGGTGTGAGCCAAACCACCATTGTTTGTAATTACAACCTCGGTGGAGTGCCCGTTGGGTATTGCAGCGCCGACCCGACGAGGAGCAGGTCCATATGATGAAGCATGACATCTAGCTTGCTAGGTGTGTGAGGACCCTAGTTCCGAAATAAGGAATTTCCCCTATTCTCCTCCCCACACCTTACTCCACCGAGGTTGTAATTACAAACGATGGTGGTTTGGCTCACACCTTTTCTCCTAGGCACCACTATAAGAGGAACTACATACCTTTAGATTACAGTATCTGACTGGGCATTTATGTTGGACCTCTATAAAAAGCCCCTCATTCCCCCGTTTGTTGATTGATTTCCAGTAGTACGCCTTGAAGCCTACACTAGGAGCAGATTTCCAGGAGGATTACTTCTGGGAATGTATTACCAAAAGTAGTATTCTACACCGCGTTCATAGACATTCTTTTATGGGTGCAGATTTACTACCTTTTTTGTGAACTTGGCCCAACATCTTCAAGATCCCTCTTTTTTTTACTGGCCACCAATGCAGACCTGAAGAAATTGCACATAACACAGTCATACATTCATGTCTCTGCAAACCGGTAAGTCTCAGCAACAAAAGGTTTCTTTTCGTATGTCTCTAACAGCTTAAGTTATACTGTTCTGTAGTTCTGTTGATAACAGCTGTTGGATGCCTGGCTTGACGGCACATGGATTAGGGCACAGCTCGTCTGTGCTCTGAGTCCCCATGGGCCTTAAAGCTGATTGTTGCCTGCCTAGGAGAACCAGCCCATAACAGATTAATTTGTTGCATGTCTCCAGAGATCCCTGGTGTCTGAGGGCTCGGCGATTGTGGCCGACGATGCACCTTCCCGATGGAAGAGACGCCCTGCTTTGCTCTGGGGCCTGAGAATGCTCACTATTTTGATCTCCAGGCTGTGGATGAGCACCTCCTGAGCGGATGAAGCTTAATGCAGTGTACTGGTGGGTCCGCTTATAGCCTCTTGGAGACAGCAGATTACTGGTGCTGATTTCAGGCATCAGAGGTAGGAAGCTTCCAAAATCGAGGAGAAGCTGCTTGTGGTGTCCATCGGTGGGCCTGCAGCTTCCCAGCCCGCCATTTTGGGCAGTCTTGAGGTGCCGGCAGGGCCGACTGCTGCACCAAACCCCCCAGACGGACCAACTCTGATTTCCAGCGGCTGCAGATTCCTGGGGCTGCCTGCTGACAGCATGGGGGAGTTCAACGCGGGCGGTGGGGATGCTGCTTGTGCCCCCCCCTGAGGGGACCTTTGACTTCCTGGCCTCCCGGCCTGAGGTGCTTTCTGGAGGTAGCTGGGACCTGTGGAGATGGTGTGCCCTGCAGTGGATGGATGCGGGACTGGCCTATCACTTGGCTGGGGCCTCCTGGTCTGCTACGGAGGATCTCTGACTTTTGCCTTGGTCTTGCCCCAACTAAGTGGGAGATGGCTGCCTGCTGCCGAGAATCTCTCCTCCAACGACGGGTGAATACGTGCCATGCCCACCTGCTACATGCCGTGCGGGCCCTTTAGCTGCGCATTACCCCTCCTGGGAAAGTCTGTATCCTGCGCGGTCCTGGGGGCGGCCAAAGGACACTCGGGGGCTCACGTGTTAAGTAATCCAGACGAGCAGTGGAGAGAGTAGAAGTAGTTTATTCCAATAAAATTACAGCATCACCGGGGAGCGTCCAGTGCCATCAATCTCCAACCTCCAACTGACCCAAAGAGCACGGCATGGACCATACACTCTAGAATGAATAAAGAATGAAGGGTCCGTGCCGAGTTACATAGCAACCATGTACACAACACATCTTCCCCCTTAACCAAAAAAAACAAAAAAAAACAGAGAAGAACAGAGAAAAGGAAGAGAAAGAGAAAAAAAAAAAAAATGAAAGAACAAATCATTTATACAACTTATCCCTAATGCGAGTAACAAAATCAGAAGGCCAAACAGGTTTTTTGCGTAAGCGCTTGGTTTCAAGCAATTCGGGAACAGATGCACTATCATTGACATGAGAAGTGTCGGTGGCCGTGGACACAGTGGGAACAAAAGAATCAAGATTCTCTGTACTCTGCTCTCCACTATGTTCGAGGACCACGGGACTACTATTAACAATGTCCTCATCATCAAAATTGTGCCTAGAAGAAATTTATTCCTTGCGATACAAGTTTTTGTTACCCTTGAGCACAGCAATTCTGCTAAGATTCCATACCTTGCCATTGGAAAGTCTAACTGAATTTTTAAAACATCCCTCACAGTAAATGGTCCCATATATTGGCTTTGACCCTTCGGAACTCTCCAAGGTTTCTTGACTTTAACCAGCATACCAACCTGGACAACTGGATCAATCTTGGAACCTCTCTTCAAATCAAATTTATGCTTATTGACCACATGAGTTTTTTCAATCTTTTTCTTAACCAAGTCTAGGTCAATGCGACTCCTGGTGGAAGTGACTAACCAAGAAGGGCTACACTTGGTTCTTGGTAATCTTCCCCTCATAATTTCAAAGGGGAACAATCAGTCATGTCATTAGGAGTAGTTCTATACTTCCACATGGTTTTCACTACTTGAAATTCCCACTTGTCATTCTCAACTCCAGTGACCTGTATGGTGCTCTTAAGTACCCTATTGAATCTCTCAATGACACCATTACCACAAGGGTTATACAAAGAAGTGGTACAGTGTATGACACCAACCTTTTGAAAATAGTCCTTGGCCTTATTAGAAATGAATTGTACACCGTTGTCACTAATAACACGGATGGGTAAACCTTCCACGGTGAACGTTTCATCAAGAAATAGCAGTACAGCATCATTGTTCACTCTTTCTACAATTTTTAAAACAGGCCACCTAGAGAATATATCAGTAGCAGCTATAATGAACTTGTTCATTGGACCTATGGGGCCCATAATATCCATAGCAATAGTCTCCCAGGGCCCATTGGGAACACAGTGTTCACCCATATTGGGTTTGAGTGTCTTTAAAGACTTGTCAGCATTAGCACAGGTGACACAATCTCTAACAATGCCAATCCTGGCCACCAAAATAATTTTTTGACATATTGTTTTGTTCTTACAGTGCCATTGTGGCCCTCATGACCATGAAGAACAACTATATGTCTCATACCAGTGGGAGGTACAGCTCTGTCTCCCCTCCAAATGGTACCATCGGTGAATGATAATTCATTTCTCACCTCCCAGAAACCTTTAAGCTCGGGAGCGAAATCTTTCTTAGAAGGCCAGCCTTCAAGGATATATTTCTGAACCTTTTGCAAAGTGTGGTCTTTTAGGTATTCAGCAGACCACACTTCATTCTTGATGGGTAGGGGACCCTCATCATGTACTAGAGCAATTTGAAAATCGTCCCAAGGATTATGGACATAATCCCTAAGAGGTAAGGGAAGTCTGGATAAAAAATCAGCGGTGACGTTCTCTTTGCCAGGGACATACACAATTCTGTAAATAAAATCTTGTAGTCTCATGGACATCCTGGCAATTCTTGCCGAGGCATTCATCATACCATCAGTAGTGAGCAAACGCACCAAGGGTTTATGATTGCTACGGATCTCACATTCTTTGCCCCAAACAAACACCCTAAAATGCTCCAAAGCCCACACTCAAGCCAAGGTTTCCCTTTCAATAGTTGAGTATTTCTCTTCAAAAGGTGTCAGAGTCCTAGAGGCATAAGCAATAATGGTTTCCTTACCCTTCTCCAGTTTCTGTGCAAGCACCGCTCCCAAACCCTTGGAGCTGGCATCCGTGGTAATAACACAAGAAAGAAGAGGGTCAAAACTATTGAGAGCAGTGGCATTTTCAATGGCATATTTTACATCTTTGAATTCCTTCTCACACTCCTCGCTCCATACAAATTTGCTTTAGATTTTTAGCAACTGTCTAATATTGAACACCCTGCATGAGAAATTCGGTATGTATTTAGCGTAGAATTCAGTTAAGCCCAAGAATGATCTTACATCATCCTTTGAAGTAGGAGAAGGTGCCAATCGAATTACCTCAACTATCTCAGGTTTGGGTTTGATGCCATCCTCACACAGTACATGACCGAGATAAGTCACTGATGTAACCCCAAATTTACATTTCGAATGCTTCACAGTCAAACCGTTAGAAGATAATCTCCCCAGAACTAAATCTAAAGCGTGATCATGATCAATTTTGTTGTTGGCAAACATGAGGATATCGTCCTGAAAACACACTGCATTTTTACAATCCCCAAAAATGTTGTGCATGGTGCTCTGGAACACAGCTGCCGCAGACGCAAGACCAAAGGGCATCCTCTTGAATTGATAACATCCAAAGGGTGTAACAAATGCAGTGTATTTTTACAATCTTCATCAAGGACAATTTGATGGTAGGCGGCGGAAAGATCAATACAGGAAAAGAACTTTGCCTTACCTACTAGTGCCAACATTTCAGAAATCCTAGGTAAGGGAAATTGGTCAACCACAATATTGCTATTAAGGTGGCGCAAATCAATGCAAAGCCTGATGTTACCATTGGCCCGTCTGGCCACGACAATGGGGGAAACCCATTCAGAAGACTCAATCTTCTCAATAATATTACTCTCTACCAATTTGCCAAGTTCTTTTTCTACCTCCTTTCTCACTGATATGGGAATATTCCTAGCCTTAAAGATCTTGGGACAAGCATTATCCTTCAAAATTATCTTGTGTCCAAAATCTGTTAATTCACCAATGTCATCTCTGAAAACTTCGGAAAATTTGTCCAACAAAATTTTACTGTATTCTCCCGAATCTCCCATAACCATGACGGGATCAGGGTTATTAGGATTAAGGATAATATTAAGTTTTCCTTGCTCGAACTCATCCTTAGACAGACGGCCCTTGTTTGGAAACATACAACCTTGCAACACATTCACGGTCTTTGAACCTGAAAATAAGTAAACGAGACCCAACAATTTCTATTCTTTCTCCTGAGTACCCTTCAGGATTGATGTCAGGAGGATCTAAATTGGACCCCAGTTTTTCTACAAATTTAGACTTCCAAACATTCTCATTCACTATAGAATATGGAGAGCCAGAATCAGCATACATTTGTATCTCTATACCTCCAATAGTCATATTGCATATGGGTTTCTTTTTGATCACCAAATTATCAATGTTCAAGACGACATGAGAAGAGTCTCTAATATTTAACAAGTATGATCTTTCAAAGTCTGTGCACCTGTCGTCACTATCACTTTCACCTGGGTCATTCTCATCAACGCACTTAACCTTACCACCTTTCGCTTTTCTGCACATCTTAGAGAAATGTCCTACGAGTCCGCAGACAGAACATTTCTGTTTTATGGCAGGACAAACTTTGTTGTTAGGTAAGTGAGATTTACTGCCACATCTGAAACAAATAAACCTGTCCTTGTCAGGGAAGTGCTTTGTTTTTTTGTATTAGTGTTAACACTGGTATTACCTACTTTAGCTTCAACAGTACTAGCTTTATCAGCTTTATCCTTGTCCTCTGCCCTGACTTCTTTCGCACTTCTGCATGACATCTCAGCTTTCCTAACTATAGCTAAAATATCGTCCAATTTGGAGTCTCCGTTGACCCACAATCTATCATGGATAGAAGAATCTCTAACATGCATGACTACTTGGTCCCTTATAAAATCTTCTTGCAAGTTTCCAAATTGACAATCGAGAGAAAGAGTTCTTAAAGCGGAAACATAGGTGTCAACTGATTCATCTGCGTTCTGCTTCCGCTGAAAAAACTTGTACCTCGTAATGCCAATGCATACTTTAGGGGAAAAATAACGATCAAAATCATTAAGAGCAGCTGTAAAAAAAAAAATCATCACTACCCCCACCAACTCTTATCATTTGGCTGTAAACTTTAAGCCCCTCAGGTCCAACAGAGTGCAAGAAAATTCCTTTTTTGTGAGCTGGAGACATTTTTCCTTGAACATCAAGAGTGTCAATATAATTAATAAAGTACGCTTTCCACTCAGGCCACTTCATGCATGGAGAAGAACCGCAGGCCAAAAACATTGAGGAGGAGCTAGATTGTAATGCTGAGTAGACATCTTGAAGCAGAACAATAAATGTCATATAAAGGGAATTGTTCACTGAATAGGAGCAAAACAGTGTCCAAACTTCACCCTTTAATATAGAGAAAAATTGCGAAATGCAAGAAAAGTTACTGCAAATGCCTCCGTAGAATGTCAGCGCGTTAATTTACGAGCCGGAGAAGAGAAAGACAAGCAATGCGCTGCGTACGGCCGGGGTTGCTAGGAGACACACAAAACAAGATGGCGGCATGTTGCGTGAAGGAATAATGACACTGACTCACGTTCATAGACGACAACGTACGAGTCTTACGTAAGGCTTGTCGCTCCAGATTCCGTGTTGGCTCAGGATTCTGAAGACGCCAGAAGGAAGGCTCGTCACAACATGGGCAGTCCAGACTCTGCGGTAGCATAAGATTCCGAAGATGTCGTCAACCTTCAACCGCAACGGTAAGTTTTGAAAGATGCGGATTCGAAGGTTGAGTGAAGAGCGACTCGAAAACACAAAAAAAAAAATATCCAAGCGCAGCTTCACTGAACACAGCAGCTTCACAAGTAGGCACACATAGAGCGAAACCTCCCAAGTAGGAAATGTTCGCCGTCAAACGCTCGTCGAAGAAATTTTTCCAAAATCCACATGCAGGTCCGCAGGGTGATGCTGTACCGTCCTCCGTCGCCAAATTGTTAAGTAATCCAGACGAGCAGTGGAGAGAGTAGAAGTAGTTTATTCCAGTAAAATTACAGCATCACCAGGGAGCGTCCAGTGCCATCAATCTCCAACCTCCAACTGACCCAAAGAGCACGGCACAGACCATACACTCTAGAATGAATAAAGAATGAAGTGTCCGTGCTGAGTTACATAGCAACCATGTATACAACATCACGGCACCCGGGGAGCCCACCACGCCTGTTAACCATTCCTCTTACTTGGGACCAGCTTTGTTAATGGGGAATCTCCAGAAGGGGTATAGACTTTAGCCCCCACCGATTTCAAAACTGCCTGTGGAGTGTATCTGCATTGTGGGGACTTCCTGGCCTGGGTCCATGTATCGGCTGCTTTAGCAGTGGTGGGGCTTTTCCCTACCGGACTCCACCTCACTGGAGGCTTATATATACTCTTTGCTGCAGTCAGTTACGGACTTTTTTTTGGATGGGGAATGGGCATCACAGGGTGCCAGTAAAGTGCCTGCTTGGCTGTTCCCCTCCTCTATGTGGAGGTCTGCCCCCTGCTCTGAGTGATTACTCTTGAGGCTGGGCCTCTAAGCCAGCTTCCCCTCTGGGGTTGTCCTCCTCTGCAGCTATCAGTGGACCTAGAGGGCTCCATCCCAAATGCTTACTGCGGAACCCTGTGGACTTCTCATTCATGTTCCTTCAAAACTCGTCCACTCCATAATATGCCATGGGGCAAATCCTCCAACGACTGTTCTGTGGTCTCTTTAGGGTCCAAATCATCCTCTTGCGTCATGGCCACTAAAGAAGAATCCTCCACACAATCACTCGAGGCTACAGCTGTGCAGCCGACTACCCAGGACGATATGGCCCAATTCCTAAACGACATTAAACAGGAAATTGGATCCCTAAAAGCAGACTTCAAAAGTTGTATGTAAGATCTGTGCAGAGATATCACGGAAGTGGGGACACATGTAGATGACCTCGAGTGCACAATGGACTCCCACATGGAGGATTAGAAGATGCTTGTACTCTGTGGGACCAACTCATTGAACTCCAAGCCAGACAGGAAGATTTGGCGAACCGCAGCCGGAGGAACAACCTCCGAATCTGAGGTGTCCCACAGGGGGCACAGGGCAATGATATCATGACTTTCACCACGGATCTCCTCCAGATGATTCGGGGGGGAAACAGGGGCGCAGCCGCTGCTCCTAGTCCACGCTCATCACGTGGCAGCCATGTCGGGCCGGAGTGATGCTGCTCTGGACATTCTAACAAGAGTCCACTTTTTTAGGATAAAGGAGGCCATTCTTAAACCAGCTAGGAGCAAGCTGGACTTGGTTTTTCGAGGCCATGCATTGCAGATTTTTCAAGACTCTCTTCTTTGACACTTAAAAAGCGAAGAGATTTTAGGCCAATCACGGAGAAACTCAGGGAAATGGACCTCAAATATCAATGGACTCCCCCTTTTGGCTTGCTCTTCCAGCTTAATGGTAAACAAAGATTGGTGCACTCCCTCACTGAGGCCAAACGCCTTCTGTGCCTTCCGGAGGGGTCACGGCGCAGAGAGACCTCGCTCCCGCCTCCGAAGGAGAATGATCGATGGTGCCCGGAATGGAGCACAGTGAGCAGATGCGGCAGGGATCGTCTGGGGAAGGTGAGAGCCCTCCGAGCAGCAAAAAAGGACATTATATCTCACCGTCAAAACATGAATCAGGAAACTTCTCAACACTTCAATTCAGACAATCGATTCTTGCTGGAACAAGTGGTACCAGCTTTAATATTGCAGCCTGTACACATTGTCATTCTAACCACTTACTATTTCCTTCTGCAGGGCCGCGGTCTCGGAGCTGGACATTTTATTCTTGTACTGCCCTTTGCAATACTCTGTATTATACTTATAGAGTAGACACATGGACTTAGATTGCTTTATAATTGGTTCCTCCTTGCCTCTCTGGCCTCTTTCCCCTATTGGGGTGTTTCTCCACTTGAGGGTACACCTCTGCGGATCCGGAGGAATTTCGTCACCAGTCCTAGGATGGAGGGCCTCACCATGTTAGGCCCGTTGCCCTATTAGTTTTTTTGGGTTTGTGATCTGTCTTATTTGTCATTCCTCATGGGTTCTTGGCGAGGATGCTCTTGATCTGAGATTCTTGCTCCCACTGGCTTTGTCGGAGTACTCTGGTGAGCCCACGACCAGGAGAGTGTTACTGCATCTCCTTCTTTCCCCTCTTTTTATTGCTAAAATGTGGAGCCCTTGAATAAAACTAAACTCCTCTCTCTTAATGTGAAGAGGCTTAACTCCCCCAGCAAGCGAAAACAGTTATGGCGCTACTTTCTTCACCGCTATCCAGACATAATCTTCCTACAGGAGACCCACCTGCTCAGGGAAGATGGCCTTCGTATAACACATCCTAAGTATCCTTCCCAATACTGGACATACACAGACAGTAAAACACTGGGGGTGGGTATGCTTTTTTAATGAGGATTTAGCACCAAATTGCTGTATGTGATTCAGGACCCTGGAGGGCGCTTTCCGATGGTGACAGTGGAGCGGAAGAATAGGGTCCTTTCCTTTCTAAGTGTGTATGCCCCTAACCAGGCGTAAGACTCATTCTTCCGTGGTATTCTTCAGGACTAGCTCTGTCAAACCCGGGGGGGAGTTTGTATTGGGAAAAGATTTTAACTTGGTGTGGGATCCTGCGCTTGACAGGAGTTCAACTCATTTTCAAGACATGGGAGCCATGTTGGCTCGGCTTAAGCGGGAGATCACTGACTCAGGCCTAGTTGATGCTTGTTGATACCTACACCCTGATGCCCAGAATTATTCCTTTTATTCACATGTACATCAGTCGTATTCCCAAATTGACTATGTGTCCCTTACTCATCCCTCCTGCACGGGCTGGAGCCAGAGTTGATTTCAGACATCTCTATTTCAGACCACACGCATATAGAGTAGACTTGGCCTGCCCGGACTGGCACCCCAGATGCTCCACCGCACTCGTGACTTCCACCCCAGTTATTGGGCGATCCAGTGGAGAGGGCTGCCATCAATGATGCAATTCAGGAATATTTATAAACACCACAAGACCTGACCTCTGTAGAACGAATATTCTTATATTTTTATTTTTAAGACCAACGGGGAGTTTTTCAGCAACTTTTGACTTCCCCCATAGGTCCAGCTAACTGCCAGTAACCTGTTGGTCCGACTATTCCATTTAAAAAGAACGTCAATAACCACATAACATACACACATAAGAGTGTTTTTGAACCATCACATAAATGTGTGAAACAGAAAAAATTTGAGAAAGGCCAGAAAGCACCTCACGTACGCACACCCAAGGAGCTGTTGGGTGGTACTCGCCAGTATACCCACGTTATCATTGGTTGCTCTCATGACCAAACAGAAAAAGAAGGTGTGTGCTGAAATTCCTCAAAGGTGAGGAATCAGGAAAAAAGAAGAAATTAATCAAAGGACGTGTCAAACACCTCTGAGAATGCTCGTGTCGCTCAGTGCCCACTGGTCCCCAACCGTGAAAAGAGAATTATTATTCTCACAATTAAAATGGGGTACCACTCACATGCAAGACATACTTTATTTAATGCCGTGAGTGTCCTCAGGTTAAAAGAAAGGCATGTATGTGGCCCACTTTCAAACACGAAAGGCCAACATGTTTAGTTGCCAGCCTGTTTTCGAAAACTTCATCAGGGCTGATGGGGAAACCAGTCTTCACCTCATTCGTTTATCACACCCAACCTGTGGTTATTGACGAGATTAAAAAGAAGAACGTGCCAATCATAAACAAACCCTGTTTCCACAATGCTCTTCAGCATTCCTTAATAAACCCCCTCCATAGGAATATATATTTACCGAGTGGTTGCTGTCATCCCTCGTACCTGCAAACCACTTCATTAAAGGATCGCGCGCCAGATGGTCGCGTAACTCCTTCAAGACTGCAATCGTCAGTGCCAACCTACAAACACATATGTGTTTGCAGCCCACCTGCACCAAATCATTTTACATGTGCATTACTACTGCCACCTCATGCTCAATCCCCCCTGTCATTCCATACACTACCTTCAGGCTCATTTGCGAGATTTAAAGCCAACAGTACTCGGGAGTGTTTTCTATGTGTGCCATTCCCTTCGCCAACCAGTTGTTCATTTACATGCCCAACCTGCCGTCTATGTTAAGATCACAGTGGAGTATCAGCTTATAACCCATTGTCTAGTAATATCAATAACTTTTGTAACACGAGTGCCAGGACCTCCGGCATCGTTAATTAAATATGCAGCCCGGAGTCCTGCACCGCCATCCCCAATGATGATAGTGCTGTCAAAAAATGCGCTCGGTACACACAGAGAGTTAAACAACGTGTGCGGTGCTTTACAACCAGCCCCTCCCGCATTGATGGAACCCTCTTACCGTGTCCGCGGGCAGCCTCAGCTTCTGTGCTCCGTCCCGGTGGCTCATTGTGGACGTCTGCACCAATTTTTAAAAAAGGCCCGGACCTGGAAGCACAAGACGCGCAACACGAGTCTCGGGGGTAGTTTCAAAATTCAGCCGCAATTCACCACTAACATGGCGCCCATTTTAAAATGGTGTAACGTATTCAGGTCGATGAAGAGATACACTCCCTGTGAACAGGGATTCAATTCATAGTTTAGGAAATACTCATGGTTTGTCAAAATGAGTTTTTAAAAAAAAGGATTCACATAAAAGGATTATGTATTCTTTATTTACAAAGACCCCATTAAACTCCTCCAACATCAGTCTGCACTCTATACAGTAGGTGTGTCCCATCATGTATTTTTTCTGTTTTTCATTATAGAGACCCTGCAATACCATTCCTAAATGGTTGGTCTACAGGATCCACAAGATGGGTGAAATACAACCATCAAGTATGGCCCAGTGGAATACATGACCCAAATACCCTGAAAGACAGGCCATTTTGCACAATATATGCCCCTACTATTTACCCACTCTGTTCCATTCAATGGAATCGTTCAGGCCTGTCCGGTCAACTCTCTCGGAGAAAATCCATCTTGCCTCTTTTCTGGCCAAGATGTCATCAATGTTGTATTTCTCACCCATCACCTTTTTCAGGACAGTCCATTTCAGATCCCTGAAATTGTGTTTTTGTTCCCGGAAATAATGAACAAGGCGTGTGGTCAACTTTCCTGATTTCAAAGTGCTCAGGTGCTCTTGTATCCGCACCTTAACTTTACGTGACGTGAGTCCTATGTAATGCAAACCGCACACACATGTAAGCCTATAGATCACATGTGTAGTGTTGCAATTACTGAACTTGTTTAAATACCATGTTTTCCCACTTACAAGCTGGACACTCTTTCGCTTCAGTGAGGTCACACACTGAGCAACCACCACACCGATAATGCCCTGTTGGTAGGCCTAATTCCTTTTTCTGTTGGATCGGGCGCGTGTGGACCAATCTATCTTTAAGGTTAGGAGCCCTTCTAAAAGCAAATCTCGGGGAGGCATTTTTTCCCCCCCATTATATAACAGTGACCAGTGTTTCCGTATTATCTGCCTAATTTTCGTAGACAGTGGATCAAAAGTTGTTACTACAGGTAAACACTGTTCATTTTGTTTGACTGACCTCTCCAGCAAAGCTTCACGGGCTGTGTTCAAGGCACGCTTACGGGCTCTTTTGACCACCTTAGTGGGGTAGCCCCTGTTCTTCAATTTCGTGACTAGGTCTTCGGATTGTCCCATAAACATTTCCGTCGAGGAACAGTTCCTGCGATACCTCAAGAACTGCCCCACAGGCAAGTTATCACGTAATGATCTAGGGTGAGAGGAGCGGTAATGCAATAGGGAATTCCTATCAGTAGGCTTTTGATGGACGGCCGTCAATAGTCCATTGCCCTCTGCTGTGATATCTACATCAAGGTATACCGCCGAGTCCCTGCTAATGCTCCAAGTGAACTGCAAACAGTCATCTTGAAGAACAGGGGCTACCCCACTAAGGTGGTCAAAAGAGCCCGTAAGAGTGCCTTGAAAACACCCCGTGAAGCTTTGCTGGAGAGGTCAGTCAAACAAAATGAACAGTGTTTACCTGTAGTAACAACTTTTGATCCACTGTCTACGAAAATTAGGCAGATAATACGGAATCACTGGTCACTGTTGGATACTGGTGGGAAAAAAATGCCTCCCCTAAGATTTGCTTTTAGAAGGGCTCCTAACCTTAAAGATAGATTGGTCCACACGCGCCCGCTCCAACAGAAAAAAGAATTACGCCTACCAACGGCATTATCGGTGTGGTGGTTGCTCAGTGTGTGACCTCACTGAAGCGACAAAGAGTGTCCAGCTTGTAAGTGGGAAAACGTGGCATTTAAACAAGTTCAGTAATTGCAACACTACACATGTGATCTATAGGCTTACATGTGTGTGCGGTTTGCATTACATAGGACTCACGTCACGTAAAGTTAAGGTGCGGTTACAAGAGCACTTGAGCACCTTGAAATCAGGAAAGTTGACCACACGCCTTGTTCAACATTTCCGGGAACAAAAACACAATTTCAGGGATCTGAAATGGACTGTCCTGGAAAAGGTGGTGGGTGAGAAATACAACATTGATGACATCTTGGCCAGAAAAGAGGCAAGATGGATTTTCACCGAGAGAGTTGACCGGACGGGCCTGAACGATTCCATTGAATGGAACAGAGTGGGTAAATAGTAGGGCCATATATTGTGCAAAATGGCCTGTCTTTCAGGGTATTTGGGTCATGTATTCCACTGGGCCATACTTGATGGTTGTATTTCACCCATCTTGTGGATCCTGTAGTACAACCATTTAGGAATGGTATTGCAGGGTCTCTATAATGAAAAACAGAAAAAATACATGATGGGACACACCTACTGTATAGAGTGCAGACTGATGTTGGAGGAGTTTAATGAGGTGTTTGTAGATAAAGAATACATAATCCTTTTTATGTGAATCCTTTATTTAAAAAAACTCTCTTTTAACAAACCATGAGTATTTCCTAAACTATGAATTGCATCCCTGTTCACAGGGAGTGTATCCCTTTATCGACCTGAATACGTTACACCATTTTAAAATGGCCGCCATGTTAGTGGTGAATTGTGGCTGAATTTTGAAACTACCCCCGAGACTCGTGTTGCGCGTCATGTGCTTCCGGGTCCAGGCCTTTTTTTAAAATTGGTGCTGGCATCCACAGTGAGCCACCGGGACGGAGCACAGAAGCCGAGGCTGCCCGCGGACACGGTAAGAGGGTTCCATCAATTCGGTAGGGGCTTGTTGTAAAGCACCGCACACGGTGTTTAACTCCCTGCGTGTACCGAGCACATTTATTGACAGCACTATCATCATTGGGGATGGCGGTGCAGGACTCCGTGCTGCATATTTAATTAACGATGCCGGAGGTCCTGGCACTCGTGTTACAAAAGTTATTGATATTACTAGGCAATGGGTTATAAGCTGACACTCCACTGTGATCTTAACATAGACGGCAGGTTGGGTATGTAAATGAACAACTGGTTGGCGAAGGAAATGGCACACATAGAAAACACACCCGAGTACTGTTGGCTTTAAATCTCGCAAATGAGCCTGAAGGTAGTGAATGGAATGACAGGGGGGATTGAGCATGAGGTGGCAGTAGTAATACACATGTAAAATGATTTGGTGCAGGTGTGCTGCAAACACAGGTGATATTTAACACATATGTGTTTGTAGGTTGACACTGACGATTGCAGTCTTGAAGGAGATGCGCGACCATCTGGCGCGTGATCCTTTAATGAAGTGGTTTGCAGGTACGAGGGATGACAGCAACCACTCGGTAAATATATAATCCTATGGAGGGGGTTTATTAAGGCATGCTGAAGAACATTGTGGAGACAGGGTTTGTTTATGATTGCCACGTTCTTCTTTTTAATCTCGTCAATAAACACAGGTTGGGTGTGATAAACGAATGAGGTGAAGACTAGTTTCCCCATCAGCCCTGATGAAGTTGCCGAAAACAGGCTGGCAACTAAACATGTTGGCCTTTCGTGTTTTAAAGTGGGCCATATACATGCCTTTCTTTTAACCTGAGGACACTCACGGCATTAAATAAAGTATGTCTTGCATGTGAGGGGTACCCCATTTTAATTGTGAGAATAATAATTCTCTTTTCACAGTTGGGGACCAGTGGGCACTGAGCGACACGAGCATTCTCAGTGGTGTTTGACACGTCCTTTGATTCATTTCTTATTTTTTCCTGATTTCTCACCTTTGAGGAATTTCAGCACACACCTTCTTTTTCTGTTTGGTCATGAAAGCAACCAATGATGATAACGTGGGCATACTGGTGAGTACCAACCAGCAGCTCCTTGGGTGTGCGTACGTGAGGTGCTTTCTGGCCTTTCTCACATTTTTTCTGTTTCACACATTTATGTGATGGTTCAAAAACACTCTTATGTGTGGATGTTATGTGGTTATTGACGTTCTTTTTAAATGGAATAGTCGGACCAACAGATTACTGGCAGATAGCTGGACCTACGGGGGAAGTCAAAAGTTGCTGAAAAACTCCCCGTGGGTCTTAAAAATAAAAACAAAAAAAATATAAGAATATTCGTTCTACAGAGGTCAGGTCTTGTGGTTTTTATAAATGATTGAGTGGGGGGTGATCTGACCCCTTTTTTCCCCCTGTGCTCCTGTTGTGTATGCGATTCAGGAATACTCTAAACTCAACGACCTATCGGACATCCATCCTCATATTCTATGGGATGGCTTTGAAGACACAATACAGGGTGTCATTTCCTCCACAAAAATAGCATGGGCCTAGATAAACGCAACCCTACAACCTGTAGCAAGTGCCAGCTCACGATACTTTGTGGTCAGTTGGGAGCACACAGAATTAACAAAGCTGAAGGCTCCCTCTTGGCCCTCAAGCAAAAGAAAATTATGATGAGGGGCATGGTGGGGAACCTCTTAGCACACCGTCTCCACTGCCAGTACACTTGCTCCCACATCACTAAGCTCCGCACAGCAGACTCGGGCTTCGCAATCCGGGAAGCGGATAAGCGGAAAGCATTTCAAAATTATTACCGGGCCCTTTATACGAGTGGGGGAGAGGACCCTGCACACATCCATGCTTATCTGGAGGAGTGTCCATGGATGCCTCTAGACCTACACCTGGCCTGAGATATGGAGACACCTTTTACGGTGGCGGAAGTTAAAAAAGGTCTGGGAGATTTGTCAGTGGGAAAGACTCCGGGTCAGAATGGACTACCGGTTTCCTTTTTCAAGATCTTCTTCCCCACCTTGAAGGACCATTTGCACAAGCTCTTCAATTCCTTTACTCACACTACGGGGCTTACGACGACGATGTTGGTGGCAGACATCTCCCTCATTCCTAAACCAGGGAAGGACCCTTCAGTTCCTCTTACCAGCCCATAGCCCTATTAAACACCAATGCTAAGCTTTTTACTAAAATGCTGGCCAACCGCCTTGAGCCCCTCCTACCGGGATGGGTTGACCCTGACCAGGTGGGCTTTATTCAACATCGCCAGGGCCCAGATAATACTAGGCGCCTTTCTCACTTGATAGAAAAAGCACATATGCATAATATCCCTGCCCTTCTCCTGTCATTAGGCGCTGAGAAGGTGTATGATAGGGTCAGTTGGGATTTCTTGCGTGCTGTCCTCATTAAGATAGGACTGGGTCCGGTCATGGTTAGTAGGATCATGGCTTCCTACACTGCACCAACGGCCTCTACCCGGGTTAATGGCAAATCTACAGACTCCATCCCAATACATCCAGGCACCTGACAGGGGTGTCCACAGTCCCTTCCACTTTTTTGCTTTAGTTGTTGAACCCCTAGCGATTCGCCTTTGCCAACCATCGGATTTAGCGGGCATCCCCTTTGTGGGACGGGAACATAAGGTTCTGCTCTATGCAGATGATCTCTTGTTGACTTTGACTGCACCAGCCGCCACCCTCCCTGCAGTTGTACAGAAGTTGCAGGAGTTTGTACTAGCGTCAGGCTACAAGATGAATATGGCGAAATTGCAGGCACTTAACCTTGCCATTCAGCCACAGCATCTCCCAGGTTTACGTGCACTAGCTCCTTTCCATTGGGCCAAACATTCTATTCGATATCTAGGGCTTACTGTTACAGGCTCCTTACAGACATGGACCCGAGCTAACTTGCCCTCTTATCGTAGGGCCTTCTTGGAGGATTTGCGTCGGTGTAAACCGCTACACATCTCCTGGCTGGGCCGGGTGAATGTGGTTAAAATGAACATCTTGTCCCATCTACTCTACTTGTTCCAGGCCCTCCCGACCTCTATTCCGGCAGACGATATCCATTGATTGCAGAGCGACCTCCATACCTTCATATGGAACGGGAAGCAACCCTGCATCTCCAATGCCGTCTTTATGCTGCCTAGGAACCGGGGGGGTCTGGCATGTCCTAATCTTCTCAACTACTATTGTGCAGCCCACTTGCTGTTTAGTTCTGAGTGGGTTGTCAGAGAGAGCGAGAAGCATTGGTTCCATATGGATCATGCGGGGGCCTGTAGGCCACTTTGGGAACTGGCATGGTTGCCAAAGTGCCACCGCTCCTCAAGTGCTTAACTTGCGACCCCTACTAGGATGGTGCTGGAGATCTGGGATAGACTGGCAGTGAAATACGATTTTAACTAATTTCCCTCCCCATGCACCCCGATCATGCGTAACCCGGATTTTACTCCAGGGTTGCATCTGGGTTCCTTCCCTGCCTGGGAGAAAGGGGAATGCTGAATACTTCAGGATATTTTCCAAGGACAACAGATTAAAACATTTGACCAATGCAGGTCCGATTTAGGCCTACCTGCTAAACCTAGACATCAATATTTTGAGCTTCGACACTAGGCGCGCTATCCACCTAATCTCAAAGATGCGACGCGAGCACTCACACCCTTCAAGAAATTAGTTTGTCATTTTGAGGGCTTGTGGGCTCTGATCCCCAAGGCTTATAGTGTCCTCCAGCTGTCTTGGCTCCTTCCACTCCACCCATATCAAACGAAATGGAAATTGGATCCTGTAATGACCATTACACAGAAGCAATTGGAACTCCTGTGGCGAGAAATACCCTGTATTTTACACCAAGAATCTGCTTAAAACATGATGTACTAATGGTATTGCAACCCCAGCCCGCCTTCATGCCATGTTCCCCAAGGCCTCCGCAGCTAGAGATGTGGGGCTTTGGGAGGCAACTTCGAACATATCTGGTGGATATGCCCCCAAATTACTCTCTTTTGGAAAGAAGTCCTGGGACACATTAAAAACACTCTAGGGTTTCCGATCCCAGCAGACTATTGCACGATTATATTGGGCCTCTGTCCAACCACACTTGAAAGCATGACCCATGCTGACTGGTACCTAATTCGCCACATGACAGGGGCAGCCAAACACCTATTAGCCTTGGCTTGAAAAACTCCTGCTTCCCCTCCTATTGCCTCCTGGTTCACTAGACTTTGGCATAAGCTGACGATGGAACACTTATTGCGTAAGCTCTCTCTTACTGATAAAAAGTTCACAAGGCTATGGCAGCCTCTCCTTGATTATCTGTCACGGATGGAAACTGCGCACTCTTCACCTGTTTGATCGACCCCCTTGATTGAGGGGCAGCAGCTCACCTCATCCACAGTGCTCTCTGCAAGCCGACCCGCCCATGACCACTACTGGCACACCGCCACCTACCTGGTCTCCTTCCCCCAGACCTTTGCCCTTTAGCACTGGCCCTCCCCGTGCTCCCTTATGGCACTACTTGCTTCTTTGATCAGCTCAGCATGTACAGAGCACTTCCCCCTTTCTTCTTGTTTCCCCCTGTTGGATTCCCCACACCCTCTCTTTGAAGGGGATTTTGGCTATTGATTTTCCTTTCTTTTCTGATTGTTTCTTTTACCTGGTGACAGATTCAGCCTGGAGTGACACTCTGGCTTCCTCTGGGCATTGTTACCCTTGTATGCACTAGTCACATTGATGGAGCAAGGACTCGTAAAGAAAGAGACTTGCTCGAAAGTGATCCTCTCTTTTAACTTGCTAACAAATTACTAACCGTGTCTTATAAATAATAACACGCAGCACAGAAACACACGGGTTAGCGAAGCTTGCTTACGTGTGTACTTATGAAAATAACAATGAAAACGGACTAATACAGCTTTAAACGGGGAAATGTTTACCGCGCATGCGTCAATTGCATCTACGCAATATGACGAGGTAATGCTTGGAGGGAAATTCTAGCGCACGTGCAGAAGGCATTAAAATGGAGTCTTGAAGACTCACGTGCATGGCATCTGCTTAGCCGAAATGAAAACCAGCTATTTTACTAATGCTAATGCGGGGAAAGTATTAATAAGTTAAGAGGGTTAGAGTAGAGATGGGTGGTATACAGTGAGACTGTTTATTTGTGAAAGTAACATTTGTCTTTTTGACTTTATTATTAGTGCACATTTGGGCCTCTCGAGAATGACCAAAGTAAGCTGAGTCACATGATTTGTGCGCAGGCCCACAAGAAAGTTAACCCGGAAGGATGACCGAGTTTTTGACAGCCATCCAAGGACGAGAATGATGTGCCCTGAGAACGGAGGGTGAAGAGTTCAGCCAAGAAGACTCTTGTTCATGAATTTGAAATAAATGTTACTAATAAAGTTTGGATATGTATGGGAACGAAAGAAATGAATAAAGTTTAAGGGGATGGGTTTTGCAAACAATGGAATGATAGAATAAAAGTAATATGTAAGCTTGGTGTGATGATCATCCCCTTTGCCTGACCAATTAGATTTCGTATTTTACGATATTGAAACTTTAGTGGGTGGTACATGATGAACGAAAGGTATAATTGAGGTAGCTTTTAGTTAGTTAGGTAGCAGAGCTCGCGATGCTGTCTGGGAGTTCGTGTTGCTGAGATGCTGACGCAGGGAGGGATGCTATGAGATGCTGATGAAGAAACCGAATGCAGAACCTTCTATCCTAATTTAATTGGGTTAGATAAGAAGATCGCGGAAGAAACTCGAGGAGGAAGAGAGTGTCAGAGAGGGGTGCGACGCAGTCGTCGGTATTTAGGGAGGTCAAGTATCCTGTCCTGATTCCTGTCCTAAAGTCTTTGTCTCCTGATCTATCTCGGGGGACCCTCACCAGCCCTTTGGTCAAGGGGTTGGTCTTCACACCATCCTTGGTAATTATTATTTCTTGTCCGTTTGTAGATGTTCTTTTCTCTCTATCCTCTCTTTTCTGAGCATAGTTATTGCATGAGTCTGAAGTATTTTTGTTTAATGATTATTTTGATTGAATTTACACTCTTATAAATGAGGGTGTTTGTGCTGAAATTTTGAGATGGTTCACATTAATTTAATTTAGATAAAGATTTTAAAACTTCCAGAGTCTGTGGTTATTTACTTTAATTAAAGAACAGTTAAGAATTATGTTCATTATCACCATCAATTAGTTCAACTAATGGTCCATCGACCAGAGGAAAGAACTTTTTTGATCAGTGAAAGGCTAGTTGGGAATGTTAAATAACTAATCTTGAGAAATATGAAATTATAAACTAAAAACTCCAGCGGTCTACTCGATTCAGAGTGTGTTGTGTTTTATTGGCCCAGGTGAGTATATGGTAGCGGAGTATCTGTTGTTAGTATACCGCTGGATCAGTTTTCTGGTAGCAGAGTTATGGTTATTATTGACTAGTTTGGTGATTAGTATAGATTATTGATTATGTTTTAACAGTAGAGTTAGCGTCTTTGTTTTATGCTGTCTAGAATTCCCGGGAAATGAATAGCGGGTGGTGACAGAAGCCATACTGCAGTGAGGTTACTCGTCTGTTGGAATAACACTGAGAAGCTAGGTAGGGCTGGCAGTGTTAAACTAGCGACTATTTCGTATAAAAGTAGAGTGCAAATGATAGCAAAAGGGGTTCGCTGGTGAAACTTTGGACTCATTTTCCAATACGGGTGACACTGGCAGAGTAGCAGGTTCTCTGGAGCTTGAGTGAAGGGTAAACAGAGGTTTTTACTCGCAGTAGAAGAGGAGCAATTCTGAGACTCCAGAAGAAGTCGAAAAAATTCTATCCTTTTGTTTAGTGGAACAGACAGAGTAGCGAATGTTTTATGTTGTTAAATACAAAGAATTTAATGAAAAGTATTAAGAAATAAGTTTTCCGTATTACCTTGTGAAGGGAGGGTCAGTCGCCGGAGTTGTACTGACGTCACAGTGAGCCGCGCTGGGATTGGTAGAAACAGCGGGCATGTGACAAAAGCAGCCTTGTAAAGGAGGGGTCAGTAGTAAGGAGCAGAACTGACGTCATAAAAGGTCGCGCTGGCATTGGTCGGACCACGAGCGTGAGCCTGAGTTTGATTGGATAATTAGTTAGAAGCTGCGCTAGGATTGGTAGAAAGAGAAATTGTATGCAGGATTCTGATTTGACTACCAGTGTGAGACGCGCAGATAGAAGATTTCAAGGGTTTGCAGAATACAATTTTATATATCGTTCATCTAGGATGTATGGAGAAAAGAGAAAAATGTCATTTATAAAGAAAATTAAGAATTTCTTTAAGAAAGATAAGCCTGTGTTGACTAGGGAGGGAATTCCTATTCCGCCACCGAAGACACCAGCTTCTTTTATGATGATGGAAAGAGTATATCATACTTGCGTGTGGTTGGAAAATTGGATAGATTATACGAAAGGTGATGGAGTGCTAGTGTAGTGTAGTTCCTATTTCCCTAATAGGCTCTGCGCATTGGAATAATATGCCCTATAGATTTAACATAGGACTGAGGTCAGTATGTCCCTATCGAGTATATTAAACTTAATTACTTTGTGCCAGCTAACTCAGAGGCCACTAGAAACTCCTTGTAAACAAGAAGGGAGTAGTTTCTGGCAACCGCATAAACATGACAACTTTGTTTCCCTTTAGAATAGGAACACTCTCAGAATCGTGGAAACAATAGATAACAGTTTCACTCAGCTAATCGTGCATGCTTAGTTTCTTCAGAGTTACACAGAAAGAATAGACGGGCGTTTCAATAAAAAGGATTTATTGAACAGTCTTGTTTCTCGTGTAAGAGATATGAGCTGTTATGATCACAAGACAGTATGCGAGATATGTAATGTACAGCGTAAGCAGTAGAAAGAAATAATACTGCGCTAGCATTATCTTTCAGCTATGACATACATATATTCATATACATAAATAACATAAGCTAAAAATGCGAGTACTCATACAATGCTTCTCTAAGCTAGTTCTACCCCAGTGTACCTAACCTAACCTAGGTGTAGGGCAAGGTAAGAAGTAGGTGAAGTATTCTATAGTATGGTATACTAAGAGTCTGATATGCCAAGAGTCCCTCTAGGTTCTAGTCAGCTCCATACCTTGAGAATGAGAGAGGTGGGAATCTCTTTCCGGGTCTCGAACTCTAACACCCCGCGAAGGGAGTCAGAACACGGGAAGCTGGATTCTCTGCAAGCAGGGATGACAGCGTCTCTTGTCAGGGCGGGGCACGGGCTCCTCTAAAGTCGAGGTCTCCTCCTACTTGCTTAGGCAAGGGAAGGTATATTTATACCTGGTAGGCGCCTTGGAATGTTAGCATTGACGTAAAGTCGGGCAGAGGAAGACGTCAGGAATGAACCCTTAAGGTATAGCGCTTCATGCATAATAAATGAGTTCTTGGAGAAATCAATAATCTTGTGCTAGGGGAACTCCCAAGAGCTTAAGGGTCTGGTTTCTAAGAACTCGTTGTGACGTTAGGGTGGACGGATGTAAGTGACCATGCCTGTATTTGGATAGCATGGCTAATGCCTAAATAAGGACTGGGATCTTATGCCTATATAAGGGCAATGCGAATTGTGCCTATATAAGGACATGTTTCAGGAAAACCTATATACGGACACCTAAAACGGAATACAACACCCACTCCACTTTCGAATGAACGATAATACTAAATGCTAAACATTAAATGCTAAACATTAAACTGAGTACCACATGTTGCTAAAAACATTTCTAAAAGCATATTAAAAGAAGTTTTTAAAAGAAAACTGTTGCTAAACATGTAATGCAATAGGTACTGTACATTTTAAAACATTTTTTCATTTCATTCAAAGCACATATTGGAAATAAATGCAACATGAATGAATAAACAGAAATATATACATATGACGAAATGGTTGACAAGTTTTCAAAAATCAAAGCCATTGCATATCATGGTACTAAATGAAATTGTGGTAAATAAGGTGACAATGTGTCCCTGGAAGTATTCAAAGAAGTCCGTTTTATATGAATAGTTCTACTGTAAGCAGATTTGGTTGCCATGTATTTTCAAAAATAGAGAAAAAGTTCAATTTTAGGAAGAGTTCCAAGTTTTGTTCTGTTTTGAAAATATAGAGGCCAAATTTCATTGCTTCCCTGGTACACTGAGAGCCAAATCAAAGTCAGTGTATGGGTCTGGTGTAAACATGAAATCATCTATTTCTGTAGACAAAATATCGTCTACCGATGTTGGTGACATTTGGAACACCTCGTTCAGAAGGTTAACCGCACAGAGATGAGAAGCATCGCCTTCAGCATAGGATGCCGCAGCAATGTTCGCGTCCGTTGTTACCTGTGTGCCTGTTGATCCATCTCTTACCTCAGCAGCAGCAGGAAGCGTCTGTGAGATCTCAATGAATGCCGTCATCAGGATTGGTAGCCTCTGGGGACAACACAGAGCATGGGCCGTTATCGGGTCCAGCAGAGTATCGATATCCGTTGGCATGACTGATGGGAGTGTTAGACAAGTGTCTAGCACGCATTCTTCACCGCAAAGCAGGCAGCGTAGAACAGGTAAGATGCAATCTTGCCAGATTGGTCTAAATGACAGAAACCATGTTCTATTAAGTTCCCGTAGACGAGGTATGCCCAAAAGTTGCACTATGCGCTCACGGCACTTCCGTTCTAGGAGAGCTTTCTCCAAATTGCTGGGAGTGACGCTGGTGGATAGGCTTGCCATAGCGTAGCAGTAGGAATAAGAACAGGATTCCCGCAACCAGTGCTAGAATTAATGGCACGCCACCAAACACCGAATGTGCGAAGTTTGGAATGATTCCGAGGACTGCCTGAAAAGGTGTTAACAGTCCTGAACAGATGGTCTTAAATACATGTACAATCCCGCTCGTATCAGACATGGTTAAGATACGTCCCATCATTTCTACGAAATGTATAGGGCAGTTTGTACAAATTAAAGCCTGTATCTCAGCCGAAGTCCTTGCAATTTGTAGATCATAAGTTTCTTTGGCCGAGGTCAAAGGCACGGTCTGTTGCAAAAGCATGGCTTTCATTCTGCTTAAAGTATCAAAACGTATAAAAGAAACATTCAAGGAAGGCCATAGAGGCGACTCCCTGACTGTCTCTGTTTGGGGGAACAATACTTGTATACAACAAGTAACACTGGAGTCGACCGTTACCAGATATGGGATTCCTGGCAACATGCCACAGCAACTCTGATCATTCAACATGAGGTAACTCCCATTAGAAAGTTGGCCAAACGTTGGATTAATCACAGCAGCTGGTGTCCCCTGCAGGTGACAGGACAAGTTTGCCACAGAACCATTACAAGCCCCGTGTAAAGAAATGTCCTGACATATGAGAGAACCGCTTAATGCCTTTTCACAGTTTGTACCGCTTAGAAACACTTCACGATCCCCACTCCAACATCTGTATCCGTAAGGTAAATCCCAGGATGTCTTAATGTATTCTTTACCCAACCTTTCATACTTGCCTGCTTGCATTTGTTTGAGGCAATACTGAAAATGAAAAGTAGTGACAGGCAGAGTTATTTTGCCATGGATAAGCCATTCTGTAGCTGGTTTTTCTGCTACCGTAAATGGTAATTTTTCCAGTTTTTCAATGCTGAGCACTGTATACTTTGCTCCCCTTTGTGCCAGTTCGATCTGTTTATCCGTTAGATTGTATTCTGCAAACAGAGACGACGTGTTGATAAAACACCAAGGCACATAGCCCGCACGCAAAGATTGCAGCGTCCAGCCTAATAACATAATAGAACGTAACTGAGATTGGCCTTGTTGTAACATGGCTAAATCTTGTTCCAGTATGTCAATAGCAGAGGATACAATGTTGTCCAATGAATAAATTCTGGATGACAAAGTTGTTAACCCATTGTCGACCACAGTGAGAGATTTCTCTAAGTTAATATGATCAAGTTCACGTATTCTTTCTGCGGCCTCTGCCTGTGAAACCTTCCATATTTCATTATAAGCAGCCTAAATGCCGGCATATATGAAACGTTTTTGACGCGGTTTTCTTGGTCCTAGCAAGAATTCCCTAAGGTCTGCGTCGTCTTTAAGTAAAGATAAGTGTTGTTTCACATCCTCAAGTGTAGACTTTTGTAACCAGTCAAGGCACAATTTTCCTACACTGTATGTTGTTACTACCCCCGGATGTTGTCTTTGAACATAACGTGGGTCTGGCCTATGGATAGTAAAGCCCTGTGTTTTATTCAGGAATCTTTCTTGACAGATGTTTGTGTCTGTGGGCCAGAGCAACCATTTTCTCCAATCAGGATCTGTTCTGTTGTTTTGTAGTATTGTGTCTACTGTGACAGTGCCCTGTGTAGTGTTATTACTTGCAGGTGTTGGTACAGAAGGTGTGTTCATGTCTTTGATCTTGGCTAAACCAAGGCAAGACGTTTGTTGCACAGTGTCATTCAAAAACATTATTTGATGTGGGATGATACAGGCTCTAAACAAAGCTTCTATCCCCTGCACTTGCCAATCTTTAGAAACCCAGACAGAGTTTGTGTCGATTGTGTCTTTCCAAAAGTCGAATCCTTGTCTAGACAATTGGGTAATAAAGGGTGCAGAATAAATCTGTTTTGTATTAGTTAACATAATTTTCTGTCCTGTTTTGTTTACATTCTTATAGTAAAATGTTTCTGGATCAGATGTATTGTACCCTGAAAAATATGGAAACTTAATTGCAAACATTTTTGAACTACCCCTTGGTGGTGTAGGACAATGTTCCCATTGGTTAAACATAAACACATTTCTAGGTGTTGCAGATTTATGCAAGAAATGATGACCATAGTGGTTGTAACAATAAAACTGTTCATAGTCTGATGAACCCTTCTAAGTATTCATTGTTAGAGAATGCAGCAGACCTTTCTAGATCAGACATCATATCATTAACAGTCTCAAAGTCCCAATCATCAGAATAGGTACTGGAGGTAATAAAGTCACTTAATGAAATTTTAAATAAATGTGGAATCTTCAAAAGTTCAGTCGGGCCGAATATGTCGAAATCGGTTTTGTCCCAAACTATACCATCCTGTATAGGAACGACTGTGATGTTCACTGCTGACAAGTCTCTTGTTTCACGATGGGAAGATTTGTGGTTTTAAAAGTAAGTTCACATTTTTACTTTCAGTGTCCAAACGAATGTATCTGCCATTTATAAGCATGCTAAGAGTCATAACCAAAGCTAGCCAAAACAGAAAGAAAAATATTCCAGAAATAATCCATATTTCAATCCATGGTGAAACCAGATAAGTCTTTTTCAGGAAATGAAAATGGCCTTGTACTTGCTGTTTGAAAGTTTTTGATGCTGGCGTCATTTCAGGCTCACTCGGATCCTCAGAAAACATATCAAAGTTAATGAAATAGCCAGAAGCAGTTCGGTCAATTGTTGAAATTGCATCAGGATTCGTTGAAATCGCTGGAACCAGTTGATCACATGTTACGTTGGTGTAGACAGGTGTCTCTGGACGAACTGTTACTTGAGTTTCAAGAGGGATGAGTTCCATAGCATTGTAGCTTAGTCCTTCATCTGTTACTGCTGAATTCTCGATGGTTATGAGTCTTTCAGTCTGAACCTCTTGGATAGTAGCGAGAGGAGTGCGTCTGCTACTAGGTCGGAGTCCACGAGGCCTACTATTTAGTATTGGCCACATACTGTGGTTTGATGCGGTCGATTGACACAAATCTTTTCTCCTTTTTTCCAGCAAGGGGCGGCAGAAGTACTGTTCTTGTTCCGTGGACGGCTAGGACAGGTACTGGTTGTCTGTAAGAAGGTCCAAATTCCTTCTTGTCCGCAATCTTCTCTCTGACTAGATCCCCAACTTTTGGGATCCAGACAGGCCTTGCTGGGACTGCCGGTGTTTCCCCAGTGGTGGTTGGCTTCAGGAACACGTTGCTTTGTTTCGATCTTAGTTCATTTAGATCCTGTAAAACAGCCAAACGATCTTTGATATCAAAGGGTTTATTTTCCACCACTGTGCCTTTACATTCGAGATCAGGAACCCACATTCTTGTCCCAAATAGGACCTCATATGGAGTGACCCCCTAGAGAACTTCTTGGCAAATTATTTAATGAGCGTTGGACCCCATAAAGATGTTTGACCCACCCATCACCCGAACCTAATACTCTAGCTGTTATAGACTGCTTTATGTCCCGGTTTTCCTTTCCACAACAGAATTTCCCTCAGGATGAAATGGAGAGGAGTACCGCAATGCTACGCCCAAACTGGCCATGGCTTCTTTGTAAGCCCGAGAGCTAAACTCAGGGCCCTGGTCAGAATGTAGCGTGCCAATTGCGAATGTGCCGATAAAGACTCGCAAATCTTTTATAACAGTTCGAGCGTCAGCCGAGAGCTGAGGCCACATCCATAGGAACCTTGAGCACGAATACACTGCGACCATTATATATTTATAGTTACCGTCCCTTTGCAAGGGACCGCAGTGGTCCAGGTAAACACAAGCTAATGGTTTGTCTGAAATCAACAGGGGTGTCTGCGCAGGACGTTTCACTGTGGAGACTTTCATCTTTTGGCATATATCACATTCCAAAACTTAGTTTTTGGTAAGCCTGGGCGTAGTTCGCGAAGTAGCGCTACGCGAAGCTACGCAAAGTGCAGTTCGCACTAAGCGAGCAACGCGTAGCACTACGCGAACTGCGTAGTGCACTGTTCGCAATGATTGCACAGTGCCGGATGCTTGTCCGCACTGTGCAATCATTGAAAACGGCATCTTGCACAGTGCGAGCTGTCTTTTACTGCCGCTCGAGTAGATTTTTACTCGAGCGGCAGCTCTCAACGCGGACTGGTAGTTTCTCATCGCGAGCGGTCGCGAGCATACGCGACCACTCGCAATGAGAAACCTGACCTCCCGCGTTGAGAATCTCGCCGGGAGGTTTATTTTCCACGCTCGCGATCGGCAACTTGATGTTGCTGATCGCGAACGAGGAAAAAGTCTCGCCGGGATGTCATTTTGCTTGCTCGCGGTCGCCAACTTGACGTTGAGGACCGCGAGCAAGCAAAAACTGACCGCTGCACTACGCTACGCTACGCGTGTTTGCACTGTGCTACGTGCAATTCACGTTGTGTGAAGTAGCGCAAACTTCGCAAACTACGCGAGCGTAGCGTAGTGCTTTGCCCAGGGTTAGTTTTTGGTCTGTTTCCTAATGCCAGGCCATCAATATCTTTGTTTTAGTAAAGATACTGTTGCAGAAACACCTGCATGGGCAGAGGCTATCCCCTCATGTGCTGCTAGGATCAGTCCTAATCTACGTTCCATGTTTGGAATTACCCTATCCCCTACTCCAGGGATTCGAGCAAAAGGAACGTTGTTCGCATCAATTACATAAGAGTACTTGAGTGGAAATTTCTTTGGTAATGCTGCACCACTGCCTTTGCTTGAAGCATTGACAGCCAACAATATCTCACTGTCTATTTTCGTTTTTTAATGAGTGATCGCAGCTACGGAAGCCATCTGAACAGCCCCCTTTGCGGCTTCATCAGCCAATGAATTCCCTGCAACGTGAACGCCATCACGTTTATGACTCAGCGTGTGTATCAAGTGAGCTTTTGGTAGTTTGTTTCTCAACTGAACTACTTGTTCCCAAAGCGTTTTATGCTTTATTGTGCCACCTTTTGCATCTTTGAACCCGTTTTCAAGCCAATTCTGTATATATTCATTATACGACTGAACACAGTAAAAAGAATCGCACACTATAAGTGTGGGGAATTCGTGATCTGTGTTTTAAAGTGCCAGTTTGAATGCTTGTAGCTCAGCTCGCTGAGCTGTACAATCTCCTAGAGATTGAGTTTTAGTGACCATTGGTCTGAAGTTACCATCTTGCATGCAAACTTTAACGATTGCGCACGCTGCACTGTAAGCTTGCTTACTCCCTGTAGCGGGTTGTGCTGATCCGTCAGTGTAAATTATAAATTCGTACTGATCGAGAGGCAAAATTTCAGTGGGCAGAGGACATTCATGTTCATATTGCAGGAACGCTTGTGTTTTTAACCCCTTCGATGCTCATGACGAGCTCAGCTCGTCATGCTGCGCGGTTGCGCTGTGCGCATGATGAGCTGAGCTCGTCACGACCACACCCGCGATCGGAATGTCCAGCACCTGGGCGGAATTCCGATCGCGGCGAAGCGGTTAAATCAGGATCAAAAACATATTCAACATCTGTTGCAGCAAGAGAATTAACCCATTGTATCCATCTAGGATGTAAAGCTTTTGCATTTGGGATGCTCGCTTTTGTGACCGCCTCTAAGGCTGGTACTGGGGTTACGACAATAATGCGTTTTCCTTGAGCTAGAGCTCTTTCTTTTGCTACAGCGGTTTGAACTGCTGTCAGTATTTTTCTGTTGAAGTGAAGCGCATTTCTGCTTGTGTATACAAATGTGATTTGTATGCTATTGATACTTTTTCACCCTCATTAAATGTTAAATAGGTGAATCCGCATTGTCCCGAAATTATTCGGATCACTAAATTGCGTTGATTTACGCGTGTTTGTAAGTGATTTGTTGCTAACATGTTAGCTTGGAGTGAACGCAGGATTTCTGTGTGTTCTTGTGTCCAATGTTTTGTTGAAAAATCAGGTTTGATTAATTCGTAGAGAGGTTTAACCCTTTCCGCGTAATTTAGAATGTTTGTTCTTCCAAAATTTAGGAAACCCAAGATGGATTGTACATTTTTCAGCGTTTTTGGAGGTTGGAGCAGCGCACACTTTTCTAAAAAGTTAGCTGCCAGGCTCTTGCCCTCACTTGAAAGCTCATATCCTAGGAAAAGGACATTGAGATGGGCAATTCTGGATTTTTTAAAGTTGAATTTATAGCCCTCAGAGGCGAAGCCCAATATAATGGTACTCACCCTGTTCAAGTGCCTATCTAGGTCATCGTCTGTCAGATAGATGTCATCGACATATGACAATGCCTCATTATCATAAATTTGTAGTAACTCTGTTACTCTTGCTGAGAATAACCCCGGGCTGTTTTTGAACCCTTGTGGGAGTCTACAAAATTGACGTTGGGTCCCCATTATTGAGAAAGCTGTTAAGTACCTGCTTTCAGGTGCTATGTTTTGACAAAAGAAACCATTTGAAATGTCCAATGTGGTTTTATATTTTTTGCGCACAATGTTATTCATTAATGCTGTACTATGTGCATTTTGCACTGCAAATGTTTTGGAACAAGTGTTCAAGTGTCTATAATCCAAAACTATACGATATGTATTGTCTGGTTTGGATACAGGAAACAAAGGATTGTTCATTGAGGAGGTGCATGTTTCAATTACCCCTTGGTATTCAAGTTGATCTAAGATCTCCCTGACCTGTTTTTTAGCTTCTTGCTTTATTGGGTACTGCCTTTGTGCAGTAGGTTGATTTTTTAGATGTATTTTTTGGTGAGGTGAGTCCTCATCCCATCCTACATGATTTTTGTATAATGCTGGGGCCTGGGCAACTGCCCATTTCCTGGCATAAGTATATTTTAGGTGAATTGGAATATGGTTGGAGAAGGCTGGCATAATAATGTCCTCGCCATGTGGGCACTCCCTGACAAAGTGTGGTGGCCAGTCTTTTTCTGCTAGAAGTATATCATAACCCCTTGAAAATGTTTCCCAAAAGAGTGCTTTCACTTTTCTTGGTATGTCTCCCTCCATTCGGAGTGTTATGTCATATAACTTTTGTGGAGTACTAACCCTGGTGTCTACAGTTTCTACTGTGATGTACTCATTCAAGTCCACTATCTCCAGAAGTTCCTTCAGGTTCTGGCGAGCTATTGTGACTTCTGCTGCACTGTCCAGCATTGTCTGAGCCCATTCTCCGTTCTTGAGCTGTGTTCTCAGTATTCTCGGCATGTCTGATCTTCAGACCTGCTACCTTCTTTTTTCTGAATTGAGGTTTTGATTTATTTTTCTGAACGTGTTTGTCGTCTTTGGATTTCACGCGTTCTTCTCTATGTTCTGACCGTCCTCTTCTTTTTGATGTCTGTAACGATATCTGAAAGGTGCGAGAGGAACGTGTATCAGTATCTTGATACCTGTCAGGTTTTCTTAAATTATCCCTATTCCTGAGGTTATACCACCTTTTAGAGGGCTCCTTTTGAGGAGACCTACCTCGGGATTGAGAACGTGTCTCGTTTGAATTTTGTTTATTAGTTTCCCACTTCTTTTTAGAAGATGTAGGAGTTTGTTTAATAGAGTCTTTCTCAGGACTTTCAGATAGTTTTGGCTTCAAAGGTTTTCCACCCAAACTATCTCTGCCTAATTCTGCATAAAATTGTTCTATTATTCTGGGTAGTTCATGTTGATGTTCTGTTACATCAAATTCCCTTAAGCGTTGGCAGATCGCCACTGATGCTGCCTCCCTTTAATATTAGATAATATTATTGTTGAGACCTGGTCGAAGTTTTTCAGTAATTTCATACCTAAATTCAGAGCAGGTTCTGCCCCGTATTCGTTTTGAATTTGTTTCAGGACATCTGGTATTACTGCAATTGACGGAACACCATGTGTTTTAGTATAGATGGCAGCAAAGACTGTGCCCCAAGTGGTGCAATATTCCAGTTGTGGTGTGATCCCCATTGGTAAACAGATTGTTAGGATTCTGTGTTTCTCGTAAGGGCTAGTATTTGGAAATACTGCTTCGATTTGAGTAATTTTTTGAGCTATCCAGAATGGAATTTGTTCACGTTTTGTGGGCATTTTACCCATGACTGCGTGTAAAGTCTGTGGAGTAATTTTTAGTGTATTCCCCTGTTGAGGGGTTTGATTTGGAATGGTCATTGGTGGTTGGACTGTGAAAGTCTGCATGACATATTGGACTAATTGTCTGTAAATCTTTATTAACTCTTGTAGTTGAGTAAGTAATTCCTCGTCTGACATTACATCGATGTCAGGATGAGGTGTGTAGCCGGCTAGAATCGGCCATGTTGCTCATGGTCTACCTAGTGGACCGAGCCTGGTAATGTTTTTGTGATGTTTTAGAGCGCCTTTAAACCAGAGATGATGCTCCTGGTATGTGAGTGGAATTTCAATATCCTCGAAAGGAATATATTCCTCTGGTGGTTCATCTTCTTTGAAGAAGTGAAACAGTTTTGTTACTGGATTTGATTCTGGGAATACTATCCATGAATAGAATACCTCTGTCTGAAAGGATTCGTGTGCCTCTATCACGAAAACTGCTCTACCACCTCTTGGTGGTAGGCCGTGTTTTATAAGTTTTAGAGTGATGGCTCTCCTTAAGTTTGGAGGGATGTCTATAACACCCTCCTCAGTTTCATTTAAACCTGTAAAGTTAAAAGCTGTTACGACTGGGTCAGCCGCAGCTACACCATTCTCGGTGCCATTGTCCCCGTGTATGGACATTTGTTTTTTGAAAAATGTAGAACAAGTTTCAAGGAAACAAAAGATAAGGTGCACAATATTTTGGAACACTGTATCCTTCAACGTTGAGCAAACCAAACAGCTAATATATAGGGTTTTTTGTCCTATTTAGCTTTGGCGGATACTTAACCCTACCCACTCCAGACGTCTTATGGAGTATGTGAGTAGGGGTCTCTGAGAAAAGCACGCCTGAGTTACTCAGTATCTAGCGTTAAATTAGTGCCTTACCAAACCGTTGGGTGCCATGTAGTGTAGTTCCTATTTCCCTAATAGGCTCTGCGCATTGGAATAATATACCCTATAGATTTGACATAGGACTGAGGTCAGTATGTCCCTATCGAGTATATTAAACTTAATTACTTTGTGCCAGCTAACTCAGAGGCCACTAGAAACTCCTTGTAAACAAGAAGGGAGTAGTTTCTGGCAACCGCATAAACATGACAACTTTGTTTCCCTTTAGAATCGGAACACTCTCAGAATCGTGGAAACAATAGATAACAGTTTCACTCAGCTAATCGTGCATGCTTAGTTTCTTCAGAGTTACACAGAAAGAATAGACGGGCGTTTCAATAAAAGGATTTATTGAACAGTCTTGTTTCTCGTGTAAGAGATATGAGCTGTTATGATCACAAGACAGTATGCGAGATATATAATGTACAGCGTAAGCAGTAGAAAGAAATAATACTGCGCTAGCATTATCTTTTAGCTATGACATACATATATTCATATACATAAATAACATAAGCTAAAAATGCGAGTACTCATACAATGCTTCTCTAAGCTAGTTCTACCCCAGTGTACCTAACCTAACCTAGGTGTAGGGCAAGGTAAGAAGTAGGTGAAGTATTCTATAGTATGGTATACTAAGAGTCTGATATGCCAAGAGTCCCTCTAGGTTCTAGTCAGCTCCATACCTTGAGAATGAGAGAGGTGGGAATCTCTTTCCGGGTCTCGAACTCTAACACCCCGCGAAGGGAGTCAGAACACTGGAAGCTGGATTCTCTGCGAGCAGGGATGACAGCGTCTCTTGTCAGTGCGTCAGGCCGGGACACGGGCTCCTCTAAAGTTGAGGTCTCCTCCTACCTCCTTAGGCAAGGGAAGGTATATTTATACCTGGTAGGTGCCTTGGAATGTTAGCATTGACGTAAAGTCGGGCAGAGGAAGACGTCAGGAATGAACCCTTAAGGTATAGCGCTTCATGCATAATAAATGTGTTCTTGGAGAAATCAATAATCCTGTGCTAGGGAACTCCCAAGAGCTTAAGGGTCTGGTTTCTAAGAACTCGTTGTGACGTTAGGGTGGACGGATGTAAGTGACCATGCCTGTATTTGGATAGCATGGCTAATACCTAAATAAGGACTGGGATCTTATGCCTATATAAGGGCAATGCGAATTGTGCCTATATAAGGACGTTTCAGGAAAACCTATATACGGACACCTAAAGCGGAATACAACACTAGCGTTTCCTGAAAATGAGTACGTTTAACGGGAGAATTATTCAGAATTTGAGAATGAGAATGAATGATTTAGAACCAAGACCTAGGTTATATCAATACGAGGCTTTAGAAGAATGGGAGACTGAGTCATATGAACGTGAGAAAGGCAGAAGTGGAAGATATAGAGGATTTTTCCCCAGATACTTGCATGAGTCACGCGAAGGGCAGATGAAACAATGGAGGAGAGCTATGGTACCAGAAGATTTATATCCAGTGTTAATGGCTGAGGAACAGTCTGGAGGAAAGTGTAAAGAGAAAACGAAACACATGAATACAACAGGATATGGTGAATCAGATGATGAGTTATTAGAGGATATTTTAATTAAAAATCCACCACCGTATCAAGAAGCAACTAGTAAGGTTAGCCCAAGTGCACCAGTGATAGGAATTACTTTAACCCCACAAATTTTTACATGATACGTCATTTAATAGGGTGCTGCAGGATAATGAGAGAGATGTTTTGAATAAAACAAGAGAAGAATTAGTTCATAAAATAAGTCAGTTGAATTTAAATGCTGAAGCTTTGACAGTACCAGTGACCATTGTTCCGGTAATCCCATTGTATGGAGATAAAAATACTTGCCAGAAACCACAAACTGTAACAATTCTGTTGAATAGTCCCAGAAACGAAGTAATAATTACAGATGATCAGGTCAGTGAAAGTGAATCAGTTATTTCACTAATGGATCTCCCGAATGTAGAACTTTCAACTGAAACTCCGAAAAGAGTTATGCCTACAAATTTGAGAGAGAAGAGATCTTTGGTTCCTATAGGAACTGGAAGTGCAACAGTAGTTACCCCTGAAGATATAGAAAGATGGGCACAGGAAATAGATAATCGAAACCCACCACCAAAGATTCTAGATATCAGCAGATTGAAAGTGGAATTGGAAGAAATGATAGTGGGAAGTGTGAGTATAGAAAGATTGAACGTTTATAATGATGAAGAGTTATTATTCTTATGTAAGAGTATAACCAGGAGAGCAAGAGTATTTCATGAGAAATTAACAGAAGTCGCTTCAGAGACTGGAATAGATATAGGGAAATCGAAATTGTTGCAGAAACCATATCGAGTGGATTTTACGGACAAGGATTTAGAAAGTGTAAATACTTCTGGTAAGAAACTACAGATAAAGGAATTGATGAATATTTTGCAAAAATGGGGAGACATTGATAAATGAAGAATTAGATGGATAAGAAAGAAAGAGGAAGTTCAAACGAGAGAAGCATCATCTGCATTTCCAGTAAGGGAAACAGAAAAGGTTTAGAAATTGTGTCCAATGAGAGAGGTTCCCGGAGGTGGATATGTTCATGTTCCTTGGAGTAGACAAGATATTTTGTCATTTACAAATGACTTTCCAAGATTGAGAGAAAAACCAGTGGAATGGTTTAGACAGGTGGACAGATTTGTGAAAGTTTCAAAGGTTTTATTGAAAGATTTGGATGGTTTATTTGACATTGTGGTACCTGCTGATTTATGGACAGAGTGTAAGATTACAATTGATTGGCCAAGTGAGGAGTATGCTATAGACTCAAAGATATGAGCACCCTCAGAGGAGGTGATGAAGAAATATCATCAAGTGATTACATTCTTGAAAGGGAAAATTCCTCCTAAAGAAACAGATTGGGTAAAGATAGATAGGACAACTCAAGAACCAAATGAGTCTGTACATGCGTATTATGAAAGGTTACTACAGGTGTTTAAACAGTAAGGTGGCTTTGAGAATATTGGTGATAAGGATATGGGACATTTTGTGTATCGGTGTGTATATGGTTTGAAACCGGAGATTAGTCAGATGATTCAGCAGCACATGTTATGTTGGCAGAGTAAGACAGTGGATGAAATTTTAAAGTATGCAAAATATTGCGGAGACGACATTGAGGTGAGGCGTAGAAAGTTAAAGGAGAAAATGATGTGGGCACAAGTAAAATTGGCAGAGCAGCAGGAGAATAAAACAAATACTCAGACTGATAATCAAGTGAAAGAGCAGAGTCAGAATGATCAAGTGGCGAATGGTAGTAAATTTAGAGGACGAATGAACAGAGAAGAAGCGAAGAAGAAGTTTCCTTGTCACGCGTGTGGAAAGCTTGGACATTGGAAGAACGAGTGTAAGAGTATTCAGAATAATAATGGGCCAAATCAAAATTTAATTCCACAGATGCAGAATGAAGTACTTATGAATCAGCAGCAGCAGGTAGTTACTCCACAATATCAGGTGCCACCAGCTCCTATGCCAAACTTTGTGAACCACCAAAAGTTCAGTACGAACACTGGATTTCAAGGAGAAAGTGGTAAGAATAATAGAACAGTTACACAATATTTTTTGCAGAATGATGAGGAAAATTCGGACTTCATGCAATGACGGTGCCTGAGGGGGGAGGAAGAGGAGTGCATGCTTTGCACATCCTTGCTGGTAGATCAGTCAGGTCCATTTGTTGATGGCAAAGTGGAAGGTAAAGACAACTTTTCTATTGGATACTGGTGCTACCCGGTCTACTGTGAGAACAGCAGACATCCCAAACCTTCCCCTCTCGGGAGAGTCCATCCAAGTTGTAGGAGTGTCAAATCAACAGATTAGAACCCCAATCACAAAACCGATGGAGGTGCATATCGGAAACTTTAAAGAAATGCATCGATTTGTAGTTTGCGATTCCAGTCCCGTAAATCTGTTGGGAAGAGATCTATTGTGCAAGATGAATTGCACGATCTATTGTACACCAGATGGCGTCGCTTTCCAGACCCCTGATGAGGATGTTATATACAAAATGATGCTAGTTAAGCAAGGAACAGAAGTAGATGAGATGTTTTCATTAATGACTGAAAATGAATTGCCGGAAGAGTTGAGAGCCACAGTCAATCCAGATGTGTGGGATTTTACAGGAAAAGATATTGGGCTGATGTCAAATGTAGACCCGGTTAAAGTGGCAGTGAAGGAAGGTGCAGTTTATCCAAACACACAACAGTACAAGATGAGTCCAGAAGTGAAAGCAGGAATTATTCCAGAAATCGATTGAATGGTTAAACAAGGCATTTTAAAAGAAATAATGGGTAGTCCTTGTAATTCGCCAATAATAGGACTGAAAAAGCCTAGCGGAAAATACAGGATCGTGCAGGATTTGAGAAAAATTAACAAAATTGTAGTGCCATGTTGCCCAATAGTGCCAAATCCAGCAGTGATCGTTTATCAGATACCTTGGAATGCAGGCTGGTTTACAGTAATTGATTTGTGCCAAGCATTCTTTTCTATTTCTTTGCACCCAGACAGCCAGTATCTTTTTGCCTTTAAGTTTGAGGATCGTATCTTCGCATGGTGCCGAGTACCTCAAGGGTACACAGAGAGTCCCTCAATTTTTTAACCAAATCCTGAAAAAGTGTTTAGAGTCATTAGTTATGCCTGGAAAATCAGTTCTGGTTCAGTACATTGATGACCTACTGGTGGCATCGAAAACATGAGAAGATTGTGTCATTGACACAATTGCATTACTGAACCATTTGGCTGAAGGAGGACACAAGGTGTCTCCAGAAAAATTACAGTTCTGTCAACAAGAAGTTAAGTATTTAGGGCATAAAATAGAAAGAGGAGTTAGAAAAGTGACACCGGAAAGAATAAAAATAATCAAAGAGATGCAACTACCTCAGACACAAAGAGAGATGAGAATGTTCCTGGGAGTGGTTGGGTACTGTAGGCAGTGGATTAACAGTTTTTCCATTGATACAATTAACCCGAAAAAGAGCAAAGGATCCAATTGATTGGAATGATGAATGTTTGGAGGCCTTTGTGAAATTGCGGAATTGTTTGTGTGAGGCTCCTGCCTTGGGCATGCCTGATTATTCAAAAGAATTTGCGTTGTTTTGCTGTGAAAGAGAACATTGTGCACTTTCAGTCTTAACACAGAGACATGGACTGAGCCGACGCCCAGTGGCGTATTTTTCTGCCACATTGGATCCAGTGGCTTCAGCCTTACCTGGCTGCTTAAAAGCAGTAGCTGCTACTTGTATGAGTCTGGAGCAAAGTGAGTCAATAGTGATGGGACATTCTGTAAAAGTTTACGTTCCACACTCAGTTGAAATACTTCTGACAAGAACAAGAACGCAACATCTTACACCTAGTCGGCTGACTAAGTATGAAAGAGTGATTTTGGGAGCAGAAAATGTGACAGTGATAAGATGTACGGTCATGAACCCTGCCACATTATTGCCAGATCCATGCAATGAGGAAGTAAGAGATGAAATTGATCATGATTGTTTGGATGTGACTGAATTGTGTACTAAGCCCCGTCCTGACATTAAAGAAACACCATTAAAAGAAGCTGATCATGAGTTGTTTGTGGATGGGTCTTGTCTAAGAAATGAAGAAGGAGGATTAAGTGCTGCTTATGCTGGGTGTAAAATATCGGGGGTAATTGAAGCATCCTGTTTACCGGGAGTCAAATCTGCACAAGTAGCCGAATTGGTGGCCTTTTCAAAGGCATGCAAAAATTGGAGAATAACCATATTTACGGACAGTCAATATGGTTTCGGGGTTGTGCATGATTTTGGCCAACTCTAGATGCAGAGGGGATTTCTGACTTCTTCAGGATCTCCTATTAGAAACAGTAAAAATGTGAAAGATCTGCTGGAAGCATTACAATTGCCAAAGGAAGTAGCAATTGTTAAATGCGCTGCACATCAGTCAGGAAATGACTATGTGGCAGCTGGCAATAGATATGCTGACCAAATTGCTCGATACTGTGTGAAAAATACAATGGCAATAAACAGAAAAATTGAAACGGGTGAAACCAGCTGCCAACTTATGTTTTTCTCAATTCCAGAAACATGGGATGAGATTAGACAGTTGCAGGAAGAAGTTGAGGAAAAGGAAAAAGAAATTTGGATAAAATCAGCTTGTACAAAAAGGTCAGAAGATGAAGTATGGGTGTACTTAGATGGAAGACCTGTCATGCCAGATTGTTTGCTCTCTAAAATGGCAAGAGTATATCATGGAGCAACACACATAGGGAGAGATTCAATGATCAGATTATTTAGACAGAGTTGGTACAATCCGAAATTCAGGGTAGTCACAGAGAGCCTTTGCCAAAGATGCTTGACCTGTCAGCAGCAAAATCCAGGTAGGAAGACAGTGGTTAGCTGGGAAAAGATTGGAAAGGCAGAAGGACCCTTCACCAGGTTGCAGTTAGATTTCATTGAGTTGCCTCCTTGTAATGGACTAAAGTATGTACTTGTCATAGTGTGCCTGTTCTCAAGATGGGTGGAGGCATACCCCACCAGAAGAAATGACAGTCTTACAGTTGCTAAACTATTGTTGAGGGAGTTGATTCCTCGTTTTGGTTTTCCAGTCACTTTGGAATCAGATAGAGGACCTCATTTTAATAATGAGATAATTCGATTAATCTGTACTGCATTTAACATTGAACAAAAACTGCACTGTGCTTATCGTCCAGAGGCTTCTGGAATAGTTGAACAGCTAAATGGCACAATCAAGTCAAGATTAGGGAAAGTGTGTGCATCCACAATGCTGAAATGGCCAGATGCATTACCTCTTGTACTGATGGGTCTCAGAAGTATTCCTGACAGAAAGACAGGAATGAGTCCACATAAGGTTCTCATGGGAAGGGCAATGAGACAAGCATTTATTCCTGGAAATAAATTAATGACTATAACTGATGATCTGGTATTGGACTATTGCAAAGGATTGGCTGAAATGGTGCGTTCTGTCTCTCATCAGGTTGGAGAAGACGCAGTTGAACGACGGCCAGACCAAGCACATGATTTGAATCCTGGAGATTGGGTGCTAGTGAAGAAACACGCAAGGAAGTCGTGTCTAGCACCAAGGTGGGATAAACCGCGTCAAGTCATACTAGTCACTACCACGGCAGTGAAGTGTGCAGGTTTGCCCAATTGGATTCATGCTAGTCATACCAGAAGAGTTCCGAGCCCATCAGAACAACAAAAGCAACCACTGACTGAACAGACTGAAACATCAGAAGTTAAAAGCTGTGAAATTGAAGAATCTAGAGTGATAGATTCTGAAAGACAACTATATGATGAACAGCCTAGTACAAGTCAGGAAGAGTGGATACCAGTAATTGAAATACCTGATGATGCTGTCGAAACAAGAAGAATAACAAAGACAACTATATGACGAACTGCCTAGTACAAGTCAGGAAGAGTGGATACCAGTAATTGAAATACCTGATGATGCTGTCGAAACAAGAAGAATAACAAAACTGAAAAGGCAGGAAGGTAGACAGGAAAGGACAGGGGAAGAAGAACACACTCAGGTAGAAATAAATAAAGACATTCAGAAACCTGGGGAGGGAGAGGCAGAATTAGAAGAACAAGTTCAGGCAGAAGAAGAAGAACAATCTGAAATAAGACCTGAACAGGATCAGGTAGATCTAGAAGAACAAGTTCAGGCAGAAGAAGAAGAACAAATTATAATAAGACCTGAACAGGTGCAAATAGAGGAAGGTCCAAACACAGAAAATAGAGAACAAGGACAGATTGTGCCTAGATTAAGTGAAAATAAAAGAACTCTAGAAGGAGATAGGGAAGGTGAAAATGCAGTTCAGGTCAAAAGAGTTAGAAAAGGAGACAATTGGCCAGAAGGAGTGAAGAAATTAAGGTATTATTTGAGAAAATCAGAAAAGAAACCAGAACAAGTAAACGAAATTACGAGTCAAACGCAATCTAAACAAACCTTAGTAAAACTTACACGAAGAAGCCCAAGATTGAGAAATTTAAATAGAAAATACAAGGCCCCTGAGTGGACCTACGTTATACTCGAAGAATTTGAAAACTTAGATTTAAGTGAAGAAACAGAAAGGGTTCATGTTGCACAGATTGATGAAAGCAAATTGAGACCTACTTATAATAAAAAGAAAAATTAAACAGACAAAGAAAGAAAAAGAGAGAAGAAATTTTCTCAAATTGAAATGGCAGAAATTGAAGTCACAGAAAGACCAAAACGAGGTTTAAGAAGAAAATGTTTTAGATTTTGTTTATGTAGTATGTATTTGGTAGTATTATTATGGTTATTCCTAACAGTAGGAGTACCTTTGTTAATAGAAACAAGTGACAAAAATAATACAATTACTAATGAAAAGGTAGATAGAATAAAGGGAACTAAAATAGAAATAGGGGTAGAAGATGTGGCAAATTATCATAATGAATCAGACTATAATACGTCTTCAAATGTGTTTACTAAATTGTTATTTCAGTACGTTACTACAATGGAGATTAGTAATTGTTATGTTTGTATGAAGTTACCTTCATCAGTGTCAGAGGGGGTGACGTATCACCATATATCTTTAACATATGGTCTGTCATGTAGTATTTTATCAAGTTTATTTTATGCAACAGGGAGACTTCAGTATTTTTATTCAAATCTAGATGTAGTATTTTCAGAATTGCCTATTAGAAAGAATATGAATCCAGTAGCTAGTAGTAGGAATGCACAGTTTTGGGTGAATTCTTTTTAACAATGGGTTCAATAGATATAGCTCAGGTACACAAAAATAACTTGACTTGTACATTACGCGAAGAAGAAAAAGAGTTTTTGAATTTAGTAGAAGAAAGGAGACAGGAGTTGATAAAGAAAGCTGCTGAACAGAAGTCCTATGTACCTCCATGGGCTGAGAAAGAGGGAATTTATGCAAAAGGCAAGGCTCATGCTGCGATGTCCCTGGATTTTGTGAAAAGGGGAAAATTGTGCCTCCATAGATTAAAGACAGATTACAATAATAACTACATTGGTTCCAGTGAGTGTGAACACACCTTCCTAATTTTAGGAGGGTGGGGACTAAAAGGGGGAACTGATCCTGTATTTCCGGGAGTTTATTATGTCTGCGGGAACAATGCCTATTATAGGTTACCTGCAAGATGGTACGGAAGCTGTTATTTTGGAACAGTTTTCCCGAAAATATACCATGTGGACAGAATCAATGGAATCAATGGAAAATCTAATGAACTAACACGTAGAAGAAGAGCTAGTTTTTCTGAAATAGTAGGCGATATATTTAGTGCATTGATACCCTCAGTTGGAGTCATTCTAAATTCGCAGAAAATTTGTAAATTATCAACCATAGTTGATCGTCTTTCTACAGACACTGCAGGAGGATTCTTAATGATTAACACAGAAATGGTTGCAATTAGGTCTATGGTTTTACAAAACCGTCTTGCTCTTGATATTCTATTAGCAAAAGAGGGCGTAGTCTGTGGTATGTTGAAAATTCAACATTGCTGCACTTATATTCCGGACAAGAGCAAAGAAATTAAAGGGTATATTGGAAAGATTACAAGAATGCATAATGACTTGACCCAACTGGAGGTTGACAGTGTATGGGGAAAACTAACAAAGAGTATAACATCAATAGGGAATTGGTTTACTGATTTTGGGAAAAGGTTTCTAGGTCAAATACTATTACCATTAGTTGTGATAATGACAATAGTAATGATATTAATGATTACATATAAATGTTGTAGGAACAGAGGGAAAGGAAGAATACATTTAGAAAGAGAGGGAAAAGGAAAGAAACAAAAAAGAGAATATGAGGAGATACAACTAGAAGAAATGAAAGGAAAAATATATAAAAAGATGAAAGATTTAGAAGGAAAAGAAGTAACAAATGGAAAAATGAGAAAAGAAATAGAAAATTGAGATGTGCTAAAGTTGGCATCTGGGATTGGATGGGTAATTTTGTGATGGCTTAAAATGCCATCAGAGAGGGGATTGATGGAGCAAGGACTCGTAAAGAAAGAGACTTGCTCGAAAGTGATCCTCTCGTTTAACTTGCTAACGAATTACTAACCGTGTCTTGTAAATAATAACACGCACCACAGAAACACGCGGGTTAGCGAAGCTTGCTTATGTGTGTACTAATGAAAATAACAATGAAAACGGACTAATACAGCTTTAAACGGGGAAATCTTTACCGCGCATGCGTCAATTGCATCTACGCAATATGACGAGGTAATGCTTGGAGGGAAATTCTAGCGCATGTGCAGAAGGCCTTAAAATGGAGTCTTGAAGACTCACGTGCATGGCATCTGCTTAGCCGAAATGAAAACCAGCTATTTTACTAATGCTAATGCGGGGAAAGTATTGATAAGTAAAGAGGGTTAGAGTAGAGATGGGTGGTATACAGTGAGACCGTTTATTTGTGAAAGTAACATTTGTCTTTTTGACTTTATTATTAGTGCACATTTGGGCCTCTCGAGAATGACCAAAGTAAGCTGAGTCACATGATTTGTGCGCAGGCCCACAAGAAAGTTAACCCGGAAGGATGACCGAGTTTTTGACAGCCGTCCAAGGACGAGAATGATGTGCCCTGAGAACGGAGGGTGAAGAGTTCAGCCAAGAAGACTCTTATTCATGATTTTGAAATAAATGTTACTAATAAAGTTTGGATATGTATGGGAACGAAAGAAATGAATAAAGTTTAAGGGGATGGGTTTTGCAAACAATGGAATGATAGAATAAAAGTAATATGTAAGCATGGTGTGATGATCATCCCCTTTGCCTGACCAATTAGATTTCGTATTTTACGATATTGAAACTTTAGTGGGTGGTACATGATGAACGAAAGGTATAATTGAGGTAGCTTTTAGTTAGTTAGGTAGCAGAGCTCGGGATGCTGTCTGGGAGTTCGTGTTGCTGAGATGCTGCTGCAGGGAGGGATGCTGTGAGATGCTGATGAAGAAACCGAATGCAGAACCTTCTATCCTAATTTAATTGGGTTAGATAGGAAGATCGCAGAAGAAACTCGAGGAGGAAGAGAGTGTCAGAGAGGGGTGCGACGCAGTCGTCGGTATTTAGAGAGGTCAAGTATCCTGTCCTGATTCCTGTCCTGAAGTCTTTGTCTCCTGATCTATCTCGGGGGACCCTCACCAGCCCTTTGGCCAGGGGGTTGGTCTTCACACCATCCTTGGTAATTATTATTTCTTGTCTGTTTGTAGATGTTCTTTTCTCTCTATCCTCTCTTTTCTGAGCATAGTTATTGCATGAGTCTGAAGTATTTTTGTTTAATGATTATTTCGATTGAATTTACACTCTTATGAATGAGGGTGTTTGTGCTGAAATTTTGAGATGGTTCACATTCATTTAATTTAGATAAAGATTTTAAAACTTCCCGAGTCTGTGGTTATTTACTTTAATTAAAGAACAGTTAAGAATTATGTTCATTATCACCATCAATTAGTTCAACTAATGGTCCATCGACCAGAGGAAAGAACTTTTTGATCAGTGAAAGGCTAGTTAGGAATGTTAAATAACTAATTTTGAGAAATATGAAATTATAAACTAAATACGCCAGCGGTCTACTTGATTCAGAGTGTGTTGTGTTTTATGGGCCCAGGTGAGTATATGGTAGCGGAGTATCTGTTGTTAGTATACCGCTGGATCAACATAATGGAACGAATTATATGTGAATCTTACGCTACTATCCTTTATTGACTGCCAGGCTTGTAGGGTAATGGTTGAGGCCCGCTTTATTTACTAAGTACTGGTATGTACCTTGCAATGCACAAATGTTGATATGCCATAGTACTGTGGCTATGTGGAAGCTTATGGATGACGCTTCTCACAATTTACTTTACCATACTGCTGGTTGTCTTTATATACTGTACTGTTTGTCCGATGTCTGTACATTTTGTTGCTGAAATTAAATAAAAAGATTTTGAGCAAAAATAACAGCTGTTATTATTACCCTCATTCGTGGTGCTCTATTTTTTTTAGAAGTAAGAAAAACTCTTGGAGTTGGCCCTGCACACATGTCAATCTTCATGTCACTCTCAGAAATGAGCACTTACCTCAGGAATGAAGTAAAATTTCATTTAATGTCTGGCGGAGGGAGTGATCCACCATAAATTGGTTGTTTACCTACCACACTAAGCACACAGTTCCCACACCTCATTTACTAGTGTGGAAATTGTCCTGCGACCCTTTAGAAATACACAGACTCAGGTTAGTGCGCAGACGCTTCTTTATTCTTCTTTCCCCGACTCGGCAGCTAGCGTGTTGACCAGTTCAACGCCTTGCATGTGAGTGTCTTGTGTGTGTGCTTCCTACTGCTCCTTGCCGCTGTCCGAAAGTGGTGTCCAGTCATCCAGTGCATGGCAGGTCCTAGTGCCCTGCCACTTCTTTACCACTTAGACATCCACCCCCTTTCTGGCAAACGAAAATACCTTCCTGGGGAAGAAGAGGGAGAGAGAGATAGAGAGAAATGGAGAGGGAAAATGAAAGGACACAAAGAATAAGAAGGGAAAAAGAGAGAAAAACAGAGCGAGAGATGGGACACAGGTAAGACTCAGTCTTTCTGGTCTTGGGTCACTTTTCTTTGATCAGTCTCTTGGGCTTATGAATCGTTCACAATGGGCACAAGCTGTCTTTTTTCGGGGGCAGGCAGCCGCGTGACCCTGGCTCTGTATCTTTATCATGGAGGGGTCCCGCGCCATTGGGTTGAGCTGTTTTGTCACCTCCCTGTGAGATGTCACATCTGACTGGCACCTGTGTGTGCCTGCTCTCATCGCCCTCATTGTCTGCTGGTAGCAGGAACTCCCTGAAGTGGGAGCTGTTCCTGGTGATGGAGTAGGGCTCTGCTGATGCCGTGATCATTGCCCTTTTAATGCTCCTGATGGTTAGCGGTTTGCATGAGAATGGAGTGTCAGACTTCTGTGTTTGTCGCTGGCATACCAGTAGGAGGTCTCCAGGACTGCGCTTGCATTCAGTCACTTGTTGTCTAGTGTCTGCTTGTTTTTTCATCTTCACCTTGGCTTCCTGGTCACAAGCGACTAAGACGTGCCCTGGTAGGGCCGTGTTCTCCAGTTGTGGCAGTCATGTCCTGCTCTTTCTTCCTAGTACGAGTTCCGCCGGGCATCGCCCAGTGGAGCTGTGTGGGGTGTTGCGATAATCCCGCAGGACTTGACATAGGGCTTGGCCAACTGAGATTTGAGGGAGCTTGGCTGTTTGCACTGCTTTCTTTATACTGCTTATGAATTGCTCAGCCATGCCATTTGCTTGCAGCCACATCTGCGTTATCTTCAGATGGTATATGCCTAGGTAGTTCATGAATCTATCAAATTCCTCCACTGAGAAAGGAAGTCCATTCTCAATTTTGAGCGTTAGTGGGACGCCCATGCTGAGAAGATTTTGTCTAGGATGGGTAGGATGGCCGCTGCCGACATGGACGCCACCAGGCGCACCAGAGGGAAACGAGAGTATTCATCAATGATGACCAGTAGGTAACCCCAATGTCTAGTGGCATATAAAAGCCCATGGCTAGTGTCACCCAAACGGCATCCAGGAGGTCAGACATTCGTAGTTGCTCTGACTTGGGGACCTCTCCGTGGCCTGGACAAGATGGCACGTCAGGATCACTTCTTCCAACAGGCGGTCTAGACCCGGGAACCATACTATATCTGTCAACATTTTCTTGGTTGCAACCAACCCCCTGTGACTCTTGTGCGCAATATTAATTGTATGTCGGCAAAGGGTCTATGGGATGACTATCCTGGTGCCTCGAAGGAGTATTCCATCCTATGTTTCAGGCAATTCTTCCTGCAAGTGTTTGAACGCGAGGATCTCCTCTTTTTTGATCTTGTCATTGAACTGGCTGTTGTTGTTTGCATGCCTCCACTGTTGCTGCTTCATGATGCTCTTCATTGCTTCCAGGGCGATGTTGGTCTCAGATTTCTGTGTGAGTTCCTCTATCGTGAGCTGAACTAGAGTGTTTTGCCTGAGCCCAAAGTTGATGTTTTCCTCTGCCATGGAGGCTGAGGGTTGGGTACTTGGCAGAGGGTGTCTTGAAACGTAGTCAGCAGGGTTGTGTTCTTTCCCTGGCTTGTATATTATCTTTAAATCATAGTCCATCAGCCTTATTCACCACCTCTTGATGCGTGGTGAATTTTGGCATTCAAGTTGCTGTAGGTCGTGACCAGCGCTTGGTGGTCGGTTATGAATGTGAATGGCTTTCCAAACAAGAACATGTGATGTTTTTCACAAGCCCACACAACTACCAGGCTTTCTTTTTCGGGCTGCGAGTATGCCTTTTCTACTTCAGTCAGGCTCCTGCTCGCATATATGCCAATTCCCCTCGGGGAGTCAGGCCCGGCTTGTGTTGAGCCAGGATATCCCCTAGTCCCACGGGGCTGGTGTCTACCATGAGTACAGTGCATAGTGACACGTCGAAGTAGGCAAAGTGGTCCACCAAGGCAGCCACCTTCCTGATGTCTGCAAATGCCTTCTCACACTCTGGGGTCCATTTGAATAGCTGTCCTTGTTTGGTGAGTTCTCGGAGTGGAGTGCTTACTGTTGCAAAGTCTTTGATGTAGTGGGAGCAGTAGCTTGCTAACTTCAGGAATGACCATATGTCTGCTACATCAGCTGGGGCTCGGAGATTTGTAAGTGTCTTGACCTTGCTCAGGTCCAGCTGCATTCCGTATTGGGAGAAGATGTGCCGAAAGAAGATGAGTTCCGTCTTTCAAGTTCGCACTTGTCCTCATTTAGCATCAAATAAAGCTTCTTCCAAACAGCTGCACACTTCTCTTAGAGCTTTGTTGTGGTCTTCTTTGTGCATCCGAACACCAAGATGCCATTGCAGTAGTTCAGACAGTTTTTTACGGCCCTTTTCACTCTCCTCACTATTTACTGAAAGACTGCAGCCTGGACGACATCCCAAAGCGTAGCCGTTTGTAGCGGGACAATCCAAGGTGTGTGTAGAATGTTGTGATGTATCGTGACTGGGGGTCGAGTTCTAGTTTATTGTATCTTTTGAAGAGATCTAGATTGGAAAATATGTAGGCTCCATTTAGACAGGTGATCATGTCATTCGGGTGGGGACCGAGGTGTCTTTCTCTTTCTATGGCTGTGTTTGGTAGACGCATGTCCACAAAGATGTGTATTTTGTGCGTATTCTTCTTTGGTACAGCGATGATGGGCAACACCCACGGAGTCAGACCATCAGCCAGCTCAATGATGTCTTGTTCAAATAGGCTCTTGAGTTTGTCCTCCACCTGGGGTTGAAGGTGCACTGGGAATCAGTGCTGGTTTTGTGCCACAGGTTTGATTGCTTCATAGATGTGAAGGGTTACCTGCTTGTCTCTTAGCTTTCCCAACCCATGAAAAGTGCTGGGTGTTCCTTTAAGATGCTGTGATATGTTGACACATTGTACGTCATTGCTATGAGTCCCAGGAGGTGTGCCGTGACATTGCTCAGGAAGCACAGCGCTGGGCGGTATCCTCGTAGAACGTGTATCTTATCTTGCAGTGATACTGCATTGTACGTGAGCGTCTCTGAGAACTTTCCCAGGTTTGTCACTGGGTGCCCTGCACCCCATTGGAAGACATCCACGCTGGATAGTGGCAGGTGGGGTTTTGGCTCCATTTTGCTGTATTTTGCCGTGCACATGATGTTGCATGTGGCTCCACTCTCCAGTACAAACGGAGCTGTGTGCCATCCCACAGAGAGATCTTTTGTATCTCTTTTCTTTCCAGTTGTTGTATGTGTTCCAACTGCTTTTCTGGTGCTGCCACTTCTGTCATGAGGTATAGACGCTTGCCGGTGCTGAGGCGGAATGTAAGCCTACTGAGGGGCTGCGATTGCACGCATTCATGTGCCTTGGGTGGTGACTTGAGTATGTCCTCGTCTTGTCTGGTCGTCCCCTTTCTGGCTTCCAGGGACCCTCTCTGCAGATGCTTGTTAAGTGATTGTCCGTGTTGCTCTTTCAACACCATTGTCCGATAGCCGGGCAGGTGCCAATATGTGGATACATCAGTCCACATCGATAGCATGCACTTTCAGTCTTAGTGGTTGCAGGAGCTTGTCCATCAGGTCTGTTGCTTCATCCTGTCATTCGATGGACTTTTTTGAGCGTTTGTGCTCGGCCACCTTCCATATTTATGGCGTGCAAAATGGCTCTTGCGTCTGTCCTTGCCATGGCTAGTATTTTGTCCAGTGTGTATGTTTCCTTCAGCATTTTGGTTCAGAACCCTTTGGAGTAGTACCCTTCAATGATGGGCAGTCTTATTTCCTCTTCGCTGTTGAACTTGTCAAATTTGCAGTAGGTTACAAGCTTGTGCAGTCTTGTTGTGAAATTGTCTAGTGATTCATCTGCTCACTGGCATGCCGTGCTGAATGTGTACTGTTCATAATCGACTTTGCGCTGTAGATCAAAACTGTCTGTGAGGCATTTGAGTAGGGCTTTGTATGTGATGATGGATCAGGGCGGGTACGTTACGAGTAGGTCTTCTACGTCATTGCCGATCAAGTTGGGATACAGGTCTTTAGCCTGTTTGTCCAAGTGACTTTTGTAGGTGGTTCGTAAGTAGTCCTCAAAACGTCAAATCCATTTTTCCCACTTCGCACCTTTGATTTGGGAGTCTGAGAGGTCGAAGAGTAGAGGGCATCAAAAAATGGCACTGGGAATGCCTTTTTCGGCCATAGTGAGAGTCGCATCGCCGTACTTGGGTTCTAGCCACTTTCTTCTGGCCAGTGATGTTTATTCCTTGCTTTTGAGCTGCTTCAGCGGCTCTTTCTCTTTTTTCTTTGGTGTTGTGGCCCTTTATTGTGTTTTGCCTGACATCAAAATGGCTGCTCCCATTGGATTCTATGGGCAGTCAGTCTTGCCTGACTTAGAAATGGCCGCTTGTATGTATCTCAATGGACTATTCAGCTTTGCTTGATTTTTAGGTGGCTGTCCCATTAACTTGTATGGGGAGGTGGCCTGGCTTTAAGATGGCCCCGAAACCTCGCAGGATCTCACAAGATCTTGCATTTGCAAAGCCTTCAAGGGCGCTCTTTGTCTCTTTAGGCGGTCATGCTTTCTTTTGGGCAGCTTCTGGGGCACACTCTAGGCCTTCGCTTGTAGACTTTGGCAGTAGTGCAACGTCGCTTTAAAAGAGCCTCCGCTTGTTTGTTTATTTTTTTTATGTGTTCGTCCGGGGTCGCAAGGGCCTGAAATGAGTTTGCGCTTGTTGGATTGCGCTGTGTGCACTAGCCTCAAAATGTATCCCACCTTCGTTCGCCAGTTGTCATGTCCTCAGTGGTGGGTCCATGGCACTGAAGAAATACATGGACGCAGGTTAGGGTGCAGATGCTTCTTTATTCTTCTTTCCCGGACTTTGCAGCTAGCACGCTGACCAGTCTGGTGCCTTTGTATGTGAGTGTCCCGTGTGTGTGTGTTTCCTGCTGCCCAGAAGTAGTGTCCAATCATCAAGTGTGTGGCAGGTCCTAGTGCCCTGCCACTTCTCCACTACTGCAACATCACAGGGTTTCCACCTACAGAATCCTAACTGGCTCCTGTAGAAACCTTTCACCTTGCAGCCTGTTCGCTGCTAGGTGATCTTGGTAGTGAAAGGGCCGGGCCCATAAGTTCTGGACCTACTTTAGAATCACAATCCAATGGTTCTTTATAGCAGAATGTAAGCGTAGAGGGGAGAATGCCAACCACTTCAACTGGAATTTCTCTGGACACATAGTAACCACAGACAACTACCTAAGGTTAGTTATTATTTACAAAGCCAAAAATAAACTGGACATAAAGACACCTCAAAACAAGAGTGTAAAAATACATCTGAATCAGTATAAAGCCAAATCTGCGAATAAAGTTGAGGCGGTGTAGCATAAACAAAACAATTAACTCAAGAGATAGGATGCAGGGGATCAGAAAGCATGAGTCCAAATGTCCCTGCATCGAGGGTTGATGGAAATATAGCATCAATCTATCCCCACACTAGCGCTAAGATGACCTCCCTACTTAAGCATTCTCTGGGACAAAAGATAAAAGGTGCCAGTCTGTGGAGTCTCCCAAACAAGTCTCTCCACAACAATGGGCCATGTAGCGTGAAGCTACCAAGACAGAGCTCGTTCTAAGGCAGAGAAGAAGAAGTGGGCACTTTCCCTACTCTCACACCACATTATTACAGGTATCCTTCCCAAGAGTCCTTGCTGGCCACCCCATCTGCTCTAGATATCATCCTAAAGGTAATTTTCCATGAGACCGTGATGTTCTTCTTCTCACCATTTCTGTCCTTGGTTCACACGCCTTCGCCTGTGCGAAGGACAATGGACTTCTCTTATCGATTCAGGCCAAACGATGTAACTTTTTCCTTCCTTGCCTGACTAGTAAAAAAAGACATTATTCTAGCTAACAAGGGCGCTTCTTCCACCTGCAACACAAAACGTGAGAAAGAACAAAATCCACAGCACACATGAAATTCAAACTGTTAATTCTAAAGCGAGAGCTTCCAGGGAAATTGCATTTCAGGCCTACAAAATTCAGATAACATAAGAAAAATGGCATATGAGCTTAATGAAATTGCATAAGAAATAAGGCACACTCAATTACTACATTACCTAAGTATCAAATGTCACTCTTAATAAACACATTTAATAAATGAATGATTGTCAGTTGCACAACATAAGTTCTTCTCATTAATGTTTTCTGCTAGTTACATTCACTTTCTATGTTAATTCTCCATGTTACTACTCAATGGCCTATACACATCACGTTTCGCGTTATTACATTTCAAGTTCCTAACACTACAAAGGTTTATATGCGGGTGCGCTCTACATGTGTGATTAAAATGCACCCCTACAATTAAAACACGGTTTCTGCTACATCAGTCTGATGACCTGTGAAATCACCAAACTCTTTAATTCCCTGTAGAGTAGATCGATCTAAACAGAAGTCGTAGCTAGTTTCCTATGTCTGAACTCATCCAACCGCTTCAGATTCTCATAGTGACTGTCCTGCAGTCTTTCCACCCTTCTTTCTCTCTCCGTAAAGGAATCTTCCATTTTTCTGATGTGCCATTTGTATGCTCTTATCATACCTAGTAAGATGATAACATGGATCACAACAATTATTACTGGCCTCAAGATATATCCAAGAATTCCCTTTCCTAGGTTAGCAAACCAATTTCCAACTGTTCCAAATCCTTTTCCAACCTTATCCCAAACTCCCTCTGTTGCCAAGTCATGTTTCTCATGGTGTATCTCAGTGATTTTACTTATATATCCCTTCCGATCTTTACTTTTATCAGGAATGTAAGTGCAACACTGTTTGACCTTACGCATCCAACAGACTCTGCCCTCTTTTGCCAAAAACACATCTACAGCAAGGCGGTTCTGCATCACCATCAACCTTATCAAAATCATCTCTCCATCTACAAGCAACAATGATTTGGCTGTGTTAACTGACAACTTAACCACAATGTTAGACAACCTTCTAATCTTTATGTCATTCAATACCACATCCAAGCTGGGTATCACCGCTCCAAATATGTTTCCCACAATTTCACCAGCACTCAGTCCACGTTTCTCTTATGGTTCGACTTTCCCTCCAAACTCTCCAAATCTTCTACATGATATATCTTTGGAAACACAACTGCCACATAACAAGTGCCATACCAATTGTTCGGAATCCAAACGTATGCGTTCTTCCCACACACAAAATATACTCCTGGCACCACTTGCCCTGCTTCTTGTAGGAACTTCTTCGAAGAAGCATCAGTTAGGAAGATGTGATCACACACACTCTGTCCCACAAAGATAGTATCATAATGGGTCTGTACCAGTCAAATGCTAAGCTTGCCTTGTTGCTCCCAATCTAGAGCTGTAGGACTATAGCATCCCTTAGCCTTGTGAGCTAACTTCTCCTTGGTACACTCAACGTTTCCTTCCCTATTATTAAGCTTAACGGTTAGGCCTCTATGCCTATCCTATACTTGATCTACTAATTTATTTTCTAATGTCTGTTAATGTGCAGGTTAAGTTGTGTCTATTCGCATAAGCAGTGTCTAATGTTACTGTGGGTACAAAATACTTTCCCATTCTCTCTTTTTGCTTGTAATAATCATATTTGTTCAGATGTTTGTAGACTAGAACTTCTGAGCGTACCAAATCATAATTAGAGAAATAGTACCCGTAATGACCCTTTCCTGAGCCAGGTTTGCCGTTTGACAGGTGGAGTGAAACCACAGCCCCCAGCCTTCACTGCGGCTTGCTACGCCGCCACCGCCAATGTCGCCGCATCCAGCCTGCGCGCCAGGAAGCGCTTAAATCCAGCTTGGGGCTCCCGCAGCGCGAGAGCCCGGTTTGCCGTTTTGACAGGGGGAGTGAAACCACAGCCCCCAGCCTTCACTGCGCCTTGCTACACTGCTGCCGCCGACGTCACCACATCCGGCCTGCGCGCCAGGAGGCGCTTAAATCCAGCTCGGGGCTCCCACAGCGCGGGATGTGCGCCGGCCCGCCCGGGCCTTGCCCGGTCGAAGCCCGGGCCAAGGGCAGGCCCGTCCATGCCCATCGGAGCCCGGAGGAGGCCGGGCTGGGCCCCCCCTCTAAGCCGAGCTGCTTGCAGTCAGGCGCAATCCTGAGATGAAGATCTTGAAGGACTAGATATACTCCTGGGTCGGCAGACACCATCATAATAGGGGGAGATAGTAAACACACTAGACTGCTTCCTGGCTAGAGCTGCGAATGTTCTATCCAAAGAAATTGAGGTTACGGAGTGACGTCTTTCCCTGGAAGAAGGAAGGAGAAATGGCCCCCTGTTTCAATCCCTTTTACCCGCACAGCCGACAGTACTTGAGGGCGTTGAGTCATGTGTTACCCTCAATCCCTGTGTGTCTGTGCCCGCAACGCCCAACATACTGCCCCATTCGGTCTCTCCTGCATCTAATGACTCTGTAGTTGAACCGGTTGTCAAAAGAAAGAAGTCTAGAGGGAGACCGAAACCAAAGTCTCTGAGGGCATCAAGAGCGAACAAAACTGTTCAAGAACCCACGGTTGCAGTACCATCACACATGGGAAAAGGCTCCGTGGAGGGACTTAGCGGGGATATCTTTGCAAAATTGGAGAAAGCAGTCTTTAGTCTATTTGAGCCACTGAATAGTAGATTGGGGAGGATTGAAGAGAAATTAGATTTTCTTATCAAAGGGGGCTTTACTGGTAGTGATTCCCTGAGGGTGGACCAGCCTCCGGTATCAGGACAAATTCCAGGGTCATTGGTGACTGTGGATAGGGGGGATAAAAAGGAGTTAAATAAAAGAAATCACTCCAACCTTTTACGCGCCCTGATGCCATCAAACACTTTTCACATTACTCCCTCCCTACCATCTACTATGACGCAGGTACACGCAAATAGTAGCAGCCAGGGTAACCAGGGCAACACTAGTACTACCGCACATGGAGTACAGGGAGTACAGGGTGCTCAGAGAACACAGGGAACACATGGTAACCCACAAATAATAACACCAAGAGAGAGACAGGTGGCAGAGACTACCCTGAGTTCAGAGCCCATGCTAGCTGGTATTAAAGAGCCTCACATTTTAGATCTCCCCCCAGCAGCTCTACCGTACGTCCTGGTCCTGGTTAACGTACCCTCACTGACCAGGGGTCAGAGGGAGTCCACGGAACAGTTAATGGCAAAAGTCCTGTGCTGGTTCTGTACCCATGCCAAAGGTTTTGGCCCATGGGGCATTAGATTGGATACGCATATCATTATGGCAAGGAGGGTAGGATGGGTGGGTCCTTCGGCTAAAGCAACAAATGGTGATTGTGTGGTTGTCAATTTTAAAAATCAGTTTGTGGTAAGAGACCTGCTGAGGGTTTGCATAAATGCCCCCTTGTTTAACTCACATATTGGTGTCTTTCCATTAGCAAAGTTCTATAGATCTTCTCCACGATTGCACCAGCAACCACATAATCTGAGAGCCCCGATTCAATCACTATGCCCACCCATCCCTGTGTTACACGATCTTGCAAGCCACCATAAGGAGGAGGTAACGTTCGAGTCATTGAATTGTTATGGCCCCTTGGTTGATTTAGAGTTCTGCGATTGACTACTCAAGGGGGGCAAAATTGGTTCTATAAGTAGTACTAAGGAGAAAGCAACAACCCAGAATCAACTAGCGCCTATGACCCAGACACAATTGCCTAAGGGGGGTGGTATTGGTAGTGTAATCTGTGTTTATGAACAGTTAAGCAACTTTGGTGCATTGCCCCTGTGGGTGGGACGGGCCAACAAAAGCGAGTGGTGCAAATAGCCACATGGAATTGTGCGGGCATTGCTACTAAGTAGGCTACACCGGAGTGGGCATTGACATGGCAGGGTAGAGACATTATATGTCTCCAGGAGACATGGGCAACGCATCCAATATCCATTAATGGCTATCGTTCTTATCAAACCACTGCTGTTCCTTCCATATCTGGTAGATCTTAAGGGGGTTTGCTCACCTTAATCTCTAACACCCTAAACATTAAGATAATAAAATTTGAACATTCTACCCCCATTTTAATTTTTTAGCTTTTAAAGGAGAAAGTGCGCAAATATGGATATTGATAAATTATTATAATAATAATTTTGGCGGGACTATGGCATCATAGACTATGTAAATTCATTGGAGAGAGCTTTGTCAAATTTCATAAGGGTATTGCCATCTAAGGAACTTAATATTCTTTGGGTGGGGGGGACTTTAATGCCCAACCTTGCTTTCACTCATTGGAACCGGTCTGCGGGGTAGAAGACACGGAGGGGGACCCATTGGTGCATTTTACGCACAATGAACATGGGAATACCCTAAACAGGCTGTTAACTTCCCGGAACTTAGAAGTCTGTAAGAAAATAGACTCAGTGACAGGCAGACCGGAAAATACTTTTTTTCGTGGTGAATAAGATTCGACAATCGACTTTATAGTTGCCTCCGCCCATTAAAATGGAAACATTCTCCACAAAGATACTACATTTTCCAAATTAATCCACCACGCAATACTGTTCTTTGAACTATCTGGAGTCAGAGTTTATCTCCGGCAGACAGAAAAGGTACCAAAACCAATTCTAGCAAGACACAATGGGTATCAGTTGAAATGGGACCACATAGATAAGAAGAGAACTATCCAGCAGGTCGTAGCCAATAAGTTGGATCTGGTTATGAACTGTTTAGATCCTAATGCGGTACCAGATACCCTGATCCCAAACTTCCTAGAATTACTTAAGGAAATTAAACTGTCCCTGAATCGGCCTAATTCCACCAAGGAGAGGCAGGAAATTTGCTGGACTGACGAGGCTTGCACCCGGGCTTTAAAAGATCTTCATAGGGCCCTCAAAGCATCCCCCAGAGACCAGTACCTGATTAAGGACTTAAGTAAGAAATATAAGAAAACTAGGAAGAATAGGGAGGCAGAGATGATTGAGGTGGCCTGGGAAGATCTGGCGAAGGCAGTATCTTGCAATAACAGCAGGGAATTCTGGAAAGTTGTAAATGCCCCTTAATTTAGGAATAATACGTAGAAAACTTTGGATAACCACATAGATGAAGAGACCTGGGTGGTGCATTTTGAAGCCATCTTTGGGAGTAAGATTGTTTGTAGGGATGACTCATTTGACCATATGGAACTTTCGAGGAACTCTCTACTTTTGACTTTGGATGAGGTGAGAATTGCACTGGCCAAATGTAGTCGTGCTAAAGCTTCGGACCCAGACAGTGTCCCTATTGACTTTTTTCAGGAACTCCAAGAGCTGTGGGCCCCGTTGTTTAATATTATATTTAATGAAATTTCTAAGAAGGGACCACCGCCATCATGGAGAACAAGTATCATTGTCCCCATACATAAAAAGGGTGACAAATCTAACCCTCAAAATAATCGCCCAATCTCCCTTCTGGACTGTACTGGTAAATTGTTGGGCCGTGTCCTACTGAACAGGCTAGAGGACTGGGCGAGGGAAAAAAATATCTTGATGCCAACCCAGTATGGCTTTCAGAAGGGCAGAGGCACTATTGATCAATGTCTGAACCTAAGCCTGACCATCTCCAAGTATACTGTAGCTAAGGGAGGTCACATCTACATGGCTTTTATGGACTTAACAGCAGCTTTCAACTGCGTAAGCCATGTGAAGTTATGGTCAATAATGTTGGAGACGGGCAGTGATCCGCAGTTGATCAATTTAATTAGCGAAATGTATTCACAGGCAACGGCATGTGTTCGTTATGGAAGGGATGGAGATTGTACGAGACCCTTTAAAATCTTGAGAGAAGCTAGACAAGGCTGTGTCCTCACTCCATTTCTGCTTTCGTCATACACGAATGGAGTGGAAGCCGCCTTAACAGGATCCACGGCAGACACTCCATCTTTCCCCCCAGCACCACTACCAATCCTGGCTTCTGCGGACGATACAGTCCTAATTGCCAGGACGGGAGTGGCGCTCAAACGCCTAATAAATGCCTATGTGGGTTATATGTCATCCCTGGACCTAAAGGTAAATGAGTCCAAATCTTTTGCCATGGTGTCAGGAGCACTCCCTCCCAATAGGATTCCATATTTTTCTATTGGGACTAGGAAACTGGCAGTAGTGTGGACTTCCTCCTATTTGGGAGTTTTATTTGATAGTAAACACACTTGGTCGCACATGGTGGGTTGTAGGGCACTAATAATGGCAAGAACTTTGGTTGCAATTTCTAGAAACTTGGAACCAAGCCTATTGTGATGATAAAAAAGATTTATAACGCAAAAATGATTTCGGCCACAACATATGGGGCAGGGCTGTGGGGAATGGTACCAATAGATTCCCTCCAGAAGATAGAGGACAGCTTTTTGAAGAGGATCGTCTCTCTCCCTGTCTCGTTTTCCAATTATGTCTGTCACCTGGAACTGGGTTTACCCTATATAACGGACATAGTGAGACTTGCCCTGATAATGCTGTGGCATTCAATCTGGAAAAGAATTACAGTGGATCTTAACCAGGCCATAATACAAAATTGTTTGTCATTAGACAAGGCGCATAAAATTGCTTGGTTACAACATGTCAAATCCACGTTGGAGTCGCTAGGAGTACCTGAACTGTATATAAACACGAGTTCTTGCACCAATTTCCCTAAAAAGAAAATTAAGGCATTATTTCTAGCTAAGGCAGCTAATGCGAGGGAAGAAATCCATCGTGCAAAAACAGTTGTGAAATTTTACTATCAGATCCCCCCCTTAACGGAAGTTGAATATTCGTATTTGGAGGGTGTAAGAAACTTAAAGCACAGGTTTGTCCTTTTAAGATTTCGCACTAATTTAACCCCTCTGATGCTGGGTTTTCCAGCAAAAAAGTACTCCCTAAGTGAGCTGACACCATGCCCATGAGACAAATTATCAGTGCAATGTGATCTTCCCCTTTTTTTTCTGTTACTTTTATAAAAAACAGAGATTTAGATATCTTTTACCACTTTTAAGGCGGTACAATTTTAACCAATGTCGTTTTGCCTTGTTATTCTTGAAGAAGCTCCATGATCCTTATGTTTGCCTCTGCGTAGCATCTTTTTTGTGGGCCTGTTTGCGCAGGAGACGTTTATTATAAGGGAGAAATGTGTAAACCTTAGCCATTTACTCACCCGAGGTTTTAATGGCAATGTGGAAAATATTCATGTGCTTTGGTATTCGCCACAGCAAATTATATGTATGAGCGATGTTATTTTATAATGTAGTCATATCACTTTTAACTAATTTTAATCTATTTTATTAAATGCTAGCTGGGTGGAAAAATATTGTCGCATGACTGATTATTGCATTTATAGTATATAGCATCAAGATTAAATTGTGAATTTCAGTTCAATGTACAAATCGAAGTTCACTGCGAAGGGGTTTTATGGGTCCTTTAAATTGTTATTTTTTACCAATTTTTAAATGAATGATCATTCTCTTTTTATATGTACACTTTTATGATCTATGCTCATTAATTAGATCGAATAAAGTTTATTGGATTGGACCCTTTCCATAAAACATGCTGAGGAGCAAACCACAACTAATACCATACGTCAAGGGCAGTTGATGGTACCTAATACCTTCCTCGACCGAAGCAGGCAATTGCATACACACGTCACACTCTCTCACATCCATAGTATTCACATATTGATACAACAACTTCGCATAAGCTATCAGCATGTAATCACTAAGCCTGTGCGTAAAACTCCGCTCCTCTCGCGGAGTTTGCGGATTTTTGGCAACTCCGCGTAGAAAGCGAAGTTACCAAAAACTCTGGCTCTGCAGCAGAGCAGAGTTTTTTTGAGTTTGCGCGCTCAAGGTGCATTTTCGCGCATGCGGGAGCGACTTACCGGGATGCCTGCGATCGCCTACGAGATTTCCCATCCGTTCACGAGCGCCACAAGATTTGGTAGCCGGTTGCACGGTCCCGCGAGAGTGTGCGATCGCGAACACGTCATTCGGGCGCGCCATTGGACTTCCGGTGGAAGTTCTGTGAAGATCGCAATCCCGAACATGCAGAATTTGCAATCTGGAGAAGAATCTCTCTCGAGCAGCATCAAAACCTTCTCGAAATGATGATTTGGATTAAAAAAACTCCTCAGATTGACATTTGGCTGTATATTTTTGTGCAAGGAGTCCTTTTTCTTTTTGTACTTTTTTTTGAAGAGGAAGGAAGTGCCCCAGTGTCGCCAACTTCCTGTTCCTATCCAGCAGGCCCCTCCCAGTGCTTTGTCCATTTCTTGTTCACTTTTCATTTGTATTTGGAGCTGGAAGGATCCCTCTTTGTGTCTGCTGCATCATATATCATTGGATTTGAGGACTTTTGAATTTGAGATTTCACAAGTAAGTTCGAAAATTGGTGTTGTTTGTTTGATAGGGGCATTGCACCTACATTTTTTTGTACTTTTCATTGTTTTAAAAAAAAAATGTGTTGTGGTGGGTGGCCTGTAGTTTCCGTAGGGGCCTAGTTGTTTCTTAGTAAGTCATTTTTCTTCTTTTATAAAGGGAACATGTTGCAAAGTTTACTACATTTTTTCCAACTTTTGAAATCAATTTGCAATATTTATATAATTCACTAGCCCAGTAGTCTGCCAATAGGCCTTTCAGCCAGTAGGCCCAGAGCTACTCATGGGTGGCATTGGATTGAAATGCAAAATGTTTTTTTGGGGGTATTTCACTTTTTTTATGTGGGTTAAATAAATGCCTTTGTTGAAAGTGTGTGGTTGTAACTTGCAAACCTTTTTTAGCCCTTGGATTTTCGTTTTTGGCATTGTTGCATTAAAGCTGTGTTGTTTAGCATGCCTCCTTTGTCTGGCCAGTATGTGAGTGTGTTTGTAATAGTGGGCCAGCATTTGCCTTGGCTGAGCCTCCCCATGTGGCCAGGGGCCATTTTGTAAAGTCTGTTTCCATATAGGCCTGCTTGAGTTCATTGTTTTCCAGGCTTCCTGCTTGTTGTTGTTGCTTGTTGTGAGTGACCATGTGGCTCGTGGCCATTTTGTGGTGGTGGTAGTTAGTGTGCTTGCTTTTGCCATAGGCCTGCATGTCTTCTTTCCTTTATTCCTCTTGGCTTATTGCTTCTTGTTGTGGTAGCCTGGCCATGAGGCTGGCGGCCACTTTGTGAATGCAGCCAGTGTGCTCTTGCCATAGGCCTGCATTGTCTTCTTCCCTTTCTTGTTGTTGTGGCCTGGCTATGTGGCTGGCGGCCATTTTGTGAAGGCAGCCAGTGTGCTTTTGTCATAGGACTACATTGTCTGTCTTCACTTTCTTGTTGTTGTGGCCTGCCTGGCCATGTGGCTGGTGGCCATTTTGTGAAGGCAGCCAGTGTGCTTGTGCCATAGTCCTGCATTGTCTGTCTTCCCTTTCTTGTTGTTGTGGCCTGGCTATGTGGCAGGCGGACATTTTGTTAAGGCAGCCAGTGTGCTTTTGCCATAGGACTACATTGTCAGTCTTCACTTTCTTGTTGTTGTGGCCTGCCTGGCCATGTGACTGGCGGCCATTTTGTGAAGGCATCCAGTGTGCTTTTGCCATAGGCCTCCATTGTCTGTCTTCCCTTTCTTGTTTTTGTGGCCTGGCCATGTGGCTGGTGGCCATTTTGTGAAGGGGCAGCCAGTGTGCTTCTGCATTAGGCCTGCAAGCCTTCTTTGTGGTGGCCATGCCTTCTTGCTCGTTGTTGTTTTGCATGCAATTTTTACTTCTTTTATCCAACAAAAAATGTAGCACAGTTCACTTCATTTTCTAATACATTTGCAATATTATTGATTTGAATTGATTGATTCACTATGTGGCCTAGTCTGCCAATGGGTTTTCCAACCAATAGGCCCAGAGCTACTCATGGGTGCATGAAACAACTGTTTCTGTGGCGTCTGTTGAATTTAAAACATCATTTAAGGCATGGATGGCATTGGATTGAAATGCAAAACAGTTTTTTTGGGGTTTTTCACTTTTTTTCATGTGTGTTAAATAAATGCCTTTGTTGGATGTGTTTGGTTGTGTAACTTGCGAACCTTTTTTAGGCCTGTGGATTTTCGTTTTTGGCACTGTTGTATTAAAGCTGTGTTGTTTAGCATGCCTCCTTTGTCTGGCCAGTGTGTGAGTGTGTTTGTAATAGTGGGCCAGCATTTGCCTTGGCTGAGCCGCCCCGTGTGGCCAGGGGCCATTTTGTAAAGTCTGTGTCCATATAGGCCTGCTTGAGTTCATTGTTTTCCAGGTCTCCTCCTTGCTGTTGTTGTGAGTGACTGACCATGTGGCTGGTGGCCATTTTGTGGTGGTGGTAGTGCTTTTGCCATAGACCTGCATGTCTTATTTCATTTTTTCCTCTTGGCTTATTGCTTCTTGTTGTGGGTGGCCTGCCTGGCCATGTGGCTGGCGGCCATTTTGTGAAGGCAGCCAGTGTGCTTCTGCATTAGGCCTGCATGTCTTTCCTTTGTTCCTCTTGGCTTATTGCTTCTATCTATTGTCAGCTGCAGCTCCCTGAATCCCACGTGATGCACAATGCCAAACCGGGTCCGTTGCATTTGTATTTTGGTTGTTGTTCTTTTTCTTTCCTATCCTTCCTCAGTATACTGTACACTAGTACACCAACCATGAAAGCCCTTGTTTTTGTCAAAGTCTCACAAATGTCTACACTGTATTGTTATGTTTTTTTAATAACTGAGGTAATAAATTTAATAATATTAATAACACTAACTAAGTTATATATTATATTTGTTTGTTTGTACTAGTAGTCATTGAACCACAACAATGAATGCCACGTTTCACTGATGTTCTTCTTGCTTCTTTGCTTTTAGGTGCACAAAAGAGGAGGAGACGTCATCACCCATTGTACTGTCAGACAGAATTCCTGCTGCGCACAACGTCACATGACGTCTGACCACAGACATCTCTTCAACTTGTGCCACTGTGTGCTGCTGACATCTTCAAGATGGCCCCAAAGAAAGGTACCAGGTCCAGTACCAAGAAAGTTGCCAGTGAGAAGAAGGCACTGCCACTTACCAAGACCGGTATGTCGCCCAAGATCTTTTTTGGGAAAACAAAAACTGCGCCTGCAGCAGCGGTGTCCGGGGAGCAAGCTGGGAGCAGCACCCCAGCATCAGTGGACCCACCCCACCAACCTAGGCCCAAGCCCATGTCTATCGCAGAGGCAGCCTGTCTAATCACGACAACGCCGACGAGCAGTGATGTTGAAATTGACTTATCGTTATCGCAAAGTAGTACCCAATCAATGCAGGGAACTGAGATTATTGGGCAACAACAGCCGCAACCGCCCCCAATAGTAGTTGTTCCTCCCAAAATAGGGGCAGTTCAGGAGATCGAGTTCCCTGCAGAGGAAGAAGAAGAGCAAGCCACTCTTTCAGAAGATCCATTGTCTTCCAGATCCCCAGCAAGGAAAAGGAGGGTTAGTCCATCAACTTCTTCTCCAAGCCCCCTTTCTGATGATCTAGACACCACTTAGATCCGGCTTCCATCTGAGTTGGAGACACGCCACACCCACGAGACAAGGTTAGGGAAAAGGAAGGTTCCAGAAAGCCTTAGAGTTATGGAGGTAGAAGTAGAAGAGGAGGATGATGATGACGAGCCAGTCATCATTGACATTAGCCCCGTCCCAGTGGAGACCGACATTACCCCACCCCAAATTGCTGTGAGGGATGTGGCACGGATACCACCAACATCGATGATACCACCAACACCACCTCCAGCTTCCATATTTCTCCGGCAGCGACCTACATCCACCACAACCACCTCAGTAGAAGTAGGTAATGCAGAGAGTTAAACTTTATGCCCACCTACCAGTTCATCCAGCATTGCAAGTGGCACCAGCAGCGCCAGAAAGTTGACCTCCCCAGTTTGGAACTTCTTTTCGGTTAGCAGGAAGGAGGTGAACATTGCTATATGTTCCATTTGTGGACAAGGTTTTAGTCGGGGTAAGCTTGGTACAAGCTATGGTACCGGAGGCCAAACAACCCATCTGAAAAAACACCACTTGATCCTTTTGGAGGCGCACCTTAGCGGCCAAAAAACTTCACCCATTGTTGTTGGTATGGATGAAGAAGTAGAAGATACGATCACGGTGGAAGGTGAACAAGAGGGAGACATTTTCTCTGGTACACAAAGTAGCCCGGTCCCCAGCAGTGCAGTGGTACCGCCCACACCCTCATCAGCAACATTGCAGTGGCACAAGACTAAGAGTCAGGCTGAGACACCAAGGGGTCCCAGGCAAGAGAGTACCTCAACAAAAAAACGTGCGTTGAGCCTAACAACATCTGGCGTCAAGATCATGTCACCTGCATCAGTGGCACCAGAAAAGAAAAAATACAGGCTACCATTCTCAGCATGTTTAGCCCGAAACCGGTCCCAGGATTCTTGTTTTCGGTCCAGGGAAGACATGGCTTGGCAGTTCGGGCTGGACTGTTCCCATGAGGCACAGGGTCAAGACTGATTTGCACATAGCTGTGTCTGAACTGGGGTGGCAAAGTGAGCTAAAGAATGATGATGGATTCAACCCAGATCTGGGACTGGGGGTGAGTGTTTGAAAAGTTTCAGCACTCCGTCCATCATCTCCTTGTGTTTGCTTTGTTCGCCCTAAGTTGGCAGGGTATGCCCAGACGTGGGTCCCTTGCTCACTTTGCCACTGGATTCAAGCTAGCCTGGCTGATGAGGGCTGTTAGCCCGAAACCGGTTCCAGGATGCTTGTTTTCAGTCCAGGGAAGACATGGCTTGGCAGTTCGGGCTGGACTGGTCCCATGAGGCACAGGGTCAAGACTGATTTGCATATAGCTGTGTCTGAACTGGGGTGGCAAAGTGAGCTAAAGAATGATGATGGATTCAACCCAGATCTGTGACTGGGGGTGAGTGTTTGAAAAGTTTCAGCACTCCGTCCGTCATCTCCTTGTGTTTGCTTTGTTCGCCCTAAGTTGGCAGGGTATGCCCAGACGTGGGTCCCTTGCTCACTTTGCCACTGGATTCAAGCTAGCCTGGCTGATGAGGGCTGTTAGCGTGAAACCGGCCCCAGGATGCTTGTTTTCGGTCCAGGGAAGACATGGCTTGGCAGTTCGGGCTGGACTGTTCCCATGAGGCACAGGGTCAAGACTGATTTGCATATAGCTGTGTCTGAACTGGGGTGGCAAAGTGAGCTAAAGAATGATGATGGATTCAACCCAGATCTGTGACTGGGGGTGAGTGTTTGAAAAGTTTCAGCACTCCGTCCATCATCTCCTTGTGTTTGCTTTGTTCGCCCTAAGTTGGCAGGGTATGCCCAGACGTGGGTCCCTTGCTCACTTTGCCACTGGATTCAAGCTAGCCTGGCTGATGAGGGCTGTTAGCCCGAAACCGGTCCCAGGATGCTTGTTTTCTGTCCAGGGAAGACATGGCTTGGCAGTTCGGGCTGGACTGTTCCCATGAGGCACAGGGTCAAGACTGATTTGCATATAGCTGTGTCTGAACTGGGGTGGCAAAGTGAGCTAAAGAATGATGATGGATTCAACCCAGATCTGTGACTGGGGGTGAGTGTTTGAAAAGTGTCAGCACTCCGTCCATCATCTCCTTGTGTTTGCTTTATCATAAACCTTTCACAGACAACATACATTTGTCATTTAACCACCACCCATGCGTCCTTGCTTGCCTTTGAGTTTGACCCCTCAAACCCTCGGAGTATTCCTTTCACCCATACAGTTTCACCCACCCAGGCAGGCATCCTTTCTGCTTCCTTTCACCTTTCACCCATCCTTCAACCACCCATGCATCCTATCAGCCACCTATATGCATCCTGGGGCCCCTTCCTTCACCCACGCATCCTTCTCTGCCAGTCATATATTACATGTCGTCTGACTCTTTGTCTTCGTCATAAAACCTTTTCTGCTGAGTTGAAGATAGCATAGAATAGGCCACTAGTTACTCAACCCTCGCTAATGCTAATGTTAAGTAAAGGGTGTCTTCTTCAACTGTTCAGTGTTCACAACAACTTAGTCTTAGCGGAAGTACAGTGTACTGAGTGAGTGTACACTGGCACCCTTGCAGCAAGTGTATTCATCATTCTCAATAAGTAAGGAATATGACTTACCACCGCCCGCCACTGCTGCTGGCTCACCCCCTGCATTTGCGGCATCCGCTCCCTCCGGAGTGGCATGGCCTTCGCCCCTGGCCCCGGCACTGGTGGTCGGTACGCCTGGAAAAAACATTTCCCATTTTTTAAATGCCATATACTCCTCCCCTATTTAATATTTTCATTAGCAAGATTGAAAATACTGTCATACACCACACACATCACTATCTACAATTCGGATACTAGAGTAGAGTAGACAGTATGTCCTATCAAAAATAACAAAATATCTGGTTGGGCATTTTGTTGGTGGCAATTTTTGAAAAGCCTCTCAAGAAGAGGACAACCCAAAGGACTGGACTCAGTGGCTAGAGCTATTGGTGCATCTAATTTTTTTAAAAGAAGAAAGAGTGGCCAGCTGGGCGGCCATGAGGTCTATCTTAGTTGGAAAATAATGGTGCCGTTCTCCTCCTCATACTTCCTTCCAGCCATGGTGCACGGTAATTAGTTGTTCAGTCTTCACCATCAACTGCTGCTAATAAAAAAAGTACTAGGGCTGGATTAGAAAAAGTAAAATACACCACTTTGGGGTGTCCAATGTGAGTGACCACCTTTTACTGATTGAGCATGAGACAGTAAAAGAAAGCCTTCTCATCTCAACAAACCTGCGTAAAATACCTTACTTGGGCATGCAATCTGCAGAGCAGATTAGTACTACTAGTACCAGTAGTAGTAAGGAGTCCTTACTACTACTGGTACTAGTAGGAGCCTAGGACCAATGGGTTCTCTGAGTCTTACAGTACCACTACTAGGCAATCTACAACATTTATAAGGGGAGAGGGAAAGCTGAGTGGAAAACCAGAAGAAAGCAAGCTACAGACAGACTAATACAGAGTCAGAGGCAGTTTGATTTGATGTAAATAAAAAACACACTAGAAACAATGTTAGTAAGTAGTACTAGTAGGTAATGGAGCAAAAACAAGAATTTAGAAACAGATAGATCAAAGAGGATTTGGGAAAAATTAAAATTGGGAAATGGAAATAATAGAGCGGTAAAAGTTAGGAAAATATTAATAATATGACAACACCAGGAGGACTTACTGGGGCCAGCAGAGCCATCTGCATCTGCACCTGAGGCCGCTTCCTGCTGCTCCTGGGAGGCCCCTCCGGCTCCCGCACCCGCCTCAGCAGACCCAGTCTTCTTTTTCTTGCCCCTGGATGCTGCTCATGTAAGACAGAATTAACCCCTTCCATGCTTATGACGAGCTGGACTCGTCATGGCACACAGTGGTCGTGTGCTCATGACGAGTCCAGCTCGTCCTCAGACTCCACCCATGGGGGAAGCGCTGGTGCTCCCCCCGTGGGAATGCGATCGTTGTTTTTTGGGGGGGAAGGCAGGGGAAGGGCTTCCCCTGCCTCCCCTCGCCCCCCCATCAATGACGTCAGCGCGCGAGGCGCGCTGACGTCATTGGGGGTTTCCGTTTCTTCCCCAACGCGCTGGAAGCCATTTGCTTCCAGCGCGTCGGGGAAATCAGGTGAGTTTTGGCTCCGGGGAGGGGGGGTTTGAAACAAAAGAGGCATCGAGGGAAAGGAAAGGGTTTTCTTTTCCCCCGATGCCTCTTTTGTGCATTCCTGCTGCACGATCATGCGATCGTGCAGCAGGAATGCCCACTAGACACCAGGGAATACGCCTTTACTTTTCACTTTTGCTCCTTTAACAAGTCTAATTTTTTTCAATGTCCGCGTGGCATTTTATGTGGTGTTGTAGTTAAGTGTTTAATGCTATGAGCCCACCACCCTAGAACACCATATGTGAGAACGTTACATTGTATGTTTTTTGGAAGCAGCATTAAAACATTTTGAAGGGACAAAAAAACCACTTCATTCCTAAATAGACGTCTTTTAGCCATCCTTAGGAGGAGGAATATCTATCTGGTGATCTACACAACTTGTTGCGTTATCCACCCGTTTACATTAAGGTGTTAAGATATATGCGTTTTTGCCCCCTTGGGTAACTTTTTCTGCCAATTTCTGTGGAACATTCTAGGTTATTCTAGGTAAATCCAGCTTTGTTCTAGGTTATGGAGAAAGGACATCTTAGTGCTGGGTTTACAATCCTAGTTTCAATGATAATGTTTTCATTTATGGATGTGACGCAGAGAACACGAACAATGTGATCTGTACTCTGCAAGGAACGTCGACACAAATGTAATACATATGATTATATGCCTGCTGTAAAAAATGCAAGGGAAGACCAGCTAAATAACAAGAATGATATATGACAAATCCCAAATAAGACCTATTCAGTGCATTACAGACAGTGCAACACAATGAGGAGGACACAGTAAGAGCAATCACAGAACAAATAAAAGCAGGATTTAATGCCTTTTTATATAGCGTGGACTTTACCCGAAGGTGTCAGAGCGCTTCACAATAGGACAGTAACATTACATGAGGAGAAGGTTACAAGTGAGCATAATACAAAAGGAAGCGTTACATTACATGAGGAAAAAGTGACAATTGTGCAAATAACAAAACAAACAAGATACAAGAAGAGGTATGCGTTACAAGAGGAAAAAGTGACAGGTGTGCATGATACATGAGGTACAAAATACAAATAGAGGTATAATACTGCAATAAGTGGCAGTCACTCAGAACACACTGGGAAGGCACTTCTATAGGCATGGAGTACAGAATTTCCTATAGTGGAAGAACTTCCTTGAGGGAGTAGAGAGGGCGTGAATTAAACAGGAGACTTAAAATGAAGGGTACACAAACATAAAATCCAACACAGCACGCAAGGGTGAGGAATGTACAGGAAAAAGTACAAATTTACAATGAAGAGCGAACTTCCTAGAGGGGCTGAGAGTGAAAGTATTAGTTCTGAAAGTGTCTTTGGAAGAGAAGAGATTTGAGGTCAGCTTTGAAGATCCGGGTAGAGGAGGTGGCACGGAGCAATGGGGAAGCGAGTTCCAGATTCTCACCGCATTTCCTGAGAAGGATTGCGCCATCGATCTTTCCCTTTTGAAGACGGGGGGGCTCAAGCAGAAGCTTTTCCGCATTGCGAGAAGGCGAGAGCCACCGGACAATTTCAATTTATTTGCCAGGTAACGAGGGGAGGAGGTGTGTAAGGCTTTGTGTGTGATGCAGGCAGTTTTGTAAATAGATCTTGCCTCGATCGGAAGCCATCGAAGAGAGGACAGGATAGGAGTGACGTGGTCACTTCGTTTAGAACCTGAAATGAAGCGAGTTGCTGCATGGAGGATGGATTTGAGAGGGGAGAGGTGGGATTTGGGTAGGCCCGTCAGAAGAGAATTGCAATAATCCAGTCTTGAGAGAACCAGAGATTGTACCAAGGTTTTTAAGTCTTTCTCCGGGAAGAACCGACGGATCCCCCATAGAAGGCGCAACTGGTAACGTGCGTTCTTAGCAATAGAGTTGATGTGGGAGATTAGGTTGAGTCTTTTGTCAAGAATGACACCTAGGGATTTAGCGCTGTCGACAATGATGGGTTTGTTGTTGAGTAGGTTCAGCTGATCCATCCAAGATTGAACAGGAGGAGGTGAGAGAGAGGTAGAGTGGAGGAGGAATTCAGTTTTGGCGGGATTCAGAATGAGTTGGTGATCTAACATCCAGTTGTGAATAGAGTTGAGAGTAGAGTTGAGTAGTGAGAGATCGTGTGCAGAAGATACCTTAAGGTATCTTCCCACTAGTCCACCATGCATTTATTTGTGGAGAGTGACCCCTTGGGCAAGGGTCACTCTCCTTTGGGGGCAATATTTGTGGCTGTGTCTGCCCCCCAGGAGGGCAGATCGCCATGTTTTAAAAAAAAATTGGGCCCACTAGACCACCAGGGATTTGTTTGAGGGGAGTGGCCCCTTGGGCAAGGGTTGCTCCCCTTTGGGAAGCATTAATTTGGCAGTTTCTGCCATCCTGAGAGCAGATTGGCTGATTTGTTTTTTTGTAGGTCCACTAGGCCACCAGGGGTTTTTATGTTGGGGAGCGGCCCCTTGGGCAAGGGTCGCTCCCCTTTATGGGAGGATGATTGTGGCCATTTCTGCCCTCTTTGGGTGGCAGAATAGCAGTATGTTTTTAGGCCCATCTGCCCCCAAGGAGGGCAGAAGCCAGTAGACACCAGGGTTTTTTTTATTTTTGTGTTGGGGAGTGGCCAAAAGGGCAAGGGTTGCTCCCCTTTTACGGGGGTGAATATTGTATTTATACTCTTTGGCCCACCTACCCCTTAGCTTGGCTGGTGGATTGTGTGTGGACTGGTGCATTATTTGCATTTTATGATTGTAATGTTGTTTTTCTCCTTTTTATTCTAGTGTAAAGCTTTTGATTCCTGTTTGCGGTTTCGGCAGTGGTTGTTCTGCAGTTTTGCGTAATTGCATTTATTTGGTAAGAAAAATATTTTTGTTGTGTGTACTCCAAATGAGTATTATTGTCATGCATGAATGAATTTTTTTGTAAGTGGTGTCAATCAATCAATCAAAAAAGCTTTATTCGATTTTTGGTACAGAAAAATCATAAAAGCTTGCATGCATATTAATAAAAAACAATTAAAAAAAATAAATAAATAACCATAGTTAATAACATCCACCATATTGCATTATACATTTAAAATGTTAAAACTTTATCCAAAATACATTTAGGCTAAAAACGTCTAGCAGCAACAGTTTATCTTCCGTTTCATTTAAATATCCTAACTAATTAATTTCATATTTCATTACAACAAACTTTTATATAATCAGTAATTTATTAAAATAGAGAATATAAATCTCTCAAGTGGCTTCCTAACAAAGTCCAGCCTCAATTCGTTTTCTGTGATTAATCGTGCTCTTCAGAAATGATACAATATTATTAGTAACTATCTCATTGTCTAAATACTGGAGAGCAAGAAGCGCTGGACGACACTGCCTTAATCCCCATAATTTTAATATTGGTTTGATCCACCGTTTCCTTAATACCAGATAAAATTTGCAGAATAATACGACATGTATAGTCGATTGGGGAGAGGCCCCATCACAGGGACAGTTCAATAAATTTGGTGACCATTTGCAGAAATGTGTGGGTTTGGTAGGTTTCCCTAGATGGCCGCCGAGCACGGGGCCAAAAACCCAGGTGATCCCCCTTGCAAAACCAGGTGGTTTTGAGATAGGCAATTTTGATGTCGCCTCACTACGTTTTGGGCCCTTGCCTGTCGCGGGTACTTGGGCCTCCCACACAAGTGAGGCACCATTTTTATCGGAAGACCTGGGGGAACGCTGGGTGGTAGGAAATTTGTGTGAGGCCAGTGATGCCACACTTTCCCACACAAAAATGTGTGAAAAAAGTGATTTTTTTCAGCTAAAATTGAGGTTTGCAGGGGATTTTGGGTAAGGAAACGTTGGGGGATCCACGCAAGCCATACCTCCCTGGAAGCCCCCGGGTGTATACTTTTCAGAAATGTGTGGGTTTGGTAGGTTTCCCTAGATGGCCGCCGAGCACGGGGCCAAAAACCCAGGTGACCCCCCTTGCAAAACCAGGTGGTTTTGAGATAGGCAATTTTGATGTCGCCTCACTACGTTTTGGGCCCTTGCCTGTCGCGGGTACTTGGGCCTCCCACACAAGTGAGGCACCATTTTTATCGGGAGACCTGGGGGAATGCTGGGTGGTAGGAAATGTGTGTGAGGCCAGTGATGCCACACTTTCCCACACAAATATGTGTGAAAAAAGTGATTTTTTCAGCTAAAAATTGAGGTTTGCAGGGGATTCTGGGTAAGGAAACGTTGGGGGATCCATGCAAGCCATACCTCCCTGGAAGCCCCCGGGTGTCTACTTTTCAGAAATGTGGGGGTTTGGTGGGTTTCCCTAGATGGCCGCCGAGCACGGGGCCAAAAACCCAGGTGACCCCCCTTGCAAAACCAGGTGGTTTTGAGATAGGCAATTTTGATGTCGCCTCACTACGTTTTGGGCCCTTGCCTGTCGCGGGTACTTGGGCCTCCCACACAAGTGAGGCACCATTTTTATCGGGAGACCTGGGGGAACGCTGGGTGGTAGGAAATTTGTGTGAGGCCAGTGATGCCACACTTTCCCACACAAAAATGTGTGAAAAAAGTGATTTTTTTCAGCTAAAATTGAGGTTTGCAGGGGATTCTGGGTAAGGAAACGTTGGGGGATCCATGCAAGCCATACCTCCCTGGAAGCCCCCGGGTATCTACTTTTCAGAAATGTGTGTGTTTGCTAGGTTTCCCTAGGTGCCGGCAGAGCTAGGGTTCAAAAACTACAGCTAGGCACTTTGCCAAAAAAGGGTCATTTTTCACTGCGAAATTGAGGTGTGACCACGTTGCGTTTTGCGCCGTTTCCTTTCGTGGGCACTAGGCCGACCCACACAAGTGAGGTACCATCTTTCTCGGAAGACTTTGGTGAACGCGGGGTGGGTGGAAATTTGTGGATCCACGCAGATTCCAGAACTTTCCACCACAGAAATTTGGGGAAAATGTGGGTTTTTGATAATTTTTTAGGTTTGCAAGGGATTCTGGGTAACAGAACCTGGTGGGAGGCAGTCAAGTCATCCCATCCTGGATTCCCCTGGGTGTCTAGTTTTCAAAAATGTATAAGTTTGCTAGGTTTCCCTAGGTGCCGGCAGAGCTAGGGTTCAAAAACTACAGCTAGGCACTTTGCCAAAAAAGGGTAATTTTTCACTGCGAAATTGAGGTGTGACCACGTTGCGTTTTGCGCCGTTTCCTGTTGCAGGCACTAAGCCGACCCACACAATTGAGGTACCATTTTTCTCGTAAGACTTTAGGGAACGCGGGGTGGGTGGAAATTTGTGGATCCACACAGATTACAGAACTTTCCACCACAGAAATGTGGGGAAAATGTGTTTTTTTTTACAATTGTTTAGGTGTGCGAGGGATTCTGGGTAACAGAACCTGGTGGGAGGCAGTCAAGTCACCCCATCCTGGATTCCCCTGCGTGCCTAGTTTCCAAAAATGTATAGGTTTTCTAGGTTTCCCTAGGTGCCGGCAGAGCTAGTGTTCAAAAACTACAGCTAGACACTTCGCAAAAAAAGGGTAAATTTTCATTGTGAAAATGTGGTGTGTTCACGTTGGGTTTTGAGCCATTTCCTGTCGTGGGCACTATGCCTACCCACACAAGTGAGGTACCATTTTTATCGGGAGACTTAGGGTAATTCAGATTTGTAAAGCAACTGTTATTACCTATTGATTTTTGATGCATTTCTGCCTTCCAAATGAAAGACATTGTGTAAAAAAGAAGTCATTTTGAAAAATGACCAATAATTCTCATGCTAGTATGAGTATTCCCAATTTCGAAAATGTGCAAATATGTACTGTTTCTAAACTCTATAATTTGTTCCCATTTCAGAAATACATAGGTGTCTTTCATACCGATTTTTCCATGTATACATTTTCCCACAATAATTGCTATATACCCGGTACATAATAAAAAGCCATTGCAAATTGCTACTCAGTTTTTGACTCTGGGTTCGTCTGGTTCTTGGTGAACCTACAAGTCCTATATATCCCCATAACCAGGAAGGTCCAGTGGATGTAACAGTATATTGCTTTCAAAGAGCTGTCATAATTACAAGAAGTTACAGGTGAAAACGTTGACACAAAAGGCTGTTTTTTTCAACTAATTTTCAATTTTTCCTATATTTAACTGTTAGTTTCTATAAAGAAACCTTGATGGATCTACACAAATGACCCCTTGCTGAATTCAGAATTATGTCTACTTTTCTAAAATGTATAGCTTTCCAGGATCCATTATTTCTTTTACACCCATTTCTACCATTAACTGGAAGGAGGTTGAAAGCACAAAAAATAGCAAAAATAGGCTATGTCCCAGAAAAATGCCAAAACTGTGTAAAAAATGTTGGTTTTCTGACAAAAGTCTGCTTGTCCCTGAAAGCTGGGAAGATGGTGATTTCAGCACCACAACCCCTTTTTTGATGCCATTTGCAGGGAAAAAACCAGACGCTTTCATCTGTAGCCCTTTGTTTGCATTTTTCCCCAAAAAAACAAAATTTAGCTGTATTTTGGCTAATTTCTGGGTCCCCGCCAAGGGAATCCACAAACCCTGGGTACCTTTAGAATCCCTATGATGTTGGAAAAAAAGGACACAAATTTGGCATGGATACCTTATGTGGTCAAAAAGTTACAGGGGCCTAAGCGCGCACTACCCCAAATAGCCCAAAAAAGGCTTAGCACGGGGGGGGGGGGAAATGCCTAGCAGCGAAGGGGTTAAAGAGACAAAAAATGATTTGTGTTAAATAAATAAATATCAAATAATTGCTCTTAAAATATTTTTAGACAGGAAACGGCAATTGCAATAAAATTGACATATCCTAAATCAGATTGACCAGTAGTAGACTAGTATCGCAGACTAGTTGTGCTCCATCCTATCTTTATTATTCCACAGTTCCATTCCGATAGCTGAATCCTAAACATACCTAGCCCGCCTATTCCAGGCTTTGGAATGAATTGCAAAAAAATTATATTTGCTTCTGAGTTCCGATCTCATTCCCAATCATCTCTCAGTCTCAACTCCAACCCCCTTTGACAGGCCAATTACTAAGTCTGCATTTATTCTTCTTAAATTCACAGATGGACGCATGCATATTGCATACACCAAATTGGTTGGTTGCTATTCACTCACTATACGAATAACAAAAGGTTCTACTAGTCATGTGAGAGGAAGCGTCACGCAGGCCGCTAAATTACCAAATACTAACTAACTAACTACTACCACTATCTTAGTGACAGGACAGCCTGACATGCAGTGGCGGCTCGCATAGGGCGTGCTGCGGGGTGGGGCGGTGGAGGGGCGGGGTGAGGGGTAGTAAACTCAGACATACGACGGAATGGAGGAACATAATAATTACTTTCCTCCGTTCCATCCTATGTCCGAGTTTACTACCCCCCCACCCCACTGCCCCGCAGCACGCCTATGCGAGCCGCCACTGCTGACAGGACAAAGGAAAGGAATGGAGTCTTTCCTATCTGCTTTACCTAACTTAAATTCTCTAACCTGTCTTACATAACCCGCCCAAGAGAGCGCAAAGTTGCAAACAAGTACGATTAGTTAGTTAGTAGCGTGGAGCACCTGTCTGGAAGAATAACAATCACATAATATAAGATTTTTAAACATAAGTTACCTGCATGTAAGCAGCAGCTATTTCCGAAAAAAATTATTTTCGCAATAACACAGAACAGAAGAACACAATAGTAATATAATTAGTTACTCACCAAGCCCCGGGTCCTCAACACCTAGCAGGTCCAGCAGGTCCTGCTCCCGGTCCAGGATGTCGGACCTCCGGTGCGCCAGTTGGTTATGGGTGCGCCGGACCCCAGAGCAGCGAAACACTGCCCGGCACACCCTCTCCCACCGCAGAGACCCTCTCGGAGCCCGTACCTGGACCCAGGCCTGCCGCCTGCTGCCAGGGTTAAGGGGAGGGGGCGCTGGCGCTGGCCAAAAAAAAAAACAGTCCGGCCACCTGCACCTCAGAGAACAAGGCCCGGGCCTGCACCCCTTCCGGGCGACGCCTTCCGCAAGGAAGGCGATCGCGGCTCTCGCTCCTCCTCTTCCCCTGGCCCTTACTCTTCTTCAGACTCTTCACCATGGTTGGCGGAGGGCGGAAAGAAAATGTAGGAAGTAGGAAAGGAAGTAAAAAATTAAAAAAGCAAGTAATAGAAAAACAGTGAAAAACGCACTAAAAAACACACAAAAAGTAGAAAAAAACGCAAAATATACAATCAGGAATAGAGAGAGATAGATAATAAATAAAAAAGATCAGAAAAAAGTTTTTAGAAACAAAAGATTGAAAAGATATAGAGAGGATAGAAAAACAGGCCCAGAACCATAGCAAACATGAAAAACAAGATGGCCGGGCCCATCGGCGACCGCGTGGTGAAGTTCGTGTGATATTTCCCCCCGAGCACGCAATACGTGTTCCCGAACACGCAATACGCGTTCCCGAACGTCAAAAACGCATCGCGAACGGGCGGAAAAAGGAACTCTGCGCAGTCCCGGAACTCTGCGTAGCTCGCAGAGTTTTTTTGCGACTTCGCAGAATTTTGCGTAGCACGGCTCCGCGAGCTCCGCCCAGGGTTAGTAATCACCCTTAGACAAATCTACATGCAGAAAGTGACTAGTTTGCTCTATTAAACCTTTATCAGATGCTGGTGTACCCTTTGAGGCAGCAGTGGTAGGTGTGGATGTCCCATGTACCCCCACTCGTTGTACCTCAGCTTTGTGTGCGCTTAAAATGGACTCAGTAATGACTACAGCTATCACTATGATTACTCCTACAACAAGTGTACCTATAATACATTTGTGCCTGTGGTTCGAATTTCCCGAATCCATTTTCCAAGTGGCTCAGATTGTAGCTGTAAGAGGATCAACACACAGAGTCTCTTTTTCTCCGCCTTTTATATACTTGCAACAAAATCTTTGAGCAACTTCCTTTTGGATCTTAGAAAATTCTTATAACATTCTTGGCATCATATGTATACATTTAGACTTCCTTAGCTCTTTTTCTTCTTCTAAAAAAAAAGTCCCTATTTTTATTCTCCTTCCACTTGGGCCTAGGTTATCTTCTTTCAAGCAAATTTTTATTCACAGTGCAAAAGTTCAATTTAAGTCCCTTATGAGATCAGAGCCGATCTCCTCACTGACTCGCTGTAACAGTTTGCGACCTCTTTCTTCCTTGACTGCACACGACCAATTTCCACACCAGTCTCTTCTGCTGAGTCAGACTTTATACCACTTGCAACGTTACCATCTCCCTCAGAGTCTATACCTGAATATTGTGTAGCTTGACCCTTTCAGCTTGACCTGGTGGGTATCCAGCCACTTCAGGAACCCCCACAGCTTGGCTTACCCTCTCTGGTGACCTTCCGATCACTGCTGGAATTACTTCTGGGAGAGGAGCCATTTCATTGGAGGGCCTTCAGACTCGTCGGTGTGGGAAGCGTGGATCCAGTTCAGCACTCCTCCACATTTCCAGCAGTATTCACCACCAATATCATCTGATATGATATGGTCCACACCACCGTAAGTCAAGACAGTTCTTCCTTATGTGCTTTCGGACAAGCACCCAGTCCCCGGGGCTCAGGTCATGGCAAAAGTCTTTCAACGTTGGTGACGTTGACGCTCCAACCTGATGACACACAGAACAAACCACATCAGCCAATCGTTTACAGTAGTCAAGGATCAAGTCATCTGTGATGTTTATCAAAGCTGTAGACGGCACTGCAGGCAAGCACATCACCCTTCACATGAGGATTTCTTGGGGCGACAACCCAGTTCTTCTATCAGGAATGCTGCGCAAGCTCATTAGAAGCAAGGGCAACACATCGGGCCATTTCAAAGATGTTGAAGCAGACGCTTTTGCCAGCCAGGCCTTTAAAGTCCCATTGATCTGCTCCACAATGTCTGATGCCTCTGGCCTGTAACTACAATGCAGTCTCTGATCCACACTCAAGGCAGTACACAACAGCTTAATGATATTGCTGTGGAAGTGCGTTCCTTTATCCGACTCCAATGTAGTTGGAAATCTGAAACGAGGTGTAAGCTCCCTCAACAACAACTTTGCTACTGTGAGACTGTCACACCCTCTACTTGGATAAGCTTCCACTCACCGAGAAAAGATGCACACAACAACCAAAATGTATCTCAATCTGTTACATACAGGTATCTCAACAAAGTCCAATTGGATCCGATTGAAAGGACCCCCTGACCTTCCAATGTGGCTCAAGGCAACAACAGTTTTCTTCCCAGCGTTGATCTGTTGACATGTAACACACGGATGACACACTGCTTCTGCAATCACACAGAACCTCGGATTAAACCAAGTCTGCCTGAGCAATCTCACCATTGCGTCTCTTCCTATGTGAGCTGCTCCATGAATCTGCCTTGCAATTGGATTCAGCAAACAATCCGGTAACACTGCCCTACCATCAGTTGAAACCCATATGTAACATTCTCCCTTCTCACAATCTGCTCTGATCCAACCCGCTTGTTCCTGATCTGTGGCTTCCATTTGCAAATACCTAACTTCATCCTATGTGTCTGCAACCGATAGCTTCAGGCTGAGTTCAGTCTTCTCTGTACTCTCACCAACATATTCCCCATTGAAAATGCATGAGTGTGTGTCACAAAAACGAGCAACTTCATCCGCGTAGCAGTTTCCCATGGTGACAAAATCATCTCCCTTCCCATGGACAGCGCACTTTACGACCGCCACTTCCTTTTGTAACTGCAATGCCTCCAACAATTGTCTCACATATTCCCCGTTGCGAGTGGGAGATCCTGATGACATTAGGAACCCTCTCTGCGACCACAGCTGTTCGAAGTCATGAACTACACGAAACCTTACTGGCTATTAGTATAGATGGTGACTCAGATCTGCTCAAAGACAAGGCATGCACAGGTCAAAGTGATGATCTTAACCACTTGTGAAGAGTGTACTCCCTGTAGACAAGCAGCTTCCACAACTCCAGAGATGGTACAAGCAGCAAATGATGCTCTCATATTACCTCCATTGTCCCTTAGGCAAGAACCATCAACAAAAATGACTTGGTCTGGATCTGGCAACGGTTCATCGACAATGTCAGGTCTCGGCTTGGTGCAAAGCTCAGTAACATCCAGACAGTCATGGTCTTCACAATCTTCCCCATCAGCATGTAGAACAGGCAACAAGGTAGCAGGATTTAACACAGAACAGTGTTTTAGAGTTACATTTTCTGCTGCAAGCAGCACTTTTCGTATCTTGTCAGCCTGTTATTAGTCAAATGCTGTGTTTTGGTCCTCGTCATCAGGAGTTTGACTCAGTGCGGTACATATACAGTAAGTGGATGACCCATCACAATGCTTTCACATACTTCAATACTGACACCTGTTGCAGCAACGGATTTGAGACATCTGGGCAAAGCTGAAGCTACAGGATCTAATGTAGCTGAGAAAAAGGCCACCGGTCTACGGTCACCTCCATGTGTCTGGGTGAGTACAGAAAGAGCACAACCTTCCTTTTCGTGGCAGAACAGTGAAAACGCTTTGTTGTAATCAGGCAGTCCTAAAGCTGGATTACGACAGAGGCACTCTCTCAGCTCCAAGAAGGCAAGTAAGCAGTCGTTATCCCAAGGTACCGGATCACTCACATCTTTGTGGGTCAGCATCTGCAAATGCTTTGCCATCAAGGAGAAATTTGGAATCCATTGTCGGCAGTAGCCAACCATTCCCAAAAACATCCTGACCTCTTTTGGGGTAGTAGGTGGATTCGTTTTCATGATCGCCTCCACTCCTTCTGGTGACACCTTCCTCTTGCCTTTCTCAGTTCAATGACCTAAGTACTGAACTTCAGTCAGACTGTACTGAAGTTTGCTTGGAGACACCTTATGCCCATTGTCAGCCAGGTGGTTCAGTAAGGCAATAGTATCATCCCTGCAAGCCTCCCGTGTTTCAGATGCAATGAGGAGGTCATCAATGTACTGAACTAACACTGAGTTTCGGGGTAAAAACAAACTCTAATGGTTCCTCTTCAAGACCTGGTTGAATATGGATGGGCTTTTAGTATACCCTTGAGGGATCCGACACCATGTTAAGACACGATTTTCCAGATGGAAAGCAAATAAAAATTGACTTTCCTCATGCAATGGAATGGAGAACAATGCCTGACAAAGGTCAATCACTGGGAAGCAGACAGCCTCACAAGGAATCTGGAATAGGATCACAGATGGATTCGGTTCCACAGGACAACATGGAATCATGATATTATTCACCTTTCTAAGGTCCTGAACTATGCAATACTTCCCGCTTGGTTTCTGCAATCCCATGATGGGCGAATTGCACGGACTTCCTATGATCTCCTTCAATATGCCCTGTGCAATCATGGATTCACTCACAGGTGTAATCCCTGCCACCGTTTCCGGGGTTGTACTGAGGTGTTTTTGGAAATTCTGCATTAGGCTTGATCTGTATGCAGACTGGCTCAACTCCTCGAATCAGTCCGATTTCCTCTCCTGTGTAGTCCCATACCACTGGAGAGACGGTTTCTCTCAAGTCTTGCTGCATGTCCTCAACTGTCAATAAAGGAAACATGGCCACACAATGATTCGTATTCATCAACTTGAAAGCGTTGTCCTCATCATTAGTCTGCAACTCAATTCCCTTGGATGTTTGGGTCCCATTGAGGGCATGAATTTCTGCATTAAGATTGCCCCAACCCTTTCTGTCACAGGCCTATGAATATATAGACCTCCAGACTGCCCAAATCAATATCTCTGGGAGTTAAGCAATCCTATTGCGCAGAAATCACTACAATACGCCAACTTTATGGCCTTAGGTGATTTCAATCTCCATGTGGATGACCCCTCCTGTCCCCAGGCCTCGCAGCTAGTGCAAGCCCTCAAGGGAGCGAACCTCACGCAACACGTATTTGCTTCCACACATAGAGCAGGTCATACTCTCGACCTCATATTCTCAAATATACAATCCATTAGAGTTGAGAACCCTCAAAGTATGACGTGGACAGATCACTATCTAGTTCCTTTCTCTTTCAACATAGGCAAAATACAGATCACTGGCCAAAAACAGTCATTGGTAGTTAGGTACTGGAAAAGAGTGAGTGCAGATAATGTGGGACCTCTGATTCTTAATGGTGGTCCACTGCGCACAGGGGATCCTAACGCAGATGCAGCTATGTTTAATGTTAGGATCACAGCTTCCCTGGATGCGGTGGCGCCTTTAAAAACTCCTAAATCTAAGAGAGAATCCCCTTCAGCCCCTTGGTTCTCGGATGACCTTAGGAGGGAAAAAAGTGGATGTAAGAGATTGGAAAGGCAATGGAGGAAAGATTATACTCCAGAGGCGAAGCGGAAGTATAAGGAAGCTTTAAAAAAGCTGTGAAAATGATGGGAGCAGCCAGAAAACAGTACTTTGTTAAGCAGATTGAGGGTGCGGAGCATTCAAGCAAAGAGATTTTTATGATTGTTAGATCCTTCACTAACCCCTCTGCTGCTGAAGGGAAAATTCTGCCCTCCTTAGCCTTATGCACTGATCTATCCAACTTCTTTGAGGAGAAGATTCAGAAAGTATACTCCTCTTTTATAACGGAAGAGCCACTATTGGTTCCTCAGGCACTGACAACCTGCAAGTCTGAGGGTACTTTCACAGAGTTCGCCCATATTTCCTTGTAGGAATCACTGGCTGAAATCTTAAGGTGCAAGTCGGGCTCTCCCGCGGACCCCTGCCCACCCAAGATTTTTAGATTACTTGCTCATTGGATTAATCCAGTACTGAATCATATCTGGAATGTGTCACTGCCCACTGGCATTTTCCCTGATGCCTGGAAACAGGCTTTCTTACTACCTCTCTTGAAAAAATCTAACGCCGATCCCAAGGAGCTCGGTAATTACCGCCCTATCTCATTGTTACCGGCACCTGCAAAAATGTTAGAAAAAATGGTGCAACGTCAACTTGCCAAGTATGTCGACTCACATGACATCCTTCACAACACTCAATCAGGCTTCCGAGAAGGTTATAGTACTGAAACCGCTTTGGTGGAGGTGGCAGGGTCTATAAGAATGTCGATGGACGCTGGAGCATCTGCTGTGCTGATCCTGTTGGATCTATCAGCGGCCTTCGACAAGGTTGCACATCCCATTCTGCTAAATAGACTCGAACAGCTTGGTTTTCGGGGCACAGCCCTTGCTTGGATCTAGCCCTATCTCCATAATCGTACCCAAAGTGTGTTTCTCCCACCACATCAATCATCACCCAAGCCTCTGAGGTGCGGAGTACCACAGGGCTCGGCATTAAGCCCCCTGCTTTTTAACACCTACCTAGTACCACTCTTCAATCTCATTGACACCTGGGATATGAAGGCTGTCTCATATGCAGACGATACCCAGCTGATATTCTCCTTTAAGGATCAGTCAAAGGACCAGTTTGCTAGATTATTGGGGTGCCTGAAAGACATTACCAGCTGGATGAATAACAACAAACTGAAATTAAATGCAGACAAGACGGAGGTCATGTTCTTTGGTCAGCCCTCCCCCCCTCCTGCAGGACTTTGGTGGCCTGCGGAGCTGGGCACTCCGCTGTGTCCTGCAAAGACGGCTAGAAACCTGGGTGTCAAGTGGGACTCAAATTTATCCTTTGAAACCCACATACGCCATGTCTCGTCAGTCTGTTTTGGTAAATTGAAAACCCTAAAGAAATTCCTGCACCTATTGCCAGAGGACAGCCGGAGGACAGTAGTTCATGCAACGTTTACATCTCAACTGGACTATGCCAATAGTCTGTACCTGGGACTTCCCAGGTATTTGATTCACAGACTGCAGATGATTCAGAATGCGTCTGCGATACTTATTCGCAGAGTGCCTTTCCGCCATCACATTTCCCCTCACATCAAGTTCCTTCATTGGCTCCCGGTAGCAAAACGTATTGAATTTAAGTCCCTGACCCTAGCTTTTCGGGCAATGCACAACACAGGACCCAGATACCTTAGAAAGACTCTTCTCCCATACCAATCTGCCCCTACACTGAGATCCAATTCCAAGCTCTTTCTCTGCGTCCCCCGTTTTGCTAAAGCCAGATTGGGAGGAAGGTCCTTTTCGGTCAGGACAGCTATGCTATGGAACGCACTTCCACTGTAACTTCGCATGTCGGACTCTGAATTCGTGAAGACGTGGCTCTTCGGTTAAGGTTAGACGCTGCCCCAATCTACTTACCTGACTGCCGCTAAGCGCCGAGACACCTCTGTTTGAGGTAGCTGTTTGTGCTATACAAATTGAAATATTATTATTATTATTATTATGTACAATAGATGGTATAATTCGCACAGGAGGTCACGCCCTAATAAACAGACTGGACTCGAATCACACACCACGAATGGTGATGATCCTGGAAAGTTCAGATTTTCACAGGCACCTCTTCTGTCAAAGGGTTTGTCATTCTGTTGTTGGCAACTCCTACAACTTGGATTGATTTTCCCAAGAGGGGTAGTTTGGGACTACTGTAGATCTCACAGTAGAATGGGTAGCACCAGTTTCAATCAAGAATGTAATGGGATGACCACCTATGTCAGCTTTTACGTATGGTCCACTCTGGTCTACCTCTAAGACTGCTCTAAGAGTACAGTCTTTCTACCCCCTCAGGCACCGTCATAGGGACGGGTCCAGATCAAATCCATCTAGTGCTTCCATAAAGGGCATCTGATGGTATGTTTGATTGCCCTGTGAGATCCTCAGAGGTTACGGCACTTGCACTAACTGGTTCGGATTCCCTCCCGCATTAAGGGATCTTGGCCTTGTCACCTTAGGTAACTGATTTACCACGTCTGTCACTTGCACGAGTTCTCCCTCCTGCACCTGATTCACCGGATTTAAGCGGCACTCACGCTTCCAATGTCTGATCGTGTGACAAAAATGACAGGCAGCTGTCTTTTTCAGCATAGCAACATCTATCCCTGTTTTGGGATCTATGGGGACACCTCTTCTTCTCCCCTGTCCCGCTGGTCCTGATGTACCCTGGACACCTCCTTGGACATTCCCTTGATTACGAACTACTGTCCCTCCAGTTTCCTGCACCTGCTATCCCTTCTGTGCGTTTCGCATTTGAACCAACATTAACTTCTCCCTTATCCTCCTATGCTTGGAATCCACCTCATCACTGCAATACCTGGCATACCGTAGAATTTCGTCCATGGATTTATTTTTGCCAGCAGATCAAATGTTGCTGGATCATAAGGCTGATTTCCGGCCTCAATCCTGTCACAAATTTTGAGATGAATTGACCCATGTCTTTAGGGTCGAGTGTGTCCAACCCACTGTATTGCTGAAAGGCTTGCAAGAGCCTCTTGTAATAGGCATTCACTGACTCTTTAGACTCCTGGGTCGTTCAATCTATCTTAACCCAATCAATGTCTTGAGGGGCTATTTTGGACTGCAACCATGTGATCACCTGATCATACTTTTTCATGACCAAGGGCGAAGGACCATGAGTTACAGGGTCCCTCTCTGGCTCAGAAGCAGGCAATTCAATAGCTATTTTGCATACAGACCATAGATCACTAGGAACCACAATTTCAAACAGAGTATTTAAGCCAATCCACAACACCTTCGAGTTCTTTACAAAGCGATCGACTTGCTTGTACCATTCAGCAGGTTTCTCTCTCAACTTGGGGAAATCATTTGTTAATGCAGCTAGGTCACCTCTACTCTATGGAACATGCACATACCCTCCGCTAGGCACCTCTCATAGTGGATATGCCTCACCTCCCGGTGTTCCCCCTTCTAGAGGTGGTGTTTCCCCTGTCACTTTTCTCGTACTCTTCTTTTTAGACCAATTTTCCTCCCACTTATCCAGCATACTCCAAGCCCGTATTCCTATAACCAACTCTCGAATATGTGTTTTCAATCCCGTCACTCTCTTTTCCTCCAGCTCCTGGTCAATCCAATTAAGCCTATGATTCTAGTAGTCGCCCCTCCTTATTCAAAGTGGAGTGATAAGCACTAGATTTCTCTGAAAGGGGTTGCCATGGAAGACATGACAGACAAAAAAGGGAAACCTTAAAATGTGGAGCAGCTGTGGATCAACATTTCTTTGGTTATTGAGGTTCAATACTTCCTGGGGAAGTTAAGGCTCAATATTGCATAGGGACCTACAGACGTATTACTGCCTGGGAGCATTCATGCTCATTAATGCCTAGGGTCGGTGTGCACCCCTGCAAGTAGATCTGTATGCATAGGTACCTATTTTTCACAACCTGCATAAGTACATGAATATATGATCTATGTCAGTGTATGCCTAGACACTATACATGAATATATCTGGAAACATGAACTAAAATGCACACCTAATTACTTTACCAATGCTTGCTAGCAAGTTTAATGGATATTGTTGTGCACTGTACATGCATGAGCAGTGTTCCGTAAAAGTGCAAAATCCCACAAGGATCAAGAGTGACTCGGCACAGGTGAAAGGAACTCCTGTGAGTGAGGAAAGAAAATGCATACCTTAGACAATGAGGGAGGCATCATACCCCTCCAATGTCCAGATTGCTATTTAAACCATTGTGTAAATGGCCCCTTCTAGGTTTGCACATTTAGACAGCTTTAGCTATCTCTCCAGACAGTTTTTCCCAAAACATTCATATATGTTACTCGTAGAGTGCCTTTAGGTCAGCGCTTTACATACATTTGTTTTGAAAATTGTTACTCACATTTTGATTCCTCCTACCACAGCATAAAGTATGGGTCAATGGGTCAGCCCACTTCAGTGATTGGCATCCTTTACTGTTGTGTAGTTCCTATAGTACCCATGCAGGACCTGCACGTTTGGATAACATAAACTGTGGGCTTGGTGTTAGACTGACTCTGTGCACCCCCACCGCGTATGTTAGCCTGATTTGCATTAGCTAGCTCACAGTGCCACTAGAATCTCCTCTTATCGGGGAGAGATTAGTTTCTGGCAACCTTAGACCATGACAACCCAAATTCCTCAGAATCGTGGAAACAATATACTACCTTTCGCTCAGTCACTCGTGCTTACTTATTCGGTTTGTCTCAGAGAGTTACACAGAATAAACAGTCTGGGCGTTTCAATAAGTATTTATTGAACAGTTGTTATTCTAGTGTAAAATATATGTGCTGCGGCAACCAGCAGACGCTAGCAGAGATATATGATCAGCAGTACGATAAAAGCAAAGGGATAGAACAGTTCTACCATATTGCAAAAATCATGAATACATACATGAATATAAAAAGCATTATGAAAAGTGCGCTTACTCCTACGATGCCTAACTAGATGTACCTGAGTGTACCTAGCATATGTGTGTAGGACTAAAAGCCTAAGAGCCAAGAATCCTTCTAGGATTTAGTCGAACCCCCATACCTGAATAGAGAGAGTGTGGGACCCTGTCCTGGTCTCGAGTTGGACACCCCGCAAGGGCTGTGTTAGACCGCTGTCAGCTGGAGCGACTGCATGCAGGAGCCTCAGCGTCTCTGGTCAGTGTGTCAGCATGGAAGTCTCGGTTCCCTCTGTCTTACCGGGGTAAGATGTGGTGTATTTATACCCTGAAGACTCTGGTTGCTTCGTATGGTTTGTATTGGCCATGTTAGACTTGAGGAAGACGTCAGGGGTGAACTTTGTACATACATATTATGCAGGTGGTGTATTCCTAGAGAGCCATGCATAATTGATGAGTACAGTGTGGGCCTGTGTTTGGGGAAAACCCTGCTGTATTCAAAACCACAGAATAGATAACGTTCAGCCCTCCGAGCACGTTGTGTACTAGTGAGGACCAATGTAGGTGAAAGATCATGCCTATATAAGGAATCATGACTATAATAGGACATGTACAGTTATGACCGTAACAGGGCATATGCGGCTTTGACCATAATAGGGCAAGTACGAATATGACCGTATTAGGGCAAATATGAATACGTCCATTTTAGGGCATGTATGAACGGGTCTACATTAGGGCCTCTATACGGGACATAACATTACTTTACTTAGAGTGACTGTACTCTGCCTCTTTGCATTGTTTACATTCAACTAAAACATTGTTTCTTTCTGTTCAGTGTTTAGTAGCAGGGCTGGTTTGCTATTATTTTTGAAGTTGCTGTCAAAGATAAGTAACTGTCTTTTTATTTACTTCATCAATTCATGTAATGACTTTTTACATCCTTCTGTAAAAAGATTATAGAAAACATTCAGCCTTTAGTATTTGAGCACTGCTGTCCTCTCTTTTCCTATATTGCCTTCCTCCTTGTCTCTTTCTCCCTTTTCTTTTCACCTCCTATTCTTTGCCTTGTCCTGTCTTCCTCATGACCACCTGCATGCAGCTGATGTATTCAGACCTTTTTCCTCAATCCACTGTAGCCTCTAATCTGGGTTTGACTTCAGATATTGACATTGTATTTTCTGTTGCTTAAAATATATAGAACAATGAATAAAACAAGCAATGGTTGTGTTTTTTTAATTTCCATTTTTTATTACAAGCAAATACAACAAAAAGAAAAAAGAAAACAAGCCACCACTTAAATGTGGCCACAATATGCTTGCAACAAAAGTGCTAAATTTAGAAATCATTCACTTTTGTGGCTAGTTTACCAGTGTTATTCGAATAAAAACAATCCTCTCAGTTGTGCCATTTATTTTGCCATAACTTTTTATAAAGTTGACAAGAAGAAATCATCACCCAATAAAGCACTCCCATAACAGTCAGCTACACTGCAACAGTGTCACTTAAACACATTGTAACAGCAACTTTAAAAAGGAGACAAGAAAAAAATCACTATCTACTGGGCAGCTGAACTGCATAAAAAATAAATATGATATACAAAAATAAAATTAAAAAAACAGACATTGAAAGAGCTTTCTCACTGTAGAGAAACAAACTTTATTTAACTCTCAGTCAACAACGTGCACAAGCTTTGCGCAGTCAGCTAAAGTGAGGGAAACCAATTGGTAAAGTGAGCTGGCCCATTGCCCATTGCTCAGTGGCCCCTGGTGACATTTGAAAGTGGTGAGGCGTAAAAGTTTGGGATAAGTGACCTGTGGCGAGCGAGCGTAGCAAGCGAGCCTGACTGTCATAAGGGTGGCCCAAGGGGGTTCTCCCCTGATAATTTTTTTAAAAAGAGTGGGCAAATGGTGCATTTTCATTTTCAAGCAAATTTGAGAAAGCAAGAAGGTTCCTAAGGCAATTGTGGGATCACTGACAGAATATCGACAGCAAAAATGTTGAGCTACAAAAATATCGGGACAAAAATATCGTTGTCCAAAATATCGAAGTCCTATCCTCATAATGTAAGTAGAAAAATATCGATAAAAAAATATCGTTGTTTAAAATATCGTTTTTAAAAATGTTTAAACAATAGTGTAAAATAATGCAAATAATACATATATTTAAAAAAAAGATCGTTAGAATTATTAAAATTTTTTTAATATGATAAGTAATAAATATAATGTAAAAAAAATTATACCTACATATATATAAAATATAATATATATATTAACTTAATATAACTAATAAATAATGATTTTAATAAATTATAACATATTAAAAATTATAGATACATATATATACATACACCAATAAATTAAAAATAAAATTAAAATATATATATAATAAATTAAAATATAAAAATATTTCTATTTTTTTACAATTTCATTTGACACTTCATTAACTGCAACAGTAGTGAAAATGTTGGATAGCGGAGGGGATAAAATTACTATTCCCACTCCAGGAAGTGCAACAGTAGGGAAAGATAGCGTAGGGGTAAAATTTACTATTCCCACTCCAGAGAGTGCAACAATAGGAAAAGTGTTGGATAGCGTAGGGGTAAAAATTACTATTCCCACTCCAGGGAGTGCAACAGTAGGGAAAGTGTTGGATAGCGGAGGGGAATAATTTACTATTCCCACTCCAGGGAGTGCATCAGTAAGGAAAGTGTTGGATAGCGTAGGGGTAAAAATTACTATTCCCACTCCAGGGAGTGCAACAGTAGGGAAAGTGTTGGATAGCGGAGGGGAATAATTTACTATTCCCACTGCAGAGAGTGCAACAATAGGGAAAGTGTTGGATAGCGTAGGGGTAAAAATTACTATTTCCACTCCAGGGAGTGCAACAGTAGGGAAAGTGTTGGATAGCGGAGGGGAATAATTTACTATTCCCACTCCAGGGAGTGCAATAGTAAGGAAAGTGTTGGATAGCGTAGGGGTAAAAATTACTATTCCCACTCCAGGGAGTGCAACAGTAGGGAAAGTGTTGGATAGTGGGGGGGAATAATTTACTATTCCCACTCCAGGGAGTGCAACAGTAGGGAAAGTGTTGGATAGCGGAGGGGTAACAATTACTATTCCGACTCCAGCGAGTGCAACAGTAGGGAAAGTGTTGGATAGCGGAGGTGATAAAAATAATATTCCCACTCCAACGAGTTCAACAGTAGGGAAAGTGTTGGATAGCAGAGGGGATACAATTACTATTCCCACTCCAGCAAGTGCAACAGTAGGGAAAGTGTTGGATAGCGTAGGGGTAAAATTTACTATTCCCACTCCAGCAAGTGCAAGAGTAGGGAAAGTGTTGGATAGCAGAGGGGAATAATTTACTATTCCCACTCCAGCAGGTAAAACAGTAGGGAAAGTGTTGGATAGCGTAGGGGTAAAATTTACTATGCCCACTCCAGAGAGTGCAACAATAGGGAAAGTTTTGGATAGCGTAGGGGTAAAAATTACTATTCCCACTCCAGGGAGTGCAACAGTAGGGAAAGTTTTGGATAGCGGAGGGGAATAATTTACTATTCCCACTCCAGCAGGTAAAACAGTAGGGAAAGTGTTGGATAGCGGAGGGGAATAATTTACTATTCCCACTCCAGGGATTGCAACAGTAGGGAAAGTGTTGGATAGCGGAGGTGTTACAATTACTATTCCCACTCCAGTGAGTGCAACAGTAGGGAAAGTGTTGGATAGTGGTGGGGATAAAATTACTATTCCCACTACAGGGAATGCTACAGTAGGGAAAGTGTTGGATAGCGCAGGGGTTACAACTACTATTCCCACTCCAGTGAGTGCAACAGTAGGGAAAGTGTTGGATAGCGGAGGGGAATAATTTACTATTCCCACTGCAGCAAAATAATTAACATTAATTAACAAACAATTAATTAATTCTAAATAATTTACCTGCCACCATATTCCCCTATAAATAACACCACCAATGTTTTAAAACATAACACAATTAACATAATTAATTAACAATTAATTAATTATTTAATAATAATTAACAAACAATTTAAAAACAATCAATAATAAATTATTTCACACAAATAACACTGAAAAACAACAGAAAATAAATTTTATAAAATAAATGTTAATAAATATATTAAAATTAAATTAGTTTCCTGCCAAGTCCCCTATCAACCCACAACCCGCTCTTAAAAAAATAACACAAATAACATAATTAATTATTAATAACCAATTAATAAATAAATAAGAATACATTATTTACCAAAATTAACAATATAAAAAATTAAATACATAAATATTAAATATTAAAAAATATAAATTAATTAATTATTATTAAAATACTTCCCACCCTACTCCCCTATAAACCCACAACCCGCTCCTAAAAAAATTACACAATTAACATATATGCCAATTAATTATTAATAATTAACAACCAATTAATAACTAATTAATAACAACTTAGGGGCCTATTACGATGGCGGTCGGAAAACCTCCCCGACCGCCATGGTAGCGGGAAAAGACCGCCCGCATGGACTGTGACATCACCGCCGGTCGAATTATGATGACCCGCGGTCGAAATCCGACCGCGGAGGTCGGATCGCGGGCCTTAACATTGCGGCGGTTGCTGCTGCCCGCAGCACCGCCGCGATGTCCACAGGAGCATGTCCTGCATTTCCTTGCACTGCGTGGCAGGCACTGCACAGTGCCTGCCACCTGATACAGGGAAATGTAGGGGGGGACCATGGGTACCCCCCCAGTGCACCCACCCCCCCCAAAACATTGGGGGCCCGCAACGGGCCCCCGGAAGACAATCTCCGCATGCCTTTCCATGGCGGTTTGACCGCTGAAGAAAGGCTGGCTACCGCCGGCATCATAATCCTGCCGGCGGAGCCTGCTCTGCACCGCCACCATTATCCCGGTCCTGCTCCGTCCGCCAGGCAGGAGTGCGGATGGCAACCGGCGGAAAAGCGGCGGTCGGAATTTCTCACCGCCGCGGTCACCACCGCCATCCTAATTTGACCGGCGGTTTTCTTGGTTGCGATCGCGGGCGGATGTCCAGCGCCGGCCGGCGCCACCGCCGACCCGGCGGTGGACATTCGACCACCATCGTAATAGACCCCTTAATTGCCACAATTAACAATATAAAATCCTAAATACTTAATTATTAAGTAACCAAAAAAATTAATTAATTAATTATAATTAAATTACTTTCCACCCTATTCCCCTATAAACCCACAACCCGCTCCTAAAAAAATAACACAATTAAGATATTTACCAAATATGTATTATTAATTAACAACCAATTAATAACTAATTAATAATGAATTAATTAACACAATTAATCATATAAAATATTAAATACCTAAATATTAATTATTAAAAATTATTAATTAATTAATTATAAATAAATTACTTCCCACCCTATTCCCCTATAAACCCACAACCCACTACAGAACAAAACCACAAAATTTGATTAAAAAAATTAATAACTTCTAAAAATTATTATTACTTTTATTATAATCAAATTACTTCCCACCCTATTCCCCTATAAACCCACAACCCGCTACGGAACTAAAACGCAAAATGTTCTTAAAAAAAATTAGTAACTTCTATAAATGTAACACATATATTCAAAAACAAATGCTATACTTCCACAAAAAAATTGAACACATACATTAAAAATACACACTAAAATACATAACACTAAATAAAACAACGATATTTTTAACAACGATATTTTAGCAAACGATATTAATTACTTCGATATTTGGTAAAACGATATTACTTACCTTCAACTCGATATTCTTGACAACGATATTCTGACTGTAGATATTTTTGTATGTTGATATTTTGAACTCGATATTAGTGTTAGTCGATATTTCCAACTCGATATTATGTCTGTTTACCGCAATTGTGAAAGTGTAGTTATGACATCAATAAAGAGATTTCATATGACAATGATGTAGGTAGATGCTTATTCAGTATAACTACAGAACTTCACAACAGATTTTATTAATGCTGGTGCTCTTTGGGAGGATAATAGATGTTGGGGTACTATGGGAGGATACTAGAAGCTGGGCCCCTATGGGAGGATACTAAAAGCTGGGGCCCTTATGGCAGCATAATTGGAGCTAGGGACCTTATGGGAGGATAATAGGAGCTGGGGACCTTATGGGAGGATAATAACAACTGGGACCCTATGGAAGGATAATGGGAGCTGGGGCCCTTAAGGGAGCAAAAAGGAGCTGGAGACCCTATGGAGGGATAATAGGAGCTGGGACCCTATGGAAGACTAATATCAGGTGAGGCCTTATGGGAGGATAATAACAGCTGGGACCCTATGGAGGGATAATAGGAACTGGGGACCTTATGGGAGGATAATTGGAGCAGAGGCCCTATGGGAGGGTAACAGGAGCTAGGGAGTGCTGTATGCCTGTCTTTTACAGCACATCACTCACCTTAAACAACTGAAAAACTCCTTAACCACGCACATCGCAGTCTTCTTGTCTGATGGCCAGCTATTCCCAAAAATCTCACTTGATATGAGCTTTAGCAGTGACAAATATTTCTGGAATGCCTACTTCCAAATCACTTCTGATAAGGATTCAAACAGTAACGTAGTACCGCAGTAATAAACTAACACTATCATATACCTGCACCCTACCTAAATTTGGAAAAAGCACCATAATGTCTAGAATTAGCTTAAATCCTAACCTACTCTAGAAGGATCCTAGGCTAAAGTATTCAGTTTTTTATGCATTTTGTAGTTCTGCATCGGGCATTTGATGATGTAGGAAGTCAGGACCTCAACACATCCAGCCTGTCAAATGAAAGGCGCTATGTTTTTGTAGAGCTTGCATTCTGAATGCGTTTAAAAACGGAAAGAAAGAAAGATCGGTAAAAAAAAATATATACAAATTTAAACTTACCTTGCCAGCAGGATGGTGAAATGAGGCCAGGTTTGTTGTGCTGCCTGTCGCTGCAATGGGTTGTCCGATGATGATTCCCAACAACACTGCACACAGGAAAGTGAAAGTGGAAACTCCCCTCTGGCTGCAATGCCATAAAACAGAATACATAGAGCAGAAGCATGCGCAGTGTACTCTGTTTGCAGCATGCTGCGTGAGACTCGACGTCACAGGGTCATGAGTTGAATCTCATGACTCTGTCAGTCACGTCATATTAGATTAAACGTATTTTATTTTTACAAAATGCAACATTACTACAATAATCATAACACAATACAACATGCTTTGATTATTATAGTATGTTGCTTAGGTTGTAGAAACCCCACCCTTTCCCACATCATCATAGGGATGGGTGGGTCAGTTATGTTTGATGACCCCACTCCATCCACTAATGACTTGGGAAAGGGCGGGTCATCATGTTGCAGATTAAGGTACTGGGCTTAAACTCTACCCGCCCGGGGCTGCTTTAAAACATGATGCTGCCTTGGTCATTTGTGGGAGGTCTCCAAGGACCTCCAAACATTGAATTGCAGGGCTGGCACCAAGTCAGCCCGTATTTCTTTAGGCTATTAAGAAATTATGTGACACATGCGCATGAGCGCATAAGTCCCCCACAGTGGGATTACTGAGACCTGGTTGGTGGCCTGCCGCCTTTCTCAACCACTCTGTAAAGGGGCCTCCTGATGTGATACTGGTTAGGGGATGAAGTCTCCTTGGCTGCTAATAGTCGTTGGGGGCCAAGAGCCCCTATTGTTGCCACATGTGAGCCCCTCACAGTGAGATTGCTGAGACCTCGTCGAAAGCCTCACCCCTTTTCTCAACCACTTTGCAAACGCACCTACTGGCACACTACTGGCTGGGGGATGAAGTTTCCTTGGCTGCTGAGGGTCGCTGGAGGCCAAGAAGCCCTATTGTTGCCAGAAGTAAGCCCCCCACAGTGGGATTGCTGAGACCTTGTTGGAGGCCCTACCCCCTTTCTCAACCACTCTGCAAAGGGGCCGACTGCCACACTACTGGTTGGGGAATGAAGTCCCCTTGGCTGCTCAGGGTCGTTGGGGGCCAAGAACCCCTATTGTTGCCACAATAAGTCCCCCACAGTGGGATTGCTGAGACCTTGACATGGGCCCTGCCCCCTTTCGTCAACCACTCTGTAAAGGGCCTCCTGGTGCGATACTGAATGGGGGATGAAGTCTTCTTGGCTGCTAAGGGTCGTTGGGGACAAGAACCCCTATTGTTGCCACAAGTAAGTCCCTCACAGTGAGATTGTTGAGACCCCATTGGAGGTCCCGCTCCCTTTCTCAACCATTCTGCAAACACACCTCCTGGCACATTACTGGTTTCGGGATGAAGTTCCTCGGCTGCTGAGGGTCGTTGGAGGCCATGAACCCCTATTGTTGGCACAAGTAAGCCCCCCACAGTGGAATTGCTGAGACCTTGTTGGAGGCCCTGCCCCCTTTCTCAAGCACTCTGATAACGCACCTCCTGGCACACTGCTGGTTGGGGGATGAAGTTTCCTCAGCTGCTGAGGGTTGTTGGAGGCCAAGAACCCGTATTGCTGCCATAAGTAAGCCCCCCACATTGGGATTGCTTTGACCTTTTTGGAGGCCCCACCCCCTTTCTCAACCACTCTGCAAAGGGGCCTCCTGGTGCACTACTGGTTGGGGGAAGAAGTCCCTTAGACTGCTGAGGGTCGTTGGGGGCCAAAGACCCCTATTGTTGTCACAAGTAAGTCCCCCACAGCGGGATTGCTGAGACCACGTTGAAGGATCATCCCCCTTTCTTAACCACTCTGCAAAGGGGCCTCCTGGCGCACTATTGGTTGGGGAATGAAGTCCCTTTGGTTGCTAAGGTTCGTTGGGGCCAAGAACCCCTATTGTTGCCACAAGTAAGATCTCCACAGCGGGACTGTTGAGACCTCATCGGAGGCCTGGCCCCCTTTCTCAACCACTCTGCAAACGTGCCTCCTGGTGCACTACTCTTTGGGGGATGAAGTCCCCTTGGCTGCTGAGGGTCGTTGGGGGCCAAGAACCCCTATTGTTGCCAGAAGTAATTCCCCCACAGTGGGATTGCTGAGACCTCATCGGAGGCCTGCCTACTTTCTCAACCACTCTGCAAAGGTGCCTCCTGGCGCACTACTGGTTGGGGGATGAAGCCCACTTTGCTGCTGAGGGTCGTTGGGGGCCAAGATCCCTTATTGTTGCCACCAGTTAGTCCCACACAGTAGGATTGCTGAGACCTCATCGGAGGCCTGCCTACTTTCTCAACCACTCTGTAAAGGCCGTCCTGGTGCACTACTGGTTGGGGGATGAAGTCCCCTTGGCTACTAAGGGTCGTTGGGGCCAAGAACTACTATTGTTGCCACAAGTAAGTCCTCCACAGCAGGATTGCTGAGACCTAGTTTAAGGCCCATCCCCCTTTCTCAACCACGCTGAAAAGGGGCCTCATGGCGCACTACTGGTTGGGAAATGAAGTCCCCTTGGATGCTGAGGGTCATTCGGGGCCAAGAGCCCCTATTGTTGCCATAAGTAAGTCCCCCACAGCGGCATTGTTGAGACCTCGTCAGAAGCCCCACCCCCCTTTCTCAACCAGTTTGCAAACACGCCTCCTGGCACACTACTCTTGGGGGATGAAGTCTAGGGGAGAGCGCACTGGTAAACTCCGCTCGACTGGCAGTAGGCGGAGTTTTTGCTGAGCATAGCATTCCAAGCGGAACATGGAGTGGCAAAACTCCGTCTGCAGAGCAGAGTTTACTGCCCACCCCTAAAAAACCTAATATGTTCTACATGTATGTGCTACGTGCAATTTCAGTTTTAATGTCAACACCATAAACATATCAACCTCTTTTAATAAAAAAATACAAAAACATTTATTTCTTTTTTTTCAATAAAACAATCTTCAAACAGTTTAATATAACCTAAAAGAACACACATTTCCAAGGCCGGACATTTTGGCTTTTGTAATGCTCGTAATAATTGAAATTGCAATTAGTGATTGGTCACATATTCCCGTTTGCTTGTTACAGGACCAGAGAAAGAGCGTAATTGCCAAACCCTTAGGGCTCTCATCTGATTACTCACAATTCATAAAGTATAGAGATGAAGTGCTAGAAAACAAACATTTAGATTAGTTGCGGTTTTCACTTCTTTGTGATTTGTAGATCCGGCAATCAATCTATCAGGATTTATATAGCATGGCTCATCACCCATGAGGGCATCCAGGCACTGGTTTCTTTGTGGGTTCTTGCTGGGATCAGTCGAAAATCCAAGTCTTTAGTCCCTTTCTGAATTCCGGAAGAGAGGATGCTGTTAGGAGGTGAAGGGAAAAGTCATACCAGGACTTTGCAGCGAGTTAGGAGAAGGGACATCCTCCACTTTAGCTTCTGTGGATGTGGAGAGTGCGTGTGAGGGCGAGGGAGGCTTAGCGCAGGTGTCTGGAGTGTGGTGGAAGTTCAGGGGGTGGTTGATGTATGCTGATCCTTGGTCGTGGAGGGCCTTATAGGCTTGTGTCAGCATCTTGAACTGGCATCTTTTCTGGATGGGGAGCCAGTGGAGGTTCCTGAGGTGGAGGGTAGTGTGGGTCCATTTGGAGCGGTCAAGGAGGAGTCTGCTCGCTGCATTCTGAATCGTCTGGAGTCTCTTCAGGAGTTTTTGGTGTTGGTTCCTACGTAGAGCGCATTGCTATTGTCCTGCCAACTGGAAAGTAGGGCTTGAGTTACAGTTTTCCTGGTGCTAACGGGAAGCCATCTGGAGATCTTTTAGAGCATGCAGAGGGTGTGGAGGTAGGCAGAGGAGACTGCTTTTATCTGGTACTTCATGGTGAGTTTGGTGTCCAGGATGATGCCAAGTTTGTGGGCACGGTCTGTCGGTGTGGGTGTGAATCCGAGTTCGAGGGTCATCTGGTGTTGTTCCATGTAGAGGTGTTGTTCCCGAAAATCAGCACTTCCGTCTTGTCCGTGTTGAACTTCAGGCAATTGGTCTTCATCCAGTCGGCGACGCTCGTCATGCAACTGTGGAAATTGTTCCTGGTGGTGGTGAGGTCTTCTGAGAATGAGAGGAAGAGCTGGATGTCGTCTGCGTAGGATATGATGTTGAGGTCATGGGTTCTGACTATATTGGCTAGGGGTGTCATCTAGGTGTTGAACAGGGTGAGGCTGAGGGATGAACCTTGAGAGACACAGCAAATGTTGCTCTTGGGTTCTGAGGTGAAGCGTAGTAGGCAGATTCTCTGGGTTCTTCCTGTGAGGAAGGATGCATTCCATTTGAGGGCGTCTCCCTGGATTCCGATGAAGTGGAGTCTCTTGATAAGTGTGTGGTGGGATATGGTGTCAAACGCTGCTGAGAGGTTGAGGAGGATAAGGGTCACTGTTTCTCCCAGGTCCAGGAGGGTTCTGATATTGTCAGTGGCAGCAATCAGTGCAGCTTCAGTGCTGTGGTTGGCTTGGAAATGGATTGGGAGGTGTCCAGCAGGTTGTTTCACTCCAAGTGTTCGGTGAGTTGATAATTGATAGCCTTCTCGAGGACTGTGGCGGGGAAAGGGAGCAGAGAGATGGGGTGGTAATTCTTGAGTTCGCTGAGGTCAGCTGAGGGTTTCTTGAGGAGGGGTCTGACCTCTGTGTGCTTCCATCCTTCGGGGAAAGTGGCCATGGTGATGGAAGCGTTGAGAATGGAGTTGAGTTTGTCACTGATTTCCTTGCTCCTGAGGGTGAAGAAGTGGTGGGGCAGGGGTCTGTGGGTCCTCCAGAGAGGATGGAGTTCCAGGTGGCTGTAGTGTTCTGAGTGTTGAGCTGTTTCCATGCGGTGAGTAGTTGGTTGATTGTGTCAGTCGGAGTGAGATGGTTGTAGAGGTCGGTGGGTTGGGGTTCGAAGTTACTGTAGATGGTGGATATCTTGTTGTGGGAGTAGTCTGCCAGGGGGGTGCAGAGTTCCTAAGAAGGGGGGATCTTGTTCTCGGTGGCTGATGGAACACGGTAGAGAAATCAGGTGCAAGATGGGAGCATCTTCAAAGTAAAGTTTTAGAGTAAAATAAGCAGCTTTACAGTCCAGTCATCTCTGAGTATCACACATCCATTACGTACGAAAAATCAATCTTGCTACTGGCAGATGCAGTGCTTTAATATTAAGGAATTGCGATGATGTATGTGCCATTGATTTATGGTTAGAACCATTGGTCAGTCCACAGTTTGCTTCTTTGCAAGATAGAAGACCATCGAATTTCAAAAGCTCAAATATCAATTTGCATTTTAAAGATTTTATGAACATTTTGATTGTTTTAATTTAAATGTATTGTTCAAGTAATGCTTTTATAGCACGTTTGTGGAACTGTTCATCAGATTCCAACAAAATTGCAAACTATGTTCAATTAAACTAAAGTTTGCCAGCTAAAGCACACATCAAGAGTCTTGTGCTAACAGAGAAGAGCTTTTACCCACTGATTTTAGAATGTGAGCAGGGATCACCTCCCCTCTTGAGGGGGTCCAATGAGCATCCACATGGGCCATCGCACACTCCAACAGTCCCCAACCTCATGTCAGCTTTCAAGTTGAATGCAGAGTGTAACTGAACCTGAAAGTCTGGTACCATAATTAGGCTTAAGAGTAATTTTCACTACTCCAGCATAGTCTTGTCTTATCTCCAGCATGTCATATTACACCACATAAATGAGTGAGATAAAATGAGACCAATGACAGTTCGGATAAAAATTCTATCATGCAAGCATGGGAAAAACGCAATCAACTCAAACATGAGCAGGAGTTCTTTAATGTGGACAACAAACCAATAAAATTAACTTGAAAAATCATTTTGACTGGATTTTTTGCATGAGTAGACTGTTCAAGAAATTGTTTTAGCACAAAATGCATCTTTTTAAAATTTCTTTATTTGCTTTGTTTACATGGGCAAGTGTAGGAGGCTACTATGCAGACAGTATTAACTCCCCTCGGTTATTATGGATTTGGGTTTTTGAGGGAAAGCATTACTCATCCTTTGTCTACAATCTCTGATGATTCAGCCACCCCTGTATTCATTATTTGTTTAGCAAAATCAAGTAAGTTCAGTGTAGTACTTTGCAAAATGCTTGTTATTTTCAGCAACTCTATTTGTGGTCCTTTCTTAGTATTTGTTATTTATTTTGTTTGCTGTTGGATGGCCTGGAGTTCGGAGGAGGGTGTGCAGGCAGGCCCATGTGGGATTAAGGTATAAGAATGTAAGGGCAATAGACATTTTTATATGGTGTATCCCTATGGCTATATATATTTCCTCCTTTTCCTTGTTGTTTTGTGAATTTCAATCATATTTGTTATTGTACTGTGGTGTTTTAATGTTTGGGATCTAGTCTGTTGCTGTTGACCTTGGAGATATTTTTAATGTATTTTTCACATTCTCACTGCTGCTGCGCTAGATTTCTTATTATTCTATGGGCTTGTGAATGGCCGTGTATGCATGCCAAGTTTAGATTACTTTCTTCTCCGCATGTGCCTATTGGTGTCTGGGGTGAGGGGTGGCTCAAAGAGTCTGGGCCCATATAGCTAGACATTTTTGTTTGTTTTCAATTACTCTCTTCCCTACTTGACTGCCCATCAGTGTGTGTGTGTGTGAGTCATAAGCAGCCATTGTGTCTTTGCTCTCCATGCCTCCCTCTTTGCTTGTCATGTGGGCCTCTGCCATTTTGTGGAGCCAGTGTGCATGCCTGTTTATTAATATTTTTTATGCCACTTTTGAAAGCCTTCTGCTGGGAGCATTGATTGTTATTGCAATTTTAGAGCCCGTGTTATTTATTATTTTTGTTGTGGTTTTAATAATATATTTTTGCTGTAATATTTATTTCATGCATGTGGCTGATTGAAGTATTCTGTAGCACATGGGTACTGTTTTCAATTAATTTGATCAATTTTGCCTACATCCCTGAGGGTCCCATGGGGACACCAGGATTATAGTTTAATCAATGTTGCTTGTCCTCCACCTCTCATAGGGCCCCATGGTGCCTGGAAGGACTCCAGCAATATTTACATTAACCCTAATCAGTTTTGCCTGCCCTCCTGACTCCCATAAGGGTTCTATGTGCCCTGGAGGGACACTGGGCATTTATTAATTAATGTAATTGATTTTTGCCAGTCTCCCTCTGGCTCCCACAGGGGCCCCATGGGCGTTGGAGGGGAAAACAGGTATTATGCAGCTTTTCCTGAATTTACATAGGGTCCTGTCTAACAAACTAGTTTATATTGTGGGTATATTATATTGCTACAATTGTTCATGATAATGACTTGTATTTCGTTGAGTAGCATGGCCTCAACTCACTGTTTTCCACCTTATTTTTCTTGCCTGCAGGTGAATGAGATGAGTTAGCTGACTCTAGAGTCTGAAGACCCCTCTCCTAAGTGACTGTGTAGGACTGCTGACAAACAATAAAAACAATAAAGAAGATGGCCCAAAAAAGCAGACTCCTATGAAAAGAAACCGGTCAGTGAGGAGAAAACTCTTGCCACCACTGGTATCAAGCCCTCATCCTTTTTCCAGCAATGGGGCTGAACACACTTTCTGGGCAGGAAAATGCTGTAAGGAGGATCAATCCTGGATCAACAGTGGTACCACCACCACTACCAAAACCACAGCAAATGTCTCCAGCGCTGCAGTGACTACAATCATGTTTGAGACCAGTGAAACTGAATTTAAATAGTCCAAGTAAACCAACTCTTCCAAGCAAACTCAACAGCAATAAGACTCTACTACACTTGATCTTCCTGAAATTGGAGCAGAGCAGGAATCTGAGCATGCAGCACAGCAGGTTGTGCCTGCTCTTCCATGGAACACATCGTCTCCCCTCTTCAGATGAAAGTGGCATGAAGTGGATGCCCAATTTGTGTCATGGAAGACAAGGTTAAAGGAATGTTTCGGAGAGTCAAGTTGGAATAGAAGAAGATGAACCAGAGATTGTTCATGTTGAAAGTGGTACAGAGAAGTGCAGATCACTTCCATTCTACCTACTGCTGTAGTACCACCATCACATGTATATCATATGGTGTTCACCATATGATATACATGTTTTCAAAGTCCAGATTCTGAGGTGCATCGGGCTCACCCATGGGTTTATAATTGCTGTACTACCATCAAAATCACTTTCTTACAGTGTTTGAAAACCCCAAAACCCACACCAACCACCATCCCCACCATGTTTACAGCACACCTTACAGGAAGGTAAATGCAACTATTTAGCTGCACCTAAACAACTTTTGGCTTTTGTTTAATAAGGCAATCCCCCCACCCGGCCACCCCGCCACCCCAACTGCCAGCTAGGGACTTCTTTCCACTTAGAAGGAACACATTGCTAACTGCAAAATTTGCCATAAACCATTGTGTTGTGGGAAGCCAATCAAGATGCAATCGTGGAGAAACAACACCTCAAAAGGACAGCTGCTACAGAGAGAGAAGTCAAACAGATAGAAGGTGGTGGTGATGATGAAAATTAGATAATTGTTCATCAAAGCAGCCCTTTTGCTCTTAGTGTACCACTAGCAGGAACCTCCGCTTGGCACAAGGAAAAGAGGGATAGGTTACCCCAAAGCATCCAAGAAGCCTACCTTCAGCCCATATATCAGTTGAGGTGGGATGGTGACATAGAAAACAACAACACAACAACCCACTATCAAATCTATGTCCAGCAAAGAGTTGCCGTATCACTGAACCCATGATCTAGTCCATTTATACAATAAGAAGTTGGTCAAAATGTTAGCTCTTGACTTTCTCCCTTTTTGTTTGTGAGTAGGAAAGAAAAAGTGAATGAGATGAGTTAGCTGACACTAGAGTCTGAAGACCCCTCTCCTAAGTGACTGTGTAGGACTGCTGACAAACAATAAAAACAATAAAGAAGATGGCCCAAAAAAGCAGACTCCTATGAAAAGAAACCGGTCAGTGAGGAGAAAACTCTTGCCACCACTGGTATCAAGCCCTCATCCTTTTTCCAGCAATGGGGCTGAACACACTTTCTGGGCAGGAAAATGCTGTAAGGAGGATCAATCCTGGATCAACAGTGGTACCACCACCACTACCAAAACCACAGCAAATGTCTCCAGCGCTGCAGTGACTACAATCATGTTTGAGACCAGTGAAACTGAAATTAAATAGTCCAAGTAAACCAACTCTTCCAAGCAAACTCAACAGCAATAAGACTCTACTACACTTGATCTTCCTGAAATTGGAGCAGAGCAGGAATCTGAGCATGCAGCACAGCAGGTTGTGCCTGCTCTTCCATGGAACACATCGTCTCCCCTCTTCAGATGAAAGTGGCATGAAGTGGACGCCCAATTTGTGTCATGGAAGACAAGGTTAAAGGAATGTTTCGGAGAGTCAAGTTGGAATAGAAGAAGATGAACCAGAGATTGTTCATGTTGAAAGTGGTACAGAGAAGTGCAGATCACTTCCATTCTACCTACTGCTGTAGTACCACCATCACATGTATATCATATGGTGTTCACCATATGATATACATGTTTTCAAAGTCCAGATTCTGAGGTGCATCGGGCTCAACCATGGGTTTATAATTGCTGTACTACCATCAAAATCACTTTCTTACAGTGTTTGAAAACCCCAAAACCCACACCAACCACCATCCCCACCATGTTTACAGCACACCTTACAGGAAGGTAAATGCAACTATTTAGCTGCACCTAAACAACTTTTGGCTTTTGTTTAATAAGGCAATCCCCCCACCCGGCCACCCCGCCACCCCAACTGCCAGCTAGGGACTTCTTTCCACTTAGAAGGAACACATTGCTAACTGCAAAATTTGCCATAAACCATTGTGTTGTGGGAAGCCAATCAAGATGCAATCGTGGAGAAACAACACCTCAAAAGGACAGCTGCTACAGAGAGAGAAGTCAAACAGATAGAAGGTGGTGGTGATGATGAAAATTAGATAATTGTTCATCAAAGCAGCCCTTTTGCTCTTAGTGTACCACTAGCAGGAACCTCCGCTTGGCACAAGGAAAAGAGGGATAGGTTACCCCAAAGCATCTAAGAAGCCTACCTTCAGCCCATATATCAGTTGAGGTGGGATGGTGACATAGAAAACAACAACACAACAACCCACTATCAAATCTATGTCCAGCAAAGAGTTGCCGTATCACTGAACCCATGATCTAGTCCATTTATACAATAAGAAGTTGGTCAAAATGTTAGCTCTTGACTTTCTCCCTTTTTGTTTGTGAGTAGGAAAGAAAAAGTGAATGAGATGAGTTAGCTGACTCTAGAGTCTGAAGACCCCTCTCCTAAGTGACTGTGTAGGACTGCTGACAAACAATAAAGAAGATGGCCCAAAAAGCAGACTCCTATGAAAAGAAACCGGTCAGTGAGGAGAAAACTCTTGCCACCACTGGTATCAAGCCCTCATCCTTTTTCCAGCAATGGGGCTGAACACACTTTCTGGGCAGGAAAATGCTGTAAGGAGGATCAATCCTGGATCAACAGTGGTACCACCACCACTACCAAAACCACAGCAAATGTCTCCAGCGCTGCAGTGACTACAATCATGTTTGAGACCAGTGAAACTGAAATTAAATAGTCCAAGTAAACCAACTCTTCCAAGCAAACTCAACAGCAATAAGACTCTACTACACTTGATCTTCCTGAAATTGGAGCAGAGCAGGAATCTGAGCATGCAGCACAGCAGGTTGTGCCTGCTCTTCCATGGAACACATCGTCTCCCCTCTTCAGATGAAAGTGGCATGAAGTGGACGCCCAATTTGTGTCATGGAAGACAAGGTTAAAGGAATGTTTCGGAGAGTCAAGTTGGAATAGAAGAAGATGAACCAGAGATTGTTCATGTTGAAAGTGGTACAGAGAAGTGCAGATCACTTCCATTCTACCTACTGCTGTAGTACCACCATCACATGTATATCATATGGTGTTCACCATATGATATACATGTTTTCAAAGTCCAGATTCTGAGGTGCATCGGGCTCAACCATGGGTTTATAATTGCTGTACTACCATCAAAATCACTTTCTTACAGTGTTTGAAAACCCCAAAACCCACACCAACCACCATCCCCACCATGTTTACAGCACACCTTACAGGAAGGTAAATGCAACTATTTAGCTGCACCTAAACAACTTTTGGCTTTTGTTTAATAAGGCAATCCCCCCACCCGGCCACCCCGCCACCCCAACTGCCAGCTAGGGACTTCTTTCCACTTAGAAGGAACACATTGCTAACTGCAAAATTTGCCATAAACCATTGTGTTGTGGGAAGCCAATCAAGATGCAATCGTGGAGAAACAACACCTCAAAAGGACAGCTGCTACAGAGAGAGAAGTCAAACAGATAGAAGGTGGTGGTGATGATGAAAATTAGATAATTGTTCATCAAAGCAGCCCTTTTGCTCTTAGTGTACCACTAGCAGGAACCTCCGCTTGGCACAAGGAAAAGAGGGATAGGTTACCCCAAAGCATCTAAGAAGCCTACCTTCAGCCCATATATCAGTTGAGGTGGGATGGTGACATAGAAAACAACAACACAACAACCCACTATCAAATCTATGTCCAGCAAAGAGTTGCCGTATCACTGAACCCATGATCTAGTCCATTTATACAATAAGAAGTTGGTCAAAATGTTAGCTCTTGACTTTCTCCCTTTTTGTTTGTGAGTAGGAAAGAAAAAGTGAATGAGATGAGTTAGCTGACTCTAGAGTCTGAAGACCCCTCTCCTAAGTGACTGTGTAGGACTGCTGACAAACAATAAAGAAGATGGCCCAAAAAAGCAGACTCCTATGAAAAGAAACCGGTCAGTGAGGAGAAAACTCTTGCCACCACTGGTATCAAGCCCTCATCCTTTTTCCAGCAATGGGGCTGAACACACTTTCTGGGCAGGAAAATGCTGTAAGGAGGATCAATCCTGGATCAACAGTGGTACCACCACCACTACCAAAACCACAGCAAATGTCTCCAGCGCTGCAGTGACTACAATCATGTTTGAGACCAGTGAAACTGAAATTAAATAGTCCAAGTAAACCAACTCTTCCAAGCAAACTCAACAGCAATAAGACTCTACTACACTTGATCTTCCTGAAATTGGAGCAGAGCAGGAATCTGAGCATGCAGCACAGCAGGTTGTGCCTGCTCTTCCATGGAACACATCGTCTCCCCTCTTCAGATGAAAGTGGCATGAAGTGGACGCCCAATTTGTGTCATGGAAGACAAGGTTAAAGGAATGTTTCGGAGAGTCAAGTTGGAATAGAAGAAGATGAACCAGAGATTGTTCATGTTGAAAGTGGTACAGAGAAGTGCAGATCACTTCCATTCTACCTACTGCTGTAGTACCACCATCACATGTATATCATATGGTGTTCACCATATGATATACATGTTTTCAAAGTCCAGATTCTGAGGTGCATCGGGCTCACCCATGGGTTTATAATTGCTGTACTACCATCAAAATCACTTTCTTACAGTGTTTGAAAACCCCAAAACCCACACCAACCACCATCCCCACCATGTTTACAGCACACCTTACAGGAAGGTAAATGCAACTATTTAGCTGCACCTAAACAACTTTTGGCTTTTGTTTAATAAGGCAATCCCCCCACCCGGCCACCCCGCCACCCCAACTGCCAGCTAGGGACTTCTTTCCACTTAGAAGGAACACATTGCTAACTGCAAAATTTGCCATAAACCATTGTGTTGTGGGAAGCCAATCAAGATGCAATCGTGGAGAAACAACACCTCAAAAGGACAGCTGCTACAGAGAGAGAAGTCAAACAGATAGAAGGTGGTGGTGATGATGAAAATTAGATAATTGTTCATCAAAGCAGCCCTTTTGCTCTTAGTGTACCACTAGCAGGAACCTCCGCTTGGCACAAGGAAAAGAGGGATAGGTTACCCCAAAGCATCCAAGAAGCCTACCTTCAGCCCATATATCAGTTGAGGTGGGATGGTGACATAGAAAACAACAACACAACAACCCACTATCAAATCTATGTCCAGCAAAGAGTTGCCGTATCACTGAACCCATGATCTAGTCCATTTATACAATAAGAAGTTGGTCAAAATGTTAGCTCTTGACTTTCTCCCTTTTTGTTTGTGAGTAGGAAAGAAAAAGTTAATGAGATGAGTTAGCTGACTCTAGAGTCTGAAGACCCCTCTCCTAAGTGACTGTGTAGGACTGCTGACAAACAATAAAAACAATAAAGAAGATGGCCCAAAAAAGCAGACTCCTATGAAAAGAAACCGGTCAGTGAGGAGAAAACTCTTGCCACCACTGGTATCAAGCCCTCATCCTTTTTCCAGCAATGGGGCTGAACACACTTTCTGGGCAGGAAAATGGTGTAAGGAGGATCAATCCAGGATCAACAGTGGTACCACCACCACTACCAAAACCACAGCAAATGTCTCCAGCGCTGCAGTGACTACAATCATGTTAGAGACCAGTGAAACTGAAATTAAATAGTCCAAGTAAACCAACTCTTCCAAGCAAACTCAACAGCAATAAGACTCTACTACACTTGATCTTCCTGAAATTGGAGCAGAGCAGGAATCTGAGCATGCAGCACAGCAGGTTGTGCCTGCTCTTCCATGGAACACATCGTCTCCCCTCTTCAGATGAAAGTGGCATGAAGTGGACGCCCAATTTGTGTCATGGAAGACAAGGTTAAAGGAATGTTTCGGAGAGTCAAGTTGGAATAGAAGAAGATGAACCAGAGATTGTTCATGTTGAAAGTGGTACAGAGAAGTGCAGATCACTTCCATTCTACCTACTGCTGTAGTACCACCATCACATGTATATCATATGGTGTTCACCATATGATATACATGTTTTCAAAGTCCAGATTCTGAGGTGCATCGGGCTCACCCATGGGTTTATAATTGCTGTACTACCATCAAAATCACTTTCTTACAGTGTTTGAAAACCCCAAAACCCACACCAACCACCATCCCCACCATGTTTACAGCACACCTTACAGGAAGGTAAATGCAACTATTTAGCTGCACCTAAACAACTTTTGGCTTTTGTTTAATAAGGCAATCCCCCCACCCGGCCACCCCGCCACCCCAACTGCCAGCTAGGGACTTCTTTCCACTTAGAAGGAACACATTGCTAACTGCAAAATTTGCCATAAACCATTGTGTTGTGGGAAGCCAATCAAGATGCAATCGTGGAGAAACAACACCTCAAAAGGACAGCTGCTACAGAGAGAGAAGTCAAACAGATAGAAGGTGGTGGTGATGATGAAAATTAGATAATTGTTCATCAAAGCAGCCCTTTTGCTCTTAGTGTACCACTAGCAGGAACCTCCGCTTGGCACAAGGAAAAGAGGGATAGGTTACCCCAAAGCATCCAAGAAGCCTACCTTCAGCCCATATATCAGTTGAGGTGGGATGGTGACATAGAAAACAACAACACAACAACCCACTATCAAATCTATGTCCAGCAAAGAGTTGCCGTATCACTGAACCCATGATCTAGTCCATTTATACAATAAGAAGTTGGTCAAAATGTTAGCTCTTGACTTTCTCCCTTTTTGTTTGTGAGTAGGAAAGAAAAAGGGAAGCATTAAAGGAGAGCACTGTCCCATCCATCCACCTCATGACAGAAGTGTTGACCTTTTGCCAAGCCACATACTACATGTGCATCATTACACACTGTGGGGTCGATTCCGATTCGGGCCGGAAAAAGCACCGACCGACTCGGATCCGGAAATAATACCGACCGACACGTACCTGTGGCGCCCGACACGCCAAGTACGATGCAAGGCGTGCAAAATCCGACCGACACGTACCGAACCCAAGTCGACCGACCGAGCCGCACGGAAAACAGCAATCCGGTCGGAAAAACACGCGAATCCAACCGACCGACACGCACCCGGAACAAATCCGACCGAAACGTACACGCGAACTCCAAACCGCAAAGTACGATGCAAGGCGCGAAAACCACGAGCGAGTCGGACGGAGGCCAAGCCGTACGACCGACACGCACACAAAACCGAGCCGAAGCAACACAAAACACCGCGACCGACGCGTACGCAGCATAGAAAACTGCACATACACAGCGTGAACGAAACGGAGAAGACCGTACGAGACAAATGCAGGGTCCGACTCGGTCACAAGAACGTTTCCAACATACACAGACAGTACAAAGGAAAAATCACCCAAAAAAGGCCAAACAAGCAATTACCAAGCCAATAAATACTGGGGGGTGGGGACAGAGAACAAAGACACACCCACAACTCCACCCATATAAAGGACACAAATCACAACCATGAGCCTTTGCAAATGCCATTCCACTGCCAGCACCCAAGAGAAAGCAACCACACACCCACAGCTCATCCCTCACACAAGCCACACACCATCAGCACACCAACAAATACCTACCTCACATACACCCAGCAAAACACACACTCAAACACCCTCACCTGCACACCAACACACACATCACTTACCATCACCACCCATCACCATGCCCCCCAAGAAGAATCCCAAGTTCCTAGATTGTGAATTGGAAGTCATGGTAGACGAGATCCTCAGGGTAGAGCCACAGCTGTTTGGCACACTGGTCCAACAGACCCCCATCTCCCAGAAAACCAAGATGTGGGAGAGGATCATCAACAGGGTGAACGCACAATCACCATGTCGGCGCACAAAGAGCGACATCCAGAACAGGTGGTATGACGTGCGCAGGAGGGTACGGGACCTGCTCAAAAAAGACTACATCAACAGCCAACACACCGGCAGTGGCCCTCCTGCCAAGCCAATATACCTCAGGCCCTGGGAGGAGAAGGTGCGGGCCATCCTTCCGCCAGTGAGCGTATATGGACTAGAGGACATCACAGAGCCTGGTGAGTACAAAACAAATGTACACAATATACTGCCACAAAACACACACACATCACTGTCAAGGGAGAGTCAAACCATGCACTCATAGCAATTACACAGCAACCAGAACAGAATCATCCCAAAATGTGTATGTCAGTCAGATAAACACAACACATGCCATCAAAAAAGTCACATCCAACTGTGCCATCACATGTACAAACACAACTACAACTACAGCTAGGCAGTGGCACAAATAGAACTAACAAACACATCCAGACATGTAGCCACCACAACAACACCAACACACAGTGAAGACCACTCAAAGGAAGGAATTCTGTGTATGCTGGCCAAGTCAGTGTAGCCAATAGCATCATGGGAGTCGCAGTCACACATATTGCCCCCCCCACAACTGTCCCATCAACACCACCCTGAACCATGCGCACATCACAGGGAGTGGAGAAGGACTCACAAGATGGCTGACACTGGCAACTGCTGTGGGGAGCACAAGGCCCTGCTGGCAACTGTGCACCAACAAACAGCAGGACACCACTGACTGACATCCTGAGAGACAACTTCCACTCCCTGCAATGCAAGCACGTTCCATGGTGGGATATCTGGCTGGCTGGGTGGGAAGGAGGACTTGCAGCACTGACCATAGTCACAAGCACCTCCCCTCACACCCCCCCTCAACACAAACTCCACAGAACCCACCTGGTAGAATGCAATGCCTCCCATCCTAACACAAGATCCCACAAAGAACCACCACCCTGGGTTATGTTTTGTGAAGCACAGGGACACTCTTGGGACTCTTAGCCAAACAACTGCCAGGACAACACTCCCAGCCATCCTGTCAGCACAGCCAGCCCACCCCACAGGGAAGCAGAATCAAAAGGAAGGAAGCATGGGCATGCTGGGAAGGGGGTGGAGGCAATAGCATGATGGGAGTCGTAGTCACTGATATTGGTCACCCCCACAACTGTCCCATCAACACCACCCTGAACCATGCTCACATCACAGGGAGTGGAGAAGGACTCACAAGATGGCTGACACTGGCTACTGCTGCGGGGAGCACAAGGCCCTGCTGGCAACTGTGCACCAACAAACAGCAGGACACCACTGACTGACATCCTGAGAGACAACTTCCACTCCCTGCAATGCAAGCACGTTCCATGGTGGGATAACTGGCTGGCTGGGTGGGTGGGAAGGAGGACTTGCAGCACTAACCATAGTCACAAGCACCTCCCCTCACACACCCCCAACACAAACTCCACAGAACCCACCTGGTAGAATGCAATGCCCCCCATCCTAACACAAGATCCCACAAAGAACCACCACCCTGGGTTATGTTGTGTGAAGCACAGGGCCACTCTTGGGACTATTAGCCAAACAACTGCCAGGACAACACTCCCAGCCATCCTGTCAGCACAGCCACCCCACCCCACAGGGAAGCAGAATCAAAAGGAAGGAAGCATGGGCATGCTGGGAAGGGGGGTGGAGGCAATAGCATGATGGGAGTCGTAGTCACTGATATTGGTCACCCCCACAACTGTCCCATCAACACCACCCTGAACCATGCTCACATCACAGGGAGTGGGGAAGGACTCACAAGATGGCTGACACTGGCTACTGCTGTGGGGAGCACAAGGCCCTGCTGGCAACTGTGCACCAACAAACAGCAGGACACCACTGACTGACATCCTGAGAGACAACTTCCACTCCCTGCAATGCAAGCACGTTCCATGGTGGGATAACTGGCTGGCTGGGTGGGTGGGAAGGAGGACTTGCAGCACTGACCATAGTCACAAGCACCTCCCCTCACACACCCCCCAACACAAACTCCACAGAACCCACCTGGTAGAATGCAATGCCCCCATCCTAACACAAGATCCCACAAAGAACCACCACCCTGGGTTATGTTGTGTGAAGCACAGGGCCACTCTTGGGACTTTTAGCCAAACAACTGCCAGGACAACACTCCCAGCCATCCTTTCAGCACAGCCACCCCACCCCACAGGGAAGCAGAATCAAAAGGAAGGAAGCATGGGCATGCTGGGAAGGGGGGTGGAGGCAATAGCATGATGGGAGTCGTAGTCACTGATATTGGTCACCCCCACAACTGTCCCATCAACACCACCCTGAACCATGCTCACATCACAGGAAGTGGAGAAGGACTCACAAGATGGCTGACACTGGCTACTGCTGTGGGGAGCACAAGGCCCTGCTGGCAACTGTGCACCAAGAAACAGCAGGACACCACTGACTGACATCCTGAGAGACAACTTCCACTCCCTGCAATGCAAGCACGTACCATGGTGGGATAACTGGCTGGCTGGGTGGGTGGGAAGGAGGACTTGCAGCACTAACCATAGTCACAAGCACCTCCCCTCACACACCCCCCCCAACACAAACTCCACAGAACCCACCTGGTAGAATGCAATGCCCCCCATCCTAACACAAGATCCCACAAAGAACCACCACCCTGGGTTATGTTGTGTGAAGCACAGGGCCACTCTTGGGACTTTTAGCCAAACAAATGCCAGGACAACACTCCCAGCCATCCTGACAGCACAGCCACCCCACCCCACAGGGAAGCAGAATCAAAAGGAAGGAAGCATGGGCATGCTGGGAAGGGGGGTGGAGGCAATAGCATGATGGGAGTTGTAGTCACTGATATTGGTCACCCCCACAACTGTCCCATCAACACCACCCTGAACCATGCTCACATCACAGGGAGTGGAGAAGGACTCACAAGATGGCTGACACTGGCTACTGCTGTGGGGAGCACAAGGCCCTGCTGGCAACTGTGCACCAACAAACAGCAGGACACCACTGACTGACATCCTGAGAGACAACTTCCACTCCCTGCAATGCAAGCACGTTCCATGGTGGGATAACTGGCTGGCTGGGTGGGTGGGAAGGAGGACTTGCAGCACTAACCATAGTCACAAGCACCTCCCCTCACACACCCCCAACACAAACTCCACAGAACCCACCTGGTAGAATGCAATGCCCCCATCCTAACACAAGATCCCACAAAGAACCACCACCCTGGGTTATGTTGTGTGAAGCACAGGGACACTCTTGGGACTCTTAGCCAAACAACTGCCAGGACAACACTCCCAGCCATCCTGTCAGCACAGCCAGCCCACCCCACAGGGAAGCAGAATCAAAAGGAAGGAAGCATGGGCATGCTGGGAAGGGGGGTGGAGGCAATAGCATGATGGGAGTCGTAGTCACTGATATTGGTCACCCCCACAACTGTCCCATCAACACCACCCTGAACCATGCTCACATCACAGGGAGTGGAGAAGGACTCACAAGATGGCTGACACTGGCTACTGCTGCGGGGAGCACAAGGCCCTGCTGGCAACTGTGCACCAACAAACAGCAGGACACCACTGACTGACATCCTGAGGGACAACTTCCACTCCCTGCAATGCAAGCACGTTCCATGGTGGGATAACTGGCTGGCTGGGTGGGTGGGAAGGAGGACTTTCAGCACTAACCATAGTCACAAGCACCTCCCTCACACACCCCCCAACACAAACTCCACAGAACCCACCTGGTAGAATGCAATGCCCCCCATCCTAACACAAGATCCCACAAAGAACCACCACCCTGGGTTATGTTGTGTGAAGCACAGGGCCACTCTTGGGACTTTTAGCCAAACAACTGCCAGGACAACACTCCCAGCCATCCTGTCAGCACAGCCACCCCACCCCACAGGGAAGCAGAATCAAAAGGAAGGAAGCATGGGCATGCTGGGAAGGGGGGTGGAGGCAATAGCATGATGGGAGTCGTAGTCACTGATATTGGTCACCCCCACAACTGTCCCATCAACACCACCCTGAACCATGCTCACATCACAGGGAGTGGAGAAGGACTCACAAGATGGCTGACACTGGCTACTGCTGTGGGGAGCACAAGGCCCTGCTGGCAACTGTGCACCAACAAACAGCAGGACACCACTGACTGACATCCTGAGAGACAACTTACACTCCCTGCAATGCAAGCACAGTCCATGGTGGGATAACTGACTGGCTGGGTGGGTGGGAAGGAGGGCCGGCTGTCAACCAAACACAACCAATGCAGACCATGTTCACACCCCAACAAATACATAGAAATGCCCAAATAATGCAGGACAATGTGCCACACCAATATCAACCCCTGACTGTGACGACTTAGGACAATGCAATGTACAGGCCCGCACCCAGAGGCACAGTCACAACTGTCATGTGTGTCAACCATTGATGCCTGCAGAAACATAACATACATTGTGTGTGTCTCCCAAAAACAGGTGATGATGGGGACACAGCAGCAGACGCTGAGGAGTCCCAGTCCCAGGCTCAAGAGGATGCGGAGCTCACTGGCGTCGTACAGCCTCTGTCCTCCTCGGACGAAGAAGACCAACCTGGCACATCCGGTGCAAGTCTACATGCAGCACCAGCAGGACCACCAGCTGCAGCACCAGCAGGACCACCAGCTGCACCCCTGCACCCACCCCTCCAACGACTGTCACCACAAATACCATCCCTGCCGACATGTACAGAACAAGGAGCTACACCAGCACAGGGACCCTGGACCAACCTGGGGCCATGGACACCACCACCACCACCACCACCACCAACCCCCAAGGTGGACCAGGGTCATCTGTGCGTGCCACTGCACACACTGCACATGTCAGCAGGGGTGGTGGGAGGGGTGGGAGACAGAGGTCGCTGCTTGCAGAGGTTGCTGGTGTGCATGATGACCCACAACTGGTACGCATAGCTGATGCGTACCAGTCCAGCACCGGAGACCTCAGCCAGGTAGTGGGGCTCCTCAGAGACATGAAACAGCAGCAGGCTGCCCATCATGCCCGCTTGGACTCCCACATGTCCCACGTGGAGTCACACATGTCCCGCGTGGACTCACACATGTCCCGCGTGGAGTCCAAGTGGGATGCACTGCATGAGATGACGGCGGTGCACAGGGACATTTTACAATGCCTCCGCCAGATGAACAGCAACCAGTCCACACCTCCCTGTGTGCCAACAACATCTGGTGCCGAACAAACTGCAACTGCCACAGGGAGGGAGGATGACTCTGGCGGAGAGTTCCCTGCACCGCAGCAGCCTGTACTTGAGGGCCCCCCCCAAGAAGAGGGGTCGTCCGAGGAGGGGCAAGTGAGAGGCCGATGGCCAAGCGCAACTCCCAGGAAGCCTGAACCTGTTCTGGATGTTCACCTTTGTGCACAGACTGTTCACCCTGTTGACGGCAACACTACTCCCACACATTGCATGGGGAGTACAAGTTGGACCAATGTGTCAGACAACTGTGGCCCCGATACTGGGGATTCTGTCTACCAGGACTTTCAATTCACCTAGGAACTTCGGATTGCAAGATTTATGTACAGCACTACCCATCCTATGCACTATTCACACAAATGTATCACAATAAACACACTAATACACCATACTTGCCTCTGTTGTGATTCCAACGTGGGTGCTGTTATGGGGATGATGAACTGCAAAATTACACTGTGTATGCGAACTGCAACAGCAAGGACAACACAGGCATGTGAGTAAAGGCAACGTGACACATATGAGGGAGACACACCACCAGGGCTACACAACACATACACACCTAGGCCATCTGACTCATTGCCTACACTGATGTTGCCAGGGAAGACGGTGCAATGCACAGACACCACACCCATTCCCAGTTGTAGTCAAGTAGCCCACAGGTGCAGTAAGCAAATGGCAGTCAAATGTGTGACCACAGACAACGCACATCACAAAGTGAAGCACAGGTTTATTACACAGTTGCAACATGTCGTAACCACTACAGATGCAAGGTAATCCCACCTGGCAGCGGGCACACAGTCAACAACTGTAGACGGAAGGAAGTCCATGGGTGTGGCGCACATCACCTGTAGGGACACAACAGCTACCAGCCTGGAAGTGCAATCACGTCGTCGGTGGACACAGTAGACCAAACAAATCTGAAAGTACCCTGTGAAGGACAGAAATGACACACAGTCAAAAGCAATGGAGTACAGGACAGAACAGCAAAACTCATGCACAATACATGTTACAAGATACCCACCCAGAACCAAGTTAGCATGTCAACACTGTTGGGGAGTACAGCCCACCTGTAAGCACACATCGCAACACACATCCAGTCAAGTAGCCCATGGACACACTCCAACAGCACCAGAGCACCACCTACACATCATGCCAACTCACATCATTGACATGACACCTCAGGATACTCACATTCAGCTAAAGAAGTTGGTGATGAGCTGTGTGCGGACATCACCATCATCATCATCATCATCATCGTCACTGGCATCGTGGTCCAGGCCAGGATCCTCCACAGGTGGCGGATGTTGGTCATTGTCATCCTGGATGAGAGGCAACTCCTTCCGCACTGCCAGGTTGTGGAGCATGCAGCAGACGATGATAATCTTGCACACTTTTGCAGGGGCATATGGGAGGGACTCTCCGGTCTTGTCCAGGCAGCGGAAGCGGCTCTTCAGGAGACCAAATGTCCGCTCAATCACTCTCCTGGTCTGACCATGTGCCTCATTGTAGCGCATCTGGGCTGGTGTCACAGGGTTCCTGAGGGGTGTCAGCAACCACGGCATGTTGGGGTATCCCGAGTCACCTACAGACAGACAAGTGCACATTAGCTGACTTGGAAAAGTGGGCGGAATACTACAGATCAGATCACACACAATGGCACAAAGTCAGTACACACCGACAAGCCAGGCACGCTGGTTCTGCATCTGTGCCATCATCCTGGGGATGCGACTACTCCTCATCACAAAGACATCGTGTGCTGAACCAGGGAAACGGGCACACACGTGTGTGATGGTCATGTCTGCAAGACACACCACCAGTGCATTGACCGAGTGGTAGTGCTTGCGGTTCCTGTAGGCCTGCTCCTGGGCCTGTGGTGGTACCAAAGCCACATGTGTCCCATCAATGGAGCCAATGACATGCGGCATCCTCCCCAGGGCATAAAAGTCACTCTTCACGTCAGTGAGTCGTCGCAGTCTAGGGAAATAGATGTACCAGTTCAGGAATAGCAACATTGCCGCCAAAACATCGCGGAGCACACGGCTCAACATGGTCTGTGACATCCCACCAGCAGTCGCCACAGTATGTTGGAAGGTACCGGTGGCAAAGAAGTGTAGGGCTGCCATCACCTTCACCTTGGGGGTCAGCGCTGTAGGATATGGCCGGCCAGGCTGCAAATGTGGGGACAACTGCACTGCCAAATCCTCAATCAGCTGCCTGGTGAAGCGGTACCGTCGGATGCTGTCCCGTTCCACCATCGTTGCCAGGTCTGGGAATGGTCGATGGACAGCAGGAGCCCTGCAGTGCAGAGGAGAAGTAAGCAAGATTGTCAGTCACCCCACATATGCGGCATTGAACACACTCAATATCCCAACATACATCATTATGAGGCACAACTACATGAAGTGTGCAGTTCCGTAAGGACATGTATGGTACATACATGGCCAACATCTGTCAACACGGTCCAACAGGTGGCATCAATTAGTCCCAGGTTGGCCCATTGGATATCATGAGGCCGTGTCACAGTTCCCATCTCCTGCTGCCGTGTCACAATCACCCCCCACAGTGACATGTGAGGACAGATGTGCCCCAGGCACCACAGCTCAACAACAGGTACATTCCCAGGGACCCTGTATTGCCACATGGACACTGGCATTACATGGAGTATCATGTATACACCACAGCAAAACAACCATGACCCCCACAGGTAGTGGTCCCACTTGCCACGTCAGGACAGACATGGACGTCTGTGACACACACACGCACAACATCAAAGTCCATGCACACACAACCTGGATGTGGAGACTGTCTCCCATTGTGCACATGAAATCAGAGACATTGTAAACACTACATGCACAAAGACTGTGGAGGACCATCACCATTGTGCCACTGGGACACCCTGGCTCAAACATACCGTCCCACATGGGACTCACGGGGTATGTGACATGACATACACATACACCACCGTGAAATGTGACCATGGCACATGCACAGATATGAACAGTTGCACATCACAGTGGTCATGTACACGTAACACCCAGGAACCTGTCCCCATTAACACGTGCACAGCCTGGGGGTGGCTGCCCACAGGTGACACCCACAGGACAACATGTACACCAACATACACACAATAGGAAATGCAGCCTTACATGCCTTATGATAAAGTTTGGACAGGCTGTCATGATGTAGGTGTGCCCCTCACTCCCTGGGAGCTATCTGTGGCTGGCATATGTCCATCTGAGACAGGCATGCTGACATATGCCAGTCACATGTACAGTAATGCGTTGAACAGCAATGGACCGATCGGTGCCCCCGGCCAGCCCATTGCATTCAATGTGTGCGGGTACGCGTTGTACCCCTGTACGCGTTGTACCCCTGTACGCGTTGTACTGCAATGGACCGATCGGTGCCCCGGCCGGCCCATTGCATTCAATGTGTGCGGGTACGCGTTGTACCCCTGTACGCGTTGTACCCCTGTACGCGTTGTACTGCAATGGACCGATCGGTGCCCCGGCCGGCCCATTGCATTCAATGTGTGCGGGCACGCGTTGTACCCCTGTACGCGTTGTACCCCTGTACGCGTTGTACTTCAATGGACCGATCTGTGCCCCGGCCGGCCCATTGTATTCAATGTGTGCGGTGCACGCGTTGTACCCCTGTACGCGTTGTACTGCAATGGACCGATCGGTGCCCCCGGCCGGCCCATTGCATTCAATGTGCGGTGCACGCGTTGTACCCTGTACGCGTTGTACTGCAATGGACCGATCGGTGCCCCGGCCGGCCCATTGCATTCAATGTGTGCGCGGTACGCGTTGTACCCCTGTACGCGTTGTACCCCTGTACGCGTTGTACTGCAATGGACCGATCGGTGCCCCCGGCCGGCCCATTGCATTCAATATGTGCTGGTACGCATTGTACCCCTGTACGCGTTGTACCCCTGTACGAGTTGTACTGCAATGGACCGATCGGTGCCCCGGCCGACCCATTGCATTCAATGTGTCGCGGTACGCGTTGTACCCTGTACGCGTTGTACCCCTGTACGGCGTTGTACTGCAATGGACCGATCGGTGCCCCGGCCGGCCCATTGCATTCAATGTGCGCGGTACGCAGCGTTGTACCCTATGCAGCGTTGAACTGCAATGGACCGATCGGTGCCCCGGCCGGCCCATTGCATTCAGTGTGTGCGGGTACGCGTTGTACCCCTGTACGCGTTGAACTGCAATGGACCGATCGGTGCCCCGGCCGGCCCATTGCATTCAATGTGTCGGGTACGCGTTGTACCCCTGTACGCGTTGTACTGCAATGGACCGATCGGTGCCCCGGCCGGCCCATTGCATTCAATGTGTGCGGGTACGCGTTGTACCCCTGTACGCGTTGTACCCTATGCAGCGTTGTACTGCAATGGACCGATCGGTGCCCCGGCCGGCCCATTGCATTCAATGTGCGGGTACACGTTATACCCCTGTACGCGTTGTACCCCTGTACGCTTTGTACTGCAATGGACCGATCGGTGCCCCGGCCGGCCCATTGCATTCAATGTGTCGCGGTGCAGCGTTGTACCTCTGTACGCGTTGTACCCCGTATGCGCGTTGTACTGCAATGGACCGATCGGTGCCCCGGCCGGCCCATTGCATTCAATGTGCGCGGTACGCGTTGTACCCCTGTACGCGTTGAACTGCAATGGACCGATCGGTGCCCCGGCCGGCCCATTGCATTCAATGTGTCGCGGGCACGCGTTGTACCTCTGTACGCGTTGAACTGCAATGGACCGATCGGTGCCCCGGCCGGCCCATTGCATTCAATGTGTGCGGGTACGCGTTGTACCCTGTACGCGTTGTACCCCTGTGCAGCGTTGTACTGCAATGGACCGATCGGTGCCCCGGCCGGCCCATTGCATTCAATGTGTGCGGTGCACGCGTTGTACCCCTGTACGCGTTGAACTGCAATGGACCGATCGGTGCCCCCGGCCGGCCCATTGCATTCAATGTGTGCGGGTACGCGTTATACCCCTGTACGCGTTGTACTGCAATGGACCGATCGGTGCCCCGGCCGGCCCATTGCATTCAATGTGTGCGGGTAAGCGTTATACCCTGTACGCGTTGTACCTCTGTACGCGTTGTACTGCAATGGACCGATCGGTGCCCCCGGCCGGCCCATTGCATTCAATGTGTGCGGGTACGCGTTGTACCCCTGTACGCGTTGTACCCCTGTACGCGTTGTACTGCAATGGACCGATCGGTGCCCCGGCCGGCCCATTGCATTCAATGTGTGCGTGGTACGCATTGTACCCCTGTACGCGTTGAACAGCAATGGACCGATCGGTGCCCCGGCCGGCCCATTGCATTCAATGTGTGCGGGTACGCGTTAGTACCCCTGTACGCGTTGTACTGCAATGGACCGATCGGTGCCCCCGGCCGGCCCATTGCATTCAATGTGTGCGGGTACGCGTTGTACCCCTGTACGCGTTGTACCGCAATGGACCGATCGGTGCGCACCCATTGACAATGGGCTTGCCTGGCAACGGACGCGTTTTCGAATTTCGAACGAGTCGGTTGCTGGAAAATCAGTTGGTCACCCACAACAATGTTGCAAAATCATGTATGTCATGAAGTTGAAGATTTGAAGGATGCTGTGGGCGTGTTTTGGTGCTGCTATTCCATGGATTGGCCAGATTCAGAAGATGCAAACGACTTGGACCTATCACTTTGGACACAAGGGACAGTATCTGCCTCTCCAGCACATATATATTGCTGGCTGTTCCCCTGAGAGCTCACTTGCCTGCACTACATGCTCCAGGACGACATCTGCCACTGCACTGCTGCTGTCTCTGCCCCTCTGGACCCTGCAATGGCACGTACTGTGGAGAGAGCCCCAGCCTTCAGCCTTGAGGAGAACCAGGCCCTGCTGGACAGCCTACTTCCACAGTACAGCAAGCTGTATGGGACACCAGGGGAGCAGGTGAGTGTTCTGTGCACTGCCTTTCTGAATGGGCATTTTGTCTGACTAGCAAGGCTGGAAGTCTGCACGCCACTGGCTAGCAGGCTCACTGAGTAGTTGTCACCCCCATAGTGTGTAGTGACATACACTGGACAGGTATGGTGCAGTGACAGTGCATTTGAACAAGGTTTTACTTCCCATGCAATGATACCATGTAGTGACGTCTGGCAAACTGTCCATGGGCAGCTTTGCACTGCCTGTGTACATCATGTGCCCCTGTGATTGAGACATGTATATACAACTGTGTCATGCACGGATATGTTGCATGTGTAGTAATGGCCTTTTCACTTTGTCATCCTGACAGGTTAATGCCCATCGGAAGCAGGAGATCTGGAAGGACATCGTCCGGGCCGTCCGGTCCGTGGGGGTCTACAAGCGCCGGATCCGCAACTGCCAGAAGAGGTGGCAGGACCTTCGGGGCTGGACCCGGAGGATTGCACGGGTCCAGCTGAAGCTGTCGCCTCCTCGCAGGAGGGGCGGAACACGGACCCTGACACCCCACATGCTCCAGATCCTGGCGGTGGTGTTTCCAGACCTGGATGGGCAGCTGAAGGCCAGACAGCAGCAAGGAGGGGGTGAGTCAAAGACTGCACTGTGAACTCTGTATTACATGCTTTGTGCCCTCCTCTGGCCTGGTTCAACTGCCACAGTGCAGCAGTCATGTTGTCCAGGAGCCATGTCCCTCTATTGTGCACTGCCCACTGCTCATCTGATACCCAGGTGTGGCCCTTACATTCAGGGAATTGTGTCACTTGGGACTGTGTCCTTGCAGTTTGCTTCACTAAAGGTGGGGGACAGCATCTGTTTCCCTAACTCTGTTGTGGGCATCATGGGTGGGTCCATTGTTCACACAACGCCTGTGTTCGGACATGTAATCTGCGTGTTGCTTTGATATGCGGTCCACTTGCTGAGCTGAGCCACCACATGTGCCTGGGGTATGTGGCACACGCCCATGCAGCGGGTGGGAACAATGTTTGGGCCCCAGGAGTGTGCAGATTACGTGTGTCACACATACATAGCCAGCTATCCACTGTCCAGGGCTCATCCCTCATTCATGTGGAGCAGGACAGTCATGCCTACTCCAGGCCATGCAATGCACTCTGTACTCCCACTCCCGTGTATCAGCTGACACATTGTGCGCAGTGATTTGACCCCTCAGGTGTCTGCCTCTGTGTCAGTGTGCTGTGGATTACTTGCCAGGACTGCTGGGGTGTTTCTTGGTAGGGGCTCAGCATGCCCCTGGAGATGTGACCATAGGAGACGATACTTGTGTGTCACGTAGGTGTTTGATCAGCTGCCCGTGCAGACTGGGGTATGTGAATGTGAAGTTCAGGCAGCTGTTCCCCATTCACAGCAGATTGTGAGGGGCTCAGGTTCAGAGGGTAGTGTCACAGGTCTCCCATATGTCCAATAGGTATGACCTGGACAGATGAGGGTTAAGATGATGTGTTGTGTGGGGGATGTACATGTGCACTTGTGCAGCTCCAGGACTTGCATTCCCCATGACCTACTATTGTGACACAGTGCATAGTGTTGTTGTCTGGCTGCCAAGTCATACATCACTGAGACAGTGATGTATGACTTAGCAGTCATGCCTCTGCCATGGCATGTGTCAACTTATTGGTGGTCCTGCAGGGGAGTGACATGTGCTACATGCACACCATTGTGGCGATGGCTATCAGGACATGGGTGCATCATGGTGTCTGTCGCTGGTATGCATCACATGCATTTCCTATTTGACTCTGGGCATCCCTTTCATCCGGAAACCTGTACTGACTCAGTGGCAAGAGCTGTGATGTGTGCATGTCCACATGCCACACCGTGTCCTCTGCACTGTCCAACTACTGTGTACTTGGTGCATGTGTCCACACTGGGGTGTTGCAATCCAACAGACACCAGACAGATGGGTGCAAGGCCATGTGGGATGTGAGTGCCATGCTTGGCATCAGACTGACAATTGGCTTCTCCTGTTCAGTTAGGGCACTTTTAGCAATGTACAACTAATGATGCCAGGGCTTGCTCTGTAATGTGCTGTGCTCACAGTGGTGTGTGTGTTTGGTGCAGGTGACTGATGTCTGTCTGTTTCCCCATTGTTTGCAGATACATCCACGGCCACGGAAGGGGACAGCTCCACGGACCAGGAGGAGCCAGAGAGCCAGACTGGGTCAGCAGCCGAGGAGTGGTCGGAGGGACCCAGTGGCACGGAGGGCGAGGGAGCCACACCGAGGAGTCCTCAGCACCATCCACCTCAGCTGAGGACCAGAGCAACTCGGAGGATGACTCCCTTATGAGGCGGGTGTCAGCAGCCACCACACCCCAGCTAGTGTTGCTGTCCCCGCCACCACCAGCACCACCACCGCCCTCCCATCGGCTCCCATTCCCCAGGTCCGTGGAGGCTCCCATGTTCGGGAGCGTGTCTCCTTTGGGCCAGGCACCGCACCCCCTGCCCCTGTGTCCCCTGCTGCCCTGAGTGAGGAGTCTGTGTACCTCCTTCACCAGCTCCATGTAGGGCAGACAGCCATGCTGAGTGTCCTCCATGCGCACACCGCTCTGTTGACTCAGCTGGTGTCGTTCATGGAGGGCATCTCATCGGGCATGTCTGACCTACAGAGGGGCAATAGGTCCATGGACTCCTCCCTGACGGCAGCAGTGTCCCTCCTCAGACAGTCCCTCACCCCTCCTGCCTCTGCTCCATCCACACTCCCCAGCACCTTACCCGTCCCAAGCACACACACACCGGCACAGGCACACACCAGCACACACATGTCCAGCACACAGACACACACGCCACAAACAAAACGCACACGCACGCACAGTCAGGGGACTGAAACCAGACTCACAGGGGATGGGGCCCTGGTACACACACACGCATCCACGGGCACTGCGCAGTCCTCAGTTGCCTCTCCCTCCAAAACACCCTCCCTTGCCTCACCTGCAACCCCAAAGACCCAGCGCCTCTTCCTCAGTGACCTCGGCCTCTTCCCCTCCGATCCAGCTGCTCCAGCATCCAGGGGGAAGAGGAAGCCCCCACACGGAGCAGAGTGCCCCTCGCCCCCGGACACCCTCCCCCAGGCGCAGACAGACTGAGGCCCCCACCCGCAAGTCCCCCGGAGTGGTAAGAGCAAGACCCCGCCGCCGCCCTGCAGCTCAAGCACCAGGTCTCCTTCCTCCATCCCTCAGGCCCCCACTCCACAGGTGCCCCCACCACACCCTGCCCCAGGTTCCCCCACCCACAGATATACCATCCCCAAGAGGATCCGGCCTTCTCCCCCTGCCACTTGCTCTCCCGGCACCACACCCCCGCTGCGCTTGTCTGTGCCACTGATGTGGTGAGGGTGTCCTCCCCCTCTGTCCAGCCCACCTTGCCTGTTCCCCATTCTCCTCCCCTGGTGGTAGGCACTGCAGTGGAGTCCACTACCACCCTGTCTGACTTGGGCACTGCAGTGGCGGACCTGTCCACTCCATCTGCAGGGTCCACTGCAGTCGTGCCGGCACCCACAACATCTGAGCCATGCCCCCAGTTGTGCCGGCACACACCATGTCAGACACCTCCACTGCAGTTGTCAGTGGCTCTCCAGCACCCACCACCCCTTCCCTGCTTCCTCCTGGTGAGCCCTGATCCTGTCCCTGCAGTGCCTGGCCTACCCCCCGGTTGCCCCTCCTAGTGGATTGTCCCTGGTTTTGTGCAGGCATGTGTAGGGTGGCATCTGCCACTGTCACCCACTTGTGACTTTGTTGATGGACTGGCCATTGGCCTTTGTTTATTTTCTACCGGACTTCTACTTTTAATGCCACATATGCTGAATAAAGCAACTTTCTGTTCTCTAGTGCTTTTGCTTCTGATGTACATGATGTTGATGATGCTAACCATGCCCTTGCTGCAGTGATGGTGATATTTGGTCTCATGATAATGAAGTGTTACTGTGCAGGAACCCATGTGGTCCAGGGGGAATGTGTCCTATCCTGTGGTGTATCCATGTCATCCATAGCAGCATCTGAGGGTGTCATGTGTTCAGTATTTGGCAATGGGATTTCCTACTTAGATTGGCTATTTCACATCTGTGGCTTCCACCCCTGCACATCTGTTGTGCCTGCCATTGTTCAATTCGTCTACTTCCCTGACCGTGTGGCCATCTCCAGTGGACATGCAGGTTTGGGCATCAATGGGGAAGGACTCGTCTGTGTTGTCAGTGCAACATTGCTATACAAGTGTGTTGGATCTGTGCTGATGATTCCGTTGGCACTTCCATGACCAGGCTGATGTTACAGGAGCCCTCATTTGGTGCTAATTGTTGATTGTGTGACCAAGTGCTCAGCTGACATGATGGGGCCCTACTGAGGCAACATATGGCACAGCTTTCCTCACACAGGAGTGGAGTCCCCTCATGGCAGTGTGTACTCCTGTGACATTGCCTGCGCCCAAGGTGTGTGTTGTATGTGCATGTCTGTGTGTTCACTTCCGTTTAGCTGTGCATGCTGTGATCCCTAGTGTTGTACCTGTTTGTGATGCTAGCTGAGTTGACCTATGTTCCCCCAAAGTCTTCTCCCTGGGTTCTCTGTGATGTGGGTGCATGGCACATTACTGGTCATCAGGGTGTCACCCATAGGTGTGTTTGCTGTCAGGGCTGAGTTTGTGTGCAGACGCAGATGGGTCACAGTCAGGTTTCCCCTTGGCACTTGTTGTTTGCCCCTGTCATGTGATTTCCAGTTTGTGTTATCTTTCAGTGATTGTGACACGTTGTGTGTGTGACTGCTGGCACTCCTCAGGGTCCGGGCTGCAATGTTGGTTGTTGTCTATGTGTGTTCTTTGTGGGTGACCTTGGCTTCTTCATTGGTGTGTGACTGTGGCTGGGATCCCATTGGTTGGTGTGGTATTGCCGTCATGTCCATGTACAGCGTAGTGTGCAGTGTGTCAGACATTCAGGAGTCTTGTTGAGTGGCCATGTGTGATGTGTTTCTGCACCTTGGTTCCCACCCACCACCCTGGAATAGTCATGGGTGCATGTGCAATGTCACCAGTGCATGTGTGCTTCACTGCTGCACATTGTTGGAGGTCGAGGTGTGTGGTGTTGAGTGTGTGCAGATGAGAGTTGTTGCCCGGCTAGGCCCCTGCCTCCATGTTGGCCTTGGCTTACTGGCCATGCTGTTTGATTTGTGCTTGTGTAGGTGTGATGGTAGTTAGTTGCTCAGGACACATGACTGTGGTTCACAGTGTGAACGACATTTAGCTTTGTCATCACAGTGGGATTGTAATGCAGCCCAGGGTCACCACATTGTGGGGGCCCTGGGGGTGGTGCTGTGTCTGTGTCTTGCTGTGTCAGTTGCTGTCCCTACGTGCCTGTGTGACATGTGTGATTTGTGCTCCCTCTCATCTGACAATGCCTGCTTGCCCACATAGGGGATTTGGATCCATGAGTTACCTTTGTGTGGCACTGTATGCACATCTGTATGATTGGTATTCAGGTCTCCTCATGTGTTGTGTGGTTGCCTGGGGACACTGGCACCCCCTCACCTGTTGTGTATGATGTGCAGTGTGGGTCTGCCTGTCTGTGTTTGTGCATCTGCACCACTGCATTGGCATATCTTGGGTGTGCCATTGGCTGTATGTAGTTTGATGGGTTTCCCCTGCTGTCCCTGGGACTCCTAGGTCATCGGTCAGCACAATGATCATGGTTTGTGTGTCCCATTGCTGCCATGGTATGGTATCTGTTCACCTCACATCTGCAGTCTCCACAGGGTATCTGCATTTGTGTGCCCATTGGTGCAAATATGTGGGTCTGCATTCTGATGGTCACTTCTGTCATTGTGTCATTGATGATTGTTGAGGGTGTCAGCCCCCATGGGTGTTGTTTGTCTGCACATGGCCAAAGGTATGTCTTATTTGCACTGCAGTTTTTGGCTCCCCCAATTTATGTTGCAATGGGACACATACACTACTTTGCCACTGATGTGTTTGTTGTTCTGTGACCAGGAATCATCCATGCAGTTTGGCAGTTGCACCTCTTTCTTTGTCAACACTTACCTTTTGGTCACTGTGATGATGGGGGTTTGGACCCCATTGCCACAATGTTCAAAATGTGCTTCAGCTATGGACCCCACACTTACATTTTGGTCACTGTGATGATGGGGGTTTGGACCCCATTGCCACAATGTTCGAAATGTGCTTCAGCTATGGACCCCACACTTACCTTGTGGTCACTGTGGTGATTGGGGTTTAGACCCAATTGCCACAATGTTCAAAATGTGCTTCAGCTATGGACCCCACACTTACATTTTGGTCACTGTGATGATGGGGGTTTGGACCCCATTGCCACAATGTTCAAAATGTGCTTCAGCTATGGACCCCACACTTACATTTTGGTCACTGTGATGATGGGGGTTTGGACCCCATTGCCACAATGTTCAAAATGTGCTTCAGCTATGGACCCCACACTTACCTTTTGGTCACTGTGGTGAAGGCGGTTTAGACCCCATTGCCACAATGTTCAAACTGTGCTTCAGCTATGGACCCCACACTTACATTTTGGTCACTGTGATGTTGGGGGTTTGGACCCCATTGCCACAATGTTCAAAATGTGCTTCAGCTATGGACCACACACTTACCTTTTGGTCACTGTGGTGATGGGGGTTTAGACCCCATTGCCACAATGTTCAAAATGTGCTTCAGCTATGGACCCCACACTTACATTTTGGTCACTGTGATGATGGGGGTTTGGACCTCATTGCCACAATGTTCAAAATGTGCTTCAGCTATGGACCCCACACTTACATTTTGGTCACTGTGATGATGGGGGTTTGGACCCCATTGCCACAATGGTCATGGCCTGCTTGCATTGTGGGTGCCACACACATATATGTGTGGCACATGTGCTAGGGGTCACATTGTATGTTCAAAGTCATGTTCGGTGTTGTAGGCATTTGACACAGTCTACACACGCTTGTCATGGTGTTGGGGGATGTCTTCTTCTTGCATTCCCTAGGTTGTAGTGTGCTGGTTGTGTCATGCATTGTCCATCCTATGAGTGGGGGTGGTAGTAGTGGTAGGCATCCAGCCCCCCTGGCTGAGGGTGGTAGTAGTGGTAGGCATCCAGCCCCCTGGCTAAGGGTGGTGGTAGGCATCCAGCCCCCTGGGTGAGGGTGGTAGTAGTGGTAGGCATCCAGCCCCCCTGGCTAAGGGTGGTAGTAGTGGTAGGCATCCAGCCCCCCCTGGCTGAAGGTGGTAGTAGTGGTAGGCATCCAGACCCCCTGGCTAAGGGTGGTGGTAGGCATCCAGCCCCCCCTGGCTAAGGGTGGTAGTAGTGGTAGGCATCCAGCCCCCCCTGGGTGAGGGTGGTAGTAGTGGTAGGCATCCAGCCCCCCTGGGTGAGGGTGGTAGTAGTGGTAGGCATCCAGCCCCCTGGCTAAGGGTGGTGGTTGGCATCCAGCCCCCCTGGCTGAGGGTGGTAGTGGTGGTAGGCATCCAGCCCCCTGGCTGAGGGTGGTAGTAGTGGTAGGCATCCAGCCCCCCTGGCTAAGGGTGGTGGTAGGCATCCAGCCCCCCTGGGTGAGGGTGGTAGTAGTGGTAGGCATCCAGCCCCCCTGGCTAAGGGTGGTAGTAGTGGTAGGCATCCAGCCCCCCTGGCTGAGGGTGGTAGTAGTGGTAGGCATCCAGCCCCCTGGCTGAGGATGGTAGTAGTGGTAGGCATCCAGCCCCCTGGCTAAGGGTGGTGGTAGGCATCCAGCCCCCCTGGCTGAGGGTGGTAGTAGTGGTAGGCATCCAGCCCCCCTGGGTGAGGGTGGTAGTGGTGGTAGGCATCCAGCCCCCTGGGTGAGGGTGGTAGTGGTGGTAGGCATCCAGCCCCCCTGGGTGAGGGTGGTAGTAGTGGTAGGCATCCAGCACCCCCTGGCTAAGGGTGGTAGTAGTGGTAGGCATCCAGCCCCCCTGGGTGAGGGTGGTAGTAGTGGTAGGCATCCAGCCCCCCTGGCTAAGGGTGGTGGTTGGTATCCAGCCCCCCTGGCTGAGGGTGGTAGTGGTGGTAGGCATCCAGCCCCCTGGCTGAGGGTGGTAGTAGTGGTAGGCATCCAGCCCCCTGGGTGAGGGTGGTAGTAGTGGTAGGCATCCAGCCCCCCTGGCTAAGGGTGGTAGTAGTGGTAGGCATCCAGCCCCCTGGGTGAGGGTGGTAGTAGTGGTAGGCATCCAGCCCCCCTGGCTAAGGGTGGTGGTTGGCATCCAGCCCCCCTGGCTGAGGGTGGTAGTGGTGGTAGGCATCCAGCCCCCCTGGCTGAGGGTGGTAGTAGTGGTAGGCATCCAGCCCCCTGGCTAAGGGTGGTGGTAGGCATCCAGCCCCCCTGGGTGAGGGTGGTAGTAGTGGTAGGCATCCATCCCCCCCTGGCTAAGGGTGGTAGTAGTGGTAGGCATCCAGCCCCCCCTGGCTGAGGGTGGTAGTAGTGGTAGGCATCCAGCCCCCCCCGGCTAAGGGTGGTGGTAGGCATCCAGCCCCCTGGCTGAGGGTGGTAGTAGTGGTAGGCATCCAGCCCCCCCTGGGTGAGGGTGGTAATGGTGGTAGGCATCCAGCCCCCCCGGGTGAGGGTGGTAGTGGTGGTAGGCATCCAGCCCCCCCTGGGTGAGGGTGGTAGTAGTGGTAGGCATCCAGCACCCCCTGGCTAAGGGTGGTAGTAGTGGTAGGCATCCAGCCCCCCTGGGTGAGGGTGGTAGTGGTAGGCATCCAGCCCCCCTGGGTGAGGGTGGTAGTAGTGGTAGGCATCCAGCCCCCCTGGCTAAGGGTGGTAGTAGTGGTAGGCATCCAGCCCCCCTGGGTGAGGGTGGTAGTAGTGGTAGGCATCCAGCCCCCCTGGCTAAGGGTGGTGGTTGGCATCCAGCCCCCTGGCTGAGGGTGGTAGTGGTGGTAGGCATCCAGCCCCCCTGGGTGAGGGTGGTAGTGGTGGTAGGCATCCAGCCCCCTGGGTGAGGGTGGTAGTAGTGGTAGGCATCCAGCCCCCCTGGCTAAGGGTGGTAGTAGTGGTAGGCATCCAGCCCCCTGGCTAAGGGTGGTAGTAGTGGTAGGCATCCAGCCCCCCTGGGTGAGGGTGGTAGTAGTGGTAGGCATCCAGCCCCCTGGCTAAGGGTGGTGGTTGGCATCCAGCCCCCCTGGCTGAGGGTGGTAGTGGTGGTAGGCATCCAGCCCCCTGGCTGAGGGTGGTAGTAGTGGTAGGCATCCAGCCCCCCTGGGTGAGGGTGGTAGTGGTGGTAGGCATCCAGCCCCCTGGGTGAGGGTGGTAGTGGTGGTAGGCATCCAGTCCCCCTGGGTGAGGGTGGTAGTAGTGGTAGGCATCCAGCCCCCCTGGCTAAGAGTGGTAGTAGTGGTAGGCATACAGCCCCCCTGGCTAAGGGTGGTAGTAGTGGTAGGCATCCAGCCCCCTGGGTGAGGGTGGTAGTAGTGGTAGGCATCCAGCCCCCCTGGCTAAGGGTGGTGGTTGGCATCCAGCCCCCCTGGCTGAGGGTGGTAGTGGTGGTAGGCATCCAGCCCCCCTGGCTGAGGGTGGTAGTAGTGGTAGGCATCCAGCCCCCCTGGGTGAGGGTGGTAGTGGTGGTAGGCATCCAGCCCCCTGGGTGAGGGTGGTAGTAGTGGTAGGCATCCAGCCCCCCTGGGTGAGGGTGGTAGTAGTGGTAGGCATCCAGCCCCCTGGCTAAGGGTGGTGGTTGGCATCCAGCCCCCCTGGCTAAGGGTGGTAGTAGTGGTAGGCATCCAGCCCCCCTGGGTGAGGGTGGTAGTGGTGGTAGGCATCCAGCCCCCCTGGGTGAGGGTGGTAGTAGTGGTGGGCATCCAGCCCCCTGGCTAAGGGTGGTAGTAGTGGTAGGCATCCAGCCCCCTGGGTGAGGGTGGTAGTAGTGGTAGGCATCCTGCCCCCTGGGTAGGGGTGGTGGTGCGCATTCAGGCCCCTGTGTGCATATGTGGCATTGGTGATGGGCATCCCGCCCCTATGGTGCTGCTGTTGCTGGTGTAAGTATATTCTGCATCCCTCTGTGTGTGTGTGATGTGTCGTGTACGTGTTGTATGTGTTTTGTGGTTGGTGTCTGGCTTACCTTCTGCGCCGTACGCGTCCGTGCCTGTTCCGGTAGTAAATGTAGAATATTGGTATGATCGGGACGAAGGGATTCATGGTTGGTTCGTGTCGTTCGTCCTTCTCGTTGCTTCGCGTCGTCCTCGTCGCTTCGCGTCGTCCTCGTCGTTTCGCCTCGTCCTCGTCGCTGGCGTGTTCGTCTCTTAGCCGTGGATCGTGTTGTGGCGCGAATCGGAGCTTATGTGCGCCTCTCCCGGATGCTTTGACGTGCCGTGCGTAGCGACGGGTTCGGCGCGTACGGAAAGCGCATCGTACTCGTTCGGCCGGACGGAGCTGCATTTTCCTTCCGTGCGACTCGATTCGGCGTTTCCGGATTCGCCTCGGTCGGGGAACAGGACCTGGTTTGGGTGAGTACGGCTCGGCCGGATTCTGTGCTGTTGTGCGCATCGTACTTACTCGTTCAGTGTGCTGTACGGATCGGTCGGGAAACAGGCTTTCGCTTGGCTTTTTTCCCGACCGAATGCTATTGGGTGCGCCTCCGACCGAGATCGGAATCGGCCCCTGAGTCTCCTTTAAGGAGGTTAAACAAAGGATAGCCACTGGTCTTAGTGTTGCTGATGCTGTTCAGCTGATGCTGGCATCCAGCAGTTTCAATCTTCTACTTGGGGAAATCACATGCATCTGCCGACATCCTGAAAGAATTTATTATTAAAGACTACAAATGGCTTCAAACCTGATGTCTCAGCCTTAGATCTGCTTCCACTCTCAGTGGCTGTAATATTGTTGAAACCACAGCTGAGGAAAGATATTTCACAGTCCTGTGGTTAGCTCATTGCAACAACTTAATTGTGCAGGACCTCCTCACAAAATAAGTTGCCAACAACATACTGGCTACCTGTTGCAGGATTTGTGCTCATTTCCATCATTCCTCAAAGCCTGGAAGTAGTTGTGGATCATTGAGCATGTTCATTGAGCCCTTATACAGGAGGTCCCAACCAGTTGAATTCCACCTTCTACTTGCCTTTTTGAGCAGTACTTATCAATAAATAAGTACTGAAAAGGAGAGGGTATGCAACTGCCAAAGTCATGATGATGGAGGTTGACAAATGGGGACTACGGAAGTGCCTGATTCAAAAGTAAATGCCTTTTGAGATTTCAACATGGGAAGCCAGCAAGGAGAATTGTACTATGATCCAACCCATTTAATTGTTGCACACACTGCAGGACAATTTGCTAAAGGTGGAACAAACATACACAATAGTCAATAAAAATTCAGCTGCTTTGGCTAACAGCAGGTAAATGCAAATCAAGAGCTACAAAAAGAGATTATGTCCTTTGAAGAGCATGTTTGTCCAATGATTCTGGATCAATGGTGCAAAAAAGGTCTAGTCACTGGCATTTCCTTTTTACTCGTGAATTTCTCCATTTATAATACTTGTATCTCCAGGTAAGCGAGTGACCTAGAAGATTAAAGATTGAAACTTCAAGGGCATAAAAGAACTGAAGCACTGGTTTTAACCCCCAGGTGACGGTGGTGGTGGCTCCAAGCCCAGAAGCATATTGAATCTGCTGCACCACCAGTAGAAACACAATCACCTGCTTCTAAACCTACAGCACAATAACTTTCACTTACAATTCCAACATCTTCAATGGGTTGGTTTATGAATTTTCATATTTATGAATATTCCAAGACTTAAATCAAGTGAATGGAAGCAGGCAGCTCAGACATTGCCAACAACTATGACAATGGAAAACAAATGCACAAGACTACTTGGATGACCAAACACGCCAGCAATAAAGTATAAAGCATGTCCTGTAGCCATTGTATCCCTGGTGAGGTGTTCAGCGCAACTGGGGCAATTGTCATGGTCAAAAGAACCAGTGTCTCTTCTCAAAACGTGGAGAGAGTAGCAATGATTAAAATGAATAAACATTTCACATCTAAAAATTATATGGTTCCACAAGTCACACCAGATGAAGATGGCAATTTTTGGACACCACAAGTGTGGCGAGTGATCATCCTCCAGAAATCTCCATGAATTTGAAGTTGAACTGTACCTTCTGGATTAAAAAGAAGGGCATTACACTGTTTCCAAAAAAGGTAAAAACATAACTGTTTTTATTTTGTGTGGTCCTAATGTAAATAAACATGAATGGACCTGTGCCAAAGCATAGACAGATAATCAGGGAGGATGCAGCCATTATGGCCTGGTAACTGATAAGTGAGGGTGGCAAAGAAAGAAAAGAAACTGATACCACCTTTGGGTCAATCCACTGTAAACGCTGCAATGATTAATGTAATCTGTGTATGGAATGGACTCCTACATTTTCTGAAAGAACATGCAACCTTCCATAACTAAGCTTTCATTCTCAGCTATCAGTGAAGATTCAAAGTACTGCACTGCTTATGTATGTCACTTTCAGGGGAAACTATATCAATAGACATATAGATTATAGCACACTTGGAACAGGAACCATGCTCTAATGAATGGCAAATGTTGACTCATCTTAATGATGTGAGGGGCTTTGGGAAACGTTGTGATTTTTAATGTTTAGAGGCTCATTCTGGGTGAACACTTTCATGTGTTTCAGGGAGAATTACTTGATTGCCCTTTTGTTCAGTACATCCCAGCATCTCTTGGTTCTTCTGAGACCTCTCAGTGTACAATGACAGACTAAGAGCCAGATGTACGACCATTTTTTGCGGTCGCAAATGGGAAATTGGTCTGTTTGCAACCACAAAAAAGGGTCCTGGCATGTACAAACGCTATTTTGCGTGTCGGTGACTCGCAAAATAGCATTTGTGACTCTTGCTATTAGGAAGGGGCGTCCCTTTCTAATAGTGAGTCACAATGCAATATAACATTGTTTTGCGGCCTCAAAACACTTGCAGTTTACCACCTACTTCAAGTAGGTGGTAAACCACTCGCAAACGGGAAGGGGTCCCTAGGGGACCCCTTCCCCTTTGTGAGTGTGTGCGAAAATATTTTTTAAGAGCAGGCAGTGGTCTCACGGACCACTGCCTGCTCTTAAAAAATGAAACAGAAATGTTTCATTTGTCTTTTTTAAATGCAGCCCGTTTTCCTTTAAGGAAAACGGGCTGCATTTTTTTAAAAACGGCTTTATTAAAAAAGCAGTCACAGACATGGTGGTCTGCTGACCCCAGCAGGCCACCATCCCTGTGAGTGCTGGCCATTCCTAATGGGGTCGCAAATAGCACCTGCCTCATGAATATTAATGATGCAGGCAATTTGCGACCCCCCATTAGGAATCGCTAACAGTGTCTGAGACACTGTTGTAAATTGCATTTTGCGAGTTGCACATTGCGAGTCTCAAAGCGACGCAATTTGCAAGTCGCAAAATGTGAGGGTTGTACATCTGGCCCAAAGACTCATTTTCTTGTTATTTTCTTGTTCAACAGGACTATCTATTCTTAGAAGAAAAATAATCTGCAACATCCAGAAGAGGGACGAATGTATCTCTTTCCCCTGTGGACTGGGAAGATGTTATTTATTTAGAATGATACAGAGTAGCTGCTTGAGGCAAATCTGAGTGATTATAAATAATATTGTGGATATGATGAGAACAGCTAAACTGTTTTATTGTTTGTGTGATCAATCATACAGAGTACTTGTTAGTTACTTGGTTGTGTCAGATCAGTATCAGACTGGTCCTCAGTGAATTGTAAACCCTCTTATGGTGCTATTAATTTAACAGTTTTCAATTGCATAGTTTGACTCTTCAACTAGTATGTTTCAACAGTTGTTACAGAATAGTTTTTTTCTGGTCTTAATTGGTTCTTATTAGTTTCAGCTGGCCCTTATTAATTTCATTTGGATCAAACTTTCTTTACTGGTTCCAACTATTCTGAATTGCTTCATTTGTTTTAAAATGAATGCTACTGGCTATGACATTCACAAAAACTGGTCGCAAATTGCAAACTGACCTTTTGCAATTCGATTCTGATTTTGCAAACCAAATTATTTATTTTGCAAAATCACCATTTGTAGTGGGCTGCAATGAGACATGCTACTCAATATTCATGAGGCAGGCTGAAAACTGTGACTCACTCAGATAGCATGTATCACAAGGCTACTGTAGTCCACCAAGTCTGTGACCATACTTAAATAAAGTATTGTTTTTTAAATGCGGTTGGTTTTCCGTAGATGAAACAGGTCTACATTTCTTTTTTTTAAATGTACTTTAAAAAAAAAAAAAGCTTGTTAAAGAGTTGGGAGTGATCTCCTGGACCACTGCCAAGTTGAGAGCAAACCTTAGTTGCAAAATCACAATAGAGAATGGGACCCAAGGGGACCACATCCTCTGAGGAGTCAGTAACCTATAAATTTTTTGCGAACCAAAATTGCAGTCCCAAACCATTGATAAATAGCATTGTGAATCACAGTTTGGAAGGTAATCCCTGAACTCGGCCCTGACTTCTTTATGCATTTCTAAACACATTTTACGATTCGGTACGCATTTACCGAATTGTGCAATGGGTTTAGTACATTTAAAAAAGACATTTATTGGTCTCAAACCTGATATATGGCGAATTGCAGGTTTAGCGACCTCTAAATGGCTTCGAACATTTGGCCCTTAAATCTTACTATCAACTGCTTTCGCTGGGCTTACTGGTGTTTGTTTGTTCCAACTAGTTTAACAGATTCTTACTGCCTTTCTTTACTGGTTATAAACGTTTTCATATATCTAGTAGTCATTATTACCTTTCCAACTTTTTGATGTATGTGAGTTATATATAGTAAATCAAATTATATACTCTAAACATTCAATGTAAATCCCTATTACAACATGAGACTCAAAGAAAAAGCCTCGTGTTGCAACAGGGGTTTACATTGAATGTTTTGTTTGAAATTAGTATCGATCTATGGCCAGGTGGGTTCCTGTCTATTTTTGTTTTGCTGTGTTGCATTGATCCCTGCCCACACGGTAGGCCTTACTGGATCATACCCCATTGAGTTTTGACAGTTGACACATTAGAGAATGGATATGGCCAAAAATTCACCTATATTATAAACTTATATAAATACATGACAAATACTCACTTGAAGGGACGTTATCTTTACGATTTAAATACTGAAAACTACTGAATCTGACAAGTTGTATGATGAATTATGAAAATCTGTGACATCACTAATGGCATCATCAGTGACATAAATGATGTGCCATAAAATCACACTTTTGAAAATTATGATTGGGCATTCTACTCATATGCCTGACCTTTGCAGTATGTATTATATATTCAAACTCTTAGTAAAAGGAGTGAAGAACTAAATATTTGAGTTACTATTCATCTGAACATAAATAGGTTCATGAAGTAGTTGGATTAGAATACATCCAAATAGATGAACTATAATAAAGGAAGTTGAATAACTGATGACAAATAATTACTAATAATGAAAACTACAATTGTATATATTATGGTATGTTCTGTGATGTTATTGGGTTTTGTAAAGATAAGTAATTTGCTCTCAGTGGCCTCAGGGTGGTAGAGTCTCCAAAGAGACTCTGCTCTTCTTACACACCATTACTCCTTCACATATTCATTGGAACCAAAAACAGAACAGGCAGTAGGGGAAATCCGCGCAGGTAAGTGATAACAGTAGCTTCAAAGGTATCCTATTAGATGCTAGTGCTCAAAGGTCACCATGCAACGACCACCTCACGTTGCAATTTGTGGACAAAGTTGCCCACTAAAGTACAAAGTAAATAATTGGCAGCCCGAGCAGATAGCATGCATGTAGTAGTAACAAAATAAAGTCCAAATATCCGTCCTGAATGTATTCTTCTTTGTTTATTCCAAATTGACAAGATATCATTCACTGGTATCCATCTTCTTTAGCAACATGATTTTAAAACACAAGCCATGCCAACACGTGTTTCGTCCATACGGCTATACGCCTAGGACTTCATCAGGGCTAAAACAAGAAAAAATTGACCTAATTACAATACAGTACTCTGTTTAAAACATATGGGAAAATATACATTCTTCTCCCATAGTGTAAATACCACCAATGCAGTGAGCATGGTACTTTATACTACAAGTGAGATATCTCCAAGTCAACAGAACAGGGCAACTATCTGTTACTCAGAAAGTCCCTGAGAGTATAGATAGTACCAAGTGCCAGGAAATTTTAAAGGAAGATCACCTCCAAAGTGAATATACATTCCCAAAGTAGAAAGGAAAAAGAAGGGAAAAAGATTAAGACATGCTGATACCTCAAATAAAAATCAGCAAGACTAATACAACTTAAGATAATAAACACCCATACGCCTTAATGCATGCTAGGTCAAATTGACTACCACTTACCAAAGATCAGTATTACAAGAACCCTTAAATAATTGACGGTCGCATCAAGAAAGAGGTCGTAGTAAACCTATAAAATTAAGGGAACACGATTCCTTAATGTCTGTTATAATAACAAGAAAAGTATAGTCCAGTAAAAGCTTCGTAGTTGGTGGTACAACTTATACTAAGGTTTTATATAAATAACCGAGATTACATAAGCTCTCTTCTAAATTCTCTCAATTCAGTACATGATTCAATAAGCGCACCTAAGAATAAAATACAATAATATTCCACACCTAATATCCTGAACTATATCCATTTCTAAACGAATAATAGTAACTATAATAAATATCACATATGCGTGCATGAATAATTGTGCACTCATAAAGAAAAAATTACAATTCATACCTAAAATTAAAATGTGTCCTTTCTTCTAATAGCACCCATAGTCCAACGATCAGTAATATGAATTAAAATTCATCGCGGTCAGCCACATATCCTATATATTGGATATAAGGGTGAAGTTCAGAAAGAGCAGGTGCAACTATCTCAATAGGTGTCTAGGCCTTAAATAGGGTATACACGACCGTAATATCAAATTCTAATAAATTAAAATAAACATGAGGTCTCTTGAGAGGAACCCGACTTCATAAAGGGTCTTTGTATTATACAGGCATATCGTAGTCTGAACATAATACGGGAAGTTATTGCAAAAAGCAAGAAGATCGAGTCACTACCTCCGCATTATAAAGGCATATCGTAGTCTGAATATATTACGGGAATATATTACGGGAAGTTACTGCGAAAAAACGGGAGGATCAAGTCACTACCTCCGCATCTGAAGGGCACAACAAATTACAAAGATTTATAGGAAAAATGTAGCCCTAAACTCACCACCCCAACGACTGCGTTATGCAGTAAAATTATATATCTAATCAGTCCAAGATTAACTTATACTAAATAAACCAGCATAGCCTCCCATTGAAGACACTCGCACGTTATATCCAGCAGCTTACCTAAAGCCGACTTCATCGGTAGAAGATCCTCGTGTAAGAGTATCAGCGTTCAGAACACGCGCCATCTTAGAGCTATATGTTAAATAGCCTCTAAGTGTAGAAATCAAAGACAGACCACAAGTTCACTCGCACTAACTCGAGTACTACGTAAACAGTTAAACCTACGCCATATTGGAACGTGTAATTTATATACAAGTTCACCAAGATTTCGATATTAGCCTTACATTTAGTACCGAATAATAAAAGGACCCAGCCGATATAATAAGGAGAAAAGGGCTCAATATTTCCTACATTAGTATAAGTTGTACCACCAACTACGAAGCTTTTACTGGACTATACTTTTCTTGTTATTATAACAGACATTAAGGAATCGTGTTCCCTTAATTTTATAGGTTTACTACGACCTCTTTCTTGATGCGACCGTCAATTATTTAAGGGTTCTTGTAATACTGATCTTTGGTAAGTGGTAGTCAATTTGACCTAGCATGCATTAAGGTGCATGGGTGTTTATTATCTTAAGTTGTATTAGTCTTGCTGATTTTTATTTGAGGTATCAGCATGTCTTAATCTTTTTCCCTTCTTTTTTCCTTTCTACTTTGGGAATGTATATTCACTTTGGAGGTGATCTTCCTTTAAAATTTCCTGGCACTTGGTACTATCTATACTCTCAGGGACTTTCTGAGTAACAGATAGTTGCCCTGTTCTGTTGACTTGGAGATATCTCACTTGTAGTATAAAGTACCATGCTCACTGCATTGGTGGTATTTACACTATGGGAGAAGAATGTATATTTTCCCATATGTTTTAAACAGAGTACTGTATTGTAATTAGGTCAATTTTTTCTTGTTTTAGCCCTGATGAAGTCCTAGGCGTATAGCCGTATGGACGAAACACGTGTTGGCATGGCTTGTGTTTTAAAATCATGTTGCTAAAGAAGATGGATACCAGTGAATGATATCTTGTCAATTTGGAATAAACAAAGAAGAATACATTCAGGACGGATATTTGGACTTTATTTTGTTACTACTACATGCATGCTATCTGCTCGGGCTGCCAATTATTTACTTTGTACTTTAGTGGGCAACTTTGTCCACAAATTGCAACGTGAGGTGGTCGTTGCATGGTGACCTTTGAGCACTAGCATCTAATAGGATACCTTTGAAGCTACTGTTATCACTTACCTGCGCGGATTTCCCCTACTGCCTGTTCTGTTTTTGGTTTAAGTATTTATTGGGGCTGCAGCGGGTAGTGTACTACTTGTATTGTAAAATATTGGTAAATATGTGCTCTAGGAGTGAAAGAAGCAAAGTAGCTGAAGAGCTTTTTAAAAATCTTAATGCAGGAATATCAGTGAATAAAGCTGTGACCCAGGGTAATGTTAGGCCCAATGAAGGCCTAAAAGCTAAGTTTTCGAGATTAGAGAGACTCAAAAAGATAGAGATTGGAAAATGGTGGGATGGGGCAACACTTAAGGAGTATATGAAACTAGGGAGGATCCCTCGGGGCCTCCGCTCTAACATTTTCCCCACTTATGATGATTTGGAGGAGGACTTGCTCCTCCTCTGGGAAAAAGAACTCATAGGGAACTCCATGCGCCTTATGAATCTGCTCATTGAGAACGCTGAGAGAAAGGTACTAAAAGCTGCGGAAGAGGCAGATATACTTGAGAAAGAGATTGCTGATATCAAACTTCCAGAAGTTGCCAAAAAGAACTACGCCACCCTGGAGGAAATATTGAATAAATTTGAGGAAGAGATCAAAGAAAAGAAAGCCCGCAAATTAAAACGGGATGAAATAGACTATCGTAATGGTAGAGTCTTTACGTTTGCTAAGAAGTTCGATAATCTAGTGAGGCAAGACTTACAAATTGGTGGCAGTAGATCATCTCTACTTAGTGCAACCAGTACTACTTCATCCAGTATTTTATCAGTGACAGAAGAGGAGAGAACAGTAGAGGGAGCACCCAATGCAGCTATGGGCAATAGTTTTTTACGCGAGGTTCAACGTATACGTATCGGAAACAAGGAGAATGGCAACAGACAGAGAGAAGATATGCGAGGAAGACCAAGAGAGGGAGCAGGGGGAGAGGCAGACTCAGAAATAAGGGACAGAGTGAACACTCGCTCATGGAGCAAGGGCAAACAATAGTTGACGAGCTAAATAAGATCCAGGTCATTAATCTATCCAATACCACACTTTCCCCTGATATGATTTCTGTCCTTAGTAAAGGAATGAGTTTCTGTCCAACTAAACAATGTGACATAACTGATGTAAGAATAGACCTATATAAGTTCGTGAGGAACTTGAAACTTAAAAAATTCTTTGCCTCCAGTACGCTGGTTAATAAACAATGTACCCCAGATTTGATTGTTGGTGATTTATCAATCCAAGACATTAGAGATACGACTTTACTTTTGTCGATTACAGAAGATGAGCACGACCCTATAACTATGCATAGGGTCCTGCAAGACTTGGAGTGTATTACTGATCTAAGTGAAGATAGTGGCCTGAAGCCTAAATCTAAATGGGTACCTCACTTAGCCTCTGGTAATAACATTGATGCCTTTTATAAGGTTGTTAGTAAAGAGTTGGATACATTTGAGAATTCAATGAACCAACGTAAACGCTGGCCTCGTGTTGATAATTTAACATCTAAAGAAAGAATGTCTGATGATACAATCATTATAAGGGAAGCAGACAAAGGGGGCAACATTGTTGTTATGGAAAGAGACTACTATGAGAGTGAAATCAAGAGCCAACTTAACAACACTCTGTGTTATAAAAGCCTATCTAATAACCCTGTTTTTGGAATTATGAAAGTAATCAATGAACAGTTGAAAAAATGGAACACGACAGGGTTATTGAATGATGATGAATATCGGTACTTATTAATAGATAGACCTAGATACCCCTGTTTATATTCTGTACCTAAAATCCATAAAAATGCCACTGCTCCTCCAGGTAGGCCGATAGTGTCCGGCATAGGAGGCCCTACGGAGAGAATCTCTGAATTTGTGGACACATATTTACAACCATATGTCAACAATTTACCCTCCACGATTAGAGACACCAAGCACATCCTGAATACAGTCATGGATATAGTATGGGATGAGTCTATGATTCTTGTAACATTGGATGTGGTGTCTCTTTACACCAATATTTTACATCAGCAGGGGCTGTCAGCACTCCGCCATTTTCTTGATAAGAGACCAGTGGAACTTCTGGAACACTCTGAAATGATCATAACAATGTCCAAAATGATTTTAGAACATAATGTGTTCCTGTTTCATGGAGAATGGTACCAGCAAACATGCGGGGTTGCGATGGGTTCCAGATTTGCGCCGTCGTTTGCCTGCCTCTTTATGGGGAGGTTTGAGGCGGCGCATGTCTGGGGCCCTCTGGTGCCGCATGGCATGACTATATTGTGTACTTTGGTCGATACATCGATGATTGCCTTTTAATTTGGACTGGGAGTGAGAGTGCACTGTATGATTTTTTTGGGTACCTTAATACCAACATGTACAATATGAAATTTACTATGTCTCACAGTACTGAGAAAATTGTGTTCCTGGATGTTGAATTGTTTGTAGAAAATGACAGCATAAACAGTAGAATGTATAGAAAGGAGACAGCCTGCAATTCCGTTTTACATGCAGCTAGTGCCCACCCTAGTATACAGATCAATTCAATCCCATATGGGGAATTTTATAGGGCACGTAGAAATTGCAGTAAAGATTTAGACTTTTTCAATGCTCCATGGATATTGAACGGAGATTCTTGGAGAGGGGCTATGAGGCCAAAGTCATTGATAAAGCAAAAAGAGAGCCCATGTACTTACGAGGACTGAGACACTTAAGCCTCGGATTAATAAAACAACTCGAAAAATAGAACCAGTTAGAATGGTTGCCAACTACCATCCATGGTCACATAAAGTTTTTAACATCCTAAAACATCACTGGAATCTGCTAATTACAGACTCAGAATTGAACAAGTACATAACGAAGTGCCCTAGTTTGACTTATCGTAAAGGCAAAACAATTCGCAATATGATTAGCCCTAGCTATCCTAACAAGAAGAAGGGGAATCTGACTTGGTTACACAAACATAACCTGGGATTCCACAAATGTGGAAATTGCAGTATGTGTAAATTTGCCCTTTCAGGAACACTAGAATTCCAACATAATGGCTCTAGAAAACACTATATTAACCAACATATAGATTGTAATACAAAGTATGTGATCTATATCATAATATGCAAGTGTGCTAAGATCTACGTAGGAAGTACTATTAGGAACCTAAAAGTACGTATCTCTGAACACTTTAGAGCATTGAAAAATATGGATGAGAGATACCCTATAGTGCATCATGCTTTGGAATGTATAGAGCAACAGAAACAGCTATCATTTAAATTTCATGGCATAGAAACTGTACCTATTGATTGCAGGGGGGTAATCGTGAATTGAGACTACGGCAGGCTGAAGCACGCTGGATTCTCAAATTACATGCGGTTGAACAGGGGATTAATATCGATAATGAATTACAATATTTTCTGGGCATTTAAAATCAGTGACTGCCCAGAATATCTGACATATATTCATGTTAAGATTTCCCGTGTTTGATAAATTTCAGGCTAACTGTAATCATGGATGTTATTGATGTTATGCTATAGAAATGAACTTATGTACCTAATTGGTGTAGGAGATAACCATCTAATTTATGGGCATACTAACTTAACGGAAATGTACTAAGGTGACATTTTATTAGACATATGTGCTGAATCAGTATGTAGTAATTGTCCCCTAATCTCCTTACTGCTGAATTAGATTGTATTTTAATGTTTTATTCTGTGTGTTTTCTTTCTGTTCTCTATCTACTCTTACTAATTGCTTTCACTATCCCTTCCTTGGAGGTGTTCTAGAATTTGAGTTAGCCTACCAAGCTCTTTTTGATGCAATCGTGGAGTGTTTGACCAATTGGGGTCAGTAGCATTTGAACTCAAGTAGATTTATCTATCGACTGAATCTCTAATCCTCTTGAATTTTGTTAGGGGAGCGTTATGGTTCGTCTACAATAATATACTCGGTTTTCATAAAATCTCTTTGTACGAAGTAAAATGTAGGAAATATTGAGCCCTTTTCTCCTTATTATATCGGCTGGGTCCTTTTTATTATTCGGTACTAAATGTAAGGCTAATATCGAAATCTTGGTGAACTTGTATATAAATTACACGTTCCAATATGGCGTAGGTTTAACTGTTTACGTAGTACTCGAGTTAGTGCGAGTGAACTTGTGGTCTGTCTTTGATTTCTACACTTAGAGGCTATTTAACATATAGCTCTAAGATGGCGCGTGTTCTGAACGCTGATACTCTTACACAAGGATCTTCTACCGATGAAGTCGGCTTTAGGTAAGCTGCTGGATATAACGTGCGAGTGTCTTCAATGGGAGGCTATGCTTAGAGTTTCAAGCTACGCTGGTTTATTTAGTATAAGTTAATCTTGGACTGATTAGATATATAATTTTACTGCATAACGCAGTCGTTGGGGTGGTGAGTTTAGGGCTACATTTTTCCTATAAATCTTTGTAATTTGTTGTGCCCTTCAGATGCGGAGGTAGTGACTTGATCCTCCCGTTTTTTTGCAGTAACTTCCCGTAATATATTCAGACTACGATATGCCTTTATAATGCGGAGGTAGTGACTCGATCTTCTTGCTTTTTGCAATAACTTCCCGTATTATGTTCAGACTACGATATGCCTGTATAATACAAAGACCCTTTATGAAGTCGGGTTCCTCTCAAGAGACCTCATGTTTATTTTAATTTATTAGAATTTGATATTACGGTCGTGTATACCCTATTTAAGGCCTAGACACCTATTGAGATAGTTGCACCTGCTCTTTCTGAACTTCACTCTTATATCCAATATATAGGATATGTGGCTGACCACGATGAATTTTAATTCATATTACTGATCGTTGGACTATGGGTGCTATTAGAAGAAAGGACACATTTTAATTTTAGGTATGAATTGTAATTTTTTCTTTATGAGTGCACAATTATTCATGCACGCATATGTGATATTTATTATAGTTACTATTATTCGTTTAGAAATGGATATAGTTCAGGATATTAGATGTGGAATATTATTGTATTTTATTCTTAGGTGCGCTTATTGAATCATGTACTCAATTGAGAGAATTTAGAAGAGAGCTTATGTAATCTCGGTTATTTATATAAAACCTTAGTATAAGTTGTACCACCAACTACGAAGCTTTTACTGGACTATACTTTTCTTGTTATTATAACAGACATTAAGGAATCGTGTTCCCTTAATTTGATAGGTTTACTACGACCTCTTTCTTGATGCGACCGTCAATTATTTAAGGGTTCTTGTAATACTGATCTTTGGTAAGTGGTAGTCAATTTGACCTAGCATGCATTAAGGCGCATGGGTGTTTATTATCTTAAGTTGTATTAGTCTTGCTGATTTTTATTTGAGGTATCAGCATGTCTTAATCTTTTTCCCTTCTTTTTTCCTTTCTACTTTGGGAATGTATATTCACTTTGGAGGTGATCTTCCTTTAAAATTTCCTGGCACTTGGTACTATCTATACTCTCAGGGACTTTCTGAGTAACAGATAGTTGCCCTGTTCTGTTGACTTGGAGATATCTCACTTGTAGTATAAAGTACCATGCTCACTGCATTGGTGGTATTTACACTATGGGAGAAGAATGTATATTTTCCCATATGTTTTAAACAGAGTACTGTATTGTAATTAGGTCAATTTTTTCTTGTTTTAGCCCTGATGAAGTCCTAGGCGTATAGCCGTATGGACGAAACACGTGTTGGCATGGCTTGTGTTTTAAAATCATGTTGCTAAAGAAGATGGATACCAGTGAATGATATCTTGTCAATTTGGAATAAACAAAGAAGAATACATTCAGGACGGATATTTGGACTTTATTTTGTTACTACTACATGCATGCTATCTGCTCGGGCTGCCAATTATTTACTTTGCACATATTCATTGGAGAATAAACAGAAATGCTTTCAAAGCTTATATTTTGAGGCACATCCCAGCAACCTGGGCTGAGAAATTTCTGCATCTTAAATCTAGGAACAGTTCATGCATGTCCTTCAATGACCACAAGTGTCTGGTTAGGATATAAAGGGCCTCATTACGATGCCGGTTGGCGAGTGTTTGACCGGTATCGTGTCGGAAACGGGACCGCCCGACACGGAGTTCCCAAATTACATCTATATTTTCTATTGCAGCTCGTGCTGTGGGCTGCAGCACAAGCATCAATAGGAAAAATGCACTTTTTAAACATTGATGCACCGTGTGGCAGGCACATACCACACAGTGCTTTCCACACGATCCATGGATGTCTAAGAGGGCACCACAGGTACCCCCCAGGGCCCATAGCTGAGGGCCATGGGGGAGAAGGGCCCTGCTAGGAGCCCCAAAAGACCCTTTCCGCCAGCTGTTTTTAATGGTTTAAGAGCCAGCATGAAAAGACTGTCGGAAACATGCTTCATAAGCCCCACGGCAGTGCCTGAGCAGGCACCGCCTCCATTTTCGGGATTAGGATCCGCCCTCCTCCCCGATGGGCTCCTTGAGCCTGTCGAAGGCAGAGCAGATTTCTCCCGCAGGCATCGTTCAGACTGCCTGTATCATAATACGGCGGTTAGACCGATGCCTCAGATGTCGGGCGGCTTAGTGCTGCAGTGCTTTATAGGTAGAGTCTAGCACGCTCTTCTTTATTAGTTTCTCCAAGGCAGTTGATGGGTTGTATGAAAGAGGTGCACATGGCTAAACCACGCGTGCCTCCACAATGCTGCCCGAACAACAAATGCTTCTTAACAACGCATCCTTTACCATGCCTGCCTTTACCACGGATGCCTTTACCACACAATTTTGTGGTAAAGGGATATATGTGGTAAAGATCACACTCCAGCCCCCCTGCGCTGAGCCCTAAAAAAATCCTGACCCCCTGTGCCCTAAAAACAACCCTGACCCTCCCGATCCCTAAAAACTACCTCACCCCTAAAACCTACCCCCACCCCCCCAAAACTTGGCCCCATCCCCACTTATCAGTCCATGTCCTGGAGCTACCTCTCCTGATCCTTCCTTTTCTTGTGCCTGGCCATCTGCGCATCAAGACCGTACACTGCCCTAACCACACATATGCGTGGTTAAGGCATATGCGTGGTTAAGGCAAGGGTGGTTCCGCTTGCGGGGAAATGGCACGCATGGCTCAGCCTGCGTTGTAAAGGCTGTTTCCCCTGTAGATTTTCAGCCCAGAAAGTCAAGCATAGTAGCATTCGCACCACCATATTCCAGACTCAGAGCTTATGCACCAGTCAGGTTGGTGACCCTGACAAGGTTCTTTTTTCATATTTCAGTCTCTACAGTACTACTATTAGGAAAGCCAGGATCGTATGTGTTGCTCTGGAAAATCAAAAATAGGTGGTAAATTCAGAAAAGGTGAAATCATCATCCATAAACAAGATTAGATCTTTCACCTCTCACATTAGCTGTGAACAGTAGCTGCCTAAGGATAAGGAACATACCTTACTAGGTAAAGATATTATTGGGGTGCCTACCAACATAAACCTTGTTTTGGAGCTCCTATCTATTCATCTGTCAGTGCTAAACAATGATAAATGTTTGATATCTTCATCCCTGGGTCCTAGCTTTCGGCAATCTCCTTATTGCCTGCATATTTATATTAACAATCTCCATCAAACAAATGAGGTAACTGAACAAGATAGCAGAGTGCCATTGCAGTAACCCACACCACAAACAGACCTTGTAAGAAGAGGTGGCAGGTAGTACAATTTTATGAGCAAAATCTAGTAAGAAAGATTAAACCCACTGAAATTCCTGGCCCTAATTTTAACATTCATCTAATCAGCTCTTTACAATGTCATATTTAAGGACATCAATAGGTCCATCAAAATCATCACCTCTTCTCTAATTACATGTCATAAGAGATGCCAGCAATATTAGACTAATGGCCTGATTTAGTCCTTGACCGACAAAGTACAGTCCATCTGGGTGGCAGGGGACTTAGTCTCGGCCACCATGAAGATTCGCATTTAGGGATGACCCGGGCAGTCATCTGTGTAAGTTAAAAGGGACTGCCATCATGGCTGTTCCATTCAAGGTACAAAAAGTTTGGGGCCAGATGTGTCAAAGACTTTAACCCATTCTATGTCTATGGGAAAATGCTTTAGGACATATGGTCCTTGGTGGATAGTCGTCGTAGGTTTTGATGCACGTCCACCATACTCTTAACATGTTTTCTTTTAAAAAATAAATAACAAAGTGGGAGTTTTTTATTGAAAAACAAAAAAGTGAATGACCTCCACACCGTCAGGGGTCTTTAAGTACTCAGATTATTCCGGGATAATTACAATTTCGTACAGGTATAAAATTAACCTGCCTCTTTTGAACATTTCTTTTAGCCAATTTTTTTGCCAATGTGTTACCTAGCTCTCTTTCTGTCTGTTCTTGTACCTTGTATCTCTTTCCGTGTAATCTGGAAGACAGCAATTATCCTGGTTAGTTTGTGGCAGAGCCTCTGGGTCAATGCAGGCCGATTGCTACTTAACGATTTTCTGAGGCTTTTTCTTGTCTCCTACCTTCCATGTTTAGCTTAACAAATTGAATCAGGTGATGGAGTTGCTTCTGATCTTCCCTCCCAAACAGCAGTTCTAATGAGTGCCATATAACATGAGTAGGACCTTTAAACATTCTATCTAAAGGACAACCTTTTTATATGTGAAAGTAAACATTTAGAATCTAAATGACAATCTTTTTATATGTGAAAGTAAACTTTCAGAATCAACCCAATTCCTTGATTTGGTCAACACATTAAAATCCCCTGAGATGGTAAGTCAATCAATTTTCATTGCTGATCCGAGGTCTGTAAATTAATAAAAAGAGTTAAAAGTAAATAGCTGGAGTCATGCATTTTGCTAACATCAACTACAGTCTTTAACTGAAGTGTCGAATAGAGGGGCACATGCATCTATCCATAGCGTATGTTTTGCGCATCCATCCAGGTTTCTACTACTCATCGTTAATTTAAACATTGTGTCATAATTAATGGCCTGATTTAGATCTTGGGAGATGGAATACTCCGTCACAAACATGATGGATATCCCGTCTGCCGTATTACGATCTCCATAGGATATAATGGGATTGTACTATGGCGTATTCCCCTCCGCCAAGATCTAAATCAGGCCCTAAATCATGAATTTCCAGACAGTTCTTTGCTGTGGACCCAGCATTTAAGAGACCCTTGCTGAGTCCTATCTGAGACCTCTCTGTTTCTCAGAGGTTTTTTTCTTGGAAGATATTTTAATAAGTGCATTTCCAAGGCATACACAGGGGTGTGTGCTCCTGCCTCCTATGTCTCAGAATTAGCAGTCTGCTGTGCCTATGCGCCCTGACAGGCCTAGGCCTATGTCGCACCTTAGATATGGCTGCACGGAGAGTCTGACTTTTTCAGATCTGGACAGCATATCCCTACCCAAGGTACAGGCCAGCCCAAGCCCGCAAGTCAATGCCTTGTTCCTCCACACCCTGAAGCCACGGTGCAGTACCTGTGAGCAATTATACAACAGGGTCAGGAAAATCTTGGTCACCTTTAACACATATAAAACTCTTTAAATTCTCATGATTTCGATTCCTCTTAAATTTGTTTGCATGACTCATTCATTTAAAGCACAACATCCAGAAAAGAGTAACTTAATAAGAAAAAAAGTTTATTTGCATTCTTAAGTACACGGTTGTGAAAGACAGTGGGGCATATTCACAAGGAGCTATCGCCGAATTAACGGCACTTCATCGCAGCCAAAGTTGTGATAAATTTACCTCCCCATTCACAAGCCAGTGTTAACAGCCCACACCACCAGTTTACCCGCGATAGCAGCCGCAAAAAACATTGCCACAGAGGACCCACGCAAATATCGCTAATGAGATGCAGAGTGGGCGTTCCCGTGCCAAAAGTCGAGACAATATCACACCTCAACATTCACAACGACCAGCCACATCGGCGATAAGAACACAAAACAGGCGATAAGGCGCTGTAGCCGCAGGTATTTAACACCTGCCTCAAGCAGGTGTAAAGACGGACGTCTACCTGCAGTAGGCAACGGAGTCCCGCACACAGCCATACCCGAAGAACAAACGACGCCATGGAGCTACTCTACATGCAGCTCGGAGCCCAAACAGGGCCACAACACCCACCGCCACCACCCCCTGGACCGCCACCACCCCCAGGACCCGGACCCGCCCACCCCCCGGACCACCACAGAGGCAGCGTAGAGTAAGATAGCGGACCTACCGAAAACGCACCACTCTCACAGACCTAACGCCCGCGGAAGTCATTGCCCACTACAGGCTCAAAAGGACAACCATCCTCCGCATCCTGACCCACATCGCCCACAGGCTGACGGTCCCAACACAGCGGAGAACAAACATCCCTCCGCAGACAAAGCTGCTGGCAGTGCTGCACCTGTTGGCCTCTGGGACCTTCCAACCAACAACTGCCAGAGTCGGAGGGGTCTCACAGCCAGCCCTATCAAAGTTCATCACACCTGTCCTGGATGCCATCATCAGCTTCATACCCCAGTACCTTCACTTCCCCAACACTGCACAGGAACAGCTGGAGACTAAGCAAGGCTTCTACACCATAGCCGGATTCCCGGCCGTGTTGGGGGCAATCGACTGCACACATGTCCCACTTGTGCCCCCTGCGGATACTGCACACCACTACCGCAACAGGAAGCACACGCATTCCATCAATGTGCAGGAAATAGTGGACCACCGGGGAATGTTCACCAATGTCGTCGCCAACTACCCAGGCAGTGTGCATGATTCCTTCATCTTCCGACAGTCAATCATCAACCAGCGCTTCCAGGATGGCACATATGGAACGGGACTGCTCGTTGGTAAGTACCAAATCAACATACCACACATCCCACAGCCACCAACGCACAAAGCACAACTGTGGGGATGCACACGTGACCTAACCACATCCGACATGTCAAACTACACGACCACCTACCAGACACGACTACACCACTCCATGGTCATCCTGGGCTACCCCTGCACCCAATACAGACTTCACATGGCACCACAGCCACACAACAGCTGAACGTGTGGAGATGCGGAATGCAGCCATGACACATGTGAGGCACTGCTCTGCCCTCATGACCCTACCTCAGTCTCCCGCAGGTCAGCGTCCCGTGGTGGTGGGCCCGTGTCGGCCGCTGTGCATCCGGGGCGACTAGCCCTGTGCGACTCGAGTCATCCCCCCTTGTAGTTCTGACATTGCATGTCTCTGTGCCTGATGACTGTTGGTGTAGTTGCCAGCACATGCTACTCCCTGAGGGCTGGCTTACACTCACCCCACACACAGCCAGCACAGGCGTCACTGAATTGGTGGGCCTGCCATCACATCCTGCCGAACCAAGTATTGACTCTTTTCTCCCTGCACTGTCACAGGTGAACAAGGATATGCACTCTGCCCTTGGATGATGACACCCCTCCGAGACCCGAACACACCCGCCCAGAGGCAGTACAATGCGGCCCACATACGCACCAGGGGCATCGTTGAACGCACATTTGGCGTGTTGAAGTCACGTTTCAGGTGCCTGGACGGCACTGGTGGGAAGCTCCTGTACAGCCCGGACGTCGTGTGCAAGATGATCGTTGCATGTTGTGTGTTGCACAACATCTGTGTTCGCACCAGGGCCCCATGGATCCCAGTTCCAGAGGTACCGGACGATGATGGTGGTGATGGGGCAGGTGGCCCACATCCCACTGCAGCTGCGGCAGGAATGGCCCATAGGGACTCCATCATTGACACTTACTTCTCATGAGCACGTCACATTGTGACCGTCCGTGGCATTCATGGGACAGTAGTAGATGTCCAATTGCACTGCATGTGTGAATAAAACATATTTGCAGGTCGCAGGTTGGAATTGTACATTGTCATGTTACATGTCCCTGGGGTTTCAGATGTGATTTGCCATGTTGTGCACATTTTCCGAACCAGTTGTGTCCTATGTTCAGTTGTGGAGGTGTTGCTGTTTGTACCGGGATGTTGTCACTGTCGGGGTGCACTTTTGCTTATGTGCGTATGCTGCACAGTGGGTGTGTCGCTCCTGCGGCTCTGATTTGTCTGCCACTGGTCTCTTTCATGTGGTGTGCCTGTAGGTTCTGTTCTTCCACGGTGCGTGGATGTTGTGGTGTGCATGTTGTCCTCTGCAGTTGGCCAGGGTGCATCCGTGGTACTCCGCTGTTGATGTATTTTGTTCTGTGGCATTTTCCGTATGCTGTTCTTGTGCTTTTCCCGCATTGCGCGTGAGTATTGCTGCCCTCGCGCTAGTTGTCACTGTTTTCTTATCGCGCTTTGGCCCATCGCAGCTTTTTTCGCGTTCTGGTTTGTGTTTTTATGTCCGTCGAGGTGGTTGTATCGCGAGCAGGCCGCGGTGTCGGCCAACTATCGCATGGTACCGCCGTGTTGTGAATTCCATGTTGTCACTGGGTTATTTTCTCGCGATGGGCTGCGATGCTGAAAGTTGCGTTGCGCTACTCTTGCGGTAATTATCACACGTTCTTGTACCCCAGTGTTTTCTAATGATCACTGCCCTCATAACGTGCTCTACTGGCACCAATGCTTTAGGAACTGTCTCGCAGAAAACAGACGTAACACAGGGAAGGTATGCTCAGGGGCAGCAGCAGGTTCGGACTGTGTCAACAGAATAAAAGTGTCCCCCCATTAGTGAATCAGGCAACTAAAAAAGGGGACCACATTCTGCAAATCAGCGCAGTTTAGAACTTGTAAAGACATGCTGTTTAGGTGTTTTGCAAGATAAGGGAGAATGCATACATTTGTGCTTGCTGCTGGCAATGTTTGTGTTACTGTCAAGCAAATGAACAGTATACCGCTCTACCAGGCCATAAAACAGACAAAATACCGGCCCACACACTGACATGCCAGGGCAGCCGTTCTGGCACTGCCAGATTGTCCTGCAGGGTAATCCAACACTTGCTGGCTGTGTCCTTCATATCTACATCTTCGATCTCCTCATACCTACTTTTCTCCTAGCATAGCTTCATAGTCGAATAATAGGCCTATGATCATCCTTCCATCCCACAGGAAGTGTCTACTATTACCTCATTAATGTAGAAACAGTATCATTTGCCTGGTTCTACTTTGCCTGTCATTCTTTATTAATTATTAACTCATTTTAAAAAGCAGACTGGTGATTAACACATACTTATTAGTTTGAAGGATTATTTTTGGTGTAAACTGTATATCTTAAAGAGACAAGTTCAGATATTCAGATAGCCTCCAAAGCTTAATTTTGCCGCTAGATCTAAAAGAGAGGCTAAGAGAGAGGGTCATGAATATGCAAGTGGACTATTCAATTAGGCTGCCAGAGTAGGGGGAGGACTTGCCTCCACCAACCTAACGAATGTCTGTCTGCTGCATTTTAAGTTCTCGGCTACAGCAGCTGAGTATTTCCATTGAACGTGCTTCCCCAAACACAGCATGAGCAACTTCGACTGAAATCTAATGCCAGGCAGTAGGCATGCCATGGCAGTCCCTATACCGTTATTTTGTTTTCTGAGAAACAAACCCCAAAAGTAAGGGGATGTTTCAGAGAATCAAAAAATCAATGGCCCTGCCACGCATGCAATCTTTTTCCTGTGCAGGGGAGCCATGGGTGATTATTCCTGCATGAGTGAAGGGGCAGGAAAAATCTGCACTGGAAGGAAATGCATTGGTCCTGTGGGAGATGGGAAGTCAAAGATTGACCATTGGCGTGACCAGCTGTGGCCAGCTGTGGCTCCAACAGCAGTGAAACAAGGCAGAGGAATAGGAGGGTTGATGTGTAGGAGAACATCAAGCCCTAAATGGGATCACGTACTTGCAAACAAATTCCTAGGAGGAAAGTTTTAATGGAGGACTGGGCATGGCTCCCATCAATCTTATCCAAAACAAAATCTGACGGTGAGGATTGATGCCTGAACAACTCAGCTAAACCGTAAAAGCACACAAGACTATGCTCCTGGAATGTGCATGACCTTGAAAGGTTGCTGGAAGATCCAGACACTAAAACTTTGAAATGCTGATGTTTCAAGAACATGGAAAAAGCAAAGTACTTCAATTATTGGCTACCATGAATTTACCCTTACAGCCACAACAAGGCTGCGTCAAAGGAGGGCTTTTGATATACATAGCCACAGAATTGGATGTCCAGGCCCTCAATTTACAAATGACATGGCTGCAATGTGCAGAATTACATTTCCACTCCCCATTGATTTTATTGAACGTCTATTTGAGCATGCGGACAAATAACAAAATGACCCAGCTGTTTATTCTGTGGGAAATCGTTAAAACACTAGCCCGTCAACACCCAACTGTAAGTCTAATCATCTCTGGTGATTTCAATATTCTTATAATTTCAATAAAAGCATCTGAGAAGCCAAGCAGTATCATTGCTCAGTTTTTGTCTGATCATCTACGACAACTTGGCCTAATAATGCTTAACGAAAGCTCCTCAAAGAAACCAACTATAGTACTGACTTTTAAAAACTCCTATATTAACTCTATAATAGACTATACCATCATCACAAAGGACTTTGCCGCTAATGTTGGATATACCATAACACCAAAAGTAGAAAGTGACCAAAATCCCCAAGAGCTAATTTTAGATCTGTCTGTTTGCCGTATGCAGATATCCAATGTTCTCCACCAAGTGCCATCTTTCTAAATTTTGAAAAGATCCTCCCCTGATGACGTGCTTGTGCCCGCCGACACATGCCTTACGTCGCACGGAAGGGAGGGAGTGAGATGAAGGAAAATTGGAGCCTCGAGCTGCCGCTAAATGGACCCCCTAATGGACAAGGTGAGATAGACCCCGCAAACAGTCTGAACAGCCAGCCATCTTGCTGTCTGGTGTCGGAAGTCCTTAAGGTCCCTGGGGTGGGGGGTCTTGAACCATTGCTGTGCCGTTGGTTTCTTTTTTCCGCCATTACCATCACTGCCTCTGACGCTGCCACTGATGTTGTTGCCTTGGCCTGGCTTTTGTACCTGGCATTTGCCCATGCTCGCCCCCACTGTAACCGACTTAATCACGAAGACGGGTGGGCACGGGTGTATGGCAGGGAAGGGGAAGGGCTCATTGACTCTACTGGCACAGCTTGGGTGTGATGAGCTGCAGAGGCCCTGTGTGCTGTCCCAATGTTCTCCAATGCTCTTTGTGTTGCTTTTTTCGCAGTTGCTGGCTTCTTTGAGATCCTGCTTCTGCCTTTGGACTTATGACCAGGCTGCAATAATCACCCATTCAATCAATTATTCAAGCAGCTCTACAGCCTTACAACCCTAGCCAACATCTGCCAACATATTTTACAATTCTGCTACAATTCTTGTTACATTGCTATATTTCTACAGCCCCTCTGTAGCTTTGTGTGGGTAGAGGCAGTGGCTTCAGCAAGGCCAGGGGAGGAGGTAAGTGGGTAATTGATGATGCTGCTATATTGCTGTACTGCTGTATTGCTGCACTTCTATGCTCTCTGCCTTGTCATTATTTGATTTGCTGACCTGATTTCTGACTTTGTCCCAATCTGCATTCCCACCCTGTTCTCAGCTACTCCTTTTTGGTGTCCTCTGGTTCCAGGAGGCTGCTACCTGTGGCACAATGGGGAAAGGAAAGGCGCCTACAGGGAATAGCGCAGTCCCCCAGCATTCTTCCTGTACAACCATTGATAGTTTTCTGGTAAGGGCCGTGGATCTTGTGACAAATGAGATAAAGATTGCGGAACAGCGCCTCTCACTTATGACAGAGGATCTCTGTGCTTTGCAACAGCCATCATCAATGCCGCCTCTGAGCGGTGGAATTTCCGATGTCTAAAATATTGATCCCGACCATCCCAGTGTATCACTGGGGGGTAGCATTGGGGACTCTGTTAACCCAGGCTCTCTGCTGGCAGAGGGGCGTGCCATGACCAATGATCTGACTCCCCGGTTTGTTCCCCTAACCCAGAATCATCAACTAAGCGCAGGAAAAGAGCAACAAAACAAGTGCCAAAGCAAAAACCGATAACCTCCAAACAGGTACTAGAAAAATGTGGTCAGATTGATATGATACCCCTACAATTTACAACTGAGAGTTTTTGGGAGCATTTGAGCAAACGAATCAGTGACCTTCTGGATGCCAAATTATCTCCTATCTATGACCGCCTGACCGCTGTTGAGGCCGGTTTGACTAAGCTTTCAAAGTGTGCAGACGAACATGCCCTAAATCCTGAGTTGACCCCACCAAACATAGCAAACAAGCAACAGCCCATACAAACACCAACTACACGGAATTCTAACTCTGCCTTGCAGCCTCCCATCGAAAACACGATATTGGGCGAAAATAGTAGGATGGTTTCTTGGGCTTTGGCCCCAACTGTGGGAACAGCTTCACAAATCCAGCATCAAGCTGATGGGCGCCCGTCTTCTAAAACTGTGTTATCTAAATTAGGAAGATGGGCAGAAAGTAACATTTCAGAGTCGGTTAATTTGCCAGTATTTGATCTTACCCCAGCCTGTTGCCCTTATGTCCTCATACTGGCAAAGGAGCCCCTTCTACCTGGTACCATTGAGCCAACCGGGGAGCTTAGGAATAAAATTCTTTTTTGGTTAAACAATTTAGTAAACTGTCAGTGGGACCTAAATTACGAGATTGTGTTCACACATCGAGTAAGGGGTATTGGTTCCCTTGAAAGGAATTACCCTGGCAACACTGTAATCATAAATTTTCGCAATCTTAGGGCTGCTGGGGAAATTTTTTCTTTAGCACAGGATGGCAGAGTAAAACCAAGCGCCATAAGCACACTGCCATTGGGTTTCTATTGCAGACATATAGCACCATCTGTCTCATGGAAAGTCTCGGTTAGTAGCTCAGATTACCCTCGCAATAAACCCGAATGAATTTCAGCTTACCCATCAGAAACAGGTTCATGCTCCTTTTTGATTTGGAGGAAAATGATTCACTCCAAATAAAGGGTCAGGGTGGTGTCATCCGAGCCCGGGATTCTGGAGCAAATATTTATCCATCAAGGATTATTTCCAACAGTCTTTGCATGCAGTTTCTATTATGGAATATAGTGGGGTTTCGAAACAAACTCCAAGATAAGGACTGGCTATCTTTTGTTGGAAAATTTGAAATTTTATGTTGCCAGGAGACTTGGGCTTTTGATTTTCGATTCGGTCACTATCAATGGGTTTAAATCCTACTGCCCTGGGGCAACCTCGTCTATTGTGGGAAGAGGAAAGGGGGGTATCGCTATTTTCATAGCATGCTCTATTAGAAATTTGAAGGTGAACGTCCTAGTCTCGGAGCCTTGCTATCAAACCCTGCAACTTTATAATCTTCTTTTAATACATTTTTATTTTAACTTTTTTTTGGCACACCCCCATAGGTATCATTGAAGAGCTGGGACAGATTAAACAGACATCATTGATTTGGGCGGGTGACTTTAATATTTCCAAATGTCTGTACAAAGGTGACAATATATGTGGTTTTAGCGATGCTCAGGGGGGTAATACAGGCCACTTTGCACACACAAATTATGGCGAAGCCCTTAATCAGCTGATTTTATTCCACAACCTAACTTTTTTCATTGGATATTTGCGGTAATGGTGGAAAAAATCCACCCACTTTTGTAGGAAGGGGCAAGGGTAGTACTATTGATTTTTTAGGGATTTGGCATGTGACCTTATCCATTATAAGGTATGCTCACTCCCCCACCATAACGCTATCATAGTAAGGTTTCGAGCATCCGCTTGTTAAGATACACATGGTAAGATCATGTCTGCAGTTAGCTATCAGCCAAATAAGGGGGTTCGCCTAAATTGGGTTTCAATAGATCCACAAAAATGTATTAAAACGTTAGTGGTGGAAGTTTCTAATTAGATCACTAGTTGTGTCTCAACAGAGAAGGATACGCCCAAAATCCAAGACTGTTTTATTGAAGATCTGTGAAATCATATCCTGTAGGCTCGTATCGAATAAATCCCTCAAAGAGTGAGCCGAGCACCCATGGTTTCATTCTGAATGCAACAAAAAAATCCGTAGGTGACGGATCAAAAGAACCTAGCCAAGAAACAAGGGCGGGTTCACCAATTGGGGTGAAGGCCACCTCTACTGGTTGAAAAGAAAAATTTATTTTCTTGTGTCCCCTCACTCACCCAGGGTTGCCCCTAGGTGACATGCTTCATCATTGGGGCCATCCCAAACATCTACTGATTGGGGCGTGCTGCGACTTGCGGATTTACGTAGGAGCACTTACCTTGTGAGGCTATGTATTGTGCAGTGTAGGGGGGAGTGGTGTAAGTGATGTTTTAAAAATTTACCTAACTAGTGAGCTATTGTTTTATTCCTGCTCCTAGTTGATAGGGATAAAAAGGGTGTTAATAAAGGGAAATGTAACTGTTATGTAATTATAGTCCCTTGTATTATGTCAACATGTTTCAAGGTATCCCCTAAACCTTTTCTTCAGGACAACAAAGGGACCAGCCCTTTGTGTACCACTCCGTGCCGGACCTATAATAAATTGAAGTGAAAAATTATTAATGCACACCTATTGTGTGAGCATTGGGAAAAATATATACATACGGTTGCTTCTGAACACGTAGTAACTGTCATTGGGAAGAAAAAGCAAAATGCAAATTAATACATACTGCCTGCCCACCGTTCTTGTGGGCAGGTAAAGGCGTTACGCTGCGCGTAAAAAAAGGTACTTCATACTATGGTGTAAGTGCCCTTGAAAGCAAACTTAGTTAGTGCTCAGATCTTGTGTGGGTAATACTACACATGATACCTTAATTGTGAGCAGGCAAGGTTGAAAAGACATAATTTAAAAACACTTGTAGTCAAGGACAAAAACAGGACACACACAACATGTAACATAAAATCAATTTCTTTTTGAAACATACTTATTTTATTTTTTTTGGCAAAGGTGCGCCTCATGGTCTGTCTGGGTGGAGGGGCCTGTAGAAACCCTACATTATAATAATAGACAAAGGAATGAGATAATGAGGATTTGTTATAAGCCACTCATTGCTTGTGCCTTCCTATGACTGGTTTAGAAAGAGCAAATGGAATTTAGTGAAAAAGGCAAGTAAAGTTATGTAAATTCCTGTAGGGAGAAAACAATTGATGATGTCCTGTAGGGAGAAAAAAAGTCTTACTGTGCTCAGCAACCCTCCGTCAATACGACCTATTCAGTCCCAAGGCAGACCGCTCTTAGCGTGTCTTTGCCTTAGTGCCGGTATAAGTAGTCTGAAAAACAGCCGAGTCATTCCCTCGTGCTGTTAGAGACTAGAGCGTGTAAAGAGTAGTCTCGTATTGTGGTGTAAACGGTCCACCATGTTGTTGGTATTTTATGAAATGGGGGTGTGATTTTTAAAAGTCTAAATTACTAATTAGAGTGCAGGAGTACCTTATACGAAAAAAGGAGGACACCCGGTAATTTGTAAAAATAGGTTGGGGTCAGTATCAAACCCTGGTCACAGGGACACCATGAGTTTCTTAAATGGCGGCCATATTGGAATGGTAAAAAAAACAACAATAAACAGAACAGGAAAAAGGGAAAAGGCTAGGGATGTTCTTGTCATACTGCCTTCAATTTTATCCCCAAAAAATTTTATCAAAAAAACACACGGGGTAGAGGATTTCAATGCCTTTGTTCTTGATTTTGATTTTCATAACATGCCGTTAAGAAACATGCCAGGTGGGGTTTCCAGATATCAGGGTTAATTTATCTAGTGAATTGGCCCCATGGTATATTCTCGTTCAAACCTCTAATATCCGTGCGTAATTTGAAAACCCATCTTTGCTCTTTCTCTAGTAGTATCTGTTCTAAATTTTCACAGGGTTTTATATGTTCCAACACTACCCACCGCATGTCATTTGGGGTGTGTTGTTTCTCGTTGAAGTGTGCCGTCATTCTTGTACTTGCTCTGTGGCATCGGATGTTGCTCTGATGTTCGCAGATTCTTGTGCTCACCTTCCTGGTGGTCATACCCACATAGTGTAGGTCACAGTGGCACGTAATTAGATACACAACTCCTATAGTGTTGCAAGTGGTGAATTTTCGCAAATCCCATGATTTTCCTGTATTGAAAATGACCCTTTTGGTGGTTGTTGTGAGATGGCACACACTGCAGTTACCACACGGGTGGTGGCCCGTTGGTAAAGTACTTAGTATTTGTTGGCTACTTTTGTCTTGGGGCTTCGGGCGGGTGTGTACCAGTATATCCTTCAAATTTTTACCCCTCTTATGTGAGAACATCGGTGTTGGTATGTTCAAGGTACCACTGTTTAAAATCCGCCAATGTTTCTTCACTACCTTTGCGACTTTGTCTGATGCTACACTGAAAGTTGTAATACAGATGGGTCTTTTCTCTTTCTCATTCTCCTGTCTTTCATACGTTTCTAGAAGGGCATCTCTATGATTATTTCGTGCTCTTTTCTTTGCCTTTGCAATGATTTTAGAAGGGTATTTCCGTTTTTTCAGTTTCTCTGCTAGGTCTTTCGCCTGCTTGTCATAATCCAATGTTTCCGTGCAGTTTCTCCTAAGTCTAAGAAACTGTCCAAATGGTAAATTTTCTTTCAAATGTCGTGGGTGGAAACTATCGTACAGTAAGAGGCAGTTTTTTGCAGTTGGTTTAAAATGTGTTGTGGTTTTGAGTGTGCCATCTACTGCATAGATGTTGAGATCAAGGAAGACTAACTCGGACCTGCTCATTGTGTGGGTGAATTTAAGGAAAGGGTCCTGTAGGTTGAGCCATTCCAGGAAGATGTTAGCCTCTGTTTCGTCACCTTTCCATATCACCAAGATATCGTCGATGTATCTCTTCCATATCACAATCTTTTGGCGATGTGGGTTTTGGTCTGATAGGATCTTTTGTTCCTCTAAATGATGAACGTACAAACCTGCCACACTCGGCGCGAAAGTACTGCCCATGCTGGTACCGTGTTTTGTTGGAAAAGGGATTCTTCAAAGCGGAAATAGTTCTCTGTTAGAGCCCATTTGCAACATTCTAGGACCACATGTTGTGGTGTGTGGTAGGGCCATGCTGATCCATATAGAACTTCCTCTAGAATGTCCATAGTTGCTTTGTGTGGTAAGCTTGTATAAAGGCTTTCCACATCTAGGCCAATCAGGATGTTGCATGTAGGATCAAAATGAAGATCTCTCAGTAGGCAGAGTACTGCCTTGGTGTCCTTCAGGTAGGTGTTAGTGTTCTGTATCAGTGGACGTAGGAAGGCATCTGCAAATTTAGAAAGTGGTTCCAGGATGGATCCGATCCCGGAAACAATGGGTCGTCCTGGTGGTTTTACTACTGACTTATGAATCTTCGGGATTGTGTAGAAATAGGGTACTGTCGGGTGGGTATTGATCATAAATTCCCCTTCCTTCTTGGTTACCCAATCATGGGCAAGTGCTTCCTCTATCATGCTTGTAATTCCAATCCTGATCCGTTCTGTCGGATCCTCTCTGATGCGTCTGTAGTTTCTTTCATCCGACAGGAGTCTGAGGCATTCGGCGGTATGCTCCTGTACTCTGTAAGACAATCCCTCCGCCCTTGTCTGCCGGTTTTATGGTTATGTCCTTATTGTTGGCCAGAATTTTAATGGCTTCCTGTTCCTCTTTCGTCGTATTATGAAATGTTCTCATGGTGGTTGGGTCCATCTCTCCAACTTCCCTCAAGACCGCCTTCTCAAAAGCCAATAATTCCACTGGTAGGGTGGCCGAGGGTGGTGTGAATGTTGACTTTCGGTATAGGCCAGTGTCTCCTTTTTGTATATCACTTGTTTCTTTATTTTCGAAAAAAAACGCAATTTTATTTTCCTGATGAATTCGTTCAGCTCACAATTTAGTAGGAATTTGTCCAATGTTGGGGTAGGTACGAAACCCAATCCTTTCTCCAAAACAGCTAGTTGTATTGTAGATAGAGTGGTTCCTGATAAGTTTACAACTATACTCGGTTGTTGCTGGTGCTCGGTAGAGTCGGTGGGCCAATACTCCTCGTGTGACTCCGTGCTGACTCCAATGGTTGTGCCCATTGTACCTGTTGCCCTCTTTTCGTCTTGCTTCTTTGAGCCCCTCTGCCTCGTCCTAAAAAAGGTACCGGTGAATATTCTGCTTGGGGGGCTGTCTCCCAGTAGGAATACGGTTGTGGTTGGTATTGTGGAGGGCCGTAGAAGTAAGGTGGTGCTGGGAAAGGTGGTGGTTGGTAGGGGGCCAACCATAGCCTCCTTGTCCTCCTCTATTTCTCAACCTCCCTCTGAAATTTCGGCGGCCTCTTGTGTTGTTTCTATGCCCATAACTACTGTCAGAGTCATTTGAGCTAGTGTCCGACCCATCTGCGTCTGTGTTATATCCAGGGTTCCTCCCTGACAGGTGATAGTCATCCCTGATGTAAGGGTAGGCCTTCTCGTGGCTGAAGTTTTTACCATCTTTCTTAAACTTTTCATATTTGGTCTCTTTCAGTGTCATCTCAAATTCTGTCATGGTCTTGTTAAGCTCATCTAATCGTTTTTTTAATTGTGCTGGTGTCTGGAAAGTCTTAAGTTTGACCTCTAAGGTGTGTATTTCTTCCTTCATGTCATGTGCCAGGCGTGTTGCAGTTTTTATAATGAGAACCAGCCAATCTCTTGTGCAATGCCAAGAGATTAGCGACCAATCTTTTAAAAGCCTTATCTTTTTTTCAAAAAGATAAGGCTGACACTGAAAGAGACCAAATATGAAAAGTTTAAGAAAGATGGTAAAAACTTCAGCCACGAGAAGGCCTACCCTTACATCAGGGATGACTATCACCTGTCAGGGAGGAACCCTGGATATAACACAGACACAGATGGGTCGGACACTAGCTCAAATGACTCTGACAGTAGTTATGGGCATAGAAACAACACAAGAGGCCGCCGAAATTTCAGAGGGAGGTTGAGAAATAGAGGAGGACAAGGAGGCTACGGTTGGCCCCCCTACCAACCACCACCTTTCCCAGCACCACCTTACTTCTACGGCCCTCCACAATACCAACCACAACCGTATTCCTACTGGGAGACAGCCCCCAAGCAGAATATTCACCGGTTCCTTTTTTAGGACGAGGCAGAGGGGCTCAAAGAAGCAAGACAAAAAGAGGGCAACACGTACAATGGGCACAACCATTGGAGTCAGCACGGAGTCACACGAGGAGTATGGGCCCACCGACTCTACCGAGCACCAGCAACAACCGAGTATAGTTGTAAACTTATCAGGAACCACTCTATCTACAATACAACTAGCTGTTTTGGAGAAAGGATTGGGTTTTGTACCTACCCCAACATTGGACAAATTCCTACTAAATTGTGAGCTGAACGAATTCATCAGGAAAATAAAATTGCGTTTTTTTTTAGAAAATAAAGAAACAAGTGATATAGAAAAAGGAGTCACTGGCCTATACCGAAAGTCAACATTCACACCACCTTCGGCCACCCTACCAGTGGAATTACTGGCTTTTGAGAAGGCGGTCTTGAGGGAAGTTGGAGAGATGGACCCAACCACCATGAGAACATTCCATAATACGACGAAAGAGGAACAGGAAGCCATTAAAATTCTGGCCAACAATAAGGACATAACCATAAAACTGGCAGACAAGGGCAGAGGGATTGTCTTACAGAGTACAGGAGCATACCGCCAAGAATGCCTCAGACTCCTGTCGGATGAAAGAAACTACAGACGCATCAGAGAGGATCCTACAGAACGGATCAGGATTGGAATTACAAGCATGATAGAGGAAGCACTTGCCCATGATTGGGTAACCAAGAAGGAAGGGGAATTTATGATCAATACCCATCCGACAGTACCCTATTTCTACACAATCCCAAAGATTCATAAGTCAGTAGTAAAACCACCAGGACGACCCATTGTTTCCGGGATCGGATCCATCCTGGAACCACTTTCTAAATTTGCAGATGCCTTCCAACGTCCACTGATACAGAACACTAACACCTACCTGAAGGACACCAAGGCAGTACTCTGCCTACTGAGAGATCTTCATTTTGATCCTACATGCAACATCCTGATTGGCCTAGATGTGGAAAGCCTTTATACAAGCTTACCACACAAAGCAACTATGGACATTCTAGAGGAAGTTCTATATGGATCAGCATGGCCCTACCACACACCACAACATGTGGTCCTAGAATGTTGCAAATGGGCTCTAACAGAGAACTATTTCCGCTTTGAAGAATCCCTTTTCCAACAACAACACAGTACCAGCATGGGCAGTACTTTCGTGCCGAGTGTGGCAGGTTTGTACGTTCATCATTTAGAGGAACAAAAGATCCTATCAGACCAAAACCCACATCGCCAAAAGATTGTGATATGGAAGAGATACATCGACGATATCTTGGTGATATGGAAAGGTGACGAAACAGAGGCTAACATCTTCCTGGAATGGCTCAACCTACAGGACCCTTTCCTTAAATTCACCCACACAATGAGCAGGTCCGAGTTAGTCTTCCTTGATCTCAACATCTATGCAGTAGATGGCACACTCAAAACCACAACACATTTTAAACCAACTGCAAAAAACTGCCTCTTACTGTACGATAGTTTCCACCCACGACATTTGAAAGAAAATTTACCATTTGGACAGTTTCTTAGACTTAGGAGAAACTGCATGGAAACATCGGATTATGACAAGCAGGCGAAAGACCTAGCAGAGAAACTGAAAAAACGGAAATACCCTTCTAAAATCATTGCAAAGGCAAAGAAAAGAGCACGAAATAATCATAGAGATGCCCTTCTAGAAACGTATGAAAGACAGGAGAATGAGAAAGAGAAAAGCCCCATCTGTATTACTACTTTCAGTGTAGCATCAGACAAAGTCGCAAAGGTAGTGAAGAAACATTGGCGGATTTCAAACAGTGGTACCTTGAACATACCAACACCGATGTTCTCACATAAGAGGGGTAAAAATTTGAAGGATATACTGGTACACACCCGCCCGAAGCCCCAAGACAAAAGTAGCCAACAAATACTAAGTACTTTACCAACGGGCCACCACCCGTGTGGTAACTGCAGTGTGTGCCATCTCACAACAACCACCAAAAGGGTCATTTTCAATACAGGAAAATCATGGGATTTGCGAAAATTCACCACTTGCAACACTATAGGAGTTGTGTATCTAATTACGTGCCACTGTGACCTACACTATGTGGGTATGACCACCAGGAAGGTGAGCACAAGAATCTGCGAACATCGGAGCAACATCCGATGCCACAGAGCAAGTACAAGAATGACGGCACACTTCAACGAGAAACAACACACCCCAAATGACATGCGGTGGGTAGTTTTGGAACATATAAAACCCTGTGAAAATTTAGAACAGATACTACCAGAGAAAGAGCAAAGATGGGTTTTCAAATTACGCACAGATATTAGAGGTTTGAACGAGAATATACCATGGGGCCAATTCACTAGATAAATTAACCCTGATATCTGGAAACCCCACCTGGCATGTTTCTTAACGGCATGTTATGAAAATCGAAATCAAGAACAAAGGCACTGAAATCCTCTACCCCGTGTGTTTTTTTGATAACATTTTTTTTTGATAAAATTGAAGGCAGTATGACAAGAAACATCCCTAGCCTTTTCCCTTTTTCCTGTTCTGTTTATTGTTTTTTTTTTTTTGACCATTCCAATATGGCCGCCATTTAAGAAACTCATGGTGTCCCTGTGACCAGGGTTCGATACTGACCCCAACCTATTTTTACAAATTACCGGGCGTCCTCCTTTTTTCGTATAAGGTACTCCTGCACTCTAATTAGTAATTTAGACTTTTAAAAATCACACCCCCATTTCATAAAATACCAACAACATGGTGGACCGTTTACACCACAATACGAGACTACTCTTTACACGCTCTAGTCTCTAACAGCACAAGGGAATGACTCGGCTGTTTTTCAGACTACTTATACCGCACTAAGGCAAAGACACGCTAAGATGCGGTCTGCCTTGGGACTGAATAGGTCGTATTGACGGAGGGTTGCTGAGCACAGTAAGACTTTTTTTCTCCCTACAGGACATCATCAATTGTTTTCTCCCTACAGGAATTTACATAACTTTACTTGCCTTTTTCACTAAATTCCATTTGCTCTTTCTAAACCAGTCATAGGAAGGCACAAGCAATGAGTGGCTTATAACAAATCCTCATTATCTCATTCCTTTGTCTATTATTATAATGTAGGGTTTCTACAGGCCCCTCCACCCAGACAGACCATAAGGCGCACTTTTGCCCAAAAAAAAAAAAAATAAGTATGTTTCAAAAAGAAATTGATTTTATGTTACATGTTGTGTGTGTCCTGTTTTTGTCCTTGACTACAAGTGTTTTTAAATTATGTCTTTTCAACCTTGCCTGCTCACAATTAAGGTATCATGTGTAGTATTACCCACACAAGATCTGAGCACTAACTAAGTTTGCTTTCAAGGGCACTTACACCATAGTATGAAGTACCTTTTTTTACGCGCAGCGTAACGCCTTTACCTGTCCACAAGAACGGTGGGCAGGCAGTATGTATTATTTTGCATTTTGCTTTTAATTCCCAATGACAGTTACTACGTGTTCAGAAGCAACTGTATGTATATATTTTTCCCAATGCTCACACAATAGGTGTGCATTAATAATTTTTCACTTCAATTTAGTATAGGTCCGGCACGGAGTGGTACACAAAGGGCTGGTCCCTTTGTTGTCCTGAAAAAAAGGTTTATGGGATACCTTGAAACATGTTGACATAATACAAGGGACTATAATTACATAACAGTTACATTTCCCTTTTATTAACCCCCTTTTTATCCCTACCAACTAGGAGCAGGAATAAAACAATAGCTCACTAGTTAGGTAAGTTTTTAAAACATCACTTACACCACTCCCCCTACACTGCACAATACATAGCCTCACAAGGTAAGTGCTCCTACGTAAATCCGCAAGTCGCAGCACGCCCCAATCAGTAGATGTTTGGGATGGCCCCAATGATGAAGCATGTCACCTAGGGGCAACCCTGGGTGAGTGAGGGGACACAAGAAAAGAAATTTTTCTTTTCAACCAGTAGAGGTGGCCTTCACCCCAATTGGTGAACCCGCCCTTGTTTCTTGGCTAGGTTCTTTTGATCCGTCACCTACGGATTTTTTTGATGTATTCTGATCACACAGGAGGGTGAGCCTAGCCCAATCCTCCTCCTCCCCCTTTTTTCTGATTGGTTCGTTCTGAATGCACCAGAGCACTCAAAGCCCTAAATTTGCCCACTAATAAAACGGCACGCAATATTACTGAAATAAGGGAAGCAAGACATAAATATAAGCTAGCCTTGCAACAAATGAAACAACACGTCCGAGCTAAAGCTTGGGAGGATCTAAATAAGGTGGACAATTGGAAAGACAACAGACTCTTCTGGGACGTAGTCAATTGACCTTTTTGGTCAGATAACCGAGCTTCTAGCATTGAGTGCCCGTCCCTGAAGTTGACTGGATTGACCATTTTTAATCCAGATAACAAAGATGGTGGGTGTTCAAATAAATTAAGGCGGATCGCTACCCCATCAATGAGGAGTGGTTAATCGACCTTGTAGATCTAGCTGCAGTCAAAAAAGCCATTATGAGTGATGCAAGTGGAAAACCCCTGGACCGGTCGGGATCCCAATTGGCTCCCTTTCTCACAAATGTATTGAGGTTTGCAGTGAAAGGCGATCTTATAGATTCATGGAGTAAAGCCATCACTGTACCCATCTATAAGAAAGGGGATTGCAACTGCCCTGCATGTTATCGCCCAATCTCGTTGATCAATTCAACTGAAAAAATCCTCAGGAGGGTAATCCTGGGAAACTGGAGGACTGGGCAGAGGCTAGCTCTTTTTTCTGCCCTGCCCAGTATGGCTTCCAACAAGGTTTATGGACTGTAGAACAAACACTCAACCTAACTCTCATCATAGATAAATATGTCAAAGCCAGGAGAGGGGGCATACATATGGCGTTCATGGACCTCTCCTGTGCTTTTGACCTTGTAGATAGGGGCATATTATGGGACCTAATGGAGCAGGCGGGAATTGATCCCCCTCTCGTGGTTCTGGTAAAACGCATGCATTGGAACTCTACAATGAGCATGCGCTTTACATGGAATGGGGACTATACAGGCCCAATAAAGGTGACTAGAGGGGTGAGACAAGGTTGCATATTAGGGCCTTTTCTTTTTTTATTATGCATTAATTCTCTAGCCACTGCTTCAAGGGATTGCAGTGATGATGTCCCTAGGATTGGTATGCAGGCAGTACGCATGCTGCTCTATGCAGATGACGTGGTTGTCTTAGGTCTGACTGCAAATGCCTTCCAAAACCTTCTGAATGGCTTTATGGATATTATGTTGAGATTAAAACTTAAGATAAATCAGTCAAAATCTTTAAAATGTGACCTGTGGTCCAAAACATACTAAGTCAAAAACATTCTAAATGGGGGGCACAAATTGAAAAAGTTCCTTTTTTTAACTACCTTGGCATTTAGTTGAAGGCACATGGGTTGTGGGACAGGCTACTTACACAAAGGGCCCAAAAGATGTGTGCAACACAAGACGCAATGTTTAGATTTGCAAAAAGACTAGGACACAAGCTGGTCCACGAAATGGTCCAACTTTATAAAAGCAAGTGCCCATCAGTGGGCACTTATGGAGCCAGAGTCTAGGGCTGTGTTACCTGCACAAAACTTCAAGTAGTTGAGAATAGGCTTTTGTGCAGGCTTTTGGCCATTCCCAAAACTTCTTCAAGTCTCATTGCACATCTGGAATTGGGTATATGGTTCATAGAGGATTGAATCTCTATGCCACCTCTTTTATTATGGATAAAGCTATGGAGCTCCCGAATGCAGACTTTTCGAGGAAGGTATTGCTAGATTGTCTAAAATTAGATAACATGACTGCCATCCCGTGGCTGGCTTATGTGCAAAACACCTTTCATAGCCTGGGGTACAGTCATCATTTTGAGTTATCGCAAAGTGTAAGCCCCGACGTTAAAATGAAAGTCAAAGAGAGCAATGAAACTTATAAAGCGGGAATTAGACTAGAAAAACCCCTTGATATGCCTACAGTTACAAGATATATGCAGATTTCTACATCATCTGATATGGAGCCTTACTTGAATTGGTTAGCAAACCCAGAGTACAGATTTGATCTCACTAGGTTGAGACTAAACACACTTCGCTTCCTTGTGGCTTTCCCACTAGTGGGCTCCTGGTTTCCCTCCCTTCCATGTTGCCCTTGTGACTGTGTTACTGCCCAACACACAGAACAATGTTCTTTTGTACTTTATATGACTCCTTTAGATTGTGCTTTTTACGTCCCATCCTACTGTATAAGCACCTTAATTCTTAGAAAGAGGGTCTGATCGATTTGCAGGTTTACAATCATTTGATGTTTGCACTGCTGTTCTTAGCTTTGTTATTGCTGCTATCAAATTGAGAAGAAACTATGCACTTCAATGACAAACTGTTTTATGATGCTTTTAAAGTGTTATCTATATTTTCAAAGATGTAAATGTTTTTAGTCTGTGCTTTTATGGTCAAACCTGACCAAATAAAGATTGATTGATTGAAAAGATTGGTTTGGCAGTCTACCACACAGGCCAAAATAATGAGACTTGCTGAATTACTAATTAGATCTAGCTGCTCTGATGAGGTAACTGTAAGATCGACTGTGGATAAATGGAATTACATTTGGAAATCCTTAATTGAGAAATTTTCTGCAAAAAAATATACGGAAGGCTAATTGCCTTATACACACTCATAATAAGTGGTTCACGCCTATGCTGTACCAACAAAAGAAGGCTCTTAATAGAGCAGCAAAATCAATTTTCCATTCAAAACATTTATTAAAACACTCTCCCCTTAAATTAAAGCTGAATTTTTTAAGACTGTCATATAAGCAAGAATTATGGAAGGCAAAGAAGGCTTACCATCAGGAACTATTGAATAAGCTGCTATGTGCAAGTGAGTCAAAATATACCAGGGCTTTTAAAGGATAATTAACAACCTTAAAAATAGTGGTAACAGTACTAGTAGCGCCAATATCACAGAAACTGTCTGGGCAGACTTCATCACTAACCTGTACTGTTCACTGGCCACAACTCCCACAGAACATAGTTTTCTCTGGAATAACTTCTCCCCATAATTATTTCGAGAACAACAGGGACATGTTGACGATGGAAATATACAACTTCCCAAGAAATCAAGTAATCAGATCAATATTTATTTATTTATTTATTTTAAGAGTTTTATAAAGCGCTAGCTGGACCCGAGGGTATCAGAGCTTTACATCAGTAATGGTTTACATCAAGGTAACGAGATATAACAACTCAGTTAATGTTTAAACATCAAGGTAAACAGATAGATCAACTCAGGAAGGTCACATCAGGTCAAGTCTGTGGTTGCTTACAAAAGAGGAAAAGTTGCGGGGAGAAGTCCAGGGATAGCTGAAGGTGGAGATGTTGCCTCGTTGGGCGGTTAATGATCCACTAGTTGAGATACCGGTTGATTTGGAGATCTTTTAACTGTCTCTTGAAGCATGGGAAGGAGGGGTTGGTCCTGATATTTATTGGTATGGAGTTCCAGATTATTGGGGTATTGCTAGAAAAGGAATGAGCCAGAGTTTTTTGTTTGTGGGCTTTGGGCAGGATGAGGAGCATGTTATTTGAGCTTCTGGGGTTTTTGTCTGTCCTGCCCTTTTGAGCTTAGAGGCAAGATGGTTGGTTTTCTGGTGTGTAGGGCTTTGTGGGTAAGACAGGCAAGGTGGGATTTGGCAGAGCCTGTGAAGGAGGCATTCTCGTAGTCTAATCTCGACAGCAGCAGCGCTTGTATGGCAGATTTGAGATCATCCTGAGGTATGTAGGGTTTGATTTTGTTCAGACGTTTCAGGTTATAGAGGGCACCCGTTGCATTGTTCTTAATATGATCTTGCATGGTCAGTTTGGGGTCCAGAGTGATCCCTAGAGATTTGACAGAATCAGCTCGTGATAGAGAGCAGTTGAGAGCGTCAATAGTGTTTATCCATTCTAGCTTCTGGGCGGGCTGCTTTGTATTTGTAATGAATAGAATATCTGTTTTGTCATGGTTGAGCTTTAGGTGGTTGCGAGATAGCTAGTGTTGGACTTCTTTGAGGGTGGCATTTAATTAGTGAATGTCTTCAAGCGAGGAGATTTCGATGTAGAGCTGGTATCATCCGCCTATAAATGGAATCGATTTTAGCTTGGTTGAGGATGGCTGTGAGAGGTTCCATGTAAATGTTGAATAGTGTGGGCGAGAGGACAGAGCCTTGGGGGACTCCCAGGGTTATCGCTGTCGTATTTGTGGTCTGATTGTCTATTTTTATTTTTTGAGCCCGGTTGTGTAGAAAGGATGGAAACCAGTGTAAAACTACGCAATACGCCCCAATTCTCTTTTGAAGGGAGTCCAAGAGGAGCTTGTGGTCGACTAAGTCGAAGGCTGCTGATAGGTCTAGGAGAATGAAAAGGCAGCCTTTGTCTGTGTCCAGTGATTTGTGTAAGTCGTCTATTATGTTCAGAATGGCTGTTTCCATGCTGCATCCTTTTCTGAAGCCCGATTGGTGTGGGTCCAGGCGAATGTTGTTTTTGATGTGTTCAAGTTGTGCGAGAATGTATCTCTCTAGGGTTTTGGCTAGGAAGGGGAGATTGGAAACTGGTCTGAAATTATTGAAGTCGTTCAGGTCTGCTCCCGGTTTTCTTATTCTTGGAGTGACTTGACTGAGTTTGAGACAGTCTGGTATCACTCCAGTTTCCAGGGAGCTATTTATTATCTTAGTCCAGAGGGGTGTTAGGGCGTGGTTGAGTTTTTATGCCTGGGAGGCTGGGAGTGGGTCCTCAAATGGGAGGAGGGTTTGGACGTAGCCAGCAGAACAGATATGTCTTCCTCCGTGAGTGGGATGAAAGTCTTCCAGCTTCTCTAGTTTATGTGGGACCCTGGGGTTTGGATGCTCTCGAGGGGTGATCATTGCAGAGGGGGGCATGGAGTGAGAAGGGGGATGTTGTCTTCACTTCTGGGGGTGGGGTCCCCATTTGAGGGCTGGTTGTGATTTGAGGGAGAGCTCTATCTTCATAATTTTATCTTTGAAGAAGGTTGCAAATTTTTCACATCGTTCTTTGGATATCTGGGGGGGTTTATGGCTGGCTTGGAGGTTTTTTGATTGATGATGTTAAAGAGCTCTTTTGGGCAGTTTTTGGCCTTATCTAGAGCATTGCAGAAGAAGAAGGTTTTTTCATTCATTATGTGTTTTTTGTATTTTCTGCGTTCCCTCCTGAGCTGGTCCAGGTGGGCTGAGGATGGGTTTGTTCGCCAGAGTCTTTTGGCTGATCTGAGCTATTGTCTTTCTGAGTTGAGGTCTTTGTTGAACCAAGATCTCGAGGGAGTGTTTCCTACCTTTTTTAGTTTCAGAGGTGCTACTTGGTCTAGGATGGAGGATATTGTTGAGTTGTAGTGGGTGGTGAGTTCCATTGTTGAGAGGTTTTCTGATGAGGGGGTAGTAGAGACACCATTTTTCCCTCAGGGTCTTGTAGAGGGACTTGTCTGATGTTTCTCTTCCATTGGAGAGTTTTTTGCGTCTGAGTTGGGAGGGGAGATGCCTTGTTGAAGTAAGATAAGGGGATGATCCGACCAGTCGACAGGGAAGATGTTGTCAATGGTTAAAATAGCTTCCTGAGCTATGATGGCGTCCAGGGTTGCGCCTTTAATGTGGGTGCTTTCAATGCTGGGAGAGGTTGTTACTGAGCGATAGGTCGTTGAGGGATTAGATTATGGTGTTGTTTTTATCGTTCCAGTGAAGGTTGAGGTCACCTAGGATGATGTTGTGGGAATGTGAGAGTGAGCAGTGTGCAATCATATCTGTTAGGTGTTCGCCAAAGGCTAGTCTGTTGCCCGGTGAGTGGGAGAGGAGGTGACAGTTCATTGTAGTGTTGCCTTTCATCTCTATGGTGGAGCTGAAATGTTCGAATGTACTGTAGAAGAAGCGGTCTGTTTTCCTCACGTTGATGCAGCTTTTATGGATGATGGCGATGCCTCCAGCGTTGTGGTCCTTCCTGTCTTTCCTGATGATCGAGAATCCTGATGGAACTCGCATGTCTATCATCGGGTAGGAGGAATCATTTAGCCATGTTTCTGTAAGGAATGCGTTGTAATGTGACTCTTGCATTGTGCAGTGCTTTGCTGTACTTTTCTCCAAAGTTCTATGCCTCTGGAATTTCACAGTCACGGGATTCCACCAGCAGCAGTTGCTCTGTTGCTGGCGAAGATGTGATCACGCTCTGTGCTGCTCAAAGAGAATAAAGATGTTTTAAATTACCTCACTGTTGTCTGGTGTCATTACCACATTTTTGGTGACGATCTCCAGCCACATGTGGTGACACCATAGTAGCACGGAGGCTGAAGAGAGAAAGCACGAGGCCCTGGAGGTGCTGACAGGCAACTGTCATGAAGAAACTGGCCAGCTGTGTGAAGGCGCAGTTTGACAGTGTTTAGCAGAGGCCTGCATCTGAGGTGAGAAGGTGCCGCTGTGTGTCCCTGTGCTGGCCTGCCTTGACTTCCAACACTCTACTGGCATGTGGAGTGTGTGGAGAGACAACCGTGAATTTTAAAGGCGCTGACCCACTAGATATTGGCCCGCAGTGTGTAACGTGCTGTTCTGAGGTACGAAGGGGCCGCTGTGTGTCAATGCGCTGCCCTGCCTCGACTTTCGACATGCTCCCAGTGTGCGACACAGAAGACGCGCTTGTATCAGTAAGGCGAGACATGCTGGTTTTAGTGTGGAGAGACTTTGATATTCCACTTTTGCCAGATATTCAACTATAACAGCCCTTAACTCATCATCTTGCCGTTTACCTGCAGTGCGCACTCTCCTCTACTTCTGATCACGATTCAGTCCAAGTGAGCTCACCTTTTACCCTCAGGCTCCGGGGCTTGCTTACAAGGGATTGCTGGTCATGTGACCATTAGAGGAAAGGAGCACGTCATCTGAGGAGTGGAGCCTCCTCCAACATTAATAAGGATCATCACTGCTTGCCCCCTGCTGTTCACCCTTATTTTTGCAGTGCACTCTGTTTAGCTCCATCCTTCACATATATGATTTCTGTTCACTGGTTCTAAACACTTTTATTGCGTTCAATCCTAGCAACAAATCTACATCTTTTTGCACTGTGTCTCCTGCCTTTAAATATGGCCATCTCCTCGATAGTAATTCCACCCCCATTTCTTGCGCAACCAGGTCAACCGTCCATGCAATGGGAGGAGTGGATTGACGTGTTCGACAACTACATTATAGTGCTAGATGGCCTTGAGTTTTCGCCTGAAAGGAAGAAAGCGTTGTTGTTAGGTACTATTGGTAAAGAAGCACATCACATTTTTAAATACTCACCTTAGATGTTAGGTAATGATAATCAACCAGTAGGGGCTGTCTTTAAGGAGGCCAAGCTTCACCTTGAGAAAAGGTTTGCCAAGGAAGAGAACATTGTCATGTCTTGCTACAAGTTTTACACCAGGCCACAAAAAGCTGACGAATCTCTGGATGAATTTGTCTCTAATCTACGGGAGCTGTCAATAAAGTGCAAATTTGGGCAAATGACTGATGAACTTATCAGGGAACAGCTGATAGTCCAAAACTCAAGAACGTCTTTGGGCTGCAAAGAACCCAACCTTGAAGGATGCTATTTCCATTGCCAAGGTTGTTGAAGAATCCGAACGATGCATGAAAGAGACGAGCAAGACGGAGGGAGTCAAAGGGAATGTAGCGGCTATTGGGAAAAAAGATGATACCACCAAAGGCTCCGTTGGCAAGCCCAATCCCAAGGCACAAAGGTTCTCCAAGTCAAAGGGCTGTTCTAGGTGCGGTAGCATTTACCATCCGAGTGACTCAAAATGGTGCTTTGCTTCAAAGCAAGACTGCAGGAATTGTGGCCGGAGAGGTCATTACGCCCGCATGTGCAGAGACTTCAACAAATCCAGGGTTGCTGGGTCAGTCTGGACGGAGACGGTGAAAATGGCGTGCTGATGGTTCTCCCTGGCAGTGGAGAAACCGAGAGAAAGCATCGCCTGAAGGCATCCTTTGGGATCCTGGGCAAACAAGTGGAACTGATGGTAGGCTGTGGTTCCTTGTATACCATCGTGCCGAAGTGGATGTGGGAGAAAGAGTGGCCTCTAGTTCCACTCTTACCAAAGGACATTGATCCTAGGGGGTACCAGGGGGAGCGAATCGTTGTGTTAGGCTACTTTTCATCTCCCATCGTGTCAAGACAGGTGGTGGGTAAGATCTACGTAGCAGAGGATGGTCCTCCAATCCTGGGTTGGGGACATCAATTTCACCTTTATATGGTCATCGATCCCCGCGCCCCTGGTCAAGTTTTGTGCTTAGCTGATGTCACGACGGAACAACTTTTGGGTGAAATGGGTGAGGTCTTTAGTGGGAAACTTGGTGAAATGAAGGGGTATACACATAATATTGTATTGGAGAAAGAACCTATCCCTGTCAAGCACAAGTTGAGGAGGGTTCCGGTTATTGTGAGGGATGAGGTCCAAAAACGTTTAGTGGACATGCTCATTGAAGGCGTTATCGAACCGGTTGAGGCCTCCAAATGGGTCCCTCTGGTGGTTGTCACCAAAAAGAGTGATGGAAAGCTCAGGTTCTGTGTGGACCTTCGAAGTTTAAACCAATATGTAGTTACCTATACTTTTCCACTCCCCAACATCAATAAACTGTTACTTTTGCTTAAGGGTGGTAAGTACTTTTCCAGACTCGATCTGAAAAGTGCTTACCACCAGATCAAGCTACACGAGGAGTTGAAAAACCTCATGGCCTTCATTCCCATGGAGGGCACTTTTCGCTTCACAAGGTTGCCCTTTCGGTTTTCCTCCGCGGCTAGCGTTTTTCAGCGTATCATGTCCGAGGTTTTCAGGGGTTTCGACAACGTAAAATGTTTTCAGGACGACATCCTTGTTTTCGGGGGGTCTGTTCAAGAGCACAATAAGACGTTGAGGAAGGTCCTTGGCAGACTGAGGGAGGCTGGTCTTACCCTGAGGAAGGATAAGTGCAAGTTTCTAGTGGAAGAAATTGAATATCTTGGCAACACCATGTCTGGGCAGGGTGTCTGTCCTAAGGTCAATCTCCTAGAGGCGATCAGGGATGCCCCCATTCCCCATGACAAGGACCAGTTGCAGTCGTTCATGGGTTTAATAGAGTATTATGCCAAATTTGTAAAGTGCTTTGCTATCAAGACTGAAGCCCTCAGGATTCTGTTGAGGAAAGGGTGTCCTTTTGTGTGGGGCAATGTCCAACAGCACGCTTTTGATCTGATTAGGAAGGACATTTACGAGGCAGGGATTCTCGCACCTTTTGATACTCATCTTAAAACCTGTCTAACCGTTGATGCGAGTGCTTGTGGTTTGGGGGCTGTGCTTTCCCAAGTGCATGCGGGTGTTGAGAGAACAGTGGCGTTTGCCTCACGCTCTTTGTCCGAATGCGAGAGTAACTATTCAGTCATCAAGCGCAAAACTCTAGCAGCGGCCTGGTCAGTTGAGCATTTCAGGACCTTCTTGTGGGGTGTTGATTTTTGTATTTGTACTGACCACAAGCCCTTGGTCAAAGTGTTGAGTCCTGGAGGTGCGGGTAAGGGCTCTGCGAGACTGACAAGACTTGCTTCTAGGCTCCAAGAATATCAGTACCCTGTGGCTCACATCCCGGGGTGGATAAATGCACAGGTCGACTGTTTGTCTTGTTTGTTGTTGAAGGGCACTGGTGAGCATAGTTTTGGTTTGTCTTGGGAGCAAGAAGGTGCCATGGCTTCGTTGAGGGATGTGGAGGAGTGAGTTGGTTGTGCCTTCTCGGCTGATGAGTGGCATAAATTTATGGATCAGGATGCTGTACTCAAGAGTGTGGAACGTATGTTAGCTCTGGGGGAGCGGAGGGAGAGCACTTTGGCTCCCTCTGTAAGACCGTTTGTGAAGTTTTTGGACGAATTGAGCATAAGTGACCCTAAAGTCCTCATGAGGAATGATAAGTTTGTGCCACCTGAGGGCTTGAAGCCCAAGATTATCAAGCTCGCCCATGAAGTGCACCTCGGTCAAACCATGACTAAAAAAAGAGTGCGTGAGAATTTCTGGTGGCCCTGCATGGATGAACAGATCAGGTCCTGGGTTGTGGAGTGTGATGTGTGCAGGGAGAGTGAAAAGAGACTCAAGACGGTTAGTCATGCCGTTCTGGGTCACATCGAGGATCCTGGTATACTCTGGAGTACTGTATGTTTAGACTTTATTGGGCCTATGCAGAGTGTGCAGGAGAGGCTGAGGAATACCTTGGTGTTGATTGAGGCACATTCTTAATGGCTTATCAGCAGATTCATGTCTGATGTCACGACTAAAAGGACCATTGACCAGTTGAAGGCCATTTTTCAAGATGAGGGTCTACCCCACATCCTCGTTATGGACAATGGCACTCAACTTGTTTCGCATGAGATGAGGAACTTTCGAAAGTAATGTGGTATTATCCACCACCGCACTCCTCTTTACAACCCCCAAGCCAATGGCATGGTGGAGCGGGCTGATCGTCTGGTGAAGGGTACCCTTTCCATGGCTTTACAGAGTGGGAAGGATGTTAGGGAGATGGTGAGTGAGATGGTTTGGGCTCATTGTACGACCTCCCACAGTGCGACCGGGTCTACCACGTTTGAAAAGATGCGTGGAAGAAAGCCTGGCACCAAACTTTTACCTGCTTGGCTCGTCTCTCCTAGACTGGTATCCAACCGGGTAGATGGTGTCAAGTTTGACGACAGAGGTGTGTGTGCCGGTGACTGAGTCAAAATTAAACATGGCAGACCTTACAAAGGTTTGTCCATGTTCTGGGGTCCCTTCAGAGTGAGGCAAGTTTTTGACAACTACATGCTTCTCGACAATGGTAACAAATGGAACAAATTCAAGGTTGCGTTGTATCGCAAAGGGGAGGGTGTGAGATCTAAAGCGACCGAACCTGGATGTGTCCATTCTGGTGACAGTTTGAAAGGGCTCATGTTGATGAGTGATGCAGAGTTCACAATCAATGGGTCTGAGGCCAGTAGAGAGGGTGGCTTTGGGGATGCCTCCACTTCCCATTCCCGCAACCTTCCTTCTCATGTGGGTGCCAGAGTTGCCCGTTCCCCTAGGTCTCGCAGACTGCTTCGCTATTTGGAGGATTATGTTCTATTTTCCTCATTACTGGTACCTTGCTTCTTTTTATTTGCCTTGACTTGTACTTTCCCCTTTTGTTTTTCTTTTATTTTTGGCTTTGGGTTGTTCGTTGTTGGGTAGAAGGGAGGGGGTGTGTTGTAATGTGGCACTTGCATTGTGCAGTGCTTTGCTGTACTTTTCTCCAAAGTTCTTTGCCTCTGGAATGTCACGGTTGCTGGATTGCACTAGCAGCAGTTGCTCCGTGACTGGCGAAGGTATGATCACACTCTGTGCTGCTCCAAGAGAAAAAAGATGTATTAAATTACCTCACTGTTGTCTGGTGCCATCACCACTGAATGCGATATCAACGTTGTGATTTAAGATTGTTTCTGCTATTTCTGTTGCATGTCTGGTTGCCGATTTTCAGTTTTTGAGAATGCATTTGGTCTCTCTGAAGTTAGTCAGATTTTGGGGGGACTTAGATTTTTGATGAGGGGTTGTGCCTCTTAAATGCCTGGCTGTAGGATTTGGCTAGCTCTGCCGCATCTCTCAGTCACATCATGGGGGTTGTTCTTTTAGGTCTTAGGGCTTTGTTGTTGAGGGGTACTGTGGCCCAGCTGCCTGGTTGTGTCTATGTTCTACTTAGGAGTTGTGTGTTGTTGCGTGTAGGTGGAGAGTGAGCGTGCTGGGTGGGAATTTATCCTATGTTTAGGTTTTTTGTCATAAGGTTGAGCACTTATAGTAGTTTTTCGAGTTGGTTCTCTATGCACGTTAGTCTCTCATTTAGTTTGTGCAAGAACATTGGCTTTTGCATGGAGGGAGTGCATCTGGGTCATTTCTTGTTGTGCAGGGGGAAAGCTGTCTCTAGTTTGTGTCCCTGAATCGGAGGGTCGCTTGTTGTGCAGGTGGAGGCTGTCACTAGTCTGTGCCCCTGAATCGGAGAGTCGTTTTCTGCTGTGGGAGGTGGGGTTGATCAGAGTCCTTGAGTGCATGCTGGTGTGAGCTGGAGTCAGGGAGTCAGTGGGGGAGCAGTTGGAGGTGTCACTTAGTTTTTTGTTAATGGCAGTGGGACTGGTGGGTGAGTCGCGTCGGTCCCTTTGGGCTGATGTCCTCAATGCCTTGGTGTGTGCAGAGGGTAGGTACTGATGGTTGGGGTCATGGGCAGCTTTGCCTACACCCTGGGAGGTCTGGGAGGGAGGGGAAGGAAGTGAGGACTGTGAGGGCGAGTGGGTGGGAGAAAAGGTAGAGGGTTGAGGAGTGGGGTTGACGGAGGTGATCTGACCTAAGCTGATGTTGTGATGTGAGCTAGTAGTTGGGTCCATAATATTTTGTGTTCTAGGTGTAGTCGTGTGGATCTGTGATCTCCTCGTAGTAATGGGTTCTGTCCCAACTGGGGAGGGGGTAAGGTGTATTGTGGGGGAGTGAGCTGAATTTGTAGTGTGAGTCGGGAGTGTTTCAGTGAGGCGAGAGTGAGTGATACAGGAGAGAGAGGGGTTTGTGGTGTTGCTCTGGAGTTTTGTATTTTGTTTTGTGTTCTGTGAGGGAGAGTGGCTAGATGGGGAGTGGATTTGATGCCTTGAATAGGCATTTTTAATCATGGGGAATATGGATTCAGAAGTGCGTAGGTTGGCATCTTTGTCTTGAATGGTGGAAGCCACTTTTATAATTTGATACCAAATATCTACTTTTATGCCTATAGAACATGCACAAGAACAGAATTAAATAAATGTTTTTGCAGTTGCTAAAAGTTGTCTGCTCTCGTACCGCAAGGCTTGCTCAAGAAGAACCACATTCAGACAGCACACGAGGCTAACTTAGCAACAGGCGCTTCACCGTTCCATATATAGAAGTGGCACGGCCTATCTGTCCCTGGTTTGACTGATGTTGCAAATCATGTCTGATCATTTACCATTACTAGTACATAGCATTTGCCCAGAAAGTTACAAAATGTCACAAGCAAAGGGAAATGTGGGTAGCAGGTATCACACATTGTTGGCCTCTTCTTATTGGCCTAGTGCTCTATACTTGTGTAACTTGCTGAGGCTACTGATGGGCAGAAGCCGCCCCCTTGCTTCATTTCTGAAGAAATGTCTTAGTCCTGTACTTCTACCGAGCATATATTGCATGAATAATGATGATTTTCCTTTGTGGTTTGCACCAATAAAAGACTTTGGAAGACTTCTCCACGTTGGACATTCAGCCACTTTGCTGTCTGTCTCCGGGCTGCACGTACTATTGTTTTGTATCTTGTGTTATGATAAATTTTCTCTTTTATAATTATATGCTGACAGACTGGTCTTTCTTGAGTAGGCTGCTACAGTATCATGATGGTCCCGTTTCTGTAGATGGTCGCGGTAGCTTTGCCTTTACACATGGGCGAGTTAGAGATTGTTAATTTGCGTCCATGTGGGGTGCTAGTGGCTTCAGTGATGTGTAGGTGTTTTGTTTGGTTTGTGGTCCATTTCGCAGGATGGATGGTGAAGAAGATGAGGTACATTATCTTAGCACCTTTATAGGCGTTGTGGTAGAAGTCCACAATATAACAACATCACCAAATACGGAGACACTAAATAAAGAAATATACATTTTTCTCAAACAGATTAGATCAAATGGGACTCGAGGACTATACGGCCTCCCTAATGCCTTCTTTAGAGCTAACTCAGATCTGTGGGCAGAGGTCCTGACTCCACTATACAATGCGATTCTTTTTACGAAATCAGTTTGTCAAATTATTCAAATTATTGGCTAATAGCTTTAACAGATGTTGAGGAAAAAGTTTTTGCCTCCTGATTAGTGGACAGACTGGAAGAATGGACAGTATCACAGCACTTAATCCCAATCAATCAGGATTATGTAAGGGCCAGTCAGCAATTACCAACCTAATAACGCCTAACTCCGATGCCTGAGAGTGCAATTCATAAGAAGCAAAACTTTTATATTTGTTTTGTCAATCTAAAAGCAGTTTTTGGCACAGTTCCATGAGCCTTGCTATGGAAATAATTAGAAGCATGGGGAGTGCCTAGAAAATTACCTGATTTGATTATCTTCCTTCATACTAATACTTGGGTTCAGGTCAAGTTGGGGGATGGGGCTAGTCTAACACGGTGAATTAAAACTTTCAATGGCCTAAAACAAGGATTAAGTTTGCACCGTGTTTATTCAATCTTTTCATGGCTTATCTGTATCAGCATCTGGATAATATTAATCCCACTCTCCTAAATTTGCAAATTGCCATTTAAAATATCTACAATACGCCGATAACACCATATTACTTAGTCAGACCCCTATAAGCTTACAGCGATTAATCAAGTCCTTTGACAAATATAATACAATTAATTGTCAGGAATTCAATATCAAGAAAACCAAAATAATGTCACTAGGGCTGTCTACTTCCAAATCTGTCAAGTAAGGGGAAAGCCTATTGAATTGGTTAGGAGCTACAAATGCCTAGGCATTTTATTTGATGATACAATTTCTTTTAAATGTCATTTTAATCTTTTAAGAGCTAAAACATTGTCCTCCTTTGCTTTTAAATCATTATGAGACAAATGAAGGTGCCCAACATATGACCATTTGGTGAAAATCAGTGCGCTAAATTGACCCCAGGGCTAGCCTATGGTTTAGTACAAGGGAAAGACGCCAAATTACTGGAGCTGTAGCAAATCAAGGCTTTTAAATCTGTTTTTAAGATTCCAAAGAACATTGGCCATGCAGAAATTCGATTGGAGTTTGGTGTTCAAAGCAAAGGTCTGGTGAGACAGGCCGCTTTTTAAAAATTGCCTTCACTCCTTACATTTATCAGAGACTGGTTCTTTAGCAAATATGTGGTGGCAAGAAATCAACAACTCTATGCATGCTGGTGCTTGGAGATCCTACTTATCAGTCTGCCATCCCATTTTCGATTTACAGATATCAGTGCCTTCAGAAATTAATAGAGTCTGCTTTAAGTACTTTTTGAACTGAGTGATAAAACAACTTCCATTTATTGCTGATAAGGATACATTAACAGCCAAGAAGCACGCTTGGAGAGCCAGAAACTCCTATGAGAATTAGGACATTCAGCCTTATATGTCTGCATCCTTCCCATCACATATGAAGGATGCATTTCTTAAGTTAAGATTTGACAGATACCCAACTAAGGACGGCACTCCAAAATTGATACAACATTGGACAACTAGCAGCTGTAGACTCTGCAGGTATACCCAAGAAACTTTATTGCATATAGTTTGTGTCTGTCCCAACCTGCTATACGCACACCGAATTCTTTTTAAAAACTTGTTTTTAAAAGCAGGAGTGAGAACATGTCGCCAAGCTCTTATGTTATGTTTATCAGGCATGTCGATGCCCTTGATTTGTCGGTTCTTTAAGTTTCTGCCCAAGGCGGAAAGGATGTTTACATCTTTATCTTAAATGTTTAGTATTTTTATGTGGCTTCCTTTTGCTTGCTCTCATATAAAAGTGTATTTATGCCCTATGGTAAAATAGCTACAGCTAATGAAGCCAAAAGAAGACAACTTAACGGTCAACTCCTAAAGCTTCTAGCATTTATAGCTGGGAATGATTTGCATAGGCTTACCTGAGTGGTATCAAATGCCCTTTTCTGAAAGTATTGGTTGGAAGTTAAGCACTTTAGCACTATCTTGCACATGATTAACATTGAAAATCTGTATATGTATAAAGGTTTAAATGATCATGTTCATTATTTGTCTTTATTGGAATGATTGTAATGATCAAAAAAGAATTTTAGCATTACCAGAATGAATTGGTTAGAAGTTATCTGTATATATATATATAGTGGCTTAAGCAATTATTTCATTTACTTGTTTTAATTGTAATGACCAGATAGGAATTTCTAGCACTGTGCAGAATGAATTGGTTTAAACTTATGGACTTTAGTACTACCTTGCACAGATTTTTTAATATGATTGATATACGATTATTCAAACAATCATTTTACTTGCTTCTAATAATTTTAATGATTGCAATGATCAGATAGAAATTTTTAGCATTCTGCGGAATGAATTGGTTTAAAGCTAAGCACTTTAGTATTACCTTGCAGAGATTTTATGAGTGGTATAAGACTATTTTGCAATATATGTACAGTTGATAAAATGCAGATTTTAATATTTTTGTTTTAATTGTATTGATTTCTATTAATCAGACAATACATATATACTATATACAGTAGGTAATATATATATATATGGGAGTTGAAGTCCTCTTTGGGGATGTGAGTGTTCACCGGGAGGCGAGCATTTTGTTGAGAGATTACACACTTGGTGTTTTTTAAACTCCGCGGTGTAACTGTAGTTATTTCAGGCTCCCTGCCCCTTGTGCTTGAAAACACAAAATGCAGCGATCTCATTTTGGGCAGTTGGTAACATCATTACCGCAGTTCAGTTCTCATGCTGAATTGCCGTTGGCCTTATGTTTATCAGAAGTAGCATGACGGGCTGAATGATGCCTCTGTTTTAACGTTCTTGGGATAGTCGCAGCACGATTTCATGTATTTGAATGTGTTTTTTATATGAAGGGCTTTGTTTTATAGAGGGATTGGCGTCACTGTTTAAATGCACAAAATAATTTTTTTCTCGAGAGGCTGGTGATGTGATTATCCTGGATATATGTTTATACACGTATTATGCATATTCAAGTGTAACAAAGTCTGGTGACATATTATGATGCAATGTATTCACTAATTTACGGCACTATGCGTTTTATGAATATCATGTCATCTCATAATTTCACCAGCTGCTTTCTCCGATTTGATGTCAGGAATATGTTTGTACATGTGCAGAAGGTTTTGCATTTATATACGTTTAAACCGCAATAGTATTTCCTTGGTGTCTACTAGTGCCTCAAGGGGGGGAAGGGCTATATATACTCACAGGTGCAGGGCGCCAATTACATTGAAAAAGGCTTCTGCGAAGCCGAAACGCGTCTCTCTAGCCATGGGGTCGTGTGAGACCTGATACAATAAAGAAAGCCATACCTTACATCTTCGAGTACGTGCCTTCTTCTTTGACGGAGTGGGATGGAGTATTCATCAAATTACAGCGTTTGCGGTTCAACGCTGATCACGTAACACCAGTCGCTTGTGGCTCTACTTTTGACCGCTTTTTGTTTGGAGGAGCATGGGAATGCTAATGGTGGAGCCCCCAGAGATGGTGCCAGGAAGAGGATTAAGGATGACAGCAGATGGGATACGAAGATCTCGCAGCGGGGCGGTTTTTACGACTGCCAGCACGGGGCTGTGTTTCCCCTGTTTAGAAAAGCCTTACTTGGGAGACTAGCGCCCTCTGGTGACTGGGCACCGCGGACGCCAACGCGGAAGCGGTGAGGATTGTTCGGCAAAAGCAATTTTTGTGCATTGATCTCCTCCGACCCCATGTTCATGTCCACTTCTTTATTTTCATTTAGTGCTGCGTGCAATTACAGACAATGAGGCTACTTTTTAAATATTTTTTTGTGACGAGATTCTGCTTACTGCTCGTTTCATCACATTTACATTCACTGGCCCCGGCATCTTGAAGTATACATGCGGATTGTTACAAAGACTCATGCCCAAGACTTTGAGGTTTTCGCTGGATCGCCATGAGGCAGTATGGGAGTTGAAGTCCTCTTTGGGGATGTGAGTGTTCACCGGGAGGCGAGCATTTTGTTGAGAGATTACACACTTGGTGTTTTTTAAACTCCGCGGTGTAACTGTAGTTATTTCAGGCTCCCTGCCCCTTGTGCTTGAAAACACAAAATGCAGCGATCTCATTTTGGGCACTTGGTAACATCATTACCGCAGTTCAGTTCTCATGCTGAATTGCCGTTGGCCTTATGTTTATCAGAAGTAGCATGACGGGCTGAATGATGCCTCTGTTTTAACGTTCTTGGGATAGTCGCAGCACGATTTCATGTATTTGAATGTGTTTTTTATATGAAGGGCTTTGTTTTATAGAGGGATTGGCGTCACTGTTTAAATGCACAAAATAATTTTTTTCTCGAGAGGCTGGTGATGTGATTATCCTGGATATATGTTTATACACGTATTATGCATATTCAAGTGTAACAAAGTCTGGTGACATATTATGATGCAATGTATTCACTAATTTACGGCACTATGCGTTTTATGAATATCATGTCATCTCATAATTTCACCAGCTGCTTTCTCCGATTTGAAGTCAGGAATATGTTTGTACATGTGCAGAAGGTTTTGCATTTATATACGTTTAAACCGCAATAGTATTTCCTTGGTGTCTACTAGTGCCTCAAGGGGGGGAAGGGCTATATATACTCACACGTGCAGGGCGCCAATTAGATTGAAAAAGGCTTCTGCGAAGCCGAAACGCGTCTCTCTAGCCATGGGGTCGTGTGAGACCTGATACAATAAAGAAAGCCATACCTTACATCTTCGAGTACGTGCCTTCTTCTTTGATGGAGTGGGATGGAGTATTCATATATATATATATATATATATATTACCTACTGGCGGTCGCCAGTAGGTAGTTATAGTTAGGACCTAATTTCCATAGGAAAAGCATTTTTTGTTTTGTCAATAACTTTGGCGTCGTTTGACGAATCTTCGCGAAATTTTCAAAACTAATGGCCCGTCTTAGTCAGCTCCTGTCCTGAAAGTTCCGGGGTGATTCGTCAAGCGGGGGCTGAGAAAAAAGGGGGTTCCAAAATGCATTTTCCCCATGTTAATTTCCATAGGAAAAATTGGACCAGGCTACAGCCCAAACTGCTGAACGGAATTACAAAAAGGTAGGTCTTGGTTCAGAAAGCGACCTTTTTTTTAAATGGTGTAAATCCGTTCAGTAGTTCCTGAGAAATTGAAAAAAGAAAAATATCGATATCTGAGCAACGAGGAGGGTTCGCGAACCCTCCCGGGCACGAGCTGACTTCTGATTGGCTGCCAACACTCTAAACCAGAATGTGTTGGCAGCCATCTTGTGACTCGGTAACCGAGTCACAAGAAAATTTTTAAAAAACGAAGCGCGGGCTCCCGCGCTTCGTTATTTGTAAGCCCCCGGGTGGGCCAGGTCCCGGGGGCAATGCCAAATTATATAGCGGGGGCCCATGGGGGTACCCGCAGCCCCGGGGACTGCCTCCTCCCCGGGGCTATAGTAATTATATGCGGGGGCACACGGCCCCCCGCAGCCCTGGGGCCCGCCACCTCCCCGGGGCTTGTTTTAATAAGATGGGGGGGCTCTCAGGCCCCCCCAAGCTCCGGGGACCGCCACCTCCCCGGGGCTTCATTTACAGAGGCGCAGGGGGGCACGCGCCCCCCCCAAGCCCCGGGGACCGCCACCTCCCCGGGGCTTTCTACAATTATTTGCGGAGGGCCTCGCGGGCCCCCCCAAGCCCCGGGGACCACCACCTCCCCGGGGCTTTAGAAACGTTGGGAGGGGGGCCGCGCAGCCCCCCTCCTGGGGCCCTCCATGGCCCTGGGGACTGCCACCCCCCCAGGGCCGGCTCCTGCAATGTCCTGGGGTGCCCACCCCCGGGACATTGCTGTTTGCTATGGCAGGGCAGGAGCCGTGTGGCTCCCGCCCTGTCATAGCAAACTCTGCTTCGCTTCAATGAAGCAAAGCAGGATTGCTTTTGAGCAAGGGGAGCTGCACGTCAGCAGCTCCCCTTGCTCAAAAGCAATGCCGGCTCCCACAGGAGGTGGGGAGCCGGCGGGACCGTGGGGGCATTGGGGCTCCCCCCACGGTCCCCAACGGAGAGGCCAGGCCCCGGGGGATGGGGTCCCCAGGGCCGGAAGTGGCCTGGGAGGGAGGTCACGTGGCCCCCCTCCCCTGCAATTAATTAAAAAAATTAAAAATTAAAAAACGGAAAGGCCGGCCCCGGATGATGGGGTCCCCGGGGCCATAATTGGCCTAAGGAGGGGGGCCACGCAGCCCCCCTCCTAAAAAAAACCCAACACAGGCTGGCCAGGCCCCGGGGGATAGGGTCCCCGGGGCCAGAAGTGGCCAAAGGAAGGGGGGCCACGCGGCCCCCCTCCCGTAACAATTTTATTTAAAAAAAACCAAAAACGAGGCAATGCCCCGGGGGATGGGGCCCCCGGGCCATTATAGGCCTCAGGAGGGGGGCCACGTGGCCTCCCTCCATTAAAATATTTAAAAAAATTGTTTCTGGCCATGCCCCGGGGGATGGGGTCCCCGGGGCCAAAATTAGCCTCAGGAGGGAGGCCGTGCGGCCCCCTTCCTGTTTTTTTTATTTAAAAAAACGGGTCAGGCCCTGGGGGATGGGGTCCCCAGGGCCTCAAAAATAATAAGAGAAGGGGGGCCACACAGCCCCCCTTCTAAAAAATAAATTAAAAAAAAAGCCGGCATCACGCCGGAGGCCCCGCCCCCTCCCTGCAACACTCTGCAAACGCGCCACCTGGTGCGTTGTAAATTGGGGGATTAAGTCCCCTAGAATACTGAGGGTCCCTGGGGGCCAACTAGCCCACCATGGACCTTCAGTAAGCGCCACAGAGCTGCGTTGCAGAGAGGTGGTCTGAGGCCACGCCCCTTTTTATACCGCTCTGCAACACAGCTCTGTGGTGCCTACTGGAGGTACCTGGTGGGCTACTTGGCCCCCAGGGACCCTCAGGATTGAAGGGGACTTAATCCCCCAATTTACAATGCGCCAGGGGGCATGTTTGCACAGTGGTGCAGGGAGGGGGCGGGGCCTGACATAACAAGTGTGCAAACGCACCCCCTGGTGCGTTGTAACTTGGGGGATTAAGTCCCCTTCAATCCTGAGGGTCCCTGGGGGCCAACCAGCCCACCAGGTACCTCCAGTAAGCGCCACAGAGCTGCGTTGCAGAGAGGTGGTCCGAGGCCACGCCCCTTTTTACACCACTCTGCAAACGTCGCTTCTGGTGCACTGCTGGTGGGGCGATGAGGTCCTCTTGTGTCCTGAGGACCTCAGGACACAAGTGGACTTCATCCTCCGAGCAGCAGTGCGCCAGAAGCAGCGTTTGCAGTGTGGTGTAAAAAGGGGTGTGGCCTCGGAACATCTCTCTGCAAGGCAGCTCTGTGGGGCTTACTGGAGGTACCTGGTGGGCTAGTTGGCCCCCAGGGACCCTCAGGATTCAAGGGGACTTAATCCCCCAACTTACAATGCACCAGGGGGCACGTTTGAACAGTGGTGCAGGGAGGGGGCGGGGCCTGATATAACAAGTGTGCAAGCACGTCCCCTGGCGCGTTGTAACTTGGGGGATTAAGTCCCCTTCAATCCTGAGGGTCCCTGGGGGCCAACTAGCCCACCAGGTATCTCCAGTAAGCGCCACAGAGCTGTGTTGCAGAGAGGTGGTCCGAGGCCATGCCCCTTTTTACACCACTCTGCAAACGTGGCTTCTGGTGCACTGCTGGTGGGGCGATGAGGTCCTCTTGTGTCCTGAGGACCTCAGGACACAAGTGGACTTCATCCTCCGAGCAGCAGTGCGCCAGAAGCCGCGTTTGTAGCGTGGTGTAAAAAGAGGCGTGGCCTCAGACCACCTCTCTGCAACGCAGCTCTGTGGCGTTTACTGGAGGTACCTGGTGGGCTACTTGGCTCCCAGGGACCCTCAGGATTCAAGGGGACTTAATAGGGACGTTATAGTTAGAAATTAGCATTTAAAAAACCTTAGAAATTCACTGAAAAAACCATAGGTTTTAGGGACGTTACAGTTAGAAATTAGCATTTAAAAAACCTTAGAAATTCACAGAAAAAACCACAGGTTTCAAGGACGTTATAGTTAGAAATTAGCATTTAAAAAACCTTAGAAATTCACTGGGAAAAACCACAGGTTTCAGGGACGTTATAGTTGGACATTTCACTCATACATAACCAGAGAAATTCGGCTATTATAGTTAGTAGAGCTAACTATAACTCGCGCCCCGCAATGCACTGCTGATGACATCACATATTACATCACTCATGACATGGTCAGTGACATCACTGATGACATCTCAAATGACATCACTGAAGACATCACTGATGACATCATCCAGTGAATGTGTGTTTCTTTAAAGTTTAAATATGTTTTATATATATATATGCCAAGGTGTATTGAAGAATGAGTGGGTGTATAAGTGTCTGAATGGATGATTTAGTAGGTGCGTGACTGATTGTATAACTGACTGATTAAGTGTATCTTACTTAATGCATGGGTTAGTGAGTAAACTGTGTAAATGTCTGTATCAGTCTGTCAGTTGGTGTATAAGCGGCTGCATGGGTTGGTGAGTAGCTACATGGTGATTGGTTGTCTGAGTATCTGTATGGGTGCCTGAGTGTCTGTGTGAGTGGGTGGGGGATGGGTGACTCTGTGCATAGATGTGTGAGTGGGTGATTCACTGGGTGTATGGGTTTAAGAGTGCATCTGTGAACGTCTGTATGGGTGGGTGAGTGTGTGTATGGGTGTGTTGGTGAGTGAATGGATGTCTCAGTGGTATATGTGTGAGTAACTACATATGTGAAAGGCAGTATATGTGAGTGTTGGAGTATATAAATGACTATACGTGAGAGTGAGTGATTGTGAGAGTGGCTGTATGGATGAGTGTGTGCTTGTATCAGTGATTGTATAAGAGAGTAAGTATGTGTTAGTATTTGTATAAATAAGTGAGGTGGTGTGTGTTTAACTGTATAGGTGAGTAAATGGGTGTGATTGCTTCTTTGCATGACTGAGGAGGTGGGTGAGTAAGTCTATGGATGAGTGGCGGTGTGTGAGTGTATGTATAGGTGTATGAGTGCATATGATAGTGCTGTATTGATGAGTGACTGCATGTATGAGTTACTGTATGGGTGAATGAGTGGATGTGTGTGTAGACCTAGGAATCACTGAGCGGGTATGTACTAACTGCCATTGGTCTGTCTATGGTTTTGATATTGGTAGTCTGTATTTTAGAGTGGGTGTATAAAAGGTTTTATTAGGGTGTGAGGAGGTGCATCAGATTATCACATGGGTGATGTCATCAGTGATGTCATTTGAGATGTCATCAGTGATGTCATCAGTGATGTCATTTGAGATGTCATCAGTGATGTCATCAGTGATGTCATTTGAGATGTCATCAGTGATATCATCAGTGATGTCACTGACCATGTCATGAGTGATGTAATATGTGATGTCATCAGCAGTGCATTGCGGGAGCGCGAGTTATAGTCAGTTCTACTAACTATAACGGCCGTATTTCTCTGGTTTTGTACGAGTGAAATGTCCAACTAACTATAACGTCCCTGAAACCTGTGGTTTTTTCAGTGACTATATATATATATATCAATTCCTAAATGACCATTAGGACCTAAAGATTGGTTTACTGATGACGTGTTCATTAATGTTTTTTTCATTCAGCAGAGCATCCTCTCTAACAGCACCAGCAATTTGGAAACATCAAGTGATTTATTAGTTACACTTCTTTGAAAAATGTTTGATTTTCCTTCTATCTCGCTTTTATGTATTAGAATCTAATAATATTCCGCCCTAATCTGGGATTCCCCAGGTACACCAGAATGTCTGGTGGATCAGTTAAGTCGCCCCTTACAATGAGCTGGCCTGAACTGTTGGGCAGACCTGAGAGCAGGATCTGGGTTGGGAGAGTGGCAAGTTTTAAGTGCATGTACTAATGGCCAGTGTGGGAGGGATGAGTGTAAACAGAATCTAGGAGTCTTGATATGTTTCTTAATTTTTGCGTGTTTATTGGTTGGGTTGGGTGTACAGTAGAAAACTTAACGTTCTGAATCCGGGTTTTGTATACTTGATGACGTCTTATCCTTACTTCTTTCTTTCAGGGTGGTCTTCTCCAGGCGGAGGTCCCCAGGAAGCTCAGAAAAGAGGAGAAAAACGGTGGTGAGTATCTTTGGGTTTTACTTTTAGTGAGCTCAAGCTGGGACGGTGTACTTCACCACACCCAAAGTGCATAGGAAAAGGAATGGTTCACACACTCTATAGTTCAAAGAATTGGTGAGGGGGTGAAAGAATAATGATAAGGGTAAATCCTCTCTTTCCCCTTTTCATTCACACCTAGTTTTCACCTTAAAATAGGAGGAGGTATCACCTCAAAAGAAATGAGGGCAGGTCAAGGCCCAAGATTAGATCATCAAGGAAATACACTTCTGAGAAGAGTGTTCCTCGTATACTGGCTTTCAAATCGTAACACAGGATTTGATTTAAAAAAAACAAAATGATTTTTATTGGTGCTGTTTCTCCGTTTGATTATCACCGAAGGTTCATCTCATAACTCTATATCCGTGCACCCATATACCAAACAATAGATCAAAACACGTTTTTGACATAAATACTATTAAACCCCTCCGGTCGTGACCTCGAACAACCACAATTAGGGAAACTACTGCAGCGGTGTAATAAGCAACTCTTGATGTCCCTTCACCCCACTCCCCGCAGGTTCTGTCCATTTCCCGTTTTAAGGCTCCCGCCCCACTTTTCCTTTGTTTGTGTCACTCACCGCTGATGCCGCAACTCTCCTGAGTTGCGGCAGCAAACAGGCCTCTCCTGGGGGAGTCCACCACTACTCGCTCAAGTCTTCTGGCGTCTCTTCTCCAGCCTGGATGTCTCCCTTTGGTTTCTCGCTTTCTTCAGTTGGCATTCCTGTCGGGCTTTCTTCCGCAACGTCTTCCGCCTCTCTACAGTTTCGTCCTTCAAATTCAGGTTCGCCCCATCTTCCGTGGGTGACGCCTTTTTCTCCTGCATGCAGGGCCCCTGATTGGTTCCTCTGTTGGGTGGATCCGCCTTCTTCCTGTATGGGATAGTCCGGGAGGAATAGCTGAACCCTTTGTTTTTTTTCTTTTTCCAGCCACGAGACTGTTTCAGCGGTTCCTCGCAGGAGAATGGGATCACAAAGGGTAAGTGATTGGGTTCCGGGGTGCCTGTGTTGGACCCTCCTTCACAGCCAGATAAATGAGGTTCAGATATTATCAGCTACAGTCATGGTGGGCAACTCAAGAGTGGGTAGAGAAAAAAGAGGAGGTATGGTTGGAACGGGTGATGAAGACAGGCCCATTAAAGAAGGAAGTATTTGTATGGTATCAGGACTTTTTGGTGGCTGATGACAAGAAATATCCTGATTTATCCTCAGTATGGGAAGAGGGAACCATAGAGGGAGATATGAGGGCAGATCTGGCAAGTATCCTATACTACTTTATATTCAGTGGTGAAACCTGCCTCATTTAGGAGAAATCATCTGTTTACGACCCATAGGGCCTATTGGACACCGAGTAAGCAGTCTAGATTGGCTGGGCAGGATATCACATGTCCAAAATGTAAGGCCATAAAGGCGGATGATATACACATGTTCATGCAATGTCCAGCACTGGCCTCCTACTGGGACACTGTATGCAATTTCATCAACGATATAATAGAGCATCATATAGAGGTAAGCCCTCAACTTGTATTTTTTGGGATCAGTCCTGATGGATATGTTGGTTTGAACTCTGCCAAAATAAAGTTTGCTTTTTATGTGATATTGTTGGCAAGACGAGAGATATGTAAGCTATGGAAATCATCAAATGTTCCACTCTTTAAAGATCTCTCTAAAACATCAAGTTAACAAGTCAGATGGACATAATGTGTGATTCCTGGAGCAGTGATAGGGTCTAGAAACAATACACCGATTGGCAAATAACAAGGAGGTCCGATGATTAAGCCATGCCTGCTGTACTTTTGAGCCTGGGAAGGCTATTATTGGAACAGCAATAATCTTGTGTGGGCGGTCCCCCCTGCCCCCCTTTGCTTAGAGGGGGAAACTCACGCTAGCAAAAAAGAGATGGTAAGATGAGGACAAAAAAAAAAAAAAACAATAATATTAAAAGAGGCAATTCATGGCAACTCATCTCGTGTTAGAGTAACATATTTTGGAAATTCCATAGTTTCACCTCAGGTTCCAATATTTCTCACACAAATCAGCTGAGCTCAGCTGACAGAACACTCTTCAAGAATTCCACACTCTTCATGGTTCAAAGTATGTTCTCTGCCTCTTACTACATTCAGCCATTTGGGGCACAGGACATGGAATTTGGCAGCCAAGGCCCAACGGCCTGAAAGTGCCTTATAATCATTAGTTGTAGCTTGTTTTGACCATTCTCTCTTGGCGAATGATTGGGATCCTAAGCTGCCAGCTATATATGAACATTTTCACACTCAGCCTTCTAGCTAGCCTGTGATCCTCCTGGTCAGAGGGTTGTTGCTACAATGGATTTGGTAGGTGCAGTGAACCCTGGGTCCAGAGCCCTTAGGAGCCCACTGAACCCTGATAATTGCTATATTTTACTACCCCAACTGCAGTGAAAGGGGCTATTTGCCCTTGCTTGCACCAGGGGCCAATGCATCCTTGCTACGCTAGTGGCTGGTCAGCTGTTTGTCATATCTCAGTGTTTTAAATTCCAATCCTACTGTGCTGAGCAGTGACACACATTCTGAGATAGACAGTTCTCAGCATCTGCATTCTGGTCTACTGGACACTGCAAACTGAAAGCACCCAGCAATCTGCCCATCTATACCAGCATTCTTCAGGGTTGTTAACAAATTGTCCAGAACTGGGTTGGTGAAGGCGTGATGGCAAAAGGAAGAGAGTGTCTTCTTGACAAAGCAAAATTAATTGTAGCAAGAGTCCTCCCTACCTACTCCATCAGCTTTGCGCAATGGCTGTAACTGTCACCAAAGGAACAGAAATGAGCAGGTGGAATGTAAAAGTAAACCTTCTTCAATAGAGCACAAAATGTAACCACAGTAAGTACAACAATGAGGTAAATAGGTACACATTATTACACTTTTCTCGCTTCTTAAAAAAACAAATCAGAACTATTGGTGCTTCTAAGGATAAACAAGAGATGAAATACAGGGTTAAAATGTTGTATATCCAAACCATTCAACATTAAAGGTAACTTGTAAAGAACAACTAGTGCTTTCTTCCATGAAGCTTTGACATTTTCACCATCAATAACTAACATGTTGTCATTAATGTCTATTCTGGATCCTGTTAAAAAGTAGGTGACTGGACTTCACAATACCTGACCCTGTTGAACAGTAGGAGGCTGGATTCGACAATACCTGCTGGCACAATAAATAGGAGAAAAATAAAGCCTTATGCTACAGAAAGTGGCATAAGGAAACCTTAGAGGGCAGAGCTACAAGGAATGGTGAGGAGGTGCCTCGACTTCCCATACCTTCGAGGTAACAAGCTGAGGGGGACCCCCTTAATGTATGGAAGATTTGTCTCCTCCCCCCCCCCCAGCACCGCAGGGGCAGTGTGAGTGTCCATTATGTCCTTGGATACAGACAGAAACAACTGATTAAATCACTGAAGAATATGATGGAGATGGAAAAGAGAGCAACCATATAAGAGAAAAATGTAGTGCCCACAAGGTTAAAATGTTGTTTCACTATTGTCTAAAGTGTACATGTCCTCACAGTTCACGAAACATTATCTCAACTGTATTTCAAAAATATTTAAAATATCTGCATGCCACACTCTGGAACTATATTGTGTGAAATATTAGAACTTCACCGGTGCTGATGCTGTCCAGAAGCATGGTGCGGCTAACAGCCAAAACGAAGGTTACACAGCACCTATTGATATCACTTTCCCAAACATCATCAGCAGGAACTTGACAAAGGGCACAACCAACAACCTAGGAGTGAAAATGGGTGCGCAGTAGTGTGGTGTTATGCTCCTTCCTTGTTTCTTTTCTTTTTTCTGTATCATTGCTCTCTCTTTATTCTGTCCCTTTAAAAGTGCATGTTTGTTTTCGATTATGATTCTTAGAATATTGTGTTGTTGGGCATTCTGATTCCATGCTTGGCAGAGCTTGGGCGAGAGCAGTTGTCTTGGTGGTTGTGAGTTCCTGTACCTGGATTAAAGACTGCTATCTTGTACTACTTGGCCTTCTGCCTCTTCTGTGTACCCTACTGCCATACTACATGTCAGGAGTGAGGCATGTTTTTTTAATTACTCAGAGGGTTCTGGAGGCACGCTGTTGTGTTACCCACAGACAGCTTGGCAAATTTTATAGTTTGTAAGCGTTTGTAGACTTCATTTCACCAATACCGGGAGATTGCGTCACAGACTGTCCGGTACGTTTTCCCCAGAAATGTATTCTTCCCTGGACCCCTGTTTGGATTTGTTGCTGCACTGCAGTTTGGGAGCACCCTGCCTTAACACTCCCAGCCCATGCAATCTTTCCTGCACGTGAGAAGAATGAAGAGCACAAGGAACTGCTGCTTTGCTTCTATGTGATTGCCTGGGCCAGGAGGTCTGTTGAGTGACATTGTGATGTGCCCTAGGAATCATGTTGTTGCACACTACAGTCATGTATCAAAAGCAATGCTGCTCCGTACCATTGAGGCCATTTTGGATTGGGAAACTGGAGAGTTGTGATGTGGACATACTTTTCCACTTAGTCTGCTTCATTATTTGAGCTCATTGTTTGGATTGGAACGCTTACATTACTATTTTTAAAAGAGAAAAAAATATTTCTCCTGTGACTCCTGTTTATCCTGCGGCATTCCCTCCAGGGTAACCTTATGGTTTTATAATTTTTTCTCTGCCTACAATCCTGGTTCTTAAGAATTTTACATGGTCACAGTGATGCAAAGCTTAGTACAGCCTCCTCCCTTCTAACAGAGGACAGGATAGCCTGATATTAAGTGGAAATATTGGCTTAGCATTTTTGAAAATGATCTTACTGCCATTGATGCTGTTGGCTATGAACCACCTAGAAAGTTGGCGTTAATATTTAATCACCTTGGAATAGCTGGGTGTTGTATGCTTACTTTGTAGCAGCATACGATGGCACGTGATAGTTATGGCGTGCATATCCTCGTGCTGTTTTCATTTGTATATGCTTGCATCCTTCAAGCGTCGTTCTGCAGGTCTTGTTGCTCAATCAGTCATTTGTAACGTCATTCAGCAACGGAGCTGTGAGAGTGGTGGTCGTTGAGAGATGGGCTCCATGTAACGGCTTCTGTCAAAAGAATAAAATTACTTGAACATAACCTACCTGCGTCCTTGGATCCTTCCTTCGCTGCAACACCTTTTGGCGATGAGTTGGGGAAATTGAAATTGGACCCGTTTTCGTTTTTCCTCAAGCCGTGTCCGGAGCCCATCTTACTCGACGCGCTGTCGTCACAACCGCTTCAACCTGTTTCCTGTGTAGGCGGAGCATACGCAGGCCAACTCATAATAAAGGAGAAATTCTTGACCTCATCATCTCAAAAGGAAACACCATCACACTGGATGACATAACCCCATGTGACTGGTCCGACCATTACATCATCTCCTTCCTTATTAACAGGGATGTGCACTGAGGAAGGATCAACCGAAGAAAACTAAGCAATGGAAAAGGGACCTCAGAAATATCAACGCGGAAGATCTAACAACTCACTGTAAAGTCGCCTTGTCTTCACGAACCGACATGGCAGATGTTCTTGATCTCACTGACTTCTATAACTCGACTATCTCTAAAATCATGGATTCCATAGCACCACTATAACAAAAAAATGCCTCTTCCAAAATCTCCAAACCTTGGTTCAACAACAATCTATACTCGGAATGCTGCAACTTAAGGGCAGCGGAACGATCCTGGAGATCCAAACCCTCCTTGGAGCATTTAAAAGTCCTTAGATCAGTAAGGAGTTCCTACAATAAAAAATCAAGAATGCTAGAGCTGATTACTTCAGATCCCAACTTAATCAAGCCTCAAACCGACCCAAGAAACTGTTCGAAATTGTTAAACAACAAACGGTGAAAGCACCCAACCACCCTGTCTCAGGAGATGCCTCTCCTTCATGCAACAACCTGGCTGCTTTCTTTAAAGAGAAATCAAAACTCATCAGTACTGACCTTGAATCCAAGAAGGCTCTTCTGTCAGCATACGAGATTGCGTCTCCTCCGGCTTACTTTGAGAGGCCCGAACCACTTAGTCTTAGCACCAAGAACAATGCCTCATGGGGTACTTTTACTCCCCTCAGCAAAAGAGACATCTACAAAACCCTTCTTAGTATCAACCCTTCTAATCACTTCAGCGATCCGCTGCCACCGAACTTATTCAAAGAAATCAAGGAAGCCTTCATCCCCCTGTGGACAAAGATTGTCAATGCTTTATTGTCATAAGGCACGATCCCCGAATGCCTAAAAGCAGCTCAGGCACACCCATTCTAAAAAAACCTAATGCAGATAGAACTGATCTCAACAACTTCCGCCCGATCTCAACATCCCCACTCTGGCTAAGCTCCTTGAAAAATGCGTGTAATTGCAACTCTGCGCTCACTTAGAGAATTTCCAACTCCTGGATCAACATCAATCCGTTTTTCGGAGTGGTCACAGCACGGAATCGGCGCTCACTCACATTATGGATGACATTTTAAAAATGCTAGACCAAAACGATTCCTGTCTCCTAATCCTCCTTGACCTTTCTTCTGCATTTGACACTGTTAATCACGACATCCTTTTATCCATTCTTGAGCACAGGATGGGCCTTTCCGGTCTGGTATTGCAATGGTTCTCGTCATTCCTGCACAACAGATTCCAAAGAGTCAAGGTGAATTAATCCTTATCCTAGCCCTCTACAGTTTCCATGGGGGTCCCACAAGGGTCTGCCTTATCTCCTATACTCTTTAACATATTCATGGAACCTTTAGCAAATGCACTAAATTCCACGAACACTCTTTTTCACATGTATGAGGATGACATGCAACTTTACCTGAAAATCACCTCCTCTGAAGATTTCACTTCACTCAATTCTACTCTGACGAATACTCAAAACTGGCTAACTGAGAACCACCTCCTACTCAACACCTCCAAAACTGAATTCCTTCTCATATCTCCACCTAATCACACCCCCAAGATAGTCCGCTGGATGAAACTCCTCACAGCCTTCAACTGCTCTCCTCATATTATTGACTCAGCCAAATCTCTCGGAATCACCCTAGACACGCACCTGAACATGAAGAATCATATCAGTAAGGTATGCAAGGGTGCTAACCACCAGATGAGGATACCTAGGAATCTCAAACCATTCCTTTCACAAGATGACCTCAAGCAGGTGGTTCAAGCGCTGGTTTTGCCGAGGCTATACTATGGCAGTGCTACGCTCTGTGGCCTCCCCAAATATACCTCGGCACCACTAAGGGCTTCCTTGAATGCCGCAGCCAGACTGATTCCGGGTACAAAGAGAAATGCTCCCATTTCCCCATCCTTAAAATCCCTAAATTGGTTGCCATTTGAAGCAAGAATATATCTAAAGATTGCCTGCATGACTCACAAAGTCCTTCATCTCAATACCCCCGTTACCTGGTGCAAAAGCTAGAACTATCAGGAGGGGGCAGACTATCAAGAAGTGCAAACTCTTTCCTCTTGAAACCACAGATTTTCCGCAAAAAGAGAATGAAGCACAGAGCTTTCTCAGGTTCCGCCCCGAAGATTAGGAACTCTCTCCCACCGGAAGTCCGCAGAATCTCATCAACAGCTTCTTTCAAAAAGGAAGTGAACATAATCCTTATGAACAAGTTCTTGCATTAAATGACCATAGCTCGTCTGTCTCACTCACCGCCCTTGGATTAACTACTATATGAGTCTATCACTTTTGAAGCCCAGAGTTGTTCGGTTATACTATCATAAGTTATGTTTGTTCTTCTCCAAGCACGCTTTTATATTATCTAAATGTGATGTTATTTTGATACTCCTTCTTCACTGATCCTTGCATGCATTCTCAAATGACGTTTTTTTCTTTTCTTTGTTTTTTTTCCCCTTTCGTACCTCCGACAATCCAAATTGTGAAGCGCTCTGATACCCATCTGGGTCTTGTTTGCGCTATACAAAACTTTATAAATAAATAAATACGGGTCAGTGCCGCGGATTGATCCTGCACCTTCGGATTTTAACGAGTCAGTGTCGACCTCATTTTTCATATGGCAGCAACCGCTTATCATCGCTCCTGTTGGAGGCAAAGCTAAACAGCTGTTTAGCCTGTTGCCTCATTGGATAAGCATCGATCAGCTTACCGTCTGTGCACAGTACGTTTTTTTCTACCACTTCCATTTCTGTGCAGCACAGTACAGGGATTTACGCGATATTCTCACAGCCTTTCTCCTCAAATTGTCGTACTCGCGCAACAAACTGGTTTACTTAATCTTTTCAACCATTGGATTCTACATTTGGTGAAGTACATCAATATACTTATGACTATTTAAACCATCATTTTTCTTTCTTCTTTTTACAAGTGTGTTGTCAGTACTTCCACTGCATAATTTTTTCATACTATGTCTGGAGGAGGTAATACACACCAACAACCCCCCAAATTTTTAGATAGTCCTGGCAATCCCAAACGAGTGGAAACATTGGTTCAAGGTATTTAAAAACTATTTGGTAGCTATAGATGGTGTGGACTACAGACCAACAAGGAAACAAGCAATTCTGTACGGTTGTTTAGGCACTGAAGGACAAAAAGTTTTTGACAATCTTCCCGTAATTCCTGCTCCTGGGTGAGAAGCTGCTGGTGATGCCTGGAATGTTTTTGTAGAAGCTGAAAAAAGACTTGAAAAACAATTTATTGCTGAACCCAATGTTGTGTTAGAGCGTTTTAAATTTTATTACAGGAAACAATCTCCTGATGAAAGCATTGAACAATATGTAGCCAGCTTACGTATTTTAGCCAGTACTTGTTGTTTTGAAAATGCCATTGATCAATACTTAAGGGATCAGATTGTACTCAGTTGTTTTTCAAAGAAAGTACAAGAACATCTTTTATGCTGCACCAATCCTACTCTTGATTAAACAGTTAAAAATGCTCAAGGCATAGAACGTTCTGTTTCCTCTTTTAAAGCCTTAACACAAGCATCAATTGCACCCACCATGGCTAGCAATACAAATAGCACAGAAGTAAATGCTGTAAAAAATATATGGAGTAATAAGGTCAAGAGAACGAATGCCTGTTACAGATGTGGCTCTTTTAACCATTTAGGTAACAACCCAAGTTGCCCTGAAGAGCTGCAATAAATGCAGGAAGTTAGGTCATTTCATGAAAGTATGCAGGAGTTCTGCTTCCAATGCAGTTAGAGTGAGTTGTGTGCCTGATGTTTCTCAACAAGTTATTTACGAAAATGAGGAATGCGTTAATAATGTCAGGATTTTAACCTTAGAAACCAAGTCTATTTGTGATACTACTGTTTTTACTCAACAAGACGCGGCAAATATTGCTAAGAAAAATGGTCCATTTTGTAATGTTTACATTGGTACTGAATGGCCTTCAAATTATGGTGGACTCGGGTTCACCTGTAACTATGCATGCTGAAGATACTTTTAAAAAGCTGTGGGGTGATAAGCTTCTGGAAACTCCTGACATTAGAGCAGTAGCTTATGATGAGTCAGAAATTCTCACTAGAGGATATTTTGTGGATGTTTTAGAATTTTTCTGGCAGGTCCATTTCCACAAATACTATGTAGCTGTTAATGGACGTGATATCATGGGTTGAATAGACCAGGGAAGACTGGGCATCATTTTGAGACCAGGTACTACTGTACCAGTTATGATTGTGGAGAAGACTCACTTAGACATTGATGAAATTTTACAAAAATGTTCTCATGTGTTTTCAGACAAAATTGGTACTGTTAAAGATTTTGAACATGAGATTGTTTTGAAGCCAGGTGCCATTCCTGTAAAACATAAAGTCAGAGACGTTCCCCTTTCCATCAGGCAAGATCTGAGATTACACTTAGATCAGTTGTGTGCAGATAAGATTATTGAGTCAGTAGATTCTGCTGAATGAGTCAGTGCTGTAGTTATCGCAAAAAAAAAAGGATGGAAACATTTGTTTGTGTGCTGACTTGCGCGCTCTGAACAAAAACATTTTAATTGATTGCTATCCCCTTCCTAAAATTAATGAGCTAATTTGTACTCTGGATGGGGCTACCATTTTTAGCAATATCGATCTCAGAGCAGCCTATCATCAAGTCAGGCTCAAAAAAGAATCCCAAGCTCTTTGTACTTTTATTACACCCTTTGGTGCTTATAAGTATCTACGCATGCCGTTTGGTCTTGCATCAGCGGCAAGCGTATTTCAAAAGCTTATGTTTTCCAGGGAGTTTTAGCTTTTCAAGACAATATACTCATTTTTGCCAAGAATATTCTGGAACACAATTGCATCTTGGACAAAGTATTGGAAATATTGTTCAAGCATGGAATGACTATATCAAAGGATAAATGCAAATTTCTTACTGACAATGTAGAATATTTTGGTCACCACATAACTGCACAAGGATCAAGCCCAAAGAAGATCTTGTCAAAGCCTTAAAAGAAGTCCCTCCACCCTCTAACAAAGATGAACTAAGATCCTTTTTGGGGTTGAGCGATTACTATTCCAGATTTGTTAATGGATATGCTACTCTAATGGAACCTCTAAAGAAAATGCTAAGAAAAAAAGAGAGTTTTTCCTGGGGCACAGAAGAACAGAATGTCTTTCAAGAAATAAAAAAAATTCTTTCCAATGTCCCCGCCCTTAAATCTTATGTAAGTGGGCATAAATGTATCATAGCAGTGGCTGCAAGTGCTGTTGGCCTTGGCGCGGTTTTGTGTCAAAAAGATGGTTCATCTGAAACCACAGTTGCTTTTGCTTCCAGAGTTTTGACTTCAGCAGAGAGAAAGTATAGTACTATTGAGAGAGAAGCTCTCGCTTGTGCTTGGGCCATTGCTAAATTTAAAACTTATGTATGGGGGACTGCTTTCACCTTATGCACAGATCACAAACCTTTTATGTATTTACTGGGAGACAAAGGATCATCTTGTGCTTCTTCAAGACTTATCAGAATCCTATCTAGGATACAAGAGTATAATTTTGACGTTTTGTACATTCCTGGGGCTACCAATTCCAGGGCTGATTGCTTATCTCGTTTACCCATTCCTTCGGATGAAGCTCACAATTTTTACTTGTTCAAGAATGAATATATTGTTGCTAATCTAGACGTGATGCAGTTATATAACGGTTCCATTTCCGAAAATGAGTGGATTACTGCCTGTAATGAGGATACTGTTTTAAGCAAAGTGAAGGGATTTGTTCATTTAGTTTGGCCTCATGTCAAGAATTTTAAGGGGGATCTGTTTGTTTTTTGCCAACTAGCGGATCAACTTACTATTGAAAAAGACATTCTCATGTGAGGTGACAAAATTATAGTTCCCAGTCAGCTTTTTTCCAAAACTCTGTCACTTAGCCACAAAGGTCATCTGGGAGCCACTGCTACAAAAAAAACTTTGAGGTGCAACTTCTGGTGGCCCTACATGGATTCTGATGTTGACAATTTCGTAGACAACTTTCAAGAGTGCATTTTGTCCAACAAACATTGGAAGTCCCATGACACTCCTTTGGTTACCACACCTTTACCCCAAGGTCCCTGGCGCAAGCTTGTGCTTGACTTGGCTGGGCCAGTTGTATCTCTACTTTTTGAAAGTAAGTACATAATTCTTGTTGTAGACTATTTTTCTAAGTGGATCTATTATGATTTTACATGAGAACTCAACACAAGATGTCATCAATTTTCTTAATAGGATTATTTCCTTGTAAGGGTACCCGGATGAACTAGTTACTGACAATGGTCTTCAATTAATCTCAGAAACTATGGAAAGATTTTTAAAAGACTGGGGTATTAAACACCATAATATTCCTCTATATTCTCCTCGCTCCAACAGGCCTGTTGAGAGAGCAAATAGATTGATTAAGGAAGGTATTCAAACTGCTCTCACTTGCAACAAGGATGTTGCTAAGTTACTCCAAGATAAAATTTGGGCATATCACAATATCCCACACAGTGTCACTGGGGTTTCTCCTTTTGTACTGCTGTGTGGTAGACAAGCTCACACTGGTTTATGTCCCACCTGGCTCAAGGATAAAGCACCAAGGCGATTAGGTGATGTTGTAAATCTCAAAGAAGTAGAGAATAGAATTTTAAAATCACAATTGAAAACAAACATATTGCATGATAACAAGAAGAATGTTTGTACACCACATATCGTAGTTGGGTCATGGGTTATGTTGAAAAATATGAAACTTAGGAAATCCAAAGTGGAATTCAATTTCAATGGTCCTTTCAAAGTTATCAAAGTTGCTCGCTCATCAGTACTCTTGGAAGACGGAAGATGGTGGGCCATAAAAAATTTGGTTCTTTTGAATGACTCCCAATGCAAAATTGTTAAAGGTCATTTTTAACAAAAAACAAAAAACGCTTTGTTTTTGCATTTTCTGGGTTCTTGTATCAATGATTGAAATATAACTCAGTTTGATGTTCACCAACCGCAAGCCTTTGTCACAGGTAATCAACACACTTCTGAACAAGGTATTTGTCCTCGTGTGAATCCTAACGTCATGTCTGGTTCGTCTGGATCACATTTTGCTGAAAATTGTATTACCACTAGAAGAGGTAGAATGTCAAAGAAACCTTTAGATCTACAGGATTTTGCTATGTAATGTTTTATTCATGTTTTGAGAAAGGGGAGATGTGTTGTATGCTTACTTTGTAGCAGCATGCGATGGCACGCGATAGTTATGGCGTGCACATCCTTGTGCTGTTTTCATTTGTATATGCTTGCATCCTTCAAGTGCTGTTCTGAGTTCTGCAGGTCTCGTTGCTGAATCGGTCGTTTGTAACGCCATTCAGCAATGGAGCTGTGAGCGTGGAGGTCGCTGAGGGATGGGCTCCATGTAACAACTTCTGTCAAAAGAATAAAAGTACTTGAACATAACCTACCTGCGTCCTTGGATCCTTCCTTCGCTGCAACACTGGGCAGTGGGTATTTGATAATCTGCCGTTGGTTCATGCACCCGGTGGAGGGGACAATGTATGAAATGTGTATTTAGAAGCAATTGAGAGGATTGGTACACAGTACTCAGAGGAATTCAGCGTTTTATTGAAAATACATTATTTCTTTAAAAGGAAGCAGAACAATGATGAGACAGTAGAAGAGTATATTGCGGCTTTGCGTGCCCTTGTCTCCACATGTGAATCTGAGAACTGTGTCGAAACATATATCAGAGATCAGAAAACACAAGAAAGATTGCTTACTTTTAGAAACCCGTATTTAGGGGAGATAATAGATATGCCGAAAGCAATGAAAGATCTATCACCTCCTCACAAACGTTGACCAACTATAATGGTATGTCACCTGTGGCGTGTACATCAGAGAATTCAACTGTTTCTGCCATGAATTCTAAGGTTTTGATAAATAAGAGATGGCAATCTTGTTGCAAATGTGGATCAATATTTCACTCAAGTAACAATACAGCTTGTCCATCTATAGGCAGAAAATGTAATGCATGCAAAAAAAAGGTAACTTTCAGTCAGTCTGCATAGACCAAACTAATGTGAAAATTAATAGTGTGGATGTGAGAGAGTGTGATGATGGAATTTCTAAAGTTTTACTGTCTTTGGAATCTGATGTTGGCGAGGAGGTGGGTGAAAGGATCAAGGGTTCTTTGTGCCAAGCCAGTATCAATGGACATGAATTAAGAGTGATGGCTAAATCAGGTGCACCCATCACTGTGCTGGCTAACACCACATTTTACAATATTTGGCCACAACATTTCACTTGGAAAAGGCTGACATCACTCTCAGAGATTTTGGGGATCAAGACATTCATTTTATTGGTTACTTTGTGAGTCTTTTAGAGTCGTTGGGAAGGAAAATCTGCACTAAGTTGTACCTAGCTTTAAAAGGTAAGGACATAATAGGATGGAAGGACTTAGCTAGATTGGGTATCCTGTTAAGGCCTGGTCACGAAAATCCCATTGTTTTGGATGACATGCCTATTTTATACCTTGATGATAATGAAGAACAGTTGCAAATAATGGTCAAAACAGTTCCTGAAGTGTTTTAAAGTGAAATTGACAATGATAATGGGTTTGAACCCTGCATCAAAGTGAAGTCTAGGGCTATGCCCATTATTTATGAGGTTCGTCCTGTGCCTCTCAGTGTTAGTGATGACCTTAAGACTTTGGTGGAGAACCTTTGTCTGAAAGGAGTTATTCAAGCCACTGACTCCTCGGAGGGGGTTTTCTCCCATAGTTTTGGGCAAAAAAAGAAGTGAGGATTTGCGTTTGTGTGTGGACTTGCATTGACTTAATCAGAACATTGTGATTGATTGTCACTCCTTACTTCATTTACAAGAGATGCTAGCCCATGTTGGGGAGTCAAAAGGTTTTTCCACCATAGACCTGCATTCGGTGTACCACCAGATTTCCTTTAGTGAAGAGTCACAGGATCTTACAATCTTTGTCACGCTGTTTGGTGCTTACAAATATTTAAGGCATCCATTTGTACTGGCATTGGCGGCGAATGTCTTCCAGAAAACTATAGGCATTTTATTTTGGGGTACTGAAAATGTACAAGCCTTCCAGAAAGAAATCCTGGTTTTCATTAAGGACAGAGAGGAATATTTAGTTGTGTTGGAAACAGTGTTTAGGGTTCCACAGGATTGAGGTATGACTGTTAAACCTGAGAAATGTAGGCTTTTGTCCCAAAAGGTAGATTATTTAGGGCATACATTTTCAGCAGAAGGTATTAAACTAACATTTTGTAACCTTGAGACCATATAGATAAGTATATTCTGCGCTCATTTCTGAGTCTGTGTGAATACTATGCACGTCTTGTTCAAGGATATGCCCTAGACGTGCACCCGTTGAGATCTCGGCTAAAAAAAGGAGTTACATTTGATTGGACTTCAGAGATTGGTGAGGAGTTTGGGTCAGTGAGAAAATTGGTTGTTAATGCTCCTGCTCTCAGTCCTTTTTTTCCTGGAGGTAAATCTTTCATTAGTGTTGATGCCAGTCTAAACGGAATTGGTGCTGTTTTTAGACAAGATGTCGGTTGCAAAGAAATCACTGGTTCTTTTGCTTCTAGGATGTTACAAGACGCTGAGATAAAGTATGGTAGTATAGAGACAGAGAGGCCCTAGCCTGTGTTTGGACAGTTCAAAAATTAAAAACTTATATTTGGTGTTGCTCTTTTGTGGTCTATACCAAATATTAACCTTTGGTCTATTTGTACAGTAGTAATGGTTTGGGAAAGGCCTTTTCTCGTCTTCTTAGGGTATTATCTAGGTTGCAAGAATATGGCATGCATGTTAAATACATACAGGGCGGGATACATTTTCATGCTGATTGTCTGTCTCACTTATCTTTGCCTAACTCCACAGAAAGTGAATTTGACTCTGAGGAGGATGAGTGTATGGTGGGAACTATTGATGCAATCCCTCTCTCGAAGGAACTTTTCTCAAAGGATTAATGGGTTTTTGCATCCTTGCAGGATGAAACTGTGCAGAAGGTTATCTGATTTATCATTGGAGGCTGGCATCTCATTAGGAATCTTCCAAATGAGTTAAAGACCTTTGCTGAAGTCTCTGATGAATTAACATGTGAGAATGATATTTGTCTGAAAGGTAGTTGTTTTATACCTCCTTATAGATTACACAACAGAATTATTGTGATTGCCCATGAAGACCATTTGGTTATTTCTACCACATGTAGAAAAATCAGGGAATCAAAGTGAGCAAGAGTGCTGTTCTTTTGCATTAAAAGGATGGTGGAATAAGAATCGGTTAGTTCCTATTTCTGAATGCCAAGTTCAAATTTAAGTCGCACAAAGGTGACAGATAATGAATCCGAAGGTGATGTTTTTTATCTGATGTTGCCTTCAGATTTGGGGCAGAACGCTGCTCGTGCTCACACTTCGACTGACTCCACTTTGCGCTCTGACACAATTTTATCTGATGGGCCTGGCTGCAGGACTGCTGCTGTACATCATTCTACTATCTAAAAAAATACCAGATGAGTTTATGACATCTGATGTGTCTGAGCCCAGCCAGGAAATTATTACAAACTCACATCACGAATCTAGATTGCCTGCCAATTTATTAGGTTATGATTTGTCATAGTACTATGTAAAGAAGGGAAAATGATGTGGTGTTTTGCTTACATTGCTCCTTCCTTATTTCTTTCCGTTACTCTTTATCATTGCTCTCTCTTTATTCTGTCTTTTTAAGTGTGCATGTTTGTTTTCTATTCTCATTCTTAGAATATTATGTTGTTGGGCATCCTGATTCCATGACTGGCAGAGCTTGGGTGAAAGCAGTTGTCTCGCTGGTTTAAGGTTCCTGTTCTTGGATTAAAAACAGTTACGTTGTACCATTCTTCACCTCCTACCTCTTCTGTGTGCCCTACTGTCATACTACAGGTAGGTGGGATGCAACCCATGTCAGTGACGGAGCATCAAGCGTTTGAGTTAGAAGCAGCGATTCTTGTAGTATCAAAAGCTTTGAAGAGTCTGTGAAGCAACCCCACTGGTGACCCATGAATCTCATCACCAAAGTAGTGCTGAAAGAAAAATAGTGTCTTCTTAAGAAAATAAGAACTATTGAAGGAGTCAACACTCTTGATTTCACATCTTCAAGCAAAGACCACATCTGTCAGAAAAGCAATCAGAACTCTAAAAGTAAACATTCTTCAATGGAATATAAAATGCAGTGTAACCAGGTGCGCACTATTGCAGAAGGAGAATGGGGAGAGGTGGATTGGGCTTTGACTGAGTAGTCACATGGATTTTACCCATGATCAGCTCACTGGCAGAACTTAACACGTCTTCTGCCTTCCAGTCTCCAGCTCATGCCAAACCCGCTCCGACTGCACAGCTGAACTGTCCAAATGATTGATGTGTAACAAAAAGAAAATTTGTGCTAACAAAACGTTTTCAATTACACAATACATTTTCCTCTTCTCACACAGGCCCTATGGTTGTCAACAAAGCCTCAGAATGCCGATTTAAAAGTACTTAATACTGTATAATGATATTTACTAAACGCTGCTCTCCTCTTAGTGCTGGTTGGCTTTCCAGGAAGCAATTATCTAGTAAAAAGTTCTAGTTTTTTTTACCATGTGTAACCTAAAAAGTGAAGGGAATTAATTCAAAAAGGAAAGTTCGACTTGCATACTGTGTTAGAATTGCACTTTAGAATGCGTTTAAAGTGCTGCAGAAATGTTTTCACATAAAAAATGATATATAGGCAAAATGTGCGCCTGGCATAGAACGTGTAGAATCCTTGTAAATGCTGAACAATATATTAATCACATGTAGAGCTAAGCGTGTTTATAAAATGTTCATGAAATAATGTAGGCTTAAAATCTTTCGCTCTAAGCAATCATTCTTAGATGTGTCCCTTTAGTTAAGGCCTAAAAGCCTTTTTCTCTCAACTGGCTTAAAAGACATTTATTTAGCACATTTGCAGAGCACCAGCAACTTGCTTAGGAATGTGCTGATTCTAACCTCGTGTTCATTTAGCTCCTCACCCCATGTTAGATCATTCACTTGAATGCAATGAGACTTGCTGTCAGTGTTATAATAAATATGATTTGGATATTTTTTCACGCTTCATCCGAATATTATTGATAGTTTGCCTCCGCAACTCTGAAAAGCTTTTGTTTCACGCTGAACTCATAGCGCATCCTTTAACTTGGGTAAGAAGGTTCTCATGAAAACTTTACCCATGTAACAAAGTCCTGCAACATTGTTTAACACTATATCGACTTTAATGTTTACTGTGGGAATTGGAAGAAGAAGCATCGGAAGATTGACAAGACAATCGGTTGAACGGTTCCCATTGGTCCTGTAGAGGGAACGCCTAATAATGCTTGATACAATATTGTGTGACTTTATATTAATGAGTGTTCCTAGCTAGTTAGGAGTAACCCTGGGCGAAGTGCTACGCTACGCTCGCGTAGTTTGCGAAGTGTGCGCTACTTCGCACAACGCGAATTGCACGTAGCACAGTGCGAACACGCGTAGCGTAGCGTAGTGCCGCGGTCATTTTTTGCTTGCTCGCGGTCCTCAACGTCAAGTTGGCGACCGCGAGCAAGCAAAATGACATCCCGGCGAGACTTTTTCCTCGTTCGCGATCAGCAACATCAAGTTGCCGATCGCGAGCGTGGAAAATAAACCTCCCGGCGAGATTCTCAACGCGGGGAGGTCAGGTTTCTCATTGCGAGTGGTCGCGTATGCTCGCGACCGCTCGCGATGAGAAACTACCAGTCCGCGTTGAGAAAGCTGCCGCTCGAGTAAAAATCTACTCGAGCGGCAGTAAAAGACAGCTCGCACTGTGCAAGTTGCCGTTTTCAATGATTGCACAGTGCGGACAAGCATCCGGCACTGTGCAATCATTGCGAATAGTGCGCTACGCAGTTCGCGTAGTGCTACGCGAAGCTTGCGTAGCGCGAACTGCACTTTGCGTAGCTTCGCAAAGCATTACTTCGCGAACTACGCCCACCCTTAGTTAGGAGATGCCTTCAACTGCTGATAGTAGATTATTGGGCGAGAGTGTCTGCTCTTTTCACGCTCTTCAGCATTGTCTTCATGACGACTGAGAAACTCTGATCTTGCTCTCCTGTCTGGCGACTCTTTTTCAAGGAGAGTTGATTCTTTGCTCATTACTGACAGCTACTGCTAGAGGTGACTTAACTTCTTCTATCTAATGACCCTACACTGGTCAATGCTACTGCAGGGATCACTCTATTACAGACGGCTGCTACAGCAGCTGTAGGGAACTCGGCGAGTTTCCAGAACGACTGTTTATGGGAAGTTCATCTCATTCTTGCTCTTTTCTGTAAAGGATTCTTCATGGGTTCTGTTTAGAATAGGTTAGGATCCTTAGTTAGTTTATCAATGCTTTCCTTTATGGAACACTGTGCATTAATTTGAACTGTCACTAATCAATCTATTATCAATATTTCTGTAAATTGACTGATCTGAATAAAAATGACAAAGGCCATACTCATTTCTTAATAAATAAAGGTGTTGAAACCTTTTCCGAACTCTCATCATTGACTGAACATTTAAATTCTAAAATGTCGATAATATATGTATGGTGATATTTTTTTCCAGCTCCAATTCACCGACGGTGGAAAAGGTCCATTGACCTCTCAAGAGCCACCAGGATTTTCCAAGGACGATATCTGTAAGTGGGTGTGTAAATTCTAAACCACACTTGGCTAATACCCAGGCTAAGCAATACTGTATGCCTCAATATGCTACTTGCGCTGTTGTTGTTTAAAAAGTCATTAGTGGCTCACAGTGCAACATATGATGGTGACAGTATCCACACATCCGTCAGGACTGTCCCAACCCTGTTCGAGTTTAGGAAAAAGCAGGAGGGGTACCTCTTTAAAGAGCACTACATCACGATGTAGTAACTGCACTGCTCTCCTGGGATCCAGTTACTTATTTCATCAATCATTTACCCTTGCCTTTGACACTGTACAGAGCTCTGTTGCCTCTTGGCTAGGTTCATGCTGTACAAATAACACATACATACATACATATATACATGTGAGCTAAGCAGGATAGTAGCTTTTCTGCCTTATCATCACATAATACTTCTACCAATGTTAAAGACTTTCAACTCCCTGCAGTGCAGCTCACTAATTGTCCTAGTTGTCTTGGATATCATCTGCTAAGACAAAAAAAACTAGCCATTAGAAAAATGTCTAATATTAAAATATTTTTCTTGCCCAGGAGATTCAGTCCTAGTCTATTCTATAATACAAATACCAGCCCTCGTCAGACCGTTGTTGTATGCGCGCAGGATTTGGGGCACAGGGAATTCTGGTCAGTCCACAACATAGGGGTCGATTCCGATCCCGGTCGGAGGCGCACCTAATACCATTCGGCCGGGAAAAAAGCCAGGCAAATGCCTGTTTCCCGACCGATTCGCACATACGTCCGAACGAGCAAGTACGATGCGCACAACTGCCCAAATCCCGACCCAGTCGTACTCACCCAATACAGGTCCTGTTCTCCGACCGAGGCGGATCCGGAAACGCAGAATCGAGTCGCACGGAAGCCAAAATGCAGCCCCGTCCGGCCGGACAAGTACGATGCGCCCTCCGTACGCGCCGAACCCATCGCTACGCACGGCACGTCAAAGCATCCGGGAGAGGCGCACATAAGCTCCGATTCGCGCCACAAGACGATCCACGGCTACGAGACGAACACGTCAGCGACGAGGACGAGGCGAAGCAAAGAGAAAGAAGAACGAGACGAACCAACCATGAATCCCATCATGCCGATCCTACCAATATTCTACATCTATTACCGGAACTGGCACGGACGCTGTAATATCTACATTTCTCTTTCTCTTGTTTCCTTCTCTCCCTCTCTGTATTCATCATCTTTCTTTCCTTTCTATTCTTTCCCTGTCATTCTATCTTCTAGAATCTTGATCGTCTGTAACTATTCTATTCTATTCCTGCGCTTCGGACTGAAAGGACACCTTCGCTGTGGGTCCAGTTACTTCTCTTCTTTTCCTGTTTCTTTGAGAATAAAGAAACTTAAAGACAGCTCCCGTGGATTGTCTTTACTGCCTTCACGTCGCTACATAATTTGGTACCAGGAGTGGGGTAAAATAGGAAAACAGAACTTTCCCGTTCCGTTCCTGATCGCCGCCACTCATACAACTTCCTCTGCGACGCTAGCAGTTTACTTCGTTACCGTTGCTGCATTCTGGACCCACAAGCCTCAGGTGTGTCATTTACATTTTATTTGTCTTTTCTTCACGGCTCTCTCTCCGCAAGCTTCAAACTGCCGTTTTCACTTGCTCGAGCCAGCGCGTTCTTGACCTCAACTCGCGTCTTGTTTATGACGCTTCGTCTCCTGTATCAGCGTCTCCAAGGCAACCAGCGTCCTCCTGTATCAGCGTTTCCAAAGCAACCAGGGCAGCGCTGCAACATTCTTTCTGCTGCACTCTTCATTGTGACGTCCCTCGAGCAGATTGCTTAACAACATTCTCTGACTCCTCTTTGTGACGTCCATTCAGCTTGACACTGCCTACATTCCTGATTATTAAAGGGTTCTTTTACTCATTCTAACGCGCCCATTGTGACTCTGCACATTGTAAAGTGCTGATTCTACAGCCTTTCTCTGAAGCTATTTTGCCATTGTTTTAAGCTGTGGGAGTTCCACTCCAGCTGCGCTTACATTATCTTTATCACCATGTCGTCTTCCGACAATGCTTTACATCCTCCTCCATTTCTACCAAAACCAGGGAAACCGGAAATTCTTTGGAAACAGTGGATCCATATTTTTGAAAACTACCTCATTGGAATTGATGGTTCGGAGTACTCTCCAGCGAGAAAGAACGCCCTGCTTTACAATCACCTGGGCATTGCTGCACAAAAAATCTTTGATAACTTACCCAATTTTCCACAACCCCCTGGTGATGGCACTTGGAATGTTTATCTCGAAGCTAAAGAAAGACTTAAAAAACAATTTTCTGAAGAACCAAACGTTTTTTGGAAAGACACAGTTTCTTCAAACGCAAACAAGGCAGCGATGAATCAGTTGAAGAATATGTTGCCGCTCTACGTGTTCTTGCTTCTACCTGCGATTTCTTGAATTCAACGGACATTTGTATCAGAGACCAATTTGTTTTCAACTGCTTTTCGAAGAAAATGCAAGAACGTCTTCTGACTTGTCGTAACCCTTCTCTTTCAGAAGTTGTTGATATTGGGAAGAGTATAGAACGTTCTATCATTTCCTCCCAAGCGTTGTCAGGTCAAGAAGGTCATTCTCCCATATCCTATGTTTCACAGAATTCTGATTTTTCCAATCCCGTTTCTGCCATCAGAGTTAACAAAGAACACGTTAACAAAGATGGGTCTAAACGCTTTTGCTATCGTTGTGGTTCTAAAAATCACATTGGTAATTTTCCTTCTTGCCCTGCCTTAGGAAGAAAATGCACTAAATGTAAGAAGACAGGGCATTTTCAAGAAGTTTGTAGACTACAACGCACTCCTCATACTCCTCATACTGTTAGAATACACAATGTTGAACTACAAGAACCAAACTACAATACCTCTGTCTCTGACTGCGCTAGTAATTTTTCCAATCTTCTTCTCTCCATTGATGAACCTTTGAGTTCTATAGAATTGGAACGTCCCATTTGCCAAGCTTCAATCAACAATAAATCCTTAGATATCATGGCTGACTCAGGAGCTCCCATTACTGTATTAGCTGACACCACCTTTGATACCTTATGGAATCATTCTATTTCTTTACAAGCTCCTGACATATCTCCCAAAGCCTTTGGTGATAAGGACATTGACCTTCTTGGTTTTTTCGTTGGTACTTTGCAAGTTTTAGGGAGGTCAACCCAAACCAAAGTGTACGTGGCAGTCAAAGGCAGAGATTTAGTAGGTTGGAAGGATCTTGCCAAATTGGGTATAATTTTAAAACCAGGTCACAAGAATCCCATTGTTTTAGGAGATCTTCCCTTCTTTCCATCAACAATGGCATTCCCAATGACACTGATCTTCTCACTTCACTCAAAAACAACTTTCCTTCAGTTTTTAGTAATAACATTGGAACCATCAAAGGTTTTGAGCATGTCATTAGACTAAAAGCTAATGCCACACCTATCACTCACAAGGTTAGACCCGTTCCAATAAATGTGAAACCTGATTTAAAAAAATTATTGGAATCTTTAACTAAAGATGGCATTATTGCCACGACAGATTCCTCAGAATGGGTTTCTCCCATTGTCCTCGCAAAGAAAAAAAATGGAGATCTTCGTCTCTGTGTTGATCTCAGATCCTTGAACCGCAATATCATTATCGATTGCCATCCTCTTCCTCATATTCAGGAAATGCTTTCCAACATTGGCCATTCAAAATATTTCTCAACCATTGATCTACACTCAGCCTACCATCAGATAGCCTTGAGTACTGAGTCTCAAGAACTCACCACCTTTGTCACTCCCTTTGGAGCATACAAGTACTTAAGGCTACCTTTTGGTTTGGCATCCGCGGCTTCAGTATTTCAGAAGGCCATGGATGTTCTCTTTAAAGACATTGAACATGTTCAGGCTTTTCAAGATGATATTCTTGTTTTTACTGAAACAAAAGAATCTCATTTAGAAGCCTTACATAAAGTTCTTTCCATTCTCAGTGCCAGAGGTGTTACTATTCAACCAGACAAATGTAAATTTTTAGTTGAACAGATTGATTATTTAGGGCATACTATTACCCCAGAAGGTATTAAACCAAAATGTTGCAATATTGAAGCCATCATTAAAGCTCCTCCTCCTCCAGACAAAGATGCTTTGAGATCCTTTTTGGGTCTATGCGAATACTATGCTCGTTTTGTACCCGACTACTCATCCTACGTTCAACCTCTGAGGTCACTTCTCAAAAAAGGCACTACCTTTGTTTGGACTGATGAAATTAACTCTACATTCACACATATCAAATCTTTGGTCATCAATGCTCCTGCATTAAGCACTTTTGTTCCAAGTCACCAATGTATTGTTACAGTTGATGCCAGCCTCAAAGGTCTTGGTGCTGTTTTTGGTCAACAAATTCACAACAAAGATCACACTATAGCCTTCGCCTCAAGAAGTTTATCTGATGCTGAAACCAAATACAGCACGATTGAGAGGGAAGCTTTAGCTTGTGTCTGGGCGGTTAACAAATTTAAAACCTACCTTTGGGGCAGCCATTTTATCATCTACACAGATCATAAACCACTTGTCTACCTGTTGCAGGGCGATGGTTTAGGTAAAGCCTCTGCCCGATTGGTACGTATCCTCTCCAAACTTCAAGAATACAACTTTAGCATTAAATACATTCAAGGTGGCAGAAATTTCAGAGCAGATTGCCTTTCTCGTTTACCTTTACCTTCTACTGATGACTCTGTTGACGATTTTGATTGTGTTGTAGCTACCATCGATGCCACTTCTTCATCCAATGGTTTTATCTCCGAGAAAGAATGGCTTGATGCTACTTCCCTTGATCCTACTTTAAAAAAGGTATGTGATTGTATTGTTAAAGGTTGGCCTCCTATTCGCAATTTGTCTCAAGATCTTAAACCTTTTTCACAAATTTCCTCTGAACTATCTCTTGAGAATGATTTATGTATTAGAAATGGCTGTTTTGTTCCTCCTCTTTCTCTAAGAAATAAACTGATTTCCATTGCTCATGATGGACACTTAGGAGTCACAGCCACGTGTAAAAAGCTTAGAGAAAATTATTGGTGGCCCTCTTTGAACTCTCAAGTCTCCGCTTTCGTTGACTTGTGCCCTCAATGCGTTGTTTCTGACAAACATTGGCGAACTACGCAAAATCCTCTTCGCCCTGTTCCTCTGCCCGATGGTCCCTGGGTGAAGGTTGCATTGGATTTTGCCGGTCCATTCAATTTATTACCCACCTCCTCAAGATTTTTATTAGTATTAATTGATTACTACTCCAAATGGATTTACTTTTCATTTGTGGATTCTGCCTCTACCCAATCTGTTTTACAGTTCCTTAAAAATGTTTTCTCACTAGAAGGTCCTCCAAGAGAATTAGTCACTGATAACGGTACTCACTTTGTCTCCACTGTGATGAAAGACTTTTTGACAAGTTTTGATATTAGACATTTACAAGTTGCTTTGTATAGTCCCTCTGCCAACGGTTTGGTTGAAAGAGCTAATCGCTTTCTCAAGGAAGGCATTCAGACTGCTCTTTCCTCACATGTAGATTACAAACTGTTCTTAAAAGACAAAGTGAATGCCTACCATAATTCTCCTCATTCTACCACTGGCTACACTCCTTTTGAATTGTTGAGGGGTAGGAAATGTCGTTCCAAACTTCTACCTTCTTGGTTGGAGCAACATTTTGGTTTCCATGGCACATCCAATCTCAATAGAGATTCTATTATACGACACACAGTTTCCTCAGCACAAGATAAACAAAAATTTCACTATGACAATCTTAAACATGTTCATGACAAAGAATTTACAGTTGGTGCTTGGGTTCTTGTCAAGAAACCATTTGGTGTTAGAAAAGGGATTCTTCATTCTCTTCTCCTTGTAAAATTGAAAAGGTCAGTCTCAGTGCTTGTTATTTGCAGGATATGGGGTGGTGGAACAAGGGAAGACTTGTACCTATATCTGATTTGCAAGCTGACATTCACAAGAAAACAGCTGTACCATGTTTTTCTGATGATTCTATTTTATTTGAGAATACTACCGTACCACTTGCTGAAACAACTAAATCCAATGTTCATTTCAATGTTTCTAATACTTCTTCTTCCGTTGCTATTGCTCCTACATCTGTTTCTTCTGTATCACCATCTAGAAGAATTTGCAGGTTGCCTGTACGTTATAAAGATTTTATTATGAAATAACTTGTTTGTTAGAAAGGGAGATGTTGTAATATCTACATTTCTCTTTCTCTTGTTTCCTTCTCTCCCTCTCTGTATTCATCATCTTTCTTTCCTTTCTATTTTTTCCCTGTCCTTCTATCTTCTAGAATCTTGATCGTCTGTAACTATTCTATTCTATTCCTGCGCTTCGGACTGAAAGGACACCTTCGCTGTGGGTCCAGTTACTTCTCTTCTTTTCCTGTTTCTTTGAGAATAAAGAAACTTAAAGACAGCTCCCGTGGATTGTCTTTACTGCCTTCACGTCGCTACAGACGCGTACGACGCAGAAGGTAAGTCAGACACCCACCACACAAACAAACCACACGTACCCGACATATCACACACACACATAGGGATGCAGAAATTACTTACACCAGCAACAGCAGCACCATAGGGGCAGGATGGCTATCACCAATGCCACATATACACATAGGGGCCTGGATGCCAACCACTAACACCACCCCTACCCAGGGGGTGCTAGATGCCTGTCACTACTACCACCTCTACCCATGGGGGGCTGGATGCCTACCATCACTACCACCCCTACTCAGGGGGTGCCAGATGCCTACCACTACCACCACCCCTACCCAGGGGGTGCCAGATGCCTACCACTACTACCACCCCTACCCATGGGGGGCAGGATGCCTGTCACTACTACCACCTCTACCCATGGGGGCTGGATGCCTACCACCACTACCACCCCTACTCAGGGGGTGCTAGATGCCTTCCCCTACCATCACCCCTACCCAGGGGGTGCAAGATGCCTGTCACTACTACCACCTCCACCCAGGGGTTGCTGGATGCCTGTCACTACTACCACCTCTACCCAGGGGGCTGGATGCCTACCACCACTACCACCCCTACCCAGGGGTGCCAGATGCCTACCACTACCACCACCCCTACCCAGGGGTGCCAGATGCCTGTCACTACTACCACCTCTACCCATGGGGTGCTGGATGCCTGTCACTACTACCACCTCTACCCATGGGGGGCTGGATGCCTACCACCCCTACTCAGGGGGTGCCAGATGCCTACCACTACCACCACCCCTACCCAGGGGGTGCCAGATGCCTACCACTACCACCACCCCTACCCAGGGGGTGCTAGATGCCTACCCCTACCATCACTCCTACCCAGGGGGTGCTAGATGGCTGTCACTACTACCACCTCTACCCAGGGGGTGCTGATGCCTGTCACTAATACCACCTCTACCCATGGGGGCTGGATGCCTACCACCACTACCACCCCTACCCAGGGGGTGCCAGATGCCTACCACTACCACCACCCCTACCCAGGGGGTGCCAGATGCCTGTCACTACTACCACCTCTACCCAGGGGGTGCTGGATGCCTGTCACTACTACCACCTCTACCCATGGGGGGCTGGATGCCTACCACCACTACCACCCCTACTCAGGGGGTGCCAGATGCCTACCACTACCACCACCCCTACCCAGGGGTGCCAGATGCCTACCACTACCACCACCCCTACCCAGGGGGTGCTAGATGCCTACCCCTACCATCACCCCTACCCAGGGGTGCTAGATGCCTGTCACTACTACCACCTCTACCCATGGGGGGCTGGATGCCTACCACCACTACCACCCCTACTCAGGGGTGCCAGATGCCTACCACTACCACCACCCCTACCCAGGGGGTGCAAGAGGCCTACCACTACCACCACCCCTACCCAGGGGGTGCTAGAGGCCTACCCCTACCATCACCCCTACCCAGGGGGTGCTAGATGCCTGTCACTACTACCACCTCTACCCATGGGGGGCTGGATGCCTACCACCACTACCACCCCTACTCAGCGGGTGCCAGATGCCTACCACTACCACCACCCCTACCCAGGGGGTGCCAGATGCCTACCACTACTACCACCCCTACCCATGGGGGGCAGGATGCCTGTCACTACTACCACCTCTACCCATGGGGGGCTGGATGCCTACCACCACTACCACCCATACTCAGGGGGTGCCAGATGCCTACCACTACCACCACCCCTACCCAGGGGGTGCCAGATGCCTGTCACTACTACCACCTCTACCCAGGGGGTGCTGGATGCCTGTCACTACTACCACCTCTACCCATGGGGGGCTGGATGCCTACCACCACTACCACCCCTACTCAGGGGGTGCCAGATGCCTACCACTACCACCACCCCTACCCAGGGGGTGCCAGATGCCTACCACTACCACCACCCCTACCCAGGGGGTGCTAGATGCCTACCCCTACCATCACCCCTACCCAGGGGGTGCTAGATGCCTGTCACTACTACCACCTCTACCCAGGGGGTGCTAGATGCCTGTCACTACTACCACCTCTACCCATGGGGTGCCAGATGCCTACCACTACCACCACCCCTACCCAGGGAGTGCTAGATGCCTACCCCTACCATCACCCCTACCCAGGGGGTGCTAGATGCCTGTCACTACTACCACCTCTACCCATGGGGGGCTGGATGCCTACCACCACTACCACCCCTTCTCAGGGGGTGCCAGATGCCTACCACTACCACCACCCCTACCCAGGGGGTGCCAGATGCCTACCACTACTACCACCCCTACCCATGGGGGGCAGGATGCCTGTCACTACTACCACCTCTACCCATGGGCGGCTGGATGCCTACCACCACTACCACCCCTACTCAGGGCGTGCCAGATGCCTACCACTACCACCACCCCTACCCAGGGGGTGCTAGATGCCTACCCCTACCATCACCCCTACCCAGGGGGTGCTAGATGCCTGTCACTACTACCACCTCCACCCAGGGGTTGCTGGATGCCTGTCACTACTACCACCTCTACCCATGGGGGCTGGATGCCTACCACCACTACCACCCCTACCCAGGGGGTGCCAGATGCCTACCACTACCACCACCCCTACCTAGGGGGTGCCAGATGCCTGTCACTACTACCACCTCTACCAAGGGGGTGCTGGATGCCTGTCACTACTACCACCTCTACCCATGGGGGGCTGGATGCCTACCACCACTACCACCCCTACTCAGGGGGTGCCAGATGCCTACCACTACCACCACCCCTACCCAGGGGGTGCCAGATGCCTACCACTACCACCACCCCTACCCAGGGGGTGCTAGATGCCTACCTCTACCATCACCCCTACCCAGGGGGTGCTAGATGCCTGTCACTACTACCACCTCTACCCAGGGGGTGCTGGATGCCTGTCACTACTACCACCTCTACCCATGGGGTGCCAGATGCCTACCACTACCACCACCCCTCCCCAGGGGGTGCTAGATGCCTACCCCTACCACCACCCCTACCCATGGGGGGCAGGATGCCTACCACCAACAACACCCCCACTCATAGGATGGGTAATGCAAGACACAACAAGCACACACCAACATAAGGAATGCAACAAAAAGACATCCCCCCCAACACCATGACAAGCATGTGTAGACTGTGTCAAATGCCTACAACACTGAACATGACTTTGAACATACAATGTGACCCCCTATCACATGTGTCACACATAAATGTGTGTGGCACCCACAATGCAAGCAGACCATGACCACTGTGGCAATGGGGTCCAACCCCCATCATCACAGTGACCAAAAGGTAAGTGTGGGGTCCATAGCTGAAGCACATTTTGAACATTGTGGCAATGGGGTCCAACCCCCATCATCACAGTGACCAAAAGGTAAGTGTGGGGTCCATAGCTGAAGCACATTTTGAACATTGTGGCAATGGGGTCTAAACCCCCATCATCACAGTGACCAAAATGTAAGTGTGGGGCCCATAGCTGAAGCACATCTTGAACATTGTGGCAATGGGGTCCAACCCCCATCATCACAGTGACCAAAAGGTAAGTGTGGGGTCCATAGCTGAAGCACATTTTGAACATTGTGGCAATGGGGTCTAAACCCCCATCATCACAGTGACCAAAATGTAAGTGTGGGGCCCATAGCTGAAGCACATCTTGAACATTGTGGCAATGGGGTCTAAACCCCCATCATCACAGTGACCAAAAGGTAAGTGTGGGGTCCATAGCTGAAGCACATTTTGAACATTGTGGCAATGGGGTCTAAACCCCCATCATCACAGTGACCAAAATGTAAGTGTTGACATTGAAAAAGCTGCAACTGCCAAACTGCATGGATGATTCCTGGTCACAGAACAACAAACACATCAGTGGCAAAGTAGTGCTTGTGTCCCATAGCAACATAGATTGGGGGAGGCAAACAGTGCAGTGCAAATAAGACATACCTTTGGCCATGTGCAGACAAACATCACCCATGGGGGCTGACACTGTCAACATCCATCAATGACACAATGACAGAAGTGACCATCATAATGCAGACCCACATATTTGCACCAATGGGCACACAAATGTAGATACCCTGTGGAGACTGTAGATGTGAGGTGAACAAATAACATACCATGGCAGCAATGGGACACACAAACAATGATCATTGTGCTGACTGATGACCTAGGAGTCCCAGGGACAGCAGGTGAAACCCAACAAACAACATACAGCCAATGGCACACTAAAGATATGCCAATGCAGTGGTGCAGATGCACAAACACAAACAGGCAGACCCACACTGCACATCAAACACAAGAGGTGAGGGGGGGTGCCAGTGTCCCCAGGCAACCACACATCACATGATGAGGCCTGAATACCAATTACACAGATGCACATACAGTGCCACACAAAAGTAACTCATTGATCCAAATCCCCTATGTGGGCAATCAGGCATTGTTAGATGAGAGGGAGCACAAATTACACATGTCACACAAGCTTGTAGGAACAGCAACTAACACAGCAAGAGACAGACCCACCACAGCACTACCCCCAGGGACCCCATATTGTGCTGACACTAGCCTGCATGATAATCCCACTGTGATGACAATGTTAGATGTCGTTCACACTGTGAACCCCAGCCATGTGTCCTGAGCAACTAACTACCATCACACCTACACAAGCTCCAATCAATCAGCACGGCCTGCCAGCCAAGGCCAATATGGAGGTAGGGGTCTGGCCGTGCAACAACTCACTTTTGCACACACTCAACACCACACACCCTGATCTCCACCAATGTGCAGCAGTGAAGCTCACATGGACTGGTGACATTGCACATGCACCCATGACAATACCAGGGGTGGTGGTGGGAACTAAGGTGCAGAAACCCATCACACATGGCCAGTCAACAAGACTCGTCAATGTCTGACACACAGCACAGTATGCCGTACATGGGCATGATGTGAAATCCACCACAATCAATGGGATCCTGGCCATAGTCACACACCAATGAAGAAGCCAAGGTGACACACGAAGAACACACGTACACAACTACCAACATTGCAGCTCTGACCCTGAGCAGTGGCAGCAGTCACACACACAACGTGTCACAATCACTGAAAGCTAACACAAACTGTAAATCACATGACTTGTGTAAACAACAAGTGCTAAGGGGAATCCTGAATGCGTCCCATCTGCGTTTGCCCACATCCCGAGCACGGACAACAAAGACAACCTGGGATGACAACCTCATGAACATTAGTTTGCCATGCACCCACATCACAAAGAAACCAGGTCCAAGATGCTGGATGAACACAGAACAACTCAGCAAGCATCACAAACAGGAACATCCCTAGGGACACAGCCTGTGTAGGAAAAGGGAAGGGAACACGCACAGACATGCTTACACAACACAGGCCCACGCAATGTCACCAGATTACACACTGCCATGAGGGCACTCCACTCCTGTGGAAGGTCCGCTGTGCCAAACCTTGTCTGTGCACGACCCAAACATGTCAGCAGAGCACGCCGTCAGTGAGTCAACAACCACAACACACAGAAGGCACTGCTCACATCAGCCTGGGTACGGGAGTGTCACGTCAGTCATCTGCACACACACCAAACACGTGTCAAGCAAGTTGCACTGTATACACAGATGAGTCCTTCGACATTGATGTGCAAAACTGCATGTCCAGTGGAGCTGGGCACACAGTCAGGGAAATCGGAACATTGAACAGTGGTAAGCCCACCAGATGTGCATCAGTGTAAGACAAAGATGTTCATTTACAAATGCAAAAAGGACATCCCTGTGTCAAATGCTGAACATTACACCCTCAGACTGTAGCAAAGGATGCCATAGATCCAGACTACAACAGGACACATATCCCATGGACCACATGGAGTCCATCACTGCAACACTTCTTCGTCCTGATGTGAACACTATTACAACTGCAAATGCAGGATGCTACTCATCCACATCATGTACATCAAAAGAAAACCCAAAAGTAAACAAAAAGGGGCTTTATTCAGCAAATGTCAGGGTAAACACGGAAGTCCAAAAGAAACTAAGGCCAATGGCCAGTCCAAAATCACAGTACCAACGGGGTGAGAAGTGACAACTGGTCACACATTGCTTGCCTGCACAGGTACGGTTGGGGGACATCCCCCTTGGAGGGGCATACAAGGGGCAGGCCAGGCACCGCAGGGACAGGATCAGGGGATGGCAGAGTGAGGCAGTGAAGGGGTGGTGGGTGCAGGAGTGTCACCGGCAACTGCAGTGGAGGTGTCTGACTCAGGGGGGCCGGCACCACTGTGGTACACAAGTCAGTTGGTGTGGGTGCTGCAACCACTGCAGTGGGCTGGACTGATGTAGTGGACTGGGTACCCACTGCAGTGCCCGAGTCAGACGTGGTGGTTGTGGACTCCACTGCAGTGCATGACTCCAAGGGAGTGGAAGGGTGGGCAGATGAGGTGGGCAGGACAGAGGGGGGACCCGGTCCCCACAACAGTGCCACTAACAGGCAGAGCGTCTGGGTTGGGGGTGGAAGAGCAAGTGGCAGGGGGGCAGGGCCTAAGCAGTCTGGGGGTGCGGTATCGGTGTGTGTGGGAACCTGGGGCAGGGTGTGGCGGGGGAACCTGTGCAGTGGTGGCCTGGGGGATGGAGGAGAGAGACTGGGTGCTGGAGCTGCGTGGTGGTGGTGGTGGGGTCTTGCTCTTCCTGCTCCGGGGGGACTTCCTAATGGGCTCCTGTGTCTGCCTGCGCCTGGGGGAGGGTGTCCGGGGGCGAGGGGCACTCCTCTCTGTGTGGGTGGACTTCCTCTTCCCCTGGTATGCTGGATCAGCAGGAATGGAGGGGAAGAGGCCGAGGTCACACAGGAAGATCTGCTGTGTAGGTGGGGTAGCAGGCGAGGCAAGGGAAGGGGTCTTCGAGGGAGAGGATTTGGAGGACTGCGGAGTGAATGTGTATGCCTGTGTGTGTGTTCCCCATCCCCTGTGTCTGTGGTATCAGTCCCCTGAGGATGCTTGTGTGCACGTCTTGCCTTACTCTTGGGTGTGTCTGTGCTGCTCGTGTCTGTGTGTTTGGTTGACTGTGCAGGTGTGCATGTGCTTTGGACAGGTAGGGGGGCAGGAAGTGTGGATGGGGCAGAGGTGGGAGGGGTGAGGGACTGTTGGAGGAGGGACACTGCTGCCGTCAGGGAGGAGTCCATGGACCTATTGCTCCTCTGTAGGGCAGACATACCCGTCGAGATGCCCTCCATGAACGACACCAGCTGTGTCAACAGAGGGGTGTGTGCATGGAGGACACTCAGCATTGCTGTCTGCCCTACATGGAGCTGCTGAAGGAGGTACACAGACTCCTCACTCAGGGCAGCAGGGGACACAGGGGCAGGGGCTGCGGTGCCTGGCACGAAGGAGACACGCTCCCGAGCACGGGAGCCTCCACGGACCTCAGGAATGGGAGCCAATGGGAGGGCGGTGGTGGTGGTGGTGGTGGCGGGGCCAGACAGACTAGCTGGCCTTTGGTGGCTGCTGAGACCCGCCTCCACAAGGGAGTCATCCTCCGAGCTGCTGTGGTCCCCAGCTGAGGTGGATGGTGCTGAGGACTCCTCGGTGTGGCTCCCCTCGCCCTCCGTGCCACTGGGTCCCTCTGACCACTCGTCCGATACTGACCCAGTCTGGCTCCGCTGCTCCTCCTGGTCCATGGAGCTGTCCCCTCCTGTGGCCGTGGATGTATCTGCAAACAATTAGGGAAACAGACAAACATCAGTCACCTGCACTGACCGCACACACCACAGTAAGTACAGCACATTACAGAGCAAGCCCTGGCATCCTTAGTTGAACATTGCCTAAAGTCCTCACACAGATTCGGGGAAGCCAATTGTCAGTCTGATGGTCAACCATGGGACTCACACCCCTCCTGCCCTTGCACCCATCTGTCTGGTGCCTGTCTGATGATAAGACCCCAGTGTGGACACATGCACCACCTACACAGTTGTTGGACATTGCAGGGAACACAGTGAAGTAAGTGAACATGCACACATCACATCTCTTGCCACTGAGTCAGTGCAGGTGTCCGGATAAAGGGATGGCCAGAGTCTAATTAGAAATGCATGTGATGCATACCAGCACCAGACACCATGATGCACCCATGTCCGGATAGTCAATGCCACAATGGGGTGCATGTTGCACATGTCACTCCCCTGCAGGATCAGTCCCAGGAAGTTTAATGCCATGACACAGGAATGCGTGCAAAGTCATACATTACTGTCTCAAGTCACCTGGCCATGGCAGCCAGCCAACAACAGTCTGCACTGTGTCACAATCCGAGGGCATGGGGAATGCAAGTTATGTGACTGACAAGTGCACATGTCCATCCCCCAAATACCACATCATCTGTACTACTATTTGTCCACGTCATACCAACTGGACATATGGGGGACATGAAACACAACTCTCTGAACATGAGCACCTCACAGTGTGCTGTGAATGAAAATACAGCTGCCTGAAAGTCACAGTCGCAAACACCTGTGTGCACAGTCAAGTGATCAGACACCTATAAGTCACAGAAGTATCGTCTATCATGGTCACATCTCAGATGGCATGCTGAGCCCTAACCGATAAACATACCAGTAGTCCTGACAACGAAGACACAGCACAATGAGACAGAGGCAGACACCTGAGGGTACATTTCACTGATCACAACATGCCAGATGATACACGGGAGTGGGAGTACAGAGTGTATTGTATGCCCTGGAGTAGGCATGACTGTCCAGCTCCACCTGTAAGAGGGATGAGTCCTGGACAGTAGGCAGGTGGCTAAGCATGTGTGACACACTGGATACACATACTCCTGAGGCCCAAACATTGTTCCCACCAGCAGCATGGGTGTGTGCCAAATTCCCCAGGGACATGTGGTGAGTAAGAGCAGCAAGCGGACCACATATCAAAGTTACACCCAGATCACATGTCAGAACTTAGGCATTGTGTAAGCAATTGACCCACCCATGAATCGCACAACATAGTCACGGGAACAAATGCTGTCCCCCACCTTGAGCAAAGCAAAATGCAATGACACAGTCCCCAAATGACACAATTTCCTGACTATAAGGGCCACACATATGCGTATCAGAGGAGAAGTGGGCATGTCACAAATGAGGGACATGGGTCCTGGACCACATGACTGATGTACTGTGGAAGTTTAACCAGGCCAGAGGAGGGCACATAGCATGTCAGACAAAGTGCACAGTGCAGTCATGGACTCACCCCCTCCTTGCTGCTGTCTGTCCTTCAGCTGCCCATCCAGGTCAGGGAAGACCACCGCCAGGATCCGGAGCATGTGGGGGGTCAGGGTCCGGTGTCCGCCCCTCCTGCGAGGAGGCGACAGCTTCAGCTGGACCCTTGCGATCCTCCGGGTCCAGCCACGAAGGTCCTGCCACCTCTTTTGGCAGTTGCGGATCCTGCGCCTGTAGACCCCCACGGATCTTACTTTCCGGGCGATGGTCAGCCAGATGTCCTGCTTCTGGTGGGCATCAACCTGTGAGGATGACAAAGTGAAAAGGCCATTACTACACGTGCAACATATACGTGCATCACACAGTTGGATATACATGTCTCAATCACAGGGGCATATGATGTACACAGGCAGTGCAACAATGGCTATGAACAGTTTGCCAGCAGTCACTACATGGTATCATTGCATGGGAAGTAAACCTAGTTGGAATGCACTGTTACTGCACTGTACCAGTTCAGTGCATGTAACTACACACTTTGGGGTGTGACAACTACTCAGTGGGCATGCTAGCCAGTGGTGTGCACACTGAAACTCCTGCTAGTCAGACAACATGCACAATTAGTGATGCAGTGGACAGCACACTCACCTGCTCCCCTGGTTTCCCATACAGCTTGCTGTACTGTGGAAGGAGGCTGTCCAGCAGGGCCTGGTTCTCCTCAAGGCTGAAGGCTGGGGCTCTCTCCACAGTATGTGCCATTGCAGGAGCCAGAGGATGCATAAACAGCAGCAGTGTTGGTGGCAGATGTCGTCCTGGAGCATGTAGTGCAGGCAAGTGAGCTCTCAGGGGAACAGCCAGCATTATATGTGTGCTGCAGAGGCAGATACTGTCCCATGTGTCCAAAGTGATAGGTCCAAGTCGTTTGCATCTTCTGAATCTGACCAATCCATGGAATAGCAGCACTAATACACGCCCACAGCATCCTTCAAATCTTCAACTTCATGACACCCATGATTTTGCAACATTGTTGTGGCTGGCCAACTGAATTCACTGCATCAGACTCGTTGGAGCTTCGAAAACGCGTCCGTTGCCATGCCAGGCCCCAGCCAATGTGTGCGCACCATTCGGTCCATTGCTGTACAACGCGTACCCGCTCACATTGAATGCAATGGGCCGGCCGGGCACACCGATCGGTCCATTGCTGTTCAACGCGTACCCGCTCACATTGAATGCAATGGGCCGGCCGGGCACACCGATCGGTCCATTGCTCTACAACGCGTACCCGCTCACATTGAATGCAATGGGCCTGCCGGGCACACCGATCGGTCCATTGCTCTACAACGCGTACCCGGGATACAACGCGTACCCGCTCACATTGAATGCAATGGGCCGGCCGGGCACACCGATCGGTCCATTGCTGTTCAACGCGTACCCGCTCACATTGAATGCAATGGGCCGGCCGGGCACACCGATCGGTCCATTGCTGTTCAACGCGTACCCGCTCACATTGAATGCAATGGGTCGGCCGGGCACACCGATCGGTCCATTGCTGTTCAACGCGTACCCGCTCACAGTGAATGCAATGGGCCGGCCGGGCACACCGATCGGTCCATTGCTGTTCAACGCGTACCCGCTCACATTGAATGCAATGGGCCGGCCGGGCACACCGATCGGTCCATTGCTCTACAACGCGTACCCGGGATACAACGCGTACCCGATCACACTGAATGCAAAGGGCCGGCCGGGCACACCGATCGGTCCATTGCTCTACAATGCGTACCCAGGATACAACGCGTACCCGCTCACATTGAATGCAATGGGCCGGCCGGGCACACCGATCGGTCCATTGCTCTACAACGCGTACCCGGGATACAACGCGTACCCGCTCACATTGAATGCAATGGGCCGGCCGGGCACACCGATCGGTCCATTGCTCTACAACGCGTACCCGGGATACAACGCGTACCCGCTCACATTGAATGCAATGGGGCAGCTGGGCACACCGATCGGTCAATTGCTCTACAACGTGTACCCGGGATACAACGCGTACCCGCTCACATTGAATGCAATGGTCCAGCCGGGCACACCGATCGGTCCATTGCTCTACAACGCGTACCCGGGATACAACGCGTACCCGCTCACATTGAATGCAATGGGCCGGCCGGGCACACCGATCGGTCCATTGCTGTTCAACGCGTCCCTGTACAAGTCACTGGCATACATCACCATGCCTGTCACAGGTGAACATATGCCAGCCACATATACTTCCCAGGGAGTGAGGGGCACACCTACAACACCACAGCCTGTCCACACTGTATCCTAAGGCATGTAAGGCTGCATTACCTGTTCCGTGTATGGGGGTCAACATGTTGTTTTTTGGGTGGCACTTGGGGGCAGCCACTCCCAGGCTGTGCACGTGTTCATGGGGACAGAATCCTTGGTGTGTTGTGCACATGAACACTGTGGTGTGCAACTGTTCATTTCAGGGCATGTGGCATGGTCACATTTCACGGTTGTGTATGTGTATGTCATGTCACATTCCCCCTGAGTCCCATGTGGGACGGTATGTACGTCCCAGGGTGACCCATTGCCACAATTGTGATGGCCCTCCACAGTCTGTGTGCATGTTGTGTTTACAATGTCTCTGATTCCATGTGCACAATGGGAGACAGTCTCCACATCCACGTTGTTTGTGCATGGACTTTGATGTTGTGCGTGTGTGTGTCACAGACGTCCATGTCTGTCCTGCCGAGGCAACAGGGACCACTACCTGTGGGGGTCATGGTTGTTTAGCTGTGGTGTATTCATGATGCACCATGTCATGCCAGTGTCCATGTGGCAATACAGGGTCCCTGGGAATCTACCTGTCGATGAGCTGTGATGCCTGGGGCACATCTGTCCTCACATGTCACTGTTGTGTGTGTTTGGAATGTGACAGCAGTACATGGGTACTGTGACACAGCCTAATGATATCCCATAGCACAACCTGGGACTTGTTGAGGGCACATGTTGAACTGTGATGTTAGATGTTAGCCATGTAGGTGCCATACATGTCCTTACGGAACGGCACATGCATCATGTACTTGTGTCTCGTAATGATGTATCATGTGATATTGAGTCTGGTCTATGCCACATATGTGGGGTGACTGACAATTTTTCTTTCTTCACCTACGCACTGCAGGGCACCAGCTGTCCATCGGCCATTCCCTGACCTTGCAACAGTGGTTGAACAGGACTGCATCCGACGGTACCGCTTCACCAGGCCACTGATTGAGGAATTGACGGTGCGGTTGGCCCCACATTTGCATCCTGGCCGGACATACCCTACAGTGCTGACCCCCAAGGTGAAGGTGATGGCAGCCCTACACTTCTTTGCCACCGGTACCTTTCAACACACTGTGGCGTCTGCTGGTGGGATGTCACAGACCATGTTCAGACGTGTGCTCCACGATGTTTTGGAGGCTATGTTGAGATACCTGAACCAGTACATCTATTTCCCTAGACTTCAACAACTCACTGACGTGAAGAGTGACTTCTATGCCCTGGGGAGGATGCCGCATGTCATTGGCTCCATTGATGGGACACATGTGGCTTTGGTATCACCACAGGCCCAAGAGCAGGCATACAGGAACCGCAAACACTACCATTCGGTCAATGCACTGGTGGTATGTCTTGCAGATATGAGCATCTCGCACGTGTGTGCCCGTTTCCACGGTTCTGCACACGATGCCTACATGATGAGGAGTAGTCGCATCCCGAGGATGATGTCACAGATGCGGAACCAGCGTGCCTGGCTTGTTGGTGTGTACTGACTTTGTACCATTGTGTGTGTTCTGCAATGTAGTGTTCCACCCTCTTTTCCAACTCAGCTAATGTGCAATTGTCTGTATGTAGGTGACTCCGGATACCCCAACATGCCGTGGTTGCTGACGCCCCTCAGGAACCATGTGACACCAGCCCAGATGCGCTACAATGAGGCACAGGGTCGGACCAGGAGAGTGATTGAGCGGACATTTGGTCTCCTGAAGAGCCGCTTCCGCTGCCTAGATAAGACAGGAGGGGCCCTCCCATATGCCCCAGCAAAGGTGTGCAAGATTGTCATCGTCTGCTGCATGCTACACAACCTGGCAGTGCGGAAGGAGTTGCCTCTCATCCTGGATGACGATGACCAACATCCGCCACCTGTGGAGGATCCTGGGCTGGACCACGATGCCAGTGATGATGATGATGATGAGGGTGATGTCCGCACACAGCTCATCACCAACTTCTTCAGCTGAATGTGAGTATCCAGGGATGTTATGTCAATGATGTGAGTTTGCATGATATGTGTTGGTGGTGCTCTGGTGCTGTTTGAGTGTGTCCATGTGCTACTTGACTGGATGCGTGCAGCGATGTGTCCTTACAGGTAGTCTGTACTCCCCAACAGTGTTGGCATGCTAACTTGGTTCTGGGTGGGTTTCTTGTGACATGTATTAGGCATGAGTATTGCAGTTCTGTCCTGTTCTTCAGTGCTTTTGACTGTGTGTCATTTCTGTCCTTCACAGGGTACTTTCAGAGTTGTTTGGTCAACTGTGATCCCCCGACACCGTGAATCAACTTCCAGGGTGGTAGCTGTCGTTTCCCTACAGGTGATGTGCGCCACACCCATGGACTTCCTTTCTTCTACACTTGTTGACTGTGTGCCCACTGCCAGGTGGGATTACCTTGCATCTATAGTGGTTACAACATGTTGCAAATGTGTAATAAACCTGTGCTTCACTTTGTGATGTGCGTTGTCTGTGGTCACACATCTGACTGACATTTGCTTACTGCACCAGTGGGCTAGTTAACACAGACTGTGAATAGGTGTTGGGTCTGTGCATTGCACCGTATTTCCTGGCAACATCAGTGTAGGCGATGAGTCAGATGGCCCTGGTGTGTATGTGTTGTGTAGCCCTGGTGGTGTGTCTCCCTCATATGTGTCACATTGCCATGACTCACATGCCGGTGTTGTACTTGCTGTAGCAGTTAGCATGCACAGTGTCATTTCACAGATCATCATCTCCACTTCAGAAACAACGTTGGAATCACAACAGAGGCAAGTATGGTGTATTACTGAGTTTAATGACATACATGTGTGAGTATAGTGACAGGCGGGTGGGTGATGTACATTGTGATTGTAATCCAAAGTTCCTAGATGATTTGGAAGTCCTGGTAGCAGAAATGTCCAGAGTAAAGTCCACAGTCATCTGATACATTGGTCCAACTTGAGCTCCCCATGTCATGTGGGAGAGTTGTGTTGCATTCGACAGGGTGAAGAGTTTGGGCACAAAGGTGATTTTCCAGAACAGGTGTTGGCTTCCTGGGGGTTGTGCATGGCCATCAGCCTCTCAGTTGTCCTTCCTCGGACGACCCCTCTTCTTTGGGGGGGGACCCTCAAGTGCAGGCTGCTGCGGTGCAGGGGACTCTCCGCCAGAGTCATCCTCCCTCCCTGTGGCAGTTGCAGTTGTTGCAGCACCAGATGTTGTGGGCACACAGGGAGGTGTTGACATGTTGGTGCAAATCTGGCGGAGGCATTGCAATATGTCCCTATGCACCGCCGTCTGTTCTTGCACTGTGTCCCACTTGGACTCCATGCGGGACATGTGTAAGTCCAAGCGGGCATGATGGGCAGCCTGCTGCTGTTGAATGTCCCTGAGGATCCCCACTACCTGGCTGAACTCTCGATGCTAGTCTGGTACGCATCAGCTATGCGTACCAGTTGTGTTTCATCATGCAGTCCAGACCCCTCTGCAAGCAGCGACCTATGTCTACCACCCCTCCCACCACCCCTGGTGACACGTGAAGGACCTGCGGTGGCACGCACAGGTGACCCTGGGCCCCCTTGGGGGTTGTTGCTGGTGTTGTTGTCCGTAGCTCCACGTTGGGCCGGGGTCCGTGTGCTGTTGGTGGTGGTGGTCCTTGGTCTGTCCGTGTCGGCAGGGGTGGTCTGTGTGTTGGCAGTTGTTGGAGGGGTGGGTGCAGGGGGTGCAGCTGGTGGTCCTGCTGGTGCTGCATGATGACTCACTGCGGAGGTGCCAGGTAGGTCTTCGTCATCCGAGGTGGGCAGAGGCTGTTCCACACCAGTGAGCTCAGTGTCCCCCGGAGCCTGGGACAGGGACTCCTCAGCGTCTGCTGCTGTGTCCCCATCATCACCTGTATTTGGAAGAGACACACAATGTATGTAATGTTTTTACAGGCATCAATGGTTCAAACACCTGACAGTTGTGACTGTACCTCTGGATGCGGGCCTGTACATTGCATTGTCCTAAGTTGTCACAGTCAGCTGTTGATATTGGTGTAGCGCATTGTCCTGACAACATGAAGCATTTCAATGTGAATGTTGAGGTGTGTGCATGGCCATCATTGGTGATATTTGGTTGACATCCGGACATCCTTCTCCCTCCAGCCCAGTTATCCCACCATGAAGCATGCCACCCTTGCAGTGGGTGCAGGTTGACTCTCAGGATGTCAGTCAGTGGTGTCCTGCTGTTTGTTGGTGCCCAGTTCCCAGCAGGGCCTTGTGCTCCCCACAGCAGTACCCAGTGTCAGCCATCTTGTCAGTTGTTTTCCACTCCCTGTGATGTGAGCATGGTTCAGAGTGGTGTTGATGGGCCAATTGTGAGGGTGAGCAATATCTGTGACTACCACTCCCATCATGCTATTGCCTGCACCCCCCTTCCCAGCATGCCCATACTTCCTTCCTTTTGAGTGGACTTCACTGTGTGTGGGTGTGACAGCAATGGCAAGATGGCTGACAGTGGTGTCCTGCTGTTGGTTGGTGGCCAGTTCCCAGCAGGGCCTTGTGCTCCCCACAACAGAGCACTGGTGTCAGATATCTTTGATGGGGCTTTCCACTCTCTGTGAGGTGTGCATGCTTCAGTGTGAGCTTGCTGGGCCATGTGGTTTGGGGATGTTGAGCTGTGACTACCACTCCCATCATGCTATTGCCTCCACCCCCCTTCCCAGCATGCCCATACTTCCTTCCTTTTGAGTGTACTTCACTGTGTGTGGGTGTGACAGCAATGGCAAGATGGCTGACAGTGGTGTCCTGCTGTTGGTTGGTGGCCAGTTCCCAGCAGGGCCTTGTGCTCCCCACAACAGAGCACCGGTGTCAGACATCTTTGATGGGGCTTTCCACTCTCTGTGAGGTGTACATGCTTCAGTGTGAGCTTGCTGGGCCATGTGGTTTCGGGATGTTGAGCTGTGACTACCACTCCCATCATGCTATTGCCTACACCTCCTTCCCAGCATGCCCATACTTCCTTCCTTTTGAGTGTACTTCACTGTGTGTGGGTGTGACAGCAATGGCAAGATGGCTGACAGTGGTGTCCTGCTGTTGGTTGGTGGCCAGTTCCCAGCAGGGCCTTGTGCTCCCCACAACAGAGCACCGGTGTCAGACATCTTTGATGGGGCTTTCCACTCACTGTGAGGTGTGCATGCTTCAGTGTGAGCTTGCTGGGCCATGTGGTTTGGGGATGTTGAGCTGTGACTACCACTCCCATCATGCTATTGCCTCCACCCCCCTTCCCAGCATGCCCATACTTCATTCCTTTTGAGTGTACTTCACTGTGTGTGGGTGTGACAGCAATGGCAAGATGGCTGACAGTGGTGTCCTGCTGTTGGTTGGTGGCCAGTTCCCAGCAGGGCCTTGTGCTCCCCACAACAGAGCACCGGTGTCAGACATCTTTGATGGGGCTTTCCACTCTCTGTGAGGTGTGCATGCTTCAGTGTGAGCTTGCTGGGCCATGTGGTTTGGGGATGTTGAGCTGTGACTACCACTCCCATCATGCAATTGCCTCCACCCCCCTTCCCAGCATGCCCATACTTCCTTCCTTTTGAGTGTACTTCACTGTGTATGGGTGTGACAGCAATGGCAAGGTGGCTGACAGTGGTGTCCTGCTGTTTGTTGGTGCCCTGTTCCCAGCAGGGCCTTGTGCTCCCCACATCAGTACCCAGTGTCAGCCATCTTGTCAGTTGTTTTCCACTCCCTGTGATGTGAGCATGGTTCAGAGTGGTGTTGATGGGCCAATTGTGAGGGTGAGCAATATCTGTGACTACCACTCCCATCATGCTATTGCCTCCACCCCCCTTCCCAGCTTGCCCATACTTCCTTCCTTCTGACTCTGCTTCCCTGTGGGGTAGTGTGCCTGTGCTGAATGGATGGCTGACAGTGTTGTCCTGGCGTTTGTTTGGCTACAAGTCCCATGTGTGTCACTGTGCTTCCCCCAGGGTGGTGGTTCTTTGTGGGATAATTGATTTTAGTGTGAGGCAATGCATTTTCCCAGGTGTGTTGTGTGTAGTTTGTGTTAGGGGTGTGTGTGGGAAGAGCTGCTGGTAACTATGGTCATAGCTGTCAGTCCTCCTTCCCACCCAGCCAGATATCCCACCATGGAACGTGCTTCCATTGCAGGGAGTGCAAGTTGTCTTTCAGGATGTCATTCAGTGGTGTCCTGCTGTTGGTTGGTGCCCAGTTCCCAGCAGGGCCTTGTGCTCCCCACAGCAGTAGCCAGTGTCAGCCATCTTGTCAGTTGTTTTCCACTCCCTGTGATGTGAGCATGGTTCAGAGTGGTGTTGATGGGCGTATTGTGAGGGTGGGCAATATCTGTGACTACAACTCCCATGATGCTATTGGCTACACTGACTTGACCAGCATACTCAGAATTCCTTCCTTTCTGTGGGATTCCCTGTGTGGTGGTTTTGTAGTGGTGGCTACATATCTGACAGTGTTTGTTGGTTATATTTGTGCCACTGCCTAGCTTTATTTGTTGTAGGGTTTGTACATGTCATGACACAGTTACATATCACTATGAGATGGCATGTATTGTGTTTATCTGACTGACATACACATCTTGGGATGATTCTGTTTTTGTTGCTGTGTATTTGCTAAGGGTGCATGGTTTGACTATCCCCTTGACAGTGATGTGTGTGTATTGTCACACAATATTGGGTATATTGGTTGTGTACTCACCAGGCTCTGGGATGTTTTCTAGTCCATATACGCTCACTGGTGGTAGGATGGCCCGCACCTTCTCCTCCCAGGGCCTGAGGTATAGTGGTTTGGCAGGAGGGCCACTGCTGGTGTGTTGGCTCAAGATGTAATCCTTCTTCAGTAGGTCCCTGACCCTCCTGCGCACATCATACCACCTGTTCTGGATGTCTTCCTTTGTGCGCAAACATGGTGATTGTGCGTTCACCCTGTCGACGATCCTCGCCCACATCTTGGTTTTCTGCGACATGGGGGTCTGTTGGACCAGTGTACCAAACAGCTGTGGCTCTACCCTGAGGATCTCATCTACCAGGACTTCCAATTCACTATCTAGGAACTTTGGATTCTTCTTGGGGGGCATGGTGATGGGTGGTGGTGGTGAGTGATGTGTGTTGGTGTGCAAGTGTGGGTGTGTGAGTGTGTGCTTTGCTGGGTGTATGTGAGGGTGCTATTTGTTGAGGTGCTGATGGTGTGTGGCTTGTGTGATGGATGAGTTGTGAGTGTGTGTGTGGTTGCTGTCTGTTGGTGTTCTGTGCTAGCAGGTAATTTGAATTTGCAATGGATCATGGTAGAGATTTGTGTCCTTTATATGGGTGGAGTTGTGGGTGTGTCTTTGTTCCCTGTTTCCCCCCCAGTATTTATTGGCTTTGTAATTGCTTCTTTGGCCTTTTTTTGTGTGTGTTTTCCCTTTGTACTTTTTGTGCATGTAGGAGACGTTCTTCTGACCGAGTCGGACCCTGCAGTTGTCTCGTGCGAGCTTCTCCGAGTCGTTCACGCTGTGTTTGTGCTGTTTTATGTGCTGTGTACGCGTCGGTCGCGGTGTATTGGGTTGCTTCGGCTCGCTGTTTTGTATGCGTGTCGGTCGTACGGCTTGAGCTCCGTGCGACTCGGTCGTGTTTTCCACGCGTTGCATCGTACTTGGCGGGTCGGAGTTCGCGGGTACGTTTCGTTCGGGATTCTTCCTGGTACGTGTCGGTCGGTTCGATTCGCGTGCTTTTCCGGCCGGATAGCTGTTTTCCGCGCGGTTCGGTCGTTCGTATTGTGTTCCGTACGAGTCGGTCGGATTTTGCACGCTTTCATCGTACTTTGCGGGTCGGGCTGCACCGGTACGTGTCGGTCGGAATAAATTCCGGCTCCGAGTCGGTCGGTACGTTTTCCGGCCCGAATCGGAATCGGCCCCATAGTGTTAAGTGGCTGTGTCTTTGAAACTGAACCCTTTTGTTTGTCCTTTTTTTTTTATCTTTGAGGACTTTGCCTACTAGTGCTTGTAGTGGCACATTTTATAGTGGCGTCCAGACAAAAAAAGAAGTTGACTTTATTAAAAAACAATCAAAGACGTGTTCTGCGGACTGTAGCATGGCCCAATCCCTGTGTTGGCCACCAGTTGGAGTGGGTCGCAATTTGCAACCTACCTCACTAATATTCATTAAGTACATTGGATTGCCACCCACTCTGATTCAGGATTTTCAAACCAACCTATTAATATATAGGTCAGTTTGTAAAATTCTTTAATGGTTGCAAAAATACTTTCATAAACTGTAAGCAGCATTTTATGACCTGTTTAACTACATCGGGTGTAACACTTTTTGGCTAAAATCCGGTTGCAAAACATTAAATAATTACTGACTACCAAGTTGGGGTGGTTAAGCATTTTCAAAAGGGTAGGGGTCCCAAAGGGGCAGCTGTGAGTTTAAAAAAATGTTTGCTGGAGAGTAGGTGCAGGACACCATTGCCAACTCTCAAACTTCTTAAAAAAGGAACTTTTCTTTAAGCACAGCACTGTTTCCTTTAAGAAATTGGACTTCATTTAAAAATGTTTTACTTTATGAAAAAGCAAACACAGACATGGTGGTCTGCTGACTCTAGCAGGCCACCATCTCTGTGATGAACATCAATAGGAATGAGTTGCAATTTTCAACCTACCTCAATAATATTCATGAGGTTGGTAAGATTGCAACCCACACAATTCAGAATTTACAAACTGACCTATTAGTACATAGGTTTGTTCATATAGTTATTTACTGGTTGCAGAAATACTGGCTGTAAATGCAACCATTTTTTTTTTGTGACCAGTTTTTAGTACATTGGGCGCAGAAGCACTTTATTTTATTTGATATTAAGCATCACAATTAAGGTATTAAAATATCACACACAGGCAATTAAAACATGAAATTGTTACACATAAGCAAACTGAAAATGTGATATCTACACCCTTGAGGTACTACACCCTTTCATCACTATCAGTAGATGGATCATTTGTTTTACTGCTTTAACAAGCAGGCCTCATACTTTCAAGCTCACTCAAGCTTTCTATTATTTGTAAGAGTCCACTGTGGAATCTACTTGCTTTTCTTGCCACAGTGACATCTTCGTCACTGTAGTCAATGGCTGTTTGGGCTGTCATTGATACACCCCGAACCTCATGGTGTACAGGCTGAACATGCACACTTGTCAGGCCTCTAACGTCTTACAAATATCTTCATGCAGGCTTGTTATTGTCTTAAGTTCCTTGCGCTTTCACATTTCCCTATCTAAAAGCCACCACCACCTTGTATATTGCCTCATGAGACTTATAAAACATGTATTTATTTATGCGTTTTTATATAGCGCAAACTTTACCTGAAGGTGTCAGAGCGCTTTACAATAGAACCAGTTACATTATATAAGGACTTCAGAGTACATTAATTACATAAAAGATATAAAACAGATAAACTCTAAACTCACATAAGAATGGCAGTAAGTACATATGTCTACTACAGATACTAGTGGTTAGAGTTACATAAATACAAGTTGCAAATTCACTCAAGAGTACATTTTAAGAAAAGTTGAAGCGATTAGGGTTGGACAAATATATATTACATATTTACAGAGTATGATCTTCTTGCCATTACTGGGGTTTTTGCGGTGCTCGTTCAGCCAGGCCTTCAAACTGCTGTTGCACTCACAGGCGGTGATCTAGGGCCTGGAGGGATCTTGAGCTGGTGATTGCCGTGGGGGTCGAAGGTCTGGTGGTGGTGGGCAAAGGCGGTGTGGTTTTAAAGATTTGAACATTTACTGCAACATCCTGGAAAGCAGATTCTGATAATTTTTCTATACTTTGACTAATACACACACACACACACACATATTTTGTGAGGACCTGTGTATAGCCGCCAAACTTTAAAGCAGGCCCTTAGCCTATGAATTGCCTTGAAAAGCTACCCTTGAGCTGCTTATGAAAGATTCAGAATGGGGTCAATGTTCTACAATAGGGGGAGTTGGTAATGAGTTCCATGCTGCAGTGACATCACCTTAGAATTTTTGTTACCATGCTGTAGCTGTTCTGAATGTGAGAGATTCAAGGAGAAGGGTTTTGTGACTTCTTCTCAGAACCCATTGAGATGCCAGATATAATAAATACATCTCTTTGGTATAGAGAAGTACGATGTACAGCCGTGTGAATGAGGCTGCAAGTTCAGATTGTACTACTGAATAGCAACACCAACAATATCATGGTCTAAGAATATCGAGGAACAAAATATCAAAAGGTAAGTGCATATAGGGAAGTATAGATTTACTATACCTAACTCCACATCTATGTACCTTGAAGACATATGTACCATGTGGGTACATATATGTGGAGTTAGTTATAGAAAATCTAGACTTACCTATACTTACTTACCTGTATATATATTTTTTCAACATTTTGTCCTCGATATTCTGTCCCACTGATATTGTGGGTTTGATATTTAGGGTACATGCCCAAATTCTGAACATAATGGGTAGCCAGGTGAAGTTGCGAACTAGGGTGTGATGTGGTTGTATATGGCTGCATAATGAACCAAGCCACCATAATAAGAACAGGCAAGTTTAACGCTGCTTTGAGTGAGGCGATGGATGTTTGGCAAACTTCTGGTAAAATGTTGTATCAGAAGTCTAGTGTTGTGGTAACTGAAGCATGAATCACTGTTTATCACTGTTTTAAGATGATTGGGGGAGATGTGATGACAGATTTTCTTCATAGTGTGAAGATGGATGTTGACAAATGTTGCCATATTGTTCCTCAAGAGATTAATTTGAGAATTAAAACCAAATCGAAGTCTTAAGATTTGGCAGACAGCATTAGTGTTGGTGAAACACGTCCAAGTTCAGGAATTTCAGGAGATTGGGACTGAATTTTCTTTTGATGTTATTAGTTAAGGGGGGTGTCTACAAGCACAATCCTTGTCAGGGAGAAAAAACAAAAGCCACTAAATTAACCTGTTCTCAATCACCTTGTAACTATAGCAGAGACCTAGAAGAAATTTGTAAAATAATTATGCACTAACAAAACATTAATAAAGTCAAAAACCAACACAATAAAAAGTAAAAAAGAGTAATTTTAATAAATTAGATGACACCAAATCAACACAAATCCAATAAGGGGACTGGTGATATGAATTTTTAAAGTTTTAAATAAAACAAGCACCAAAAATCATTAAGCTTCAATCATGTCTAACTTGTTGCAGTAGACCGGGACCTATACATGACATGAGGCAGACTGCGATGTAGCATAGGTCAGATAAAAAAAACAGGTTCGACCGGTCAGAAGGTTTACCTTGGCACTTAGTCTGAAAAATGCTAATCCAAAATCTTCAAAGGAGCAAGGTAGCAGGCTGTAGCTGAGGAGGTCATACAGCTGTTGTGTGATGCCCAGGAGAAGCCCTTGGTTTTTGACTTTGAGTGGGGTAATCCATATTTTGTGCCTAAGGAGGGTCCCTTGCTTGTCAGATACCTTTGGCACCTTCAACTAGTCCAGATTTCTTTTTAAACACTCAGTCACTTTTTTGGAGCTCGGATTTATCCGGCGGAGCAAGCCTGCAGGCTGTAATTTTAGAGGGCTCCATGAGGCCAGATACCTTCTCCACAAAGTCCTGCTGAATCAGATTTGCTGCTGCTAAGTGGAAAAACCTGCATCTTAAATCCAGTGCCAACACACCCTGGTCAAATCGGCTGGGCAGGTTTTTCCCAGTCATACTCTGATCTTTGCAGCCAAAAGGTTTCAAAGTCGCAGGTTTTCAGGGGTGTAGGAGATGTCCACCCATACCCTGCCAAGGGTACCAGGACTTCATGAACAGCACTTGGGAATCAGGATTCTCTCCAGCAGAGGCCACCAGCACAGTCCAACAGGTCAAGTTGGAAATGGTCTACTTATAATCTTTAGGAAAGGCCTCATGTCAATTGTGGTGTCCTTTTAGCTTGGCAGGCAGATAGCATAATGACCCATGGAGTCACATTTGTTGTCTTGAGTACAAGAGAGAGAGCTGGTCTATACCTTTATGGCTCTTCTCAGGTCTCATACAACAGCTTCAGTCCTTTTCTGATCTTCCTCAGGTCTAGCAGTGCTCTAAGGAGGATTTTGGGGATACCACATTTATGCCTGGAAACAGCTTGTGGGTGGGAGCGACTCCTGTCCTCTTACTAACAGATATGGTAAAGGTTCCCAGGGGCTACCCTACCCACGTTTTGCAGCATTTCCTCTGTGCCCTACTGCAAACAATCCCACAGTGCCCCTCGTTGCCCACTGGGATTGAAGCCTGGCTGATTGGGTAAACAAAGAAGAGGCCTGTGCAGATGTCATTTGACATCTGCTTGTGGCAGGGGAGGCCATTTTGAAGTTAGTAACGTTCCTGTGCACTGCCCAAATGGTCATCCTGGCAGAGGAACAGAAACACCTCCCCAAGGCCTTTGTCTCTGCTCTAGGAACAGTTTCATGCCTCAATAAGAGCATACATACTCTTAGGACTGCAGCTGGAGGATAATGTAGAAAGGTTAACTTTCTTAAAGTACCTTTTCCTTAATATTTATTAAACGTCCAACTTCACCAGTGAATTTGGCTTTTAATAAATATTACAAAGAGTTTAAGAATAACATTTCTTGGTGTTTCCTAGCCACAGAAAGCATTATTAAATGTAATACTTCATTCCAATTTTTTCTAAGAAACAGTAAGCTTGCTACAGTGAAAAATTGCTTTTAGGTGTTAGTCAATGCAAGAACATGTTTAACATTAGATATCTATATGTCCTACTATTAAATACCATGCACCCTGCCCTGTAGGCTATAGGGGCTACTTAGAGGTGACCTATTAATGTTTAAAAGGAAGGTATAGACCTGTTAAAAGAGCTTGATTTGATAAGTAGAATTGCAGTTTAGAAACAGCTTCAGTCAGGCCTCAATGGAAGGCCTGAAATCATGTTTACTCTGCCACTGTAGTGGATGACACAATAGGTGTTGCAGTCCACTAGTGACATTTAACATACAGGCCGTGGGTACACTTTGTACCATATAATAGGGACATATAGATAAGTTATATATTACAATTAGGGTTATGCCAATTCAACCATGTCAAAAGAGGGGCACTTTACTACTGGTTAGGAGGGGTAAAATGCACAGAGTTCTACAGCACACAAAAACAGATAGGGCAAACATCTGGGGGTACTCCATGCAAAAGATGGTCATTTCCTACTGAGAGGAATTCTGTTTTCCATGGGTTTAGAAGACAGAATATCTCTTGCATCCATATTAGTAGTCTATCGGCAAATTCTTAGAGTGCCGATATCATTGATGGTTTTCATCAGGGCATAGGTGTAGGGGTATGCTTGAGATTTCTATATAGATTAAATAATGCTGCTGCTGTAAGAAAGTTCTCCTTACCTGTTCACCACCACAGGCCTGGGTACTCGCTTCTGGCATATCCACTTTGTGGGTGGCACTCTCGTAGCTGTTCTTTGCTTGTAGTATTAGCAGCGGGCCGCCTGTTGTCCTGGTGGTTGAACATAACTTTATCTTCCATGTCTAGAATTTACAGAAGGAACTATGAGGTGATTTACCCTCCTGTGCATGTAGAGAGGCTCGCAGGGAACTATAGGGTGATTCTCCTTCCTGAATGCTAGTATTCCAAACGTTGCATGCAGGATGATTTTGATGATACACATGACATAAATTATGTCTCTAGTTATATTTTAGCAATTCAAATTTTCATAATATTATCCTACAACTCCTGAAATGTTCCTTATATTTTCTGCAACCTTTTACCATTATTCATTTCCCAATCCAAGAGGACTGAACCACTTCCTGGATGTTATCACATCCTGTTTTTGCACTATGAAAGGAAGAGACCATCTTGAGTCTCTTTAGTTGTCTATGGGTGGGTTATTGGCAATGCTGATAATAATGCTCATCACATATTCTTTGAAAATAGTGTCTGGTTATTGTTTTGGTAGCTGTATTTGCTAAGGTTGACCTTTGGTTCATTTGGATATTTCTCAGTTGGCAAATTATCACCCCATTTCACTATTACCTCTGTCAACCAAGATCCTGAAAAAACAGGTTAATATTCACTTAGCCAACTTCCTGGAAGACAACCACTTACTTGAAGATGCACATTCTGGATTCAGATAAACTATATCACTGAATCAGCACCATTGGTAGTAATTGATGAGCTCAGAGGAATCCTAGACAAGGGAGGCATGGCCGCCTTGGTACTGTATGGTCTCTCTGCAATGTTTGATACTGTCTCTCATCTAAAAATGTTGAGCAGTCTGCTGGAATTTCGCATAACGTGCACTGCCTGAAGATGGTTCAGGTCCTTTCTTGGAAACATAACTCAGCTTGTACTCTTTTTGAGTCACCTCCTTTTGCCAGCTGTTGTGCGGTACTGCAAGGTTCACCACTCAGGCCCATGCTTTTTAAAATATGTATGGCATCCAGGCTAAGATCTTCAGATCATAAGGCCGGAGTTTAATGTCCTATATGGATGACATCCAGGTTGTGGTGGCTATGTCCCAGAATGCAGATGTGTCCATGATAATGTCTACAGCTTGTATGACTGAATTAGCCGATTGGATGGAGCATAACTGTCTTAAACTGAACAGTGCAAAAACGGAGGTTTTGCCGTTCATCAACACACACCAGCTTGATCTCCAGTGTGGTGGCCAGTCCAGTTGGGCTAAATGTCAACACCCGTGGAGTGTGCCAGAAATCTTGGGATCTTCATGGACAATCAACTAGCTTTTACCATACAGATTAACATGGTGATTTCCACCTATTTTGGAATTTGCATGTTTTACACAAAATCTTCCTGTGCTGCCTACTACATCCTTGAAGGCCGTGGTTCAAGCCTTCATTATTTTTAGACCTGACTACGGCAATGCCATGTATCTTGACTTCCCTAAATATGTTTTCCAGAGGCCTCAGATTGTCTAAAGTGCAGCAGAAAGAATAATTTTAGTCTGGAGATATTCACTTCTGTATCTTCTCACCTTAAAGCTCTTCACTTGCTTCAAGGGAGGGAAAGAATTAGGTTTAAAATACTGTGTTTTAGTCACAAAGCCAATTACAATTCTGGTCCTAACTCCATTAGCTTCAAAATGCTTAAGCATACTCCTAGGAGATGTCTCAATTCTAATAATAAATTACTTGCTGTGATTCCTCAATTTAGACTTGTTGGACAAGGTAGTAGATCTTTCTCCTTCACGGGACCCTCCCCCTGGAATGCGCTTCATTTGACTCTGAGGTAAGTTAACAACTATTTGTAATTTCAGAAAAACAGCTGACGACATGGGTTTTCTCACAGTAACGGTCTCATCTCACTGTTCCAATTCCTAGTTACTGTCTGGATTAAGTGCCGATATACCCATGGGTAGCTGTGTGCTTTAGAAATGTTGTTTTCATATGTTTTGGTATATATAGTTCATCAAATCTTTGGTCACAGAATTATGATATATCGATCAGCATGCAGGGAGAATTCCTATTCAATTATAGTATTCCCTGGAGCGAGTTTTATTTCATTAAGGATAAGAGGGCGTATTGTTTTATCTTGTTCAGTCCTTGGATGCCACTTCGGGGTCTTTAGCACTTTCATGGGTTTATAAAAGCTGCTGACTGATCTATTGGTAAATAAAATCAATAGTGTTAGACCTGGCACCATTGGCGTGGGTCTCCCTTCCATTTTTCGCTGTTGTCTCCTCTGTTTTACTGGTGTTAGATGCTCTGGGCGCTGTGCCACTGCCATTCAGTGTCACAGCGCGAATGCTCCCTGTATAAATATGTCTATGTGAATTGGTATATCCCTGATTGGCTTATTTGGTTTACCTGTTAGTCCCTAGTAGTGTGGCCTATGTGTGCCCAGGGCTGGTAAACCAAATGCTGCTGGTGGGCCTGCAGCACTGATGTGTGCCACCCACAGAAGCAGCTTGTAAAGTGTGTCTCAAGACCTGCCACTGCAGTGTCTGTGTGCAGTCCAGAACTGCCATCTTGGCTGTGAAGTGCACTCACTTCCCAGCCCCTGAACCTTCCCTTAGCATCCTGTAAGTCACCCCTATGGTAGGGTGCCTTGTATGTGTAAGGCAGGACATGCCTTGGGGTGTGTAGCATGTCCTGGTAGTGAATTATGCACCATTTCGTTTTTCACTACTGTAAGGCTACCTGTTCCTCATAGGCTAGAATGGGCAGTTTGACTATTACATGCTATAGTCCTAACTGACCCCAGGAACATGGTAGAAAAACGAATTTAGTATGCCTGAGCTCAGAATATTAAAATACACCTTTTAGTGAAGTTTATTTTTATATTCTGTGTTTGAAAATACCACTTTTAGAAAGTAGGTATTTTCTTGCCTAAGCCTTCCAGTGTGCTCTGCCGTTATGTGTATTGGCTGTCTGGTTTTAGAGGGGCAGGACAGGCTGAGTCAGACCTGGGTGGAATAGAGAGATCTGCATTTAGAGTGTGGGGAGGGGTGGCTCTTTGATCTGAATAGGGCTGTGCCTGGCAAGGTGAATGCTGGCTCCACCTCCCACTGTGTGTCTGCTAGCAGACCCCTCTTTCTGAAAGGAAGGATGCAGCCTGGTAAACAAAGTGCTCCAGGCCTGAGCAGAACTGGTTCTGGCTAGGTTCAGGGACTGGTGGCTTCAAGGATCAAAGGTTTTTGGGGTATAAATATCTGTGCTCAAACCCCCTATTTTTGTATTGCTTTTGGATCTGGAGAGGAAACTCTGTCCGTGCCACTGGAGGAATCTGCAGGAAGTGACTGTCCCTGTGCTGTGTGTTGTTTCTTGCACTGGCCTGCAGCAGTGACCACTGGACCTTGAAGAAGAGGAAAAGGAACTCTTGAGAGAACTTTTATTTTTGTACAGCAATCACCCAAGGGCTAGGAAAAGAGCTAGCCTCCTGCTGGAGTCTCAGGCACATCAGACTCCACCACCGACCTCCTGCTTCCTCCCTGCGAGGACTGCTATCTGCTGAGGAGGCTCCTGTGAGTTCCAGGGCCTCTAGTCTGCATCAGAGAAAAGAGGGTAAGAAATCGACGCTAACGCATCTTTGCGGGCCGCTGCAGTCGAGAGCGCTGGGAAAATCATCGCGCTACTGCCGCCGAGGGCCCGCAACCCGAAACCATCGCTGACGCCCCTTTGCGAGCCGCTGCAGCCGAGACGCGCTGGAAAGATCATCGCGCTGCTGTCGCCGCGCACTCGCAACCCTGAAAGAAATCATCGCTTCGAGACATCGCAGTGCGGACGCCGTGCGTTCGCCACTTTGATCGCATCGTACCGAATTTCGTCGCTCCCTCGCGGAGCGTCTTGTCTTCGCATCGCAACACGATCGCACAGCGCAACAGGATCACCGCATCGACTTCTCCCACGCGGCAAGAAAGTCATCGCATCGGCGGTCCAGCGTGCAGAAGTTTGTCGCATCGTCTCCGCACGCATCCCGCAGATCGGCGCATCATCCTCCCTTGCGGCAAGGATTTCAACGCATCGCCGGCCTCGCGTGCCGAGAATCATCGCTACAGCTTATTTGCGACACTTTGTTGGTTTTGCTACTAAACCCAGGTACTTTGTGAAAGAAAGGGTCGCAGAGACCACTGCTTTGAACTTGAACCTTATTTTTGCAACCTTTGAACTATTTTTGACAGCCCTTCAACAGCTATCCTATTTTTGACAGTATTGTGGCTTTTACAGTTATTGGTCTTGTGATAAATCTGCCTTTATATAAAGATACTTATTTTTTATAATAACTACTTGTGTGGTGTCCCTTTGTAGTGTTCCTCATTGTGTTACTGTGTATGATCATAAATGCTTCACACCCTGCCTCTGAGATAAGCCTACCTGCTCGTGCTACGTTACCACAGGGTTGAGCAGGGGTATTAAAGAGGGTAGCCCTCTCACTCTGACTTAGGAAGAAGGGTCCCTACTTGGACAGTGGCCAGCCATTGCCAACTAGAGACCCCCATTTCTAACATTGGTGGTCAGCGGTGAGGATCTGGACTTGCATTTATGATCGCATACAGTAATTATAGTGTACACTACTAGTGAGTGCAGACCATAACGTACCGCATACATTTTTTTGGGAGAATTTTTTTTTGCTCCTATATTGTGATTGATATTGCCGGTGATTTTTCACCCACGCACATTTCTGAGAGTTTTTGGGATCCTATATTGTGATTGATATTGCCGGTGATTTTTCACCCGCGCCCATTTATTGAAAGTTTTTTGATCCCCTATTGTGATTGATATTGCTGGTGATTTTTCACCCACGCACATTTCTGAGAGTTTTTGGGATCCTATATTGTGATTGATATTGCCGGTGATTTTTCACCCGCGCCCATTTATTGAAAGTTTTTGATCCCCTATTGTGATTGATATTGCTGGTGATTTTTCACCCACGCACATTTCTGAGAGTTTTTAGGATCCTATATTGTGATTGATATTGCCGGTGATTTTTCACCCGCTTACATTTTTTGAGAAGTTTTCTTCTGTCCTTTATTGATATTGCCAGTTATTTCTACAATGGGCAAGCCCAGATCCAATGCCTCAGAAGATCTCTCCTGGGAAGAAGAGAAAATAGAAACCTACAATGCCAAGCAGCTCAAATATTTTTGCAAGCAATTCACAGTCCCTATCACAGGTCTCACTAGGAGGGAGGAGTATTACAAGGCGCTGAAGGCCTGGCTAGAAGCCAGGGATGCCCCTAAGGATCTAGGAGAGCTTGTGGAGGGAGGAGAGCAGCAGGGCGATGTAGTAGACTTAGTAGGAGACCCAGCCCTTTCCAACCCGGGCTCTAGTGTGTCCGCTAAGGGTCTGTCCCCAGAAGAGCTGGAGGACAGGGAGAGAGATAGGCGGCATAATATGGAGATGGCTAAGCTTAAAATGGATGGTCACCGGGACCTAGAGAACAAGAAGTTAGAAATTGAGATTATGAGGATGAAGCTTGAGCATGAGAGAGTATTGAGGGAGTTGGAGATTAAAGCTAAGAGCATGGAAATCTCCCCCTCTGGTGGCAGCGTACCTGTAGTGCACCCTGAGAGTAGGGTGTATATACCCAAGGAGGTTATTAAAGATTTCCACAAAAGTGAAGATATTGGGCAATGGTTTGCCGCTTATGAAGTAGCCATGGTGTCCCACCGGGTCCCTGAGAAGGATTGGGGAGCGGGGTTGTGGGGACGCTTTGTGAGTGAGGGGAGGGATACCTTGTTGGACCTGCCCCCAGAAAGTAGGATGGTTTATGCCCACATGAAGGAAGCGTTGGTGACCCGCTATGGTTTGACCCCTGAGATGTATAGACAGAGGTTTAGGGTCTGTAAGAAGCTAGAGGGTACCACGTGGGTTGAATATGTGTCCTTTTTTTGCAGAGCCATGGAACGCTGGGTAAGAGGTAGCAAAGTAGAAACTTTTGCACAGTTTTATGATTTGATTGCATGGGAGCATTTATCTAGTAATTGTTTTCCTGAGCTACGCCAGCACCTAATTGATTGCAAGCTGACTAACCCTAGAAAGCTTGCTGAGGAGGCGGACCGCTGGGTGAGCACCCGGGTCCGCAAGGGTCCAGTGGGAGACGTCGCCAAAGGTGGGCAGGGTCCCCAGCAGAGGAGTGGGGGGGACAAGGGTCAACAGAGGGAGTTCCACCGAGGGCCCCAAAGTAATCCCCCAGGGAACCAAGCAGTGGTGTCCCAGCCCCCCCAAGAAAGGAGGACCGGGCCCCCAACAGGTAGGCCTGTTCCCAGGGGGCCCCCACGTGTTACAACTGTGGTCAAGTGGGCCACAGATATTTTGATCCCCAGTGCCCCCAAAGGGGGCCAGTGCACCCCCCGTGCACCACCCCGCCAGATTGCTAGTGTAGCCCTGGGAGAGGAGGAGATGGGTGCCCAAGAGGGGTGGGATCCCGTAGAATTGACCCTTGTCTCATTAGGGGACTTTGAGATGGTCCCCAAGCCTGCACTGCCTGCTAACACTAAAAAATACAGGCAGTGGGTGACCATCAATGGCCATAGGGTGGAGGCTCTAAGAGACACAGGGGCCAGTGTAACTGCTGTCAGCTCCCGGTTGGTGTCCAAAGAGCAGGTTGTCCCCCATGCATTCTACCCAGTAGTGTCCGCCGACAACTCAGAGAGCCAATGTGAGGTGGCTCAGGTTCCCTTTGAGTGGGGGGGTCTCAGGAACTCTTCAGGTAGCTGTGAGGCCCGCCATGCCTGTAGACTGTCTGCTGGGCAATGATTTAGAGGACTCCCCGTGGGCTACGGTGGAGAGGAAGGCTCACTTAGAGATGTTGGGTCTGCCTGAGTGGGCGTGTGCTACCACTCGGTCCATGGCAGCCAAGGAGGGTGTTGAAAAGGATCTGGAGCCTGAGAGTAGGGCCCAGATCCCTGCCTTAGAGAGAAGGGGCAGGGGCGCGGGAAGCCGGCCCCCTTGGTTCCCACGGCCCAGGAAGGAGCAGACCCTGAGGGGATGCCCTGGAGCCTACCGGGGAGCAGATCACCGAACTGGGGGACCTGCCTGAGCTGACCCATTGGCAGCAGGAAGGGGGACCCACCAGGGAGGAATTTTGTGAGCAGCAGAGAGTTTGCCCCTCTCTTGAGGGTATGCGGCGACAGGCTGCAGCCCAGGCAGAAGGTGACATGTCTGGTTCACATCTGATTTATTGGGAGAACAGTCTCCTGTATAGTGAGCCTAAGGTTGCTGAGCCAGGGTCAGCCCGTGTGCTGGTGGTACCCGAGTGCTTCAGAACCTTCCTACTGGGGTTGGCTCATGACATTCCATTGGCAGGACATCTGGGGCAGACCAAGACCTTTGAGAGGCTGGCTGCCCACTTTTATTGGCCCCAGATGCACAAGAGTTCAGACTCTCATTGCAGGACCTGTGAGACTTGCCAGGCAAGTGGGAAGAGTGGGGGAAGATCAAGGCCCCACTCCAGCCCTTTCCAGTTGTGAGTACCCCATTCGAGCGAGTGGGCATTGACATTGTGGGGCCTCTGGACCCCAAGACAGCCATGGGCAACAGGTTCATCCTGGTCTTGGTGGACCATGCCACCCGGTACCCTGAAGCCATCCCGCTCAGGACAGTGACGGCCCCCGTGGTGGGACGTGCACTGATGGGGATTTTCTCCCGTGTGGGATTCCCCAGAGAGGTGGTGTCTGACAGGGGGACCAACTTCATCTCCCAGTACATGAAGTCTCTGTGGAAGGAGTGTGGGGTAACGTATAAGTTCACCACTCCTTACCACCCCCAAGGTAATGGTCTGGTTGAAAGGTTCAACCGGACCTTGAAGGGCATGATCATGGGCCTAGAAGAGCCCCTGAGGCGTAAGTGGGACGTCCTCTTGCCATGCCTGTTGTTTGCCTACCGGGAGGTGCCACAGAAGTCCTTAGGGTTCAGTCCCTTTGAACTCCTCTATGGCCACCCGGTTAGAGGACCTCTGAGTCTGGTCAAGGAAGGCTGGGAGCAATCTCCCAGGAAACCTCCCCAAGATGTATTTAGCTACATGTTGGCCTTCAGGAACCAGACTCGGCGTTTCAGAAAAATTGCTGAGGCAAATCTGGAAGCCAGCCAAGAAGAAATGAAACGTTGGCACGACCAGAATGCCACTCTGGTCGAATTTCAACCTGGTCAGAAGGTTTGGGTACTGGCCCCAGTGGAGCCTTGTGCGCTCCAAGATAAGTGGACCGGTCCCTTTGGGGTGGTGGAGCGCAAAAGTCCAGTTACCTACTTGGTGGACTTTCAGTCTCCCAGGAACCCCTTGCGGGTCCTGCATGTGAACCGCCTAAAGCCCCACTTTGAGAGGTCTGAAGTGGGCATGCTTCTTGCCACAGATGATGGGGTTGAGGAGGAGAGTGAGCCTCTCCCTGACCTCCTGTGTGCAGAAGAGAAGGATGGGTCAGTGGAGGGTGTGATCCTCTCCACCACACTGACCCCTGAGCAGCAGAGAGATTGTCACCACCTGTTGGGGCAATTTTCTGATTTGTTCTCCCTGGTACCTGGTGTCACTGATTGGTGCGTCCATGAGGTGGATACCGGGGACAGTTCTCCTGTCAAGCACAAGGCTTACAGGGTAACTGACAGGGTCAGGGCTTGCATTAAGGAGGAGGTCTCCAAAATGTTCGCCCTAGGGGTGGTTGAGTCCTCTAGCAGCCCCTGGTCCAGCCCCGTGGTCTTGGTACCAAAAGCTGCGACGCCTGGTGCCACTCCTGAACTTAGGTTCTGTGTGGACTACCGAGGTCTCAATTCGGTCACCAAGACCGACGCGCACCCCATCCCCAGAGCTGATGAGCTCATAGACCGGTTAGGGGCTGCCCGGTACCTCAGCACGTTTGATCTGACGTCTGGGTACTGGCAGATCGCCTTAACGGAGGGGGCAAAGGAGAGGTCAGCATTCTCCACACCAGATGGGCACTACCAGTTCCGTGTGATGCCCTTTGGGATGAAGAATGCCCCTGCCACCTTCCAGAGATTGGTCAACCAGGTGTTGGTTGGGCTGGAGGCTTTCAGTGCCGCCTACCTGGATGACATTGCAGTGTTTAGTTCCTCCTGGGAGGACCACTTGCGCCACCTCTGGGAAGTGTTGATGGCGCTGCGCAGAGCAGGCCTCACAATCAAGGCCAGTAAGTGCCAGATTGGGCAGGGTTCTGTGGTGTACTTGGGACACCAGGTGGGGAGCGGCCAGGTGGCGCCCCTGCAGCCCAAGATTGAAACCATCCTGACTTGGGAGCCCCCAAGGACCCAGACCCAGGTGAGGGCCTTCTTAGGACTCACGGGTTATTACAGGAGGTTTGTCAAGGGGTATGGCAACATTGTTGCACCCTTGACTGAGCTGACTTCCAAGAAGCGGCCAAAGATTGTGAACTGGACTGACACCTGTCAGAAAGCCTTTGATGCCCTCAAAACTGCTATGTGTACAGCACCCGTACTCCAGGCGCCCAATTTTGCTAAGGAATTTGTTGTCCAGACAGACGCTTCAGAGCATGGGGTGGGGGCCGTTCTGTCACAGATAAATGAGGAGGGACTAGACCAACCTGTAGCCTTCATCAGTAGGAGGTTACTTCCACGGGAACAGAGGTGGAGTGCAATTGAGCGTGAGGCATTTGCTGTGGTCTGGGCACTGAAGAAGCTGAGACCATACCTGTTTGGGACTCACTTCCGGGTTCAGACAGACCACAGGCCCCTCAGATGGCTGATGCAGATGAGGGGTGAGAATCCCAAGTTGTTGAGGTGGTCCATTTCCCTACAGGGTATGGACTTCACGGTGGAACACCGCCCTGGTACAGAACACGCCAATGCTGATGGTCTGTCCAGATTTTTCCGCCTTAGCGATGAGAACTTCCAAGGGGATGGGTAGTTCTCCCCACATTTCAGCTGGAGGGGACGTGTGTTAGACCTGGCACCATTGGCGTGGGTCTCCCTTCCATTTTTCGCTGTTGTCTCCTCTGTTTTACTGGTGTTAGATGCTCTGGGCGCTGTGCCACTGCCATTCAGTGTCACAGCGCGAATGCTCCCTGTATAAATATGTCTATGTGAATTGGTATATCCCTGATTGGCTTATTTGGTTTACCTGTTAGTCCCTAGTAGTGTGGCCTATGTGTGCCCAGGGCTGGTAAACCAAATGCTGCTGGTGGGCCTGCAGCACTGATGTGTGCCACCCACAGAAGCAGCTTGTAAAGTGTGTCTCAAGACCTGCCACTGCAGTGTCTGTGTGCAGTCCAGAACTGCCATCTTGGCTGTGAAGTGCACTCACTTCCCAGCCCCTGAACCTTCCCTTAGCATCCTGTAAGTCACCCCTATGGTAGGGTGCCTTGTATGTGTAAGGCAGGACATGCCTTGGGGTGTGTAGCATGTCCTGGTAGTGAATTATGCACCATTTCGTTTTTCACTACTGTAAGGCTACCTGTTCCTCATAGGCTAGAATGGGCAGTTTGACTATTACATGCTATAGTCCTAACTGACCCCAGGAACATGGTAGAAAAACGAATTTAGTATGCCTGAGCTCAGAATATTAAAATACACCTTTTAGTGAAGTTTATTTTTATATTCTGTGTTTGAAAATACCACTTTTAGAAAGTAGGTATTTTCTTGCCTAAGCCTTCCAGTGTGCTCTGCCGTTATGTGTATTGGCTGTCTGGTTTTAGAGGGGCAGGACAGGCTGAGTCAGACCTGGGTGGAATAGAGAGATCTGCATTTAGAGTGTGGGGAGGGGTGGCTCTTTGATCTGAATAGGGCTGTGCCTGGCAAGGTGAATGCTGGCTCCACCTCCCACTGTGTGTCTGCTAGCAGACCCCTCTTTCTGAAAGGAAGGATGCAGCCTGGTAAACAAAGTGCTCCAGGCCTGAGCAGAACTGGTTCTGGCTAGGTTCAGGGACTGGTGGCTTCAAGGATCAAAGGTTTTTGGGGTATAAATATCTGTGCTCAAACCCCCTATTTTTGTATTGCTTTTGGATCTGGAGAGGAAACTCTGTCCGTGCCACTGGAGGAATCTGCAGGAAGTGACTGTCCCTGTGCTGTGTGTTGTTTCTTGCACTGGCCTGCAGCAGTGACCACTGGACCTTGAAGAAGAGGAAAAGGAACTCTTGAGAGAACTTTTATTTTTGTACAGCAATCACCCAAGGGCTAGGAAAAGAGCTAGCCTCCTGCTGGAGTCTCAGGCACATCAGACTCCACCACCGACCTCCTGCTTCCTCCCTGCGAGGACTGCTATCTGCTGAGGAGGCTCCTGTGAGTTCCAGGGCCTCTAGTCTGCATCAGAGAAAAGAGGGTAAGAAATCGACGCTAACGCATCTTTGCGGGCCGCTGCAGTCGAGAGCGCTGGGAAAATCATCGCGCTACTGCCGCCGAGGGCCCGCAACCCGAAACCATCGCTGACGCCCCTTTGCGAGCCGCTGCAGCCGAGACGCGCTGGAAAGATCATCGCGCTGTTGTCGCCGCGCACTCGCAACCCTGAAAGAAATCATCGCTTCGAGACATCGCAGTGCGGACGCCGTGCGTTCGCCACTTTGATCGCATCGTACCGAATTTCGTCGCTCCCTCGCGGAGCGTCTTGTCTTCGCATTGCAACACGATCGCACAGCGCAACAGGATCACCGCATCGACTTCTCCCACGCGGCAAGAAAGTCATCGCATCGGCGGTCCAGCGTGCAGAAGTTTGTCGCATCGTCTCCGCACGCATCCCGCAGATCGGCGCATCATCCTCCCTTGCGGCAAGGATTTCAACGCATCGCCGGCCTCGCGTGCCGAGAATCATCGCTACAGCTTATTTGCGACACTTTGTTGGTTTTGCTACTAAACCCAGGTACTTTGTGAAAGAAAGGGTCGCAGAGACCACTGCTTTGAACTTGAACCTTATTTTTGCAACCTTTGAACTATTTTTGACAGCCCTTCAACAGCTATCCTATTTTTGACAGTATTGTGGCTTTTACAGTTATTGGTCTTGTGATAAATCTGCCTTTATATAAAGATACTTATTTTTTATAATAACTACTTGTGTGGTGTCCCTTTGTAGTGTTCCTCATTGTGTTACTGTGTATGATCATAAATGCTTCACACCCTGCCTCTGAGATAAGCCTACCTGCTCGTGCTACGTTACCACAGGGTTGAGCAGGGGTATTAAAGAGGGTAGCCCTCTCACTCTGACTTAGGAAGAAGGGTCCCTACTTGGACAGTGGCCAGCCATTGCCAACTAGAGACCCCCATTTCTAACAAATAGTGTTTTATCTTGTTCAGTACTTGGGTGTCTCTTCAGGGCCTTTAGTCCTTTGAACATGTGATGGATTTATACACGCTGTGGATTTGGATCTGTTGATACATAAAATTAAACTGTGTACTTTAATAGATGGTTGACCGCTGGGATGTGAGAGGCTGCTAATCAGGCTCTCGTAGCATAAGCCTTTCCCTACACATGGTTATATTTTAGCTAAAGTAACATGTATTTTGAGATTTCTGTAAATCCTCCATAAGTAGAAACAAATTGCACTAGTGACACAGAAATCGAATACAACAGTAGAGATATAGCATAACTTTCAGTACCCACGTGTAGAGAAAGAACATAAAAATAGGCTGGGAAACAGACATGTGCCTCTACATGCCAGACCTGAGTGTGAGTTTACAATCTTAACCTTTTTGCCATTTAAATACAAAACATGACATTAGGTAAATCAGCTCTCACTATATTGTGTCACAGCAAGGTCCAGCTGCAATACTTACAAATATCAAACATGTAATTTGGACCCATTTGAATGTTTGTGGTGGAGCATGGGCTGAATACAATGAAGCATGCCGTCTATGGTAGTAAAATTGTATTGCTAGTGGCAAAAATAAATAAAAAATATTGTCTAAGAAGAATTTATAAATTATGTCACAAGAATTTCATTCAGATTTTTTTTAAATATTTTTCCTTTTGTTTGCCCATTTTAAACTCTTTGACTGGTACCCGTTGCCCAGTTGTTCCAAAAAAGCATAAATAATTACATTCCTGCACAAATGTTCCCCTGGCACAGGAATGGTGTGAAAAGGTGCCGAATGGCCTCCAGATGTGAGGCTCTCCTACTGATAATAGTTTTCCTCAGCCACAGCTCAATGGCAGCTCTTGGTCAGCGCAAAATGTCACTGGTGAAAGGACCTTCCAACCTATGAAGTTACAGCTTGCCTCTGCTTTATGTTCTGGGACCCACGAGGCAGGGAACACTTGGCAGTTACCCTTGGCCAGACCCATCCTGCCCTTTGATCCATAGAAAGATGTCAAAGGGGAACAGATCCAGGGGAACCTTTCGAAATCGAAGGGTCACACAGGAACCAAGAGCCTTGCTCTGTTGGGGATATACCATGTGGCTGATGGGAAGGTGTGTAATTGACTTTGATCAAGATGGGGCTGGAAGGGGTTGGTTCTGAGTAGAGCTAGGAAGAAGGGAGAGTGAAATACAGTCACCATTTTGGAAAGAGTGGAACTTTGGCCTTGTGGGGCGGGATCTCACCATAAATCTTAGGAATGAATCAGAGTGTTTGAAAGGAATTCTGGAATTGCGCAGGAATTCTGATATGATTTGTTTAGGGTATTCATGCTGGCGAATCAGTCCTATCGAAGGTTGCACTCATCACCTTCACATTAGACTGCTGCTGGGACAGAAGAGACATCAATAAGACTGAGAGGTTAATTGGAAGGAGGTTGAGGAGGGATTTACCTTGTTCCTGATGGTGCGTCGCTACGTGCTCTGCACTTGAACTATCATAGAGACCTGTGTTAGACCTACTGAGTCCATCATGTTAGTTTCTTGCAGAGAGACATTTCTTTTCATTGCATCGACTCGCAATTGCATTTACTTCTCGCTTACTAAAAGCACCTCTCGTAGTTTTCATGAAGGATTCGCTTGTGCTTTTTGCCCTACATATCAGGAGGAGGCAGATAGGGCTACCCACAGAAGGAAGACCCCTGTAGACTTTCATAGTACATGGATCTCATTCTGGAAATTTGGACCTCCGCGTGAAGTGCAGATGAAACTGTGGCGGTCAGGCTGCAAGGGGATTCAGAGGAGATACCACAGCAAGGTAGAGCGGCAGGAGGACTTCCGCTTCCCAGCCGGGTGATGTGCAAAGTGGCAGAGCAGAGGAGAAAGAAGCAGGCTCCCCAGACATCTGTTATGTTTCTTTCCTCGTCGGTAACCAGACACAGGAAATGATGGACATAAAGAACGACACTGGAAGATTCTCTAAATATGTACCATTGGCTAAAGAAACATAAACGAATATGTTCAATGAGTAACTCTCCGCCTTTTAGCACAAATGTGATAAGTCTGCTATTTAAAACCCTTCTTTTTTAAACTGATTACCGCACAATGACACACCAAGCCGGACCCAGACAAAATGGCAGAGTAACAGGGATGCAGCTGGGATTGATTTCTGTTCCTCACCCACTTCCAGACCATGAACGTCATCTCTGCCTCCAATCGTGGAGCAGCGCCCCCGGGGTTTCACTTGGCAGCAATGTGTGCTTGAGTTCTGCCAGCGCCAGGCTGTGTGCTCTGCTGTCGAGTAGAAACTCAGAACGGATAAATATCATGGGGCATATTAGCAAGACCGGCGATAAAATTATCGCCGTTTTAGCGGCAGTTTCCTGCCGCTAAAACGGCGATAATTTTATCGCCGGTCTTGCTAATATGCCCCCATGTTCTTCTGCAGTCTCAGTGTAATTCGTGAGACTTCATTATCAGAGACTGGAAAGAGAGAAACAATCGAAGATGGCCTCGTGGCTTGTATCTGTATCTGGAGTCTCGTAGACTCCCACTTATGAATCTGGCGATAGCACATCATTTTCCGAGGGGCATCGCTGTAGCTGGCCGGCCGCCTGAGAGCGTCTTGAACAACAACAAACAGCAATAATGAATTTTTGTTCCTTGACAAGAGGAAATGAGAGGAATCATTTCCAGGCTCAGTTATTACTCAGTTTCACAAGCTCCTCGCTGTATTTAAAATTCCCATAATTACACCATTCCCTGAACAATTCATGTTGTAGCTCAGTTTATTTTAGGAGAGGCAGTAAATGTCTAAAATATGTAGTAAATGTATATCATTACTCAGTAGGCAAGCCTCCGCTATGGATGCTTGTCATTATATTACATAGGTGCCAAAGACCAAATGTTTGTGCAAGCTCTGAAAAGGGCTATAATTGTGCATATGACAAATCAGCATAGCACAATAAAGAAACCCATTGAGTGCCATCATTCCCCACTGGGCTGAAGGACTATTAGCTCTGGGAAAGCCTGCCAGCCATGGAAGTGAAACATAACGCAGCCACCACTGGTACTCAGAGGGGAGCACTTCACAGTAGCTTGGCTTTTTGGCTCTTTGCTGCGAAAGGGACCGCCACTTGTTAACGCCATATGCTGTGGTGTCTGAATACGGTGGCCATGACGGCCCCCGGGGAAAGCAGGACGCAGTCTAGTCTTTCCCCGGGGGATTCGCGCCGGACAGGGAAGGCTGGAGGGGAAGGGGAGGGAGCAATAGGGGCTGTAAGGGAGCAGGAAGGGGAAACGACTTCCTCTTCCTGTTTCCTAGCGCCAGTGGGAGGGTCGGATAAAGTTGAGGTGAGGGGAGTTAGGTAGGGAACTCGGCAAAAAGAATACTCTGGTGCCGGTCGGCGCCCGGGGGCAGTGGGGAGTAGGATTGCAGGGTATGGCAGGAGCGGACACGGAGGCAGTGCGGGAGGCCCTGCGAGTCCTCGGCAGGGCGGGGCGGGAGGACCTTCTACGCCCGGGAGTCCTCGAGGAGGCGTGGGTTGGGATGACGCGGACCCCCGGTCCGCGTCGGCCGGAGTGGCGGCGGCAGTGGCAGCATGCCGGGAGTCCCCAAAGCGGACCCCCCACGTGGCCAGGAAGGGGGGGGTCCGGGAAAAGTCGGGGGGAAGCGCGGGGGTGGGAGGAAGAGCCTGCCTGCTGTGCGTGCGGTCGAGGCTTCCGGGAGGGGAGGGGGGGGGGGCATGGGAGAGTTGGAGGGACGGCCCGGGGACTGCAGCAGGCTTTAGCCAGAGGCACAGCAGGGCTCGGCGAGGCCCAGGTGGGCCAATTTGAGGCAGCAGGGAGGGAGGGGGGGTTGGCTCAGGAGTTTAGCGGGGGCACCCGGGGGGGTGGGGAGGGGTGTGGGGTCTCAGGACCTGTTTGGGTCAGGGGGCTCGCACCACGAGGGGGGGCTCATGGGGGGGGAGTCCCCTCTGGACCTTTCACAGTGGAGGGTTTGCAGGGATAGGGGGTGCCCCTCCGGGGGGCCACTGAGGGCAGGGGGTGGGGGATGGGCCTGGCTGCACAGGCGACGAAGGCAAGGGCAGGGGGTGAGGACGGGGGGGCAGCCCTCTGCAGCCGGGGGGCAGAGGTGGGAGTGCATGACCCTGGAGGAAAAAATCCGGGACCAGAGACGCGTGATCCAAGACACGGAAGCGCAGTGGGCGGCGTTGTGTGTGGCCCGGGAGGTCAGGGGGGAGTTGGAGGGGGCGGAGGGGCCCCCCACTCCCACATCAGAGGAGGAGGCCTGGGCTGAAAAACTGGGGCAGGAGGCCCCGAAAGGGGGCAAGTGGGTGTGGGCGGAGGAAGATAGCTCCCCCCAGACGGGGGTAGGGGCGGCCGGGACGGCTTTGAGGCCCGCTGGCGCTGGGACCCTCTCAGGTTGGAGCAGCCTGGGAGGGGGGGGGACCAGCTGGCGGCGGCCGGCAGACGGGGTGGGCCGGTGGGGCGCAAAACGGCCCCAAGACGCCGGGCAGAAGCAGCAGGGGGGTCCGCGGCGGCCTTCCCTCCACCGAAGGGGCGGGCAACAGCGAAGGGGGCAGGGGAACGGGGAGTGGTGCATGCCAAGACTGGAAAAGGTGTAAAAAGAGCGGTGCAAGAGTTGACTTGGATGCCTGAGGATACGGAAGCGGAGTTGATGTTGGATTACGGGGAGGACAGTGATGAGCTTGAGGAAGGCGAGTTGCGTGAGGAGGTCGAAAGGCCGGCCAGGATGCCTGTGGGGGCGGCAACAACGAAATGTGTTGATATTTTCCAGGCACCGGCGGCGGCCAGAACACAGGCCAAGACGGCCACTGCGAAGAAGAGCGGCAACAGCAGGTCGGAAGAAGGAGCACAGACCACCTTGTCAGGTGAGGGCAAGTGGTGGGAGGCTTGGGACGATGGGTCGGGACGGGGTAGGAAGAAGTCCTGCCGGTCGGTGGGCGTGGGGGAGGGGTCAGTGCGGGAACCAAAGGGTGCGGCACCCGGGACGGGGGGGCAGTCGGCAGAGTCGGGCAAAGGGGGGGGAAGAAGGCGGTGGCCAGTGTCCAGACGGACAAAGAAGAGGGGAAGGACGATAAAGGGGACGAACGACAGCACAAAAAATTGCCGTACATGGGGTTGGCTATGCCGTTGGGGTCGCATCTGTCGGAGAAAATAAGGGCCAGAATATGGCGACACGAATATGTGGACGTTTTTAAACTGCTCCATAGGGAGATACAGGCCAAGGAGGGTTCCAAGGAGGAGGAATGGGAGCTGACTCGTAGACCCCGGGTGCCGGTGACCATGGAAAATTAGACGTCGGCCTTTCTGATTTATGCTAGCATATATTGCGAAAAGCATCAAGACAGGGCTATAGCGATGTTAAAATATATGGACATCATTAGGAAGGCGCAGATGCATTTTGGGGGGTTTGCGTGGCTCAGCTATGACGAGGAGTTTCGGGCCAGAATTGGAGCGAATCCTGACAAACCCTGGGGGGAGGTGGACCAGGAACTGTGGATGCAATGGATGTCGTCCACGCAGTCGTCAGCAGCAATGCACACGGCGAGCGGGCTGCCAGTGACTTATCGGACATTTCCGACGCGTCCCGCTCAGTCTGGGGCGGGTAGTGGACAGGCCAGTGCAGGGAATGCGGGGGGCGGACAACAGAAGCCAGGCGGGAGCAACACAGGAGCGTGTTGGAACTACAACAAAGGATACTGCTCCAGGTATCCGTGTAAGTTCAAACATGAGTGCTCCAAATGTGGTGGGAAACACGCCCTCACCCAATGTTTTACATTGGCTACACCATCAGAACAGTGGCGGGCCACGAAGGGACGGGGTCAGCCTGGACCAAAGGGCGCCTACTCCGGTCCGAGTTGAGGCCATGGGCCCGTGGCTCTCGGTATATCCAGACAGGGAGGCAGCTTTGAAGTTGCAGTGGGGATTTACGGAGGGCTTCCGGGTGGGGTATCAGGGTCCAAGGGAAAGGAGATGGGCGGACAATTTGAGATCGGCCAAGGAGTTGCCGGAGGTGGTGTCAGCAAAACTAAGAACGGAAGTTGAGGAAGGTAGGATAGCGGGCCCGTTTGTCGACTGGCCTTTAGCAGACTTGATTATTTCTCCGCTGGGAGTGGTTCCCAAGAAGGAGCCGGGCGAGTACAGGATGATACACCACCTGTCCTGGCCAGAAGGGAGGTCCGTGAACGACTTCATTGCGGAGGCGGACTCGAGGGTACTGTATGCTTCAGTGGATGACGCGATCCGCCTTGTACAGAGGTGTGGGCAGGGAGCGGAGCTGGCGAAATGTGACGTGAAGTCGGCGTTCCGTTTGCTGCCCATACACCCGGCGGATTTCTCGTTGCTGGGCATGCAGTTTGAGGGGGCCATCTTTGTGGACAAAGTTCTACCCATGGGCTGTGCGATTTCATGCGCTCTCTTTGAATTGTTCAGCACCTTCTTGCAATGGGCATTTCAAAGGAGCAGTGGGCATAAGGAGGTGTCCCATTACCTAGACGACTTCCTTTTCATCGGACAGCAAAGGTCGGGTGCCTGTGGGCGAGCGTTGGCACAGTTTCAGGAGATGGCCCGGCACTTTGGGGTCCCATTGGCGCCGGAGAAGACAGCTGGGCCCAGCTGTCAATTGACATTTTTGGGCATTGAGTTGGACTCAGTACAGTGGATAGCCCGGTTGCCGGCTGAAAAGTGATCGTCAGGTTTACGGCCGTAGCCTGGGACTGCGGAGCAGCCATCACGAGGTACAATGGTGGGGAAAACGAGGAATGCGCTGGGGGGCATTCTTGCCCTGGTTAACGAAGATGGTGTCGCAAAAAGGATGTCCTGACTTGCTGGTTTTACACTTGGGGGAAAATGACTTGGTGCGATTGTCAGGCCTGGCAATCATGCAACAGATGCAAAGGGATTTGGACGTGATGAAACAACGGATGGCGGGCACCTGCTTGGTGTGGACTGAGTTTGTGCCACGTAAAGTGTGGAGGGAGCGGTAAAACCAGCGGCAGTGGAAAAAGCCAGGAGAAAGTTGAACAGGGCGATGAGGGTTTTTTGCGACAAGAGAGACATTAAAGTGATTGCACACAATGGGCTGCGGCTGGAGGAGCCGCTGCTATTCAGGGATGACGGGGTGCACCTTTCGAGGATGGGTAATGCCTATTACATGATGGAGATGAGGGACACGATCAGCAAGCTCTGGAATGAGTCCATTTGGTGTCGAAGGGTGTGAGGGCGAAAGGTGCATGGCTGCAGGGTGGGGCAGGTAACCGCCCAAAGGGGTTCCCTGGTTGGCGGAACTTTGGAGGGGTGGGGGAGTCCTGGACGGGCCCACCCACCTCTCGGGGGAAGAGTGATTGATGGGGGTGCGGGATGCAGGAGTGCGATGGCAGGTGATGCAAAAGAGGATGTCAGGAGACAAATGAAGAAGGATTGAGAACGGAAATGGGTTGTTGTGGAACGTGAAGAGAGATGGGGTGCAAGGGGAAAGAATGGAGCAAGTGAGACGAAGAAGTGGGGGGGGAAGTTTGTTGGGGTTATTGTTAATATGTGTTAGGGTTAAAGTTATGTTTACAGCCTGACCTAATAAATGGCCTTTTACGCTTCACCGACAGCGTGGACTGGTTATTTGGCGCGATGACGGCCCCGGGAAAGCAGGACGCAGTCTAGTCTTTCCCGGGGGATTCGCGCCGGACAGGGAAGGCTGGAGGGGAAGGGGAGGGAGCAATAGGGGCTATAAGGGAGCAGGAAGGGGAAACGACTTCCTCTTCCTGTTTCCTAGCGCCAGCGGGATGGTCGGATAAAGTTGACCACCCACCCACCCTACAGAAAATAGGGAAGGGTTAACTAGGGTGGATGGAGCATGCCAGTTTAGGGCAGGTTGTAGGGAGGTAGGCGGAACTTTGGAGGGGTGGGGGAGTCCTGGACGGGCCCACCCACCTCTCGGGGGGAAGAGTGATTGATGGGGGTGCGGGATGCAGGAGTGCGATGGCAGGTGATGCAAAAGAGGATGTCAGGAGACAAATGAAGAAGGATTGAGAACGGAAATGGGTTGTTGTGGAACGTGAAGAGAGATGGGGTGCAAGGGGAAAGAATGGAGCAAGTGAGACGAAGAAGTGGGGGGGGGAGTTTGTTGGGGTTATTGTTAATATGTGTTATGGTTAAAGTTATGTTTACAGCCTGTCCTAATAAATGGCCTTTTACGCTTCACCGACTGCGTGGACTGGTTATTTGGCGCGATCGTAGGAGTAGGAAACTACAACACATTATACCGTGCTGTACCGACCGGGCTGCTGCTGGCACACACTGAATGATGTGCCTATGCAATTTTTTCAGCAACAACCAACTTTGCTTCAAGTTCGAGCTTGTGGTGCCACAGCAGAGGTGCGTGGTGACAAGGAGAGGAGCAGCTTCATTTCCTCTTGGGAATCAGCAATAACAATGCGCATCTGCTGCAGTTCATGGGGGAATGTGGGAACAGGTTATGGGGTGGGGCGGGGTCCCGGGGTTATTAGGGTTTACTAGGTTCCACTTTGAAAGTTGGAGCCTTTCACCTCTGGTGCCTTTGAGCCACCTTACTATTGCAATCAACGAAGTACACTTCTTTATTTAGTACTTAACCCTCAGGGTACAAGGTAGTGCAGGCTTCCTCGGGGAGGTGGTGTATGTTCAAAACCGAGAATTACGTGAAGCAGACAATGATATTTAAAAATATCAATGGCCAGTCTCTGTTTAGCTGTTAAAAAGAAACAAGTACCTACTTCCTACACAACTCAAAATCAAACATAAAATTACAAATGTACACACTGAAAACCAGGGCTCAGTGGCCCCTCGTGAAGTAGAGATTTGGGCAAGCTGGTCTCTCCGCGTTAAACAAGAAAAAGTCCCTGCATATATTTATCTGTCATGGAGTTTACAATGTAAGTCCCTTCCTGTTGTATTTGTCAAAGTTCACAATATAAAACCATTCCTAGTGCATTTGTCAGTGTTGAGTAGAGAGAGAGAGTCCAGTCGATTGCTGAGCCGCCGCCAGGAAGGTGCTTGATTCCCGACCTGCGATCGGATACAAACTCAGACACCACTGAATTCGTCTTTATTACGAACTACACCCCTGTTCCTTGAAAGTTCCTTGAGTGCCTCAGGCCACACCAAGCCCTCGCCTTGACTAATTACGGCTTATCATACCAGCACCTTGACAGTCCTAAGTTTCACGCTCATATATTGATGCCGGCAACCTTGCGCCTCATGCGCCGCTGAAGGCGGAATCATCCCTGACCGCATTGCCGTTCCCGCATTGCCGTTCCTGAACAGTCTCTAACTAAGGTTCCATGCTCGCCCATTGACTACCTACTGCCGGAGGCAGCCCTAGACCAGCAAATTCTTCGAGGCTCTATTAATTGAGACAGCCGTCCCATTCAAGAGGCACCCCAGGTACGACTGAAGGAACCGCGGTTGTGACCCCGCCCGGGTCTACTCCCTTGACCAAATGAGATTTCAGATTGCTCACTATATGTCCTGAAGATGATCTTGAGTTTATAAGATCGAAACGCCGTCGACCCTTACAACAGGAACTCCTTCTATTGTTTACATTTTACGTGGAGTTCCATTTGTCTTGTTGTCAATGCGATGTTATGTTTTTTAATCCACTATCACCTTGTCACATCACGCCCACTTTTCACTTTTGTGAGCACCTGAATATTACTTAGAGTACTAAGTTTTACTTGTGTAAAATAAACTGTCTATTTTACACGAAATATGTTCCCCTACTTCTGTGCTCCCAGTATGATTAATGCTCTAGTTTAATTGAGATTCCTAGTGCCCCTTTTGGGGTTCACACTTTTTGCTCCGGACCCCTTGTGGCCACCACTTGAACCACTGCCTTTCCTAAAATATTTGTCAGTGTTGAAGCAAACAAAGCCCCTCCCTACTCTATTTGATTAATGTATTAATGTCTCTGTCAGTCATGAGCAATGGTACTACAGGGTATATTTACAAGGGGATTGCGCCGCCGCAGCACCACTTTTTACGACTCTCTGGTGGTGCAATGCCCTTCTCCATATTTACAAGGCAGTGTTAAGCCACTTTGCGTACCTTAACGCCGCTTTGTAAATATCATACCCTTTGATGCAGTTTTCTGTGTCAAAGGGGCGTGCAATGGGTATTGATATGGACGTACCCATGCAACACCCATTGTTTTTTGACACTGCCCAAGATTGACAAGAAATGGTAAATCTGAGGCAGTGTCAAAAACTAACACCATTGAAAGGGTGGCGTTAGAATGGCACAACGAGAAGAAATATTTTTATATCTCCCGTTTTTTACTCTTTCTGCATTCTGCAGCACACATAGGGGCATATGTACAAGGGGAGTGCGCCACTGGAAAGTCACTTTATTCGACGTTCCGGTGGCGCATTGCCCTACACCATATTTAAAAGCGCCATTAAGCCACTTTGCATGGCTTAACACTGCTTTGTAAATATGGTACCCTTTCACGCAGGTATCTGCATGAAAGGGACATGCAATGGGCGTTGCTGTGAGCGTTCCACCGCAACACTCATTGGTTTTTTACGCTGCCTCAGATTTACAAGGATGTGTAAACCTGAGGCTGAGCCAAAAACTAACGCCATGCAAAAGCAGGTGTTAGATTGGCGCAATGAGGAGAAATACTTTTATTTCTCCTCGTTTTTGCTTTTTCTATGTGTGCTACATCTGCAGCACACATAGAAGTAGCAAATCACCATTATTGATTGTTTATGTGCAGGAAGTGGCACCTTCCTGCACATAAACAATCATCCCTGCAATGCAGGCACCCTTGCACTATGGCGCAAGGGTGTCTGTGTTGGCGCTAGGCAGCTATTTTTAGCACCAGCACTAGGGAAAACACAGGGATGCACTGTATTCTTGTAAATATGGCACATCCCTGCATTTTGGAAATGACGCAGTCCGGCACTGCAAAATGTTCTGCAGTGCCGCGCCATTTCCTTATACATATGCCCCATTGAAGGAGCAAATCGCCATTAAAGATTGTTTATGTGCAGGAAGGTGTCCCTTCCTGCACATAAAAAATAATCACTGCAACGCAGGCACCCTTGCACCAGTGCAAGGGAAAACACAGGGGTGAGCCATATTTTTGTAAATACGGCACATCCCTGCATGTTTGAAATGACGCGGCACGCGCATCTGAATTGCTTGCAGCGCCGCGTCATTTCTCTGTATATATGCCCCTACTTCTGTGCAGTGGTTGTGTTGACCCATCTGTGAAGTAGAACCATTGCTCATGACTGATAGAGACATTAACGCAGTACCGGACATCCTTATGAGTGGATGGAACTAGAAGCCTTCTTTAGCATCCTTTGTTCTGCTATGTTACTCCTTTGGTAATGTCAAAATATGTAAGTTATTTTAATTTACTGTATATTTGGTAGAATGGATTGGTATAGCCTGATCATAAAAGTTATTTATGTCACTTTCTGTTATTGGGTCATGCAAGGTAGGCTTGGGGCAGGACAAGGACCAGGTAGATTCTGGAGTTGGATGCTGGTTAAATATGGAACTTGAAAGTTGTTAACTTATTGCAGTCACTTGTGTTGGGCATTCAGAGTCCCTCTTCTTCGTCATTATTGTCATTTTTCCTGCGGTTTTATGTTTGGTAGGGGGGCATCTGTATGCTGTGACAGGCTGGTGACAATACATTTTTTAAATTTTAGGCGTCACTATTTTTTTTGTGTAGCACATGCCAGTGGCAGGGCCCAGGCATATGCTGAAGTTAGAGGTAGGTTGACATGTATTTTAGAAGCCATTACCTATTCACCTGTTTTCCTGTCACAGTGCTAGCCATATGAGGCGGCGCACCTCTTGAAACAGCTACCATGTTCAAATATTAACAACACTGGCAAAGCCAATAGGTTGCGCCTATGACAGATCTATTGGCTTTGTCAATGTTTTTTAGACAGGTTGCACAGCAGCACGGGCTGCTCTACAACATAGTTTAAAGTAAAGACAAAAAAAAAGTGCTATGACACGGCCAGCGTTGACCTTTTCATACTACTTTTTTTCCTTTAAGCCATTTTGCACAGCAGCTGCTGTGCAATATGTCTAACAAAGCACAGAGGGGCAAGCAACACAAGAGAGATGCTGGGGAGGAGGCAGGGAGCAGCAGTAGACAGTGGGAGGATGCATAGGTGGGGAAAAGCAACATGAGGGAGTTGCGGGGGAGCAGGGAGGGAGCAACAACAGACAACAGGAGGGGGTGAGGGAAAGCAACACAATGGAGGTTGTAGGAAAGTAGGATCTGCTTTTAAGGTTACCCCCACTTTTTGCCTGGTGCTATGCTGTTTCTGACTAGTCTGACTGGGATCCTGCTAATCAGGACCCCAGTCTCTCCCCTAAATTATTATGGTAAGTACTTAGGTACATCCCAGATTGGATACTGGGGTACCCTTATAAGTCCCTAGTATATGGTATTAAGGTGCCCTGGGCATAGGTACCCCAGGGGTCCCCTATGGGCTGAAGCATGCATTATGCCACCCAAGAGGGACCACTCAAACTACAACTACAGGCCTGCCATTGCAGCCTGTGTAAGCTGGTGCCAGCCGCACTTACAAAAGATATAGGTTTCCCTATATCTAAGGTCACTGCACTTAAAACCTATAAGTCACCCCTAAAACAGGCCTTTTCAATCCTGAAGGCAGGGTGCTCGGTTCTAAGTGTGAGGGTGCCCCTGCATGCGCAGGACACCCCTACAGCCTACAGAGTCCATTCTCCCGGGTTGTAAGTGAGACAGCCATATAACATATAGAGGGGCACCGCGTCATTACGCGATGACCATCTCGAAACTGGCTGTAACGAACCCTATCGTGTTTGGTATCAAACATGTTGGAATCATACCTCCACACAATAAACGATGTGGGAGATATGAGTTGAAGCACTGTAGAGGCCCTCCGTTAGGTCCTCAGTGCTCCCGGTACCAGTCTTCTAGACCCAGACAGCCCAACATGGTTGCTGCCGACCAGAGACACAATTCTGCCCTCCTGCTGCTGAGCCAAGCTCAAGCAGGGGAAGGCAGAACAATAGGTATCGTGTCACAGGGAGGTGTGACCACCTCCCAGACAGGGTTTAGTGTATTGGGGCCGGGTGGGAGCGCTTGCCAGTGCCACTCAGTCTGCTTGAGGGGCCCATTTGGTGCCCTCCTTGCATAGTCTAGTTCAAACCAGCTCAGGGAGCCGTTGGCTCCCGCTCTGGCGTGAAACTGGACAAAGGACATGGGAGTATCCTCCCCACTGTCCAACCCCTCTCCTGGGAGCGAACCATGAATCGTCCCAACCCTTTCCTTAGGGTACTTAAGGGCTTACCTGAGGGTGGGTCCCTAGATTCATCGTGGGACACGATTCATTTCATACACCACTTCAACTTCGACCGTCTGGGCACTCTGGACTTCGCTGGACTTTGCTCTGGGCATCAAGGTTGCAACCGGGATGACTCCTGATGCTCCTTATCTCTTTGCCCTGCTCGTCTGCTACAACATCTGTGCCTGTGCTACATACAGGAAACCTTCCAAGGCCTGTTGGCATCCAAGACACCTGAAGGAATCTTCTTTGAAGTGAAGGAGTCACTTCCCTGCATCTGCAGGCACCGCAACTAAGCTGACTAGTCTGCTGATCCTGGGCTTCCACGGACTCTGAAAGGCTCAGCAACACAGGTGGTGGTTCTTCACATCTCTCAAAGCCTGCCCTTTCCTCTCACCAAGTTTAAGGCCAGTATCCCTTGTCGGAACTACAGGAACTGAACCCCTGTGCACCGCGTTGACTTGCCGTTGCAAAGGCTTGTTGGCTTCCTTTCACCAAGATCTTCGGGCTCCAAGTAGCCGCAACCTCAAGCATCTCCAGTATCCAAGATTTTCATCCTAACCACATCTTCTTGCTTTGTGGGCTTGCATCTTTGGTGAGCTGCTCGAGGTCCTCTTGCGACTCCAGTGCCTCCGGCCTGTGGGTCCTCTTGAGGGTCATCTTCATATTCTTTGGGCTCCCCTGATTGCTCGGGGCCTGCCCTGACTCCTCAGCTTGTGGTGAGTCATCTGGACCTTGCTGGTCCCGACACTGTACCTTCTTCGCTTCCCTCGTTGTTTGCAGTTGCCAAAGCTTGTTGGTGCTCCCGACGGACACCGACCCCTCAACTCTCGACATCTGACGTGGGACAGCTCATGAATGGTGCCTGGTCTTCCACAGCATCGCCTGGTCCTCAGAGCTGCAGCTCCGAGGTCATCGTCAACTCTCCTGCAGCACCCGACATTGGTGGGCATTTGTCTTCCGTGACTCCTGGTCACTTCCAAGTGGGATAGACTCTGTCCCCTCTGCTTTCAGCTACTTCTTGACTTGAATCCACCTTTGGGTTCCACCGGACACTTTCTCCTTCTCCAGCAGCGGCATCTTCCTGAAGTCCTCCATTGGGTTTGACGGCCGTATCTGATGCCACTTCACACCTACGCACCTGGCTCCCCTAGGGCAGGTTTCCTGGTTCCTAAGGTATCCATTGGTGGGGTGGCTCTCCAACCTTCTGTCTTCCATTGGGTTTCTTCAGGGTCCACTGGGAAGGGTCCTTCTTCTTTAACCCGTTGCGTGCGCCCGTCGGCCAACGGCCGTCGCGAGCACTACCTCTGTAGTGCTGCGAATGTCCGTTGGCCGACGCGGCCCCGCCCAGTCCGCTAAACGGCCGCACCGCGGCGGAATTGCCGCCGCGGTTAAGCGGTTAAAATTGCAACCGCGACTTACCTATTGACTTGCATTGATCTTGCGGTCGTGTTCCCACTCTGCACACGGCCTCTGTGGGGCTCCTGGTTACTTACCTTGGGTGGTTCCTTGGGTCCCGGCACTTCTACATCTTCTGGGTATAGTCTTGACTCGAGTCGTCGTTCACATTCCACTATTTTAGTGTATGGTTTGGTCCCCCCCTGGTGACCACTGTGTATTAGGTGCATGGCTCCCAGTCTTATGGTATTTATTTTTTTAACATTTCCGTCTGTATTTGTCCATATTTATTTTTTGGTCATTTTATCTGTATATAGCCACGTTTATTTTTTGCGCAAAGCAAGATAAGACTCTGGAGCTAGTATTTTTCCACGTTTATTTAAATAGACAGTGCACACGGTTGTTATAGGTTTAGCTATATTTATATATATGCCAAATTAAGTAAACACAATACATTTGTGAGCTGCTGCTGTGTTACAATATTGAAAACACTATGTCACTAGCCATGATTATTAGATGTAAACACATTCAGAAATTTAGACGATTGCACCTGTGCACTGTCAGTGACCTGGCCAAAGAGGGCATGAAAGAGCTGACAGCTTTCATGATAATTTAGATATATTGGGTGCCTCGTTGCCCGTATTGCCAGCTCCATGCTCCTCTCTGCAGCATGCTCTGTGGTGCACATTGCTGTCCACAGCTGAGAGAGCAAACAATCTTCTCTGAGGGAGGGAATTTTTATTTCTGACCACCAAGGATCTTTAAAGAGTCATGCCAACACCTTCGTCCCATCTCCGCCTTTCGCCATGATCTCCTATGTGGATAGGGCAGAAATTGAAGGCCCTGCATTAGTCCTGCTGGGCTCTATTTCCCTCACACTTCTGAAGCCGGGAATAATGAACAACACCCACATGAGCTGGCAGCTTTTGAATCAAATGTTTTCAACGAATTCCTTCGCTAATGCAAAATACATTTTCCAGAGGGGAGACACAGGGGCCGATTCCGATCTCGGCCGGTAGGGCACCGAATCGGATTCGGCTTAACCGGATCCGATTCGGAGCCCTATTTCCCGACCGAGTCGTACGTGCGTCCGGGCGAGCGAGTACGATGCGTGCGCTCGCGAAATCTCCGACCGACTCGTTTGCAGGACCCGACCGCTCCGACCGACTCGCACGGGGATGACGCGCACCACGCAATGGAGACGTTCCCCGGCCGGGTAAGTACGATGCGCACCTCGACCGCTCCAACCGACTCGCGCAGTCCGGCTCCAAGGAGCTGTCGGAGCCGCACTTTGGGGGTCCGTGTCGGACCCCCCTGGAAGCGTAGGTGCGCGAATCGCACACAGGGGGGACCCATGGGTCCCCCCTACACGTGCATGTATGGTGCGACCCGCATCGATGCAAACACGCTGTAGGGGGCGCCCTTGTTCGCGTCGTGCCCATTGAGTCAATGGGAGCCCGTGTACGCGTCGTACGACTGGCTCCCATTGACTTCAATGGGAGTCCGACCGAATCGAGTCCGATAGCATACGTGCGCATCGTACTCGTTCGGTCGGACTGCTAGGGTCCGATTCGGTCGGAAATCTCTCCGGGTCCGGCTCGGTCGGGGAGATTTCCGGCCTGAATCGGAATCGGCCCCACAGTCTCTGCATTGAAGACTCTGGGCTTTAGACGTGTATTATTTGCCTTATTTTACTTTCAACTGCCTAGTAGCATTGAAACTTTTACTGAATTTACATGACAAAGTTCTGTTTGTTGAAGAAGTTTTTGGTGCATTAGTGTGTAATACTACTCAGTTTAACTGAGGCCATGGTGGAAAAAACACGATTTAACTTTGAAAATAGTTTACAGATATGTCCTGGCTGTCTCTGGCAAGATGCACCTCTCAGGAATGTTTACATTCTGCTATTGTTTACTTGCTGTGTTTCTTCATGCCATGCAAAGTCAGGGTAAAACTTTTAGTTTTATGGCCTGCAAGGATCCGAATGTTAATCAGACCTAATTTCCCTACTGTGTTTATGCTGCCGGTCTTTAAGCCCTTTTTAGGTCACATTCAAAAGATTTTTTTTTTGTTTCACAAAGTGACTCAGTGACCATCTGGTTAATTACTTATTATTGCCACACACTTTGAATAAGCAGTTTTAAAAAAAAGAAAATAACTGAAGCCACAGGTAAGAGAAAGGATTGAAAGAGTTTTTGAATGCTTTGTCACCCTGCCGATCCTCACAATCTATCTCGCAATTAACTAATTTCTACCCATCTTGCATTAGCTACTTACAGCGGCCCCCGCCTCCTTAAAGAGCAAACAGTGAAATAACAGGGCTATGGAGGGCAGGTCAGAGGTCAATACAAGACCCTCATAGGAAGGAATTTCCTGTACCTATCCAAAGATTAATGGCCCTGCAGGTGTTAATGTGGGCAGGAACACACCGAAATCAGGAAGAGGGGCCTGGCGAGGTAACCACTTGGCTGGAGCACTGATGGCCAAACAATTCTCTGATTCCGGTTTAGTCATATTTTTCCATTTCTATTTATAAATACAGACGGAAGAAAAATATTTTTCTGTCTGTATTTATGTGTAATAATCTGTTTAAATGGAATACCGGGAGCCTTAATTAAGTGTTACTTACCTGTTTCGATTGAAAAGTTTTGTGTGCCTTGTGTGTATCTCCAGCTAGGAGATACCTGTATGTGTTAGTGAGTGTCATATCATAAATACATATTTTTATAAATACACTGTGTGGTTCTTTTTCACTTAATCTATATCGATCAGATTATGTTCTGGTGAAACAAGCTGCTTTACACTCCTTCTGGACTAAGCCTGAAGGCTGCTCTCCTCAGCTACCACTTAGAGAGCTTTCTAAGGTTGTCTAGGACCACTAAAATCAGCATAAGGGTCGTCTGGATTGGTGCAGGGTGCCCACTTACATAAGTGTACACCAGTTACCAAGCCAGCTTCTCACACAAATCTACTGTCATTTTCAAATCGTTCTCCAACTCCTTTCAGTCCTGTCACACAAATAAAAAACCATCTAAGTACATAATCAAGCATACACCTCTTCCTCTCAACTTATCTGCCACTGGCCTTAGAGCTGTCATGAAGTACCACTGTGCTGACGCTAGACCGAAAGGTAGACAATGAAATTGGTATACATTTCCTCTTCACTGGAACTGAAGGAAACATTGTCTGTCCTTCTCCATACGAACTGTGAAATAAACTTATTAAAATCTAGTTCTACTAGCCAGTTTCCCCCTTGGAGAATATCTCTCAAAGATGGATTCCTTCCAGCTTGAAATACTGATATGGTACACATTTGTTCAGATTTCTCAAATTTATCATACAACGCCACCCTTTGTCCTTCTAAGCCATCAGGAAAAGCAAACTTACAAAATTCCTTGATTCTTCCTGAATCTGAACAATGGCCTTTTGTCTAGAATCTGAGACACCCTCAAAGATTGCACTGCAACCCCTGTTGCTGTCGCAATCCCGCCCGCCATTCCCCCCATAAGTGGCATCAGGAGGTCGGGACTTTGCACTTTGCGTGCAGGGAATTACTCCACAGCCCTAGTAGTCTGCCACTTTCTGTTGCATTACTTACCTCTCAGCAGCCGGCCTGCCAATGCAGTTCTCTCTGTCAGCTCTCCTCTCCCTTGGGGTAATCAAAGTTGTCCTTGGTGGCTTTATGGATCTTCTTCCCAGAATTTCTCTGGTAGGAGAAAATAATTTCCCCAATCCAAGATGGCTGCCACCATTTACTTACAAAGGCTTTCCCAAGACTTTATGGAGCTGTCACATGATCTTCCTTCACTTCCTGTCTCCAGCCTATTTAAGTGGAGGAACCATACTACTCTTTGTGTCACAATGCTTTGAGTAATTCCTGTCATGTTCCTCGTTCCTGGCACTATCCTGGTGTTTTCTCCTGTATGATGCCTATTTGTCATGCCTTTCACTGTTTTCCTTCAGTCTTGTATTGGTCTTCCAACTCATTCTCTCTGCCAGACCTCTGTATATTTCTGTACTGTGTCCAGCACTAGCCTATCACTCTTCACCAACTTCAGGTCATCCAGCTGTACCAAAGCATGCGCTCCAAGAATCAGGAGGTTTTTTGCTGCGCTAGCTTTTTCCTCTTTGGGCTCCTTCCAAAAGTTAGCAACTGCTAGGCGCCTTCCTGTGTCAGCGGTACCATGGGTGCAAGAAGTGGTCACCCTTAACTCTGGCAGACAAAGTCTGTGAAGATCAGATCATCCAGATTTATCAGCAGATTCCGAGATCCACTCAAGCGTAGTCAGAGTGACACCAAATCCATCAATGTTATGTGCTCTTGAGAGAATGTTATCACTAACAACTTTTTTCCTGCCTGGGAATCTCTACACACTGAATTATATGACCCTCTTTAGTTTGTAAAACCCCACGGGTCACTTGTTATTATTCCCTAACTGTACCTCTCACTGTTTTTTGGGTAGAACCAATGAAAGTCTTAATACTTACCATGAGAGGAAGAAGTTTCTGTTGCTCTACCTCTCCCTGCACATCCTCGACTTGATCAACCTCTATGTGGGAAGAATCCTGTATTAGATTGGAAACCTCTGAAATTATCTCTTCCTCCTGTATTATATTGGGACTTTTGATAATGTCGGCTGGAGAAGTGTCCCCTTCATGTGGCCCTTCAAAAAACTCCATCGCCACCAAATACTCTTTTTAGAGAATTTTGAGCCTTATTTAAGACTGTAAAGGTGGAGGCATATTTCCTACAGTTTTAACCAGTCCTTCACCAAATAACAAACTTTTTGAATTCTCTACAACCTCTCTTTTCATTAGTTTGCCCATTTTAAGCTTATCCACAATAAAATTGCTTTAATTTGTTCTAAAATGAATGCCACATATGCAGCCCCTAATAAACATAAAGATCTTTTACTCCAACCGTGGCGAAGATTTGCATTAGCCTGTACCTTTGTGCAAACGGCCCTGTCCCTTAACCTTACAAATGGACCTAGCCTATGATATCTAAAACCCAGTCCTCACATTGCTTCAGTGCTCTCGCCAAACCTTTCCCTAGATCAAATACTGGTTCAATAAAAACAGATTGGCTCAAAATCCGGTGTCAAACAAGCTTTATTATTTACCACCGTCCAGAGTGCTCACCCTTCATTACATTCCTAACATCCCAATCCATAGGCCTCCTCATTCAGTAAGCTAGATAGTCACTCGCATAATCCAATGGTCACCAATCCACACTTCGCGGATGTCTAATTGCACTCAGGTTAAACATTAATTCACCTTCCGGATCTCTCACATCATTCTTGTCCATGGAACTATCCTTCATAACACTCAAATTTCCTTCCAAACTTTCATTCCATCCTTCACATACTGAGAGGTCCAAAAGATATTTATCAACCTCATCCATAAAATGTTTCCTGTCATTATAGCAAGGATCTTGAAATATCTACACAGGATCCCCCTGATTGTCATTGGTGCTGCAAAGGACACCTTCATTTGTGCCACTCATGACACCAGATCTTTCCATGGTGCCAAGTTGATCCATTTCTTTTAAGCCCAAATTCCCCTCAATGTGTTTCTCCATCCTCAATATTTTCTTACCCACTCTTAACTCTTCAGTCTCACCTTTATTTAGGGACCAATATTCCTCATCAGTAAGCATCTCTGCTCGCCTTTGGTTCATAATGGAGCAAAATGCCTCTTTAACTGACTGCTCCACTTGTCTTTCTATTATTATTTTTTAATTATCTCCTCTTGGTATTTTTCACTAGCCATAGCAGATGAACCTACCTCAGCCTCAAACTTTGTGGACTCAATAGAAATTACCAAAATCCTCATCCTTATTTGCACGATGTCAGCTGTGTGTACCTCAGAGTGCAATTGTTGTTTCCACAGCATGCAATCCTTGCAAAAAATGCCAAATATCCTTAATATATTCTATTTAGGAATGTTCCAACTTAAAATGGTGCTCAAATCATTCCAGATTTCAAATGTTGTTCAGCCTACAAAATTCAATAACGTAATTGACTTTTCCCGATTCAAAATGGCCCTCAATTCTTGTAATCATTTTGAACTTGCATCCTGTGACAGAATTCCGAAAGAAACACGTTGGATTGCCTGTACCAGCATCAATGCTAAATGCATCCACATTTAAATAGGGGCTTGCACATTACCAGTAATTTCTAAATTCTAAATATGGACCCTTATATTTTTTCCATTTAAAAGTTTGTCTAAAGTATATTTTCGTACTAAAATTGATTAATAATAAATGCGATTGCTTTTCAACAGAACACACCATTACTCAAAATTACAGTTTTTAAACAAATGTACTCTCCAATTAGAACATTGGAATGTTGAGAGCTCCATTGAACACAATGGAGTAGCTTCTGTCTTCTAATGGCTGATATAAGCCTTCTGCTCCAACACTCCAATGTTTGTTTTTATGTTTCTCCCTTTTTTGTTTAAATTATTCTACCCTTTGTGGGTGGAATGTTCTATAGCCTTATACCACTCCTGCCTCAGGCTTTACTGGTGGCTAAAGGCCCTCTACCTTGTTATAGGCCCCTACCTGCGGCTCGGTCCTATATATCAGGTTCAGGGCCTTTAACAACTGGTATAGCCCTCGGCAGCTGGACATAAGGCTATAATATATACTTACACAACAATAGATTAAATAATGAAATCACATTGAAAAACATTCTTTTTTTGATAATCAATTTTATTGGTTCAGAACATAAAAAACAAATCAGCAAAAACACGGAGGACAATAGATCAGTTACATCTTTGAGAACAAAGCTTCCCACAGTTCCACACCCCATGAGATGTACATAAGCAAAATAAGGAAGCGAATCACTCCAAGTCATCCACTGTGCCCAGCCATTTTCCCCACACCCTACGGTATTTCTTGGGGCATCCTCCTGCCACATAAAGGGCCTTTTCTTGGGTCGCCCATCAGTCCACCCCCCTGCGCCACCTCCCAAGGTCTGGCGGGTCGGGACATTTCGCGCTTGGCTACAATCATGGCTGTATTAAAAAATATCTAGTCATTCCTGGACCCATCCAGCCCATCCGTGATCCCCAATAGTGAGTGGCGTGGGTCATGGGGAACCCCCCACCCTAGGACCTCTGTGAGCTCTTCTTCAATGGCCCCCCAAAATCTCACCAGGCTGGGGCACGACCAGACCACGTGAAAAAAATCAGCCGGAGTGTGGCCACACCTTGCGCATGACGCATCCGGGCGTAAGCCCGCATGGTAGAGGCGCAGGGGAGTGAGATAGGCCACGTGCAAGTAGTATAGTTGGATCAACCTAAGTTTGGCGGAGGCGGTGATTGTCTTGGGTGCCATGAGGGCGTCACGCCAGTCCACTTCCTCCAGGGGGCCCACCCATTCTACCCATTGGTCCCTCAACTTGTCCAGTGAGGTGGGAGTGTTATTGACTAAAGTGCGGTATATGCGGGAGATGCCCCCCTTTACCTAGATCCCCCAACATAGTCTGTGCCTCAGTAGGGCTGTATTCCAGGAGCCTAGTGTCGTCAGTGATGTGTGCTTGGAGGGCGTGTTGTAGCTGTAAATACTTGTAGTATTGGGATGGCTGTAGGGAGTAGCGAGTTTGCATTTCTTGAAAGGAGAGCATATGGCCGCTAGCCCACACGTCCCCCAGTTGCGTGATGCCGATAAGATCCCATGTTTTGAACCCCCGTAGCCCACTGGCTGCCCGGAGCCAAGTCCCGTGCCAGAGGGGTGTACATTGAGTCAACTTACACGTCCAGCCAGTGTGTCGTAGCGATGCCCGCCAGGCCAATAACACGGACCGCGTCACATCAGGTAGTTGGGACGGGATAGGCCCCCGTACATCATAGCTTGGAATTTGGGTAGTCCCAGCTCGCTCAGTTCAAGCCGGTAGGCCGGGTCGGACCATCCCCCATTGAACGAATCGTGAACCACCAGAAGACGTGCTGCTAAGAAGTAAAGGTACAAATGCGTCATCCCCATACCCCCGTCAAAGGAGGGGATCCGGCATGTGGACAGAGCCAGGCGCGCCCTCCCCCCGCCCCAGAGAAATTTGGTCGCTAGACTGTCCAGTTTCCTGAACCAGGTCCTGGGAAAGCAGAAGGGGGTATTTTGAAGGACGTAAAGAAACCTGGGGAGGATCATCATTTTAAAAAGAGCAACCCTCCCCAGGGGGTTTAGGGGTAACGACTTCCATTTTTGAAGATCTTCTTTGGCCTTTTTAACCAGTGGGGTGACATTAAGGGACCAGCCCAATTCCGGAAGCAGGGTGACCCATATCCCCAAGTATTTAAAAGAGTTGCGCCGAAGCGGTATGTTGGATTGCCAGTCGTAACAGTTCCTCGATAGGTGCAGGGGGACCAGCACCGATTTCCCTGGGTTCAGTCGAAGACCGGAGGTTTGCCCAAAAGCCTGCAAGATCCGGAGGCAATGCGGTCCCGAGGAGGCGGGTTCGGCCATAAAGTGCAAGACATCATCTGCATATAACGTGATCTTGTCCGTTTCGGTATTGGGCCATTCCCAGCCCCTAATACGAGTCTCGGCCGCACCAGGGAAGCCAAGGGCTCCATCGCCAGGGCGAACAGCAAGGGTGAGAGGGGACATCCCTGCCTTGTGCCCCTGGCAACGGGAAAGGCTTCTGATAATACGCCGTTGACCAATACACGCGCGCGCGGATGTACGTAAAGGACCTGGACCAGGGCCATGAACTGGGGTCCGAATCCCATCTTGGCCAACACATCCTGTAGATATGCCCAGTCCACCGAGTCGAAGGCTTTTTCAAAATCTATGAGGAGAAGAGCTAGATATGGGGTGAGTAGGTGTCGATGGGCTAGAGCCAGCTGTAGCCTCCGAAGGCAGTGCCGGGTCCCACGCTTGGGCATGAAGCCGCATTGGTCCGGGTGGACCAGCAGGGGCAAGTAGGGCTTCAATCACTGGGCCAGGATGGTGGCGTACAACTTGATCTCTGTATTGAGGAGGGAGATGGGACGATAATACTCGCAATGACGGGAGGGGGGCTGGGATTTCGGGAGGACCACGATGGTGGCGATGTCCGTCTCTGACGGAAAGGAACCTTTTTCCAAAGCTTCCCGAAAAAGGCTGGCCAGATGGGGCTCAAGAGTATCGCAGTACAATGCATAATATTCTTGGGGAAGGCCATCGGGGCCCGGGGTCTTACCCGATGAGGTGAGGGAGATCGCTTCCTCAATTTCTTTCCTAGAAATGGGGCGGTCCAGATCTTTCTGGGCGGCCGTCTCCAACCGAGGGAGACATACGTTACCACGTTCAAGGAGAACATGGAGCGGTAGGTCGGAGGTTTGCGCTGTGTATAAACGCCGGTAATAGGCGGCGAATATGCGAGCCATCGCCAATGGGGCGCTGTGCACCGTTCCCACCTCGTCTACCACCTCTGGAATAATGCGATTCGCCCTGGGATATGTGGCGAGCCTATGTAGGATCGCACCATTTTTGTCTCCCCAACCATATACTCTCGCTACCGACGACCTCCAAAGGAGCTTGGCAGCATCCAGGGATAGCTGCCTAATTTCGGCCCAGAGGTGAGCGAGTTGTCGGCCCTGGGCGGCGTCATCGGACAGGGAAAGTGATTGCTCCAGGGGAAGCGCCTGCGCTTCCCTCAGGCTGATCTCCCGCAATTGTGCCTGTCTCTGTTTCTTAAGCTGCCCCTTCGCGATACCGCATATGGTCGCCTTCCCCGCCTCCCACAGGGTTCCCGGAGAGGTTACCGAACCCTCATTGGCCAGAAAATACTGCTTGAGTTCCGTCCCTACCACCTTTTTGAATTCTTTGTCTTGGAGGAACCATGCGTTTATTCTCCATGTTTGGCGGCGGGCTGAGGGAGGGGGAGCCCCTGTACTAAGGAGCACCGGAGAGTGGTCGGAAATTCTTCTAGGCAGGATGCGAATGTCTACAATTTCAGAACAGTCAATAGCGGGGACAAAGATCGCATCAATGCGCGCCTGTGTGTGGTGGGCTGCGGACGTGTGTGTGAAGTGAGTGGTGCAGGGATGCCACGTGCGCCACACATCACAGAGGCCCAAATACTCGGACCAGTTCCTTAGCTGTTTCGCTTGCGCCATTCGGGAAGCAGAGGGAGGGCCCGTTATATCTAGGGCCGGGGAGGAGACTGCATTAAAATCATCACCAATGATGGTGGTGCCCAGAGGGAGAGTGTTCAGCAGGGCCGCAGTATGTGTAAGTGTGGATGTGAGCATCGAGGGGGGAGAATACATGGACAAGAGATTGAGGGGAGAGGCAGCCAAGGAGCCACAAATTGCCACCAATGTGCCTTGCGGGTCGTGGATTACCTGGGAGAGGACAAAGGGCAGAGTGCATTTCATGAGAATGGCCACCCCACGGGAGCCCCTGGAGAAGCCGGAGTACCATACTCTGTCGTACCCGTAGCGAGCCAGGAAGGGACAACAATTACCCAGGAGGTGTGTTTCTTGAAGCATGAGGATGTCTATGTGAAGGCATTGCGCATAGCGCAGGACCGCCGTACGCTTAAGCCGGTCTAAGAGACCATTAACGTTCCATGACAAGACATGGAGAGATGCCCTAGGCGTGGTGTCCTCAGTCATGGCGGGCGGTATCTGGGTCCGGGACGTGTCTTCCCACAGGGGTGCGTGAATGCGTGTGGGAGCCCACAAATATATGGGTGGTCACGTGCAGTGAGGACATATCCAGCCCTTAAAGAAGAAGCATGTGTCGATCCGTGGAGGCTGAAACAACAAAGCAAGAAAAACAACAACCTAGGGAAAAACAATCCCAAACCGCCCCCCACCCCCTCCCCCACCCCCACCCTACACTTCAAGAACGGAAGCATCTGTCGATCCCCCCATTTAACAAGACCAAACTAGAACGCTCGGATTGGTTGCATGGAGGACCCCTCCAGAAGGACGGATAAGCAGTGGATCAGCATTAAAACAATGTAAGTGAACATAGAAGTCTACCATTGTCAGAGGACCCCACTGGGGTGGCGTCCCGCCCGGGTGGCAGACAGGCAGCAAACCTGACCCCGTAGGCCTTTAGAGAGTAGGAGTACGAGAAAGGTCTGAGTCTATCCTGGGTGAGCCCACCTGTGCTGGCGATGAGGATGATCCAGGTAAGTTCTCGGTAGAGCGGTGCCTGATGCGGGGCGGAGAGCCCGATTGGCTGGAAGAGTCTCGAAGTCCATGGGCCACCACGCTCGAGGATCTGAGTGCCGTTGCTTGTGACTGGCGCCCCCTATGAGACCTCGTGCGGCGCCGGCGCTGATGTCACAGCGACCGCGGCCCCTCAGGCTGGGAGCCCACGCGCTCCGGAGAAGGATCACGCCTATGGCGGAGGGGACGTTCTTCCGTCAACCATGTCCACGCTGCCTGGGGTGAGTCAAAGAACTGCGTTTTGCCCTGGAAAATGACCCGAAGGCGTGCAGGGAATTGGAGCTGGTATTGTAGGCCCAAGGCACGCAGCTTCTTTTTAACGTCTGTGTAGGAGCGCCGAAGATCTTGGACTTCCCTAGTATAGTCCGGGAATACCATAATGGTGTGGTTTTGGAACTTGAGGGGACCTGCAGCACGTGCCGCCTGCATTGTGGCATCACGATCCTTGAAGTTGAGAACTTTCAGGATGATAGGGCGAGATGGAGCTCCAGGGGGTGGCTTAGGTGCGAGGGATCTATGTGCTCTCTCAACCACAAACCATGTCGAAAGGGTGTCTTCAGGGATCCACGATGTAAACCAGTCCTCGACGAAGGCGGCCACCTGGCCCGTCTCAACCTCCTCGGGAAACCCCACCAGGCGGAGGTTGTTACGACGTGCGCGGTTCTCCGCATCTTCAGCACGCCGATGGAGCTCCCTGGTATGAGTGCGAAGGTGGGCCACCTGATCCTTCAGTTGCGAGATGTCGTCCTCTGCAGTAGATATACGAGACTCGGCCTCCGTCAGCCGTGCAGTGGCGTTGCGGAGGTCCTGTCGGAGGAGGGACACATCCACCTTGATTTCCCCAATCTTCCCCTCAACGGACGGCTGCGAGGCACTGATGGCCTGAAGAATGGTGTCAAGATCCCTGGCCTGGGGGAGGGGGGGAGGAGGACCCCCCGCCGCCCTCCCGGGAGGTTCCTGATTGGAAGTAGTAAACCGGTCCATTTTTGTCTGCGTGGGAGCCGGCGTGGATTTAGGGACCCTGTCCCTCCCCATGGTTGAAATAATACCTGTCGTCGCCTGGGTGTCAAGGACCAGGCGCAGGGGGAGCCAACGATCTCGAGAACTCTGTAAGGAGGCCAGGGACCCACAAGTGCACGAAGTGTTCAGGTCGGTTCACATGGCCGCCCGGAGAGCAGGCGGCCGGGGGACCCCATCCAGCTGAGAATCGAGGCACCAGCAGCGCAGACTGCAAGTCCAGGGGGGGCGGGAGGCCAACAGACCGTCAGCGTCCGGCAGGGCCCCGGGACATGTGGACCCGGCCCCGGGCCACCAGCCGGTCCGCAGTGGGCCCGGCTCTCCCGCACCGCACGCGTGGCACCAAGGTGGCAGGGAGTCAACAGGCACGAGGAGGCGGCCGCCAGCAGACAGGCCCGATGGTCCGGAACACCTGCCCAGGGGATACCCACGACAGTGCTCCCCCACCGCCACCCGATGTGGTGGCCGAGACCACCCACCCGTGGAGAAAGTGCCCCGTGCCGCGGAAACACAGTCAAATCAGTCCCGTCAGCGCTCTGAACCCCGCAGTCCTCCGCTATGCGCTGGTGCCCAGTCGATATGGAGGCCAGGTGGTCCACACCTCGCACCCGGGGAGCGCCCACTGCCACCCGGTGAGATGGGCGAAATCACTTGCGACAGGCCCAGCCCCTCCAACACGCCAGACCGCGATCCAGGCCCCACGGATCCCCACACCGCGGAACGTATGGAGGGAAGATCCCCAGGTCGGTCCTGTAGCGGAAGAGAGAGGGGGAGAGGGGGGGGGCACGTGTTCCTCCCCATGCGCGCCACTGCCCGACAAGGCAGCCGGTCCCCCGCCCCGCTCTCCGGAGGATGAAGAACCGCCTAATGTCCTGGCGGGAGGCCAACCTGGCAGATCGGTCCACAGGCCCGGGGGTTAATCAGGCCCAGCACCTCCGACACCGCCGGCCGTGTTGCAGGCCTTGCCACCCTCCACACAGCAGACCAGCGGGAGAGGGCCCACCCAGTGCACCGGGGCACGCTGGCCCCTTAGTCGGCTTCAAAGCAGGGGGGGAACAAGGAACATCCCGCAGGGCCGGACCCGGCAGGGGGGGGCACGCGTCTCCCACCTGTGCCGCTGCCCGATCCGACAGCCGGTCCCCGCCCCATTCACCGGAGGAATCAGCAGTGGGGCCCGCAGCCGGAGGTCCAGCCCGGCCGTACGATCCACGGGCACTCCTCACTGCCGCACCGCCTCCTGGGTGCCAGCCGACTCGCAGGCCGAGCAGCCGAAGACAGGACTGTAGTCCTCAAGGCCACCGCCACCAGCTCCGCGGATGCCGGGACCCCCAGAGCGCCTCTGGGCCGATCCCGCCCGCCGATTATAGGGGCTCGCTCAGGGCCAGGATATCAGGCGCGGCCCCGGCAGGTTCGGTCGCCGCCGATCACCCGGCTCCAGCCCACACGACCACATGAGAGGCGCCACAGCGCCACCGGCAAGGGGCCGCCGCAGCGGGGAAGACAGGCCGCAGCAGGCCGCGGGCTCCAGATGGCTTCAAAAGCCCTGGGCCGGCACCGCAGGCACAGGGGAACGGCGCCACCGGTCCGGGGATTCTCAGCGACCAGGTAGAAATCACGGATGGATGCCGATGTTGACTGGATTCGAGGCGGATGACGGAGGGGTCCGGAGCACTCTTAGAGTGCGACCGCCATCTTGACGCCTCAGGCCACGCCCCCAAAAAACATTCTTAACAGTAAAACGTTCACAAATTAGAAGTAACTGACATATTCCAATATAATATATACATTCTGTATCACCAGGATCAAAGATAAAAAGGTACTTATCTGTCAAGAGGCAGCAATATAAAGGACTGCTTTAGTTGGGAGCTTATTATGTGTTACCGTGGTTCTATTTTTGAATTTTTGAAAATGTTCTTTGTGCGCTTTTACTCGGAGTGGTAATAAAGGTACTTCATGCATAATGGTAGCCTTGACAAAAAAAACTTCCCCATCTGTTTTGCGAGCGAGGTATTACTGCGCTGCTGATACTCATGTAGAAACTTCTCTGGAAAAGAGGGAAGCTTACATTGCTGATGCCCATGTTTTAGTTTTACTTGTCTGTATGTGACAGAGCAGCTTGCAATGTTTACACTAAACCATATGCTCACTCACTCATTCACCCATGCATTCTTGCACTCAGAGTCATCCGTCCACATACTCTTTGATACACTTCATCATTAGAAGTACTCACTAATGCATCTACTTCCTAGCTATTCATCTGTTCTGATACTTATCCACATGAGCGCACGCAAAGAAACTCTACAATCAAAGAAGTCATACCTATTGGCGTTGTGAATCATTGTTTTTCTAATGTTTTTATATTTATTGAAGCTAATGTTTGCCAACTTTTGAGGTTGTTTCATTGATGAAAAGTAAACTGTAACTCTTCTTCATAAAAGATAAAATAATGTATGTTGAATACTGATTGCTTTTTATGTTTGCATCGATAATATTCTTTAAAAAACATCCCTCCGCGCACTTAGGTAAAATGTATGGAGGATATGCGGCCTCTCCTGATGATTTATTTTGAAGGTAAAACTGTTTTTTGTAACATGCCATTTACAGCTAGAATACCCTATAGTTGAGATTGCAAAAATGTAATTCCAAACCCTGTGTGCTTTCAAAAGAGAAGCAACAAAACTGTAGCAGCATTTCTTCATCATAGACATCAATTAGAGGTAGAAAAGGCTAGACATTGCTATCCTTTTCTTGCCTTTTGGTGCCCTTAACACTGGCGTTGCTATACCCGTTGTTACTGGTTCTAAAGAAAAGAATTGGAACAGAAAGTGAAATTAGTTTTTTCTACTCTGGTTCCTTCCCTAGCTCCACATTAGTAATAGGAGGGCAAGGGGGTCAACCTTTGATTTCATCTCAGCCACAGGGTCTGTGATGTCACTTCCGCTTTCCCGGCATTTTGTTAAATCGACTTAAATAGAGTTCATAAATTCACAGTCTCCCTCACTTATGGTCCTTCAAGTACTCCCGTGATAATAATCAGGATGAACACATAGTTTAATATTTAATTATCTCTCTCCGAGACTATGCGCATCGTAGCACTGGTCTTTTTCAGACAAAGCTTTTAATTATTGATCAGGCGTATGTGTTCATTTAAACTGAATGTCACATGAATATTCAAAAGCACATTTTGAGGGTTTGATTTTAAATATTTACATCCTTTGCCTCCTTTACAAATTGATATTTAACTCTTTGTGGCTAACATGTCAGTGTGAATACGAGAACAACCTCTCAGAATATCCATGAGCTTTCTTTTCCAAGTGGTAGCATTTTCTGTGCACTTGAAAGGTATTCCGGGATCTGACTTGTAAATGTATGTTTAACTTGATTTCTGGCTTTGGTTATAGTCTCAGGTGTCATTTGAAAAGTGAGCATGCTCTGTAGTGGTGGCGCCCAAGAAGTTCTGGAATCATTGTTCTTTTTACACTTATTGTAGACATTGCATTACCGTTGCCTCATCAGAGATTTACAGCTGAGAAAATAAACTGGGGTCTTATTCATAAAGGTAACTTTGATCATAAAACGCACATTTACAACCAAATGTACTTGTTATATGTCTGCCAGAATGTTAAGGGACTCCTTGCAGGAGTAAACCAATTTACAAGTGCATACATGTCCACTATAAGTGTGGAGTTTTCCGCACCCATAATTCCCACATAAAGGTTGGGAATATGAGTGTTCCAAGGCACAGTTAGCCTTGGAAGTTTGTGAATACTGGCAAAAAGGTATTCTTGTGGTCATTTAGAAACATCTCTCATTCCACTTTCCATCATGGAAATGGTAAGATTTTTACATCAACACAATGCTAGGGTAAATTACTTTGCAGGGTGGTAAGGGGAATGTCTCACCCCCAGATTTGGTGTGGGTGTAGGGGAAATCTTTTATACATTTAAATATTTTTAATTAAAAAAATTAAAATAAACTTTATCAGATTTCCCAATAGTTTCCCAGTGGCGGTGTTCCACCAACAGGTTAAAAGTTACTAGTAGTAACTTTACACTTGTAAATTCTCTTGTAGGCTCCCCCCCTCATTTGAGAGGATGGAGACATGAAAGTCTACACCTAGGTGTAAATCTCCATTCAGAAATGGTGAATACGAAAAAAATGTGGACAGTTACACCTAGATTTAGGAGGAGATCTGCAGGTGAGTAAATATATACATGTATATCTATCTGTGAGAAATGGGTTCTAAGAGTGCAGATTTATCACTTTCTTTTTTGTGTTTACCATTTTTTCTTGTTACTGCAAGAAAATACACACCATTGCCACTTATTATTGACTAGTCATAATTGTGTTACAATTGAGGACCAACTCAACTTTTTTTCTTAATTGTTTAAGATTAGATTTTTCTTGAGTTGAGTTACTGCTTGAGTCATGTATAAATAGTTACACATTGTCTCTGAAGCTAAACCTGTCTGCTCTATGCCATAGCTACCAGTGAGTTGCGCTCAGGTTTATTTAGTGACTATAGTTGTTCACCCTGACAAGGACAGTAATTATTATTCCACTTGAATTCTTACCGCTCTCAATTAATAACCCAATTTCTTACAGACACTATACCATTTCCACTTTTATTGTTGGCAGCTGGCTTGTGTTGAATCGGATATCCTCACGAGTGGAACTCCTGGAGGCCAGACAATATTCTGTTGAGCGCTCTTCTCTTTTTTCTTAATGAAAATAAATATGTGCTGTTTTTTGCTACATTTTGCAAGTTGAGAAAAAGCAAGGGAAGAGGATGTGAAGGTTGGCAGTGTTTTTTAAAATTGTATTATCTTTTTGTTAGTCATACTATTCCTTGAGAGGAAGGGCACAGAAGTTGAATCCCACTATGCTTTGTACAATGTGTGCGGACTTGGCCCATTCTATTGTGACAAAAACATTACTTTCAGTTCCCCGAACAATCTTGTGAGGAGGATGCTGTGATTATCAAGTATATTTTTTCCAATTTTGTAATTTTCTGGTGGTGATGGCACAAGGCAAAGGCAGTGAGAGACAGAGGTTGAAGTTGGAATCCTATATCATTTATTCGTTGGTTTCTGGCTAGCCACTCCCTTCATCTAAACATTCTTCATGTTTTTCTACATTTTTGGATGAAGCATGGTTGAAATAAGTGAACTCCTATTCACAGTGGGCACACACATTATGTTGTCCTTTACTTGATGGTGACCCGAGGAACTGGCAATGTAAAAAGAGTAGGAAGCTTAGGAGCTTGTAGTCAATTGTCCTGCTTAACATGTTATACATGACACGTTTCTTTAACCAAATATACTACCTACTTTTTCATACAATTGTAGTGGGATAAGTTTTGCGCAAAATATTTTATCTCAAAATTATTTCTGGAGGAGATACAAGTCACTAAGAGCCGGAAAAGGGATAGGTATATACCTCACCCATAGAGATATCTGACTAAGTTCAATGCTGTTGAAGTGACTTGAAGTGACCTTGGCCGAACACAGCCGTCTTTTATCATGCACTTGAAGTGACTGTGGCCGAGCCCAGGCATCTTTCATCATGCACTTGAAGTGACTCTGGCCGAGCCCAGCAGTCTTACATCAGGCACTTGAAGTGACTCTGGCCGAGCCCAGCTCCTTTCATCATGCACATGAAGTGACTTGAAGTGACTTAGGCCTAGCTTACCCCTCTTTCATCATGCACTTGAAGTGACTGTGGCCGAGCCCAGGCATCTTTCATCATGCACTTGAAGTGACTCTGGCCGAGCCCAGCAGTCTTACATCAGGCACTTGAAGTGACTGGCCGAGCCCAGCTCCTTTCATCATGCACATGAAGTGACTTGAAGTGACTTAGGCCTTGCTTACCCCTCTTTCATCATGCACTTGAAGTGACCTGAAGTGACTTAGGCCTAGCCTACCCCTCTTTTATCATGCACTTGAAGTGACCTGAAGTGACTTAGGCCGAGCCCACCTGTTTTTCAGCATGCACTTGAAATTACTTGTGGTGACCTTGGCCGCGTTCAGCCATCTTTCATCATGCACTTGACCGCTGTAGAACTGAGCTACTTATCCCTACATGTAAGTGTGCATCACATAAGTCAAAGTGATCGGAAGGGCAAGGGTAAGGGGACTGCTGCCTTGCATTTTGAGGGTTGATCAATTAAATGTTTTTAATATGCACCTCAGTGTCACATACTCGGGCCAGGTAGTTCCTCAAGGCAAAATGCATTTATAAATTGATTTATATGTTTCCCATCATTTACAGTGTGCTGAGTCCTGACTGCATTCGTACTTATAAAGCATGCAAGAAGAACAGGCAAAAAATATATATTCAAAGAAGTAACACATCTTCAACTGCAATAAAGTGGTGTTTTAAAAAATAAGGTTTAGCTAAAATATCAGTTTCATAGAAGATCACTAATGTTGCTCAGTTTAGATGTCCTGGGACAAAACTTTCTGAATTATTTGATGGTTAAAAAACACAGAATGCTGGACATTGTTCACCCACCACCAGCACAAGAACTAACAATTGTAAAACACTCAAAGTCAGGAGCCACTCAATTAACAACACATATCTGTCATTACTGCCAGCTGAAACTTAAGCTACATAAGAGAGTCACCAGAAACAACACTCTAAGAAGTACAAGAAGTAACTGGTGGTCCAATATGTAAATAGTGATTGTGTGGAAAGGGAGTCCTTCATCACCATCCCTCCGTTCAGCTGATGATGATAGTAATTCCAAGTGTTACGAGAAAGCCCAGTTGTCACTAGTGGTGCAGCGCAATGTTTGCCCACACTTTACACATCACAGATACTTTACAGACACTTAAGAGACACACGGTGTGAAAGTGCACTTAGCACATGTTTCATGTATGGTTTAATGAGCTAATGTAAGTGTTGCACTTAACACTATTAAAGAGTGCCTTCACTGTAGGATTAGAGAATTTACTCATATAAATGTGTTTTACCATAACTGAGTATGATAATAAAACCGTCCTCATTTAGTAGATAATGTACTCACTATACGAATGAAATGTGATTTTTCTAATGTATGTGCTGCATCACATGAATAACATTTATTGATTTGAAACCTAAATTGAAACCATCCTTACTTATGTAGAATGTGATTTTAGGTTAAACGTTAAAAAGTTTACATAATGTGTACATTAATATTCCATATATTTGATTTAATGTAGTTCTTAGCCATACTTACAGCTGATTACTTTAATGACTTACTAAATATTGCATGTAGCTTGAATCCTAATGCATTAGAAACGTATATTCATTTGTGTTTAAATGTGCACACACATATTAAACGTGCACCATTGAAAGTAACTTTTAAGTTGTCATCTGTAGGCCTGTATTTCACCATACTGCATAAAGCTCATTTAAATTTTCTGCTAACTCAGTATTTCTTGCAGGTATTCGCATACCTTGTTAGTTGTAGAATAGATACATTACTGTACTAGAGATAGGGAAACGAGCCTGAGAAGAAGACCTTGACAAAGGAAAATGGGGACAAGAGCGTCTACTGAAAGACCCATTGAGTAAATGTTACTATGTGATTTGGACATGAGAAACTGATGTTCCCATGTCTGGTGTGTGATTTTCTCCCAATGTATCCATCTGCTACCTGAGAACCGGACTGAAACAATGGACCTCTGATGATGCATTTAAAGTGGTTGTTACCCAGTGGACTTTATGTGTTATAATATTATTTTCCCCTGTTAGACTTAAGATCTCTTCAGAACCCCTTTTTCTAGAAATGCTGTAGGAGTTCTCTTTCGAACCTTCTCTACCCTTTTTGAGGTTTAAATCTCTATTCCTATCTGATCCCTTCGTAAGTGTGGCTCACTCTAACACTTTCCTTTTGATGCATAGAAGACTCTTGACCGAGCTTCTGAAATGCTGACACCTAAATCTAATTTCCTAGCTCAATTCTGATTGAGCTAGGAAACAGCTTACCAACACTATATATGGTGACTGTAGTGGGGTAATATATGTTATATCGAGGGATTAGTCTATTTGCTAAGGAACCATCTGCTTTAGAAAGAAACCTGTTCATGCACACATCAGTATTTATTGGCCATAAGGCAATTCCATTTGAATCAAATTAAATCAAATAATATATACCATTTTAAATCATAACAGTAAGTTTTGTATCTGTAACGTTTGAGACTTCTTAGATAATTAGAACCATCCTGTTTGCCTGAACCTAAATTGCTGTGATTCTAGATTTACCTATGCATAGACAACAAAACTTGAGACTTTTCTCTGAGCATCATTTGCTGTTATTACTATTCTGTATTCTGATTAGTTTTTCCCACATATCATTTTTGGCATGGGCATATTATGCCATAGACAATATTCTTTGTTTTACAATTTGAAGAGGATATGTTTCCATTTTATATTATCCAATGTGAATTCAAGACCTTCAATTGTTTGATCACACGCTACACATGTCCCACATTTGTGGTTCCCTGCTAGAGGGGGTACATTCCAAGTGTCTCTCAGTGTGCTTTTTGCAATTTTGAAATGTAACTTTTAGAAAGTTGGCATTTTCCTGCTTTTACCATTTAGTGCCTGCCTATGGGTCACATGACTGGGTGCAGCTGGCAGTTGCCTTTGTGTGTCCTCCTAGACAGCCACACACAATAGAGAGCTTAGGTGTGCCTGGATGGGCCATCACTGGCAGGATGGGAGGGTGAAGCTGGACACAGCCCTACTTAAACTTGAATAGGCTGTGTCCTGCCTCAACACAAATGGCTGCATAGCCCCTGTAGTTAGTCTGGAGCCAGGACAGGGGAGGCAGGAAACTTGTGCACGTCAAAGCGAAAACTCTAGCAGCTTCTCCCACTTCAAAAGAGACACCTGATATACATTTTGGACCTCAGACATCAACCCTTCAGTACATTTCTGGGCCTGTGGAGACTCTGTCAGGAAAATGGAAAGTTGTGTTGCTTGAAGGACTGCAACTCTGCTGCCGTGCTGCCCTTCTGGACTACTGCCTTGCTGGACTGCTGCCATACTGCCCTCCTCCCTGAGTCAGAGGAATTGGACCAGCACCTGAACCCAGGATTCCTAGAGAGACTCCAAGGGCTAGTCGGTTGGCCTCCTGTTCAGCATCACAGGGACATAACAGGCTCCCAATCAAGTGAGCCAGCAGCCAGATCCAGGTGGAGCAACCCCCTGACCCCTGAATGGTGCCACTCAGGTGCTGGACCCTTGGTGTGGCCTCAGATAGGCTGAATTGAAGGTTTTTGTCTCCTAGAAACTGCACACAGGCCCGCTGGTGCCAAAACCATGTCACTTGCACAGCCAGCCAACGCAAAGTTCTGTCAGCCTGACCTTTCGCCTTACAGCATTGACCGCTTGTGGGTAGCACCATGGCAAAGCATTGGCCCGACGGTTCATGACAACATCAGGACCTACGCACTACAGGGGCACCCGTCCATGATGCCAGGCCTGCTCTTCCTGCTATATCGATAACCATTTGTGACGTTTCCCTGCTCCTCGCAGCCCCCTCCACCGTGAACGGAACTCTTTGTGCTGGACTGAGAAGGTAACTTTTCAGTGGAACTAACCTGGTCCTTGGTTCTGACCCACGCTCCATCGTGGAAGGCCTGAACATTAGATTTTCTCCTGGTCTCGCATGACCGAATATCCGCAAGTGGCGCTTTGGGCTTTTTGGCACTATTTTTACATAAATATTTAAAATTGCATATCTCCGGATCTACTAATTGGATTTTTGTTGTTTTTGTCTTGTTTTATTTATTTCGTTACTCTATTCTTCTAATTTGGTGTGAGATTCTTTTTTTGTGGTGTTTTCATTTTATTACTGTTTGAAGTGTTGCACACATACTTTGCACATTGCCTCCAAGTTAAGCCTGCCTGCTCTGTGCCAAGCTACTAAAGGGTTGAGCATAGGTTAATTTGGGGTTTGCTTGTGACTTCACCCAGACAAGTATTGTGGTTCCGGCTTGAGTAGGGTTTTGCCTCCTTCAACCAATAACCCAACATCTTACAAAGTCAAAGTGTAAGGGTCAAATACAGCACTCTCATTTATGAATTGCCATGGCACATCATTAGATTTAACAACTTGTAATGCCCAATTTAATTGTGTAAGAGCTAGCATTAGAGCCTGTCCTTATTGGAAAAGACTCACGTCTTCTTTTAGAAGATTGAGAGCTGATGAAATCATAGTGGAAATGGTGTACACTCATTTTGAGTGTGTTACTGAAGCCATTACTTATAACCTTAAACATAGTGTGCATTATTTCTCTGTTAGTTTCCCTAATTCTTTGTGCAGCTTCACTTTCTGAATACGCCTGCTCTTCTCTAATAATGGTGTATACTAAAGTGGGTACAAATATGTTATTTTTTACAGGATTTGGATCTAGAAGACAGTCATCCATGTCATAACTATTGCCTAATTACAAGTTCGGCGTTCCATGGTTGCAGACCTGCCACAGCCACACTGCGGCACCGTGTGCCGCATTATGAGTGTGGCAGTCGGACCACCACAGGACCGTTGCAAATCCCATGGGAGTGGCGCAGCGGTCAGGCAGAGTAATATGCTGACAATGCCGCTGTGGCATTGCCAAGCATATTATGAGTTGCCTTTTCGCCAGCTTTTCCATGGCGGTGCTGCCTCTGGGCCTGGGGTTGAATGCATGGTGGTACATGGAGTGCCCCCCTGGTATTGCACACCCAAATTCCTGCACGGTAAGAAATGCACGACATTGTGCATTTCTTCCTGTGCAGGAACATGCTGTGGCAGTTCCACAACAGTGCCTTTGCAAGGCTCTCCTTTGAGCCCTAGAAAGGAATCGCCATGGGACTGCTGCAGCACCATCCGGCCGACCTGGATTCCAGTCGCAATCCAGCGGGCGATCTCCTACGGGTCTAGCTGTGGCATAGCATTCCGCGGTAGGACCTCCAAACTCATAATTAGGCCCCTAATCTTGGACAGTTATTCTTTTACAGCCGTCAGATTGGAAGAGCCAGTCACCACTGGCACAGCTTACCAACACTACATATGGTGACTGTACAGGGTTAATATATGTTATATCGAGGGTTTAGTCTATTTGCTAAGGAACCATCTGCTTTAGAACGAAACCTTTTCATGCACACATCAGTATTTATTGGCCATAAGGCAATTCCATTTGAATCAAATAAAATCAAATAATATATACCATTGTAAATCATAACCTTAAGTTTTGTATCTGTAATGTTCTCTTTCCATTGCCAATTTGGGAAATGTGTTAAATTAACTTTTGCAATGGATGGTGCCTTTAGATCTCTGGTAGACACAATACCCATGCATGTAGTCTGCTGAACCGTCAACAATATAATATCTGTAGGAATCATGCATCCTATATATATAGCTTCTGTACCTCTAATTTGCTAAAACCTGGTTGCCCAAATGCTCTTTTCATTTATATTTTCTTTCCAATATTCATAACTTTGTACAGCAAGTGATTCAATAATCTGTGCAGTGTATATAGGTCTGTGATTAGCAATAAAAATATTTGGAAATTTCACAGATTGTTCTGCATTTTAAAAGGCAGATGGGTCCAGCCTGTCATTACTGTTAAAATAAGGGAACCTTTCCTGGAAGTTTCTGTGACTATTTATGGTTGGGGCTCCACAGCACTCCCATTGTGTATAATTATATATATTTCTTGATGAATATTTGTTCTGTTAAAGTATTAATGTCCATAATGATGACATCAAACCAATCCTTTGTGATTTTCAGCATTTAATTAGGGTTTTCGTTATCAAGTATAGCATACGAAGACAAGTCATACATCAATTGTTTATCAGTAATTATGTCTCATGAGTTTGCAAAGGGGCAAGGAATCATAACATTATCTAGAGAAATGTTCAAAATATGGGGAATTTAAAAGATTTCTCACAGACCCATGATCTCATAAGAAACCTTTTCCCAAATAACACCGTCCAGCACAGGATACGCTTTTCTGTTTACAGCATGATAATCTCAATGTGTTCTGTGGGAAGAAGAAGAATTCTGAACCACAGGAAACTGCAATGTCTAATCAGGAATATAGTTCCCATGTACAAGAAGCACAATTATAATAATTATTATAATCCACATAAAAGAAAAAAGATTTCAGTGAAAATCCACATATATGGCCATAGTGGAAGAGATTGTCTGTTGTGAAACCAATAGCAAGCAATAAATCATCTGTAGCACTGATTCACTAGAGGAAAATTCATTATTCCTTCCCTTTCAAAAGCTGCACCACACTCATTCTCGTACAGTTGAATGTTTTGTGATGTTGGCTCTGTTGGTGCCTCACAATAAAGTACACCAGTAGTTACAATAGTTGGGATTGTTGAAATCACAGCATCAGGTTCATCTGTGGAAACTAGTACTTGATACAAATCTAGGGACACAACAGGCTCCACAATCCCTGGAATAAGGCTCAAGATTTCATGGCTGTATACGTCTTGGGATAGCTCTTGCAGAGTGGGGAGAGGAAGTTCTGATCTATTCTGAAGGCACCTTGGTGTCAGCAGGGATCTGCTAAACAGAATCAGCCACATAATGCTTTTTCATATGATTGATTGACATGTTCCTGTTTTGCTTTGAACCAGGCAACTGCGTCAAAATTACTGTTTAAGTGCCCTCTACCCCAAAAATTGGAACAGGCAGTCTGTAAGGTGGCTGAAGACTTGTTTGTCAGAGATATTTTCTTGCACTAGCTCTCCCACTTTGGGGAGCCACCTGTAAGCAGTTTAGAATCTTATCTTCACCGGTGGCAGCGTTAGAGTTCTTCATGTTAGATGGTTTAATTTTAGTTCCTTGAATGTTCTGTAATAAGGGCAATCAAACCAATGTGTCAGATGTTTTTGACTCAGCTACCTCTCCAGCGACATAAAATCAGGGACAAATATTGGTACTCCGAAGAGCACCTCATACGGGGGTATGACTACCTAATACTTCTCTAGGCAAGTTACTTAATGCTCTTTGAACCCCATATAGATTATATACCCAACTCAATCCTGCATCCAATAACCAAGCAGTCAAAGTTTGTTTAAGCATACCATTGTTGTGTTCTCTGGCCCCATTTGATTCTAGGCAGAAAGGGTGTGAATATAGCAATCATACTCCCAGAGAAGACATATCATCCATGAACACCTTAACGATGAAAGCAGGACCAGTTTCTGAATGAAAGGCATGAACTGCTCCCATTGCACTGCAAGTAATTGATAACTGCTCGAGCAGGGCAGTCTTTTGTGGCCAAACCCACAAACATGAATTGACCGTAAACATTATATATATTTATACTGGTTAACACCCAGTATTAGCCCTACATGGTTGAAGAAAATTGCCCCAAAACGTTTACCAGAGGTAGTAAAGGAAGTCTGTGCTGGTCTTCCAACAGTAGAGGGTTTTATCTATTATAAAATTGTGCACTGACACACATATTTTGTAAGCTTTGGTAAATATGGCCACCAGTATTATTGCTGTAACATTAATACAGTAGCACTAATGTCAGCATGTGCAGATGCTATCCCCTTATGAGCCTGCTCACTAGGAATATGTCTATATACTACTCCAGTTATAAATACCATAGGGAAATTATCTTTAGTAAGGGTGTAGAAGTATGTAGAAGGAAAACCAACACAGCTTTCTCTCACTCTTATTTTTTGCTTTGAGATGCCGTTTAACCGCCCATGAACCTAAGGTATCATGGCCCAGAGAGGTATAAACGTCTGAAATAATCTTTGGAAGTTCACATTTATGATCTTGAAGGGGAATTGCTGCCAACCCCTGGTGCACTGTCAGAACTGCAGTTTCTCTGAGAACATTACTCAAAATTATCAAGGAGTCTGTCTCAAAATTATCCATTAATTTCATCCCTAAATCAAGAGCAAATGCAAGTCCATTCTCATTTTGTACTTGTTTCCATACCACTGGTAACACACCAAGAAAGGTGTGCCATGGAAGTAGCAGTACCCCAAGTACTGTTCTCCAAGTATTACACTCTTCTCCAGGTCGTACCATCTCAAAGGGAAGGACGTATAGTTAATTTTCTTTTCCTTTTCTAGGGTGTTGTATGAAGCTAGATCGCTTCCAATTATTTGATCTTGCGAGAAATCCAGAATGGAATTTCATATTGCTTTGTGGTTGCTTTGCCGATGGTAGGGTTAAAAGTCTGTGGACTGATTGCCTTCACTGTGGCATGCACACATGATGTGTAGGTCCAGTAGCAACTGCTTCCATAACAGTCGTTCGTAAGGCATACTGTCTTCTGCATGTCCATTTACAACTAATGTTAGCCCATGCCCCAGCCCATTATAGGGACACTCTTAGAAAGCAGAATTTGTGTGACTGATGCTCTGAAATTAACCCTATTGGAAGAGGAGCTTGCACCATTTTCAACAAACTCAGTCAATAAACTTGAAATTCATTGAACAGAATATAAAAATGGGGAATAATCTTTTATAAGTAAAGCCCCTGCCTAACCTACAACAATAGAAAATACCTATATAAGAAAGAGGAACCCAATAATACAATGGATATCTCTGCTAACTGAAATACTTGGTTTCTTGAGTGTGCTATCCAAAATTACTCAAAGATCTAGAATATTCATGCACCACACCCGAGCACCACTGATACATTTTCTATATTGTTCTAGAACACACATTCCAGTTTTTTAGACCTTCCTGCCACTAAGCACTAAGACCATAAGTCAACCCAAAACAGAAAACCAGATGGACTGCAACAACTTCACAACCCAATGAAGAATATTTGAGTGAGATGTGTCTCAGGTAACGATCAATCCCATGAGGCATTACAGTGATAGTTAGTGGAACCCCAAACCGTCTTTAATTAAGGAATAATACATTCAATAACCCTACAAAATAAGGAATTAATTTGGAGGGTTTATTTTAAAATCAAAACTCTGTACCAGGCCTTTCACTCATATGGCAAAATGAAAAGGGCACTTCTATCACAAAGGCACACATGTGATTCTGTTACATCTGAAACGAAAGCTGGCTGGAGAGCTTACCAGAGACTAAACATGTTCAGCAGAAGACGGACCACTCCTCATGCTGCAAGGCAGCATTCTGCTGGATTCTCAGCATGTGGGTAAGTTCCCGCCACACTGGTGCTTCAACGTTCACGGTCATTAGGACGGGTGTTCCAATAACTACGGAAAATCAGGTATTAAGAGTGGTAATGAGACTGTGGAGTTCATTGCTGGGAAAGGATGTCAAAGTAGGGTTTCTTCTTTGTGTGCTACACCAATGCCATGAGTTTCAGAAAAGGGGTGTAGACAAGCCTTGTAAATGCCCTTTCCATGATGGTAGTAGCCTGTCCATAGAATGTTATTCAAGGTTCCCAATACCACATGAAGTAGATCTCTTCCTGTCATGTCAATTCTATTTAATTCAAGGACACATTTCCAAGTGATAGATGTGATTAAATGCATTTGTGCCAGGATTGGGGATTTAGACGGCCGGTCTTCAATGGCAATTCTAAACCTCCTCCCTAATATAGCTTAGAAATGGAAATGGAAACCTGTTTCCAAAAGAATACACGGAGGGGAAGAGTGAGAGTAGGATGAAAAACATAAGATCTGGCCTGAAGTTGACTGGAGTTGGAGATATGATTTCATGGCTGAGGCGGTGTGGTGAGCAGGCTGAGGGTGTGGATCCTTAATATCGATGGCAGAATACTGATGGTACTTACTATTGAAGTTATGACAATGTGGGTGAGTATATTGATTTTCTTTTTTACCAATAATATCATTTTTAAAAATATCTATTACTTTAATACTGTGGTTTTCTGAGGGGCGTGGCTTCGGCCCCATCTAAGATGGCCACCTGAATCAGGAGTTCCATCACAGGGGAGTACTAACAACGCTTTTCTAGAGTCTTATGAACCTCTTCATGGAGGTTTCATCCTCCAAACAACTGTGGAACATTAGAGGATGCCTTGATATCGTCCTTTATTCAGGTGAAGCACTTCCTGCTTCTCTTTTTCCTCATCGCAGCTGCCGCCTTACTCGTGGCTGCCATTTTGAACTCACTTCAGTAGCAAGTAGCAAAATATTGCACTATGGCTTGAAGGGCGTGTGTTGACTGTACATTTGTTTGCTACCTACTTCTTGGCTCTTTTGGAATTTCTGCTAAATAATAAGGAATACTTATGCTTTCAACATCAGTTTATCTGCCCTTTGGAACTGACTGGCACTGGAGGCTGTAATAACTGCACCTTTTGTATGCTGCTTGCTCCTTGCTGCATTGGATCCTTTCCATCATACTAGACGCTACATAATACTATGCTGCATGTCTTTTTTCTTATCGAATAATATGACCTTTTGAACCTTATTCTTCTGGCTGTTTCTCTCGTTCTTCTAGATTGCGCTTTGATATTAGGAGACCAGCAATGTTTCCTTTTTTACTAACTTTGCTATGAGGTACTGTTTGAAAATATTATGTTCCTGGCTTCTTTGTTATTTCTCTGAAGCATAACGAGCTCCATTTCTGCTGACGGTCACGAGAAGCTTACGGTACCTATTTATCTGACTTTGTCTACTATATTATTATTGTTGTTCAGCTTATTAATTTCATGTGGAATTTCTTGGGGGCATATTATCAAGAACGGCGTTAAAATTATCGCCGCTTTAGCGGCAGAAAACTGCCGCTAAAGCTGCGATAATGGGCTTGATAATATGCCCTTGAGAATTCCAATAGAAGCCCATGTTCTGGTGTCAACATGGGCTTCTATTGGAATTCTCAAGGGCATATTATCAAGCCCATTATCGCCGCTTTAGCGGCAGTTTTCTGCCGCTAAAGCGGCGATAATTTTAACGCCGTTCTTGATAATATGCCCCCTGGTTTCCTAGTCCATTGCAGGTGCATGGATAGACTAAAGAAACAGCAGTTTGTCACCAAATCAAAGGCACAGTCTTCCTCCATTTCAAGTGCGTGCTCCACCTCTAGCAGTTTATTTATGGATAAGGTGCTTACTACTGGTGAAATGGTGAATTCTGCTCTTCTTCGTACTTCGTCCATACCTATTTCTTCAAACAAAGTTAAATCGCCCTATTCTGCCACCAAACATCTTAAACAGGATCCTTCTTAGCCTGAAAAGCCTCCATCCCCCATTTAATTTGAAATACTGTTAGAGGAAATTCGAGCACTGCGACCTTTTGATGAGGAAACCAACACACGTATTCAGAATCTCAACGACAAATGGATTCAACAGAGTGTGCATATAACTTGTTGCAGGTAGACATGGATCAAATATATCCAGGACTATAAAAAGGGAAGGGTTCTCAATGTGGACATGCATCAAAAGGATATATGATGTGGTATGAATAACACAATCAAGGTTAAAAACAAGCGTGAGGTAAGGCTCCGATAGCCATTTAAGACATGATACATTTAGGCTCATTTATTAGGAAAATCTCTTTTTCAAAATACCTATTCCTTTACTATCTTTCACAGTCCAGAGAATCCTTTTGGATCTTTGAGGCTAAGAAGCAACACATGGCCTCGAGTTTTGGCCCAAGTGTACGCAGATGAAGTGGGCACCTTAGTAATTACCAATGCATGTGAGTCCATTTAAAAAAGGTAGGAGTGTTGCAATTTACAGTGCCCCTCACGCTTGTTTTTAACCTTGATTGTGTTATTATTTTCTATTGAAACCAAGTGAGACTTTAATGGCCTCCTCCACCTATTTTTTTTAGCGCATTTATTTATTTATTATTGCACTCACACTGACACATAATATCCTTTATTACACAGGCTGTTTTGAATTTCCCTAGTCCTGAAGAAGACCCATTGTGATGTGTTGTATGAACACACTTTCCGTTGAGGGTCGGAATGTCCACGATGAGAATAGGTGTTCTGTCTTCGGGCAAGATTACGATGCCGTAGGAAACGGCTCGACCCTTGGTCAGAGCCGTTCGAATGGCATCGTAATTGGCTGTTCGGATTCCTTTCCGACCGACCAGTTTTGATGGGGGCGGTCAGAAAGGAATCCAAACCGGATTTCCGAATGGCCTCCGACGGGGAGCCCGTCTGCCATTTGGAAAGCCTCCAGTAATCCCTCTGGCGGCTCTTTCCGCCCGAGGGATTACGATGGCAGATTCTCACAGCTTTTCTGTGCCGGCCTTTTCGACAGCCCCCATCAGGGCCCCCATGAGTGCAAGGCCTAGTGATGGTGGCCTAGGGGGCACGTGTGGTGCTCCCCTGTTGATCCCTGCACCCCGTGGCAGGCACCTTGAGGTGCCTGCCACAGGGTGCAGGGATGAACTGCACCTCAGCTCTTTACAATAGGAGCATGCATTCCGGTCAGAATGCATGCTCCCATTATAAAGAATAGGAATGCGACCGAACAGTGTTCGGTCGCATCCTAATTGCTGGGTTGGGACTGATGACAGGAGCTCTTTCGGTCCCAGATCCCAAACGATGTCGGACTGACTCAGGTCCGTCCAACATCGTAATCGGGGCCTAAATGTCTTACATACCTACATCCAAGAAATAAGGATATATGTTTGAACATTTCAACCAGTGATGAATGGATGCCCTACTGAGTTATTCTCTTTGTTTATTATGCAATGTTTAGTGTCTTGTTTATTGGATTATGTCTTATGTGATGCACCCTTTGTATGGCACTCATATATGTAATTATGTATGTTGTATAACAATCCTGTGTTTTTGGTGTATGACTTATGTGTTCCTTCACGATATATGAATGCTAATATACCGTACGCAGCAACATTTCTGTGTCAGATTCATTATTTCATACTATCAAGAAATTTTAGATATTGCACTATTGATTGACTTTTCATAATCAGGATAAATTTCTCTTTTCAAAAGAAATTGCATATTTCTCGACAGAACCTACTGTTGTTATATGCTGTTATTTAAAAAGCAGTCACAGACATGGTGGTCTGCTTACCCCAGCTGGCCACCATCCCTGTTAGTGCTGGCCATTGCCAATGGGTCGCAAATTACGACCTGCCTCATGAATGTTAATGAGGCAGGTCCCTTGTGACCCATTGAGAACCGCAAACAGTGTAAAACACACTATTGTACATAGCAGTTTGTGAGTTCCTAATAGCGAATCACAAAAATTTGCTATTAGGAAATCGCAAACACTAGTCTATGTACATCTGGCCCGATGTGTCTAAAAAAAATGAAAGGTCGCATCAAAGAACACGCTTCACTGGTTTCCTCTCTTAAATCTTTAGAATAACAGTACTTCTCCTCTAAATCACCATCCAACCTTCAAAATCTAATTAAAGGCAAATTACATTTTTAAAATTCATTCCACTAATGAGACTAATGAGGCTAATTCAGTCTTACTCAGAAATAGTGCACGATACTATGGAGGAAAGAACAAGGTTGGTAAGCTACTAGCTAACTATTTGAAAGTAAACAAAGGAAACAAAGACGTATAATAGATTCACTTATTACTTCACAGGGAATTTTGATTACAAATCATCAGGACATCTTGAAGGAGTTTGTTAAATATTATGAAACTTTATATACTCCTTAAATCCCAGCCAAACAATCTGACATTGAGGAGTATTTGCAACCTATTCCTCACCCCAGTTATTCAGATTTGGACTTTGATTCGTTGGAAGTTAATCTGAATCTGAAAACACCAGAAACAGATGGCTTTATAGTAGAATGTTATCTTCACTTCTCTAATATCTTCCTTCCTCCCTTACTTCGGTTATTCCAACACTTTATTACATTTAATTCAACCTCTGGCCCTTTTTAGGAAGCTATGATATGTCTAATCCATAAGGAAGGCAAAGACCCTGCTCATTGTAAAAATTACAGACCCATTTCATTGGGAAATGTGGACTATAAAATGTATGTAAAACCTTCAGCACCCCCCAGGGATCTTTTCTTCCACATTTCATCATTGAAAGAGCAGTCAGGTTTCATCAAGGGTTTAGTAGCATCAGACAGCACCAGATTATTTCTTAATATACTTAGTAAATCTCCCTTTCCTAACTGTCCCTTGCAGCAATGACAATAAATGGAGAGAAAGCATTTGATAGGATAAATTGGGATTTTATGTTAAAATCATTAACTTGGCATGGATTCAGCCTTAAATGTATAGCTCTCATCTCCCTTCTATATCAATCTCTGCGTGCATTTGTTCTTGCTAATGGTAAAGTTTCTACTTAATTACTTCTTCAATGTGTGGTTAGGCAGGGATGTCCCCTTTTCCCCTTATTATTTGTTCAGGAACTTGAACCTTTTTTATCCCATATTTGGTTCAATTCTTCTATATCTGCCTTTTGTTGTGGTGATCAGCATCTAAAATTGGAAGCTTATGCTGATGATATTCTCCTCTTTATCTCTTCTCCAGAAACTTCTTTACTTGCTTTACTTCACGAAATAGCCATTTTTCTCTGATGTTTCTGGATATGAGATCAATAAAGATAAAACGGAAATTCTTCCACTCAACAAATATACAATTAAACAACCCTTTATGATCACTGGATTTCAATGGGCTATTTCATCTAAAGTTAAATACTTAGGTATTTGGTTCACAACTTCAATCTCAGATTCCATCAAAATGAATATTAAGAAGTTCTTTATTAAAATTGAGACTACTATCTCCTCATGAAATCCCTTATTTCTTTTGGTGAGGTCACTTAGATTCGATTAAGATGATGATATCCCCTCTTTTGCTCTATCTCATATCCATGCTACCAGTTCATATTCCTAAGAAATTCTTTAAAAAAGTAAATGCTATGCTTCTTAACTTTCGATAAAACAATAAGATACAGAGAGTTTCTATTCGTCTTACAAAAATTTAAGCTGGAAGTAGGGGTGAACTTTCCAGATTTTTATTATTATACCACATTCGGTTTAAGCCAATCATCCTTTTGGGCTTTAGACTCGCTTATACCCTTTTCTCCTTTATCGTTGCCTGAAGAATTAGCTCTTTTTCATCCCTTTTCTCCAACAGAAGTAATATCTTGCTTCTCTAAATCCCAACCTCTTAATTCTCCCGTTTTTCATCACACAATTTCTTTGACTACAACTATCCTAACTCCTTTTTTGTTCCTTACTATGCCATTATGGTACAACACACTCATTAAGATAAATAATAGATCAATATTTTTGGCGTTTATGGAAAGACAAGGGTATTACATGGGTCAATCAGTTATTCCAAAGTGGTGCTCCTATCTCTTTACCCCAATTTTGACACATTTTCCACTGTCCTCAATATTTTCATACTCATTTTTTACTTCTTATGAATGTGGTCCTAGAAGTTTATTTTTCTATACAACATACTCCTATTTCTGTCCCCCTCTCATCTGACTTAACCAATTTTATTAAAACTGGCCCTAGAGCTTTCTCTATTTATAAATCTATTTCCTTTTCTGATTCCTCTCGAGACAAGCCCAAAATAGAACATTTATGGGAAAAAGATTTTGGCGTGAATTGGAATGTATCCTTCTGGAATAACATTTGGTCACATATTTATAAAATTTGTAGATCTGCTGGTATTACACAATCCTTGTTTTTTCATTATCTAAGTTATACTTCACCCCAATACAATGCACCAAATTTCCACCAGACCCTTCTTCTGGTCAAATTATTTTCCTAATGGTGGCCTTTTTTTAAAACATTTTTTTAGAGTTTTATATAGCACGAACTTGACCCGAAGGTATCAGGTAGCTTTACAGGAGCACTAGTTTTGTTACAGATGGACACATTCATTTTTGTTAGGTGCAGGGAGATTAATGATTTGCCGAGAATCACAGGATGTTGAGCGTCCCTGCTGAGACTCGAACCCGGTTCCCCAGCTTTGAGGTCGACCCCTCTAGCCGTAAGGCTACATCCTCTCCCCAATGCATATGTTGTTTAGTTGCCCTAACACACTTTTCTTTTGGCATAGGGTTTGGTCACACACTCTTTTACTATGCAACATCTCTTTTTTGGGCACTTTAACTTCTCATTTTATCCCATCTTTTCTTAAGAGTAAATTACGAGATATTTTATTAGCGATAACCTTTCAGCAAATTGAATTTAACTGGAAATTGTCATCTAAATTATCATATAAGATTTTGTGGGATTATGTTTGCTCACGTCATAAGTTAGATAATATGTATACTGCTCAATGTTTACCTTCTCCAACTGTCCCACTGTTATGGTTACCTTTGACAACGTTTATGAATAAAGCTGGCGATTGTGTTTCATCTACTAATTGTACAAGGTCTGAAAATGTTCAACCTCCATGAATACATTTTCTCTCTGTTACTTCTTATTTTACATTTATTTCCTAAAATTTTGTTTAGGCTAAATCGGTAGCACTTTTTTTTTATATATATCTATGTAATTGGTGAAGACATTATTATTATTATATGTATAAGTGATTTTTTTTTCTTTTTATAGGACTTTCTTTTCTCTCTCCCCTCTTCCCCTCTCTTTTTATTCCCTCAAAAATTTAAAAATTTAAAGACTTAAGTGAGTTCATTATGGAGTTTTTCTTAACTACATTCACTTTTATTGTTTAACTATTTTGTTTTACTCTGAGATATTAAACAAAGTCTTTCCAACACAAAAATATTGTGGTTTTCAGTATATATTCATTTTAAGTTTTATTTGTTAGTAATGTGTTCATTTGTTTTAATAGTTCATTTTGATCAATGTTGTGCTTTATTGAGTTATATTTCATTTGCTTTAGTTTAATATGTTTATTTTTCAATTGAAATTGAATTTCTATTTGTAATTTTTGGGTTGTTGGATTTTATAGGGGTTTGGTTACAGAGTGTTTTATGTTAATGTTTAAATGTATATTATATTATGAAAAATATGTTATTATCATGTATATTTTAATTACATTTAAATAAATATGTATTTTTAAGATTATTGTTATTTTTTTGTAATGCTGGTTTTTTAGTGGTCTTAGGTAGGGAGTACATTTAAATAACATATCATAATTTTTAAGTTAATTACATTTTTAAATAATAATTTTTTCTATACTATTTATATGTTTTTGGTTTATGTTTTAAGTTGTCGGGTATTATATTGGTGGTAGTGTATTAAAATGTAAACTTCGTTTTTATATATATTTGTGTCATTTTTTCGTTAAAATATTTGTACTTTTTTGGTGTTTTAATTAAAAAAGAGTAATTTGTTTTTTAATAAATTTGTTTCTGCTACTTTAAAACACCTACATTTTTAAATGTAAATAAATAATTGTTACACATTTAAAATTAAATTATTCTGTGAGACTAAATTTATAGGATAGAGATTATTACATTCATTTTTATATTACTTTTATAGTTTTATGTTTTAAATATTTAGCTTTTTTACTTTAATACACAATACATTACTGATAATTTCTATTTTAAAAAAATTATATTTATTTACTTACAGTTTCCATTTTTACTTTAATGTTGATTCAGGCCAATGATTTCCTCAATGCTGCCTAGTTTGGAGTGGGAATAGTAAATTCGACCCCTCTGGAGCTCAATACTTTTCCCAGTTTTGTTTCCTTTGAAGTGGCATTGGTAAATCTGACCCCCAGCAGCCACTAGTTTCTAGCAGGTTGCTTCGTTTGGAGTAGAAATAGTAAATCATTCTCCACCAGATTTCAATGCTTTACCCAATGTTGCTTAGTTTAGAATGGGAATAGTAAATTTGACCCCTCAAGAGTTAAATGGTTTTCTCAGTTCTATTTCATTTGTTATGTTATAAATTTTATAGAGCGCATAGCTGCCCCAGCAAAGGGGCGTCCCAGCGCTAATCACAAACTGACATAGGGCAGACAGAGTGATGCACAGAAGAACAGATTATGTAGGAAAAAGATGGGTTTTTATGGCTTTATGGAATAACATGTGATTTTGGATGCTTCTGATACTTGCAGGGAGGGAATTCCAAAGTTTAGGAGCGAGAGTATGAAAGGAGCGCCCTCCTGCCCGTGCTCTCTTGACCCGAGGAACCACCGCCAGGTGCTGACTAATAGAACGCAGCTAGCGGGTGGGTATATAGGGCGTAAGAAGATTAGCTAAAATGTCGGGAGATTGGAGATTCATGATTCTATGGGAAATACAGAGTGCTTTGAAATGGATACGTTTCTCCACCGGAAGCCAATGTAATCTGCAGATGGAGTCGGAGGTGGAGCAGGTTCTCGCAGACCGAGGAGCATCCAAACCGCAGCATTTTGTGTCCTTTGTAGGCGGTGTTTCCTTGCTCTGTTGGCCCGTAGGTACAGGGAGTTTGCGTAATCCAGCCTAGATACTACAGTGGCCTGAATGATCACCTGACGGATGGTAGGATTGAAAAAACCCAGCAGGGGTTTGAGACTGCGTAAAAGCCCAAAGCAGACACTGACTACCGCTTTTGTTTGAGCCTGAAAGGTCAAAGCAGAGTCGACCAATACTGCAAGATTTTTAACTGTCTGCTTCGAGGCAGGCGGGAGGCACAGAGTGGATGGCCACCAATGCTCACACCACAGATGAGTATCTTTACCCACCAACAAGATCTCGGATTTACTGGCATTCATTTGAAGACAGTTAGAGATCATCCAATCTGCGATAGCTGTTAAATCGTCTTTGAATTTGAGCACATCCTGTGCAGAATTATCAGATAATGTAACCACCAACTGTGTGTCATCCGCATAAGATACCACAGTTAGTCCCCTGTTCCTAGCTACTGCTGCCAGGGGTTGGGTGTAGATGTTAAATAGAGTAGGACTCAGGGCGGAGCCCTGAGGAACCCCTTGATGAGCAGCATGCGTGTGAGAACAGAAGGGGGGACCGACACTTGGAAGGATCTCTCAGATAAAAAGGAAGTGAGCCAGCCCAGGGCCAGACCACCGATACCGATATCCTCCAGGCGCTGCAGAAGGATCTGATGGGACACTGTATCGAATGCAGCGCTTAGGACCAGAAGGATCAATGCTGATGTACGTCCTACATCTAGTGAGCTCCGCAGATGTTCTGTTACGGCCAGAAGGGCAGTTTCAGTGCTGTGACGTGGGCAGAAGCCATTTTGAGAGGGGTCTAACAGGTTGTTAGTTTCTATGAAAGTGGTAAGAATGGAGTTGATGTAGGCTTCAGTAATCTTAGATACCAGAGGGAGAAGATAGATAGGACGAAAATTCTCCGGCTTTGAATCATCCAACGTAGGTTTTTTGAGTAAAGGAACCACCTTGTCATGTTTCCAGGCCATGGGGACTACAGCAGAGGACATAGACAGATTGATGAGATCACAGAAAGGAGAAAGAATCTGAGGTAGAAATTTCTGAAATTGATCCAGTTTAAGGGGGTCTGCTGGGGATCCTGATGTAAGTTTATTGCAGATGGTGCGCATCACTTCTTGGGAGAGCACGGAAAGGCAGAAAGTGTGGGAGCGCTGCTGGGCTGAAGAGAGGGGCCTGTTGTAATCACAATGTGGGGGAAGGTTCTGTAAATGTCCTCGACCTTCTTAATGAAAATAACGGCGAGTACCTCGAATCACTGATTAGAGGAGAGAGGGGATGTTTTAGGTTGCCCTGAGGATTTTAGATCTTTAAGCAAGGCTAAGATACATTTTGCAGGGTTACTGCTGTTTCTAATTTTATCTGCAAAATAGGCAGCTCTTTCCTTCTGGATGGACTTATGATAATTCTTAATGGCTACTCGATATTGTACTTTAAGAGCTGGATCATAGTGCCGTTTCCACACCCGTTCCAGGGCTTTACAAGTTTTCCGGGCCAGGGCCAGATTGTCATTGTACCATGGACTCGACTGGGTTCTACGACTCTGGGACCACCTGGCGGGGATAAGAGTATCAAGGGAGTGTGTAAACCAGTCAGACAGGATGCTGTTAGCCCTGTCAGGGTTATCTGGAAGGTTAGGTGTTTGGCTGAGGAGAAGGGCACGGAAGTGGTCGTCATCAAATTTATGCCAGGGGCGCTTTAGGACAAATTTCCGAGGAACATCCTGGAGGGGCCCTACTCCCTGTAATGCCATGGATACCAGATAGTGGTCAGACCAACTCATAGGCAGGGGTAGATTGACTGTTAGAGCGGGTAGATTGGAAATAATAGGGTCCAACAGATGCCCAGCTGAGTGTGTACAGCTTGGGACACGCTGCGTGAGTTGGAAGGCAGCGAGATCTGCTAGAAAATTGCCAATCTCACTGTCTTGGCTCGCTTCTAAATGCAGGTTGAGGTCGCCAATGATGTTGAAATTAGCGGATCTGGTGGCTGATATGCCAGACACAGCAATAAGGGCATTCCTGAAATCTTTGGAGGGCCCTGGGGGCAGTAAATCAAAAGCCCAGACAGTGTAAAGCTGGTGTTGGGGGAGATTTTAAAACGTGCACATTCACACCCCCACAAGAACCTCTTTAATCAAGACACAGGTATAGCCAGTTTTAAAAATAATTGCAATGCCGCCTCCCCGGGCCCCTCTATTGAGTGTCTCAATAGTATAACCCTGGGGAAGGGCCAGACTAGGCTCAGCCTCCGTACTATCAGTGAGCCATGTCTCAGTGAGAAAGAGGATATCCGGAGCCTCATCCTGGATTAGGTCAAACACTTCAGCGAAGTGCTTGACCAGGGAAGGGCAGTTCAAGCTAAGAAGCTTAACGGTAGGGGAGGAAGGAGGTATAAATGTTGCGGCTGCCAATGAGCTGAAACCGCAACGCATACAGCAAAAGGGGCCCTCCAGAGAAACACAGGACTGATATGCACATGGACTGACCCCAGTGCTGATAGCCACTAGGTCATCCCGAGAGTATGACCGTTTAATGCAAACCGAACCAGCATTGTCCAGGCGCGGATGGGCGCAGACGGGCTTGCCTTTGGCACGCCGGCAGGCGTGTCCGTGCCACGGCAGGCATTAAATGGCCTGGGGGCACAACTGGCTCCTCCCAGTCGAGCTCCTGATTGGAAAAGGAACACCAATCAGCGCTCAGCCTGGCCGTGACGAGAGCGGAACAAAAATGAGCCCAAACACAGTTATTTAAAGAACACAACAATACATGAATTAAAATGTTTAAAAGCTAAAAAAAGAGGGAGCAGCAACGTGCGTCAGGTAAGGTGCCTTAGATCAGTTAGTAAAACACCACGTCCGCGCCATGGCAGACATTAAATGGTCGGCATAAATAGAGTAGAAATAGTAAATCGGGCCCGCCCTGAGTCCAACACCCCAGTTTTGCTTAGTATGGAGTGCGGAGAGTAAATCTGACTCTCCTATCCAGTCCAATGCTTTGTGCAGTGTTGCTTAGATTTGAGAGGGTATAGTAAATCTGAGCCTTCCAGAGTTCAACGTTTTCCTCAATTTGGTTTTGCTTGGAGTGGGAGTTGACCCCTCTACCCCAGCATCCAACCCTTTCCCCAGTGTTGCTTAGTTTGGACTGCAAGTAGCATATCTGACAATCCCTTGCCCAGAGTTCAACTATATTTTGTTTTTTGATATTTCTGTTAATTTTAATGTTAATTTTAAAACTCTGGGGCATATTCTCAAGAACGTGTGATAACTATCGCAAAAGTTGCTTAACGCAACCCTTCACATCGCAGTCCATCGTGGGAAAATAACACTGTGTCAACGTGGTATTCCCAACCCTGCGGCACCATGCGATAGTAGCAGGATAACGCGCCAAATGACCGCCCAAAAACCAACGCAACGCAGAAACAATGCGAAACACAAATGCGAAAAAACATGCGATGTCCCAAACCGCGATACAAAAATCAGCGACAACCAGCCACAGGCCCGCAAATCCCACGCGTCATGCGTGAAAATGCACTATAAGAGCAACCAGAAAATAAACACCAAAAACAAAACAAACTGCGTAGCACCATGGATGCACCCGGACCGAGTGCAGAGGACAACCCGAACCCCACAAGCCCCACGGAGGACCAGCCAGGAACCCCGTGTTTGGGGAAGGGCAAGGAGAAGAGGAAGACTGGGTTCAGTCCGCAGGAAGACTGGATCATCGTCACGGAGGTGATAGAACACTACCAAGAACTGTTCGTCACCTCCACTACGTCATTGGCAACACAAACGGAAATATGGCAGTCCATCGTCACCAACGCGAATGCAGTCGGAATTTCGAGGAGGTCAATGGAGGAGATCAAGAGGCGCTGGCATGAAGTGCACAGCCAAACCAAACAGAAGCTTGCTGCCAACATGAAGGCAGCAAAGGCGACTGGAGGTGGGAGTCCTGACCACAGGAGGAACTGGTTGAAGCTGGAGGAAATGGTGGCCACAGTCATCAGCGTAGAGACGGTGCAAGGAGTCGAGGGTTTGGACACAGCCCGATATGACCTGACCCAACAGCAACAGGGTGAGTAACGACCAGGGACTGGGGGGACGGGGGCAGATGGGCACAATGCCACACATTCACAATCATGTGCAGCACACTGCACACCCACAATGACTGTGGAACATGTCCCTGAAACCCTTGGCACACTGCAGCACACATAAAAACACCAAGTAGTCCCCCGTCCCCAATCTGCACAAATGGGCCCCCCTCCATATCACCAATGCCACAACCTACCCATGCACATGTGCTGAATCCCGAAAAGCAGCGGCTCTGTGAGCCACACCGACAATGCAAGTGACACTGCATGACAGATAGCATGGCTGAAGTCACAATATATGACATGGTGCACGAGACGACACTGAGGTGGCTGAGTGTGGACCACATCCGTAAAGGAGCAGGTCACACTCTGACACATCCACGTGCACCTACGAACCATGACGTAAAAAACACATCTGCAGACAAACAATTCACAAGAGTACCAAATATCTCCAGTAGCACAAATGACCCAAGTCGCAAACATCCCAGCACCCGAAAAGCACACAAGTTAAATGCACACCGACTCAAAGGGATAAGGGTCCGCCAATGCAGAGCTGCAGGGGCGAATCGCCAACAATGCAGCACACACACATAGCAATCACAGTACATCAACATTGACGACAATGTGGGACAGAGTGCAACCCCTACACCACAGGACAGAGGACACAACTGGTGCCGCTCGTGCGTAGAAACTGGGCAATCACAACTGGCAATGCATGACACTGTGAGCTGATAACGTATGAGTACAACCACACATCCGTCATGTAGTCGAAATGTCCACTGACTCCCATCAAATAGCCAGCTTCACCTAAACAGTCACAATGTACATCGTCATGCAGTCTGAATGTAAACATCTACAATGCGTCAACATACATCGAACACACTGTTAACCTGCATCTCCCCTTCACATTGCAGAGGGACAATCAACACCTCCTGCAGAGCAGACCACACATCTCTTCAGTGATGATGAAGAGGACACCCTGCACATTTGCACAGACACCCTCCAACGGCTTCTGGACAGCCTCCCCACCCCACCTCCAGGAGCAGGGCAGCCCAGCTTACATCACGGTGAGCCCACACCCTGCACAGACCACACCGCAGGAAGCACACACCACCACGGCTGCCTCCCAGGACCCCCACGACCAACACACGGATTTCAAACTCCGTGTGTTAGGGTGCCAGGAGAAGATGGCAGATCAGCTGCAGCTGGGTTTCGAGCTCATGGCAGACAAACTCGATGCCATACGTGGGTGCCTGAGTCCCATCAGGGAGCACCTACAGTCCCTAACGGATACCCACTGTCCGCACCATGCTCACCAACAATCCTTGGCTAACATTGCTGGGTCCATTACTCGGTTACAAGAACTGTCTAGGCAGACAGGCCCAAGCGATGACAGCACAGAGTTGGCACAGATGCGGAGGTCAATGGAGACCATGGAGCCGATGCAGGCTGGAAGTATGGCTGCCACTGCTGAACACCAGCGAGATGTAGCTGCGATCTTCCATGCCTTGCAGATCCTCATCTTGCCATGGCTGCCACTGAGCCTGTTCCAAGTCACTGCTGCAGGAACCTCGACACACACATATCCTCCCCCTGATGTGTCAGTGGCACACAGTGATGCAGCCCAATCACCTTCGCACCCTGATGTGTCAGTGGCACACAGTGATGCAGCCATAACCCCACCACACACACCTGACACACCAGACACAGAAGACGTCTCAGAGGAGTAAGATGTGGAGGGTAATGACTGTGTGAGGAAGGAGGTAGTAGCATCCGTCCCCACCATATGGCCTATCCCTGCCTGGTCGTGCTCTCTGCATCATGCCCTGGAACAACACCTCCCACTGTCCCCCGAAACACTCTGCGACCTTCACATGGACCCCGACATGGACTGCCATATCTGCTCTGGTACCAATGACACAGCAACCCGGCGGCAGACTGCACCCTTCCTCTTCAGATCACCTTTGCCTTGCCACAAGAACTCTGGTTGGCCCACCACTGGGCAACCATGTTATGTGGGCTTGAAGTTGCCATGTACTGCTCCAGGTCAGACACCCCCCCAGGAATGTGAATAAAACATTCCAAATCACACAGATGTGTCATGTCTATGTTCACTCACGAATAAATGTTTGGATGAATGTAGGGACATTGATAGCACTAAAAGGTACACCCTGGTAGATGTCATCAATGCGCATGTTTGACCCTGACCCACATGGCCACTTAGATGACTGTGAAGGTGTGAACTAGCTGTGGCCTCATTGCACAGTGACAACAATCCCGTTGCCCCCAAACGTAGCACCACGTCCATGTATCAAATAGGGCTGTGTGTGGAAATGTCACATTCTGTAGCAGTCCTTAAGTGGTGTCCCCCATCACATGTGACAACAGAACGTCTCTTCGCATGCCTACTCACACACATCTGTGTGGACACAGTCTGTTTTGATGGATGACCTTGTTCTACATGGCGAGAAGTTGGGCACCATACCCACATTGCTGGGGACACGGAGGAGCACAGGTCTGCCACCAACTATCCCAACCACAATGTCTGGCTCACAGAGGTGGAGCTGGCAATAGGGACTCACCCCCAATTCACAAGCGTCAGTCAATGCCACCCTGTGTACGGACAATGCACATGTAGGCACATGATCTGTCATTATAATCAGCACTCATCACAGTTGTACACAGGTGAAGTTGCGTAGACTTTATTAGCATGTGCGTGTCAGTGCGGGCGAGGCAAGGGCCACAACATGCAGACCAATGTCTAAGACACTTACAGGCAGCTTAGGAACATGTTGAGGTGCAAGTAATGGGGTGGCAAAAGTGCACACAATTCATTACGGATGTCAACGGTCTCAGCCCACCTTGCCTTGCTGGATGAGTCATGTGATGTTTAGCATCTGCTCATCGGCCCGTGTCAGGGGACATGACTCACAGCCCATGGGATCTGCATAGTGCTGTAGCACCGGACTGTGCTGACTTTGTGCTCTGCTGACAGTGAGCAGGTGAAGGGATCCTACAAGGTCACATGTCGTGCTACATTGCCATGTGTATACTCTGCCCCCAGCAGTTTCTCCACTTTTGGAACGTTGCCAGGCGACGCTGTACTGCTCCGCCCATGGGACTGCATCACCTTGCACAGGTGTGTGTACACACGCGGAGGTCCACGCACATGCATTCTGAGTCCAGGCGAAGGCAGACATGTCCACTGTTGTGGTGGGATATGTGGAAATTCCTCCGAGATGCTACAAGGTGTGGGGACCTGTGCTGTGGGTGACAATCAATTGTGGCTGCAGGAACGTAGTTACTCGTCCATGTATGCGAGCGCTGCTTCATGGGCAATCTGTTCCAAGAGTACATCGTTGTTGAGGTTAAGGTACGCGAGGGCGAGCCAATCCATTACCTGGTCCGGGCAGCTGTGCTCCGTCCATGCCGTTTCACCAATCTGCAACACAGCCCAATAGGGGAGTGCCTCGATGTGGTCACTGCACACGAGGAGTTGTGCAATCTCCCATGCCCAACTGCCTGCACATACGCCAAATGTCAAGGCATCCCATGCATGCGTGTCACGGTTACACTCCTGTTCGTGGGCCAATAGGGGGCGCACACACGTGTCATAATCCAGTTCAGCTATTGTTGTGTTGGATAGGCAGACATCCATGGGCACTCGAATGTGCATGATCGACAGTGGAACCAGGGCTGGACGCAGGTGACGTACGCAAGACAGAAACTCAGACAGTAACTGATGCGCAACACTGCCAGTGGCAGTGATCCCAACAGATGCAGCATTCGTGCACGGTACAGTTCCACGTGACAGGGGTTGTGCATGTGCCCGGGATTGCCAGCCATTGCCTTTGTTGGTCTCGTAGCACCGGCACACTTCTGACAGGCGGCAGTTGTGTGGATGAGATGCCACTGCTCGGAGCAATGAGTCGTGTTTGTGTGCACCGTTTGGGCGTATGGGTTGTTTCTTACTTATGTGTCAGGGCATCCCAAGCAGGTGTGCCTCAGGCAGGGACAAGTGTGTGTGGGGTGTGGACACGTTGGTCTTTCATTCGTGCAGTTCGTGTGTGGGAGTCGTCACGATCTGGTTTGGTATCTCTCGCAGGGAGTGCCAGCCGCATTCAGGACCAAGGTCGGGGGTTCAGGTGTCCTTCAGCCTTGTGTATTGAGACAATGGAGCTTTCATTCCTGATGTTGGTCTGACTACTGCTTGCATTTTTGAAATGTGATGTGGCCTTCGCGTTGCTATTGATGCTAGGCCTTTGACTTAGTGTGCACCAATAGCGATACACACACAACAGTTGGCATGTATGAGCCAGGAGCCCGATTGGCCTTGCGCTCCTTGTACAATATCTCTATTTCTCTGTCTCACTCCCTCTCCCTCTCTTTCTTTCACTCTCTCTTTCTCTCTCTCTCTCTCTCTCACTTTCGCTCGCTCTCTCTGTCCTTTGATGAGCGCATGACACACCTTCTTATCTGGAAATTTGTTTTGCAGGCTGTGACTTCCAGATTGTCCTGGGTGGACCCGCCATGACTCTTCAAAATAGGTATTTTGTGTTTATTCTGTATGAAACGAATTATTTGCAGAGTCTAAGATGAATGTATGATTCTCATTTTTCTGACAACACATGTAGGTTAGGTGTTGTTATTGTGCGACATCGGGCACATTGTTTTGTTCATGATTTCGTGAGGTTGATGTGACATATCTTTGTCCGGGTGTGGGTGGGGTGTGCCCGGAGTGGGGCCCCGGGGTGGGGGGGGTCCTGGGTTTGGTGGCGGTGGGTGTTGTTGCCCTCTCGGGGCTCCGGGATGCATGGTGAGTGGCTCCACGGCATCTGTTGTTCTTCATGTGTGGCTATGGGCTGTGCTCCCTTGTCTGTTGCAGGTTGTCGTCCGAGTTTGCACCAGGTAAGAGCAGGTGTTAATTTCCTGCTGCTAACGCGCCTTATTGCATGTTTTGTGATCTTATCGCGGATCGGGCTGGTCGTTGAGAATGTTGTGGAGTGGTGTTGTTGCGGCTTTTTGCACCGGTACGCCTACTCTGCATATCATTAGCGTTAGTTGCCGGGGGCATCTGTGGCGATGTTATGCTATCACAGGTAAACTGGTGTTACGGGCTGTTAGCACCAGCTTGGGAATGGGGAGATAAATTTATCGCGGATTTGGCTGCGATAACGTGCCGATAACTTGGCGATAGCTCCTTGAAAATATGCCCCACTGTTTATTGTAATCTATATTTCTGCCTTATGTATTTTTTTTAACTTTAGATATTTAAGTAGAAGGATATTTTGGAATCAATATTTTTGTTATTTTAATAATAGGTATAGGGTTGTCAATATTATGGTTGTCTATATCTCAATCTCGATATTATTGTAGGCCTATAGTTTTGTAGTTAATATTCAGGACTACAATGAACCTGATATTTAGATGAAAGGGCCGGATTGGGTAGGCTGTGCAGGCTGCATACTGCAAAACCTATCATGCCATGAGATTACTTCTGAACTTCACCACCCTCATTCTGTGTGGCCTAGTACTCCCAACCGAGCTGGTAATGGGAGATTACCAAATGAGATGTTCACCTGGCAACTTTGGGTATTTCAGCAACCAAAATCTTCAGGTGAATTACTGGGGGAATTCATGTTGGAATCAGCATGGAAACATTGATTTGTACATGCTATCCTGAAAAAATATTGTTATACGGTTCCTGCGAATTTAGTAGAACTGTGTATTAGGTCAACAAAACTTCACAAATATCCAGACTAATCTACTCATATCATCAGTAAATGTTATTTTGGCTAGCTCACAGTACAGCATCTAAACTCCTAACCTTCCAGAGTTATAGATGTTGTCGGTAACCTTGAACATGACCACTCTGATTCCCAAGAAATTCGTGGAAACAGATCTAACCCTTTTGTTTGTTACCTATGCATGCCCAAAGTGTTACAAAGAAAAGAAACAATAATGCTTTTTCAAATGTTTATTGAAAAGGTCTAAACCTTGAAAATAAAATGTGAACTGCGATTATTAGACAGATGAAACACATCATTGTTATAAGCATTATTAGAATTGTGAAAAACACAAACAATTCAACATATTAATTGTTCCTAATGTTACTCCTATCTATTATTATTACTTCTACTCTAATGAGAGCATTATGCAAGTATCTTTCTGCCATACCTAGTTGGAATGATCTGACGCCATACCTTGTCATAATGACTCAGGAAGCCAGCCTCAGTGCATTAAGGAATGCACGCGGTCTGAATGTGCAAGCCTGCACTCTTCTGTGCTTGCGCAGTTATCTTCCTTCTTAGGATGAATGTCAGTGCCTGCGGGGCTGAATCTCATACACAACTCTGCAGCTATCATGATAACACCGGTATGAGGTGCCTCTCTCCGACTTAAACACGGGCATGGTTTAAATAACAAAACACCAGTCTTATCACATTCTGCTAGAGATGCAGAATTACAATGTTACTTAGGCTGAAGGGATAAAGTTGTCTCCTCACGTTTTGATATGTGTGTTTAGTGGCAATTAAAAAACTGTGCTAAATGGGAATGCTGTAAAATAGCATATCCATTTTCATGAGTGTGAAAAAAAGACATACAGCCCACTTGCCTGATAAAATAACTGTGATTGAGCGCTGCATTCAACAGCAGGCAAGTTATCTATGTCCAACCTGCACATTCTATGTCTCCGTGCAATTCTCCTCTGCACAGCCTGAATTGATGGTTTCCATGAGATTCCCATCAAGGTCAGAGCATTGTCTTTCATCATGATACACTGCTCTGTGTGGGCTGCCCTTCTCCAGCACACAATGAGGAAACGCAGAAATGAGTATAGCATCAGCTCACCACAAGGTGCATTTTAACAAAGCGAGACTGGAAGAGCAGCAGTGTTGGCAACTGGGTCTGCTGGAGCTCTTTAAATTTTAAATTATGAGGATTGGACTCTGTTCCAATTAATTTAACATGCAAAAGGTTACACCACCACACCTCCAAATGCACTCCTCCCCCGCTAATATTACTGGTCAGGATGGTTACATACAGTCTAGAATCCTATACCTTGGTGAGGGATTGTGTCGCCAAACGAGGGGCACTAACAAAGTAGGGACCCTATTCTCCAATGAAAGAAAAGTAAACTTGAAAGAAAGTGTTCAGTGCTGCAAGGTTCTCACTAATCAGACAGGACCATGATTTGGAAACTTGCAGTAAGATCGGGCCTGCCCAGCAGTCTGTCACTTGCCACATATGACACGAAAGGCAAGAGACACCATGGTGGTCTCGTTGCATCACACCCACTTGAGAGGAAGGGCGAGAACAGGTTCCTATCCCTATTCTTTCTAAGCCCCTTAACAGCAGTAGGAGGTTTCTGAAGAGCTATAAGCAGAGCAAGATGCTAGAATTCCCACCCACTGTCCCACTTGTATTCCTTCAATAGCCTTCTATTTGCTGCTGAATGCCTAAGAGAGATACGAGGGGTGAGAATGTGAGAAATTGATTTAGGCTGAGACAGATATCTGCTTTTTTCCCTTCCCTGGGGCAGGTCCTGCAATCTCCTAGCCAAGACTCGCAAGCTCAGGGCCAGGGGCTCCAAAGGAGATGCCAGGGGTAGCAACTGCGATCCCTGATGACCCCCAAATAATGTTAATGGTTCTGATCTTCCACCTAATGTGCGTCGCTGGTAACCCCTTTCTCTGGATTTCAGGAGAATACTGCTGAACCTTTTATGATTGAGAGTGAATCCTTACAATTCGATCCCTATTTTTCTTGCATTCTTTGCCTCCTTCCTAGCATTTTGTTTCTGATTTTGCTTCTGCCAGATGAAATGTATAGTGGATCCTCTTCTGGATATTCTTGCTTGGCTCTTTCCTCTTTCCTGATTTCAAAGCATGATTGGTGCCTGGCTCTTCTTTTTTTCGTTTTATCTATTTTAATTAGCAGTACAGTACAGGCACATCCACAAATACAAATACTCATGATTTTGTTGACAACAAGAACAGATACTAGGATATCAAACTAAATTATAAGCATTACATGTACTACACGTTAGGTCGCTGGAAATGAATGAGCATGGTTTACAAGATTATCCTCTCAATTATCATAGCTAAATAGTCATACACACTCACTTTAGGTGTCTGGAAAGAATATAAAAGGAATAACATTGCCTGCAGAACCAAACAATGAGAAAGAAACAAGAAAGAATGAGAAAATCCTATCTACAACCGTAATTACGGCTGTGGAGACTTGTCTGCAATGAGTATTGCTGTAGCGATTGTGGTAACCAGTAAATGAAAGTAAATGAATGCATATAACCAAGAAATACAGGTACATCTGAGCTTCATATCAAGAGCACAATATTAGACAATATGATATACATTGGGATACATTTAGAGAGGCTAGTGCTTGGGAGTCTTTACTCTTCATACTGAGATGTGGACTACGAGTCTGTGTAGCCCACCAAGGAGCGTCACCCATTGGGATATGAGTGTATTTAACTTAAAGGGGGGGCCAGGGGGAGAGTGGGCAGAGAATCAGTCAATGCTGCCACATGTGGAAAGAGATAGGTGGATAAAGCCATTGTCAAAGGGGGATTACTCTTGTAAGTATTTCGGTATCAAGAGTATTGAGCAGCTCTAACTTTCTTGGTGAGTGGGCCGTGCATTGAGACCGTTAGTGAGAGAACAGTGTTGCATTTATGTAGGGTGGACCCTTGGTTGACATCAGAGAGAACTCCTCCTTGCCTAACTGAAGGTTTCATCAAATACAGCGCAAAGCAATGCGAAGCCCTGTAAAGCATTGACACACAGTTGAGAGCTTCATGTGAACCAACGCTGATCGACGCAAAGCACCACAAAGCATCTCCACACAGCAGCAAGTTTCATCTCAACTGATGGAGAGCACAGCAAAACCTCGTAAAGCAACACTGTGCAAAGCTTGCACCAATGACATAAGGTCCTGTGCCTGGCCTGCACAATGTTGAAGTCGTCCTGAACTTGTAACTTTGTCCTGGTCCAGCGGGATCAGATGCCCTTAGTTGAATTGTTGTGCTTTAGGTGCAGTACCTACTTAAAACTTTTAAATTGTACATCTCCAGTTCTACTGATTGTATTTTTGCTGTTCTGGTTTCATTTTATTTATCAATATTTACTGTAGGTTTCAAATTTGGGTTGGGATTTTTCTTGTGCTATGTTTTCTCTTTGTTACTGTTTGTGTGCTGCATAAATACTTTACACGTTGCTTCTAAGTTAAGCCTGACTGCTTTGTGCCAAGATACCAGAGGGTTAAGCACAGGTTAATTTAGTGAATTTTGTGGTTCACCCTGAGAAGGATTATGCTTAGTGTTTAAGTGGGGTTTCCACCCCTCTCAATTAATAACCCAATTTCTTATAGATAGTCATTTGGTCCACGTCACACAAAGGCTTATGTCAGGCGAGAGATATGAGAGATCAATGATGAGAGGAGATGCCAGTATGTGTATAATTATTATAAGATACTTATCTGCCTATTTTTGTAAGTTCAATATTGCAGCGTCACCTAGGAAAGTTTGTTTCCAGGATCCACATTTGATGACAAGGTGGAAGTCCTTTCTGGAGAAGACATGGATTTCAGTCGAGATCGAGACTTGTCCCATGGGGGGTGGGGGTGGGGGGGGGTGATCTCCTCCGCAATCTTGATTACTTCATCCCTTTCGGATTGTTTTGAAAAGGGCCACACAAATAACCTACCTTTTCGGCCCATACTGGCAATAGTCTGTGCTGAATGTTTAGACCCCTTTGGTGATGGTGATGGTGCCATATCCATCCATGTGAACCCGGCTAAAATATTGGCCAGTTATTTCAGGTCTGTGTAGGTCCTTGAGCTCACATTCATTGTAATCCACATGGTAGCTGGTAAGATTGAGGCCATATTTAATGTCATATTGCTTGAATTTCAGTCTCAGAGCTAGAAAGGCCTTTCTCTTCGCATTGGTTACTGAAGAGAGATCCCCTGCAATGTGAATTTTGTATCCCTCCAGGTCACAGGGACAATGTTTGCGTGTCTCTAGTATTATCTGACAAGATTGCGGCTGTAGGCGATAGACGATGATGGGTCTTGGCCTTGGGGGATCCCTGGCAGTTGAAAAATATGACCTGATGCTGAGTGCTCTTTGGATTTCCAATGGAGGGGAGGAGGAGAGGCCAGTAAGATATGGGATGAGTTGGACCAGGAAGCCTTTCACATCTGAGTTCCCTATTTTCTTTGGTATGCTGAAAAATTTATGTAGTCTCATCATGTGTGATCCTCCAGATCTGTCAGTTTCTGCCTGATATGCCATATGTCTGTATCCAATGTTTCTAGCCTTTCCACTATGTCCACTGTTGTAGACAATTGTTGATCCAATGCTTCCACACTGTATGAAACACTTCCAGGCCCCTCTTTAAAGTCTCTAAGTCCAGTGTAATGTCACTCATTTTCTTATCCATAGTGAGCAGCCTGGACACCACAGAAGTGATCTCCTTGAATATGGCCTCAAGTGACACCTCCTGTGATGAAGTAGAATGTGCTATTTTGGATCCCCCTTCTGCCTCTGAGAAGACAAGCTGTCTAGATGCTTTACCAGAGTTAATTCTCTAATATGAGAGAGGCAGTGCACAGGAAGTAAGGAACATGGGCAGCTCTGGAAGAGTGTTAGCCCAAATGTACCTCGGGGAAAATGCGGTGGATCACCACAGCTCTGAGTTCAGTGGTACCTGTGGTGAGGCTAGAGACATGTCTCAATGTCTCGTGGAAGGTGTGTACAGAGGCTATGGTGCAAGCAGGCATGGGGGATTCATTCCCATTGTCTGCAAATAGTTGTGATACCTTCCCAAACCAAAAGAAGTAAAGCTGTAATAGGAGTGCTAGAAAATGTTGGTGATGGTGTCACACTGTCCTGTAGATAGGCATTGCCTTGGGGATTGCCTTGTGTATAATATATGTAATGGGCTATGTGGGAGAGTGCCAATGATCTACTGCCCCTTCCAGATTTTTAAAGTGTCACTTTACAGCAAATATCACATATTCAGGTCGCCCTCCACCCGGATGACACATGCTCCAGCATAACAGCCAACAGTAAACCACCATTGCCGCTGTTTATGCATCAACTGATCATCGTACAGTTACCCTCACACTGAGACCTGAGCATTGTCCTTTTTTAAATTTTAAGTCTTTTTGATCTTTACCCCCCTCCCAAAAGTTTTAGGAACTCAAAAAGTACAGTATCAGTAAATCACTTGGCAAAATGTTTATATACTGAAAGGTTGAAAGACTTTACCTATCTACGGTATTTGACAAAAATTACTGATAACTGCTCCATTCATGTTAGCATAATGAACAAATGTTTTATGATATGTTATTTTTAAATTTGTCTTAAACTATGAACTTTGCTGCTATATCTTTTTTATGCGCAAATTGTAAAGGTTTTAATTAACCAAACAATAAATTATTACTTACTTACTTATTTACTTACTGCCCCTTCCCCTGCAGTCGGCTGCAGTGCGGCCTTCAGTAGTTGGTGGAGGGCAAAAATTGGCTTAGTTTACCCACCAAAGGGAAAATGGGAGTTGTATGCGGGCCTCCCCCTAGGCCGCAATCACTCTGGACCATCGCCCAGTTTTTCAAAGGGAAGTACTCACAAATAAATTCAAAATCTTCTCCAGGTCAATTGGGGTAGGTGGTAGTGACTTGTTTGAGTCGATCTTTCACTGTAAATGCTGTTTTTGATCTCTGCTCCAGTACCAACCTATAGTAATGACCGCGCCATACTGCTCACGCTGGCCCTGGCATGGCAAAACCTGGCTGAAGTACTGAGCCGACGGATTGCATAGTAAGAAATGGCGATGAGAAGTATGCTGTTTGGGCCCCACCGGTGGAATGAATAGGAGCCATTGAGACCCATTTGGGCAGGTGTGGGTTTGGGTATGGAACAGGGCAGCAAGGATTGGGATTGCTCCAAACTAGTCTCCACACACCTCCATCAGATGTATCTGTATTGGTTTCATTATGGAGGAAGAAGAGGGAGGCAGAATCTAGGCCTGGTTGCGTTTCTTCTGATACTGTGGAGGAAAGGTCTTCCTGATCGACCCTTCAGTTGTTCATCAGCATAAGGAACACTCACCTTCCCTTTACCACTGGCTGATGCGGCTCACTCCAGCAGTACGGCCTGTGCTTTCTCTGCGGTTTGTCAAAGCTTTATCGAGAGGCGACCATCTTGGTGAATACTGTGGCTCTGACCCCCTGTTGCCTTGCTGTTAACTTTAGTGTTAATCTTAATCTATGTCCTACCTCAGGAGCAATAATATTGCCAAGGAGGTTTCATCCTTTGCTTTTCTTCCTCTTGACTGGGACACACTTAAGAGACACTTCACATGTTTCACGTGCACTATTCAGTTCAGGATGGCACTGTAGCTACTGGGAGAAGTAACCCTTTCTGCTTTTCGGTAGGCAATCAAAAAGGGATCTCAAAACTCCTTTCCAACATCCAGTTCTTGATCGATTTATAGTCTGATCGTTCACCCAGCCATGTGCCTGTTCCTAATGTCAGGGGGAGGTGGGTAAGTCAGAATCTGAAATACAAACATTTCATTGCAGCATTGAAAATTACAGAAACATGTTATTCACAACCCTTACTGTCTTAAAATCAAAATAAACAAAGGCTTGAGAACTGCCATCAACCTTTCCAGCTACATTTGCCTACCTCCTTTCCCAGTAAGCATCTTTCAATCTACCCAAGTCACACTTTGTGGATAGGTGCTTGTAAACATTTTCAGAGTGGGGGTAGGGTAACTGGAAATTTGTGTCAGGAAAGCACCAAATTATATGGCAAAGTTGACTAAATTATGTGGCCAAAAAAGCCAAATTATGCAGCATATTTGGGCACTGTTTGAAACTGGGTTACTGTTTGACAGGATTATGAGCCCTGGTCAAGCAGCAACCACAATCCTAGTCAGGGTTAGAGGGAAGCAAACGTTAAAATAACCTGTGCTCACCCTCTGGCAGCTTGGCACAGAGCAGTCAGGCTTGACTTAGAGGCAGTTTGTAACGTATTTGTGCAACACTTAGCTGATGTGGGAATCAATTTAAATAAACTGGGTTTCCCATCAGACACAGGGCTGAACCCCATTCTGCTGCAGCCCAACCGGTCAAGGGAGCTTTGCTGCTGTAGTTGAGAAGATCAGGAGCAAATCATCACATAAATAGTAATCACAAATTCTAGTTTTAGTCAATAACGAGAGTTATGTAACGTTTTTAATTGTTTCATTTTTCTCAGTTTAGTAATTCATCTTTATTCAGAATCATAAGTTTATTCAAAATGAGTTTCAAAATAATTATTCTTTTGCAGAACTGATAAAGAAATCATGGTTAATTCAATTCAAATACAATGCATTATGTGTTACATTAAGGGAAGGACGAAAGGTGTCATTAGGAACCCATAAAGAGTTCAAATTTGAAGGAGAGTGAGAACAAGCATAAAGCCAAAACATATCCAAATGTCAATAATAAATCTAAGCAGAACTTCCCATAAAGAGATCTTCAATAAACAAAGTAGAGTCTCAAAGCAATAGGGAAAAGGGTAGGGGAAATGTGCAGCAGCAATCGAAATCAATAGTGAGGATAGCAGGAGAGTTGGGGAATGTCACAGAAAAGTGTGGGAATCGAGTGTGGTGTTAACCTACTCTAGGAACACATACTACTATAAATGACCAAAAATGAATGTTGCAGTTCATGTTGCATCTTCTCCTCCTTTCGTCCAATCATCTTTCATAGTTCTTCCTGGGAACAGGTTCCCTCCTATTCTTCTCACTGAAGCATAATAGCGTCCCGGCAGTATTCTCCGAGTCTGCAACTTTGTTGTTTTTTTCTAAACTACACATGAGGCTTCTTCATTCTAAACATCCTTTCCTACAAATGGAACTACATTGATAACCTTCTAATGAAGCAAAATGATGTTATCTAACAATGGGTTATGTAGCAAGTGAAACATCTGCTGTAAAGATAGAACAATATTTTCATGACTTTATCCTTTGGGAACAAAATAAGTATGTTAAAAGAGGTCAAGTTCAGTTTATGCACTGCATTCTGTGTGATTATTCTTCATAATTCTACTAAATAATAAATTGTAAACAAGCATTTCAAATTCTTCTTTGTAGCAGAAGAAACATTTTGCAGAGCTATGTGAAACTTTTATTTAATAAAAAAACATGATCATAGAAAGGCCAAGAATTAAACATTTGATGCGTGCATCAGCACATTTTAGTCATACTATTTTCTAAGCAATGATGCTTTAAACAGTGATGAGGCCACGTATGTGTAAGTGTGGCTAGTTACTACATTTTTGCACTTTGTTTTTAACTTGTTTTATTCAAGTCTGCAAGTTAATATTACACATATATATTTAACTATTATTTTGCATTTTGCTAAAATGCCTCTTTAACTTCAAACAGTAAAACAGTGAAAACACCACAAAAAAAGATTCGACACCAAGTTAGAAAAAATAGATCTGACTTTAATATATAAAATGAGACCAAAACGACAAAAATCCAATTTTCAGCAGAGAAGATGCATTGGTTCCACTGGCAAGCACCTTAGGCCCACTTCCAAGGGTCCAAGGCAGGGGTGGCACCACTTGGTTGTGTAGACTCGCAGATGGCAGAGTCCAGGTGCAGGGTTTGGAAGCCTGTTATGTCTGCCAGGCTTAAGATCAGGAGGCCAGCCTGCTAGTCCTTGGAGTCACTCTGGGTTCTGGGGTCAAGTGATGCAGGTCCAGTCCTTCTCACCCAGGCAAGAGGGTTGCAAGTAGAAGATGAGCACAGCAAAGCAGGAGTCCAGCAAAGTGCAGTCTAGAAGAGTGGCAGTCCTTCAGCAGCACAGCAGTCCTTCTTCCTGTCAGAGTATCCACAGGCCCAGAGGTGTACTGAAGTGGTGGTGTCTGAGGTCCAGTACTTATACATAGTGGTACCTTTGAAGTGGGAGGGACCTCAAAGACATGCCTTTGAAGTGCACAGAGGTCCTCCCTTCCTGCCCTGGCTTCAGAGACTCTACAGAGGGGATATGCTGCCCTTTGCATGTGGACAGGACACAGTCTACTCAGGAGTAAGTGAGGCTGTGGCCAGCTGTTCCCTACCATCCTGCCAGAGATGGCCCATTGAGACAAACCTAAGCTCCCATTGTGTGTTGCTGTCTAGGAGGAATACACAAAGCTCCACTGCCAACCACATCCAGTCATGTGATCAGAGATATGCTACAGGCACCAAATGGCTTAAGCAAGAAAATGCCAACTTTCTAAAAGTTGCATTTTCAGAATTGCAATTTAAAATCCAACTTCACTATAAGTTTGGATTTTAATTTGTGATTCCAGAGACACCATACTTGAAAGGGTTTATCTCTTCCCAATTGGAAATTGCACTTATAAAATTGAATAAGGTAATCTCAATGTTATCCTGTAGGAGAGATAGGCCTTGCAGTAGTGACAAACAAATTTGAGAGTTTTTTACTACGAGGACATGTAAAACTAAAAAGTACATGTCTTTTAAATACTTTGCACCATGCCATCTGGGTTGTCCAGGGCCTACCTTAAGAGTGACTTATATGTATAAAAAGAGAAGGTTTGGGCCTGGCAAAAGGGTTATTTTACCTGGTCGACATGGCAGTATAAACTGCAGACACAGGCTCTGCAATGGCAGGCCTAAGACATGGTTAATGAGCTACCCAAGTGGGTGGCACAATCAGTGTTGCAGGCCCAGTAGTAGCATTTAATTTACAGGCCCTGACTACATGTATTATCACTTTACTAGGGTCTTATAAGCAAATGAAAAATTCCAGTTGAGGATGAACCAAGATTACCATGTTTAGGGGAGAGAGCACAAGCACTTTAGCACTGGTTAGAGTGGTAAAATGCGTAAAGTCCTAATACCAGCAAAAAGTAGGTCAGAAAGGTGGAGAAGGTAGGTAAAAGATTTGGCGGAAGACCACCCCAAGGCTGTCAGGTCTAACAGCCACATTTTGTGAGAGTATTATTTAATTATTTTGTCATTTGTTTACACTTGTTAACACTGTGTTAGCAAAGGTTTCACCTCATTAGTACCACTTTAACACTCAAATACAGTAATAAGGTACTGAAAGGTGACCAATCAATCTTTCAGAAGGCTGTTCCACTGAGCAACAACACATGCTGTTCAAGCAGCCAAACTATGGAACTCTTTACCCCCAACATAAGATCCACAGACAACCACCTTATTTTCGGAAAACTACTCAAGAATTGGCTCTTTCCTACATAGGCACCATACGCAAACAGAAATATCTAGCATATCCTCTGTATGTAAGCATTTATTTGTACTATAGATATGTACCTATATATGTGTATTAATTTGTGTAAACTTGTAGGATAGTTATGTTTTAAAACAAATTATTAATAAAATGAATTTTTAAGTACAACAACACTTGAAACCAGAATTTATGTAATGCATCTTTAATCTACATACACTTACTTCCTTTATGCCTCTATATACCTTCCATGTACTTGGATCTATATATTTATTACTTTTCTAGCTAATTCAGCATATCCAATGCACTTCCCTATTTCTCACCCTATACCTCTCTCAATATATCCTCTACCTCAACTCTCTGACTCATCTCAAACCTCTTTCTACTACTCTTTCCAATGCACTACCCTATTTCTCACCCTATACCTCTATCAATATATTTAATCTACATATACTTACTTCCTTTATGCCTCTATATGCCTTCCATGTACTTGGAGCTATATATTTATTACTTTTCTGCTAATTCAGCATATCCAATGCACTTCCCTATTTCTCACCCTATACCTCTCTCAATATATCCTCTACCTAAACTCTCTGACTCATCTCAAACCTCTTTCTACTACTCTTTCCAAAGCACTACTCTATTTCTCACTGTATACCTCTATCAATATCTTCAATCTACATATACTTACTTCCTTTATGCATCTATATACTTTCCATGTACTTATGGATCTATATATTTATTGCTTCTCTTCTAATTCAGCATATCCAATGCACTACCCCATTTCTCACCCTATACCTCTCTTAATATATCTTTTACCTCAACTCTGACTCATCTCAAACCTCTTTCTACTAATATTTCCAATGCACTACCCTATTTCTCACCCTATACCTCTATCCTCCACCTCCACTCTCTCATTCATCCCAAACCCCATACCACTACTATGATCCCCAAAATAACCCTTGCTAGACTCTTCCCTACTCTACCCCTCCTTGCATCATCTCATACCTCTTTAACTATACGGATCCCCCAAACCAAGCCTTTCTAAACCCTTCCCTCTGACACTTCCCCTCCACATCCTTTTTACTCATCCCAAGCCTCCTCCTACTGCTATGACCTCCAAAACAAAAAAACCCACAAAAAAAGTCTAAATCCTTCCCTCTTCTATCCCTCCAATATCCTTTTCAATCCAAATAACAGACTAGCATGTCCACTCATATTTCACTATACTAATTCTTTATAGGTTCCAGAGTAGCGTGCTACTCGCCGAAAAAGCGCTTCAACACCTCATCAGGGGTAGCAAGGGATATATAAATGCAAACCTTTTCCCTCTTCTATCCCTCCGCTACCCTAATCAATCCAAATAACTGACTAACATATCCACCACTCAAATTACTTTCATATTTCACTATACTAACTAACCACTAATCCTTTATGGGTTCCAGAGTAGCGTGCTACTTGCCAAAAAAGCGCTTAAACACCCCATCAGGGGTAACAAGCGCTATATAAATGCAAACCTTTAACCCTCTTCTATCCCTCCGCTATCCTTCTCAATCCAAATTACTGACTAATATCCACCACTCAAATTACTTTCATATTTCACTATACTAATTCACCACTAATTCTTTATGGGTTCCAGAGTATCGTCCTACTCGCCAAAAAAGCGCTTCAACACCCCATCAGGGGTAACAAGCGCTATATAAATGCAAACCTTTTTCCCTCTTCTATCCCTCTGCTATCCTTCTGAATCCAAATAACTGACTAACATATCCACCACTCAAATTACTTCATATTTCAATATACTAATTTAACACTAATCCTTTATGGGTTCCGGAGTAGCGTGCTACTCGCCGAAAAAGCGCTTCGACACCTTGTCAGGATTAGTAAGTGCTATATAGATGCAATAACAATACAATACAATACATTTTGCTGCATTTTCAGTAACATTTGATCCGTTTGAATTAGAAACTATTTCTTTTTGTTAAAATCTGCAAATTATGCAGCAGATGATGGATTATACGGCAAATACAGCAAATCCATAAATATGCAAACAAAGCTGCAGCCACAGAATCACATAATTCCAGTGGCCCTGATATTACGTCACTGAACTCATAGGGATTGCCAAAAAACCAAGTGTAACAGAAAGAACAAGTGTAGCAAATAAACCACGCCCTTTCAGCAAGAGAGTAGTAAGGGTGCAATATGTAGCTGAAGGTGCATTTTGGAGCACACGGTCGCAAATATATTACTAACGAATGGACAATGAAATGGCCACTAAATTTGCAAACATACAGTTTGACTACTAAAACTATATAGAGCACAAACAATATTGTGTGGAAAATGGGTTTCAGCGAATATTTTTCATTTCTGCATCACCGAGTAAAGAGTTTTGATTTGTTTTGATCCTATTAAAATCTTTGTTTCTGTCACATTTCAGAACTGCAAAAAAAGCACTTGGTTAGTTCTTTTCTAACTGCTGATATACTTTGAACACACATTTATAGGTATTTAAATGTTGTTGTACGTTAGAAAAAAACGACATCCTGCAGCCTTTCCTTTCAGATTAGTAAAACTGTCAATTAGTTCACTTTACAAAATTATCTCACTTTGCAGTCAGAGAAAAAAAAAACGCCAATCTCTTTGTTTAAAGAATAAGCAGCAGTTTGTCAGAAAATAAATCCTGAAATTTGAACTGTGACTTTGAATGCACATCAAATATGACAACATAAAAACTAAATTTAAAGGCATCTGTATTGTTCCTTCAGAACTCAAGCATGGTTATTTTTGAGGTGCTGCAGCACCCCTAATTCCAGCGCCCATGACTGTGTAATTCAATCAACAAAATCCCATATAGCATGGACGTTTAATGCATGAAACTGGTTATAAATGTTTTTCAGCCAGGGACCCTTATCACACTAAAGAACAGTGTTGATATTCTCATGTTTCCTACTCTGTATACATAACAAATATTTCAGAGACTTAAATGTGTCCTAGTCCTCCTCTTCGGGTTTGGACACACTACACTGCACAGGGCTTGGACAAATGTACATGATGTCCTCCCAAAAATCTGGCATTCCTTTACTTCCGTCATTCTGTTCTTCTTTCTTTCTTTCCTTCCTCCCTCCCTTCCAACCTTCCTTCTTCTCCTCAATCCTTCTTCTTTCATTCCTTCTTCTCTTCCATCCTTTCTTCCTGTTTCTTTCTTTGCTCCCTCTTTAACATCTATCTTCCTTCCTTCCTTCCTTCCTTTCCCCCGTCCCTGTTTCTTCCCTCTGCAAGTCATTCTTTTCGAGGTATCATACAAATATGCTATTCTAAGCTGTGAGAAAAGATAGTAAACCTTTTAATTTGTTAGACCTGGTCATTTGAGAGCAGCCTCTAACAGACACCCTTTCTTGCTCATGGCCCCTTTCTTTAGAAAGGCACAAACCCTATAGTAGGCATTTAGCACAGGCAGCTTCTGTTCCCAATTTCAGTGGCAGAGATGATGCAATTTCTTCTTGCGTGGGATTTTTCTGAGCAAGACTCATTAGTCCTTGTGTGATTTTACCCATGCACTTTGATCCCATTGATGTGCTGTCTTTATATAGCTTAGTTCTTGAGGTGTTACTTAGAAGAATGTTAAATGAAGGACTCGGTTACATTTATAAACTCATGGCCTAGGTAGGAGGAAAGCAGGCTGGTGGGTGCAGTAGACATCTGGAGTGTGTGTGCGTGCACAAGGTGTGATCAGATTTGACATTTGTTGAAGGAACAAATATATGCTCACTTGTTTGGAGTGTTTACAGTATTTCATGATGTATAATAGTTTGAATAAATCTGATCTGTATATTAGAGTCGTTAATGTATAAGTACTCTTTATTTCTATTATTTCAATGATATGTAAGGTTACACGAGGGGCCTTCTGCCTCAATAATAACATTTTCAATTAAGGCAAATAGGAGCTATAATGCAGCCCTCTTTATGCATAGTCACAGAAATGCCTGAGAAATATCAGCTTTTCCTACGGTCTGGGGAGATGAAAGCCAATTTGAAATGCCATGAGAGTAAAGCGTTCAATCAGTGTGCTATTTATTTTTCATACTTATTTACAGAAAGTTATGTTTTATTTAAAAATTGCTCTTACACAGAGTAAGTAGTACACACAAAAAGGTAAAAGCATAATTTTAAGAAAAAACAAAAAGGGTCCGATTCACAAACTAAAAGGTAAGAGGCCAATTCAAAAAGGCAGTTATGAGAAGTAGTACTACAGGTGTACTACTTTTGAAGGCATTTATGAGTATGTGAGTCAGTACTACAGGTGTACTACTTCATTTACTCATAAATGCCTTTGTGATTGGCAGGGTATGCCCAGACGTGGGTCCCTTGCTCTTTGCCACTGGATTCAAGCTAGCCTGGCTGATGAGGGGTGTTACCCTGAAACCGTTCATAGGATGCTTGTTTCTGGTCCAGGGAAGACATGGCTTGGCAGTTCGTGCAGGACTGTTCCCATTAGGCACAGGGTCAAGACTGATTTGCATATAGCTGTGTCTGAACTGGGGTGGCGAAGTGAGCTAAGGAACGATGATGGATTCAACCCAGATCTGTGACTGGGGGTGAGTATCTGAAAAGTTTCACCGCTCCGTCCATCATCTCCTTGTGTTTGCTTTGTCTGCCCTAAGTTGGCAGGGTGTGCCCAGACATGGGTCCCTTCCTCACTTTGCCACTGGATTCAAGCTAGCCTGGCTGATGAGGGGTGTCACCCCGAATCCGGTCCCAGGATGCTTGTTTCCGGTCCAGGGAAGACATGGCTTGGCAGTTCGGGATGGACTGTTCCTATGAGGCACAGGGTCAAGACTGATTTGCATATAGCTGTGTCTGAACTGGGGTGGTGAAGTGAACTAAAGAACGATGATGGATTCAACCCAGATCTGTGACTGGGGGTGAGTGTCTGAAAAGTTTCACCGCTCCGTCCATCATCTCCTTGTGTTTGCTTTGTGATTTTGGTCCCAAAATGTCCAACTCCATATTAGTAAAACTGCAAAGAGACCTTTTCATTTGTACTAATTCTACATGAATATTCTCTGAGAATTCCGTTTTATTATAATTTGAGATGGTTTGGGAACAATTCACAAAAACATGTAGGATTACATGAAGTAATACTACAGAGTTGCTACTTCAAATACTCATGAATGCCTTTGTGAATGGGCCCCTAACATAGTAAATGTACACTCGTATAAGTATACACTTACGTCGCTGCTTAAGCATGCACGTTACTGCCACCGATCTAGAATCCATGTAGATTTCCTGATAGGCATAAATGTACATTTACCTATAAGAGTACTATTACAATCTATTCAAGTAAATTCCGGCAAAGATACCCACACACAAAACAATGGATATGAATTTCTTCAGTAGAAGTAGTCTTTCCGATTCAGTGCTGTCTCCAACCAGACAACAAAAATCATCAAGGGTAGCGTGCTGAGTGTTCCTTAGTTTTAGACAAAGTGTAGAACTGTCATGATAAAATGCTTAAAAAGAAATGTGCAGCAAGCAGGACTTAATCATGTATGTGTAAAGCATGTAAAAATTACTTTCTACAAAGATGTCAAGTTTAAATGTGCATTGCAAATGGAGGCTTTTGTTCATCGGCCCTGTTGGTCCCACAACACTGTTTTCCTTAACAGAAAATGAGATGTGTTTGAAAAACTGGAAAATTATACTTTTAAGTTTAATTTTTTAGAGTAGACAGTGGTCCGTGGGACCCCTGCCTGCTCTTAAGAAATAGTTTTATTTAAAAGTCTCAAAGAGGAAGGGTCTCTTGGGCACCTCCTGCCCATCTGCAAATGGTTACCACTACCTTTTAGGAGTCTGTAAAAAATTCATGTTTTTCAACTGAAATTTGGTCCCAAAGCATTAATATACATCACTGTGATTCGGTAGTTGGAAGGGACACCCTAAACGCACCCCTTCCAAATACCAAATCGCGAAACCAAATTGCGATTCGGTAACAAGTTACTGAATCACAATTTTGCATTTCTACCTTAAAAAATGCTTTTTTGCTGTTGCAAATGGGCCAAACCTATCATTCAGCCCGTTTGCGACCTCATAAAAGTTTTGTATATCTGGCCCTTTGTCCTTTTCCTTGTCTGTGACTCCCTGCCTTTTGACATATTTCTTGCTTGTCAAATTGTCTTATCAGCTTCCTCTGCCATCTAAAGATCAAATAAGCACAATCACTTGCCAACCAGCATGCCAAATTGCTTCTAAAGCATTAGCAGTTCATCAAATTTACCACAGAAAACATTTCTCGCACAAAGTGGCTAGCTGGAATCACTTTATGTTAACTTAAGTTAGGTTACATTATGTGTTTTTATAGCACATTCCCACCATTTGTATGATCCCAAAGATCTTAGAGTTTGCTTTGTGGTGCTGGTCTTCTGGCAGACTGGAGTCCAACTAGTCTGTTGATATTGTTTTTGCATGTGTACGTATTGTTTGAAGGTGAGTCGTACTCAACAGAAGTGTGACAAGGCTGGACTAGATGAAGGTATTTCTTTTTTAATGAATTACAAAGGGTCGTTCCTGGTTAGAACCTGTTATTGATCTGTGTGGGGCTTTCTGTTTATTGAGGTCTGTGCTGAAGGACATTGCCATATGTTTCATGCTACTGTATGCACTTCATTATGCATTTCTGGGCACTGGATCTGTATTACAACTCCTACGGTGTGTACAACAGGATATTTGACATCTGAACTACAGGTCCGGGCTTCGTAATTTCAAATTTAGATAGGGGCAACAACTTCCAGACTGAACATCAGTCCACACTATGGGCATCCCATTGCTTTAGCATGTCTCATCTATGACTTCAAGAAATAAGATCATATCACCTAATTGAACTCCTCTCGCTCCCCTTTCTGATCCATGCCATCTTGAAAAACCTACTGCATCATTTGGAAATCCATTATAACCCTCACCCCTACTTATCTTGAAGAGCTAAGCGCACTCATGCTCAAGACACCATCAGACTGGAGACAAAGAAGTGTAAAAAAGCAAAAATAAGGCAGCAGGCATTATCCATCTATATGCCCAGGAAATGGAACAGCATCTCCATATCCATTAGTAATGCCCCAGCCCTGCTTCAATTTCAGAAAGGGTTGAACACACACCTCATTAAAGAACATTACATCATGATACAGTAACACTACAGTGTTGCTCCCAGAACCCAGCTACCTCTCCAATCACTCATTGACTGTTTTATTTCCTTTGACCGTGTGCAGCTCTCCCCTGCCTTTTTGTCCAGGTTTGCCTTTTGCCAATACCATACACACATACATACATACATAGATACATACATACACACATAGCTACATGAACAGTGTTACATGAGTATAACCGAAGTTTAAATGTTTTTCCATGCATTTGCAGAGGCAATGTGCACTGACGTTCATGCATCATCAAACAGTTGAGGTGGAGCAGACTCTTTGGAGAAGAAGTTATAGGCCCTGCAGGCATCTATTAGCGGACATGCCACTTGAAGAATCATCTTAATGCTACAGATGAAGAAGATGCAACCCGCTTAGCAGACTGTATCGGCAATGCTTGTTAAGAGTGGGAAGCTGTGCAGTCCTTCCTACCAACATTCTTGCCATGATCTATTCTGACCTCAGCTGATGCAAACTTCCATTCCAACAGATGGTGCTATTGATAGCTACTCAGTTGATGACAGCTTCTATGGCTGTGGACAATCCTGCCCCATCATTATCACTCCAGCAGGCAGTGGTGCCACATTCCCTAGGGCACACCTCTGCTGCACAACACTGTGCCACCCTGAATGTTGGTCTAGCCGTGCACCACACCACAGTGCCACCAATAAGTGCTGGTCCAGTGGAGTATGGTTGAATGTTCTCCAATAAGAGGGTGTGTGGGAGCCTGACCTCCCACAGCAGAAGGCTGTGAAGGCTCTAGTGACAGTTCTGTGGAATGGTACAGAAAAATGTGGAGCTGAACACAGATGAAGATGAGGCTAAATGTGCTACTTTCTGTTCCCTGTTGGAGGATTTATAAACAGTACCATATAGAATGGAAGATGCTAATGGTTAGGCGGCACCATGAAGTTTAGAACTTTCCTGCAATCATGCACGCACGTTCAGAATATCAAATAGCATTCCTGCACCAGCAGAAGCATTGCAGCAACAGCAGCCCTGTGTCCGCCACCGCGCTTGGGTCATTAGTTGCTTAGGATGCTCCTCTCAGCGAATGCTTACTTTCTACATGGCAGTGACAGGTGGAAATGCCAAAATGAGTAGTAGTAGTAGTATTAATTCATTTTATTCGAGTAAAGACAACCATAAAACAAGCATTTGCAATGCAATCGGTCTCGCCTATGGGACCTTATATGTATTTAGCTATGCAGCACATTAGCCTGGGTGCTGAAACATCTACTGTTCTTTAACATGGAGGGAAAGTAAGCACCAAACTGTGTGACAAGCCAGGTATGGGAACACATGGAGAGAAATATTGCCTTTCAGGGGGGAATGGTATAGTCCAAAGCTCTGTTTTTAATATAAAATCAGGGCCTTCGGTGGTCATATCACTGAAAATACAAGATTTGAAAAAAATATTATTGTCTACGGGTGCTCGTGGAAGACAATTTCTATGGACTGGAATCTAGAGAATGCTAAAGTGATTCTGGTATTTTCCTGACCTCTGCTAATCGTTTTCTATCAAGAACGTTACATAGAGGCAGTTGCCAGAAAAATAAAAAAATAAAGTCCCTCAGCAGAAAGCAATTGGTATTTTACTGACCTCTGCTGGTCGTTTTCTATCAAGGCAGTTAAATAGAGGCAGTTGAACAGAAAACAAAGTCCCTAAGCGGAAGCAGACAAGTCCTAGGGCTGATCTCCAGAGCCTACAAAGTACATACACATATAAGTATATAATAAGTATATACTAAAGTATATACAAGAGGTCTCGAATGCTCGACCTAAACAGTAGTAAATACAAAATAAACACACAATATAAAATACACTATAATGTCCAAAAGACAGAAAAAAGTTAATCAGACTCAATAAATAGATCACAAGAAACAAATTATAAACTAAATAGCATACACCAAGTGCTCTTGATCAAGCAACCTTGAGTGCAAGCTCCCGACAGCCCGCAACATCTCAAGTCAGAGAGGAAGACAACATTTGTAAACATGAAAAAAGAAAGTCAATCTGTAAGTAGAGAAACAAGCTACTTGTTTCGTTCCAGTTTATATACATCATAAAAAACATTAAATGTGCCATGATTTCAATAGATACTTTATCACAGGGTCCTCATTACGTTGTTTTACATGCTACCTATCTCATAGGAAATTAAGACAAATGGTGAACAATAATAATTCTGAACCAAGTTAAGAGAGTCTGTTTATAAACGTTAATAAACAAGTATAAATAGGCCTGCAAATCAGAAATGTATTTAATCAACATAAAAGACCGATGTAGACTTGACGAGCTCAATAGTTTTCCTGGATACAGCTTTTCTTCCCCAAAATGTTCCTTTTACCTAGGATTTATCAGATTTCATAATGTTCAATAGGCAAATGAACAGCTCAGTGCGACCTAAATCAAAGGAAACATTTCAAATATAATTTAACCATACAAACTTACCAGCCGGTTCCAACTTCATATAGTCAGGAATTATTTTTATTTTCAGGCTAGTCAGTGAATTAGTCCAGACTGAATACCATAGCAGAATGAGTGGCCATTTTATAACATCCTCCATGCAAGTAAGGGCCTGATTTATATCTTTACGGACTGGTTACGCCGTCACAATGGTGATGGATATCCCGTCCACCGAAATATAATCACATAGGCTATAATGGGATTTATATTTTGGCGGATGGGATATCTGCCACGATTGTGACGGCGTAACCCGTCTGCAAATATCTAAACCAGGCCCTAAGCCTTAGGGGCTGATTACGATGGTGGTCGGACGAGCATCTGGGAGTCATCGTTTCGGGATTGGGACCGCCTGACAAGTAGGCGGCTATCCCGACATCCGAATTATGATCCGACTCCCGTGTAGGCGGTCGCAAACTAGCCTTTTTGCATTGAGGCTTGTGCTGAGGCACGGAAAAGGGCCACCGCACAAGCCTCAATGCAAAAAGGCTTGTTTAGAAAAATACATGCACTGTGTGCCAGGCAGCAAGTGGGGCCTGGCACAGGGTGCATGGATGTTTTGGGGGAACCATGTGTGCACCTGGGGTCCTAAAGCGGAGGCACAGGGGAGATGGGGGCCCTACTAGGGGCCCCCAAACTAACTTTGCGTCTGGCTTTTCAAAAGGCAGAGAATAGGGACATTCTAATCCCGATGGCGGTGCCTGCGCAGGCACCACTACCATTCAGGGATTACCTGTCCGACTGCCACCCCGACGGGATCTCCGATCCTCTCAGAGGTGGCGGTCTTCTCCCCCGCCCACAGTGCTCCAACTGCTGGCATCATAATCCAGCAGTCGGACAATGGAACTGGATGTCAGGCGTACTGCCACAGGTCCGTACAACATCGTAATCGGGCTCTTAATTCCTTGTGATAGAGGAAAAGAGAGGTGCTCTAGGGAAGACCCAAAAGGCACCTAAAACATCAGTTTTACTCAATTTGCATTCTCGATATATTTCACTTATGCCCCGACAACTGCTCTATTGAAGGCAACTAATACACATTTAGTAAATAAGTATGTGTTCAAACAAGATTGAAGAAAATGGGATAGATAGACCTTGAATGGGTGGGCACAAAATTACACAAAATAAATTAAATGGGAGAAATTATATAAGATGTACGAGAGAACATGAGTAGGAATATGTAAGAAATTAGGATACTGGTGAGGGGGTGAAACCCTACTTAAGCAGCCTCAATCTTTGTCCGGGTGAAGTCACAATCATAGCCCAAATTAACCTGTGCTTAACCCTTTGGTAGCTTAGCACAAAAGCATTTAGGCTTAACTTACAGGTAATGTGTAAAGTATTTATGCAGCACATCAAACAGTCAAGGGAAACCCAACACAAGAAATATCCCACCCTAATTTAGGAAACTAGAGTAAAATGTAATACATAATTTAAGACCAAAACAACAAAAATCAAATCAGTAAAACCAGAGATATGCAATTTAAAAGTTTTAATTGAAAATAGCGCCTAAAAGCACAAAGCGCAAACTGGGGTTATCTATCTGGTCGTGTCGGACCCAGACAAAGTTACCAGTTTAGGCTGATCGCGATGGAGCACGGGCCGAATACAGGGACCCCGTTAGGCCGTCTGAACACAGTACCTTAAATCCTAGTTGCAGAGCGATGCAGAGTACCGCATTGAGGATGCATCGCATAGCCAAAGTGATGCGCGGTCCTGGCGAGGAGATGAGTCATGCAGTGATGGTACTGGGAAGCTGCGAGGCTGTGTTGCGAGGTCCTGCATTGTTGTCGAGAATGCCTTTGATGAGGGGCTTGCAACGCGAAGACCCATGTCAAGGATGCGTTACGCAGCAGCGGTACTGAGAAGGCTGTGGGCTGTGATGTGAAGTCCTGTAGAGGGATGTGTCATGCATCAGTTCCGATGATGCGCCATGCAGCGGCAACAATGCAGAGTTTCTGGGAGGCGATGTGTCACGATGCATTGGTTCTGCTCACACCACACTTGAGGTGACAGAGCACCTTCAGGCCCACTTCCAAGGGTCCATGACTGGGGTGGCAGCACTTGGGAGGGCAGTACTCACAGCTGACAGAGTCCAGGTGCAGGGTTCAGGATGGACGTAGCCTGTTCTGTCCCTGAGGCTTGTGATCCGGAGGCCAACCAACTAGCCCTTGGAGTCACTCTGGTGGTCCTGGGTTCAAGATGCAGGTCAAGTCTTTCTCACTCAGGAAGGAGGGCATCAGGGCAGCACAGCAGGGCAGCAGAGTGGCAGTCCTTCTTGCTAAAAAGCAGCACAGCAGTCCTTCTCCTGAGACTTCCACAGATCCAGATTTGTACTGAAGAGTTGGGGTCTGACGTCCAATATTTATACCTGGTTGCCACTTTTAAGTACAACAAGTTTGTAGAGGCTCCCACCCCCCTAAGGTGTCAGGCATCCCTTTCCTCCCTGCCCTGGTCCCAGCTTGTCTGGGAAAACAAAATACTAGTGTCAAACCCTTTGTGAGAGTGCTGAGGCAGAGCCTTTGTAATATGCAAGTGTGGTAGGTGACAGCTCTTCTCCCTCGTTAAGTCAGAATGGCCCATCCTACCAACACCTATCTTCCCTTTGTCTCACTGTCTGGGAGCAATATGCAAAGACCAACTGCCAGCTACACCTAGTCATGTGACCCAGGAACAGGCTACAGGCACCAAATGGTTAGAAGTAGAAAACGCCAACTTTCTAAAAGTGGAATTTTCATAATTGTGACTAAAAATCTACCATTAAAGAGGGTTTTTAATTACAATTCTTTAGAGACCAAACGTGACCTGTCTACCTGATCCAAATTGAAAATTTTCACTTATTGAATGTAATAAGGAAACCCAATGTTATCCAATGGGAGAGCTAGGCCTTGCAGTAGTGAAAATCGAATTGAAGAGTTTTTCACTACCAGGACATATAAAACTTAAAAGTACATATCTAACCTTTTAATTGCAATGCACCCTGCCCTATGGGCTATTCAGGGCCTACCCTAGAGGTGACATATGTATTAAAAAGGAAGATTTAGGCCTCCTGGCAAAAGGTTTGTTTTACCAGGTCGGAATGGCAGTTTAAAACTGCACACTTAGGGGTTGATTCCGTTCCCGGTTGGAGGCGCACCTAATACCATTCGGCCGGGAAAAAAGCCAGGCGAATGCCTGTTTCCCGACCGATTCGCACATACGTCCGAACGAGCAAGTACGAAGCGCACAACTGCCCAAATCCCGACCCAGTCGTACTCACCCAATACAGGTCCAGTTCTCCGACCGATGCGGATCCGGAAACGCAGAATCGAGTCGCACGGAAGCCAAAATGCAGCCCCGTCCGGCCGGACAAGTACGATGCGCTTTCCGTACGCGCCGAACCCGTCGCTATGCACGGCACGTCAAAGCATCCGGGAGAGGCGCACATAAGCTCCGATTCGTGCCACAAGACGATCCACGGCTACGAGACGAACACGCCAGCGACGAGGACGAGGCGAAGCAAAGAGAAAGACGAATGAGACGAACCAACCATGAATCCCATCGCGCAGGTCCTACCAATACTCTACATCTATTACCGGAACAGGCACGGATGCGTACGGCGCAGAAGGTAAGTCAGACACCAACCACAAAAACAAACTACACGTACTCGACATATCACACACACACAGAGGGATGCAGAAATTACTTACACCAGCAACAGCAGCACCATAGGGGCGGGATGGCCATCACCAATGCCACATATACACATAGGGGCCTGGATGCCAACAACTAACACCACCCCTACCCAGGGGGTGCTAGATGCCTGTCACTCCTACCACCTCTACCCATGGGGGCTGGATGCCCCCCACCACTACCACCCCTACTCAGGGGGTGCCAGATGCCTACCACTACTACCACCTCTACCCATGGGGGGCTGGATGCCCACCACCACTACCACCCCTACTCGGGGTGCCGGATGCCTACCACTACTACCACCTCTAACCATGGGGGGCAGGATGCCTGTCACTACTACCACCTCTACCCATGGGGGGCTGGATGCCTGTCACTACTACCACCTCTACCCATGGGGTGCAGGATGCCTACCACCACTACCACCTCTACCCATGGGGGGCTGGATGCCTACCACTACTACCACCTCTACCCATGGGGGGCTGGATGCCTGTCACTACTACCACCTCTACCCATGGGGGCTGGATGCCTGTCACTACTACCACCCCTACCCATGGGGGCTGGATGCCTACCACTACTACCACCTCTACCCATGGGGGATGGATGCCTGTCACTACTACCACCTCCACCCATGGGGGGCTGGATGCCTGTCACTATTACCACCCCTACCCATGGGGGGCTGGATGCCTACCACCACTACCACCTCTATCCATGGGGGGCTGGATGCCTACCACTACTACCACCTCTACCCATGGGGGCTGGATGCCTGTCACTACTACCACCTCTACCCATGGGGGCTGGATGCCTGTCACTACTACCACCCCTACCCATGGGGGCTGGATGCCTATCACTACTACCACCTCTACCCATGGGGGCTGGATGCCTACCACTACTACCACCTCTACCCATGGTGGGCTGGATGCCTGTCACTACTACCACCTCTACCCATGGGGGCTGGATGCCTGTCACTACTACCACCTCTACCCATGGGGGCAGGATGCCTGTCACTACTACCACCTCTACCCATGGGGGGCTGGATGCCTGTCACTACTACCACCTCTACCCATGGGGGCAGGATGCCTGTCACTACTACCACCTCCACCCATGGGGGCTGGATGCCTGTCACTACTACCACCCCTACCCATGGGGGGCTGGATGCCTACCACCACTGCCACCTCTACCCATGGGGGCTGGATGCCTGTCACTACTACTACCTCTACCCATGGGGGGCTGGATGCCTACCACTACTACCACCTCTACCCATGGTGGGCTGGATGCCTGTCACTACTACCACCTCTACCCATGGGGGCTGGATGCCTGTCACTACTACCACCTCTACCCATGGGGGGCAGGATGCCTGTCACTACTACCACCTCTACCCATGGGGGGCTGGATGCCTGTCACTACTACCACCTCTACCCATGGGGGGCAGGATGCCTGTCACTACTACCACCTCTACCCATGGGGGCTGGATGCCTGTCACTACTACCACCTCTACCCATGGGGGGCAGGATGCCTACCACCACTACCACCCCTACTCATGGCGTGCCAGATGCCTACCACTACTACCACCTCTACCCATGGGTGCCAGATGCCTACCACTACTACCACCTCTACCCATGGGTGCCAGATGCCTACCACTACTACCACCTCTACCCATGGGGGCAGGATGCCTACCACCAACAACACCCCCACTCACAGGATGGCTAATGCATGACACAACAAGCACACACCAACATAAGGAATGCAACAAAAAGACATCCCCCAACACCATGACAAGCGTGTGTAGACTGTGTCAAATGCCTACAACACTGAACATGACTTTGAACATACAATGTGACCCCCTATCACATGTGTCACACATAAATGTGTGTGGCCCCCACAATGCAAGCAGACCATGACCACTGTGGCAATGGGGTCCAACCCCCATCATCACAGTGACCAAAAGGTAAGTGTGGGGTCCATAGCTGAAGCACATTTTGCACATTGTGGCAATGGGGTATAAACCCCCATCATCACAGTGACCATAAGGTAAGTGTGGGGTCCATAGCTGAAGCACATTTTGAACATTGTGGCAATGGGGTCCAACCCCCATCATCACAGTGACCAAAAGGTAAGTGTGGGGTCCATAGCTGAAGCACATTTTGCACATTGTGGCAATGGGGTCTAAACCCCCATCATCACAGTGACCAAAAGGTAAGTATGGGGTCCATAGCTGAAGCACATTTTGAACATTGTGGCAATGGGGTCTAAACCCCCATCATCACAGTGACCAAAAGGTAAGTGTGGGGTCCATAGCTGAAGCACATTTTGAACATTGTGGCAATGGGGTCTAAACCCCCATCATCACAGTGACCAAAAGGTAAGTGTGGGGTCCATAGCTGAAGCACATTTTGAACATTGTGGCAATGGGGTATAAACCCCCATCATCACAGTGACCAAAATGTAAGTGTTGACATTGAAAAAGCTGCAACTGCCAAACTGCATGGATGATTCCTGGTCACAGAACAACAAACACATCAGTGGCAAAGTAGTGCTTGTGTCCCATAGCAACATAGATTGGGGGAGGCAAACAGTGCAGTGCAAATAAGACATACCTTTGGCCATGTGCAGACAAACATGACTCATGGGGGCTGACACTGTCAACATCCATCAATGACACAATGACAGAAGTGACCATCATAATGCAGACCCACATATTTGCACCAATGGGCACACTAATGTAGATACCCTGTGGAGACTGTAGATGTGAGGTGAACAAATAACATACCATGGCAGCAATGGGACACACAAACAATGATCATTGTGCTGACTGATGACCTAGGAGTCCCAGGGACAGCAGGTGAAACCCACCAAACAACATACAGCCAATATCACATTAAAGATATGCCAATGCAGTGGTGCAGATGCACAAACAGGCAGACCCACACTGCACATCAAACACAACAGGTGAGGGGGTGCCAGTGTCCCCAGGCAACCACACAACACATGATGAGGCCTCAATACCAATTACACAGATGCACATACAGTGCCACACAAAAGTAACTCATGGATCCAAATCCCCTATGTGGGCAATCAGGCATTGTTAGATGAGAGGGAGCACAAATTACACATGTCACACAAGCTTGTAGGAACAGCAACTAACACAGCAAGAGACAGACCCACCACAGCACTACCCCCAGGGACCCCATATTGTGCTGACACTAGCCTGCATGATAATCCCACTGTGATGACAATGTTAGATGTCGTTCACACTGTGAACCCCAGCCATGTGTCCTGAGCAACTAACTACCATCACACCTACACAAGCTCCAATCAATCAGCACGGCCTGCCAGCCAAGGCCAATATGGAGGTAGGGGTCTGGCCGTGCAACAACTCACTTTTGCACACACTCAACACCACACACCCTGATCTCCACCAATGTGCAGCAGTGAAGCTCACATGGACTGGTGACATTGCACATGCACCCATGACAATACCAGGGGTGGTGGTGGGAACCAAGGTGCAGAAACCCATCACACATGGCCAGTCAACAAGACTTGTCAATGTCTGACACACAGCACAGTATGCTGTACAGGGGCATGATGTGAAATCCACCACAATCAATGGGATCCTGGCCATAGTCACACACCAATGAAGAAGCCAAGGTGACACACGAAGAACACACGTACACAACTGCCAACATTGCAGCTCTGACCCTGAGGAGTGGCAGCTGTCACACACACAACGTGTCACAATCACTGTAAGCTAACACAAACTGTAAATCACATTACTCGTGTAAACAACAAGTGCCAAGGGAAATCCTGAATGTGTCCCATCTGCGTTTGCCCGCATCCCCAGCACTGACAACAAAGACAACCTGGGATGACAACCTCATGAACATTAGTTTGCCATGCACCCACATCACAGAGAAACCAGGTCCAAGATGCTGGATGAACACAGAACAACTCAGCAAGCATCACAAACAGGAACATCCCTAGGGACACAGCCTGTGTAGGAAAAGGGAAGGGAACACGCACAGACATGCTTACACAACACAGGCCCACGCAATGTCACCAGATTACACACTGCCATGAGGGCACACCACTCCTGTGGAAGGTCCGCTGTGCCAAACCTTGTCTGTGCACGACCCAAACATGTCAGCAGAACACTCCGTCAGTGAGTCAACAACCACAACACACAGAAGGCTCTGCTCACATCAGCCTGGGTACGGGGGTGTCACGTCAGTCATCTGCACACACACCAAACACGTGTCAAGCAAGTTGCACTGTATACACAGATGAGTCCTTCGACATTGATGTGCAAAACTGCATGTCCAGTGGAGCTGGGCACACAGTCAGGGAAATTGGAAAATTGAACAGTGGTAAGCCCACCAGATGTGCATCAGTGTAAGACAAAGATGTTCATTTACTAATGCAAAAAGGACATCCCTGTGTCAAATGCTGAACATTACACCCTCAGACTGTAGCAAAGGATGCCATAGATCCAGAATACAACAGGACACATATCCCATGGACCACATGGAGTCCATCACTGCAACACTTCATCGTCCTGATGTGAACACTATTACAACTGCAAATGCAGGATGCTACTCATCCACATCATGTACATCAAAAGAAAACCCAAAAGTAAACAAAAAGAGGCTTTATTCAGCAAATGTCAGGGTAAAAACGGAAGTCCAAAAGAAACTAAGGCCAATGGCCAGTCCAAAATCACAGTACCAACGGGGTGAGAAGTGACAACTGGTCACACATTGCTTGCCTGCATTGGTACGGTTGGGGGACATCACCCTTGGAGGGGCATACAAGGGGCAGGCCAGGCACCGCAGGGACAGGATCAGGGGATGGCAGAGTGGGCAGTGAAGGGGTGGTGGGTGCAGGAGTGTCACCGGCAACTGCAGTGGAGGTGTCTGACTCAGGGGGGGCCGGCACCACCGTGGTACACAAGTCAGTTGGTGTGGGTGCCGCAACCACTGCAGTGGGCTGGACTGATGTAGTGGACTGGGTACCCACTGCAGTGCCCGAGTCAGACGTGGTGGTTGTGGACTCCACTGCAGTGCATGACTCCAAGGGAGTGGAAGGGTGGGCAGATGAGGTGGGCAGGACAGAGGGGGGGGACCCTGTCCCCACAACAGTGCCACTAACAGGCAGAGCGTCTGGGTTGGGGGTGGAAGAGCAAGTGGCAGGGGGGGGAGGGCCTAAGCAGTCTGGGGATGCGGTATCGGTGTGTGGGGGAACCTGGGGCAGGGTGTGGCGGGGGAACCTGTGCAGTGGTGGCCTGGGGATGGAGGAGAGAGACTGGGCACTGGAGCTGCATGGTGGTGGTGGTGGGGTCTTGCTCTTCCTGCTCCGGGGGGGACTTCCAAATGGGCTCCTGTGTCTGCCTGCGCCTGGGGGAGGGTGTCCGGGGGCGAGGGGCACTCCTCCCTGTGTGGGTGGACTTCCTCTTCCCCTGGTGTGCTGGGTCAGCAGGAATGGTGGGGAAGAGGCCGAGGTCACACAGGAAGACCTGCTGTGTATGTGGGGTAGCAGGTGAGGCAAGGGAAGGGGTCTTGGAGGGAGAGGATTTGGAGGACTGCAGAGTGAATGTGGATGCCTGTGTGTGTGTGTGTTCCCCATCCCCTGTGTCTGTGGTATCAGTTCCCTGAGGATGCTTGTGTGCACGTCTTGCCTTACTCTTGGGTGTGTCTGTGCTGCTCGTGTCTGTGTGTGTGGATGACTGTGCAGGTGTGCATGTGATTTGGACAGGTAGGGGGGCAGGAAGTGTGGATGGGACAGAGGTGGGAGGGGTGAGGGACTGTTGGAGGAGGGACACTGCTGCCATCAGGGAGGAGTCCATGGACCTATTGCTCCTCTGTAGGGCAGGCATACCCGTCGAGATGCCCTCCATGAACGACACCAGCTGTGTCAACAGAGTGGTGTGTGCATGGAGGACACTCAGCATTGCTGTCTGCCCTACATGGAGCTGCCGAAGGAGGTACACAGACTCCTCACTCAGGGCAGCAGGGGACACAGAGGCAGGGGCTGCGGTGCCTGGCACGAAGGAGACACGCTCCCTAGCACGGGAGCCTCCACGGACCTCAGGAATGGGAGCCGATGGGAGGGCGGTGGTGGTGGTGGTGGTGGCGGGGCCAGACAGACTAGCTGGCCTTTGGTGGCTGCCGAGACCCGCCTCCACAAGGGAGTCATCCTCCGAGCTGCTGTGGTCCCCAGCTGAGGTGGATGGTGCTGAGGACTCCTCGGTGTGGCTCCCTCGCCCTCCGTGCCACTGGGTCCCTCTGACCACTCGTCCAATGCTGACCCAGTCTGGCTCCGCTGCTCCTCCTGGTCCGTGGAGCTGTCCCCTCCTGTGGCCGTGGATGTATCTGCAAACAATTAGGGAAACAGACAAACATCAGTCACCTGCACTGACCGCACACACCACAGTAAGTACAGCACATTACAGAGCAAGCCCTGGCATCCTTAGTTGTACATTGCCTAAAGTCCTCACACAGATTCGGGGAAGCCAATTGTCAGTCTGATGGTCAACCATGGTACTCACACCCCTCCTGCCCTTGCACCCATCTGTCTGGTGCCTGTCTGATGGTAAGACCCCAGTGTGGACACATGCACCACCTACACAGTTGTTGGACATTGCAGGGAACACGGTGAAGCATGTGAACATACACACATCACATCTCTTGCCACTGAGTCAGTGCAGGTGTCCAGATAAAGGGATGGCCAGATTCTAATTAGGAATGCATGTGATGCATACCAGCACCAGACACCATGATGCACCCATGTCCGGATAGTCAATGCCACAATGGGGTGCATGTTGCACATGTCACTCCCCTGCAGGATCAGTCCCAGGAAGTTGAATGCCATGACACAGGAATGCGTGCAAAGTCATACATAACTGTCTCAAGTCACATGGCCATGGCAGCCAGACAACAACAGTCTGCACTGTGTCACAATCTGAGGGCATGGGGAATGCAAGTTATGTGACTGACAAGTGCACATGTCCATCCCCCAAAAACCACATCATCTGTACTACTATTTGTCCACATCATACCAACTGGACATATGGGGGACATGAAACACAACTCTCTGAACATGAGCACCTCACAGTGTGCTGTGAATGAAAATACAGCTGCTTGAAAGTCACAGTCGCAAACACCTGTGTGCACAGTCAAGTGATCAGACACCTATAAGTCACAGAAGTATCGTCTATCATGGTCACATCTCAGATGGCATGCTGAGCCCCAAACGATGAACATACCAGTAGTCCTGACAATGAAGACACAGCACAATGAGACAGAGGCAGACACCTGAGGGTACATTTCACTGACAACAACATGCCAGATGATACACGGGAGTGGGAGTACAGAGTGTATTGTATGCACTGGAGTAGGCATGACTGTCCAGCTCCACCTGTATGAGGGATGAGTCCTGGACAGTAGGCAGGTAGCTAAGCATGTGTGACACACTGGATACACATACTCCTGAGGCCCAAATATTGTTCCCACCAGCAGCATGGGTGTGTGCCACATTCCCCAGGGACATGTGGTGAGTCAGAGCAGCAAGCGGACCACATATCAAAGTTACATGCAGATCACATGTCAGAACTTAGGCATTGTGTAAGCAATTGACCCACCCATGAATTGCACAACATAGTCACGGGAACAAATGCTGTCCCCCACCTTGAGCAAAGCAAAATGCAATGACACAGTCCCCAAATTAGACAATTTCCTGACTATAAGGGCCACACATATGCGTATCAGAGGAGAAGTGGGCATGTAACAAATGAGGGACATGGGTCCTGGACCACATGACTGATGTACTGTGGAAGTTTAACCAGGCCAGAGGAGGGCACATAGCATGGCAGAAAAAGTGCACAGTGCAGTCATGGACTCACCCCCTCCTTGCTGCTGTCTGTCCTTCAGCTGCCCATCCAGGTCAGGGAAGACCACCGCCAGGATCCGGAGCATGTGGGGGGTCAGGGTCCGGTGTCCGCCCCTCCTGCGAGGAGGCGACAGCTTCAGCTGGACCCTTGCGATCCTCCGGGTCCAGCCACGAAGGTCCTGCCACCTCTTTTGGCAGTTGCGGATCCTGCGCCTGTAGACCCCCACGGATCTTACTTTCCGGACGATGGTCAGCCAGATTTCCTGCTTCTGGTGGGCATCAACCTGTGAGGATGACAAAGTGAAAAGGCCATTACTACACATGCAACATATACGTGCATCACACAGTTGGATATACATGTCTCAATCACAGGGGCATATGATGTACACAGGCAGTGCAACAATGGCTATGAACAGTTTGCCAGCAGTCACTACATGGTATCATTGCATGGGAAGTAAACCTAGTTGGAATGCACTGTTACTGCACTGTACCAGTTCTGTGCATGTGACTACACACTTTGGGGTGTGACAACTACTCAGTGGGCATGCTAGCCAGTGGTGTGCACACTGTAAGCCCTGCTAGTCAGACAACATGCACAATTAGTGAGGCAGTGGACAGCACACTCACCTGCTCCCCTGGTGTCCCATACAGCTCGCTGTACTGTGGAAGGAGGCTGTCCAGCAGGGCCTGGTTCTCCTCAAGGCTGAAGGCTGGGGCTCTCTCCACACTACGTGCCATTGCAGGAGCCAGAGGATGCATAAACAGCAGCAGTGTTGGTGGCAGATGTCGTCCTGGAGCATGTAGTGCAGGCAAGTGAGCTCTCAGGGGAACAGCCAGCATTATATGTGTGCTGCAGAGGCAGATACTGTCCCATGTGTGCAAAGTGATAGGTCCAAGTCGTTTGCATCTTCTGAATTTGACCTATCCATGGAATTGCAGCACTAATACACGCCCACAGCATCCTTCAAATCTTCAACTTCATGACACCCATGATTTTGCAACATTGTTGTGGCTGGCCAACTGAATTCACTGCATCAGACTCGTTGGAGCTTTGAAAACGCGTCCATTGCCATGCCAGGCCCCAGCCAATGTGTGCGCACCGTTCGGTCCATTGCTGTACAACGCGTACCAGGCATACAACGCGTACCCGCTCACATTCAATGCAATGGGCCGGCCGGGCACACCGATCGGTCCATTGCTGTACAACGCGTACTCGCTCACATTCAATGCAATGGGCCGGCCGGGCACACCGATCGGTCCATTGCTGTACAACGCGTACCCGCTCACATTCAATGCAATGGGCCGGCCGGGCACACCGATCGGTCCATTGCTCTACAACGCGTACCCGCTCACATTCAATGCAATGGGCCGGCCGGGCACACCGATCGGTCCATTGCTGTACAACCCGTACCCGCTCACATTCAATGCAATGGGCCGGCCGGGCACACCGATCGGTCCATTGCTCTACAACGCGTACCCGCTCACATTCAATGCAATGGGCCGGCCGGGCACACCGATCGGTCCATTGCTCTACAACACGTCCCTGGACAGGTCACACGCATATGTCACCATGCTGGTCACTGGTGAACCTATGCCAGCCACATTTACTTTCCAGGAACTCAGGGGCACACCTACAACACCACACCCAGTCCACACTGTCTATGAGGCATGTGTGGCAGCATAACCTTATCTGTGTATGGGGTGAATATGTGGATTTTGGGGTAGCACTTGGGGGCAGACACACCCAGGCTGTGCACGTGTTAATGGGGACAGGGTCCTTTGTGTGTTGTGCACCTGACCACTGTGATGTGCAACTTTTAATTTCTGAGCATGTGTCATGGTCACATTTCCAGGTTGTGTATGTGTATGACATGTCACATACCCCCAGGCTCCCATGTGGGAAGGCATGTACGTCACAGGGTGGCCCATTCCAACAATAGTGATGTCCCTCCACAGTCTGTGTGCATGTTGTGTATGGTAATAATCAAAAGAAGAGCGAGGAGATAGGGGCCAGTTCACTTCCCCTGGGTATAGTATAAGTATCAAAGGGAACTAGCTACTAAATAGGAGCTCCTGGTATGTGTATGTATGGCGACACATATGGGTTTTTAGAAGACCCTCACTCACCAACCTAGTTGGTGACATGCTTCATCATCGGGTCCCACCCAAGGTACCGAATGTACCTTGGGTGTGCTGCGACGCCTGGATACAGCGGAGCTGGTTCTGTGCAGTGAGTGTGCAGTGAGAGTGAGATGAGTGTGGTTTAAAAAGCTGTCCGTAGGGTCCCGTTCAGGTAACAAAAGGACTATTTTAATGTATGGGCCCTCGGCAGTGGTTAAAAAGAGAGGTGGATATCTCTGGAGTTAATTAGGTTCCGATATCCTGGTCAACATGTTTCAGCCAGTCTCTCTATACTGGGCTGGCTTTCTTCAGGACCTTATGTGTGTGAGGTTAAAAAGGTGGTCTGGAACAAAGTGTGTAAGAGACCATCTATGTGGTGCACTCGCTAAGGTGCATTATGTGATGGAGGATGATTTCCTCTGGCGACGCATACTCAGGAATTGTCTGAGAAATGCCCCATGAGTTCCGTGGGGGGCCCGACCTATTGTCACACTTTCTTCAAGATCAAGGGCCCGTCTCCGTACCTAGTCTGGCCGCATCGGAACTCCGACTTTGTTCCAGACCACCTTTTTAACCTCACACACATAAGGTCCTGAAGAAAGCCAGCCCAGTATAGAGAGACTGGCTGAAACATGTTGACCAGGATATCGGAACCTAATTAACTCCAGAGATATCCACCTCTCTTTTTAACCACTGCCGAGGGCCCATACATTAAAATAGTCCTTTGTTACCTGAACGGGACCCTACGGACAGCTTTTTAAACCACACTCATCTCACTCTCACTGCACACTCACTGCACAGAACCAGCTCCGCTGTATCCAGGCGTGCCGCAGCACACCCAAGGTACATTCGGTACCTTGGGTGGGACCCGATGATGAAGCATGTCACCAACTAGGTTGGTGAGTGAGGGTCTTCTAAAAACACATATGTGTCGCCATACATACACATACCAGGAGCTCCTATTTAGTAGCTAGTTCCCTTTGATACTTATGCATGTTGTGTATCACATGTCTCTGACTCCATGTGCACAATGGAAGACAGTCTCCACATCCACGTGGTTTGTGCATGAACTTTGATGGTGTATGTGTGTCACAGACGTCCATGTCTGTCCTGCAGAGGCTACAGGGGCCACTACCTGTGGGTGTCATGTTTGTTTTTCTGACGTGTACATGATACGCCATGTCATGCCAGTGTCCATGTGGCAAGACAGGCTCCCTGGGAATCTACCTGTCAATGAGCTGTGATGCCTGTGGAGCATCTGTCCAGACATGTCACTGTGGTATGTGTGTGGAACGTGAGAGCAGTTAATGGGTACTGTGACACAGCCTAATGGTGTCCCATAGCACACCCTGGAACCTGTTGTCAACACTTGTTGAACAGAGATGTTAGATGATGTCCATGTAGGTGCCATATATGTCCAAACGGAACGACACACACATCAAGTACTTGTGTATGTTGATGATGTATCATGTGAAATTGAGAATGGTGAACGGCACATAGGTGGGGTGACTGACAATCTTGCTTTCTTCACCTATGCACTGCAGGGCTCCTGCTGTCCATCGACCATTCCCAGACCTGGCAACGATGGTGGAACGTGACAGCATCCGACGGTACCGCTTCACCAGGCAGCTGATTGAGGATTTGGCAGTGCGGTTGGCCCCACGTTTGCAGCCTGGCCGGCCATATCCTACAGCGCTGACCCCCAAGGTGAAGGTGATGGCAGCCCTACACTTCTTTGCCACCAGTACCTTTCAACACACTGTGGCAACTACTGGTGGGATGTCACAGACTATGTTCAGCCGTGTGCTACGCGATGTTTTGGGGGCAATGTTGAGATACCTCAACCAGAACATCTATTTCCCAACACGTCAACGACTCACTGACGTCAAGAGTGACTTCTATGCCCTGGGGAGGATGCCACATGTAATTGGCTCCATTGATGGGACACATGTGTCTTTGATACCACCACAGGCACATGAGCAGGCATACCGCAACCGTAAACCTTACCATTCGATCAATGCTCTGGTGGTATGTCTTGCAGATATGACCATCTCACATGTGTGTGCCCGTTTCCCCAGTTCGGCACACGATGCCTACGTGATGAGGAGTAGTCGCATCCCGAGGATGATGTCACAGATGCCGAACCAGCGTGCCTGGCTTGTTGGTGTGTACTGACTTTGTACCATTGTGTGTGCTCTGCTATGTTGTTTTCCGCACACATTTTCAAATCGGCTAATGTGCAATTGTCTGTCTGTAGGTGATTCGGGATACCCCAACATGCTGTGGTTGCTGACACCCCTCAGGAACCCTGTGACACCAGCCCAGATGCGCTACAATGAGGCACATGGTCAGACGAGGAGGGTGATTGAGCGGACCTTTGGTCTCCTGAAGAGCCGCTTCCGCTGCCTGGACAAGACAGGAGGGGCCCTCCCATATGCCCCAGCAAAGGTGTGCAAGATTGTCATCGTCTGCTGCATGCTACACAACCTGGCAGTGCGGAAGGAGTTGCCTCTCATCCTGGATGACGATGACCAACGTCCGCCACCTGTGGAAGATCCTGGCCTGGGTCACGATGCCAGTGAAGATGATGATGATGATGATGGTGATGTCCGCACACAGCTCATCACCAACTTCTTCAGCTGAATGTGAGTCTCCAGAGGGTTGTGATGACAATGATTTGAGTTTGTATGATGTGTGTGTGTGGTGCTCTGGTGCTGTTTGAGTGTGCCCATGTGCTACTTGACTGGATGCGTGCAGCGATGTGTCCTTGCAGGTGGTCTGTACTGCCCAACAGTGTTGACATGCTAACTTGGTTTTGTGTAGTTATCTCGTGACATGTATTAGACATGAGTATTGCCGTTCTGTGCTGTTCTTCATTGTTTTTGACTGTGTGTCATGTCTGTCCTTCACAGGGTGCTGCCGGAGTTGTCTGATCAACTTGGATCCCCCGAATCCATGATTCAACTTCCAAGGTGGAAGCAGTCGTTTCCCTACAGGTGATGTGCCACACACCCCTGGACTTTCTATCTTCTGTTTTTTTGAATTGTGGCCTCAGCCAGGTTGGATTAGCTTGCATTTGTAGTGGAAACAACATGTTGCAAATGTGTAATAAACCTGTGCTTCACTTTGGGATGTGCGTTGTCTGTAGTCACACATCTGACTGACATTTGCTTACTGCACCTGTAGTCTAGTTCACAGTGACTGTGAATAGGTGGCGTGTCTGTGCATTCCACTGTATTTAGTTGCAACATCAGTATAGGTGATGAGTCTGATGGCCCTGGTGTGTATGTGTTGTGTGGCCCTAGTGGTGTGTCTCCCTCATATGTGTCACGTCGCCATGACTGACATGACGGGGTTGGACTTGCTGTAGCAGTTAGCATGCACAGTGTCATTTAGCATATCACCATCTACATGACAAAAACCACGTTGGAATCACAACAGAGGCAGATATGGTGTATTGGTGAGTTTATTTACATACAGGTGTGAGGATGGTGCACAGGATGGTGGGTGCTGTACATATTAATTGGAATCCAAAGTTCCCATGTGTATTGGAAGTCTTGGTAGCTGACATGTCCAGAGTAAAGTCCACAGTCATCTGATGAATTTGGCCAACTAGAGCTCCCCATGTCATGTGGGAGAGTTGGGTTGGCTTCGACAGGGCGTGCAATTTGCACACAGAGGAAAAGTTCCAGAACAGGTGTTGGCTTCCTGGGGGATGTAGATGGCCATCGGACTTTCAGTTTGGCCTCTTCGGACGGCCCCTCTTCTTGGGGGGACCCTCAGGTGCAGGCTGCGGCGGTGCAGGGGACTCTCTGCCAGAGTCCTCCTCCCTCCCTGTGGCATTTGCAGTTGTTTCAGCAGCAGTTGTTGTGGGCACACAGGGAGGTGAGGCCATGTTGGTGCTGATCTGGCGGAGGCATGTGAGTATGTCCCTATGCACCGCTGTCAGTTGTTCCAATGTGTCCCACTTGGACTCCATGCCAGACATGTGTGTCTCGACACGTGACATGTGTGTCTCGACATGTGACATGTGTGTGTCGACACGGGACATGTGTGAGTCCAAGCGGGCATGATGGGCAGCCTGCTGCTGTTGTATGTCCTTGAGGATCCCCACTACCTGGCTGACCTCTCCGGTGCTAGTCTGGTACGCATCCGCGATGCGTGCCAGTTGTGGGTCATCATGCAGTCCAGACCCCTCTGCAAAGAGCGACCTATGTCTACCACCCCTCCCACCACCCCTGGCGACACGTGCAGGACCTGCGGTGGCACGCACAGGTGACCGTGGGCCCACTTGGGTGTTGTTCCTGGGCTCGTTGTCACCAGCTCCAGTTTGGGCCTGGGTCCCTGCGCTGTTGTCATCTGTGGTCCTTGGTCTGTCCATGTTGGCAGGGGTGGCCTGTGTGTTGGCAGTTGTTGGAGGGGTGGGTGCAGGGGGTGCAGATGTTGGTCCTGCTGGTGCTGCATGATGACTCACACCGGAGGTTCCAGCTGGTTCTTCGCCATCCGAGGAGTGCAGTGGCTGATCCACACCAGTGAGCTCAGTGTTCCCCGGAGCCTGGGACAGGGACTCCTCCTCGTCTGCTGCTGTGTCCCCATCATCACCTGTTTTGGGGAGAGACACAGATTGTATGTTATGTTTCTACTGGCATCAATTGTTCAAAAACCTGACAGTTGTGACTGTACCTCTGGATGTGGGCCAGGACATTGCATTCTCCTAAATTGTGACAGTCAGAGAGTGATATTGGTGTAGCACATTGTCCTGCCAACCTGTGGCATGTCAATGTGTATGTTGAGGTGTGTGCATGACCAGCATTGGTGGTATTTGGTTGCCATCCAGGCCTCCTTCTCCCCCAGCCCAGTTATCCCACCATGAAGCGTGCTTCCATTGCAGGGAGTGCAAGTTGTCTTTCAGGATGTCAGTCAGTGGTGTCCTGCTGTTGGTTGTTGCACAGTTCCCAGCAGGGCCTGTGCTCCCCTCAGCAGTACCCAGTGTCAGCCATCTTGTGAGTTCTTTTCCACTCCCTGTGATGTGAGCATGGTTGAGAGTGGTGTTGATGGGCCAATTGTGAGGGTGAGCAATATCTGTGCCTACAACTCCCATCATGCTATTGCCTCCACCCCCGTTCCCAGCATGCCCATCCTTCCTTCCTTTTGACTCTGCTTCCCTGTGGGGTGGGGTGCCTGTGCTGACAGGATGGCTGGGAGTGTTGTCCTGGCAGTTGTTTGGCTACAAGTCCCAAGAATGTCCCTGTGCTTCACACAGCATGACCCAGGGTGGTGGTTCTTTGTGGGATCTTCAGTTAGGATGTGAGGCATTGCATTCTCCCAGGTGGGTTATGTGGAGTTAGTGTTGAGGGTGTGTGTGAGGGGAGGTCCTTGTAACTATGGTCATAGCTGTGAGTCCTCCTTCCCACCCAGCCAGATATCCCACCATGGAACGTGCTTCCATTGCAGGGAGTGCAAGTTGTCTTTCAGGATGTCAGTCAGTGGTGTCCTGCTGTTGGTTGTTGCACAGTTCCCAGCAGGGCCTTGTGCTCCCCCAGCAGTACCCAGTGTCAGCCATCTTGTGAGTCCTTTTCCACTCCCTGTGATGTGAGCATGGTTGAGAGTGGTGTTGATGGGCCAATTGTGAGGGTGAGCAATATCTGTGCCTACAACTCCCATCATGCTATTGCCTCCACCCCCTTCCCAGCATGCCCATCCTTCCTTCCTTTTGACTCTGCTTCCCTGTGGGGTGGGGTGCCTGTGCTGACAGGATGGCTGGGAGTGTTGTCCTGGCAGTTGTTTGGCTACAAGTCCCAAGAGTGTCCCTGTGCTTCACACAGCATGACCCAGGGTGGTGGTTCTTTGTGGGATCTTCAGTTAGGATGTGAGGCATTGCATTCTCCCAGGTGGGTTATGTGGAGTTAGTGTTGAGGGGGTGTGTGAGGGGAGGTCCTTGTAACTATGGTCATAGCTGTGAGTCCTCCTTCCCACCCAGCCAGATATCCCACCATGGAACGTGCTTCCATTGCAGGGAGTGCAAGTTGTCTTTCAGGATGTCTGTCAGTGGTGTCCTGCTGTTGGTTGTTGCACAGTTCCCAGCAGGGCCTTGTGCTCCCCCAGCAGTACCCAGTGTCAGCCATCTTGTGAGTCCTTTTCCACTCCCTGTGATGTGAGCATGGTTGAGAGTGGTGTTGATGGGCCAATTGTGAGGGTGAGCAATATCTGTGCCTACAACTCCCATCATGCTATTGCCTCCCCCCCCTTCCCAGCATGCCCATCCTTCCTTCCTTTTGACTCTGCTTCCCTGTGGGGTGGGGTGCCTGTGCTGACAGGATGGCTGGGAGTGTTGTCCTGGCAGTTGTTTGGCTACAAGTCCCATGAGTGTCCCTGTGCTTCACACAGCATGACCCAGGGTGGTGGTTCTTTGTGGGATCTTCAGTTAGTATGTGAGGCATTGCATTCTCCCAGGTGGGTTATGTGGAGTTAGTGTTGAGGGGGTGTGTGAGGGGAGGTCCTTGTAACTATGGTCATATCTGTGAGTCCTCCTTCCCACCCAGCCAGATATCCCACCATGGAACGTGCTTCCATTGCAGGGAGTGCAAGTTGTCTTTCAGGATGTCAGTCAGTGGTGTCCTGCTGTTGGTTGTTGCACAGTTCCCAGCAGGGCCTTGTGCTCCCCACAGCAGTACCCAGTGTCAGCCATCTTGTGAGTCCTTTTCCACTCCCTGTGATGTGAGCATGGTTGAGAGTGGTGTTGATGGGCAATTGTGAGGGTGAGCAATATCTGTGCCTACAACTCCCATCATGCTATTGCCTCCACCCCCCTTCCCAGCATGCCCATCCTTCCTTCCTTTTGACTCTGCTTCCCTGTGGGGTGGGGTGCCTGTGCTGACAGGATGGCTGGGAGTGTTGTCCTGGCAGTTGTTTGGCTACAAGTCCCAAGAGTGTCCCTGTGCTTCACACAGCATGACCCAGGTTGGTGGTTCTTTGTGGGATCTTCAGTTAGGATGTGAGGCATTGCATTCTCCCAGATGGGTTATCTGGAGTTAGTGTTGAGGGGGTGTGTGAGGGGAGGTCCTTGTAACTATGGTCATAGCTGTGAGTCCTCCTTCCCACCCAGCCAGATATCCCACCATGGAACGTGCTTCCTTTGCAGGGAGTGCAAGTTGTCTTTCAGGATGTCAGTCAGTGGTGTCCTGCTGTTGGTTGTTGCACAGTTCCCAGCAGGGCCTTGTGCTCCCCACAGCAGTACCCAGTGTCAGCCATCTTGTCAGTTGTTTTCCACTCCCTGTGATGTGAGCATGGTTCAGAGTGGTGTTGATGGGCCAATTGTGGGTGTGACCAATATCTGTGCCTACAACTCCCATCCTGCTATTGCCTCCACCCCCTTTCCCAGCATGCCCATCCTTCCTTCCTTTTGGATGGACTTCAGTGTGTGTGAGTGTGACAGCAATGGCAAGATGGCTGACAGTGTGGTCCTGTTGTTTGTTGGTGCCCAGTTCCCAGCAGGGCCTTGTGCTCCCCACAGCTGTGGCCAGTGTCAGACATCTTTGAAGTGGCTTTTGACTCCCTGTGAGGTGTGCATGCTTCAGTGCTAACTTGCTGGGCCATGTGGGTGTGAGATGTTGATCTGTGACTACCACTCCCATCATGCTATTGCCTACACCCCCTTCCCAGCATGCCCATCCTTCCTTCCTTTTGAGTGGACTTCAGTGTGTGTGAGTGTGACAGCAATGGCAAGATGGCTGACAGTGTGTTCCTGTTGTTTGTTGGTGCCCAGTTCCCAGCAGGGCCTTGTGCTCCCCACAGCAGTAGCCAGTGTCAGCCATCTTGTCAGTTGTTTTCCACTCCCTGTGATGTGAGCATGGTTCAGAGTGGTGTTGATGGGCCAATTGTGGGTGTGACCAATATCTGTGACTACCACTCCCATCATGCTATTGGCTACACTGACTTGACCAGCATACACAGAATTCCTTCCTTTCAGTGAGCTTCCCTGTGAGGTGGTCTTCTAGTGGTGGGTAAATATCTGGGAGTATTTGTTGGTTCTATTTGTGCCACTGCCTTGCTGTATTTGTTGTTAGGTTTGTAGATGTCATGACACAGTTACATATCACTGTGGGATGGCAGGTGTTGTGTTTGTCTGACTAGCATTCACATCTTGGGATGGATATCTTTTGGTTGGTGTGTATTTGCTAAGTGTGCATGGTTTGCCTATCCCCTTGACTGTGATGTGTGTGTGTAGTCACACCATATTGTGTATATTAGTTGTGTACTCACCATGCTCTGGGATGTCTGTTAGTCCGTATACGCTCACTGGTGGTAGGATGGCCCGCACCTTCTCCTCCCAGGGCCTGAGGTATACTGGTTTTGCAGGAGGGCCACTGCCGGTGTGCTGGCTGAGGAGGTAGTCCTTTTTGAGTAGGTCCCTGACCCTCCTGCGCACATCATACCACCTGTTCTGGATGTCTTCCTTTGTGTGCAAACATGGTGATTGTGCGTTGACCCTGTCGACAATCCTCGCCCACATCTTGGTTTTCTGCGACATGGGGGTCTGTTGTACCAATGTACCAAACAACTGTGGCTCTACCCTCAGGTTCTCGTCTACCAGGACTTCCAATTCACAATCTAGGAACTTATGGTTCTTCTTTGGGGGCATGGTGATGGGTGGTGGTGGTGATTGATGTGTGTGTGTGTGCAAGTGGGGGTGTGTGAGTGTAGGTTTAGCTGGGTGTGTGTGAGGGTGCTATTTGTAGGTGTGGTAATGGTGTGTGGCTTGTGTGATGTATGAGCTGTGAGTGTGTCTGTGGTTGCTGTGTGATGGTGTTCTGTCTGGCAGGTCAGTGGAATTTGCAAGGGATCATGGTCGGGATTTGTGGCCTTTATGTAGGTGGAGTTGGAGGTGTGTCCTTGTTCCATTTTTTTTCCTCCCTGTATTTATTGGCTTAGTGGTTGCTTGTTTGGCCCTTTTAAAAAAATGAAATTTCCTTGGTGTTTTTGGTGCATGTAGGAGTCGTTCTTGTGTCCGAGTAGGACGCTGCAGTTGTCTGGTGCGATCTTGTCCGACTCGTTCCGCTGTGTGTCAGCTAGGTTTCATATGCGGCGTACGAGTCGGTCGCGTAGTATTGGGTTGCTTCGGCTGGGTTTTGTATGCGTGTCGGTCGTACGGCTTGTGCTCCGGGCGAGTCGGTCGTGTTTTGCACGCACAGCATCGTACTACGCGGGTCGGAGTTCGTGGGTACGTTTCGTTCGGGTTCAATCCGAGTGCGTGTCGGTCGGTTCGTTTCGCGTGATTTCCCGGCCGGATGCCTTGTTTCCGTCCGGCTCGGTCGGTCGTTTTGTATTCCGTCCGAGTCTGTCGGATTTCACATGCATTTCATCGTACTACCCGGGTCGTGCGGCGCCGGTCCGAGTCGGTCGGACTAAATTCCCGTACCGTGTCGGTCGGTACGTTTTCCGGCCCGAATCGGAATCGGCCCCTTAGTCTGCAATGGTAGGCCTGAGACATGTTTAAAGAGCTACTTAAGTGGGTGGTGTAATAAGTGCTACAGGCCCACTAGTAGCATTTAATTTACAGGTCCTGGGTACATGCATTACTACATTACTAGAGACATACAAGCAAATTAACTGTGCCAAATAGGTATAAGCCACTTTTATTATGTTTAGGGGAGAGAGCACATGTACTGCAACACTAGTAAGCAGTGGTAAAGTGCACAGAGCCCTAAGGCCAACAAAAATGAGATTAGCACTAATGAGACGGCTGAAGGGGAAACGTTTAGGGGAGACCATGTTAAGGTTTACAGGTCTAACAGAATACCATGGGGAACATGGAAGGGCAGAAACAAGAGCAAGAACCTCGACAGCGAACAATGAGCAAAATACAAGACAGACGGCCATTTAAAGTAAATAAACACGCATTTGCAAAGCCAATAGCTCTCGCCTTTGAGAGTTATTGGCTTTGGCAGTGTTTGGTAGCCATGCCATATAGCAGCACGGATGCTTTGCTATGTGGCTAAATCAAATTTTTAAAAGCGCTATCAAGCAGCCAGGGCTAATGTGCTTTTTATTTTTTATTTTTTAAAAGGCCTTAGTGCTGGATGCGTCATAGTCCTTCTTTTATTATTAATTTTTAAACATGCCTCACTGCAGCCACACTGATAAACAGCATGGCTACAAATCATTGCCAAGGTTGGCAAAGCCCATGCTATACAGCATCAACAAAAGGCAATGGCAGAGCCACTAGTTTTGAAGACGAGCCCTATTGGCTTTGCCAGTACTTGCTAGGTCTCGGCACAACATCCTTGTAATTCTGAGCAAATTAGTTAATCTCTCCATGAGTAAAAATGAAAAATGACATTTGGAAAAATATGTTATCACATTAAGAAAGCAACTGCGCTCATGTCTATGTCCTAGTGTAAATGTTTTTGGAAGCTGATAACATCTGTTTTCACAATAAAAAGATAACATCTGTTGTCACAATACACACCTATATAAAAGGAGAAAAGAGCTTCTTTGAAGTGTGTGTGTGCATAGTAAAACATAGCTACAAATGACAAGAGGTTCAACAAGGACAACAGGGAAGAAGAGAAAATGAAATTAGTACCGCAATCACAGTGTAATCAATGGAAGGACAGCAATCGAGCTGAAGCAGTTAGTACTTGGTCCAAGCTCCAGCCGATAGAAGAGGAAGTGAAGCCAGCAGGCACTGGCCAATTAGAAGGCAGCAAATAAGAGTGACAATGAAGCCAATGAATGGTAAGTAACCGGCGGGCTGCAAGCCTCTTGTATACAAGATCTCTCACAAATGAGAGTGCACGTAACGCATGCGCTGTCACAGTTGGGACCTAAAAAGGGGCAGACAAAGACACCCAAAGTGAAGGAGACTACAAAAACGACTGCTTAAAAATAGCCCTCCTTAGTTCCCCCATGCTGACATTAGGACAGTCAGGCATTCTACACGCACCCCGAACCGCCAGCTTCGCTCCGCTGACCTCGCCCTCGCCAACGTCCCACGCATCCACAGGATGACCACCGGCGGCATTTCATTCTCCTACCTCGCCGCCAAGACATGGAACACCCTCCCCACCCACCTGAGACAGACCCAGGACCTGCTGACCTTCAGGAGACCTCTCAAGACCTGGCTGTTCGAGCAGTAGCTGCACCCCCTCTCCCCTCAGCGCCTTGAGACCCTCACGGGTGATTAGTGCGCTATACAAATGTGCTGATTGATTGCTACTTTCAGCATACATTCTATGCCTAAAAGCAACACAAACAAGAAGCCAACTAGGGTACTCATTTGACGCACAGTACTGAATGAGGAAGTATAACTTGATAGTGGAAATAATATTTCTGCTGTCCTTAACCCTCTTGACTTAATGTTGTGCATACAAAATGAAGATCATTCAGCCAACCATTATGGCTCGTATTTGAATATTTTTCCCATGCGGTTAATCCCAATATTTTGCTGGTGTCATTGCAGCACGCCCTTTGCATTCTCTTATGCAGTTGTATCATTCCTTTGATGTGGCAAAGCCACATTACATAAACCTGTTTTTCTACAACGCTAGAAATCTGTGTAGAAAAACATGTATGATAGGGTTTCCATACTTACCATTTTCATGCCACTTGAAATGGGTGCCTAGGTAAGAAAAGAACCGGAAAGTAAGAAGCCACACCATATCAATAGCAGGAACAAAAGTATTACTTTGGGAATCACCAGCTACAGTTTTCATAGCATCCTTTGCTGCAAAAAAAGATGGATAGTAGTGAAGGAAACAGAATTTTTGTGGGAAAAAATATTAGGTAATAAACGTAGAGGCTACATTCAATCTGTAGCAGAATTTACCATGTTAGTCCATGCACATTCAGCCATTTGCAATAACGTCTTCAGGTTTGTGATGTTAACAAAAAATCACATACATTGCTCAAGATCTTAATTTAAACAATCCATTTGGCTATTTATTTGAGGATGGTAATCAAATGAGGTTATATTGCAAATAAGAAACAGCATTCCAAAACTTATTTAAGAGCCATGAATTGATTTCCATGACAATGAAAGCTTTCATAGGAAAAACTTGTGCCACTTCATGAGCTGAGAGAGTCTTCTCATAGATGAAACATGTGCCCTCTTAGAAAAAGTACAACCGTCAGACAATGGAAGTTACACAATTAAATCTATTGAAGGATTATGCTATGGTCCTCTGGCTACAGCAAAGGTTAAAACACCCCCTCCCCAGAGGACAAGTTTCAACAATAGATATTACCACAGCATTTACAAGGGGTCATGAAAAGTATTGTAAGATTGATCCAGCATTTTCTGGGCCCATCTGCTTACCATTGGTCTTCTGATGGACTTTTACGTCCATCTGAGAGGTGATTGGAGTTAGCATTAACAATCAATCAAATTGCAATTCACAGTGAAACCCATTTGGCTAACAATGAGGACTAGGAATAGCCAAGTTCAAAAGGTTTTATTACAAAACTATATCTATATCGAACTGTGCGGCAAAGCTATGGAACAAAATGCCTATGGCTTTGAAATTCCAACCTAATCGGCAGCTCTTTAGGAAGGACTTGAAAACATGGCTGTTCACTACCATATAGTCCATCGGTAACACAGGCCAGACTTCCTTTCTACATACATTAGCACCAAGACGCCACGGCAATCGAGCGCTCTACAAACATATATCCTATCCTATCCTATCCTAACTAATAATCAAATTCAAGCAAACAACTTGTAATACCATACTGTAGAGATACAGAATAACAACAGGGATCCCCAGACGCCAGAAGAAATTAAGGCGAATTAGTATCAAACAAACAAGTAATTCTGTGATGACCATACAGAACAACAGCATCGGAATCTGATGCTCAGAGAATAATCTAAAGTTCTCTCTCCTATACATTAGTAATCTAGAATCTCAAAGTCCAGAGGATGGTTTGGGAAACAGTAGTTCTAACAAATCAGGGAAACTCCATAAAGCAAGTTAGGTCAGGACAAAAATAAATCAAATAAGAACACGCTAGCATCTCAGAAGCTCAGTCAAGAGTCTTCTATGGGTCATGCATAAGTGTAAGCCTAAGCCACACTGAAGAAAAAATCATAAAAAACCATTTGGGGCATAAAACCTCTCAAAGTCCATTAAGCTAGCAATGTCTCAAGGAAGGAGGGTATCAAGGAAAGATGTCAGCAAGAATCTGCAAAGGGACTATGAGTATCAGAAAGGGATCTGCAACTAAACTGAAAAAAAGTTCACGCGGAACGTATATTATAACGAGGAAAGTCCATTGGGCGACACCCCTCAATCACACAATCAAGGGTCAATTGTTATCCATGAATCATCACGCTGCAGGCTGCAACATTTCCACTTTATCTCAATCTGGACAGGGGAATTAAATCTTTGACTCAAACACATATAAATGGCAACTTTTGGATAATCGTTCATACAGTCAGTGCTCTGTCTCCATGGGTACTTTCGTCAAGGTCCTTTTCTCAGGCTCCTGTTCCCCCTATCTCTAGTACAGTCTAAATTAACAATGTCAAGTTAGCAGAAAATTTAAATCAGCTTTATGCAGCATGGTGAAATACAGGCCTACGTTGGACAAGTTAAACATTAACTTCAATGGTGCTCATTTAATATGCATGTACATATTTAAACACAAATGAATATACGTTTCTAATGCATTTGGTTTTATACTACATGAAATATTCAATAAGTCATCATAATATTCAATGATAAGTATGACTGAGAACTACATTAAAATCAAATATATAGAATGTTAATGCATACATTACAAAAATCAACTATTGTTTCTAGTAGGATTATATTCTACGTATATGAGAAAGTGTTTAATCATAGTTTCAATACATTAAATGTTATTCAAGTGAAGTAGCACACACCTTTAGAAAATCACATTTTATCTTCATGGTAAGTACATTTTCTACTAAATGAAGATGATTATTTATCAATCTTAGTTAAGGCAAGACATTTATGTAAGTAAGCTCTCTAATCCTACAGTGAAGGCACTCTTTAATAAATGTCAACTGCAACACTTTCATTAATTTGTTAGACCATACATGAATCATGTGCTAAGTGCACTTTCATACCCTGTATTTCTTAAGTGTCTGTGACCTTTGTGACGTATAAAGGGTGGGCAATCTTGGTGCTGCACCAATTCCCCTCTGATGGTGAATAAAGCCATCACATTAATCTTTTATCAGATGGACAAATCACAATTTGGTTGTTTTCATCATCTTTCTTCTGGAATCCTCCAGAAATGTCATATCTTCATAGTATCTGCTCTCTCTATCCTCTAGTTCCATATATGCTCTCTCTCCCTTCACTCCCTTCATTGCTTGCACAAGTTTGTATGCCTTTATAGTCACAATCATGAATAATCCACAAAGAGCGATTATCACTAAGGGCTTAAGGATGCTTCCAATAATTCCTCTCCCTAGGTTTCCAAACCATCTGCCTGTAACAGAAAATCCATTCCCTATTGCTTCCCAAGCACCCGTTGCTGTCAACCCTTTTAAATCTTTCTTCAGGTCAGTAATGTTGCTTATGTATTTCTTCAGGTTTTTACTCTCGTCTGAAATGTAAGTACAACATTGCTGAACTTTTAACATCTGGAAGACTCAGCCCTCTTTTGAATCAAGGACGTCTAAAGCAAGTTGATTCTGCAAAACTGTTGGTCTGATGCCAACAATTTCTGTATCTATAACCAAAAATCCTCCAGCTGTACTAGTATACAGTTTATTAACTACAGTAGAAAGCTTTCTAATCTTGTGCTAATTGAGTATCACTCCTACAGATGGAATCATAGCACCAAAAATGTCTCCTACAATTTCATTAGCACTAGCACCTCTTTTTGTTCTTCTGTGTTGTTCCCTTGTCGGATCATCAATTTATCCCACATGATAATTTTTTGGAAAAACTATCCCCATTTAACATGTTCCATACCATCTCTTGGGTAATCTGTAAAATGCACTTATTCCAAAATGTAATAAACTTTAGGAAAAACAGGATCTCCTCCATCTAACTATATTCCCCAATTTCCTCGAACTTAAAATCTATGGTCACATTCACTAGTTCCTACAAAATGTGTCAGTTGTGGATTTTCTAATGTGAATGCATAATTTCCCTCTATGTTGCCAATCTAAAGCTAATGCTGCCATGTTTCCCACTATTCCGTGTTCACTTTCTTCTTTAGCCCAGGGAGGTACTTTTGAATGATTTGCTTTATCCAAGATGTCTTTCCCTCTATCTTCTACTGACTCTATGAATTTCGTTTCTACATCGGTTAACATGCAAGTTAAGCTATGTCTATACCCATAAGCTGTGTCCAGTGTCAAAGTAGGTCTAAAGAAATGTCACATTATCTCAGAATTTTTAGAATCAGGATGTCTATTCAAGTGCTTTAGCACAGGAACTTCAGAAAGAACCAGGTCATAATTTGAGTAATAGTATTGAAAATGACCTTTCCCATAGAATGAGCTCATCAATAGGTAACTCCATACATCGAAGGGAAATGATGGTAAGTAAATTTCTTTTTTTACGGAGTTTTATATAGCGCAAACTTGACCCAAAGGTATTGGGTATCAGAGCGCTTTACACGAGCACCAGTTGCGTTACATGAGAACACATTCATTTTTTTGTTTTTTTTGTTAGGCACAGGGAGATTAGGTGATTTACCCAAAATCACAGGATGCTGCACGTCCTTGCCGTGACTCGAACACGGTTCCCCAGATTTGAGGTTGACTGCCCTAGCCGTTAGGCCAAATCGTCTGCCAGTTAATCCCTCAGCAACCGATGCAGGCAATTGCATGCAAGCGTAGCAATCCCTAGCATCCATAGTGTCAACATAGTCATAAAGCAGTTTAGAATGAACATTCAGTGAATAATCTCCTCCAGAAGCATCTACATGTAACTCTTTATCATCTATTGCAGGTACGCTATTGTCAATAGGAAAGGGCACTTGCGGGGCACATGCAGTCTTAAACTCTTCTACAAGAAAATTATGGGGCAAATTCAGAATGATAAGCAAAACAACTAGCACTATTGTTGCAACAGCATTTACTCCTGCATATATACGTTTGCAGCTAGGAGATTTTGCGTTACGCTTCATTAGTCACAGAAAGACCATTAGCAAGAAGATTGCAGCACGGCTCTTTCAGTTAGTTTCCATTTGCGCGAAAAGTAAAGCAAAGTTCAAGTGTCTCTTCGAATCTTATTAAGGTTGTCTCTAGAAATGTGCAGTTCAAGCTCACTAATGATCACTTTCAGAATAAATTGACTCAGTCTGTTCAGTGGCAATGCGATTTCAAAACTCAGTTCAGCCACAAAGTTCAGTTCAAGGAGGTTCAATTGGATGTGAATTGTTATAGCAAGAGGTGCAAAATGCTCTCTCTCAATCATTGCCTGCTAGATGAAGAGTACCGTTGACAGGGTACCCTTGCTGTCTTTGATCTCCTTACGGTTGGCCCTTCTTCATCACTGTCACTTTGGCCAACTCCCTCAGTATCTTCAAGGATAGTGTGGAGTACGTGCACTTCAGACAGACAGTGTCTCCCCCTCTCTTGTCTCATTGGCCTCCGGTCTCCAGGTACAACTCGTATTACAACTGCACTAGGCCCTTCGCCAGGGTCTGAATCTGGTGCAGTTAACACTACTGGATGAGACCCTACTGTACTGACTTCAACCCCCCTCAAGCAAACGTGTGCTGTCCCAGTAGCTTGATGATCCCCAACAGTTTGACAATACTGCTCTCTCTGTCTCACTGTAACCACTGGCACATCAGAAACAGATGCTGTTGTATCATCAAAGGGACATGAGATTCTGTGAGTATGGGCAGCATGTACCCAGTTAGGAAGCCCTCTGCACTTCACAGCTGCAACAGAATCACCTGGTAGGGACCACGTCACCTAAGCTCCAAGCATGACTTGCGAACGTGCTTCTTCACCATTACCCAGCCGCCGGGAGCGAGGTCACGGCACTGCTCCCGTTCAGACAGGGCTGTAGCCTCTCCAACCTGGTGCGACACAGAACGTACCACATCAGTCAGTCCTTTGCAGTAGTCACGAATCATGTCATCTGTAATGTTCACAAGCGCATTTACAGGCACAGCAGGAAATATCATGGCCCTCCACATGCTGATCTCATGGGGTGACAATCCTATCCTCCTATCTGGAGTACTGCGTAGATTCATCAGTACAAGGGGCAAAGCATCAGGCCATTTTAGAGATGTCGGAGCACACACTTTAGCCAATCTGGATTTCAAAGTGCAGGTTACTTGCTTCACAATTTCAGAATCCTCTGGATGATAACTACTGTGGAGTCTCTGTTCGGCTTGTAATGCTGCACATAACATCTTCAGAACCTCATAGTTAAAATGAGTTCCTTGGACTGACTCCAAAGAAGTCGGGAAGCCAAAAATCGGTATTAACACCCTCAACAACAGCTTTGCTAATGTGAGACTGACCTTTCTCCTAGTTGGGAAAGCTTCAACCCACCATGAAAAGATGCAAACGACCACTAGGACATACCTCAACCCAGTGCATACTGGCATCTTAATGAAGTCTAATTGCACCCTATTAAAGGGACCTCCTGATCTCCCTATATGACTCAGTGTTACTGCTGTTCTTTTGCCTACATTCTGCTGTTGGCACACAACACATTGGTGACACAAACTTTCAGCCATCAATCTGAATGCGAGATTAAACCATGTTTGCCTAAAGGAGCACACCATGGCATCCCTTCCTGCATGTGCAGGTCCATGATAATGTCTCGCCATTGGAGATAACAAGCTATCTGGCAGTACAATTCGTCCATCTCCTGAAACCCAAATATCATCTTCAGCTCTTCTCACACAACCTGCCCTGACCCAACCTTCCTGTTCTGCTTCAGGTGCTTCTTGTAATCACTGAACTACCTCCCAAGTATCAACTGCAGACAACAGATTGCAATTTGTCGCATCTGAATTTTCATTAACGTATTCCCCATTAAAGGTGCACGAATTTAGTGTGCAGTACCTGCTGACTCATTGGCATATCTGTTACCCACAGTCATATAGTCGTTGCCTTGCCTATGGGCAGCACATTTCACCACTGCAATTTGGGCAGGCAAATTTGCAAAGCCTAAACCAAGTTCTTCACGCTTTCCCCATTATGGATTGGTGACCCCAAAGAGGTCATGAATCTGCTTTGTGACCACAACTGCCCAAAGTTATGCACCACACCAAATCTGTACTGACTATCAGTGAAATTTGTCACTGTCAGCTGGTCTGAGACACAGCATACTCTAGTAAGAGCAATCAATTCCGTCACTTGTGCTGAAAACACTCCTTGAAGCCAGGAAGCTTCAACCACACCCGAGATAGTACAAACTTCATAGGCAGCTCTCAAGGTTCCTTTATGATCTCGTAGGCAAGAGCCATCAACAAACAGCTCATAATCTGGTAGTGGCACGTCTTGTATGTCAGGTCTTGGTTTGGTGCATAGTTCAGTAACATCAAGACAATCATGTTCCACTTCTCCCTCAGCACCATCATTTCCAAAAAGGGGCAGTAATGTAGTGGGGTTCATGACAGTACACCTTCTCACTGTAAGAATTTCAGCTCCAAGAATGACTTGCCCAGACCTGGTAAGTTGACTGTTGGCGAGGTACTGTGTTCGAGTGCGAGTTTACAGCACTTTAACTGAGTGGGGGACAAAACAGTAAAGGGGGACCCATAACATTGCTCTTGTACTGTTCTATGCTTACGCTAGTAGAGGCTATAATTAGAAAAGAGTCCCCCGGCAACCTGTCTGTTGTTTCAATAAATCATCATTCACTCACTCCAATATATGTTGGGCCAGTGCAACAAGCTTGGATCGACTTTTATATCTGTATTCCTTTATTATTTGTTTAACCTGATATATTTATTCATGCAATGCATTAAAGATTCATATGGCACAAAGATTATGAGCTATTCATTACAAAATATAGTTGAAATATAAAACACATCTTTTTAAAACATTTTTTATATATATCAAATTTCAATAGGGTCAAACAAACTGAGAAGTGTACTATTTGATTTTTGCTTAAAAGTAACTCATACCATATCCTTTGTAACATAACTTACTCAGCCAACCAACTTTTGTTCCATCATACACACACATACCTCAATGTCTCACTCATTAAAAACAAAGATAAATAGCAATTCAAAAATGGGTCTTCAAAACATCATATTGTCTATCTTCATTTCTTACGAGCACGATCCAATGATAGTTTCAAAGTTAATCTGCAATCATTACATTGTATCCAATTTGATCAATGGTTCTTGCATCGAAATAATTACAAATATTTAAACACATATCAACCTATTACAGAATTTTGTACTCCTTATGCTTGTCCTTTTCATCCAAATGGGTTTGTGGCTTTTGAATTACTATGCATCGAGTTGAGGCAACAGCTTTAAGACAACCAGGCAAAGCCGTAACTACGGGGTCAAGTGTGGCAGGAAAATAGGCCACTGGTCTGCGAGCATTGCCATGCATTTGTGTTAGCACTGAAAGAGCACAGCCTCAGCCCTCTTTCTCACTGCAAAACAAAGCAAAACATTTATTATAATCATACATTCCTGGTGCTGGGGTGCGGCAGAGCCAGTCTCTCAACTCTGAGAAGGCACGCATGCAGCTGTAATCCCATGGTACAGGATCTGACACATCTTTGTGTGTCAACCTCTGTATAGACTTGGCCATCAGGGAAAAGTTGAGAATCCACTGTCGACAGTAGCCCAGCATTTCCGAAAACCTTCTGATTCCTCTCTGTGTTGTTAGCGGATTCATTTTCAAAAATGTCAAGATTCTCTCTTGTGACACCTTCCGTGCTCATTTCTCAATGTGATGTCCTAGATACAGGACTTCTTTCTTACAGAACTGTAATTTGGTCAGTGATACTTCATGTCCATTCTCAGCTAAGTGGTTCAAGAGAGCAATTGTGTCTCTTTTGCAAGCCTCCTGCGTATTCGAAGACACCATTAGGTCATCAATGTACTGGACTAGGACTGAGTGATAGGGCTTCACTAAAGACTTTACATTATTTTTGAGTATTTTATTAAAGATAGATGGGCTCTCCGAATACCCTTGTGGGACTCGGCACCATGCCAAAACACGGCTACCGAAACGGAAAGCGAAAAGGAACTGGCTATCATTATGCAATTGTATGGAGAAGAAGGCTTCCCATAAATCAATGACAGAGAACCACTCGGCTTCACATGGAATCTGAAACAGAATCACAACTTGATTCGGCACCACAGGACAACAGGGAACAACTGTGGAATTCACCTTTTGCAAATACTGAACGATCCAGTACTTGCCATTGGGTTTCTGCAAATCCATGATGGGTGAGTTACATGGACTCCCCATAATCTCTTTCAGAATGCCTTGCTCAATTATTGAGTCAACCACAGGAGTAATCCCAGCAGCAGTTACAGGGGTCAAATATATTTTGGGATTCTTGGTTACTTAGCATTTGGCTTCACTGGTTCAACATCTTTGATAGCTACAATGTCTTTACTGCCTAGTCTGATAGCCCTGCCCCAATCTGAAATCAGGAGCATCAGCGAGTAGACTCTAAACGGTGAGGCAGCCTGAGGGCAGGCCTTAGTCTCCACTCCCAAAGAGAAATAATATCGCCAGCTGAAAGGGATAATGCAGCTCATCCCAAGGAGTCCTCATCCAACATAAACAACTAACTTCCATAGCTGTGCAATGACATTCACAGTCTGTGCACTGCAATAGAAGCATTACATACTTTAATATATCTTTATTAGTATTACATTCTCAACACCGAATAGTACATATACCAAGGCCTTGGTAAAGAAGCCCCAACTCCTGAATAAGTACATCAATTTGATTAACAGTTTCTAGGTGATATCCCCGACTGTGGTTCCGGAATGGGCCCTCCCCTTCTCCTTGTGGTCACCCCAATACCATATGGCCGTCGCACGGGAAGGGGGAACAGAGTGTCACCGGGGCAACAGAGATAACTCAAATGCATATAACTAACAGCAAACATTGTCCCAAAATGAAGTAACTTTACTACTTATGTGACCCCTTGGTGTCTCCTTACTTCCATGAAATTGTCTAGTAAGAACTCCTATTCCTGGGCATGTCCCCTCTGTAGTCCTAATGTACTGTCCACCCGGACTGGGCCAACCCCCTCCACTGCCCTCCCATCCATTACATTAATTGCTTCAGTGTTTGTCTACCCACTCAGAAGCCCATGGTCACACCCCTACATAATCTGTCTGTGAAGGTCTAGCCAAAGTGCTCCACACTATGAGCCAGGGCCCCACATTCAAGGGGGTACCTACCCTGTTTGTACATTCAGTTTGGTAAGATACGCCTCTCACATTATGATACCCAGCACTCAGCCCATCTGCCTACCAGAGGTTGTGATAGCGGTCTGTTCTTCTTTTGCCCACTTCAGTAGGTCGTAGCTGCAGATCAACACCAGGGGGGAGGGATCCGCTGCCTTTGAGGCCATTGTGAAGCGATGTCTATACAGTGCCATCACAAGATCAGACATCCTGCATTCTAGTTTGCAAGCCTTGGGTCTGTGCATCCAGCCCAGGAGGCATTGTTCTGGATGCATATCTAACTCCCTGTCCACAAATTCAGTCAATACTGCCTTTGAGACTGTTGCTATCTTCTAGCGATCACACACCATGTGGAAAAAATTTGCATCTTGTGCACCACACCTAGGGCACGTGGTTCTGGTGCCTGGAAACAGCCAACCTATTCTCTTCAGGGTCAAGTGGGTTTGGTAAAGGTAATTGAATTGTAGCAATGTGAGTCTGCTCTCCCGCGATACTGTCTTCACATATGCAGTAGTCACTGCCCATTGTTTATCCGTGATGTCACGGTTAAGACACTGCATCCCTTTAGCCTGGACGTCATCAATTTGTCGCAATAATTATGTCCGCAGGTTGGTATAAAGCGCTGTCACAGCCCTGCTTCCACATCTATGCTCCAGTAAACATTTGAGTACCAAGTCAATAGGCAGTTTCACTTGACCCCACAGTATGGTCAACTTTCTCTGTATCGCCTCATGCAACACAGAGAATCCAGGAGCCAAATCAAATGTCTCTGTCAGAGTCTCATAAGTACATAATCTACCCTGGTCGTACATGTCTCCCATGTGTGTATCCCAGCCTGGGACAACTGTCTGCCATCAAAGTGTGTTAGCACCTCCCGAAGCTCCGGGAGTGATCACAAAGGGGGACAGGAGGTACATGGCCACTGACCATTTCGTCTAGTCAGGTATTTGGACCAGCAAGCCTTAGCGGGCTGTAGGGCCTGGGTAACAGTATGTCCCGTTGGATGTGAGCAAACAGCCAGTCCACTACACTGTCTCGTCCAAGTAAGTGCTTTAGCACTTTGAGCTCAGGCTTCCCCTACCTCAGAGCCAATCCGTAGATCACTACAGCTGCACAGCCACATAATATGCAACCAAAACAAAACAGCAAGCCTATAAAGCAAACGCACCTCCCCCAATAATCCCCCACAGCTAGTCCAGAATTCTGTTACTGTATGGTGTGCACATCCACTACTCCCGCTGTTTCCAGAGAGTGATCCCAAGGACCAAAATTGATTCAATCACAATTGTGAAGTGTACCACAACGAATAAGTTCCAAAATAACTTACTCCATCCAATCAGTGTGAATCCAAAAATGTTCTTTAATCTTGTTGGAAAGTGAGTTATTGGTAGGGGCAAATGTAGGTCTGCCACTGGTAATAAGGCCACTAACACATGATAGGACTCAGCATAGATCTTCGAAAAGTATTCCTATGCTCAACCCTTGGTAACGTGGCTGCGAGCAGACAGGCTTAACTTCAAAGACAGGTGTGTAAAGCATTTAAAAACACCATTTCAGTAAATAATTAAGACACAACACAAAATAAAAATTCAACACCAATTTATAAAAATAGGTAATATTTTTATCTTTTAAATGACACCAAAACGAAAAGAATCCACTGTAGGAAACCAGAGATATGAATTTTTAAAGATTAGTCACTTTCTAGTGCTTAGAAACCAACAGTGCCCCTTTAGTCATTTCTGTTTTCTCTGACAGGGACACCTTTAGAAATTGTTCTGGAGAATCTCACCAAATGTGTTGTGCGCCTTCTCCAGCAGGCGGGGTCCAGTTAGAACTCCTTCCTGAAGTTCTGCTTGCGGGTCCCAAAGTATCCAACACACAATCCAAGGTTCTGGAATCTCCAAGAGGGTCCTTGAAAGTGTGAAAGTTCAATTCCGCAATCCACTTGAACAAAACCCTTACAAATCCACTGGTACTCCAGGCTGGGAATTCTTTGTGGGGATGTCCAGGTGAGCTCTGTTAACCTGTAGCTTGCAGGGAGTCCACTCTTTAGTCCTTTTGCAGCAAGGTAATCCACAGGGCTGTAGTTTCAGTTGGTGCAGTCTTCAGAGGTCAGGCCTTAGAAATCTTTGCACAGCAAAACGTCTCAGCAGGGCACTTCTTGCTTCAGTAAGTTTCAAGCAGCAGATCTGGAGGGCTCTGCCCCTCTCAGATACTTATTCAAAATTCTATGGGTCAAGCACCAGGTCACTTCTGACCAATGAGAGCAGGGTAACTCCTCATAGTTATGACCACATCCTGTAGAGTGTGGCATTATTTTGTCCCAGAGTGCACCAATCTTCCAAATCCATAATGGCTGATTTTCCAGCAAGGGGGTAAGAGCTGGATAAACACACCCCCTGGGATGGCTTATCTCCATGGACTCTCCCCCTACCATCTGCACATACCTTCCTTAAGCCTAGCCCTGACTCTGGGTCAAGAGTGTCAGAGTGAAACTGAAACCCAGGCCTCCCTCTGCCTTTGAAGAGCATGGTTTACGACTCCACCCCTGGCCTGGCATTCCTATAGACCAGCACACTGCCCTCCCAGCAGAGTGGTTAACCCCAGGGGTTCTTTATCACCTCTTCAAGGCAGCCTGGCTAATCCACATAACTCTGACCAATCAGGGCAGCCCACTGGAAGGCTGAATTTGGACTTACAAACAAGAAAGTCTTATAACTTCTTGTATGTACACTTTAGGAGAAATTCAACAATATAATATTGTTGGATTTACTACTACCATTCTGGGAAGTCTTTGAATGGTCCAGCTAGTCCTCTCCTATCAATATTTATTAATCAATAACTTCCTACCATGTTAACCTATGGGCCATGGGGTTTGCAATGGGGAAAATGACTTGGGACAGTTTTCTAGCACCAGGGCTTATAAAAACATATTTTATAAGTATTTCCCTAATTTCTACAGGACCCCCACCCCCTGTGCAACTATGGGAGACTTTAGGGGTTCTGAATCTGCAGAAATATTTCAGATCCTACTTACCCAGTGCTCCTAGCATCAAAGTCGAATTTGAGCAGCACTTTAACACAATGTGGGGAGTGAAATGTGAAATTTCACTTTACCCAGGCATATAAAAACTCATTTTATTAGGGTGTACCTTATAGATAACTGACCCCCACCCCTGGGATACCTAGGGAGACCCTGGGGGTCCCTAATATGCCAAAACATTGTAGGTTTTCAATTTTTAAGTGCCCCTACCACCAAAGTCGAGTTTGGGCACAATTTACTGTTTAAAAGCAGTCCTGGCACCCAGTGCTGCTTTTAAACTGACCTCAGGCTTCAGCAAAAAGCTGCTGGCCTCTAAACTGCCATGCCTCAGGGTACTGGGGACTTCTAGGTAGTTTCAATCCCCTGCCCTATTATATACTAGGGGCCTATGGGGTAGGTCATGCCAATTACAGGGGTACCCCACCATACCATAGTGTACCCTAGTGTATGTTGGGTGTTTTAACTGTATTCTAATGTGTTCCTTTCAGCTCAACACTGGCCCTGGTCCTGGTTAGGCAGAGCCCAGGGTCAGTCAAAATCAGTTACCACCAGCATCAGTCAGCAAAAAGTTGGGGGGTGCCCAGGGCACAGGATGACTTTGCAACAAATCTTCATATGAATATTGTAAAAACAGCCAAAGCGTTTCGTCCAACTTCTGTGGACATCATCAGGGCTTATATATTAGTCGTGTCCTTCTGCGACTAGTAAACAACAAGGGGGACAATGAGGGCTTGATAAAGGTCCACCGTACTTGCCCTGGGTAGAACTAGAAGACAAAAGAGGTACGGTGTTCCTGGGTGGCAAGTTGGCCACCTGGTTAGTACTCAGAGTGGTGGGGAGGTGGGGAATACCTCCTTTCGGAACTAGGACCCTCACACACCCAGCAAGCTAGGTGTCATGCTTCATCATATGGGTCTGCTCCTCGTCGAGCCGGCGCTGCAATGCTCGAAGGGCACCCATAAAGGGGCTCTTTATCGGAGATCTTTTGTTCCTTGCCGTATAGGTGCCGTGGGTGTGAGGGGCCTGGTAAGATGTAGATGTGGTGTGTGGGTTAAAACAGGTAAGGGAATCCTCTATAATTATTTTTATTCTGGAGAGGTCACAACCTGAATAAAAAGTAAAAAGAAGAAAGAGGGCGACTATTTTGTTTTAATCTGACAAATTACGCTCTACCCCTTAGTGGTCAACATGTTTCTCGCCTATAAAATGTCTCTAATAGATCAGTTGGCGATTCCTCAGGACCTAGTGACTAAATGAAAACTATCTACAGTGTGTGGTGTGGTTCTACATACCACTTCTTCTCTCGGTAGGACGTTGCCCCGGAGAAAAGCAGCCAACCTCTTAAGGATTCAAGTGCTGCTTCATCAGACCGCAGCGGAGTATATGGACACTCAAAGTAGTGTCGCTGCTCCCGCTCAGAGCAGTCCGGCTCACCTACCCGCTCTGCTGCATCAGGAAGGATCCTTCCTGATGCAGCAGAGCAGGTAGGTGAGCCGGACTGCTCAGGAACACCGTACCTCTTTTGTCTTCTACTTCTGCGACTAGTGTCATGAATATCAGCTCTGTATTGTTCTTATTGTATTGTGCGGTAGTCGGCATCTCGCCGGAGAGACGCCGACTACAGCAGCAGCAACAGGAGCTTAACAAGGCACTGTTGCGGGATTGCCAAATAAAAAGGTATTGAGCCTACCCTGGATCCAAGAGGGATGAGGCACATGAAAGAAGGAACCGACGATTGTGAACAATACAGAGCTGATATTCATGACACTAGTCGCAGAAGGACACGACTAATATATACGCCCTGATGAAGTCTACAGAAGTTGGACGAAACGCGTTGGCTGTTATTACAATATTCATATGAAGATTAAAGAACATTTTTGGATTCACACTAATTCGATGGACTAAGTTATTTTGGAACTTATTCGCTGTGGTGCACTTCACAATTGTGATTGATACAGCCACATAATACTATTCGTAATTAGGGGACCGAGGCCCCCCTCCTCAAGTGACAGTTGCATCTTAGTCAGCGCCACTCTCTTTCTTTAGCCTCCCCAAATCCAGTCATATAGTATGGTGTGCAAGCCCACAACAAAGGGACATTTCAAAACACCACCTGGATGGCTGAGAAAAGATAAAGTAGCCTGGGAAGAGCCAACATCTTGGCTATTACCACGTGGCCTACAGTAGACAAGGGAAGACCACACCAGAAAGTGAGGGCACTCCTCGTGGCCCTCAGGACCCTCCTGAAGTTACCATCAAGTAGATCCTTTCCTGCGTGATAGACTTGCATGCCCAAGTATAGAAATGTGTCAGCCTTCCATGTCAGCCTGGTTTGGGGAACAGCCAATCCACGTGTTGCCAGTCTCTTAATCAATGAGTAGAAGCAATATTTCTCCCAGTTAACGTTCAGACCTGAGTACTCCCTGAACCAGTCCAGTACCTCCATCAGCCCCAGCAGTGATCTGCACGGGTCCTGGAGGTATACAAGAGTGTGGTCCGCATACAGGGAAACCATGGCCCAGTCTCTACCATATGAGATGCCTTTTGTGGGGCCCAGCTGCGCAGCAAACAAGCGAAATGCTTCATTGCGAGGACCAAGAGTTTAGGGGACAATGGGCAATCCTGTCTTGTACGACGTGCCACCTCAAATCCCTCCGAGATCACCTTTCCCACATGGACCCTGGCCAACGGATTCGTATATAAGAGGCGCACCTAATTCCTAAATCGGGGTCCCAGTCCCATTGCTTCCAACCCCATCTGCAATTATGGACAACCCAGTGTATCAAATTATTTCTCTATATCCAGAGAAATAGGCACTTCCAATCCTCCTCACTCTTCACAGTATCCATGATAGCGAGAAATCTCCGTATGCTGACAAAAGTATTCCATGCTGGTATAAACCCATTTTGATCTGCGTGCACCAGTATTTTGTAATCCATATCTAAAAGTGACAGTGGATGATAGGAATGGACATCTACCAAATCTCTACCCTTCTTGGGGAATACCACTATCAGTGCTTCTCTCACCAAGGGTAGGCGCCCCCGCTTCCGCTCAGCTGCCCGGTTCACGGATGGTAGATTAACTGCCAGAGTCACCCCATAAACACTACAGAACTCTACTAGAAGCCCGTCCAAGCCTGAGATTTTGTTCCTTGCCACCTGGCAAATAGCAACCCTTACATTCTCTATGTAAAGGGGATCTCCTAATTTTTGTCTAGAGAGAGGGGTGACAGTGGACATGGCCAAACCTCCCAGGTATTCTTGCATGGCATCTGCTCTTTTCACCTCTTCTGCCACGTATAGACCACTATTTTAATTGGTGAACACTTTGCCAATCGCCTCCTGTGTGTTAACTATTATCGCGTTTGAGTCTCTTATGGCTCCTATAGGTAGTCCATCTTCCACTGATTGCAATAGCCAGGCCAGCAATCTTCCTTTGTTACTCTCCATGTACTATTGCGCTAAGTATTCTCTGTCCAATAGGCATCATAATCGATGCCTTAGTTTCGCATGGTGCTTCAGGAGCACGGGCAATGTTTCCCCTTCATCATCCAATCATACCACCCTTTTCAACTTGTCCTCTACTTGCAACAACTCCCTGTGCAATGTGGCTTGCATCCCCCAGTGGTTTCAATGTAATATCCCCTAATTACAACCTTGAATGCTACCTACTCTACTGTCTCATCCATCGGTGTCCCCTCATTATCTGTGAAATATTGCTGTATATGTATACCAATCTGCTCCCGGAAGTGGTCGTCAGTTAAAACCTATGTTCTCAGACTCCATGTGGGAACTCGTTGCTTGTCTCCCCACCACCCTAATGTCAGATTCAATGTATTGTGATCTGAAATAGAGTGCCCCAAGTATTCTGTAGCCACTATGCATGTGCAAATATCCCTCATGCTTAGCCAATTGTCCAGTCTGGTGTGTAAGCTGTGTATAACTGAGCAATAAGAGTATTCCCTATCATCAGGGTGCATGTGATGCCACAAATCCACCAGTAGCGTGTCTTCCCTTCAATTCGTAAATCCCTGTATGGCCCTATATCCCAGTGCCTCCAGGATGGGTGGCAGCGAGTGATCAGGCTCTATGTTCGCCACACAGTTAAAGTCCTTACCCCAAAGACAGGAAGGGCACTAACATCTGCAGTGTCAGTGTGGGAAAGAACTCAATCTGCTGCATCTTGGGTGCATATATTGCTACTATGGCTAGTTGGTCTCCGTTAAAGCGGCCCTCATCCACCACGTATCTCCCCTCCTGATCAACTACAACCCTTTGCGCTGAATAGGGGACCCCTGGTGCAATCCATGTTTATACATCCCCGGGGAAGGCCAAATATTTGGTTCCATATATCAGCCCTCTCCATAGTTTGGCCAATTTACTCAGCTCTATCTCCATCAACTGTGTCTTCTGCACGCAAGCGAAGTGTGTGTGGTGTTGGCTCAGCGTAGACTCTATGTCTTTTGTGCGGAGTGGCGGTCATACTGACACTCCATTTTAGGGAATTATATTGTGTTGCCATGTGTTTAGGTGCCAGGACAATTCTGGCACTAGCCACATGCCTGTACAAGTATTCAAGCAGAAGGGGGAGCCCCGTCCCATCTCACAGACTCCCATGAATACACCTGCTTTCTGGGTCACATTCAATCAATCAGGGGTTTATATAGCGCGCTACTCACCCGTGAGGGTCTCAAGGCGCTGGGGGGTGGGTGGCAGCCGCTCCGGGTCAGTCGAACAGCCAGTTCTTGAGGTCCTTCCTGAACGTGTGCAGGGTGGGGGAGCGTCTGACGTTCACAGGGAGCTCGTTCCAGGTTTTTGCTGTGATGTAGGAGAAAGCTCTTCTGCCGGTTCACTTTCTGCGAATGCCGGGAACCTCAGCCAGGGCGAGGTCGGCGGAGCGGAGGTTCCTCTTGGGTATGTGGAAGGATAGTCTTTCGTTGAGGTAATTGGGCCCGATGTTGTTGAGGGATTTGTAGGCGTGGGTGAGGAGTTTGAAGGTGACCCTCTTTTCGACGGGGAGCCAGCGGAGGCCTCGTAGGTGTTGGGTCATGTGTTCATGGCACGGTGCCCCGAGGACGAGTCTGGCTGCGGCGTTCTGGATGGTTTGTAGTTTGCGTAGAAGAGTTTTGTTGACATTGACAACTCCCTACACCATGGGCAAAGCCCCGCGGGCCACCACTAGGTCAGGTAGCCACGAACAAATAAAACCCACCATTAAGTCCATGGGAGTACCACCTGCATGATGGAGTGAGGGTCAAGGCACAGTCCAATATACTTCAGTGCAAACCTCACCACCAGGCTCTTACGTCAGTAAGTCAACAATGCCATCATCTCCCCACTAACGTCGGACTGCTCCTCAGCTCCCTTCGTTTGGAGTCATTCCCAAGCAGAACCAGGTGAGGTGAAAAATGTGTTTTGTCCTTGTCAGTGACCCAAGTTTAGCAGGGTATAGCAATGCATAGCGGAGATCCAAAGCACATAGATGTTTTTTAATGTCTGTGAAGTTAGATTGCTGCCTCTGCACCTCTGCAGTGTAGTCAAGGTATATGCTGAATGAATATCCCCACATGGGATATGGGCTTTGAGTTCAGTCCTCTGCAAAATTAGATCCCTGTCCCTGTAGTTGAGGAGGCGGTCCCGGGCAGGGGAGTTCAGCACGGTACTCTGTGGGCCCTTTCCACTGAGAAAAATTGTGGTTTCTCGCCCTTCAACACCTCAGTCACTAGCCAGTTTTTAATAAAGAGGTCTGGGCTGGGACCCTCTCCTTGTACCGGAACACCCACTATTCAGATGTTATTGTGCCTTGAGCACCCTTCAGCCTTCTTCGCCCGCAGCATGAGTGTTTTAACCTCTTCCTGCAGGTCCTTTATCTGTGTCTTGAACCAGTAAGAGCAACACAGTGACCGCATATTCTGCGTCTTCTACTCTGTCTGTTAACTTCCAATGGTCTGCCCTGAGAAGTGTGATATCCAAAGCCACTGAATCAATCTTAGTTTCCAAAGACGTCTTGGCATCCCATGTGGAATGCAATATGGCATCAAATATGTTGATATGCACGTCCAGGGTAGATTCCATGTAGCTCAGCGAGGCGACCGCAAACCTTGTGGTGATTCCTTTCCACCCTCAGGTGGTCCGCCCTGCAGAGGCCTAACATGCTTAATTTTGCTCATGTTTATGAACTGCCAGGGTCAAGGTAAAAAGTGGGCAAGACATCCACTGGGCCCAAGATCAGTCTAAGACAACGGGGGCCCCACAAACCCCTGTCACCCGTGTTTATACACTGGGGTGGGCACCCCATCCCCCATATGAAGAGAATCTCTGCCCAAAGTGCCCCCTCGTCCCACTCCTGCATCCATCATTACCACAGAGGGGGTGGAGACAGCACTTTATGGGGGGCAATGGGTACAGTTCTCTGGGTACCCCACGCACCGTGGAGGCCGATCCCGCAGGCCACCCATGCTGCGCCTTATCAGGATACTCTGTCTCCTGAGTGGGGGTGTGAAGGTGCTCCACTCAGCTGCCTCCCTGGTCCACACTCCATGTCGCCTCCTGCTCAGAGCCATCTGGCCAGCAGGGCAACCCAGCTGATGCAGACCTCGCCTCCCAGGCCCTGTCTGCCTCTTCTCTCCCTGTCGGGGAGCTCCGGCATTGCGTCCTGGGCAGCGCACCACTCCTGTCTTCCAGTGCAGCCCGGAAGGTGACACACCGGCATAGCAGTGCACCCTTCGCGGCACAGCCACGCCTTCTGTTCAGCAGAGGAATCCAAGCCTGCAGGAGGGGCCACAGCTGTGCTCTGCAGGCGCCGGCAGCTTTGCACCTTCTTACGTCCTTTCGGGTCGCACTCCTGCTTTCAGCAATCCATAACCACGGGGGTTCTCTCTCAGCCGCTCCAGGGGACCATAATGACTACCTTGATGGCTCAGTGTGGGGGGGAGGAAATGTAGGATTATGGATTCAGGCCAGCCAGGCTGCAGCAGAGCATCCTGAAAACATGTCCTAGCTTTCTGCCAACTTGCCCACGCTCCCCAATGGAAGCATTCCATATGTGGGCTGATACCACTACTGCAGTGACAACACTGCTAGAGGCTGTAGAAAACTAAATACTCCTCCACGATGACAGAGACTGGCCAAATGAACAAATGGGTAAAAGGGGCTGATGTAAAGCCCCTCTATCTATATTATTTCTAATTACTCAATGGGGAAACCTCTGGCTGTGCTCGATCTAAAAATGCACTTTAGTTTCTTTATGCAAAACCAAAATATTGGGTGATTTCGATGATCTTTAGAATAATTTTAGTGTTGTTGTGGAAATTAATTTTTACTTATCATTTTAATATTGAAGTCTCCTGAACTCAAAAAGCTGATAAAAGGTGCTGTAAGAAGCTACATTATTGTTAATAACTTTCTTTGTCAAACTCATGCCATGCTGTTTGAGAAACTACTACACTTGAGAGACAGTGGTGCTCTACTTCTTTCTCTTTGTTGTGTATGGTGTGAACTATACATGTCTGTAAATATCTGACTGCGCCTTAAACTAAGTAGTTAGCGCCTGATATGCAGTTGGGTATTAATGTAAAACATCTCCTGTTTCTGATGAATGTGCTATCCAGTAGAGTCTTCACCAGTGAAATTCGTTTCACAAAATGGATAGCATAGTATAGTAAATTCCACAGAGCCATCATAGATATATCCATTTGGGCACTTTATGCAATCCTCCCCACCATCAGGAAATGATGTTTTACCCTGACTACCATCGTGCCACAGAGTTATAATAGATACAAATCGTATCCTAAATTGTGCCCTAAAATTCAGCACATAAACTGTGCAACATAATGCCACATCAAACAAAGGAGAAAAGGAAATAACAGTAAATTGTTGTGTGTATTTTTGTGTCCGAGTATTGTGTCTTTAACCCCACCTTTCACCTTCCAGCAGACACTACCGCAATGACACTCTATTCACACAAAGCTTGTAACTCTGCCATGCTTCATGTCTCCAGTCTCTGTTTGGTAGAGAAGTCTCACATTAATCCAGTCGGGCACGAGAGCAGCATGATCCAGAGAGGAAAGGATCCAGTGGTGGCTGGTACCCCAAATATTTGGTGAGTCAACCAACCACTGACTAGCATGCCTTTAAGTTCAAACGTCAAAGCTGTCAGTCGTGGCTCGTTATAAACAGTGTTTATAACAAACCACGACTGAGAGCTCTGGCGTTGAGGCTGAAGGCAGTGCAAGTTACAGTGCTTGTCAGTGGTAAACACATAAAAAAAAAAAATGTACTTCCCCACTCTGCTGGCTCGCTTCCTCCAATCCTCTGCTTCAGTCCTTGGCGTTGGTCTGAACTTAAAGCAATTGAATTCTCTGCACCAGTTCAGATGCTGCTGATAATGTTCAGCAGCATGAGAGCAGCGCCAGGTTTGACTGGAGTGGGCTACCTCTACGATCCTGCAGGCACTGGGTGCATGTGCCTACTCTCCACCCAGCTGTATGAGACAGCTGGGTGAACAGGTTTACACTGCGCATATCAGGCTGGCCGTCGAAAGCAAGCCTGCCAAAGTGAAATGGGCAGTGTAAACTGGTGGAGTGCGCACTACTCCCCTAATGCCAGTCAGGAGCAGTGCCCCCCCCCCCAAACACTGGCTCGGCTGGGGAAAGGGAAAAATAAAGTGATAATAAATTGAATCTATTACCACTTCATTTTATTTTTCACCTTTTCGTTGCTGGCAATGGGGGGGCTGGTAGTGGGGTTAGTGACGCTCCTCTTCCCTAATAGAGGGACCGCTGCTAAAAGGATCAGAGCTGAAGTGGAAAAACTCAGCCCTGACAAAAATGTTGAAGCCAGTGCCATACTGCAGAAGGCTGCGATTGGATTGAGGTCCTAGGACTTGTATCATAGATGCCCACTGAGCTCTGAATCAGCACCCTAACCTGTAGCCCACTGGTAAAATCCCAGGGTGGCCTAATAGCCTTGAGAGAATAGTCAAATAAACCTGTGTAGGTAAAGCAATGGTGATGCTTAAGAAAGTAGAATGCAACCTACAACAGTAAATTAGGAGGTTTGTCAGGCACAGTCCAATCAGACTACAACATAGGGGCCGATTACGATGTCGGTCAGAAAGCCTCCGACCAACAGTTGGAAGCTTCCTGACCGCGTCGAAGCCCTTCTGACCGACTGTCGGTTTACGCCCAATTACGATGTTCGCGGTCAGAATGTACACCCGCCGGTCATTCCAATTCAGTTCCGACCAGCTCTCGGAGTATTCCTGTCGGTCGGAACCGCACCGTAGCCTCCTATGGGCGGCGTTTCTGCCATAGGGATTACAAAGTTGGATTCCAACAGCCTTTCCGTGCTGGCCTTTCCAACACGGAAAGGCTGTCAGATAGTGACTTTGGGGGCCCCTGGCAGGGCCCCCTTGCGACCATGGCCTACGGTTGGTGGCCGAGGGGGTACCCAAGGTACTCCCTTGTTAAACCCTGCACTGTGTGGCTGGCACCATGGGGTGCCTGTGACAGGGTGCATGGTTTTACACACACATCTCCATTTCCCCATAGGAGCTGTGTTACGGCCGGTTTACGGCTGTAACACAAGCTCCCATAGGGAACAATGGAAATTCGACCGAACAGTGTTCGGTCGCATCATAATCCAGTGGTCGCAACCGCCGACTGCCTGTCGGATGGTCCCGAGTCCGAGATGGTGTCGGTCGGAGGCTTTCCCACCGACATTGTAATGAGCCCCTTTGTGCGTTAATTTAATGTATCAGTTGCCTTTGGATTCATTAGAAACTGTAAGCCCACTACTTTTATCCTCATTTGCTCAACAATTGTAAGTGTTAACCCCTTCGCCGCGGCGCTAATTCTGCCACGGTGCGGGGGAGCTAGGGGGTGGGCGTGGTGCTGCGGTGCTCATGACGGCTCCCGGCCGTCATAAATCACGGTGGGCGTGTGCTCATGACGGCCGGGAGCCGTCCGAACTCCGCCCACTAATTAATTCTCCCGCACAGGCGGGGAATTAACACCGCGTGGGAGGAGCGGCAACGTTCGGACGGCTCCCGGCCGTCATGAGCACAAGCCTACTGTGACTCATGACGGCCGGGAGCCGTCATGAGCACCGAAGAGGTTAAGAGGTTCAGCCAAACCTTTTTGCTATTAGGGTCAGCTGCCCTTCACCATCATTAGTGATTCTGGCTCCAAATTCCATGGACACATGGCGAAGGTTTCATTTGTACACCATTCATTAAAATAGTATTATTTGCAGTTGCTGAATACGTTTTTATTGTAAAAAAAATAAATAACTACATATATTCATATTACCTGCAATCATACCAATTTCGTAAAAAAAATAATGAAACATGTAATTTCATAGTAATTGCACATTAATTAATATTTTTGGGAAGTGTGTGTACAATCGCCCTCCTAGCATAGAAATGCTTACACTTATGTATTGATTAGTTTGTCATGTCACGAATACAAATCTAACTCACCAAAAATATTTTTCTAATTGCTTGGTTAACTGAAAAAAAGACGAGTTCATACAACATTTTTTATTTTAAATTGATTTGACCAGATGATGTAGGTGATAAAGGACAAGCCAAGAAAGCAGCCAGAGGCATTGGCAGTGCCAAGAGGTCTGGCATATTTCAGACATATTTTTGGATGCTGGATGATATAAAAAACTGAAGAAGTAACTTGATGTCTCTGCCAGCTGTTCTGCCTCCCACTGCCAACCTCATACTAGCATGCACAGGTGACAGATGGTGAGTCATGAATTCACAGGGATAGCACAGGCACTGGAGGAAGTCATCCCACGCACGGCCTCAGCGATCCTTTGTCCACATTTAATGCACATTATTTCACTAGAATCCAATTTAACCTACTCATATAACAAGGATTCGGCAAGGTTAAGCATACGCAGAGCATTGAAAAAATGTATTTAGTGAATATGTAACCTTTGAATCAATGAGGGTCAACACTTAAAATATTAACTAGGCAACGTTACAGATCGTTAAAGTAAATTAAAAAAAACATGTTTCTAATAAGGAAAATATTACGTGTTAAATGCTCTCAGGGGCTGCAGTCAGCCTATATATGTGTATATTGAATCAGTACCTCACAGAGAGTAGCAAAATGATATTGCGATAAGAGATATACTCAGATATACACAGAGAACGTGAATACTAAAAATGCTTAATTGGAAAGTTTCCAAATTAGATACATTCTTTATAATGGTATTTTGTTTGTATGGATGAAGGACTCAACTGATATAATCTTCTCAAATTTGCGATTTTTTTATAATTCGAATTACTTAGGCCAAGATTCATAAGAACAGGTAAAGCCTTATCCAGGCATACATTACCGATAACATGCACGTTGGTTACACTTGTTTGTCTTATGCTAAAAGCTTTCCGACTTCCACAGCAATACCTTTTCAGTGTATTTTTATTTTTTATGATATTACATTTCATAGTAGCTAAGCCAGGAGTAAGAAATGAAGACAAGGGTCAAGAAGGTAATATAATCATTGATGAGACACAAAGTAGACAGCAATCACTAAAACTCATTTACTCGCAGATTCTAAAGTAACCAAGGAAATCTTACAAATTAAAATGTTATTATGAGAAATTACTGTGAAATAATAGAGGGAAGAGAAGCTGTTGCACCTGGCCCTTCTTACAGGGTCACCCACAGATTTGTTGTCTTCTGTTGCCGAACTCATTTTTGTTGGCACTAACACTTTTCACCTGTCAAACAGTGGTAAGGTGCTTGTGCTTTCTCCTTGAAACAATAGCATTGGCCTACGCCTAATTGGCAGCAGTGGTCCGTGCAGGTAAGCGGAGTGGGGCGGGCTGGGACGGGGGGATGTCGACAGACGATGGAAAAGGATTTATTTATTTATTTATTTAATTTTCCCTATTTAGTCATCTGTCGACTCTCCCCTCCTGCCCCGCCCAACTGCGCTTACCTGCACAGACCACCGCTACTAATTGGCACATTTAATTTACTTGTAAGTCCCTAATATATGGCATTGCATGTACCCCAGGGCCTGTAGATTAAATGCTACCAGTGGGTCTGCAGCACTCATTGTGCCACCCACTAAAGTAGTATTGTAAAATATGTCTCAGGACTGCCACTGCAGCATGTAGTGCACTTTTAAACATTTTGACCTGGCAGAATAAACCTTTTTGTACACGTAATTGTATTGTGCACACCTAATGATTTGAAAGTTTGGGCATTGTTCAATGTAATGTTCCAATTTATGTGATTAACGTGCTGGTCAGGGACATGTGACTGTCTAACACACGTGTGATTATGCTACTGCATCAAGTAAAACTGGTCACTTGTAACCTGGCCGCACAGCGATTGAATCTGTCAATAATAACTTACAAAAATCATACAGTATCTTAATGGATTTATCAAACAATATCAACAGAAATCTGTTTTAATTTCACAATTTCATCTGTTGTTTATGTCACGATCTTACAATGATTTACATTTGCAGCTAAATGCTATAAGCTCAATTGTGACCAACAAGTTCAACATAAAAGGTACAATTGGCTATTTTACAATGAAGGTTGTAATTTCCAAATATATATATGCTGCCCAATGCATTTCGGGATCTCTATCCCTTCTTCAGGGGCCACTGCAAAAGAAATATTGACAACAATAAAGAGGGAGGAAATAGTACTAATCAAGTAGGTGACAGATTGGGAGTGATGAAAGCGGAACTGACAGAAAATAACCAGTCTATAATAAATGAAAAGAGATTCCCATACTTCGAGAATGCAATTAGTGAAAACACCTGTGAACGTGTGGTGACGTCCCAAAAAGGTTCCTAAGTACAGTAAGAAGGTTACCGTGAATGTTCGCACCCTGTACATGTCATGTCTGAAAACAGTGCCGATGTGATTTAAAAAAATGACTTCTTCCATGAATAGCCTTGACAGCTGTTAAAATACTCACAGCGTGAATAAATGACAATTCATGTAACCCTTCTGCTCAACGTGACAGTGGCGGCTCGCAGAGGGAGTGCTGTTGGGCGGTGGGGCGGGGCGGGACGGGGGGGGGCATAGTGGACTCAGACATACAACGGAACGGCTTTTGTAAAGCGCTCTGACACCTTTGGGTAATGTTCGCGCTATATAAAATCGCATTAAATAAATAAATAAATAAAAATAAACTAAGTAAATAAATAAATAAAACTATTTACCTTGCGCGCTCTGCATCACCAAATCGGCGATGCAGCGCGCGCAAGGTAAATAGTTTTATTTATTTATTTATTTACTTAGTTTACTCCGTTCCGTCGTATGTCTGAGCCACTACCCCACCACCCTGCCCCTCCCCCGCCCTGACACACCGCCCGCAGCACTCCCTCTGCGAGCCGCCACTGCAACGTGACCAACGTGTATTCTCCGAAAACTCTGTGAATAAAAACGGATCTTGAGTGTGCAGCAAAAGGAAACTACTAAACTGCATACTCGATTTCAAATCTGCCCACACATACCTGCGCGCTCTCTACCCGATATACTGTAGCAACATCCTTCAGGTCGTATAATAAGAAGATGGTGTAGATCCTAAAAAACAAGCCGAATTGGAATGCAATTGTTGATGGGCTCGTAATCTGGACAGGCAAACTGTCTCCAGGTAAAAATGATTGAGCGTGCTTACCGCGGGTCGTTCTAAATGGTCTCTCCACTGTTCCAATCTGATTGAGAAACCGCATGATAAATCTGCCACTGTCTTGCTGCACTTTATATCAACTTCATGTGGAGTTGGCATTTTTCGTCTATAACCACAAACGAAGGACTATTGCTTTCATTAAGCGTTCGGTGGAACGCCTGCCACCATATTGTCATGGTCTCTCATTAGGTGTGCTAAAAACCCGAATTGCCAGTGAGAAAATGCTGATTGAAGCTTATGAGGGCTGAATGTAGTGTGTGGAAATAATCATAAGTATAGTATGGAAATTCAAATCCATAATTCGAACAATGAAATCTGTTTTTTATTAGTCAAGACTCGAGAGTACTGTGAGAAATAGGAAAGGAAGACTGGACCTGCTTGCCTTCATCCCAGGCTAACCAGAGTACCTCCCTGCAACTGCCCAGCTGGCCTGCTGCATATGGGCCAGTCTGGACCTGCAGCTGGACCTGTCTGAGCCTTGCTGGCCTCTGCTAGAGTGAGTTCCTGATCCCCAGGTGGTGGCTCCCCGGGCTTGGACCCTTGGCTGGCATCAGAGTATACTTCTCCTAAAGAAAAGGTGAAACTCTTGAGGTTTGGGCTCCTCAGACAGCAAACGTGCCCATTTGCGGTGGGACTCTGCCAGCTGTGACGACCGCTAATGCAAAGCTCCAGTGAGACCTGCTTTTCTCATTTATAGTGAACACCAGAGACAACTGGCAATGCAAGAGCTACACTTCATGGTACAGAAACGAAAGCCCACGGTGACTGCCAACATGAAGCTCCAGCAATGACCATCCGCGACACCCGACAGGCTCTTCACATTACAGTGACAATCATCTGTGATGTCAGGCATGTTCCTCGCACTACAGTGATCAGTAACTGCAATGCTGTCCCTGCTCCTTGCGGCATCCTTCACTGAGAATGGAACTCTTCATGCCGGACTTATAAGATAATTTTTCAGCAGGACTAACTTGGTCCCTGTTCCTTGTGACTTTTGCCTGGTCTGACCAGATGACTGCTGGTGGTAATTTGTGATTTTAGGTGGTATTTTCAATAAAACCTTTGGAAGTGCATGTCCGGTTCTACTGATTAGTTGTTTGTCATTCGGGTATCATTGTATTCATTAAAATTTACTCTATGTTACTAAATTGTTATGGGGGTTTTACTCGCATAATGTTTTCACTTTATTGCTGTTTGTGCTCTGCATAAATACTTTACACATTGCCTCTAAGTTACTCTAAGCAAGCCTGAATGCTTTTGTGCCAAGCTACCGAAGACCTGTCTATGACTATTCCCCCTTTGTCTCACACTCTGAAAATAATACACAAACGCCAACAGCAAGAAAATGCCAACTTTCTAAAAGTAATGAAAAAAAGTGGTCAGATGCACTCCTTTCCTTGTACTCTTCTATTTTTTTATTTTTTACTCAGTTATGGCGTGCAGACTGATGCCGTGATCTGCCCCAAAGTCACGGATGTGTAATTAACAATACAAAGGACAAGAATCTTTCGCACCAAACAGTCGCACAGCCTATCGCAGGACTTTTTCCTCACAGTGAGTAAACTTACATCTTGTGCTCCATATATTTGTCCAAAAGATAATCCGTTTTAATTGTGATACTTGTTGCGAACTTCATCCATTATTTTACAAACACTCGAAGACAGCGGAATTCCACAATATTTTGTATTGATTTAATGCCTTCTGCATGCCCATCTGGGCCTTGTTAGGGACAAGTAGGAATAAACAGTTAATACTGGGTAGCCTCGTACTGTTCCACCCAATGCACTTCGTCAGGGGTAACTGAAACAATGAGAAAAACATCTAAATCATCTGCACAATACATCCTAACATTTACATGTAAACGATGTCCCCCACACTGCACCCCCAGCCGATCCCATCCCAGATGCATGCAAACCTCCATGCAAACGTGAAAAAAATAAACGTAATGATCCTGCTGGGGATTGTGGCCGTATTGAATTCATGCACTGTTTTTTGGTAAACAGAGAAAAAAGGTTTTTTCACTGGCTTTTCTCACTAGTCTGACTTTATTGTTTTTCATAAGTCTTGGGTTGGGATTTGACATAGTTTCTTGAGCACGGAAGACAGGCAGAGCATTATGCACGTGGTAGGGTAGGGGAGGGGCAGGATCATTACGTTTATTTTTTCACGTTTGCATGGAGGTTTGCGCGCATCTGGGATGGGATTGGCTGGGGGTGCACTGTGGGGGACATCGTTTACACGTAAATGTTAGGATGTGTTGTGCAAATGATTTAGATGTTTTTCTCATTGTTTCAGAAACCCCTGACGAAGGGCTACATATAGCCCGAAATGCATTGGGTGGAACAGTACGAGGCTACCCAGTATGAACTGTTTATTCCTACTTGTCCCTGACAAGGCCCGGATGGGCATGCAGAAGGCATTAAATCAATAAAAAATATTGTGGAATTCCGCTGTCTTTGGAGTGTTTGTAAAATAATGGATGAAGTTCGCAACAAGTATCACAATTAAAACGGATTATCTTTTGGACAAATATATGGAGCACAAGATGTAAGTTTACTCACTGTGAGGAAAAGGTCCTGCGATAGGCTGTGCGACTGGCGCGAACGATTCATGTCCTTTGTATTGTAAACTTTATAAAAGTGGCATTTCTAGTACTGTGACTTCAAAATCCCACTTTACTAATAAAGAGGATTTAAAATTACAATTCATTTGCTTCCTATCTGAGGTTAATACTTATCAAATGTAATATGATATCCCAATGTTAGTCAAATGGGAGAGACAGACTTACAACAGGAAAAAATTACTTTAAGAGTTTTTCACGGTTAGGACATGTACATTTTAAGTACACATGTCCTACTTTTTAATTTTTAAATACAATGCACCCTGCCCTATGAACCTTTTGGGCCTACATTGGAGGTGACATATGTATTAAAAAAGAAGGTTTAGGCCTACCAAACGATGAAATTTGCTAGGCCGAAATGGCAGGTTAAAACTGCCTACACAGACTGCTGTGGCAGGCCTGGGACATTATTTACAGTGCTACCTTTAGAGGGTTCCACAATGCGTACTGCTGCCTACTAGTAGCATGTACTTCAAAGGCCGTAGGTACATGCAGCACCATTTACTAGGGACTTACAGGTACATTAAATACGGAAATTAGGTATAGCCAAATGTTATCATGTTTGAAGGTGAGAGCACAAGCACTTTAGCACTGATTAGCTTTGATAAAGTGCACAAAGTGTTAAAACCAACAAAACCGAATTCAGAAAACACGAGGTGTGAAGGCAGACAGTTTGGGGGGAATAATACACCAAGGACCTCAGGTCTAACAAACGGCTTTTAAGAATGTGTCAGCAAAGAGCAGAGCAATGAATAAGGGGAACTGGCAGCAAGCTGGTTACATGTTGAGGTAAATCAAATCAGGTGCTGAAGATTTGAAAAAACATGTCGGTTGGGAAACGGGAACTCATGTCCAAAGCTGAGGAAAAGACAAACTTGGAAGTTTTGTATTTTCTCTTATATTGTATTTGACCACTGGTTAGGGCTTAATATAGCGTCAGCTGGCCCACTGGGCCCATCAATCACACCAGTAACCACTGAAGAATGTTAGAGCATAATCTGCATTAAACTTTAGTTACCAGAAATTTCACGCAGAGTATATGTGTGAGTTGAGGCATTTTAAGTTGTTACACTCAATCTTTTTGCACATAACAACATGTAACTATGTGGGGAATGGACATAGACAACATTTTTTCCAGCACTATGGTCACAGAACGTCCTCACCTACAGAGGTCACAGATCTATCCCTAGTTCCAAACCTTTGTCCCTCATTGGATGAGCCTTCAAAGAGACTGCCAGAGTAGACACAGCAGAAGATGTCCTTCTACCACCATTGGTCCCTGCTGTCTTTTCTTGCTCACTCTCCCTGAAGGCCCAGGCCCCTCCCAGTTCATGTCATAGATTATGGGGCTTGACCTCCTATGGGAATCATGATACACAGTGCTTCCTCTGTCTTTTTCTTGAGCTCTAGCAGGTCGAGAGCCTTCCACATGTGTCCCTATCTTTTGACCTATACTCTGCTGGGCCAGATGGAGGAAGAGTAGATGCAGATACACTGGGCCTCATTCACATAGCTAAATTACATTTTGAGTAAGTTTACACTTTTGAGTAATAATTATCAAAAGTGATGTATAGAATTATTACAAATTAATTATTTTTAATAACATTTATTTGCACATTATTTTTAAATTCAAGATAGATTATTAAACCAATTTATAATGAAAAAATGGGTACTTTTTTTGAATATTTTTAACATTAATTTATATTTATTTATATGTTTAACTATTTTAAATAATTTAATTTAATTTATCATTATTTCCTATCGGGTTTTATTTGAAGTCCCTACCTCGATGATTTTCCATTGGAGGATGTTGCAGTACCAGTGGTTGGCCATGTGTAGTGCTGGACTTACTGCTGTTTTTTTTTCTTTTTTTAGAAGTAACTTACACTCAGAGCTTGCGAATAATGACAAAGTATTAAAATTACTCAAAACTTTATACTTGCTCAAAAGTGTAAGCTACCATTGTGAATCAGATCAAGTGATTCAAGCAATAAGGTAACAGGAGATCAAGATAGCGATCGCTTTTTCAAGTGGGTGTTTGCTTGTATCTAGGTATCTGTATGTGCATCTATGAATTTGTGTCATTATGTCTCTGAATGTGTTTTTAGAAACAAGTGTATTTTTTGGGACTGCAAATGTGTGTAGAAGTATGTGTTCATGTGTGACTATGTGTGTGTGCACTTTGTGCAAGCATCTGTGATAGGGATACTTGGGCACATTGTGCTATTGACTAATGTAAGAGATATTTCTGATACTAAATAATGCATAGTAACATGAATGCTTTATATTAAAAATGAATACACTCCACTTTACAGAATCTTGTTTTTATTAACTTGACCAAGCAAGGCATAAACAAGACCACAACTGTGTTTTAATTTTTCTCTCTGCATGCAGCATAATGTGCACATATGAAATGGTTTGTGATGATATTTTGTTCTCTGTGAACACCATAGAAAGCCTTCCATCTAAATGTAGCTGTTTAAAGTCCTTCCTGTCTGTAGCTCAGTGTGTCAATTCATTTCATAAGTCAGTTATTGTTTTCTGTTTAACTAGATTTGTACTGTCACATCCAATGACTTTACGTTAAAAGGGACTAGGGGATGGTGCTAGGATGAAGTAAGGCAATGTTGCTTTATGTACTATATTTGCTGAGCCTACGTAACATTTTGATCACTGCATGTTGACTGTGCGATTTATATTGTGAATGTTGCTGTAAAAGAGGGCTCATTTCGGAGATGGGCCAGAATTAATGTCTTGATTATTAGAGAGCAGGCATATGATGGTGTGCTAGTCTGTCTTGTGTTTAGGACCTAACTATGCTACCTGATTTATTGACAATTCTGATTCTGTTAAGGGCACATTACCTCATCAGTATAACACCACCTCCAATCCTGCTTTATCATACTACCTTATCAGATTATCAAAGATAGAGTCAACACTGGCATTTGAGTGATAGCTGGACATATCAAGGCAGTGAATATAATTTGTTGGGGTACATAGATACATGATGACGATTACTGCCATACAGGAATTGCATGGTGTTAGACCTGCCATCCTTGGCATGGTTTCCCTTGACTTTTTGCCTTCTACCCTCCTGTTTCTAACTGTTTTTCTGTTTCCGGTTTTGCTGGCTTTCGGGATCTGGACATGTTACCACTGCTAATCAGTACAAAAAGTGCATGTGCTCTTTACTTAAAACATGGTAACATTGGTTTATCCACAATTGGCATATTTGATTTACTTATAAGTCCCTAGTAAAGTGCACTACATGTGCCCAGGACTTGTAAATCTAATGCTAGTAGTGGGCCTGCAGCACTGATTGTGCCACCCACTGAAGTAGCCCTTTAAACGTGTCTCAGGCCTGCCACTGCAGAGCCTGTGTGTGCATTTTTAAACTGCCATTTCGACCTGGTAAGCTGACCTACTTTTCAGTCCCAAACTTTCCTTTTTATTACATATAGGTCACCCCTAAGGTAGGCCCTGGCCAGCCGATGGGCATGGTGCAGTGTATTTAAAATGTAGGACATGTACTTTTACATTCTACATGTCCTGTAGTGAAATACACTTGCAATCATATCTCACTATTGCAAGGCCTATCTCTCCCATAGGATAATATTGGGATTGCCTTATTACATTTTATAAGCATAGATTCCAATTGGGAAAAAATTTGACCCCAAAATGTGGTGTCTATGGAATCACAATTTAAAAACACAACATAACGTTAAGAAGGTTTTTAAATTGCAATTCTTAAAATGCCACTTTTAGAAAGTTGGAATGTTCTTACTAAAACCATTTGGTGCCTTCTGCTTTTCTTTGGAATACACGTCTGGGGTGAGCGCCAGCTGGACTTTGTTCATTCCCTTTAGACAGCCACACACAAAGTAAGGGTAGGTGTGACTGAGTGGCCATCTGCATGCTGATGGGTCATCCTGAGCTGGATGGGAGGTAGGAGCTAACACAACTAAAAGGGCTGTGTCTCCACACAAAGGGTTGCATACCCCCCTGTAGTGAGTCTGGAACCAGGACCGAAAAGGCAGGGTCTTGCGCACTTCAAAGTCATCTCTTTGAAGTCTCCCTACTTCAAAGGCCCAACTGAGTAGAAGTACTCGACGTCTGACACAACCAAATCAGAGCACTTCTGGAATCTGAGAACATTCTACCCGGAAGAAGGTCTGCTGTGCTGCCAGGAGGGACTGCCACTTTGCTGGTATGCTGCATCTTGCCTGGGAGTGAGAAGGACTGAACCTGCATCTCTACATCCCAGAACCAAAGTATCTCCAAGGGCTTGTTGGCTTGCCTCCTGTTTCTGAAGTCTCAGGGATAGGAAAGACTTCACCCTGAAACCTGCAACCAGCACCTGGACTCTGTCTGCAGTGAATCCTGCTCTGCCTAGTGGTGCCAATCCAGTCCTGGGCACTTGGAAATAAGTTTTCAGTGTGCAACCCAGTAAATCCAGGCATCGACGACGTTGCCCTGATTGGAACTGGCACATTTCATTCGAAACCGACACATCGCCGTTGCTGCACGAACCATGGACATCGCATCGCCGACAGAGCGACGCATCGTCCCCTGTTTCCGATGCATGCCCGACTTTGCGCAGCTTGGTGCCAACACATTGCTTTGTGCTGCATGCTTCGCTTACAGCCAGTGTTTCGACGATGACACATCGTCACGATGTTCATCGCATCTTGACTCTCGCCACTACCTCGACTTTGAGCAGCTCAGAACCGACGCATCACCCAATATGTGAGATTGACAGCGCCGCCTTTGCTCCACACATCGTCCTCGACATTGACGCATCCAAGGTACTGTTGAGCGCACAAAGGCTGGGGCCTGTACCTGACCCACGCTCAATTGCGGTTGGCCTGAGCTTTTGGCTTTGCCCCTGTCAAGAATGACCAGATAACCCCAATTGATGCTATTTGTTTCTAAGCACTACAAAACAGTTTACTCTTTAAAAATTCATATCTTGACTTCTGCTTATTTTAAATTATATGAGTCTAAGAGCTATTCATAGCCCATTAAGATTTTAAGTGCTCTTTTTAAAATGATTTTATAATAGTACTATTATTCTTGATCATGGCTTATTTGATGAAAAAGTACTAAAACCCATGAAGATCTTGAAGGTTTTCATATGGTCTGATAATATCGCTTTTTATAGCTCATTTGATGAAATTGTGCTTTTATTAACTGTTTTTAAAATAGATCGAATAAAGTTTCATGAATGAATGAGTTTTGTCATTTTGGTCTTTTTTGCTCATAAAAATATTGGTTCTTTTTCTAAACTGGTGTGGGATCATTTTGTGGTGTTTTCACTGTGTTACCTTGTGTTGTGTGCACAAATAATTTACACATTGCCTGGTAGTTAAGTATGACTGCTCTCCGCCAAGCTACCAGTTGGTGAGCACAAGTTAATTTAGAGCGTGTTACTGACTTACCCTGACTAGGATTGTGGTTCCTGCTTGGACAGGGCGCACACCTCTGCCAACCATAAACCCAATTTCTAACATATGGGAACATCATGCTGATGATGTAGGTACCTGGGCAAAATATTAATTTGATTGGGACCTGAGGGGATCAAGGCACATCACATATTAAACAATGGTGTGATGGGGATACTTGGGCACATGATGGCAGTGGCTGGCATATCACAGATATGAAAGCACAACATTTTATTGGTGGACTCAGAGCACTTTGGAGTATTGGTACAAGTAGAGAGCAGGGTGGAAATGACAGGCGATACCTGTCAATGCATGTGTGCCCAAATAATAAAGTAAGTGAGGGATTAGGGTGATTTAAAATAATCTTGCGGAACTCAGTAATAGACATTATGAAGGTTGTTATATTCATCTTGTCAGAATTATGTGTTGTACGCATACATGAGACTGAATCCTGTAGGAGGCTGAGAGGTCAGCAGGAGGGACCATGTAAGCTCTCAGTAGCGTTTTTGACAGGACAGAGCCTGGAGGCTACCATATTTGATATTGGCTAAATTAGAGGAAACTGAACCTAATTTAACTTGAGGAGAACAATTTTGCAGGAATAATGCTAAGTATGAGACCATTGCTCCTGTGATGCAAGCTGATTTTTTTTTAATTGAGTTTTTTCCATTGAATATCAACATCAACACAGTACATTGATAGCACTACATTTACATTGGGACAGGTGTTAAAGTACATACAGCCAGTTGAAATGTCCAGCGGTTCTCGATACTGAATCGTGATCATTGTCTACAGTTCTCGTGCCAGTGTCCCAATTTCAATGTACCATTGTATACTCCCCCACCAAGGTCCGGGGGTAGCCAAGTCGAGAAAAGAGAGAGATAGGAAAGAGATGGGGGAGAGAGGGGAGGGGAAGGTGCTCTCTGGCCTCCAGGGTGGCATGTGTACAGGCTACCTGAGTGTTTGCTCTACGTGCGCTAGTGGGCCCCCATCCGCCCCGCGTTTCCCTACCCGTACACACTGGGGGTCACAGTTTGCTCCAGGGGGTGGGATCGGAGGTAGCTCTGCAGTGGTTTCCATATATCCTGAGGGCGTGCCTGTGCAGGCATCAGTTCCCAGTATTCGGACAGCTGATCATGGCAGAATGCTGCATCCTTGAGCCAGTCAGCGACACTGTAGAAGTAGACCTCACCAAGGCCTACCGGTGCTAGGGGTACGCCCTTCTTTGCGCACTAGACCTCAGCCCAATAAATAGAGATTGGCACGGAAGCTGGAATATCAAAACAACAGTTTATTAAACCTCATGAGTGGAACTACATCTATACAAAACCCTCAGGCAGTGTATGAGGTAGCACAAGGAGTACAGAGATCATGGGTCTTTTATACCCACACAAGAGCTCAAAAGGAGGCGGTACAAGTACACACAAGAATAGCTATTCACATATATGGACATACAGAAAATGCTCAGTCAACAAAGTAGGAGGAGTAATGAAGTTGCTGACATCAGTTAGAGCAGCCTGACATTTACAGACTAAGACAGGTGCATGAGCAGCTACAGACTTTTCTGAGCATGCGCAGTGCTGCAGGAGCTAAGTATAGACAGTTATTCTAGTAAAGCACAAGGGTAGGCAACAGCGAAGACGGAAGGAGCACATGGCGAGCACATGGTCAACTAAAATGGCTGCCAAAAACAAAATGGCTTCAGCTCATGCTAATAGTGATCTCTGCCAAACTTCCACAGACGACCCTTTTAGCATTAGCTGAAGACATCTATAATCTAGAAGGAACAATAAAAACATCTTGTATGTCAATTTCAATTTTCATCATTTCATTAACTTCCTGATCTAATACACGTTGGGCATTCACTTTCTTAACATTACATCTGGCAGGTATACAAGCAGTGATACAGAGGGAGCAAAGCATTGGACCACATTGTATACATAGGCAGCATGTCAGCAGGATTGCAAATAATATACATAATATCGTCAACAGCTTCCAGCCCCAGGTAGTAAACACTGTCCATAGCCAACCGGTTAAAGTCCATGTTCCGGTATCAGGGTGAATCTCAGCAGCGATTTTATGCAGTTTAGAGATCGCATCAAAAACTGAAGGGGCATGATCAGGAATATAGACGCAGCAACTGCTCCCGATGATGCGACATGCACCACCTCGATCGGCCAGGACTATGTCCAAGACCATACGGTTTTGGAGCGCCACAATCCTCGCAATTTGCAGTTCTTCTGTGATATTTCCAAGTGCCATAGCTGTTTGATTGGTTACAGCCTCTACAACACGTGTCAAACGTCTGATTTTCCGGCTGTTTAAGGCAGCACCAACAAAGAAGAACAGTCCCAAATTAAAATCAACATATTGCTGCAGTGCAGTGTCAGTCTGATCCACCTCATTATGATTTGTTGTCCTCTTAAATCTGTTTTTGGAAACGTCATTAAACAGTCTATAGTCTTTGTGGTACGATGCAGGTGCCAAAAACACAGGTGGTAACAAAAAGGACACAAAACAAGTACCGGACCAGCCAATGAGTAAATTGTAATATCCCTTATTTCCACATATAAAGTAGGTATTATGCGATGACGTAAAACTGCTGTTATTTACTCCGGTAATATTTAAAACCAGAGTACAGTCGCTTTTTCCCACGGGAATACTACCAACACTGTTCACACACAGGTCTGCTCGAGCTCTAGTAACAGCTATAACAAAGGTCCATTACCCTTAGCAGTTCGAGTATTTGGGAAAACATAGTGTGTAGAGGAATTTCCTCGGCGATACTCCTCCATTTCCCATACAGTTCCTTTGGCCTGTGGATCTCCTTCCTCATCAGGGTAACACACTTTATTCAACTGGTAGTTTAGTCTTCCTACAACATATTTAGTAATATTAGCAACATGGGTAGCCCAGAGCAGCGCAAACCAAGCCCTACAAGAACCATTGTGTGAGAATGGCAGAGGAATGAAAGGTGTTCCTCCCTTTTTCTGATGTGCTGGCATCATTCCACACACCCAACAGTCGGTAATGTTCGTAGCATTATGTGTGTGGTGTAACATCTGAATGAACGTGTTGTTGAGATAAGACTGTCTATGCTTCTGCTCATGATAAGGGAGAGTAAAGTAGTGGTGCTCAATAGGTGCTGGAGTAGTGGCAGTAAGTATTCGTCGAACAGGAGCCACTTCCTCTACAACCCAAGTTATTACTGCCATAATGATCACACTGACAGTAAACCCAACAATGCACATAATTTTCTTATCGCAGATTCTCGCAGCAGTCGATGTCTCTTTCATAGGCATGGTCATCTTGATGCTGAAACAACAAAGCAGATGGAGCTCTAAAGTCCTGGGCAGCCGTTGGTTTCTTCACTGAGGGTTAAGATGGGTGTCACTAAGCAAAAGATCCCCCCCCCTCTTCAGCTCAGTCTCTCACTAACCCAGGACGGTTGCTCAACCAGTCTCTTTCAGCAATGCAGTTTCTCTCCGGGGTCGCAGCTGATATCGAGATGTACCAGGGATCGTGTGGTCCGGGAAGACTTCCTCAGGTTCCTCAGGTGATGTGGCTTGGCCTCTCTCGGTGTCCAGAATCTGTCGATAGTCGGCGAGCGCAGCAGGTTCCACCAGGGCAGACGGCACTCTTTTGCAGTGGGTAGAATGGACCCAATTCCTCCGATTGGTCACTCGGACTGCAGTTCTCGTTGCCAGAAGCACCTGCTCAGGACCTCTCCATCTGGGCTCCAGACTATTCGACCTCTGGAAGGCTTTGACCATCACCTGGTCACCGGGCCGAAGATCATGACCATCACCTCGCGACCTGTCAGGAAGAGCTTCTCGAACCTGTTGATGAATAGAAAACAAGCTGTCAGTCAACTGGGATAGGTAGTCACTCATCAAAACACAAGGTACATCATGTATGGGGCGTGGCTTAGGAAGTCCTCAAATATTCATAGGCCTTCCAAATACCACTTCATACAGTGTAAGGCCAGATCATGTAAGTGGCACTGATCTAATGGACAGCAATGCCAAGGGTAGTGCATCAGGCCATTTCAGAGATGTGGAAGCCTGGATTTTAGCCAACTTAAGTTTGAGGGTAGAATTGTATCGTTCCACTAGCCCTGCTGATTGTGGGTGGAAGGCAGCATGAAACTTCTGCTTAATTCCCAATCCTTTCAAGACATACTCAACAACTTGCCCAATGAAATGGGGTCCGTTGTCACTCCACAAAAGTTTGCAAACACCGAATCTAGGGAAGAACTCCTTTAAAAGCACCTTCGCTGTAGTAAGAGCTGTATTATCTTTCGTAGGGTATGCCTCTATCCACTTACTGAAGGCACATACCACCACTAGAACATACTTTAGATTATTACAGCGTTCAAGCTGGATGTAATCCATTTGTAGAACCTCAAAAGGTGCAGCTGGTGTAGCAAACCCTCCTGTTGGAGTTCGTGTCCCTTTTCCAGGATTGTACTGGAGACAAATCAAGCAGGACTGCACTATCTTTTTAACTGTGCCTGCATTTTCTGGATGCTCCCAAACTTGTGTAAGCAACTTCGTTATTGAGGATGCTCCAACATGTGCCGGCCCATGTGCCATGTGAATCGTAGGATGTAAATAAGCTGTGGGCAGTCTCCATTTAGTCATGTCTTTATTCCTCCAACAACCCTCATCATCCAATGTTCCCTCCTTAGACCATTGCTCAAGTTCTTCTGCAGAGGCAGATCGCTGCATATCAAGCACTTCCTGCCTAGCATCATGCCAACGTTCAGCCTGTGACTTCACCACATACATAGATGTGGTGCATCGCTGCATTGCAGTTTCGCGGGCTATGCGATCTGCGAAGGCATTACCCTGTCCTGTTTTATCAGTCAATTTTTTTGTGTGCGCTACACTTAACAATCGCTATTTTCTTCGGATATGTCAAGGCAGTCAGGAGATTATGCACCAATTCTCCATGCACTATTTGCGTCCCATGTGATGTAAGAAAGCCTCTTTCCTTCCAGAGTAACCCAAAATCGTGAGCCACTCCAAAGGCATAGCGGCTATCGGTATAGATGTTGACAGACAAGTCAGTACTAAGTTCACACGCCCTATTCAATGCTATCAGCTCAGCTGCCTGAGCTGACTTCTGTGGAATGCAAGCTGTCTCAACTACCGTCTGAAGCGTCGTGATTGCATATGCAGCTGATGTCGTGCCATCTGGTAATCGCAAACAGGACCCATCAACCCATAATTCTCCATCAACATTTGAGAGGGGCGTATCTTGTAGGTCAACACGACCCTTTGTCTGTTCCTCAGTAAGGAATATACAGTCATGAGACTCTTGTGACTGGGATTGAGTAGCTGGATACGGCAACAGAGTAGCCGGATTAAGGGTTGAACATCTTTTCAAGGTGATATGAGGGGCCAAAAGTGTCAATTCATATCCTGTCAAATGAGCACTAGTTAAATGCTGCGTTTTGGTTTGGTTCAAAAGGGCATCAACAGCATGGGGTACTAACACAAGCAATCTATGTGACAAGACTATCCCTTCACTCTGACGTATGGACACAGCTGCCGCTGCAACAGAACGAAAACACCCAGGCAACGCACGAGCGACTGGATCGAGGACAGCTGAAAAATATGCACAAGGACGCTGCTTATCACCGTGTGTCTGTACTAAAACTGAGAGTGCACAACCATCCCTCTCGTGTACATAGAGTGTGAAAGCCTTAGTGTAGTCTGGAGTACCTAATACTGGTGCAGAACATAGAGCTTGACGCAACTGTTGGAAAGCATTCTGACATTCAGTAGTCCATGGAAGGGGCATTGGAGTGTCTTTAGTCAGGAGGGCCAACAAGGGTTTAACAATATATGAGAAGCTAGGAATCCATTGCCTACAAAAAGAAGTAAGACCAATGAATGCACGAACATCTTTCTGAGTACGGGGCACAGGCGTGTCTAAGATAACTTGAATGCGATCTGGTGTGAGTGCACGTCCCTCCTTAGACAGGAGGTGACCTAAATAGGTAACCTGCTGTCTACAATATTGCAATTTCTTCCGAGAAACCTTGTGATGGTGTGATGCAAGAAATAAAAGCAATGACAGTGTCCCTTCTTCACACTGTTCAGAGGTATCAGCTGCCAGCAAGATGTCATCAACATATTGTATGAGAGCCACCCCTGTTGACACAGGGAAAGAATCAAGCTGTCTTTTCAACGCTTGGCTGTAAATACTAGGACTCTCTGTATACCCCTGTGGAGCTCTACAAAATCTGAAGGATCGATTATTCAAAGTGAAGCCGAACGAATATCGGCTATCAGGATGAATAGGTATTGAAAAGAAAGCGTTCTTCAAATCAATCACAGAGAATGTAGTCGCGGTCGGAGGAACCATGGTAAGGAGTGTCGTGATGTCAGAGACTACCGGATATTGGGGCACTACGATCTTATTAACCTCTCGCAAATCAATGATAAACCTGTATATTTTAGTTATCAGTGTCTTTCTTCAAGATGGGAAGGATAGGACTATTGCATATATTGTAAGGGACTTCTTCCACTACTCCTACTCCAATCAAATCTTGAACAATACGTATTAGTGCCTCTTCACCTTCTCGAGAAATTTTATATTGAGGCAGTCGAGGCAATGAAGCACCCTCCTTCACTTGAATATGAACTGGTGGGATAACCATTTGCCCTACATCGGTATCTGACGTAGCCCACAAAGTACTAGGGAGTGATGCCATAGCAATATCTTCTCTAATGAGATAAGACTTCTCAACCATGGGATAGTTATCCTTCAAAATGACACGCACGCCATCTGGGGAACAACGTATCGTAGCCCGGAAATGCTTGAGCATATCAAGACCCACAATATTGTCCGGCGTGTTAGAGGAAAGCAAAAATGGACATGCAGCAGAGAATTTATCAACGTGAAATGCAAGTGGTTGTGACAGTGGGCTAAGGGAAGGTGTCCCACCGAATCCTATCGATGTGATTGTTAAGCCAGACAGGGGAGCCCTTGGAACCAATTGTTTGGACAGGGCGCTACGAGTAGCTCCTGTGTCAACCAAAAACCGATCAGTGGAACCCAAAACATGTGCGTTAACATAGGGACCCTTCTGATCTACTGGGACTTCAACTGATTCCTTACCCCATCCAAGGCATTCCTATGCATAAGCAGAATCCTTCAAATCAGCAGTTGAATAATCAGACATTTGATATTGGTTTCGTCTATCAAAAGTATTAGAAGAATTCTGAGTATGCTCGACTGCCTCAAACCTAGTGCGATCATCCATACCTCCCCTATGTCCTGAATTCCCCGGGCGGCTTCTCATTTGTCCTCGACCACGCTGATACTGCTGAGTACGCAAATGTGGACATTCAACAGCCCAATGTCCAATCTCCTTACAATAAGCGCACTGATCAGAAGATAAAGTAGCTCGGGGAAAAGAGGGTGCGCCAGGGCGATACATTGCACGTCCGCCTCTGCCACCACCTCTATAGGGTGGACCATAAACCTGAGCTAACATAACCTTTGTTTTTAAATCCTTAGCCTTTTTATCCTCGTTGCCCTTAGCTTCCAATTCCTGATGTTCATAATACTGAGCCATAGTCAAAAGAGAGACTGGGGAAGACGTAGTCCATGAACTCTCGCTGGCCTTTAGGTGACTAGCTATTCCTGGCAACATGCTCGCGACAAATTTATCGACAAACAGATGCCTGCCCGTGTCATCTGTCAATGACTGGCCACTAAAGTCGTGCAATGTCTCCTCAAAACGTGTAAAGAAGTCAGAGACCGATTTATCTGCCTTTTGCTTACAGGATGCTAACATAGTCCAGTCTATCTTTTTAGGAGGAATGAGAGTTTTCAATTTAACTATTATAGCCTTTGGAAGGTCTAAAATTTCTTGTTGCGGTTTCTGTGCGGGTACCCTTTCTGCATCTATCCTCTCTAATTCCTTCCAAAGATGTCCAAAAGCTGCATGATCATCTACTTTACGAATAGACCTCCACATATCAGGGGGTAGGATAAGCCCAAAAAACATATCAATATCAGACAAAGTCATAGTACAAGAACTAATAGCTCCTTCAACTTCTTCATAAAAAGCAGCCGGAGTTTTCCGCGGATCAGGCAAAGCAGCTTTAAGAGCCATAACATCCGCTCTTCTCCAAGGAGTATAGACCCAATTATAAATAAAATATCCCTTCGCATCAGTTGAATCTTTATCGTCATTCGTGCCCGCACCCCTAGGAGGAACATACAAAGGCGCAGCTTCACGCATTGGTTTCCCATGAACTACAATATCCTTATCTGTCCCTGGATCGTCATCCTGCGGCACAGAAGTCTAAACTGTTTGTTCAGCTGTAGCAGCTGCCTTTTTCTCCTCTCGCAAACGGAATGCATCAGCTCTCAGTTTAACCACGCGTCTAATTAAATCAGCCACCTGGGAAGGGAGAAAAAGACCGTCACTCAACTGTTTATGATCATTTTTATATCAACAGGCTCTAATTCTTTGGAATGTTTCCTGAACCTTTCAATTACTTCTCCAGTAAACGACTCTGTAAAATATAACTGCTCTGACTCCGGCCATTGCTGAACTTGCGCTATAAGATCTGGAGCAGAAGTGTCACCACGAGCTGCTTTTCGGGCAGTAGATCTAAGAGTGGCCGCACGGTCAGCCGTCATAAAAAAGCGAGTCTGTCGTTTAGTGTCCGATCCTGACTTTTCCTGATCTGAGAGAGAGATGTCATCATCAGAATCAATCTTGGGGCAGAGGGAAAAGTATAAGGAGGCGGAGAGCGATCTAATAGAATTGAATCGTCCTGTGGTTTATTAAGTAGAGGATAAAGGGGGCGCCGGACAGGGTATTGGCCCTTTACCTGTAAACGACGCTCCCTATCATCTCTCTCTTTTATTTCCTTCATTTCTTTATTTTTCATCTCCAGCGCTTTTGCATAGATATTTTTGCGCTGTTCTTTTTCTGCTAAAACTTGCTCTCTTCTCACTCGTTCACGAGCTTCTTTCACCCACATTCGTACACAGTCAAACATATCTTGTCTACTTTTACGCTTAAACATACATTGTTCCACATAACTGAATTTTTCTAAGATCAAATGACCCATTTATAGGCCATCGCAACTCAGGATCCTTGCTGGTATATTTATTCCATAGTGCACTATACATTATAGAAGAAATACCGTTTTTAATGTACATATCCCTATTTGGTGTCCCCTCAGGGGAGCCGGCTGATTCCGTTCTAGATCCATATTGGTACCTCCAAGAAAGCAACACATTCTACAAAGTCTGCTTGAAACAGGCATGCCAAAAATATTATAGCATATATAATATTATACTCCAAGTGACACTTAACACAATGTGTGCCGTTCAAGTTTTCAAAGTTAGAGAAAAATCTCCTCATTACCTGCCTATATAAATTGCAATTTATATATATCCAAACAAATCCAAGATTTTGGCCAAACAAACAAGAAGTGTTGCATCAGACGACCTTACCAAGCAAAAGTCTCCAGCCTCCAACTGCCAAGTTCTGAATCGACCAAATGGTCTCTGCGCGACGAACGCCAGAAGGGATCTCAGTCGAGGACCGGCACCACCTGGAAGGTCAAATCGGGAAAATCGGAAAAGCACCTCGGCCTGCTAAGACACGGGTCTCCTCATGCAGTGATCATCCGTAGCGAGATTCCAATCCTCCGTCAAGACCACTCCGTCGGGCATCCGAGTCGCCGATGAGCCCCACGTGATGGGCGCCAATTTGTAGAAGTAGACGTCACCAAGGCCTACCGGTGCTAGGGGTTCGCCCTTCTTTGCGCACTAGTCCTCAGACCAATAAATAGAGATTGGCACGGAAGCTGGAATATCAAAACAACAGTTTATTAAACCTCATGAGTGGAACTACATCTATACAAAACCCTCAGGCAGTGTATGAGGTAGCACAAGGAGTACAGAGATCATGGGTCTTTTATACCCACACAAGAGCTCAAAAGGAGGCAGTACAAGTACACACAAGAATAGCTATTCACATATATGGACATACAGAAAATGGTCAGTCAACAAAGTAGGAGGAGTAATGAAGTTGCTGACATCAGTTAGAGCAGCCTGACATTTACAGACTAAGACAGGTGCATAAGCAGCTACAGACTTTTCTGAGCATGCGCAGTGCTGCAGGAGCTAAGTTTAGACAGTTATTCTAGTAAAGCACAAGGGTAGGCAACAGCGAAGACGGAAGGAGCACATGGCAAGCACATGGTCAACTAAAATGGCTGCCAAAAACAAAATGGCTTCAGCTCATGCTAATAGTGATCTCTGCCAAACTTCCACAACACGTGGGCACCTACATCGGCCCCAGCACATTGCAATTTTCCGCTTAGCCAGCAGTAAAAGCATAGTCGCTAGTTTCCTAATTGTCGTCGGCAAATTGCACACATATCCAAGCAAATCCAGCAGGGGGAGCGCTCAAACATATGCTCTAGCATCGCCTCCAGCACTTCAAATATAATTCCCCAGTATTGTGCGATTCCTGGGCAGGTCCAGGCCAGGTGCAAGAATGTCGCATCCGGTGCCCGACACCGCACACAGCGCGCATCCTCGCTCAGGCCAGTTCTGTGCAGCCATGCAGGGGTCCTATATAGTCTATGTATGAATTTGAAGTGAATTAGCCTCAATCTGTAATTAGGAGACAACTCCCTGGCCTGCGCACAGCAGTATGCCCATTTATCATCCCCCAGGGGGATCCCCAGTATCTCCTCCCACTCGCGTTGCGCCTGGTGGGCACTGACCGGTGCTGTGCACTGCATGCTGGTGTATGGCCGGGTGATGAGTTTTACGTGGTGACGGGTTTCCCAGAAAGTCCTCCAGCACCTGTAACGTTGGGGCGCTATCGGGAAGGAGGCAAAGAGGTTGTGCATTGCCGCTCGAAGCTGGTAGTATTTCATTCTGTCAAGTAGGCCCGTGTTTTCGCCCTCAAGCGCTCGGTCTAGTGATATGAAGGTACTGTCGGGAAACGCGTTTCCCATAGTGTGGAGCCGGAGTTTCCTCAATCACGGGCATACGCTCGTCTCTGCTGCGAAGTGTAATGCCGGATGTCTCATCAGAGGTATCGAAGGGGCGTACATTGTCTCAAGGTGTGCTCTGAGTCTCAGCTCTCGCCATGCCCAAACTGTGCAGCCGACCATGTCCACCTCTGAGCACTGCCTGGACTGTGGCCTGTAGAGGGCCATATGTAACGGCGTCGGGGCTGCCTGGTCATGTTCAGGTGCGGTATGCCCCATGAATTGGGTTGGGTATAGCCAGTAGAACCCGAACTGGGCCTGTGCGCAATTGTAATATAGCTCCATGTCCGGGGCCCCCAAGCTCCGTTGTTCAAATAGCAGTGTCAGAGTCTACCAGGGAACCCTGGGCTGCTTGCCAACCCAGGCGAGAGTAATCAGGTTCGAGCGCAGTCTGCGCCTAATATCAGAGCTGAGAGGGAGCGGGAGATTGACAAAGACATACAGAAACTTTGGGAGCACCACCATCTTTGCTATGGCTAGTCGCCCCGCAAAGGATAGCGGAAGTGCCATCCAGCGGCCTAACCGACTCTCAAAATAGTCCATGAGCTTCCCATAGTTGTAGCGCCAGAGCTCTTTGATGTCACGACTGAGCCAGATTCCCAAATATTTCACCGGGGTCTCTGCCCAACTGAGGGGCCGATTCCGATCTCGGTCGGAGGCGCACCTAACATCATTCGGTCGGGAAAAAAGCCATGCGAATGCCTGTTTCCCGACCGAACCGCACATTATTCCGAACGAGCAAGTACGATGCGCATTACAGCATAGATTCCGACCCAGTCGTACTCACCCAATCCAGGTCCTGTTCCCCGACCGAGCCGGATCCGTAAACGCAGAATCGAGTCGCACGGAAGCCGAAATGCAGCCCCGTCCGGCCGGACAAGTACGATGCGCTTCGCGTACGCGCCGAACCCGTCGCTACGCATGGCACGTCAAAGCATCCGGGAGAGGTGCACATAAGCTCCGATTCGTGCCACAACACGATCCACTGCTACGAGACGAACACGCCAGCGACGAGGACGAGGCGAAGCAACGAGAAAGACGAACGAGACGAACCAACCATGAATCCCATCGTGCCGATCCTACCAATATTCTACATCTACTACCGGAACAGGCACGGACGCGTACGGCGCAGAAGGTAAGTCAGACACCAACCACAAAAACAAACTACACGTACCGACACATCACACACACACAGAGGGATGCAGAAATTACTTACACCAGCAACAGCAGCACCATAGGGGCGGGATGGCCATCACCAATGCCACATATACACATAGGGGCCCGGATGCCTACCACTACTACCACCTCTACCCAGGGGTGCCAGATGCCTACCACTACTACCACCTCTACCCATGGGGGCTGGATGCCTACCACTACTACCACCTCTACCCAGGGGGTGCCAGATGCCTACCACTACTACCACCTCTACCCATGGGGGCTGGATGCCTACCACTACTACCACCCTTACCCATGGGGGCTGGATGCCTACCACTACTACCACCTCTACCCAGGGGTGCCAGATGCCTACCACTACTACCACCTCTACCCAAGGGGTGCCAGATGCCTACCACTACTACCACCTCTACCCATGGGGGGCTGGATGCCTGTCACTACTACCACCCTTACCCAGGGGTGCCAGATGCCTACCACTACTACCACCCCTACCCATGGGGGGCTGGATGCCTACCACTACTACCACCCTTACCCAGGGGTGCCAGATGCCTACCACTACTACCACCCCTACCCAGGGGTGCCAGATGCCTACCACTACTACCACCTCTACCCAGGGGGTGCCAGATGCCTACCACTACTACCACCTCTACCCATGGGGGCTGGATGCCTGTCACTACTACCACCCTTACCCAGGGGTGCCAGATGCCTACCACTACTACCACCTCTACCCAGGGGTGCCAGATGCCTACCACTACTACCACCTCTACCCAGGGGTGCCAGATGCCTACCACCACTACCACCTCTACCCATGGGGGCTGGATGCCTGTCACTACTACCACCCTAACCCAGGGGTGCCAGATGCCTACCACTACTACCACCCTTACCCATGGGGGGCTGGATGCCTACCACTACTACCACCCTTACCCAGGGGGTGCCAGATGCCTACCACTACTACCACCCCTACCCAGGGGGTGCCAGATGCCTATCACTACTACCACCTCTACCCAGGGGTGCCAGATGCCTACCACTACTACCACCTCTACCCATGGGGGCTGGATGCCTGTCACTACTACCACCCTTACCCAGGGGGTGCCAGATGCCTACCACTACTACCACCTCTACCCAGGGGTGCCAGATGCCTACCACCACTACCACCTCTACCCATGGGGGCTGGATGCCTGTCACTACTACCACCCTTACCCAGGGGTGCCAGATGCCTACCACTACTACCACCTCTACCCATGGGGGGCTGGATGCCTACCACTACTACCACCCTTACCCAGGGGGTGCCAGATGCCTACCACTACTACCACCCTTACCCATGGGGGCTGGATGCCTACCACTACTACCACCTCTACCCAGGGGTGCCAGATGCCTACCACTACTACCACCTCTACCCAAGGGGTGCCAGATGCCTACCACTACTACCACCTCTACCCATGGGGGCTGGATGCCTGTCACTACTACCACCCTTACCCAGGGGGTGCCAGATGCCTACCACTACTACCACCCTTACCCATGGGGGATGGATGCCTACCACTACTACCACCCTTACCCAGGGGTGCCAGATGCCTACCACTACTACCACCCCTACCCAGGGGTGCCAGATGCCTACCACTACTACCACCTCTACCCAGGGGTGCCAGATGCCTACCACTACTACCACCTCTACCCATGGGGGGCTGGATGCCTGTCACTACTACCACCCTTACCCAGGGGTGCCAGATGCCTACCACTACTACCACCTCTACCCAGGAGGTGCCAGATGCCTACCACTACTACCACCTCTACCCAGGGGGTGCCAGATGCCTACCACCACTACCACCTCTACCCATGGGGGGCTGGATGCCTGTCACTACTACCACCCTAACCCAGGGGGTGCCAGATGCCTACCACTACTACCACCCTTACCCATGGGGGGCTGGATGCCTACCACTACTACCACCCTTACCCAGGGGGTGCCAGATGCCTACCACTACTACCACCCCTACCCAGGGGGTGCCAGATGCCTATCACTACTACCACCTCTACCCAGGGGTGCCAGATGCCTACCACTACTACCACCTCTACCCATGGGGGGCTGGATGCCTGTCACTACTACCACCCTTACCCAGGGGTGCCAGATGCCTACCACTACTACCACCTCTACCCAGGGGGTGCCAGATGCCTACCACCACTACCACCTCTACCCATGGGGGCTGGATGCCTGTCACTACTACCACCCTTACCCAGGGGTGCCAGATGCCTACCACTACTACCACCTCTACCCAGGGGGTGCCAGATGCCTACCACCACTACCACCTCTACCCATGGGGGCTGGATGCCTGTCACTACTACCACCCTTACCCAGGGGTGCCAGATGCCTACCACTACTACCACCCTTACCCATGGGGGGCTGGATGCCTACCACTACTACCACCCTTACCCAGGGGTGCCAGATGCCTACCACTACTACCACCCTTACCCATGGGGGCTGGATGCCTACCACTACTACCACCCTTACCCAGGGGTGCCAGATGCCTACCACTACTACCACCTCTACCCATGGGGGGCTGGATGCCTGTCACTACTACCACCCTTACCCAGGGGGTGCCAGATGCCTACCACTACTACCACCCCTACCCATGGGGGCTGGATGCCTACCACTACTACCACCTCTACCCATGGGGGCTGGATGCCTACCACCAACAACACCCCCACTCACAGGATGGCTAATACATGACACAACAAGCACACACCAACATAAAGAATGCAACATAAAGACATCCCCCAACACCATGACAAGCGTGTGTAGACTGTGTCAAATGCTTACAACACTGAACATGACTTTGAACCTACAATGTGACCCCCTATCACATGTGCCACACATAAATGTGTGTGGCCCCCACAATGCAAGCAGGCCATGACCATTGTGGCAATGGGGTCCAAACCCCCATCATCACAGTGACCAAAATGTAAGTGTGGGGTCCATAGCTGAAGCACATTTTGAACATTGTGGCAATGGGGTCCATACCCCCATCATCACAGTGACCAAAATGTAAGTGTGGGGTCCATAGCTGAAGCACATTTTGAACATTGTGGCAATGGGGTCCATACCCCCATCATCACAGTGACCAAAATGTAAGTGTGGGGTACATAGCTGAAGCACATTTAGAACATTGTGGCAATGGGGTCCAAACCCCCATCATCACAGTGACCAAAATGTAAGTGTGGGGTCCATAGCTGAAGCACATTTTGAACATTGTGGCAATGGGGTCCAAACCCCCATCATCACAGTGACCAAAATGTAAGTGTGGGGTCCATAGCTGAAGCACATTTTGAACATTGTGGCAATGGGGTCCAAACCCCCATCATCACAGTGACCAAAATGTAAGTGTGGGGTCCATAGCTGAAGCACATTTTGAACATTGGGGCAATGGGGTCCAAACCCCCATCATCACAGTGACCAAAATGTAAGTGTGGGGTCCATAGCTGAAGCACATTTTGAACATTGGGGCAATGGGGTCCAAACCCCCATCATCACAGTGACCAATATGTAAGTGGTGACAAAGAAAAAGCTGCAACTGCCAAACTGCATGGATGATTCCTGGTCACAGAACAACAAACACATCAGTGGCAAAGTAGTGCTTGTGTCCCATAGCAACATAGATTGTGGGAGGCAAACAGTGCAGTGCAAATAAGACATACCTTTGGCCATGTGCAGACAGACATCACCCATGGGGGCTGACACTGTCAACATTCATCAATGACACAATGACAGAAGTGACCATCAGAATGCAGACCCACATATTTGCACCAATGGGCACACAAATGCAGATACCCTGTGGAGACTGTAGATGTGAGGTGAACAGATACCATACCATGGCAGCAATGGGACACACAAACAATGATCATTGTGCTGACTGATGACCTAGGAGTCCCAGGGACAGCAGGGGAAACACACCAAACAACATACAGCCAATGGCACACTAAAGATATGCCAATGCAGTGGTGCAGATGCACAAACACAAACAGGCAGACCCACACTGCACATCAAACACAACAGGTGAGGGGGGTACCAGTGTCCCCAGGCAACCACACAACACATGAGGAGGCCTGAATACCAATTACACAGATGTGCATACAGTGCCACACAAAGGTAACTCATGGATCCAAATCCCCTATGTGGGCAATCAGGCATTGTCAGATGAGAGGGAGCACAAATCACACATGTCACACAAGCATGTAGGAACAGCAACTGACACAGCAAGACACAGAGACACCACAGCACTACCCCCAGGGCCCCCACAATGTAGTGACCCTGTGCTGCATTACAATCCCACTGTGATGACAAAGCTAGATGTCGTTCACACTGTGAACCACAGTCATGTGTCCTGAGCAACAAACTACCATCACACCTACACAAGCACAAATCAATCAGCACGGCCAGTAAGCCAAGGCCAACATGGAGGCAGGGATCTAGCCGGGCAACAACTCTCATCTGCACACACTCAACACCACACACCTCAACCTCCAACAATGTGCAGCAGTGAAGCTCACATGCACTGGTGACATTGCACATGCACCCATGACAATCCCAGGGGGGGTGGCGGAAACCAAGGTGCAGAAACACATCACACATGGCCACTCAACAAGACTCCTGAATGTCTGACACACTGCACACTACGCTGTACATGGACATGACGGCAATACCACACCAAACAATGGGATCCCAGCCACAGTCACACACAAATGAAGAAGCCAAGGTCACCCACAAAGAACACACATAGACAACTACCAACATTGCAGCCTGACCCTGAGGAGTGCCAGCAGTCACACACACAACGTGTCACAACCAATGAAAGCTAACACAAACCGGAAATCACATGACAGGTGTAACAACAAGTGCCAAGGGGAATCCTGACTGTGACCCATCAGCGTCTGCCCACAAACTCAGCCCTGACAGCAAACACACCTATGGGTGACACCCTGATGACCAGTAATGTGCCATGCACCCACATCACAGAGAACCCAGGGAGAAGACTTTGGGGGAACATAGGTCAACTCAGCAAGCATCACAAACAGGAACATCACTAGGGATCCCATCATGCACAGCAAAATGGAAGTGAACACACAGACATGCTCATACAACACACACCTTGGGCGCAGGCGATGTCACAGGAGCACACACTGCCATGAGGGGACTCCACTCCTGTGTGAGGAAAGCTGTGCCATATGTCGCCTCAGTAGGGCTCCATCATGTCAGCAGAACACTTGGTCACACAGTCAACAATTAGCACCAAATGAAGGCTCCTGTCACATCAGCCTGGTCATGGGAGTGTCAACGAAATCATCAGCACAGATCCAACACACATGTATAGCAAGTTGCACTGACAACACAGATGAGTCCTTCCCCATTGATGCCCAAACCTGCATGTCCAGTGGAGATGGCCACACGGTCAGGGAAGTAGACTAATTGAACAATGGCAAGCACAACAGATGTGCAGGGGTGGAAGCCACAGATGTGACATTGCTAATGTAAGTAGGAAATCCCATTGCCAAATATTGAAAACATGACACCCTCAGATGCTGCTAAGGATGACATGGATACACCACAGGATAGGACACAGTCCCCCTGGACCACATGGGTTCCTGCACAGTAACACTACATATTCATGAGACCAAATATCACCATCACTGCAGCAAGGGCATGGTTAGCATCATCAACATCATGTACATCAGAAGCAAAAGCACTAGAGAACAGAAAGTTGCTTTATTCAGCATATGTGGGTTCAAAAGTTGAAGTCATGTAAAAAATAAACAAAGGCCAATGGCCAGTCCATCATGAAAGTCAAAACAGGGTGACAGTGGCAGATGTCACCCTAGGCATGCCTGCACTGATGAAAACCAGGGACAATCCCCTCGGAGGGGCATACGGGGGGCAGGCCAGGCACCGCAGGGACAGGATCAGGGCTCACCAGAAGGAGGCAGGGAAGGGGTGGTGGGTGCTGGAGAGCCACTGACAACTGCAGTGGAGGTGTCTGACATGGTGTGTGCCGGCACAACTGGGGGGCATGACTCAGATGGTGTGGGCGCCGGCACGACTGCAGTGGACCGTGCAGATGGAGTGGACAGGTTCGCCACTGCAGTGCCCAAGTCAGACAGGGTGGTAGTGGCCTCCACTGCAGTGCCTACCTCCAGGGGAGGAGAATGGGGATCAGGTAAGGTGGGCAGGACAGAGGGGGAGGACACCCTCACCACACCAGTGGCACAGACAAGCGCAGCGGGGGTGTGGGGCCGGAAGAGCAAGTGGCAGGGGAGAAGGCCTGATCCTTTTGGGGATGGTGTATCTGTGGGTGGGGAACCTGGGGCAGGGTGTGGTGGGGGCACCTGTGGAGTGGGGGCCTGAGGGATGGAGGAAGGAGACTTGGTGCCTGAGCTGCAGGGCGGCGGCGGGGTCTTGCTCTTCCGGGTCCGGGGGGACTTGCGGGTGGGGGCGTCAGTCGGTCTGCGCCTGGGGGAGGGTGTCCGGGGGCGAGGGGCACTCCGCTCCGTGTGGGTGGGCTTCCTCTTCCCCCTGAATGCTGTATCAGCTGGATCGGAGGGGAAGAGGCCGAGGTCACTGAGGAAGAGCCACTGTGTCTTTGGGGTTGCAGGTGAGGCAAGGGAGGGGGCTTTGGAGGGAGAGGCAACTGAGGACTGCGCAGTGCTCGTGGATGCGTGTGTGTGTGCCTGGGCCCCATCCCCTGTGAGTGTGGTTTCAGTCCCCTGACTGTGCGTGCGTGTGCGTCTTGTTTGTGGCGTGTGTGTCTGTGTGCTGCTCGTGTCTGTGCTGGTGTGTGCCTGTGCCGGTGTGTGTGTGCTTGGGACAGGTAAGGTGCTGGGGAGTGTGGATGGGGCAGAGGCAGGAGGGGTGAGGGACTGTCGGAGGAGGGACACTGCTGCCGTCAGGGAGGAGTCCATGGACCTATTGCCCCTCTGTAGGGCAGACATGCCCGATGAGATGCCCTCCATGAACGACACCAGCTGAGTCAACAGAGTGGTGTGGGCATGGAGGACACTCAGCATCGCTGTCTGCCCTACATGGAGCTGGCGAAGGAGGTACACAGTCTCCTCACTCAGGGCAGCAGGGGACACAGGGGCAGGGGTGCGGTGCCTGGCCTGAAGGAGACACGCTCCCGAACATGGGAGCCTCCACGGACCTCGGGAATGGGAGCCGATGGGAGGGCGGTGGTGGTGGTGGTGGTGGCGGGGACAGCAACACTAGCTGGGGTGTGGTGGCTGCTGACACCCGCCTCCATAAGGGAGTCATCCTCCGAGCTGCTGTGGTCCTCAGCTGAGGTGGATGGTGCTGAGGACTCCTCGGTGTGGCTCCCCTCGCCCTCCGTGCCACTGGGTCCCTCCGACCACTCCTCGGCTGCTGACCCAGTCTGGCTCTGCGGCTCCTCCTGGTCCGTGGAGCTGTCCCCTCCTGTGGCCGTGGATGTATCTGCAATCAATAGGGAAACAGACAGACATCAGTCACCTGCACCGAACGCACACACCACAGTTAGTACAGCACATTACAGAGCAAGCCCTGGCATCCTTAGTTGAACTTTGCTAAAAGTGCCCAAACAGAACAGGAGAAGCCAATTGTCAGTCTGATGGTCAACCATGGCACTCACATCCCACCTGGCCTTGCACCCATCTGTCTGGTGTCTGTTGGATGGCAATACCCCAGTGTGGACACATGCACCACCTACACAGTAGTTGGACAGTGCAGAGAACCCGGTTAAGCATGTGAACATGCACACATCACAACTCTTGCCACTGAGTCAGTACAGGTGTCCGGATGAAAGGGATGCCCAGAGTCAAATAGGAAATGCATGTGATGCATACCAGCGACAGACACCATGATGCACCCATGTCCTGATAGCCATTGCCACAATGGTGTGCATGTAGCACATGTCACTCCCCTGCAGGATCACTAATAGGAAGTCACATGCCATGGCACAGGCATGCCTGCTAAGTCATACATCACTGTCTCCAGTCACATGGGCAGGGCAGCCAGACAACAACACTCTGCACTGTGTCACAATAGTAGGTCATGGGGAATGCAAGTCCTGGAGCTGAACAAGTGCACATGTACATCCCCCACACACCACATCATCTGAACCCTTATCTGTCCAGGTCATACCGATTGGACATATGGGAGACCTGTAACACGACCCTCTGAACCTGAGCACCTCACAATCTGCTGTGAATGGGAGACAGCTGCCTGAACTTCACATTCGCATACCCCAGTCTGCACGGTCAGGTGATCAAACACCTATGTGTCACACAAGTATCGTCTCCTATGGTCACATCTCCGGTGGCATGCTGAGCCCCAACCGAGAAACACCCCAGCAGTCCTGACAACGAAGCCACAGCACACTGACACAGAGGCAGACACCTGAGGGGACAATTCACTGAGCACAACGTGTCAGCTGATACACGGGAGTGGGAGTACAGAGTGTATTGTATGGCCTGGAGTAGGCATGACTGTCCTGCCCCACATGAATGAGGGATGAGCCCTGGACAGTAGGCAGCTGGCTAAGTATGTGTGACACACGTAATGTACACACTCCTGGGGCCCAAACATTGTTCCCACCCGCAGCATGGGTGTGTGCCAGATACCCCAGGCACATGTGGTGGATCAGCTCAGCAATTGGACCACATATCAAAGTAACACGCAGATTACATGTCAGAACACAGGCATTGTGTAAGCAATGGACCCACCCATGATGCCCACCACAGAGTTAGGGAAACAGATGCTGTCCCCCACCTTGAGTCAAGCAAACTGCAAGGACACAGTACCCAAGTGACACAATTCCCTGACTGTAAGGGCCACACCTGGGTATCAGATGAGGAGTGGGCAGTGCACAATAGAGGGACATGGGTCCTGGACCACATGACTGATGTACTGTGGAAGTTTAACCAGGCCAGAGGAGGGCACATAGCATGGCAGACATAGTTCACAATGCAGTCATGGACTCACCCCCTCCTTGCTGCTCACTGGCCTTCAGCTGCCCATCCAGATCAGGGAAGACCACCGCCAGGATCCTGAGCATGTGGGGGGTCAGGGTCCGGTGTCCGCCCCTCCTGCGAGGAGGCGACAGCTTCAGCTGGACCCGTGCGATCCTCCGGGTCCAGCCCCTAAGGTCCTGCCACCTCTTCTGGCAGTTGCGGATCCGGCGCTTGTAGACCCCCACGGATCTCACTGCCCGGATGATGGTCAGCCATATCTGCTGCTTCTGGTGGGCATCAACCTGTGAGGATGACAAAGTGAGAATGCCATTACTACACATGCAACATATCCGTGCATTACACAGTTGGATATACATGTCTCAATCACAGGGGCACATGATGTACACAGGCAGTGCAACGATGGCCATGGACAGTATGCCAGCAGTTACTACATGGTATCATTGCCTGGGAAGTAAAACCTTGTTTAAATGCACTGTCACTGCACTATACCTGTCCAGTGCATGTAACTACACACTATGGGGGTGACAACTACTCAGTGAGCCTGCTAGCCAGTGGCGTGCAGACTGTTAGCCTTGCTAGTCAGACAACATGCACATTTAGGAAGGCAGTGGACAGAACACTCACCTGCTCCCCTGCTTTCCCATACAGCTTGCTGTACTGTGGAAGGAGGCTGTCCAGCAGGGCCTGGTTCTCCTCAGTGCTGAAGGCTGGGGCTCTCTCCACAGTACGTGCCATTGCAGGGTCCAGAGGGTGCAGATACAGCAGCAGTGGTGGTGGCAGATGTCGTCCTGGAGCATGTAGTGCAGGCAAGTGAGCTCTCAGGGGAACAGCCAGCATTATATGTGTGCTGCAGAGGCAGATACTGTCCCATGTGTCCAAAGTGATAGGTCCAAGTCGTTTGCATCTTCTGAATCTGGCCAATCCATGGAATTGCACCACTTACACACGCCCACAGCATCCTTCAAAAGTTCAACTTCATGACACCCATGAATTTGCAACATTGTTGTGGGTGACCAACTGAATTTACAGCATCAGACTCGTTCAAAATTTGAAAACGCGTCCGTTGCCAGGCCAGGCCATAGCCAATGGGTGCGCACCGATCGGTCCATTGCTGTTCAACGCGTACCCAGGATACAACGCGTACCCGCACACATTGAATGCAATGGCCAATGTGTGCGCACCGATCAGTCCATTGCTGTCCAACGCGTATTGCGAATACAACGCGTACCAGCACACATTGAATGCAATGGCCAATGTGTGCGCACCGATCAGTCCATTGCTGTCCAACGCGTATTGCGAATACAACGCTTACCAGCACACATTGAATGCAATGGCCAATGTGTGCGCACCGATCAGTCTATTGCTGTCCAACGCGTATTGCGAATACAACGCGTACCAGCACACATTGAATGCAATGGCCAATGTGTGCGCACCGATTGGTCCATTGCTGTCCAACGCGTCCCTGTACAAGTCACTGGCATATGTCACCATGCCTGTCACAGGTGAACATATGCCAGCCACATATACTTCCCAGGGAGTGAGGGGCACACCTACAACACCACAGCCTGTCCAAACTGTATCCTAAGGCATGTAAGGCTGCATTACCTATTCCGTGTATGGGGGTGAACATGTTGTTCTGTGGGTGTCACTTGGGGGCAGCCACCCCCAGGCTGTGCACGTGTTCATGGGGACAGGATCCTTGGTGTTTCGTGTACATGACCACTGTGATGTGCAACTGTTCATATCTGAGCATGTGGCATGGTCACATTTCACGGTGGTGTATGTGTATGTCATGTCACATACCCCCTGAGTCCCATGTGGGACGGTATGTTTAACCCAGGGTGACCCATTGGCACAATAGTGATGGTCCTCCACAGTCTGTGTGCATGTTGTGTTTACAATGTCTCTGATTTCATGTGCACAATGGGAGACAGTCTCCACATCCACGTTGTTTGTGCATGGACTTTGATGTTGTGCGTGTGTGTGTCACAGACGTCCATGTCTGTCCTGCCGAGGCAACAGGGACCACTACCTGTGGGGGTCATGGTTGTTTTGCTGTGGTGTATACATGATACACCATGTCATGCCAGTGTCCATGTGGCAATACAGGGTCCCTGGGAATCTACCTGTCGTTGAGCTGTGATGCCTGGGGCACATCTGTCCTCACATGTCACTGTGGGGTGTGTTTGTAACGTGGCAGCAGGAGATGGGAACTGTGACACGGCCTCATGATATCCAATGGCACAACCTGGGACTTATTGATGCCACTTGTTGAACTGTGATGTTAGATGTTGGCCATGTATGTGCCATACATGTCCTTACGGAACTGCACACATCATGTACTTGTGCCTCATAATGATGTATCATGTGATATTGAGTGTGTTCAATGCCACATATGTGGGGTGACTGACAATCTTTCTTTCTTCACCTATGCACTGCAGGGCACCAGCTGTCCATAGACCATTCCCTGACCTGGCAACGATGGTGGAACGTGACAGCATCCGACGGTACCGCTTCACCAGGCAGCTGATTGAGGATTTGGCAGTGCGCTTGGCACCACATTTGCAACCTGGCCGGCCGTACCCTACAGCGCTGACCCCCAAGGTGAAGGTGATGGCAGCCCTACACTTCTTTGCCACCGGTACCTTTCAACACACTGTGGCGACTGCTGGTGGGATGTCACAGACCATGTTCAGCCGTGTGCTCCGCGATGTTTTGGAGGCTATGTTGATATACCTGAACCAGTACATCTATTTCCCTAGACTCCAACAACTCACTGACGTGAAGAGTGACTTCTATGCCCTGGGGAGGATGCCGCATGTCATTGGCTCCATTGATGGGACACATGTGGCTTTGGTACCACCACAGGCCCAAGAGCAGGCATACAGGAACCGCAAACACTACCACTCGGTCAATGCACTGGTGGTCTGTCTTGCTGATATGAGCATCTCACACGTGTGTGCCCGTTTCCCCGGTTCTGCACACGATGCCTACGTGATGAGGAGTAGTCGCATCCCGAGGATGATGTCACAGATGCGGAACCAGCGTGCCTGGCTTGTTGGTGTGTACTGACTTTGTACCATTGTGTGTGTTCTGCAATGTAGTGTTCCACCCTCTTTTCCAACTCAGCTAATGTGCAATTGTCTGTATGTAGGTGACTCCGGATACCCCAACATGCCGTGGTTGCTGACGCCCCTCAGGAACCCTGTGACACCAGCCCAGATGCGCTACAATGAGGCACATGGTCGGACCAGGAGAGTGATTGAGCGGACATTTGGTCTCCTGAAGAGCCGCTTCCGCTGCCTGGACAAGACAGGAGGGTCCCTCCCATATGCCCCAGCAAAGGTGTGCAAGATTGTCATCGTCTGCTGCATGCTACACAACCTGGCAGTGCGGAAGGAGTTGCCTCTCATCCTGGATGACGATGACCAACGTCCGCCACCTGTGGAGGATCCTGGCCTGGACCACGATGCCAGTGATGATGATGATGATGATGGTGATGTCCGCACACAGCTCATCACCAACTTCTTCAGCTGAATGTGAGTATCCAGAGATGTCATGTCAATGATGTGAGTTTGCATGATATGTGTTGGTGGTGCTCTGGTGCTGTTTGAGTGTGTCCATGGGCTACATGACTGTATGCGTGTAGCGATGTGTCCTTACAGGTAGTCTGTACTCCCCAACAGTGTTGACATGCTAACTTGGTTCTGGGTGGGTATCTTGTGACATGTATTGGGCATGAGTATTGCAGTTCTGTCCTGTTCTTCAGTGCTTTTGACTGTGTGTCATTTCTGTCCTTCACAGGGTACTTTCAGAGTCGTTTGGTCAACTGTGATCCCCGACACCGTGATTCGACTTCCAGGGTGGTAGCTGTCGTGTCCCTACAGGTGATGTGCGCCACACCCATGGACTTCCTTCCTTCTACACTTGTTGACTGTGTGCCCGCTGCCAGGTGGGATTACCTAGCATCTGTAGTGGTTACAACATGTTGCAAATGTGTAATAAACCTGTGCTTCACTTTGTGATGTGCGTTGTCTGTGGTCACACATTTGACTGACATTTGCTTACTGCACCAGTGGGCTAGTTGACTAAGACTGTGAATAGGTGTTGTGTCTGTGCATTGCACCGTATTTCCTGGCAACATCAGTGTAGGCAATGAGTCAGATGGCCTAGGTGTGTATTTGTTGTGTAGCCCTGGTGGTGTGTCTCCCTCATATGTGTCACGTTGCCATGACTCACATGCCTGTGTTGTACTTGCTGTAGCAGTTAGCATGCACAGTGTAATTTCGCTGGTCATCATCTCCATGACAGAAACCACGTTGGAATCACGACAGAGGCAGGTATGGTGTATTAGTGTGTTTATTGTCATACATGTGTGTGAATAGTGCACAGGATGGTGAGTGCTGTACATTTTGATTGCAATCCAAAGTTCCTAGATGAATTGGAAGTCCTGGTAGCAGAAATGTCCTGTATCAAGTCCACAGTCATCTGAGACATTGGTCCAACTTGTACTCCCCATGTCATGTGGGGGAGTTGTGTTGCAGTCAACAGGGTGAACAGTTTGCGCACAAAGGTGATTATCCAGAACAGGTGTTGGCTTCCTGGGGGTTGTGCATGGCCATCAGCCTCTCAGTTGTCCTTCCTCGGACGACCCCTCTTCTTTGGGGGGACCCTCAAGTGCAGGCTGCTGCGGTGCAGGGGACTCTCCGCCAGAGTCATCCTGCCTCCCTGTGGCAGTTGCAGTTGTTTCAGCACCAGATGTTGTGGGCACACAGGAAGGTGTTGACTGGTTGCTGCTCATCTGGCGGAGGCATTGTAATATGTCCCTATGCACCGCCGTCATCTCTTGCAGTGTGTCCCACTTGGACTCCACGCGGGACATGTGTGAGTCCAAGCGGGCATGATGGGCAGCCTGCTGCTGTTTAATGTCCCTGAGGAGCCCCACTACCTGGCTGAGCTCTCCGGTGCTGGACTGGTACGCATCGGCTATGCGTGCCAGTTGTGGGTCATCATGCAGTCCAGACCCCTCTGCGAGCAGCGACCTATGTCTCCCACCCCTCCCACCACCCCTGGCGACACGTGCAGTACCTGAGGTGGCACGCACAGGTGACCCTGGGCCCCCTTGGGGGTTGTTGGTGGTGTTGGTGTCCATGGCCCCACGTTGGTCCAGGGTCCCTGTGCTGGTGGTGGTGGTGCTCCTTGGTCTGTCCATGTCGGCAGGGGTGGTATGTGTGTTGACAGTCGTTGGAGGGGTGGGTGCAGGGGGTGCAGCTGGTGGTCCTGCTGGTGCTGCATGATGACTTGCTCCGGAGGTGCCAGGTGGGTCTTCTTCATCCGAGGAGGGCAGAGGCTGTTCCACACCAGTGAGCTCCGTATCCTCTTGAGCCTGGGACGGGGACTCCTCAGCGTCTGCTGCTGTGTCCCCATCATCACCTGTTTTTGGGAGACACACACAATGTATGTTATGTTTCTGCAGGCATCAATGGTTGACACACCTGACAGTTGTGACTGTGCCTCTGGATGCGGGCCTGTACATTGCATTGTCCTAAGTTGTCACAGTCAGGGGTTGATATTGGTGTAGCACATTGTCCTGCATTATTTGGGCATTTCTATGTGAATGTTGGGGTGTGTACATGGTCTGCATTGGTTGTATTTGGTTGACATCCGGCCCTCCTTCCCACCCAGCCAGATATTCCACCATGGAACGTGCTTCCATTGCAGGGAGTGCAAGTTGTCTTTCAGGATGTCAGTCAGTGGTGTCCTGCTGTTGGTTGGTGCACAGTTGCCAGCAGGGCCTTGTGCTCCCCACAGCAGTAGCCAGTGTCAGCCATCTTGTGAGTTGTTTTCCACTCCCTGTGATGTGTGCATGGTTCAGGGTGGTGTTGATGGGACAGTTGTGGGGGTGACCAATATCTGTGACTACCACTCCCATCATGCTATTGCCTCCACCCCCCTTCCCAGCATGCCCATGCTTCCTTCCCTTTGACTCTGCTTCCCTGTGGGGTTGTGTGCCTGTGCTGACAAGATGGCTGACAGTGTTATCCTGGGGTTAGTTTTGCTACAAGTCCCATGTGTGTCCCTGTGCTTCACTCAGCATGACCCAGGGTTGTGGTTCTTTGTGGGATATTTGATTGGAGTGTGAGGCAATGCATTCTCCCAGGTGAGTTTTGTGGAGTTTGTGTTAGGGGTGTGTGAGAAACGCTGCTGGTAACTATGGTCAGGGCTGTGAGTCCTCCTTCCCACCCAGCCAGATATCCCACCATGGAACGTGCTTCCATTGCAGGGAGTGCAAGTTGTCTTTCAGGATGTCAGTCAGTGGTGTCCTGCTGTTGGTTGGTGCACAGTTGCCAGCAGGGCCTTGTGCTCCCCACAGCAGTAGCCAGTGTCAGCCATCTTGTCAGTTGTTTTCCACTCCCTGTGATGTGCGCATGGTTCAGGGTGGTGTTGATGGGACAGTTGTGGGGGTGACCAATATCTGTGACTACCACTCCCATCATGCTATTGCCTCCACCCCACTTCCCAGCATGCCCATACTTACTTGCTTTTGGGTGGACTTCACTGTGTGTGAGTGTGAGAGCAATGGCAAGATGGCTGACAGTGGTGTCCTGCTGTTAGTTGGTGGCCAGTTCCCAGCATGGCCTTGTGCTCCCCACAACAGAGCACCAGTGTCAGACATCTTTGATGGGGCTTTCCACTCTCTGTGGGGTGTGCATGCTTGAGTGTGAGCTTGCTGGGCCATGTGGGTGGGGGATGTTGAGCTGTGACTACCACTCCCATCATGCTATTGCCTCCACCCCACTTCCCAGCATGCCCATACTTACTTGCTTTTGGGTGGACTTCACTGTGTGTGAGTGTGAGAGCAATGGCAAGATGGCTGACAGTGGTGTCCTGCTGTTAGTTGGTGGCCAGTTCCCAGCATGGCCTTGTGCTCCCCACAACAGAGCACCAGTGTCAGACATCTTTGATGGGGCTTTCCACTCTCTGTGGGGTGTGCATGCTTGAGTGTGAGCTTGCTGGGCCATGTGGGTGGGGGATGTTGAGCTGTGACTACCACTCCCATCATGCTATTGCCTCCACCCCCCTTCCCAGCATGCCCATGCTTCCTTCCCTTTGACTCTGCTTCCCTGTGGGGTTGTGTGCCTGTGCTGACAAGATGGCTGACAGTGTTATCCTGGGGTTAGTTTTGCTACAAGTCCCATGTGTGTCCCTGTGCTTCACTCAGCATGACCCAGGGTTGTGGTTCTTTGTGGGATATTTGATTGGAGTGTGAGGCAATGCATTCTCCCAGGTGAGTTATGTGGAGTTTGTGTTAGGGGTGTGTGTGAGAAACGCTGCTGGTAACTATGGTCAGGGCTGTGAGTCCTCCTTCCCACCCAGCCAGATATCCCACCATGGAACGTGCTTCCATTGCAGGGAGTGCAAGTTGTCTTTCAGGATGTCAGTCAGTGGTGTCCTGCTGTTGGTTGGTGCACAGTTGCCAGCAGGACCTTGTGCTCCCCACAGCAGTAGCCAGTGTCAGCCATCTTGTCAGTTGTTTTCCACTCCCTGTGATGTGAGCATGGTTCATGGTGGTGTTGATGTGCGCATTGTGAGGGTGGGCAATATCTGTGACTACGACTCCCATGATGCTATTGGCTACACTGACTTGCCCAGCATACACAGTATTCCTTCCTTTCAGTGGGCTTCACTGTGTGGTGGTGTTGTAGTGGTGGCTACATGTCTGGATGTGTTTGTTAGTTATATTTGTGCCACTGCCCAGCTGTAGTTGTAGTTGTGTTTGTACATGTGATGACACAGTTACATGTCACTATGAGATGGCATGTGTTGTGTTTATCTGACTGACATACACATTTTGGGATGGTTCTGTTCTGGTTGCTGTGTATTTGCTAAGGGTGCATGGTTTGACTCTCCCCTTGACAGTGATGTGTGTGTATTGTGGCACAATATTGTGTACATTTGTTGTGTACTCACCAGGCTCTGGGATGTTTTCTAGTCCATATACGCTCACTGGTGGTAGGATGGCCCGCACCTTCTCCTCCCAGGGCCTGAGGTATACTGGCTTGGCAGGAGGGCCACTGCCGGTGTGTTGGCTCAAGAGGTAGTCCTTCTTCAACAGCTCCCTGACCCTCCTGCGCACGTCATACCACCTGTTCTGGATGTCTATCTTTGTGCGCAAACATGGTGATTGTGCGTTCACCCTGTCGACGATCCTCTCCCACATCTTGGTTTTCTGCGCCATGGGTGTCTGTTGGACCAGTGTACCAAACAGCTGTGGCTCTACCCTGAGGATCTCATCTACCAGGACTTCCAATTCACTATCTAGGAACTTATGATTCTTCTTTGGGGGCATGGTGATGGGTGGTGATGGTGAGTGATGTGTGTGTTGGTGTGCAGGTGAAGGTGTGTGAGTGTGTGTTTTGCTGGGTGTATGTGAGGTTGCTATTTGTTGGGGTGCTGATGGTGTGTGGCTTGTGTGATGGATGAGCTGTGGGTGTGTGGTTGCTGTCTGTTGAGTGCTGGCAGGTAATTTGAATTTGCAAAGGATCATGGTAGGGATTTGTGTCCTTTATATGGGTGGAGTTGTGGGTGTGTCTTTGTTCCCTGCCCTCCCCCAGTATTTATTGGCTTTGTAATTGCTTGTTTGGCCTTTTTTTGTGTATTTTCCCTTTGTACTTTTTGTGCATGTAGGAGACGTTCTTGTGACCGAGTCGGACCCTGCAGTTGTCTCGTACGGGCTTCTCCGATTCGTTCACGCTGTGTTTGTGCTGTTTTCTATGCTGCGTACGCGTCGGTCGCGGTGTTTTGGGTTGCTTCGGCTCGCAGTTTTCTATGCGTGTCGGTCGTACGGCTTGTCCTCCGTGCGACTCGGTCGTGTTTTCCACGCGTTGCATCGTACTTGGCGGGTAGGAGTTCGCGGGTACGTTTCGTTCGGGATTGTTCCGGGTGCGTGTCGGTCGGTTCGATTCGCGTGTTTTTCCGGCCGGATTGCTGTTTTCCGCGCGGCTCGGTCGTTCGGCTTGTGTTCCGTACGAGTCGGTCGGGTTTTGCACGCTTCTCATCGTACTTTGCGGGTCGGGCTGCACCGGTACGTGTCGGTCGGAATTTATTCCGGCTCCGAGTCGGTCGGTACGTTTTCCGGCCCGAATCGGAATCGACCCCTAAGTGGGAATTCCGACTGGACCCGGTCTGTGACCATGGTCAGCGGGAAGATGATCGATTTCCCCCAGTTTATGGTGACGCCCGATAGGCCTCTGAACTGAATAATTTCTCAGATTAGGGTATCAAGATTCTCCGCCGGGTGCTTGACATACAGAGTTACATCCTCTGCATACATGGATACCAGAATCACTCTTGAGACGAATGCTAGGCCGCGATGTGCGTGGTGCTGTCCTAATCAAGCAGCCAGAGGCTCCATGGCCATGGCAAAGAGAAGGGGGGACAGCGGACACCCCTGTCTCGTGCCACCGAAATGGGGGAAAATATTATGCCATTTATTCGAAGCCTCACTATCGGTGCGGAGTAGAGCAGAGCGACTTTTTTTAAAAGGTGGGGCTAACGCCGACTCAGGAGAGAAGTGCGAAAAGATATGGCCATTCAAAGGCCTTGGTGGCATCCAGGATGATTGCGGCCGGGAGGGAGGGATCTATTTCTTGCATGGTTGCAAAAATGGTGCGGAGGTTGTGAGATGTGCCCCTACCGGGGACAAATAGACTAATTGTAAGTACCCTGGTTCCGTGTGAGTAGGGTGTCCCTTGTTTCCTTATACACGACCTACCGGGGACAAAGCCACACTGGCCAGGTCTCAGCACCGTGGGCAACAGCAGGAGTAGCCGAGTCGCTATCAGTCTGGCGAGGATTTTATTGTCCAAGTTAATCATCGAGAGCAGTCTGTAGGAGTCGCACAGCTGCGGGTCCTTTTCTGGTTTAAGAATTGTGATGATTAGTGCCTCTCGAAGGGAGGGAGGTAGTGTGCCCCGCTCCAGCGATTCCTCATACATGTTGAGGAGATGTGGCGTTAGTAGTGGGGCAAACTCCTTATAAAAGGTAGACATCAGTCCGTCTAGTCCTGGGGCCTTATCTCCGGGCATGGCTCGGATCACTCGGATCACCTCCTCCACCAAGAACGGCTCATCCAGGTATCTATGCTGGCCATCACTTAGCCACAGCAGCTGGATAGAGTCCAGAAAGGGGGTCAAATCAGGGTGGGTGCCCGATTGTCGTGTGGGGTATAATGAAGAATAAAAGGATAGCATTTCCGCCTGAACAGCATCCTGCCCAACCGCAATCTTATGTTCTGTAATACGTAGCTCGCTAATGTAGTTGCTGGCCCACAGCTTTTTAAAAAGGGCTACCAGTGTTTTCGCAGTGCAGTCTCCTTTGCCATATCTTTGAGCACATGCCTCCTTCCCTAAATAGTGTGTTTCTCTATGGGCTGCCTCCTCATATTCTGCGATTTTCCAATTGATGTTACCAAGGGTCTATCACAATTCCGGCAAAGATGAGAAAGAGCCCTCTCCCATTGCCGTAAGGGCCGAGAGGAAATCTCGTGAGGGAGTACACCCTCCCGTGTTTAAACCACTATATCACAATAAGTACTCCTTAGATGCGAGGATGATGACCGCGTCTTATTCGTAACAACCCTTGAAAGGTACAGATGGGAAGTCCTAGGATGAAGAGACCCACTAAAGAGTGGGGAAGGAAACAATTCCTTTTATTTTAATTACCCTCACACACCCTAGTGGTGTCATGCTTCATCATCGGGTCACCCTGACGCCTAAAAGTCAGGGTGGGCTTGACCGTTTTTTCAGGGAGCTCTTAGTAATAATATGACCAGGGGGGAAAATTAAAGATTAAAAAACCACCAGCAAATCCCAGTATCCCTTTAATATTGGATTCGTTAGGGCTATTAAAAGATGTAAACAGGGGTCAGAATAGGAGTATTTATGGTCCTATGACCCTACAGCCGACATGTTTCAGTCCTGCTAGGGCCATAAAGGTCCCGGACTTTCTTCAGGGCAACAATACAACCTCCCTGGACCACGCAAGAGGAAAATCCCTACACTGCTGTTTATCTAAGGGCAGATAGCTGCTCCTTAGTTGACTAGAAGATAATTTATCTCCTTGATCCTGTTATCGCTCCATCTGTAAGAACAAACAAAGACAAACAGAGCAAACAACGTGTATTACTCATAGAGTACATTAAAAATGCTTCCCAATTGTGATGTGCTGGCCAGAACACCGGTGTAGTTAACATGGTGTCAACAAACACATCATCTCTTATAACCACACTGGTATGTGGTTATGACACACGTTTATTTTTATATTTTTACCACACTCACGTAGGTGGCAAAATTTGGTGTAGTGGCGATCCTTGTCGCATTCTACCAATATCCACATTCTTGTGTTTGTGTTCTCAAAGTGTATACACCCGTGTCACTCTCACTAAACAGCACTAGGCTGCTATCAATCGCCGTGTTTTAGTCTCTCATACACATCACTCACACTTATCCCCTTACCCAGTCATGGGCGAGGGAACTCTTCTCCGGGCACCTCGCAGAATAAGGGGTAGCCCTGTTGTCAAACCCTGCATGCTGCAAGCAATAGCGCACCAATAGAAAAATCAAATCAAATCAACAGAGCCTGTGAGCAATGGTAATGCTGAAAATGCTCGTTTAAACGCAGGCGGGCACATACCTGTATTCCCAATAAATGCTAAGATTACTCACGTCATCAAGGGTCCTGCTCCGCTCTCTCACCTACTCGGTGCGGGTCCCGCGGGCCTTCGTGTAGAAACGCCTAGTGGAAGGTGTTTAAATATCCCTTGTGGGCGCTCGATTACTAATTATTCAAACTAAATGGTGTGATCACGTGCGTGCGTCTTAGATCAAACGCCGTCGCGCTGCGTCATACCTTGGGATGGGGTGCTGGGAATTGTAGTTTTTACCAAGTCTCATTCAAGAGCGTAAAAAATCATTCAGTTGAATGTAAACCTGTGCGCGCGTCATACATCAGACGCCGTCGCGCATCGTCATACTTAGAGATAGAATGCCGGGAAATGTAGTTTAAGCCAGAACCTAATATTGTTAAGTAAGCAAAAGCCATATTTGTTGGCACACCGCTTGTTATAGTGCCAGGCAGCTATTGCAGGAGTTAAAAAGAAAACATGGGGAGAGACATCTAAGGAGAACAATGAGCCACCTATTCTGACCCAAGGAAAGGAATTGAGTCCTGTCCACTATTATACGTTCGATCAGTCTAATACCAAAAAAACTAGAAAACTTTATTGAGACCAACAATGTTGCTTGTCCCATAAGTAGAAGCTGTTATTATTAAAAAGACAGGTAAAGAACGCACTATGTTTAGACTGGAAACCATTGTAATGTTGGGAGAATACTCAACCTACATAAACAAGGACGCACTAATGTCACCTCCTATGTATTTGATTCCACGGAATGGAATCATTCAGGCCAATCACGTGCGTTTTCAAACGGTAAACCCATCGTTGTTCACGTTCCAGCAGTCTACTGCTAAGGTTGCCTGTACCACTCACTTTCTCAATGACTGTCCATTTAATATCTGTGTCACTGTGCTTTTGTTCAAGATAGTGAGCGGTAAGCTTAGTAGCTGTGATTGCCCTCCTAATCGTGCTTCTGTGCTCACCTATTCGTGTTTTTATTTTTCTGCTAGTCATGCCTATATATAAAAGTTGGCATGGGCACTTGATGATATATACAACGTTTTCACTATTACAATTAGTATGTGAGCGTTGTTCCCACGGAAATGCCATGCCAAGATCGATTTGTTTGGTGTGTTCCGTAGGGGCATACCACACATGACCCGCAGGGTAGTGACCTGAAACTGGTGTATTGTTAAAAAGTGTAAGCTGATTCAGCGTCTTGGGTTTATGCATGTTGGTATGTACCAGTGTATCTCTTAAACTTTTATTCCTCTTAAAAGAGAACATCGGTTTCTCAAACGTAAGCTTGTTTGATGTTAATACCGGCCATTTTTTATTTATAATCTTTTTAATATTGTTAGACGAGGAGTTATAGGTAGTGACACATATCAACGTGTCCTTTTGCGGTTTTTCATGGGTTTCCAGCAATTCCTCCCGAGGGGTGTTACGAGATCTTTTATTGGCCCGTTCAATGATTTTTTGTGGGTAGGCCTTCTGTTGCAATTTAATGGTAAGGAGGGCTGCTTCCTTCTTGTAGTCTTGTAAGTTGGTACAGTTTCTACGAACCCGGAGAAATTGGCCCACTGGTAAGTTCTCCCTCAGGGCACGGGGATGTGCACTATCAAAGTGCAACAGACTATTCCTGTCTGTAGGTTTGATGTATAATAAACTGAGCAGGGTACCGCCACTGGCAATCAAATTCACATCAAGTATTCTTTGTGTTCACCGATGTCTTTGTTCACTTCTTCAAGTTTTTTCTTGAACAGCGTGATTTTAATTTCAGTCATCAGAGCATCTTCACTGATTTTTATTTTTATCTGAAGTGCTACTCTCATGCGCCTAGCCCTGACGGAAAATTTCTTTTGCTTTGAGGATCAGATGTATCTACAAGTACATGGCACTTCCATGGGCAGCACCTTTGCGCCGAGCATAGCGTGTCTCTACATGGGCCATTTTGAAGATCAACACATTTGGCCCACCAACCCTTACTCTGATAACATCTGTAAGTGGTTTAGGTACATCGATGACATCCTGGTCATCTGGAAGGGAGACAAGTCCGACCTGAATAACTTTCTCATCTGGATGAATCAATTAAATCCACATCTAAACTTTACCATGACCACCAACAGTGGAATGGTTTCTTTTTTAGATGTGAATTTGATCGCCAGTGGCGGTACCCTGCTCAGTTCATTATACACCAAACCTACAGACAGGAATAGTCTGTTGCACTTTGATAGTGCACATCCCCGTGCCCTGAGGGAGAACTTACCAGTGGGCCAATTTCTCCGGGTTCGTAGAAACTGTACCAACTTACAAGACTACAAGAAGGAAGCAGCCCTCCTTACCATTAAATTGCAACAGAAGGCCTACCCACAAAAAATCATTGAACGGGCCAATAAAAGATCGCGTAACACCCCTCGGGAGGCATTGCTGGAAACCCATGAAAAACCGCAAAAGGACACGTTGATATGTGTCACTACCTATAACTCCTCGTCTAACAATATTAAAAAGATTATAAATAAAAAATGGCCGGTATTAACATCAAACAAGCTTACGTTTGAGAAACCGATGTTCTCTTTTAAGAGGAATAAAAGTTTAAGAGATACACTGGTACATACCAACATGCATAAACCCAAGACGCTGAATCAGCTTACACTTTTTAACAATACACCAGTTTCAGGTCACTACCCCTGCGGGTCATGTGTGGTATGCCCCCTTACGGAACACACCAAACAAATCGATCTTGGCATGGCATTTCCGTGGGAACAACGCTCACATACTAATTGTAATAGTGAAAACGTTGTATATATCATCAAGTGCCCATGCCAACTTTTATATATAGGCATGACTAGCAGAAAAAATAAAAACACGAATAGGTGAGCACAGAAGCACGATTAGGAGGGCAATCACAGCTACTAAGCTTACCGCTCACTATCTTGAACAAAAGCACAGTGACACAGATATTAAATGGACAGTCATTGAGAAAGTGAGTGGTACAGGCAACCTTAGCAGTAGACTGCTGGAACGTGAACAACGATGGGTTTACCGTTTGAAAACGCACGTGATTGGCCTGAATGATTCCATTCCGTGGAATCAAATACATAGGAGGTGACATTAGTGCGTCCTTGTTTATGTAGGTTGAGTATTCTCCCAACATTACAATGGTTTCCAGTCTAAACATAGTGCGTTCTTTACCTGTCTTTTTAATAATAACAGCTTCTACTTATGGGACAAGCAACATTGTTGGTCTCAATAAAGTTTTCTAGTTTTTTTGGTATTAGACTGATCGAACGTATAATAGTGGACAGGACTCAATTCCTTTCCTTGGGTCAGTACAGGTGGCTCATTGTTCTCCTTATATGTCTCTCCCCATGTTTTCTTTTTAACTCCTGCAATAGCTGCCTGGCACTATAACAAGCGGTGTGCCAACAAATATGGCTTTTGCTTACTTAACGATATTAGGTTCTGGCTTAAACTACATTTCCCGGCATTCTATCTCTAAGTATGACGATGCGCGACGGCGTCTGATGTATGACGCGCGCACAGGTTTACATTCAACTCAATGATTTTTTACGCTCTTGATGAGACTTGGTAAAAACTACAATTCCCAGCACCCTATCCCAAGGTATGACGCAGCGCGACGGCGTTTGATCTAAGACGCACGCACGTGATCACACCATTTAGTTTGAATAATTAGTAATCGAGCGCCCACAAGGGATATTTAAACACCTTCCACCAGGCGTTTCTACACGAAGGCCCTCGGGACCCGCACCGAGTAGGTGAGAGAGCGGGGCAGGACCCTTGATGACGTGAGTAATCTTAGCATTTAATGGGAATACAGGTATGTGCGCGCCCGCGTTTAAACGAGCATTTTCAGCATTACCATTGCTCACAGGCTCTGTTGATTTGATTTGATTTTTCTATTGGTGCGCTATTGCTTGCAACATGCAGGGTTTGACAACAGGGCTACCCCTTATTCTGCAAGGTGCCCGGAGAAGAGTTCCCTCGCCCATGACTGGGTAAGGGGATAAGTGTGAGTGATGTGTATGAGAGACTAAAACACGGCGATTGATAGCAGCCTAGTGCTGTTTAGTGAGAGTGACACGGGTGTATACACTTTGAGAACACAAACACAAGAATGTGGATATTGGTAGAATGCGACAAGGATCGCCACTACACCAAATTTTGCCACCTACATGAGTGTGGTAAAAATATAAAAATTAACGTGTGTCATAACCACATACCGGTGTGGTTATACGAGATGATGTGTTTGTTGACACCATGTTAACTACACCGGTGTTCTGGCCAGCACATCACAATTGGGAAGCATTTTTAATGTACTCTATGAGTAATACACGTTGTTTGCTCTGTTTGTCTTTGTTTGTACTTACAGATGGAGCGATAACAGGATCAAGGAGATAAATTATCTTCTAGTCAACTAAGGAGCAGCTATCTGCCCTTAGATAAACAGCAGTGTAGGGATTTTCCTCTTGCGTGGTCCAGGGAGGTTGTATTGTTGCCCTGAAGAAAGTCCGGGACCTTTATGGCCCTAGCAGGACTGAAACATGTCGGCTGTAGGGTCATAGGACCATAAATACTCCTATTCTGACCCCTGTTTACATCTTTTAATAACCCTAACGAATCCAATATTAAAGGGATACTGGGATTTGCTGGTGGTTTTTTAATCTTTAATTTCCCCCCCTGGTCATATTATTACTAAGAGCTCCCTGAAAAAACGGTCGAGCCCACCCTGACTTTTAGGCGTCAGGGTGACCCGATGATGAAGCATGACACCACTAAGGTGTGTGAGGGTAATTAAAACAAAAGGAATTGTTTCCTTCCCCACTCCTTAGTGGGTCTCTTCATCCTAGGACTTCCCATCTGTACCTTTCCAGGGTTGTTACGAATAAGACGTGGTCATCATCCTCGCATCTAAGGAGTACTTATTGTGATATAGTTACCAAGGGTCACCATCTGATTGGTGGTGAAATATTACTTTTTGAGCTCCCGTATATCTCTCCCTCGAGGTGCTTGAGATCCCCTCGTAGTGAACGCAGCACACCCGCCTGCTTGGCCATACATTCCCCCCCAATGGCGGATTTAAATGCTTCCCACAATGTGGAGGGGGATTCTACTGTGCCTTCATTCAATGCAAAGTGTTCCACAATGGCTGAGAGAATTGCATCTCTGAAAACTTGGTTTTGAAGTGCTCCCGGGTGGAGTTTCCAGCTGAAGACTCTGCTGGGAGCGCCTGGTAATGAAAACTCGAGCAATGCCGGGGCATGGTCAGATAGGGTGCGAGCAAGGTGGGTGGCCCTGAACACCCATGCTACTACATCCCTTGAGGTCAGCCAGAAGTCTATTCTGGACCAGGTGGGGCCCGCTGCGGACACGCACATGTCCTCCACTTTGTGCAGGTGGCAGCGGCACCAGATATCTACCAGTTCATGGTCCACCATGAGAGTCTGCAACTGTGCCGCTGCCCGTGGGTGGGGGCGGCAAGAATCCCCCGATCTGTCCTTGTCTGGGTCAAGTACTACATTAAAGTCCTTCCCCCCACAGGACAGCGCCGGGACGGAGCGTCTCACTCAGTCGCCACATCTCACTAAAGAAGTCTGGGTCGTCCACGTTGGGCCCACATACCGAGACCAGCCTAATCGGGTGTCCCCACAACACACCTGCCACGATTACGTATCTCCCTTGTGGGTCACAGAGCGCAGTATGCGTGCGCCAAGGAAGTCCCTTCCTGAGAATAATCCCAGTGCCCCTCTCATAATTGGAGTAGCCGGCAATGAATTTCTCTCCCATCCATCCAGGCAGGATTTACTCGCCCTATGCTAAAAACGTATATCTGCTCGTTTCTGTGCTTTTAAAGTGGGGGTCAACCTCTTTTTAGATTCTTTTAAACTTTGTTTTTATTTCTGGGCGTTAAATAACTGTATTGCTTACCTGCAGTTTAATTTGATGTGCCTCTAGCTTCCTGCTGGGACTCTGTGCCTCACGCTTTCCGGTCCACCACAGCTTGTGCTGTTTGAGCGGAGAAAGCTCAAGCAGCATTTCCGCCGGAAGCGCAGTTTGCGTTCTAGCGGTCCGGCACACATAGCCATAAAGGAACGTTGCCAGTGCCGACGAGCAGCGGACGCGCACAGCGGGCGCAGCGGCCAGAACCCCTGGTCCTACTGGGGCAACAATTCTAAACCCCGCTAGTCTGCATTATTCAGCTGACTCCTTGCATCAGATTAGAATACAGGAACATGTAAAGCACAAACCACATCTAGACTGCTCTAATAAGTATCCACACAACTTAGAAGGCCCAGTAGCCTGTAATAACTGTCATTTCCAATGTGAGCCCGATTTGAATACACCACCAGGGAAGGAGAACAGACAAAACTTTCAAGGACAAGACCTAAATGGTCTACTTTGCAATGTGAGGTCACTAGCCAAGCATGCAATTGAGATATGGGATATGATCACATCACACTCCCCGGATATCTGCTTCCTTACAGAAACATGGCTAAACCCCGCTAATCATCCTTCTATTAAGCTAGCCATTCCGGATAACTACAAACTTATCTACCTCGATAGAGAAAGAAAAACTGGCGGTGGCATCGCCGTAGCCTTCAAAAACAACTTTAAGATGAACTGGATCACAACCTTAAGCAACAGCTCTATGGAATTAGGGATCTTTAAGTTAAACATATCCGCAACAGATAGCTGGAACAGAGCACTGATATACCGCCCCCCAGGATCTAAGACGAATTTTAGTGATCTGCTGATAGAACAAATAGCCACGTATGTCCTAGCATCCAATAAATTTCTCTTGCTAGGCGATTTCAACTTTCATGGGGAAGAACACACTAACCCCGAAGTTAATAAACTCCTATCTAACCTAGAATCATTAGGGCTCACTCAAAGAGTTAAAGGCCCGACTCACTCCGCTGGTCATTCCCTGGATCTAATTTTTTCCAATATAGACCAGCTGGTCTGTAAACCCCCACTCCCTCTTACGTGGACAGATCATTTTATAATCACGTTCACCATCCAACCCCCTCATCCTTTTGACCCCATTGTGAACAAAGGGCGATGACAGGAAGCGCGCAGACCTTGGCATAAACTCACTTGTGAAGCCTTTAGTGACGCCTTCCACCCTAAGCTACCAGACAGCAATCCTGAAGTATCTGAACTGCTGAAATGCTTCAACTCAGCCTTCACTATAGCGCTAGATGCAACGATTCCTTTTAAAAACCACAGCCCCTTGCAGCGGCGACCATCAGCCCCATGGTATTCGCCAGACTTAAAAGTAGAAAAAATCAAATGTAAAACTCCAGAGAGACTCTGGCGGATAAGGAAAGACCCCCAAGACAGGGAGCTTTATAAACAGGCTCTGTCCCAATACCACCGGAACATCAAAACTGCCAGGCGAACATTTATTACCAATCAGATAGAAGAAGCCAGTAACTCCTCAAAAGCCCTTTCCAACATTGTACAGGACTTTATCTCCCCGCAAGTATGCAGTCAATCTCCAGATGAATCTCAGGAGCTTTGCAATTCATTGGCTGCCTACTTTCAGGAAAAGATATCCAATATCTACGCAAAATTCCCGGCTGCTTCGCTGCAGGACTCAGAGACCATCACTAAGACAGGAGAGCGAGGAAAAATAACTCGCAGTACTTTGGACTGTTTTCAGCCTGTTACTCTGGAGGAAGTATATGACTCCCTGGGCACAGCTAAATCCGGTTCACCTCGAGATCCATGCTCCCCCAAGACGATGCCTCTTCTAGTCTCTTGTTGCGCCCCCTTGATTAAAAAAATCTTCAACTGCTCTATACAAACGGGAATTATCCCTATAGCATGGAAGGAAGTATGTGTACGGCCCATATTGAAAAAAGCCACTCTGGACCCTCAAGCACTCAGCAACTATCGTCCAATCTCCCTGCTACCTCTTCTGGGTAAGCAATTGGAAGGCCTAATAAACAGGCAGCTGGGGTCTTATCTTGAAACAAACAATATCCTGGACCCCTCACAATCGGGGTTCCGCCCAGATTTTAGCACAGAGACTGCACTTTTGGCCGTGACTGACTCACTTAGACAGGGGATGGATGTAGGAAGTCTGGTAGTACTGATATTATTGGAGTTGTCCACGGCCTTCGACACCATCTCTCATCTACGGCTCATGAACAGATTGAAGGACAGCGGCATCCAGGGAACAGCACTAAAATGGCTGCAGAACTTTCTGTCAGATAGACAACAGACGATCATGTTAGGCCCATACTCTTCAGGCAAAATGCAGTTGGACAAGGGTGTCCCTCAGAGATCGTGCCTAAGCCCGATGCTGTTCAATATATATATGGCCCCGCTGGCAAAGATCGCAGAGCAATTCGGCTTTGAGATCATCTCATACGCTGACGACACCCAGCTTATGTTTACCATGGGCCTAGACCTAGAAGCAGAGAAAGAGCGCTTCTCGGCCGGAATGATAGCAATCTCCAACTGGATGACAGAGAATTGTCCCCAGCTTAATCCAGAAAAAACGGAGATTATGCTACTTGGGAAAGCCCTAGCCATCTGGACGGACAACTGGTGGCCCCATCAACTGGGTGCCATCCCCGTGCCTAAACAAAAGGTAAAAAACCCAGGAATAAAACTTGATCAAGCCCTAACAATGAAAGACCATATTGCTGCCACCACAACCTCCTGCTTTTACAATATGCGTCTCCTGCGCAGAATATTTCCCCTCCTCCGCACAAATGCCCATAGAACCCTGGTCCAGGCTATGGTGATCAACAGACTGGACTATGGGAATGCACTACTGGCCGAAGTGGGTGATACCCAGATCACGAAGCTACAGGTGGTCCAGAACACCGCGGCTAGTCTTATTCTGAACCGCCCTGCAGGTACCCCTTCTGCGCCCCTGCTGAGGGAACTGCACTGGCTCCCAGTGAAGAAGCGCTCCCATTTCAAAATCTGTTGCCTCACGTATAATGCCCTGAGAGGCAATGTTCCACGCTATCTTCAAAAAAAACTTACCACCTATGTCCCCGGCCGAAGTCTTCGATCAAGTACCCAATCCCTTCTGTGCGCACCCCGAAGCCGTCATACCCACACTGGGGGCAAGGCTTTCTCATATTGCGCCCCACGGTACTGGAACAACCTACCCATAGTTCTTCGAGAGACCCCCACATATACCAAATTCAGGAAACAACTAAAAGCTTATCTCTATTAAACTTACCTGGTCTGCTCCTCCGGTCAGGATCCGCAACAGCGCCGAGATGCCCCCGGGTGATACGTGCGCTATAGCAAATGACACTAACATAACATAACAAACATAACATCCCGCCCGCAGGCACGCGCGGCTGTCTCCTGTCAGATGCAATTCTTCTAAAAAGCAAATATCCGCACCATGTCGATTAAGATATGCCGCGACCAGCCTCACCTTCCTGCAGTCATTCAGGCCACAGACATTCCAAGTCACTGCTTTCAGAGTCATCACACTGTTAACAGGCACGCCCATACATTCGGCTGCGAAAGATCTTGTGTGCATGTGGTGCAACTTCTGCTGGTGTGTTGCAGGGGCAGGCCAGAGAGGGGAAAGGTAGAAAGAAAGTAGAAAAACAACACAGCCATTCTGAACTGGTCTAAACCCGGTAACCCCACCCCCCTCCCATTACAACCACCCAACTTGGCTGAAAAGTGATACTCCAAAAAGGCCCCAAGTGGCCAACTATCAGGAACAAATTAGGACTCATCCCAGAGGGGAAACACTAGGGGCCCGGCGTATTCCAGCTGGTAAAAGCTGGGTGGCTGGAGAAAATAAACTCAGTGGGGGAATCCACGCTGGCATCCAGACAGACAGAGCGAAGCTTAAAGGAGCTTCTTGAAGGGGTAAAGCCAGCCTGAGAGGAAAGCAAGCGGGGCATCTCCCCACCAATCAGAAGGACTTATAACACATAATGCAACTTAGTTCCCCCAGTCACTCAAACGTTTTCGCTGAGAGGATCTTCTTCCTCTACATTCCTCTCCGCACGTGGGGGCTGCTTGGGATGTCGGAGATTGTGAGCAAATTTGGCAGCAAGTTTGGGATCAGTGAAGTATATGGTTTTGCCGGAGTGAAAGATGCTGAGTTTTGCAGGGTAGAGCAGGGAGTACTTAATGTCCTGTTTTTGTAGCAGTCTTTTCACCGGCACAAACTCTCTCCTGGAGGCTTGTACAGTTAGGGTGAAGTCTGGGTAGAATGACACTGCGTTGCCCTGATACATCATTTCTTGTTGGTCTCTGGCTCTGCGCAGGACCACATCATGATCTCTGCAATTTAATAGGCGCTCAATTATCGGTCCCGGAGGGGGCCTCGGGCCAAGAGATCTGTAGGCTCTTTCTACTGTGCAGACCGCAGACATAGAGTCACCGAACAGGAATTGCTGCATTTCTTCTATGTAGTCCTCAACGCGGGTCATGGCTGTTGACTCCAGGATCCCCAGGATCCACAGGTTGTTGTATCTTGACCTTGCTTCTAGTTCTTCTTACTTATTTCTGATGACTTCCAGGACTTTCTCCATTCGGGGCAGTTTTTCCCACGTTGCGGCCCCCTCGTCCTCCAGCGCAGATGTGCGCTGTTTGACCTCCATGATGCATTTGCCATGGCCTGATACCTTTTGTTAAAGCCTGTCTAGCCTGTCCGATATAGAGTCAATTTTAACATCAATGGCCGATAGAGACTGTTTAAGGTCTTTAAACATCTTGTGGATTTTTGGTTCTGATGTGGATAAGGCCTCCAGGATTATCTCTGGCTGTTCTTCTTCTGAAGGGGTGCCCCTGTGGGGTGTCTTACGCTGTTCAAAGGATAGCTTCGATTGCCTGGCATCCGTTTTTCCTATGGTTGTTTGCCACTCCTAAGCACCCCGGGGTGGACTGCGCTAGGTCAACAGTAGCTGTTGTCGCTGCTTGTCTTCCTTGGGTGTCAGGGCTTCAAGGGGCCTCCCTGCACTGTAGGTATTCCCCCTGAGGCAGCAGCAGTGGTATTCCAGGGGTGAGAGCTGTGTCTGTATATGGTCCAACTCGCGGTGGAGGGGGTGGACACTCTCCTCTGCTATGTTCAGCCACGTAGGTCCTCCCAGTCCTAGGCCTACTATCGAGGCGGCGCTCTGTTGGGTCTATAGCCTGCTCCTGGCTGAACAGGGCATTGTGGGTTATCTCTCTGCTGACATTTGCCTTGTAGCACTTGCCCCATGTGGGCCCCCCTGGCAGGTGGGTCTCCGTTGGTGGGCAGGAGGGGGCACGGCCCGTCCTCCGCCCAGGCACATCTTCTGGTGCCCAGGGCTCATACTCTGTATCACCCCTGGGGCAGAGCGGGGGGCTCGTCGCTCCTCGATACTGTGCCCTGCGTCCTGTGACCTGCGCCGTATCTTCACTGGGGAGGCGAGTGCACATGACCGCCAGCAACCACCACTCCGCTGCGCCCCACCCTTCCTGATTTGGGCTCCCCCCACTGTACATCACTTGAGCACGGGGCCTGCTGCGGCTCCGGTCCAGGCCGCTCTCAGGTGGGTCTCTCCAGAAGCAGCCATCCCAATGGCGTCTTCCATGGTGTCAAGGTCTAGGCCCTGCCACTTCGGGCCTCGCGGTCCCACCTGCTCCGTCTCGCGCTTAGGCTGCAAATTGTGCCACGACTCAGTGTCCGTTTCGGGTCAGAGCGGGGGCCTCGCTACATCCAGCCCCCGCTCCAGTCCCCGCAGTCTCTATTCAATCCACACGGGAGGGGGCTGCACGCTCCTCCCGCAGTGCCTCTCACCTTCTTAGTCGGGCAGGCTATGCTGGGCGTTGCTCCCACAGTCCTCGCCCTGGTTCCTATGTGTTGTTGGAGGTTGGGGCCTGCTCCGGCTTTGGTCCGGGCCACACTCAGGTAGGCCGTACCAGAGGCGGCTGTCTTGTCGGCATGCTCCGGGTCGCTGCAGCCTAGGTCCTGTTGCCTCGGGGCTCTTGGGCCCGCCTTCACTGTCTCGCTCTCAGTCTAAGATACGTGCCACCATTAAATGGTCTTTCAGGGTCGGGGGCTGCGCCACACCAAGCCACCTGCTTTAATCCCCGCGGTCTCTGCCTAATCTGCACAGGAGGGAGCTGAACACTCTCCTCTGCCAGGCCCCTCTCCCGCTGCACCTCTCACCTTCAGAATCGGGCGGGCTGTGTCAGGCGACGTCCCCGCTGGCCCCGATTCGGCCGCAGCCCGCTGCCTCATGGCTCAATCCGCCGGGGGGAATGGCCGTGTCCTCAGCTGCAGTCCCGCAGCAGCCCAGGCCTCACTGTGTCGGGTGTCCTCAGCCTCGTCTCCACTGAGCTTCATCCGCGGCTTGGTGAGGCATCACTGCTGGCTTGATTGTGCGGGCCCTGCTTGGCGGTGGGCACGGTGACCATCACCGCCATTCAGGCTGCGTGGGCCTCTGCTTTGCTTGGGCTGCTCTCAGTCCTTTGCTTGGGACACCTCAACCGCCCCCCTCCATGACCCAATGGCGCTTGTCAGCGCCACACGTTCTTCTCCTCTGCTGGTCACCAAACCCCGGCCAGGGGGGATACAGGGCCAGTGTAGTGTCACGCCGAGAGTCGTTGGTAGCAGTGCAGTGCCCCCAGCTCTGCAGTGCACTCGCAGATTACTGCGGACCGCCATCTTGCCTTCTTTCGTGACTCCGCTCATCCCCGTCTTGCTCCGCATGTCCCAGCTAGTCCTAGGCTCGATCACTCTGTGCCTCAGTGGTAGTGTGGCCATTCCCCTCAATTTGGGCTTACGATGTCTGTCCGGGCTGCCGGATTCATAGCGGATCGTCCGTCCAGCCTGCAGAGACTCACAGCGTGGCGGCCATCTTGCAGCTGGGCTCACTAGCGCCCCCTGTGATGCAAGCTGATTGATTAGTATCTGATGGTGTATATTATCAATGATGACCCAATACAATCAATTGAGGAGGGTAACCCTTGTCACAGAAACTGGATAGTTCTTTCCTGAGTTTTAATGAAGCGGTCTAAATGCTGTGTCTGAACTCTGATATTGGAGGTCATTTGACTCCATTTGAATCTTTACAGCTCAATGTAGGTCAAAGAAGAGTCTGTAATTAGATTGATAGTGTCCACAAAATGGCTTTCTTTAGGATAAGTGTGATGACTGCCTATTTTAGGGCCTGAGGGATGATCACAATGGAGAGAGACCTAGGGGCCGATTCCGATTTCGGCCGGAAGGGCACCGAACGATGGTCGGAGCCCTTCCGACCGAATCGGAACGTGCCGCTCGGATTCCTTTCCGACCGAGCCATTCCGATGGGCTCGGTCGGAAGAATCCGACTCGGATTTCCGGATGGCTCACGACGGGTTCGGAGAGCCCGTCAGCCATCCGGAAATCCTCTGTACTCCCCGGCTGCCTCTTTGCGACCGAGGGAGTACGATGGCAGTTTTCACTGCCTTTTCGTGCCGGTCTTTCCGGCACGAAAAGGCAGTCAGTCACTGTCTTTGGGGGCCCCCAGTGGGATCCCCATGGGTGCAAGGTCGCCGAATGGCGGCCTGGAGGCACCTATGGTGCCCCTCTGTTGAACCCTGCACCCGGTGGCAGGCACCTTGGGGTGCCGGCCACAGGGTGCAGGATTGAACTGCACCCCTGCTTTCTCCAATGCCAGCATGCATTCCGTCCGGAATGCATGCTCCCATTGTGGGAGAAACGAGTGCGACCGAACAGGGTTCGGTCGCATCGTACTGCCTGGGCCGTAACCGACGACAGCAGGTCGGTCGGTTACGGCTCCGGACCAATGTATAACGGACCTGAGTCCGTCCGACATCGGAATCGGACCCCTAATGATTAGACTTTTGATGATCGATGAAAGAGCTGTGAGGCACTATCTGATGCTTTATCTTTACAGATGTCCCAAAGTAGGTGAGGCTATTTTGAAAGAGACCACAGTGCTACAGTTATCAGAATCAGACATGAGTGCAAACTCTCAGAGCGGGGGGCATAAGCTAGTTTGTGAAGTCAAGAGGAAAGGCCCATCTCCCTTGAATTGGTTGTGGTTTGGCAACCCCTTAATGTGTCAGTTGTATAGATGCAGAATGACAGACGACGACTGTCAGACAGGTGCATTAAGGGATTAAGCATATTCAATTATCACCTAAGTTTCGCAAAGCATTTTAGGTGCAAAACAGCTTTCTGGTTGTTTTATAAGACTGGAAGCCGATTTTCACCCTTTATAATGTGCATCCCAGAACATTTGCTCAGACAAAGCTTTTGTTTTATTCCACTGTCTTTCCAGCACTGCACTTTGTTATTTCAACTGTCACAGACCATGTCTATATCATTTATGGGTCTTCAGTGGCCACAGTTTGAAGGCTAAGATGGAAGCTACAATGTCCACAGTTCTGGTTAGACTGAATTCTTCGTCATCTATGATATCAGCATTAGTTTTCAAGTCAAAATAGGGCATTTCAAGGAGCAATTAAGTGAAGCATTCTATATATATTTTCTTCAGGTTTCTCCATGAGTTGAATTAGTCCATATCAGGGGATTTCCAAGGTCTGCTGTGTAGCTCAGGGTGCGCAGTCAAAATATCGAATTTTAAATATCGACCTACACTAATATCGAGTTTTTAATATCGTAGGGACAGAATATCGAAGTCAAGAATATCGTTGTCCAGAATATCGACTTTAAGGTAAGTAATATCGATTTTTTTATATCGAAGTAAGTAATATCGAAGTAATTAATATCGTTAGCAAAAATATAGTTGTAAATAATATTGATATTTTTTTTAGTGTTATGTATTTTATATGTATGTTTAACATGATTTTTAAAGCTTTTTCATTATTTTTAAATATATGTATTAAATGTTTAGAAAATAGTAATTTTTTTTAAAGGAAATTTTGCGCTTTAGTATCAGAGCGGGTTGTGGGTTTATAGGGGAATAGGGTGGGAAGTAATTTAATTATAATTAATTAATTAATATGTTTTTATTTATTGTTATTGTTTGTTAATTTATTGTTAATTAATTATTAATTGGTAATTAATTTATATTAATTGGTCAATTTATAATTATATTAATTATAATTAATTTATTATTAATTTTTATTTATTGTTATTGTTAATTAATGTATTGCAAATTAATTATTAATTGGTAATTAATTTTAATTCATTGATTAATTGGTATTTAAATTAATTAAATTATTTTTAATGTGTAGCGGGTTGTGGGTTTATAGGGGAATAGGGTGGGAAGTAATTTAAATATAATTAATTAGTTAATATGTGTATATTTATTGTTATTGATTATTAATTTATTGTCAATTAATTATTAATTGGTAATTAATGTTTATTAATTGGTTAATTAAACATTATATTAATGATAATTAATGTATTACTAATTTTTATTTATTGTTATTGTTAATTAATTTATTGTTAATTAATTATTAATTGGTAATTAATTTGTATTAATTGATTAATTAATAATTAAATTAATTGTGTTATTTTTTATGTGTAGCGTGTTGTGTGTTTATAGGGGAATAGGGTGGGAAGTAATTTTATGTTATTTAAGTTAATATTAATTTAATTTAAAAGGTATTTATTAATAATTATTTTGTTAAATAATTATTAATATGTTATTTATTTAAAAAATATATATATATAAGTATGTTAGTTTAACCCCTACGCGATCCTACATTTTCCCTACTTATGCACTCACTGGAGTGGGAAAAGTAATTTTTACCCCTACGCTATCCAACACTTTCCCTACTGTTGCACTCACTGGAGTGGGAATAGTAATTTTTACTCCTACGCTATCCAACACTTTCCCTACTGTTGCACTCACTGGAGTGGGAATAGTTATTTTTACCCCTATGCTATTCAACACTTTCCCTACTGTTGCACTCACTGGAGTGGGAATAGTAATTTTAACCCCTACGCTATCCAACATTTTCCCTACTGTTGCACTCACTGGAGTGGGAATAGTAATTTTTACCCCTACGCTATCCAACACTTTCCCTACTGTTGCACTCACTCGAGTGGGAATAGTAGTTTTAAACCCTACGCTATCCAACACTTTCCCTACTGTTGCACTCACTGGAGTGGGAATAGTAATTTTTACCCCTATGCCATCCAACACTTTCCCTACTGTTGCACTCACTGGAGTGGGAATAGTAATTTTTACCCCTACGCTATCCAACACTTTCCCTACTGTTGCACTCACTGGAGTGGGAATAGTAATTTTTATCCCTCCGCTATCCAACACTTTCCCTACTGTTGCACTCACTGGAGTGGGAATAGTAATTTTTACCCCTACGCTATCCAACACTTTCCCTACTGTTGCAGTTACTGCAGTTGGAATAGTAATTGTATTTCCTCCGCTATCTAATATTTTGTATTTTTTTAGCTAATGTACTGTATAATTATATTTTTAAAGATTTAAAATATTTCTAATTTTTTTAATTTGTTACATATATTTATTTAATTTTTATTTATATTATTGTTTTATGTGTATAGATGTATTTATAATTTATAAAAAATAAATTAAACAATGTATAAGTTAAAATAAATATTAAAACATATTAATAAGTAAGTATATATATATTATATATTATATGTATATGTTTAATGTATTTTTAAATTATATATATTACTTATAATTTTTAAGCATTTTAAAATATTTTTAACTATGTTTCTTTTAATTATATGTATTATTTACTTTATTTTACATTATTTTTTTAACTTAAATTAAAAACGATATTTTTAACAATGATATTTTTTACATCGATATTTTTTTTCCGATATTTTTGTACTTACCTTAATGTAGATAGGATGTCGATATTCTTGTCTTCGATATTTTTGCTGCGATATTTTTGTAGGTCGATATTGTGACCTTCGATATTTAGTCAGTGATTCGTAGCTCAGAGTCAGTGTAGAATTTTATTAGATAGTGATCAGTCTCCAAGAGCTGTTTGAACCCTAAGATCTGGAGTCCAGGTATCAGGGAGAACATATAGGCCACACTATAACCTCTCCCACGAGTGGTTTGTCATCCATTTGGGTAGGGCGGAGGCAATCCATGTCTATAATATTTTTCTAGCTGTATGCATTAAATGGATCATATTCCCAGATGCTCAAATCTCCCAAGTAAAACCTGAATCAGGGATGGTTATAATATGTTGGACAAGGTGGAGGAGATGAGATTGGATGGAAGTGAGGCACTGCTTAGGTGGGTGGTAGCTAAAAGCACAGACGAGGGAGGTGTTTGGGCTTGTGACTGTGTTGCCTATAAGGCCCTTTAGTGAGAGGTAGGATGGACATTTGTTCTTCTTAATAAAGTAAATTAGGATGGATCAGAGTTTTCTTGTCTTGTCTCTCATGAGCTCTTTTTATAGTCAATATATTATAGTTCAGAAAAAGATTACTAAATATATTTGTCTCCACGAATTGTTGAACCATGTGTTAGTCATAGCCAGAAATTTGAAGCCAATATTTAGTATGAGTTTGTGAAGTTTACATGCATTTTTGACTGCAGATCCTACATTGATGAGGGTACCTCGTAAGGCATTGGCAGGGAAGATGCATTGGACTGAATTGTCAGCAGAGGAAAAGGGGGCTGATTTGATGGAACATGTAGCACAAAGTTGGAAGCAAGAGGAAGAGAAGTGGTTGTAGAGGTTTGGGCCAGATGTGATTGCTTTTATTTTGCTGAGATTCTGGTAAGTAATCCACACACTGAAAGGGTGTCCATGTATCATTAATTTCCTGCCATAGCAGTTATTTATAGTAGTAGAGGAATTGTGCACATTGGAAGAGACTATGGACTTCTGACAGCCAGGTATCATTGATCTTGTAATAAATTAATAATATTGAGGAAAATTCCTTTCCAAAGTTGAGGTAGAACAGATGGTCTGTGCCAGGGCCAGCTTTTAATCAATTGAGGTAGGTATCTACAATTAAATTATCTAGATAGACGATGAACATTTTGACTTTAAATGTTTTGCATTGTATTGTATTGTAGTTGCATTTATATATCCCGTCATACCCTTGACCAAGCACTGACGTACATTTTTAGGTTCGGTAGTATGCTATTCCATAGAAGTGCTATGGATGGAAGAGTGAGAGCCTGCTGTGCCCTTTTTATGTCATGTGTGAGAACCAGAGTTGTGTTATTATCATGTTTTGTCACTGCACCTAGACTTGACACTGAAGCAGAAATTGGTGAGGGATATGAATGCTTAAGCATTACAGCTTGTGAATGGATGGGTAGAGGGTGCAAGAGTGCAGTGTAGTCTATGTGTGAAGTATTTCATGTATGGCAGTTTATGTGGATGTAAGGCAGAAGCTGTTAAAAACATGTTTTTACATGTGTGATGCTGTAAGTATGGTTATATATAGAAGAGTGTGAGAACAGACATGGTCATGCAAACATTCAGATGCCATTTATTTGCTACTTTGAGAGTGGCCTGTGCCATATAATTTAAGCCACTTTGAGTATTAGGCTTAGGAAAAACCCAGTGATGAAAGATGCTAATCTTGATGATTCCTGTTTCCATGAACTGTAGGTAATCTTTGGAGTTCTCTCAGGAGTGGCATAGGAGCTACCCATAGGAGTGGGAATTATAGAACCATCCCTTCACACTACGGTCAGGGGTCTAAACAGGAGCGGAACGGAAGCAACACATGGGAATGGACATTGTACAATCAAGCGTAGTATGTACTGTTGAGGTCTAACCCAGAAATGTAAAGGAGCAACCCATAGGAATGGACATTATGTAAAGAGCTATGGAATATGTCAAATTATGTTTACTCTGGGGCCCATCCACACATGTCAGAGGAACAACATAAGCTGATGGGCTTTATACATGTAACAGTTTTATATGCTCGTTTTATATGCTCTCTGGGGTCTGCTCAGGGTGGAAGAGGAGCAACACATATGAATGCGTATATACAACCTGCCTTTGTATATGGCCTGGTGTGAGCCGATTAGAAAATAAATGAGCATTATATAAACAGCTGTAATACATGTTCTGGAGATCTACTCAGGTGTATCACCAACAGTCCATGAGAACAGGTGCTACTGGTTCTGGGTGATGATGGACGGCTCACTACAACTGTAAAAGAGTAGGTTAGATTAAAGAACATGAAAGGGAAAAGTAGAGAAAATCAAAGGAAGGGATATGCAGAGTCTAAGGCAGCACCTCTGACCCTTGCCATTCCAGGTCCAAAAAGACACAAACAGGAAAAGATGCACCTTGAGTCTCTCACCTGACTGCCCTGGGCTTGGAGTGTACTACTGCCGCTTGGTTACAAGATGCTGTGACAGACCTGCGGAGAGAAGAAAACAAATGCCCACCACAAAAGCAGTACCTTGCAATCTATTCCCACTCATTATGCTTTCAACATAAATACTGAGAGACAGTCTCAAACAGAAGGTCAGAGGATGTTAAAAAGTAAACCACAAAGCCCTGGAAAAAACTGCATAACACATCCTGAAATTCATCAAGTGCACTATTGCACAAACCAGATTTAAAATGCAGCAACCACAAAGCCCACTGTTGTAAGTGGGCAGATTAATTCAGGTAGGTGGATCAGAGCATCTGGGTAAGATCAGAAGTGAAGATGGCTTTGGAAAAGCAAAGATACTCTTAAGTTTCTCACAGCTTGTGTTGACTGTATAAAAATGGCCAAGCAAAAGGCCATTCCAAGTAAGTGGAAGGAGGTTGTGTGGGCTCCAGAAAGTTCTGCGATGATGGCTTTGGAATGAGAGGGAGCTGGCTAGGAGATGTTCAAGCAGACATGTCGACAGAGAAATAAACAGATGCTCACAAAAATACAAATGTGTAGCAATGCTTTATCGCTAAGTGTGATCCCGAAAAACAGTGAAAGACAGGCCAAAATGTTAGGAAGCAAACCACGTATGTTCTAAACACTTAGGGGCCGATTCCGATCTGGGTCGGAAAGCTCTCCGACCGAGCCGGAGAGATTTCCGACCGAGCCGGACTCCCGCAGTCCGACCGAGCGAGTACGATGCGGCCGTATGCTGCCCGACTCGATTCGGTCGGACTCCCATTGAAGTCAATGGGAGCCGGTCAGTACAACGCGTACACGGGCTCCCATTGACTGAATGGGCACGTCGCGAACAGGGGGCCCCCTACAGTGGAGTGACGGCGTCGGTGCGACTCGCACCGTACATGCATGTGTAGGGGGACCCTTGGGTCCCCCTGTGTTCGACTCGTGCGGCTACGCGTGCAGGGGGTCCGACATGGACCCCCAAGTCCTGCTCCGGGTGCTTTTGCGAGCCGGACGCTCCGACTCGATCCGGCCATCCGACGCGTGCATCGTACTCGCTCGGTCGAGAAACGTCTCCATTGTGTGGTGTGAGCCGTGTCCGTACGAGTCGGTCGGAGCGGTTCGGACCCGGGAACGAGTCGGTCGGCGATTTCGCGTGCACTCGCATCGTACTTGGTCGCTGGGACGACTGTACGAATCGGTCGGAAAAAACGCCTCCGAATCGGATCCGGTAAAGCCGAATCCGATTCGGAGCCCTACCGGCCGAGATCGGAATCGGCCCCTAAGTCCATCACTTCACATGACTGACCTGCATTTCAACATGGACTGCACAGCTGTTTCGAGGTTGTGAATGAGGGGTAGAGAATTTCATAACATAGTGGGCCTTAAACGGCAAGGATGCATCAAGAGAATTTTGTGGGGCCATGATATGGAAGTGATATGTGCTCTGGTAGCATAATTAGGAGATCAGATGCCCCCATAATCCAAAATCTCCCTGTTATCTCTACACACACTTTGGCATTTATGCCCATTTAGAGTCTAAAAGTGATTTGAAGTGTTACCCGATTTCAACCCCCCTCCCTCTTACCTGTCCACAAATGTTGATATGCATACAGAAAAGTCTTTAGTGAGTTGAGGGAATTTCACGAAGTGCTGAGCGGGGAACATATTATCAGGGCTTACGCCGCCAGACATAACAATGTCAAATTAAACAGTAACTATGATGGCCAGTTTGAAATTTGAGCTGTGCCAGGCTGCCCATGCTCAGAGTATGACAATAAAACAGGACTTATTGGAAACCATGGGGCAGATTTACAAGCCCCTTGCGCTGCCAGTACGTCACTTTTTGTGCCGCACTGGCAGCGCATTTCTCTGCCCCATATTTACAAGGACAGGAAAAGCCACCCTGCGTGGCTTTTCCTGTCCTTGTAAATATGGCCCCTTTACTCGCAGCACTTTGCATAAAAGGGGCTTTCCATGGGTTTTGCTGTGGGTGTTCCTACGCAACACCCATGGAACCAGACACATTTCCAGATTTATGAGGAATCGTAAACATGGCAATGCGTCAGTATGCTACACCACCCTAGGGGTGGCGTAGCGAGGCGCAACGAGGAGAAATGTTTTCATTTCTCCTAGTTTTTTTCCTCTTTCAATGCGTGCTGCATTCTACAGCACGCATTGAAAGAGAAAAATGCCTGTAGTGATTGTTTTCGTGCAGGAAGGTGCCCCTTCCTGCACAAAGACAATCTCCCCATGACGCAGGCATCCTTGCACAATGGTGCAAGGGTGCCTGCGCCGGCGCATGCCAGCTGTTTGTGCGCCAGCACAGGGGAGAGCACAGGAATGCGACATATCATTGTGTAAATTTGTCGCATTCCTGTGCTCTGAAAGTGCTGCAGCGTGGCGCAGCCAAAGGGCTTGCATGCCGTGCTGCAGCACTTTCTTGTAGATCTGCCCCCATCTATGTAGGATCATGAGCTCTCATGAAGAAATGTAGGCTGTCAGAGGTTTATCAAAGTTGTATCAGAGAAGCCATAGTACGTAAATCCCCAAGGATGCCCCCCTTCACCCCTCAGTTAACGTGGCCGCCTATGCTCTTGTGGTACTTTTACGGAGAAGTGGACTTATGTATTACATTTCTAGGATGTAGTCTAGTCTCCCTGTTTGGCTCATGAGTGAATGTGGCCACTGCCATGGGAAAGTAGAGCATATGGTACTGAGGGTGATAGGCAGATGACTTCACTTCACGCAAAGATCCACTGGCCCAGGCCCAGTTAGGTGTTGTTACGTTCTGATGTTAAGTTCCCATCAGAAGGCAGTGTCTGAAGTACAGTTAAGTTCCTATAGTGCTTACAGGACAGAAATCTGTTGCTTCACTACCTGATGATTTTTGGAGGAAGCAGGGCCATCTAAGGCTACCCTGGGCTCATTCAGGTCCCGCTAGCTCACCAGCCTCATGGCTACCAGTTAAAGTATGAAGGGGGACAGACTGCCACATTGACATGAGTTTTCCATAGTGGCAGGTCGGAGGATCTGTGTATCAAACCCTGGTAGACACACTGAGCGATTGAGATGATGCTGGTGGGTGCCAGGGAGTTTTGAATGGCTAAGGGGCGTAGAGGGGAGAAGAGGGTATGCTTGCGTGGGGTCAACATATTTCAGCCAGTAGCACCACTTCCTTCTCAACTACCACCTTTGTGGGTTTTAAATTGGTATATGACAGGGATACTGAGGAGTGAACTGTCTTATGATGAGTAATAACAGGTGCATGGTGGATTCGCTCACATATGATAGGCACATGGTGGCATTAACAGCAATATGCGAAAACTGAGAACATCATGCCTTTGTATTACATACAGTGGGAGATACCTCAGCACAAGTTGGAAGGGAAAGGCAGATGAAAAAGGAATACCTTTGTGCATGATGTCAGTGGCTGACTTATGTTTGTGATACCTCATCATATCATGGCATATGTGATTAGATACCTGAGCGAATATTGGCAATGGTGGGCATATGGGTATTTAAAAAGAAATAAAACAATGGCATGTGAGGTCAAACATAATGCATTATTTTTATGGCAACTTGAAATTTGAAGACAAGTAAATTAGTAGTAGTATTTCAATAAAATTGCAAGTTGGTCTGAGGAAAAATTTAATTTGTTTTCCCACTGTCAAAGTTGAAATTTGGAGGCAATTCGCAAAGGTATGGATGAGTGCATGAAGTATTACTCCTGTAGTACTACTTCATGTTCTCTTAAATGCCTTAATAAATTGACCCCAAAACATCTCAACTGAGATTAAAATGGGGGTATTGAAAGAACATTCATAAACAATTAGTACAAACAGAAAGAACTGTGCGATCATTGAAGTTTCTCTAGTAGAGTTGGACATTTCTGGACTGATTCACAAAGTAATTCGAGTATGTGGAGCAGTACTCCGGTATTAACCCCAATTAGTATACTCTTAAGAAATGATAATCTGAAGTACGCAGGGTACAGAGTCAATTTATTTATTGAAAATGATGGCTGCTATTTCTGAACAACATAAGCATAGTTACAGAAACTCTCAATCTGATATTTGTGAAAAAAAATATGTATCGCATGAAAAAGGCCAGCTTATCTATAGGGATCAAATACATTTATTTACTAAGAATGAAAATGTATATTTTTGGACAATGCATTTATTTATGAAAATGCTAACTTGCATTTGGGCTGGGGAGAAAATGAAGAGCTAATATTTTGTGCAAATTCGTGCATTTTCTAAATATTTTATAATGACACAAGTGATATTCTACGTTGATTTTGGGTCACTTGATGTTGTGTCGTTATTTGCTTGGTTGCTGATGACACTTTGCTGTTCTGATACTCTAAGGCGTAGAGGCATTTTATCTACTCTGATAGTTTTTTATAACTTCACAACTCTATATATAATAACCAGTTAGAAAATTGAGGCTGAAAGTTTAGTGTAAGAATAGGGTCTCACTGCTATGCTCTCAGAGCTTGTAAGGTACATATAGCCCAAGGGATAGTTCTGCTGCCCAAGAATTGACACTATGAGGTTAGAGTGGGTTTTTAATTTTCCAATGTACCTCTTGTAAATAGAGGGATCAATTATCTTGTGTGACTGAGATTTCACTTGTAAGGAATGGGGTGAGAAAATGTATAGAATTGGAAGGGTAAAGGAAGGTAAACATCACTCACCCTGCATCCGTGACCCCGCATGTTATTACAACGCGGTCGTTACAACGACCGCGTTGTAACAACGCAAAACCATTACCCTGCAAGTCGAAACCACTACTTGCGGAGGGGGGAGAAGTGTTGGATTTAAAATCCAACACCTTCCCTACTGTCCGCACAGACTGGAGTTGGAATAGTAAATCATACTATTCCAACATCCAGCGCCCCCCCCCTGCAAGTTGTGGTAACGACTTGCGGGGTAATGGTATTGCGTTCTTACAATGCGGTTGTTGTAACGTCCGCGTTGTAATAACATGCAGGGTGAGGGAAAGCGGGAAAAGGAGTGCTATTCGTAAAGGAATGGTGTTTGCTTTATACTTAAATAACAGCTAGAAAACCTTGGGGCATATTAGCAAGACCGGCGATAAAATTATCGCCGTTTTAGCGGCAGGAAACTGCCGCTAAAACGGCGATAATGGGCTTGCTAATATGCGTTATGGAATTCAATAGAAGCCCAGGTTAGATGTGCAGGACATCTAACCTGGGCTTCTATTGGAATTCTATAACGCATATTAGCAAGCCCATTATCGCCGTTTTAGCGGCAGTTTCCTGCCGCTAAAACAGCGATAATTTTATCGCCGGTCTTGCTAATATGCCCCCTTGTCTTATAGCATACCACGATTACTTGAACTGTCTCTAAAATCTATGGGGCATATTAGCAAGACCCACGTTAAAATTATCGCCGTTTTAGCGGCAGGAAACTGCCGCTAAAACGGCGATAATGGGCTTGCTAATATGCGTTATAGAATTCCAATAGAAGCCCAGGTTAGATGTCCTGCACATCTAACCTGGGCTTCTATTGGAATTCCATAACGCATATTAGCAAGCCCATTATCGCCGTTTTAGCGGCAGTTTCCTGCCGCTAAAACAGCGATAATTTTAACGTGGGTCTTGCTAATATGCCCCTATGATTTTTAAAAATTCAGTTTGGAAAACGTGGATCTAGGAGCTGGCACACTCGCCATACAATGAAGAGTTCAAACAAGTTATGGATACTCATTCAGAACTGCCTGTAAAACCAAAAGATTTTTAAAAATCACGCTGTTAAATGTACCATTTGGCCCAAGGAAAGCAAATTCCAGACCTAGTCTGGCGAAAGAGCATCAAATGTCTGTGTTGTTTGGACAAGGACATTAACACCAAACTTGTTTGAAATGTAATATCTGCCACCACCTACACCACAGGCAACAGAGGTGCATGTCTATGAAATGTTAGCATGATGGGCTTGCAAGAAAACTGCTTAAACAGCTGCTTGATGTTTGATTCACTTGACATACTTTGTATTTCTTGTGAAAGTATTTGGCTCCCTCTTTTAGCGTCTCACATGTTTGCTATGTATGTAATCATACAAAATCATCTTGAATGAACTTTGTTGTTGACTGATAGCCAAACCCACAAAAGGTGATGGGATGAGTGCTTGCAATAAATCCAACAAATGGCAATCACTTGGGGTAGCCTTTCAACCCATAAGTCTTTTGCCACCATACCACCTCAGGTTCGACCCAGCCAAATGCTAATCAGTCTTGACCCTGCTCCAAAAGGAACAGTCCAGCCCGACCTGCCAGGCCAGGTCCTCCATGAACCGGAACACAAGCAACCCAAGACCCATTTCGCCGAGATTTGGGATCTTTGGGGCACATTACGATGACGGGCGGACAAAGTCCGCCCGCCACCGTAGCGGTGAATGGGACCGTCCGCCATAGGAGCGGCGGTCCCACCGCGAGTATTAGGATGCCACCGCCACGGTGGCATCCCCTATTCCCAACATTGTGGCGGGCGGTGTTCACAGCACCGCCTGCCACAATGCTGGGAATGCATGTTGTGCATTGGCATGCACAAGGTGACAGGCACCGCGCGGTGCCTGCCACCTTGTCCATGCCAATGCAGAGGGTACCATAGGTACCCCCCATGTGCACCCCCCACCCCCCAACATCCTGGGGGCCCGCTATGGGCCCCCAACTGCGAGACCGTATGCCTTTCCATGGCGGCGTTGCCGCCATGGAAATGCTGCTCTCCGCCACCATCCTAATATGGATGGCGGTGTCTTGCAGACACCGCCACCATATTATTGCCCTTTTCCGCCCGGTCCCCTGTTGGACCGGTGGAAAACCGGCGGACGGTCTTTCCGTCCGCCGGGCTCCCTCCCGCCATCGTAATGTGGCGGGGGGGGAAATAGCATGCGGGCGGAGGGGAATGGCGGGCGGATCGCCACTGCCATACGGGCGGTGGCGATCCGCCCATCATCGTAATGACCCCCTTTATTTGGGTGATTCTTTGTTCCCATGGCACAGTGAGCACGGAACCTATGTCTGGGCACAGCCTTGGCCACTTAGGGCGTTACATCAAACACACAAAAGGTCTTACATATATTTATTTTATCCCAATACTAAGTCAATCAAGGGAGTAGCATAGTAGGTTGATATTGACCTTTTTTAATAAAAATGTTACATTTCAATCCTTTTCAACAAAATATTACATAGGAAGGTGCACAATTTAAAGGGGCAGCGCTTATAAAATTGAACTGATACTTGTTGAAAATGATGCACAGAAGAATATTTTGAACAAAATTGGCTTGTGAGAGTGAAATATCATCCCATCTTTTGATTTCCTTCTTCTTGGAGAAGTTCAGTGATCTAAAGATCGGTTTCTTCGTTCGATATTATTTCCACCTAACTTTCTGGAAAGGAAATTAAACATCACCTGTCAGATAGGGGCTGTTGTTTGTTGTACGGAGAACAGCGGAAGTCTGATATGAAAAGGTAATTTAGTGCTGCCCTGGGTTTGCGCAGAGGCTGTCAAAAGATCCAAATCTCGCATAAAAAAAAAGAAAAGAGAATAAATGTGCCGATGTTGTTCATAAAAGAACAGGAACAGGATATCATCTCCAGTCAGATCCTAGCGCTGCTGCTGCCGGCCCAAATTCTGCGAACTAATTGCGTCTTTTATGCTGATAAGTTAAGCCATGCTTCTATGGGTTTTTGTCAGCAACAAGAACAAGCAACGCTTCACAAAGCCGCTCTCCTCTAATTATACAAGAGGGTGCGCAGATTGTTAGTGTAATAATGTGATTTATTTTCATGTTCATTATTGCCAAAGAGCCTATCTGTCCGGCTGCTGTTTGAAATAACATTTACCTCTGGTTGAAATGTAATTTCTGTCCACTACCAACGGTGTCTTACCCCACGGCTTTTTTCCTGACCACGAGCTGTACATTTAAAACTAATTCGCGTTTCTGCTATCAATTCTCTTTCGGGAGAAGGGTGTAAAAGCAATATGTTGCTTCTAAAGCAGACGTGCAACCATAAGGTGAAATCAGAACACCGAGCCCCTGGTTCTATTCGACGCACACATTCATGTAATGAGAAAACACGAGTCTGCACAAGAAACAGGACTTTAACGTAATTGCAAATTACACACCCTGAGAATTGTAGCACACCCAAATCGCGTGTGCAAATTTTGGGTTTGTGCATTTCAGAATGGGTGAAAACCTTACTTAAGAGCATTGCACAAATCTTGGCCCAATTCACTGCTATCATGGCCACATTGTACTAATACCAAGGAATATTGGACCAACTAGTGCATATTATGTCATCCCATATTTATACAAAAAGTGGAATTTGAAGATAAATTATTAAAAGCCATAGGCCAACTGTTGTAATCAAAAGAGTCCATTAGTTCAGGTGTAGATAAGGTAAGAGGGTTTATTGAGTAGTTACAATTAAGAGCCCCGCCAGGAGCAGCCTCCCTGCTGCTCAACCAATACTACAACTGACACTCACAGTCACCCGCCATTGCACTACATCACCACGCACCAACATTCCACACCACACTCACACTGGCTGACCAGCAGGTATAACACATCTCCCTTCTTTACAGGGAAAAAGAACACAATGCGACTGCCCAACGGATAATTCTCATTCGCAAATGCATCATGAAACAAATTAGATGTAATAATGAAAAAAATGACAAAATAGCAAATAACAAATGGACATATCGTTTTCTGAAGAAGAATGCATGGAAACAAATTAGATGTAATACATAAGAAACCGTGCATGGAAAAACACTAAATAAAAGAAAGAAAATTTAGCAAATAACCGATGGACATGTCGCTATCTGATGAAGAATGCACGGAAACAAATTAGATGTAATTCATAAGAAATCATGTATGCAAAAACACTGAGTACCAGATCGATACATAAAAGACCACACATATACCCACACTAAATAATGAAAGGGACACATCTCTTCCCCTTCAAAACCACCTTAGACAACACCGCACTTTACCACGCCCTACATCTCACACCCAACCCCACATGCCACAGAACACACCAGTTGGCCAGACTAGCACGAAAGGCAGCACATAGGGTAGCAAACACAAAGTGGTGCGGCAGATCACAACACAGAGCATAAACACAAATCAAGATAAGAACATGACCCACACACCATCAAAATAGTACCACACTAAAACATTAAGGGGCCTATTAGGATGGCGGGCGGAGGCACCACTGCGGTGCTGGGGAAAAATGCCATTTTCCGCACGTCAGCAGCGGTCCTCACGCCCGCCATATTACAATGGGCAATCATAGCCCATTTCCCATCCGCCGGGGTGCGACGTGAACCGCCATCAAAATGCGCCCGCCACCACAGCGGTGGGAGCCAATAGAGACCAACCGCCGTGCGAAATGACGTCCCGACTGCCGTACAAATCAGGATGCCCCATACAACCAGTCACACCGCAGCGGAGAAACCACCCAACCAGAGACGGCGGAAGCACGACAGCGGAGCGCGAAACCAAACTCCCGGTCCCCTCCACCCGGTCCCGACCGCAATGGATCCATCTCTACACACCTTTCCGGTGCTGTACCTGCTCCACCACCAGCAAATAATGGCCCGTCGCAGACAACGCTGCAGGTACACAATCACACAACTCCACACACAACCACAACACACAACTCCTGGGCTGACATACGGTTCCTGTCCACATCAGACACTCTGGTGGGGACAGGAACACATCCCCAAGTGTACCCACACGTGTCCTACCTGTCACTAAATCACCCCTCCGCATCCGGGCCACCCATCAACCACGAAATCACAGCAATGTCCCGGTCACGTCACCGCAGCGGTGCAGACGCGGGAAAACATGCGCACAATGGAGTAGGCAGGGCCAGCGCCAGGCATGGGCAGTCCACAAAGATCATAGGGCCACACCTCCACCCTCCACACACTAGGCCCCCCACACACATTAGGGGACATGCTGCATCACTGCATGCACAACAAGCAGTGTGTGTACACCAACCAAACCAGTAGCACACATATCTGAGGGCCACAACATGAACCCCCACAACACAAATCACCACAGCACACAGACAACCTCACACAGGAAGGGTAGCAGTACCACAGCAAACACACATACAGCTTACCCATCACCCACAGATGCACAAGTCTGGGACACCCAGGTGCAAACAACATGACCAGAGGACTGTGCAGCACAAACAGTTGCAATGCACATGATCAACCATGACTGCAAACCAGTACAAGAAAATCACACTTAACCAATTGGGAAACTGTCCTGAGTGGCACATTGGTCCTGTGCACAGATCAGCACCACAAAGCATAGTGTAACAAATGAAGTGGTGGGGAGGGACACACTGGCAATCCAAGGGGATAGCTGACATGAGAGTGAAGTGGTGTGTACGTCAGTAGTGGATATGGCAGGAGTGCACCATACACAAATAGATGGAGTGCTCACTCACAATGGGTAGTTAACATAAGCACAGATAGGAGATGGTAAAACTCCACATCCCACATGCCATACTGCAGCAAAAAATTGCTCAAGTGACAGCAATGCATGAGAAAACACACCCACAATGTCAGTGTGGCTGAGCAGGTCTGCACAGTGAGCACAAACAGTATCAAGACACACGGCTGATCAACAAAACACAATGCTGACTTGACAGTCACACACTCTGCATACTCACAATTGGCAACAACAACAAGTAGGTGTCCCCCAGAAGTGCAAGGACACACCAACATACTGCACAGTGCACAACCTACAACTCCCACATGTGCACACAATCACAAGCACAGGGCTGACCAATCCAACCAACATAGTAAAAAACAACAGGAGTATAACCCGTAGACCAGGTTGAGAACCGGGTAAGTAAGTAAAAGCTAACAACAATGTCTCAACTGGATTCAGTGAGGGAGGCAAATACATCAGCATGTACACGACATTGCAAGGCAAAGAAAAGGAGACTCCTAATTGTTTGTATGAAGGTGCTCATGGCATCATATATTTAAAGTACACATTTTATCATGGCAGATTCAACAGCACTGGGAGCATAAATTATGGTGGCAATCAAAGTGGCAAAGTGCACGTTGTGCTCGTGACAAGAGAATAAACGGCGCAAGTGACTAGTGCAAAACACAGCGAGCGGCGCAAAGTGACAAAGTGATAAAAAAGGCTATATACAATAATCAATGGTTCAACACAATTTGTTATATACAATGACTGTACAAAGTTTTTGATTTTGGAAGAACCAAAGCAAGAGATGCGTCATAAGATGCGCTGAGAGAAAGGTCAACGGCGTTTCGGTCCTATTCATTCAGGACCATCATCAGGACCAAATTGCCAATTTTTTTAAAAAGTGCTGTTGAGAAGAAAAGAAAATAGAGTCAAGAAAAGGGCCAGAGGTCAAGGGACGCAGAGATGAAAGTAAGTGGGGTAAGGGTCGGTAAACCAATAAAAGTACGCGTATAAAACCGCGTTACAAATATAGCGGAGTGGAAGAACCATCTACGCGAGAAAGTGTAAATACCTAGAAGAAAATGAAAGGGAAAAGGGGGAAAAAAAGGGGAGGGGGGGAGCGAGGGAAACGCAGGAGAGGCCATGAACTGTCTGTGCCAACAATGATCATGCACGCAAGGGAGGTGAAACGGTCAGACTCACCTGTGTACCGACCGGGGTTCAGCGAGACTGAAAGAACCTAGTGGTAATACAGCCAAAGTCTAATTCAAATGATATCAGGGAGTCCTAGATGGCTAGGGCAGCAGTGTCGGAGCCCCGATCAACTGCAAAAGTCAGTTCAGAGGGATCTGGATAGAAAATAGATAAGGGGGGGGTTTCAATCAGTAATCAGAGATGGACAAAACAGGGGAAATTTGCAACGCATACACGAATAACACAGTCAGACAAAGGTGAAACGGGCTTACCACTAGTGAAACTGTATAATTGATAGTAGAAAAGGTCCAACTAGAATGTGAAGGCAGGGTCGGGTCACCGATCCGCTGCAAAGGTCCAAGCAATGGTATCTAAATGAGGAGCGGAGGATAATTGCACAGAGGGTGAATGCAGTCATACATAATGCTGCTAAAGAAAAAGAGCGCAATGGATGTCTAGCTCAATGAGGGCAGCGCGAGCTTACCGGGTAGAAGACTGAAGAATCTTGCTTGAGTCAGACTGGGGTATGGCAGGAACCGCCACAAGCGTATGCAGTTTAGGCACCGGTCCAGGCAATGATACCTAAATGAAGGGCAAGGAATGAATACATAGAGGAAAAGTGCCGTCGTATGGAAGGCTACTAGAGAAAAGTGCAATAAATGCCTAACGTGGGGAGGGCAGTGCGAGCTTACCGGATTGAAGAGTGAAGAGCCTAGCTGGAATTAATCAGAGGTCTGGCAGGAACTGCCACAATCGTGTGCGGTGTGAGCCGTTAGTAAAGGATTGGATCGGCTTTTCGCGGTCCAGTAGAGCTTCCGCATACGTGACGACAAGAGCGTCACGTGACCGGGGTTGGGCAGAGAGAGGTTACTATGGGGACGGAAAAGGGGAAGGGACGCCTGCAAGAGGCCGTGGAGATCGGGGAAAGTTTGAAGGGATACAGTAGAGGAACATACATAAACACAAAGGCAATTTTAACAGCATTAAGGTTTCGTAGGTAAGAGTGTAGTAAGCGTTAACAAGTTGAATAGATCAATGAGTCCCAGTTATTTAGCATAATGTAAGTAAACAATTAAACACAATAAAGTCATAAGGGAATTACATACATAGGAGTATTGAATAAACAATTTGGACAGAGAGAAAACATAGGGAAAAATAACCAAATTTGCATAAAAAGTGTTGAATACATCATTAAATTAATTGGGACAAAAATGACGAAATACAATTAAGCAAGAGGAAAGTGAAAAACAAACCCCAAAGGGGGTTGTGAAAGCATACAAAACGAAACAGTATAAACAAATAATAAAACAATAAAGAAAAAAACAAGGATAACTTGAAGCGGAGTTATGAGAAGTACATTCTAAATGGCAGGGGCAAATACCACACAATTAATGAGGCCAAATAAATTAGGAGAGGCCAGCTGGCATGACAATTGAAAATAATTCAATTGTCTAAAGATGTCACTGAAAAAGAGAGATAACAAGATATGTATATATGTGATATGCAGTAAAAGGGTTCAGTAGTTCAGTGTCCAAGTAGATGTTAAAATTATACTGTACTATTCCATTCATCGATGGTGTTCAAACCTTGTTCCACTGAGTTACAGAGTGTGATCCATTTACATTCACTTCTGTTCAGTAGGGTTTGGAGATTACCACCCCTGATAGGTAGTGATGGTTGGTCAATCACTTGCCAGGTTAGGTCCTGTTCGCTGTGGTTGTTCTCGATGAAGTGCGTCACCAGGGGGGCAGTCAGGACTTTGCAGTGGATCCTGCTTTTATGTTGTATAATCCTTTGTTTGACCATTTGAGTAGTCTGGCCAATGTAAACAAGATCACAAGGGCATCTGACTGCATAGATCACGTTTTGAGAACGGCAATTAGTGAATGTTTTCAATGTGTAAATTTTGCTGTTTGTCTTAAATTCCTTTGTGTTGGTAGTAAGTTCACAAACACACAGGATTGACATCTGTAGTGTCCAAGAAGTGGTGGTAAGCCCCAGGCAGTAGTGAGTGTGTTCTGTTGGGCCGGTTTTGTAGGCCAGGTAATGGCATGAACAAGATGGTTGGCCAAATTGTTCCCTCGTTGATATGAGAAGAGAGGAGGTTCTTGAAATTCCTTATGTGTTCTCAATATATTCCAGTTGCGTGAGATGATCTTTTTGACTTGGTTGCTGGACGGACTGAATTTAGTCACAAAAGGGATTCTGGTGTTCCTTCTTTTAGGTTGGGGTGTAAGGAGTAAATCTCGATGACAATACCAGGCTCTTTACGTGCCCGCGAGACCAAACGTGATGGGTATCCTCTAGAAACAAGTTTGCTATGGAGGATCTCTGATTCTCTGAAGTAGTCCCTCCGCCACTTACAATTTCTACGGATACGTAAAAATTGCCCGTAGGGTAGACCATCCCTAAGCCCCCGTGGATGGTAACTGGAGTAATGTAATAGAGTATTACGTTCAGTGGCCTTGCGATAAAGCATGGTAGCGAGAGTCCCCTCTTCTGCATGAATGGTAATATCCAGGAAAGGTAGATCATTAGATCTACAATCTGATGTGAACTTGAGTTGGGGTTGAGATTGATTTAGCCAGACGACAAAAGATTCCAATGAGTCAGATGTACCGTTCCACAATAGAAGAATGTCATCTATGTAACGTCGCCACAAATTAATCTGTGGGCGGAATGGGTTGTTGGTGGTAAGTATGTGTGTCATCTCCAGATTGTATACAAAAAGAATCGCAAAATTTGGGGCAAAACATGCACCCATAGAGACACCCTTGATCTGTAAATAGAATGTATCTTCATAGAGGAAATAGTTGTTCTCCAGGGCGATACGTAAAAGGTCCATGATAAACTCAGTTGGAATCCTGGTGGGTCTGGATCTTTGTTTGAGTAGTTCTTCAATGACCAATAGGCCCTCCTCGTGGGGGATGTTGGTATAAAGGGACTCTATATCGAGTCCCACCATGAGCTCACTGGTGATGTCATACGGTCTGTCCTCAATCGTTTTGATCAAATCCATACTGTCCCGTATAAATGTTTCGGTAAGGGGAACAAATTCTTTGATAATTGCATCGATATATTTGCCCAGGGGCTCGAGAATGGAGCCACAGCCGGAGACAATGGGTCGTCCAGGTGGGTTTATGTTATCTTTATGCACTTTGGGTAGCACATCAAGTACTGGTGTCCGAGGATATTGATTGTTCAAGAATGAGAATTCTTTCTGCGAAATGATATTGTTGATTTTAGCCAAGTTAGTTACTTGTTCAATCTTGATTTTCAAATCAGGTAGAGGGTCTTTGGACAATTTGCGATAGTGGAGAGTATTCGATAGTTGTCTCTTTATTTCGAGGTCATATTTATTAATGTCCATGACCACGATACCACCTCCTTTGTCTGCAGGTTTTATAATGAGATCAGACCTCTCTTTAAGATCCAAGAGTGCTTGTTTTTCAGCCAGGGGAAGGTTGTAAGGAACATATTCAAATTGTTTCTGAAGGTCCATAACTTCATGTAGAACAAGTCTTTCAAAAGTGAGTATTTCCGGTGGCATGGCCGTCGATGGAGGATTGAAGGTGGATGGCGGATGGAACCGGGGTCCGGCAATGTATCTGGAATCAGGTCTGTCCATGAAAAAATGTCGAAGTCTAATCCGTCTGAAAAATTGGAGAAGTTGGGATTGAAGTTCAAAAAAATTACTCCGTTCAGTGGGCACAAAACTAAGACCCCTACTTAAAAGTTTGGTTTCTTCACTGGATAAGATGTGACTAGAGAGGTTAAAGATGGGGATGAGTTGTTGTTCTTGAATTTGGTCAGTAGAGGTGGAATTCAAATTGGTCATGGTATATACATCAGGGCAAATAGTCACTGTGGTGGGCCCCATCGGTAGAACTTGTTTCTTGTCTGTCTTTCTCCGGAGTATTGGTACTGGCGGTTGTTGTTGGTCCGTGTCTGGTTCCGGCCGCATCCTCGGCCCTGTTCTAAAAAACCAGGAGGTAATAGGGGACCTGGTCTATTGGTTGTCCTAGAGGTACTTGGTCCCTCACCAGCGTCTGAGTCTTCTGCAGAGGTATTAGAGGATTCAGAGAATGTGATTTGTTGGTTGTTACGAAACCTACCCCAATTGCGAATTCTAGGAGGATTGTAAGGTGTATTGTAAAATTCGTCGCGGAGATACGGATATGTCTTCTCAACGTTGTAGTATTTAATATCTTTTTGGATCTTAGTGATTTTTTTATTCAGTTCAAAGGAGTTAAATGTGGTAATTGTGGCGTTGATTTTGTCAAGAAGATTTTGGGCGTCTGATATAGAGCTGTCTTCCAAGATGAGTTTCTCAATTTCGGCAATTTCTTCAAGTTCTTTGAGGCTATGTTCCAGGGCGGTGTCTATTCCAAGTACCATCCAGTGTCTGGAACAAGTAGTGGCTAGATGACTAAAGCCAGTCCTGAAGTGAAGATAGCCGGTGTGTTCCGAATCTGTAGGCCAAGGGGGATTATGTCTGATTTAAGGTATTCCGTAAGCATGCGTGCGTGAAGATTCGTCCTAATTTGTTTTTTCTTTAATTTCTCAAGTTTATCTAGGAGGATTTTGGAAGTGTTAGTGGTTGGTATAGCTGAGGTGGAGGCCACAGGGGTGGAGAGCAAGGAGGGACCACTTAGGATACGTTTAATATAGTCCTCAGTGTAGATAGGAGTCTCCTTAGACATATTTGGTGAAAAGGAATCCTAACCAAAAGACCAACTAAATTGGTTCTGAAAGTAAGAGCCACAGAGGGCCTACTCTCGCAGCTCAGCAGCTGCTCACAATATAGTAAAAAACAACAGGAGTATAACCCGTAGACCAGGTTGAGAACCGGGTAAGTAAGTAAAAGCTAACAACAATGTCTCAACTGGATTCAGTGAGGGAGGCAAATACATCAGCATGTACACGACATTGCAAGGTAAAGAAAAGGAGACTCCTAATTGTTTGTATGAAGGTGCTCATGGCATCATATATTTAAAGTACACATTTTATCATGGCAGATTCAACAGCACTGGGAACATAAATTATGGTGGCAATCAAAGTGGCAAAGTGCACGTTGTGCTCGTGACAAGAGAATAAACGGCGCAAGTGACTAGTGCAAAACACAGCGAGCTTTTACAATCCAACCAACAGGCACTCAAATCCAGGTTGACACATGTGTGCAGTTGCCATCGCAGGGGCACACACACATCAACACTACTGACAAAGTCACCCCTTCACACTGCACACTTCATGACCACCCAAGTGCACACATTGTAATTTACACATGTGACTAGGATGACTGGCCATCACAAGATGACCATACACCAACACTGCTGTTCACATATCAAGAAAGATCACACAGACATGATGGACCCTGGCCAGCCTGCCTGTAATCCTGTGGATAGAATCCCACTCTGTGCTGCCAGTGCATCCAAACATGACATGTGTACAATTTAGCTAACATCACCATAGATTGATTATGACAACATTAGTTCATCACAAACAACCATCATTGCACCCCCAAGCCTCAGAGTCAAGAAGAACTGAAGTGCCTGTCACCTCTGCAAAACCCTGAAAAAGTGAAATCAGCCATTGGGAATGTTCAAGTGGCATACAGAGCATGTGTCACATCAAAGCATAGCCACACATAGAACCCTTTATTTAGCAAGGACACTCACAAAGCAGACAACTGGAGTAACTGTCTTTATTCACATATTACACAGATAGGCATCAAAAGTAGGCAAGAGCAAGACCAGTGGCCAGTACAAAGTGCAAAGTAGGCACATGAGAACCTGCACAGGGAATGGGCAAACACAGTAATGAACAGCAAGGCCAGTGGCCAGTACAAAGTGCAAAGTAGGTACATGAGAACCTGCAGAGGGAATGGGCAAACACAGTAATAAACAGCAAGGCCAGTGGCCAGTCCAAAGTGCAGAGTAGGCACATGAGATCCTACACAGGGAATGGGCAAACACAGTAATGAACAGCAAGGCCAGTGGCCAGTCCAAAGTGCAGAGTAGGCACATGAGATCCTGCACAGGGAATGGGCGAACACAGTAATGAACAGCAAGGCCAGTACCCAGTCCAAAGTGCAGAGTAGGCACATGAGATCCTGCACAGGGAATGGGCGAACACAGTAATGAACAGTAAGGCCAGTGGCCAGTCCAAAGTGCAGAGTAGGCACATGAGATCCTGCACAGGGAATGGGCGAACACAGTAATGAACAGCAAGGCCAGTGGCCAGTCCAAAGTGCAGAGTAGGCACATGAGATCCTGCACAGGGAATGGGCGAACACAGTAATGAACAGCAAGGCCAGTGGCCAGTCCAAAGTGCAGAGTAGGCACATGAGATCCTGCACAGGGAATGGGCGAACACAGTAATGAACAGCAAGGCCAGTGGCCAGTCCAAAGTGCAGAGTAGGCACATGAGATCCTGCACAGGGAATGGGCAAACACAGTAATGAACAGCAAGGCCAGTGGCCAGTCCAAAATGCAGAGTAGGCACATGAGATCCTGCACAGGGAATGGGCGAACACAGTAATGAACAGCAAGGCCAGTGGCCAGTCCAAAATGCAGAGTAGGCACATGAGATCCTGCACAGGGAATGGGCGAACACAGTAACGAACAGCAAGGCGAGTGGCCAGTCCAAAGTGAAAAGTAGGCACATGTGTGCATGAGAACCTGCACAGGGAATGGGTGAGACTGTACACTGCCATGGTCAGCAACACAGTCAGGGGGACAACAATGGTAAGCCAAGCCACCGCTGTGGGAGAGACAGGTGTGTGAGGGGGACTTTGGCTCAGGCTTGGCTGTCAGTCTGACTGGGAGCTGGCTGAGTGTCGGGGCCAGTTGGATGACTGGACCTGGGAGAGAGAGGACCAGCTGAGGTAGAGGCATCAGTGGCTTTGGGTGCCAGAGGGCTTGCTGGACCGGGTGGTGTGGTGGCACGTGGAGGTGGAGTAATGCTGCCGTGAGACACAGTGTGGGAGGGAGAATGTGGAGGGGTGCCCTTCCACTTCTTGGGTAGTCGATAGGGAATTATTGTCTTGGGCGTAGTGGTAAGTGGGGCGGGCACAACAGGCACACTCCCCACCAAAGCTGCATCAGGTGCAGCTGGTGGGCCTCCCTCTGGGGACCTGCTGGATCTGGAGGTACGCTTGGCATGGCCTTGCCTTTTCCCCTCCACCACCTGTTTACCAGGTGGGCCCCCTACACTGACCTCCTTTCCCTGCTTCACAGGGGTCTGGATGGGAGTAGAGGTTGTGGGTGAATCTGCCTCAGCGGGCTTTTTCTGTTGACCCTTAGCAGGCACCAGCTTCACAGCAGGAACGGGAACTGACTGCTTTTCTTTGCGAGACGCTTTTGGGACAGGAGAGTCCTTGGTTGGGGATGCCTCTGAGGCATGTGAGCCTGAGGCCTGCTTCTTGGCTTTATGCCCCTGAGTGTCTCCTGAAGGGCTTTTGCCTTTGCGCTCTGGGGTGGCTTTATTTATTTTATTTATTTTAAGCAATTTATAAAGCGCGCAAATACCCTTGGGTGTCTCGGCGCTGCGGATTGTGTGAAGGAATGGCCCTGGAGCGAGTGACTATTGGTTGAAAAGCCAGGTTTTTACCTGTTTCCTAAAAGCTAACAGGGTGGGACTGGACTTAATGAGGAGGGGAGAGTGTTCCACAGTTTGGCGGTAGCGACAGTGAATCGTCTGTCGCCCCATGAGGCTTTATTGGTTCGAGGGACCGTCAAAAGGTTGGCTGCTGATGAGCGCAAGGGTCTATTGGGCATGTATGCACAAAGGTTTTTTTTCAAAAACTCAGTTCCAGTGTTACGGGTGGCCTTATATGCGATGCATAGCGCCTTGAATTTGGTTTGGCTTCTTATGGGCAGGCAGAGGAGCTGTCGTAACACCTTGGATATAGGCTTGTACTTGGGGGTACCTGACCGAATCTTGGCGGCCGAGTTCTGTACCAGTTGTAGCTTACTAAGGACCTTTTCCTGGGTGTTGATTAGGAGACCATTACAATAGTCAACTTTTGACATTACCAATGTGCTGATGAGGGTTTTGCCAGCACTAGGTGGTAGGAATGGTAGGAGTTTTTTTATCATTCCGAGGATGTAGAAGGATGAGGAGACAACTGTGTTAGCGTGGTGTATGAAAGATAGTTTGTCATCAAACATAACACCCAGGTTTCTGACCTTTTTGACGGGGGACGGAGGTGATCCCAACTTGGCTGGCCACCAAATGGGGGACCAGCTAGGGGAGAAATTGCCGAAGATCATCACCTCCGTCTTGTCAGAGTTTAATTTTAGACAGTTGTTAGGCATCCATGTACTGATGGCCAGCATTCCTTCTTGAAATCTGGCAGCAACTGCTCCGCCATCGTTGTGTACTGCGAGCACCAGTTGAGTGTCATCGGCATATGATGTTAGACCCATCCCGTGGGCTTCGATGACCCTGGCCAGGTCCGACACGTAGATATTAAATAAGGTCGGACTCAGAGATGAACCTTGTGGCACACCGCACGGGAGGGCAAATGGTGGGGAGTTGAATTCGCCAAGACTCACTAACTGGGTGCGATTGGAGAGGAAGGATGAGAGGAGGTCTTTGGCCCTGTGTCTGATGCCGATGGTTGAGACACGGTTGGTCAGGGTTGCGTGATCGACCGTATCAAAGGCTGCCAGGTCCAGCAACACTAGGACCGCAGCCCCGCCTTGGTCTAGTACCATCCTAATTTCATCAGATGCCTTGATGAGGGCTGTCTCGGTACCGTGGCCCTTCCTGAAGCCAAATTGTGTGCTGTCTAGTAGGTTGTTAACGTCAATGAACTTGGCCAACTGTGTGTTCATGATTTTTTCAAAGATTTTTGCTGGAAATGGAAGGCATGTAATAGGTCTGTAGTTTTTAGTCTCTGCGGGGTCAAGATTTTGCTTCTTTAGTAGAGGCTTGATAGCTTTTTTCCAGATGGAAGGATAATTACCTGTGAGAAACATCGCATTGCAGATGTTTGCTAGATTGGGAGCTATTAGGTCAGGGATCAGTTTCAAAATAGAAGGGGGGCAAGGGTCGTTGGGGGAACCCGATTTAATAGTGGAAATTAAATCTATTATCTGTTGTAGTGAGACCTGTTTGAATTCCGAGAGAATAGAAGTAGTTTCTTCTTCGTTGGGGTAATCAGTCTGGTAGTCGACTTTAGTTTGGACTGAGAAGTTGGCGTATATTTGGTTAACCTTTTCTTGGAAGAAACTAGCCAGTGAGTTGCAGAGAGTTTGGGTGGCGTCGTTAGGGGAATTCGTCGCCGGCCCTGATAGCTTGGTCACTACCTGGTACAACTGCTTAGCAGAGTCTTGGGCGGTTTCTATTTGTCTGAGGTAGAATTTGCTTTTCTCAGAGATAATGAGGTGTTTATACTTGGTCAGTGCTTCCTTGTAGTGGAGTTTTTCAGCGTTTTTGTAATTTCTACGCCAGCGTCTTTCAAGGTTCCTACAAGTTGTTTCTCAAGTCTCAGTGCCTCTGAGAACCAAGGGGCGGAAGGGGTATTCCTATTTTTGGAGGCGTTTTTAAGTAGTACCAAGGAACTGAAGGCATTGTGGAGCCATTCTGAATAGTTGGTGGCAGCAAGTTCAGGGTCTGGTGTGGTGTCGTGCTGCTGAGTGGATAGCAGATGTGTTTTGAGGAGGTGTTGATCGATGCTACTCCAGGCTTTGAACTGCTTAGAGGAGGAGGAACTAGTGTGCGGAAGGGTGTTACTCCCTGTCTGTATGTCAAACAGAACCGCACAGTGGTCAGTCCAGGTTAGAGGAAGGAAATTCTTTAGTGAAATTTGCTGGTTGTTAGAGAACAGACCATCCAGTGTGTGACCAGCTGAGTGTGTGGGGCTTGTCACCAGCTGGGAGAGTCCTGCTGCCTCTAGTTCTGAAATGAGGGATGAGGTGTCTGTATCTTTATGAGTCTCCAAGTGGAAGTTAAAATCTCCCAGGATAGTGAAATTGGGTTCTCCTGCTACGGGTTCTAATAGGCTGCCCAAGGCTGAAAGGAATTCGGCCCGAGAGCCCGGTGGGCGATAGAGAAGGGTTCCTTTAAAGGATTGGGAGTGAGAGAGTTTTATCGAGAAGTTGAGTGCTTCGCAAACCAGCGAGGGAATTGTCTCTGTCCTGACTGAGTGCTTGTCTCTATGAATGATTGCCAGGCCACCTCCTTTTTTAATAGTTCTATCATGTCTGCGTACACAGAAGCCATCAGGGGTCGCGGTGCAGAAGTCTGGTCCAGAGGAGGGGTCACCCCAGGTTTCCGTGACAAATAGTAGGTCAAGATTGTGGTCCTTTAGAAGTGGGTGGTAGTCTTATGGGAGTTTCCAATTTAAATGAACAGTTAGAGCAATTAAATGAGGTACAGGCGACTGGGGAGTTTAAGTCGAGGTGTGGGCAGGTGTGTGTTGTTGGCGAGGAGGATGTCTTTGAGTTGGTTACTGGTGTAGGTTAACACCTTGCCAAGTGGTGCTGATTTGGGAGAGCCAGGGGGCATAGCCCTAGGCCCGGTCCAGGCGCGGACGGGTGCAGACGGGCTTGCCTTTGGCTGCGCTCGTCCGCTGCGCGTAGCAAAAGGCATGTGGCCTTTATAGTGAGGTTCAACAGCTGCTAGTCTGCTAACCTCCGTGTTCTTACAGGAAGTGTAAGGGGAAGACTTCCGGCGTGTGCGATTAATCGCTCCACACAAACTGAAGAATCAGCGGTGGACCGGGGAACACGCAGGGTGTAGAGCAAGAAAATTAAGGTAACAACAATGATTAAGTGAATGCGCGCAAGTGCCTTAAAATCTTTAAAATAGTTTCCCAAATTAAAAATGTCGCAATTCTAGGAGCCCTTTACCAGGTGCTCAGGTTGCAGTACCGACCGTACTGGTGGTGTTACCTGACTGAATCAATCACATCCTTTGGATTTAGGGGGGATGGTGTCTGCGCTCTGGCCCGCTTGGGCTGCTGCTGTTGTGTGCTGCGTGTGCTGTATCTTGAGCCTGAGGTCTGTGGTGTGTGGTCACTATCTTCAGATGTAGCCACTGGCTGGGGGGTGGCCAAAGGGACTGGATCTGGACTCTGAGAATGTGACAGCTGAATGGCTGCCGTCACTGTGGAGGACAAAGACTGGACAGTCCGGTGTAGCCCACCCACATCTGAATGAATGCCCTCCATGAAGGCAACTACCTGTGCCAACTTTTTGTCATGGTCTAGGAAGGCATTGAGGAGAGTTGTCTAGCCCACACACAGCTGGCGCAAAAGGTCCACAGCCTCAACACTGAGGGCAGCAGGGGAGACAAGGTCAGGGGCAGCGGTGCCTGGGGTGAAGGACACTGTTCCCTTCTTACTGGTGCGAGCACGTGCAGCACTAGTGGAAGTAGTTGGAAGGGTGGGCACTGGAGGATGTGTGGTGGAAGAGGAGGCAGAGTTCCTGCTTCCTTTGCCCGCCAACATAGATGTGTCACCGCTGGTGTCAGATGATGTTGAGGTTGGTGTCTCTGGCTGTGATTCCTCAAGCAGACTCCTGTCCCCCGCTGAGACGCTGGTCACATCAGTGTGCTCGTGTGTAGCAGTCGTGCTTGATGCCTCACCACTGGTGTCCGTCCCCTGTCCTTCTGTGCCCACAGTAGATGCTGCAAGAGACAGAGACGTAGGGTCAGTTCAGTGGCATTAACACATACATCATATGCAAGCAAAGCACTAAACAAGATGATGATATCCCCATGTTGCACAACACCCTGTGCAGTAACATTGTGCAACCTCTATTCCTAACTCGAATTTTGCGTGTCATCATGCAAACTTGGCATAAGTGACCCATGTGATGACCACACAGCCAAATAGACTGCCCGTGGCTCCGTGTAACCAGACATACAGATCCCTCTGAGCATACCTAGGGCCCTGAGGGGGGAAAAGATGTACCTCCCAACATGTTGCCACAGTCACATCTGGAGGCAGCAGAAGGGGACAACACAGATACCGACTCCTAAATATCAGTCCACAATGGCCATGAGGTCATGCCACCCACCATGTTGTACTTTGGGGCACAACTGCAGTTGCACATCGGTGTCAGATGTGTAGTCCTCACAATTCTGACGTCAGGCAATGCACACATTGATGTAAGCACACTCAGATGAGGCACACTGCCGTTCCCTTCCATGGGATGTCCCTGACTTCCCCAATGCAGATGATGCCAGAAGGCCACAACTCAGAATGCAATGTCAAGGGCCATTACTTCAATGACATGAGAAAGTACAGGTAGGGAAAATGCATGACAGCTGCACCCAACACAGAGGCCACTTACAAGCCATTGCATCACACTAGCAACATCACAGAGCTCAGCACTGGCTCAGGCTTGGAACACATGCAGTCACTCACAACCAAAGTCACCCTTCCCAGAATACTCACCCCCAGCTTGCTGTTGATGCTCCCTCAAACGTGCATCCAGCTCAGGCTGTGTCACAGCTAAGATGCGGGCCATTAGTGGTGTCATGCTCCTGCGCGCCAACCTTCCAGTCCGAGGGAGCAGCCCCAGCGTCATCTCTGCCACGTTTTTGCTCAGCCGGCAGATGTCATTCCACCTCTTGTGACAGTGTGCGCGCCGTCGGTTGGAGACACCCAGAGCCCGCACCTTGCATGCAATGGCCCTCCACACGGCCTTACGCTGGTGTACTTTGAGCTGCAGGCATGGGAGACAAGAGGGGGAAATTTCAGTGACACTGGGTTATGTACCACTATCTCTCAGTACAGGAGCATGATACCAACTCAGCACTACTTCACAGATATGTCTAGCAGAGACAATACAGCATCTCACATAGTACATAAGCATGGGAGAAACATACAAAAATGCATGGAGGTATGAGGGTGGACACAGTACCTGCCCATCTCATACACATGCAGGATGCCGGCACAGAAAGCTATGTGTAGGGGGCCCACATCTGCTATCCAGTTTGTGGGTGAGCAAGACATACATTACATTGGAAAATATGTTTTGGGGCAGACTCACTGTGTCCAACACTGCTCAGCCCTCAATGTCCTTGCCCTGTGTATGGCTCACTGTGTCATGGAGGTCACATTTAGGGACATGATCTTACAATCTCACACCCTTCTCACAAGGTCTGTCGTGTGCAATCTACAGGGCTGAGATAGCTCTTTGATGGATAGTCTAGCAGACAACCCATATGTTTCACTCTGTACATTCAGTGATGTGTCCTTGTCAGATTGGGCAGTGACTGTGCAGGACAGGTGGGCTCACACTGAGGTCCAACGTGGGGCATCAGAAATGTCACATGCAGGGACAAAATGAGAGCGTAAACAGTGCCTACACATGCAAGTCAGTACACATGCTGATGAAAATGGAAGGGGCTCTGTACAAAAGTAGAACAATCTGCTGTGTCATAGGTGAACTACCACCAAGACTGTCACCCTCTGGCATTTAAGTCCTGTGCATAGTGCTGACCTATACATGGTGGCAATTATGAGTCAGACACACTTCCATCAGTACCCTCTGGACGTATACCCTTGGTAATGTCACAGATGAGCCTGTGAAGAACCTCATGGACCCACACATCCATTCACACAGGCAATTTCTGTCCTGACTCCCACTTAACCAACTTGCTGTGTCACTGTATGGCAGAAAACACAATGCATGTCCCTCCCATTCTGATGTGCAGCCAGGGAAACGTGGAAGATAGGTTACACACCCCTTTCCCCTGGAGTCAGCCTGCTAGGCAGTGTATGACACAACCCCACACTCTCAGGCACGTACTGCAGCAGATCAACTTCATGTGTGCACTCCCTGCACTCCCCTACTTCCACTCTGAAGCACTTACCATGACATCTGGAGCACCATATAGCCTCCCATACTGTGTGAGCACCTCGTCCACCAGGACCTCCAGCTCCTCGGTGGTGAAGGGACGGGCCCTGATCTTGTCAGTCCTTGCCATCACTGGGTCCAGGAGACAGGAGCAGCAGCAGTTGGTGGTGAGGGGTGTCAGGCAGCAGTGTCTGGAGACAGGAGCAGCAGCAGTTGGTGGTGAGGGGTGTCAGGCAGCAGTGTCTGGAGACAGGAGCAGCAGCAGTTGGTGGTGAGGGGTGTCAGGCAGCAGTATCTGGAGACAGGAGCAGCAGCAGTTGGTGGTGAGGAGTGTCAGGCAGCAGTGTCTGGAGACAGGAGCAGCAGCAGTTGGTGGTGAGGGGTGTCAGGCAGCAGTGTCTGGAGACAGGAGCAGCAGCAGTTGGTGGTGAGGGGTGTCTGGCAGCAGTGTCTGGAAGCAGTGGAAATGTGAGGCTCTCTCCCACACATATATAGCCCCCTGGGGTAGTTTCAGTGGTTCTAAGCTGCTGCAATTGGTGTTCCAGGTCCGCTTTTTTCAAATGCATCCAATGACCGGCTCCGCGGTGTCGGAGCACGCCTAACGCGATTTTTAAAATTGCATTAGGCTACTGCGATTGCGGTTCCCATTGGCTGTAAGGGCTTGGGCATTGGCGGTGACACACCGCAGGGGCCAGGCAGTCGCTACCGCGGTCGTGCATCTTTCAATTGCATCCAATGACCGGCCCCACGGTAGCGGAGTACGCCTACCGCAGTTTTCAAAATTGCATTAGGCTACCGCGATTGCATTTCTCATTGGCTGTAAGGGCTTGGGCATTGGCAGTGACACACCGCAGGTGCCAGGTGGTCGCCACCGCGATATGGCTGCTATACATCTGAGCCAGTGACCGTGATTGGGGTGGCGGAGCATGCTAACCGCCATTTGACCATTCACATATGTGTATCACTACCGCGAGTGTGGCTTTGGCATTGGCAGTGACTCACCGCAGGTGCCAGGCGGTCGCCACCGCGATATGGCTGCTATACATCTGAGCCAGTGACCGTGATTGGGGTGGCAGAGCATGCTAACCGCCATTTGACCATTCACATATGTGTATCACTACCGCAAGTGTGGCTTTGGCATTGGCAGTGACACACCGCAGGTGCCAGGCGGTCGCCACCGCGATATGGCTGCTATACATCTGAGCCAGTGACCGTGATTGGGGTGGCGGAGCATGCTAACTGCCATTTGACCATTCACATATATGTATCATTACCGCGAGTGTGGCTTTGGCATTGGCAGTGACACACCGCAGGGGCCAGGCGGTCGCTACCGCGGTCGTGCATCTTTCAATTGCATCCAATGACCGGCCCCGCGGTGGCGGAACACGCCTACCGCGATTTTCAAAATTGCATTAGGCTACCGCAATTGCGGTTCCCATTGACTGTAAGGGCTTGGGCATTGGCGGTGACACACCGCAGGGGCCAGGCGGTCGCTACCTTGATATGGCTGCTATACATTGGAGCCAGTGACCGTGATTTGTGTGGCGGATCACCTTGACAGCACCTATGGACACATCATGCTGTGTGAATGGCCAATGGCCAGTTCGCAACAGTGCACAGTAGACACATGAATCATGGCACAAGATTGTGCACCCAATGCCAATGTAACATTTAGCCCCACTGCTGACTACACATGCCATGTTGGTGTATATGATTGAAAACATTGGCATGTACTCCCTCATATGTCACTTGTGATATTGCTGGGCATGTACACAGAACAGTGTTGTGATGGTCTCCCCAATGGGTACACATGTCAATGTGTGATAGGGCTGAGCAACTCACAGTGATGAATGTCTGACTACACAATGTGCATATTTCACTGTCTACTTTGGTTGGCTCATGCACATACTTGTTGTTTACGCACAGACTGTACTCATTGTGTTGTTGATGTGTGCCCTGTTCGACTTACGCAAGTTGGTGTGGCAGGTACAGCAGCTAGGTAGGAGACAGTAGTGTTGCTGTTTCACACATATGCTGTATGTACTACTCTCAGGGCTGCTCATGCAAGATGTGGCCATATACCTTTGGGCATTCACATAGTCAGATATTGTTTTGGAGGTACTCGCTGTGTGAAAAGTGGACAAGTGTACGACTAGTGTAGCTGAAGGTGTCCCTACATGTAGGTTGGGCTGTAATCTGAACTGTGATGACAGTCATTGTTGGCGTTGTGTCAGTCAAAACATAAGATGTCGGCATTGACATGTGTCCCCTTTCATCTCACCTAGGAGGAGACCAAATGTGCATCGTCCCTTCACAGTGCTGGCAGACATGGAGGATGAGGAGGTCATACGGAAATTCCGTCTGGATCGACCCACCCTACAAGACCTATGTGCTATGTTGGAGCCCCACCTGCGGCCTCGCAGGACATATCCGACTGCATTCACACCAACGTCTAAGGTGATGGCGGCCCTGCATTTTTTTCCTACTGGTTCATTCCAGTACACGGTGTCCAGCGCTGGTGGGATGTCGCAACCTATGTTCAGCATGGTGCTACGTGATGTCCTGTCCGCTATGAAGACCTACAAGGACAGATACATCCATTTCCCCAGGAGGCATGAATTGGTGGATGTGAAGGCTGATTTTTATGCCCTTGGCCACATCCCTAATGTTGTTGGTGCCATTGCCTGCACACATGTTGGTGTGCCAGGCCAATATGATCATCTCACACGTCTGTGCCAAATTCCCTGGCTCGGCCCATGACTCGTACATCACGCGTAACAGCATTGTGCCACAGCTGATGGATAATCTGCTTCCGGAGCGTGCATGGATTGTGGGTGAGTACGCAGAGCCAAGTAGCGTGCTGTGTGTGTGACATGCTGTCCTCTGTGAATCAAGAAAGGTACGCAGTTCCCCAAAAGAAGATAGGGTAACGAGTGTGGAGACAAGGGGGGGGGGAATCCTCCTAAACGGAACTAGAGTCCTCACACACCCAGCCAGCTAGGTGTCATGCTTCATCATATGGACTCGCTCCTCGTCGGGTCGGCGGTGCAATACCCGACGGGCACCCATAAAGGGGCTCTTTAGCGGAGATCTTCTGTTCCTGCCGTATGGTGCCGTGGGTGTAAGGGCCCTAGGGGTAAGTGTAGATGTGAGTGAGTGGTTTCTTAAAAAGGTTAGATAATCCAAAAGGAGTTTTTTAATGGAATGGTCATCCACCTTATTAAAAATATACAAAAGAGTGGCTGCTCACTGCTTTAATTATCCAGGGGAGCAATGCTCAACTCTAAAAATGTGGTCGACATGTTTCACGCTGTGTATTCATAGTTGATACAATGCATTTCTTCAGGACCTATAAAAACTATCTACACATAGTGGGTCGGTGGAAGAAAACCTACCTACCACTAATCTTACGTGCGAGCATGTAGTCCCGACAGGCCTAGTGATATCCTAGACAGGGATGACAAAAGCATGGACAATAAAATATAAACAATAAACTGTGAGTGATATTGTATAGTCATCCTCATAGCTCCACGACAAGTAGTCCATCCAATAAGTGCACGTATGTGAAAAGGAATGCACTCAACTTTCAAAACAAATGACATCTGATAAAAACACAGAATGACTGGAGGAAAAACGTGACTGAAATGAATCTAAAACAAGTGAATAGTTGATAGCCTCACCTAACTAGGTGATGGCGCTTGCTTCTATCGTATTGTCAGCTCTTAACACCTCAGTAGATGGTGTCCTAAACATGGGGGAGTAAAACAATATCGATGACAAACTAATGTCAAAAAGGTGACAATCCTAGTGGCGTATGGCACAAAAGGACCCCCACTTGGTGGACCAGCATAGCGTCAGGACGCCCCCACCCTGGCTGAGTCAGTGTATGATGCCAAAGCTTGATGCCAGGAACGAACAGGCCGATCGTGTATGTAACTAAACGGAGTCAAGTTAGCTCGACTAGTAGCCCACAGAGCAAAGAGTTGCACCAGTGTAAGCTCTGTCGTACCGCAGCAACCCGTCAGTACCTGACAAAGCCCTGAGGACACACTGATCAAAGCGTCCGGTGTGGAGGGGAAGTGCCGAAATACTGAGTCACTCAAAAATCGGGACCCACATTGTAAACAAACGGCACGCCGAGACACACACACGCGTAGGCTGGAAACCAGCCTGCGCACTCACCTGTCCTTAGTCGGACGATCGCCTGAAAACTACCCAAGCGCCGAGCTGAGCAACCAGATCGGTTACTCATTACCGAACTGAGGTTTAAGTATACCGCTAACCTAGTCACGCCACCGGGTCAGCTGGAGTAGCACAGCGTGGCACAGCGGCAAGTCACGTGATGCGCCTGGCTGGAGTCCAACATACGCTGAGTGCTGGTCCTGTAAACATGGCCGCCATCTTGAAAAGGCTACGAAAGCTGCAAAAGTGAGCCAGTAGTTGTTAAACAAGGGAAGTTTTATCAAACCTAATTTACCAAATCAAGAGAAGGTTTTAAGTTGTGAAAAGGTAATAATAACCTTGTTGAAATGGAACCACACGCAAAAATAGGGGGAAAAGCTTCAGCGTGTGGAAGTCTCGAACGGGACGTTAATCCAAAGTAGAAATTCCGGTGTATATACAAAAAACCTTGTATTACCCGTAGGCCAAGGTACTCAAAGGACCATCATTTTTACATAGATTAACAAAAATTGTTTGCGGTACACAGAAAAAGGAGAGCAGAGGGGATAGTACATGTAGAGGGTACCACATGAAAAAATCGAAGGGAGAGATAAATCAATTATCTGTTTGTCAGTGCAGCCCAGGGTATATTATCATTGAGGCCGCATGTATCTGTAGAAAGGCGGTGTACCCATCTCTGCTCAATTCTAAAAAGAGCTTTGTGGGTAATTTTAGGGTGTGATTCAAGTATCATCCATTTCAGAGTTTCTACCTTGTGGTTGAGGTCCCTAAAATGAGTGTATAGTTTTGTTGTTGTTTTCATACACCTCACATTACTTTTATGTTCAGTAATCCGTAGTTTAATTTGTCTCATTGTCATTCCTATGTATTTCTTCCCACAGGGACATGTGATCAAGTATATACATCTTGGTGTATTACAGTTCGTATGTCTCTTAAGCTGCCATATGAGAGTGTCAGTCAGCTTGATCTCCTTGAAAATATCTGTCTGGTCACAGACCGAACACGTCCCACAGGGATAATGCCCGGTAACCGGTGGTAAATTCCACAAAGTCCTCTGTACACCTAGCTCCCTGGTTTTAGGCCTGGTATGTACAAGGATGTCCTTCAAGTTAGATGTGCGTTTGAAGGCAAACCTCGGTTGCGGGAGGCTCAGGTCACCTGTGTTCACCATCCCCCAATGTTTTTTAATTATTTTCTTAATCAATGTGGAATTAGGGGTAAAAGAAGTGACACAAGTTAGTGTCTCTATTTGTTCTTTAGTCGAGACCTGGAGCAATGACTCTCGTGGGTTATTCATAGCTCTTTTGTAGGAATTCCTAATCTGCTGGCCCGGGTAGCCTCTCTCCCTCAATTTATTTTGTAAACTTTGGGCCTCAGTTTTGTAATCAGAAAGTGTGCTACAATTTCTCCTGAGACGGAGGAACTGTCCAAATGGGAGGTTGTTTTTCAGTGCCTTTGGATGATGGCTACCATATAGGAGGAGACTGTTCCTATCCGTGTCCTTCCTATATAATGTGGTACTCAGACCAGTGTTGTTAAGTAGTATCCTCAAATCCAGGAAGGGGATGCTAGAATTGGATATGGTATGGGTGAATTTTAAGAAGGCATTTTGTGAATTAATCCAGTTGCAGAATGCCTCACAGGTTGGTATATCCCCCTTCCATAGGATGAGGATATCGTCGATGTATCTCCTCCAAAGTGTCAGATTGCCTCTGTACGCGTTGGTGGGGTTCATAATGACATCTTGCTCAAAGGTAGCCATGTACAGACAGGCCACACTAGGAGCAAAGGTACTACCCATGGACGTACCTTGAGTCTGATGGAACAGTAGTGTCTCGTACTCGAAAAAGTTTTCAGTTAGGGCCAGGGTAGCGCAGTCCATAATGAAGGAGACGGGAGTTGGCGAAGACCAGTCTTCCCGGAGTAGGCTGGATTCTACTGCCTCAAGGGTGGCCCGTTGTGGAATATTAGTATATAACGCCTCCACGTCTAAAGTGACCAAAAGGTCCACTCCAACTCTGCCCTCAATGTTGTCAATAATACGGAGGACGTCAGTTGTATCTTGTACAAAGAGGGTATCTTCCTAACCAAAGGTTGAAGGAAGTGATCACAGAATTGAGAAAGGGGTTCAAGCAGGGACCCTATGCCTGACACTATCGGTCTCCCTGGGACTGGTGTGGTGTTTTTATGGATTTTAGGGAGTGTGTAAAAGTATGGTGTTTTGGGGTCCTTTGTTATAAGAAAGTCAGCTTCCTTCTTGGTAATCCACCCATTATTCTCAGCCTCAAAAACCAAGGTCGCTATCTCTGCTGCCAGTCTCGGTGTGGGGTCCACAGTGAGAGGGGTGTAGTGAACTACATTTCCAAGTTGGCGTCTACACTCCCTGTCATAATCGGTGGTGGATTGGATCACTATGGCCCCACCCTTGTCTGCCTGTTTGATGATAATATTAGGGTCATTAGAGAGTGCCTTAGCTGCCTCTTTTTCAACATTGGATAAATTATGAAAAAGTGGTGCTCTGGGCATTTTAGTAAGTTCCTTGAGTACAGCACCCTCAAAGGCTAAAATCTCAGGGGGATCATGTTGTTACTAGGGGTGAACCTAGATGGATTACGCAATCCAGTATCGTCTTGATCAAACGGGACTTTATCGTGAAAGAAAGCCTTGAGTCGTACCTTTCTAAAAAAATCTTGCAATTCACACATTTCATTGAATTTATCAGGTAAGGGCGTTGGGACAAACCCCAGGCCCTTCTCCAAGACTGTCTTCTCGGTATTGGTAAGGAGTCTACTTGAGAGGTTAACCACTAAGCCCTCCTTCCCCTGCTCATGCTCCTGGTCTCTACTGAGTGTTGGGTCTGGTCCTGCCACTGTACCCCCTTCTGTGCTCCTCTTCTTCGCCCTCTTCCTTTGCCCCAACCTCTGCCTAAAAAAGGGGGTTGTTCATTGGAAAATATTGTGGAGGGCCTTGCGGGTACATTGGGTATTGCCATGGTGGAGGAATAGGACCGTGGAAGATGGGTCCATTGTCAAAATTGGGGTATGGTTGGAAGTTGGGTCTACGTTGGTTATGATTACTCCAACTCCCAGAGCTGGAATCGCTGTTAGATGATCCCCTCCTGCTGCCATTATCTGAGCTTTCGTCAGAGGAGTAGCTGTTCTTAGTAGTAGTATAATCATCCTTAAGATAAGGGTAAACCTTCTCCTTATCGAACTTAGCTACATCTTTTTGCAGTTTTGTAACCTTTTGTTTAAGCAGGTATTCTCGGTTTTCTGCAATTTCGTTATTAATCTCTGTTAACTTAGATGAAAATGCAGTCTTAGGGATGGTAGATTTCAATGTTGCTTCTGCCACTTGTATTCTAGCAAACAGGGCATCAGCCAATCTTCTTGCTGTGTTAATGATTAGGACCAATAAGTCTTTAGTGCATTTCCATGACACTTGACACCAGTCCTTTTTGAAGGGCCCATCCTCTAGAAAAATCCTAGGCAAGATGTTAACTATGAGGCCGCGAGGTGCAATATTTGCCCGTAAATACTCAGTCATGAGGGCTCCGTGTAGAGTAATCTTGAGCCATTCTTTCTTCAAAAGTGTTATAGAACTCCAGTCATCTGCTAGTGACCCTGAGGCCACGGACCCTCCAGAACCTAATATGGAGGGTGCTGTTCTCAAGATATCAGCAATAGCTTCCTCATCGAAGCTAAGTCCCGGGGTATCCTCCATCTCAGATAGGAGACCCGGTTAACCACAATGTGGAGAGAAATGATATAGCAAAAAGTCTAATGGGCCAGCTAGTGTAATTATACACTGATTGGTAACCTAAAAGGGAAAGTCCCACGGGGTGACCCGTGCAGTTAGTCTTAACAAAAGGAAGGGACTGGTAGGGCTGTTTTTACGGGGTCCAGCGTACATGCCCAGATACTGTGAATCAAGAAAGGTACGCAGTTCCCCAAAAGAAGATAGGGTAACGAGTGTGGAGACAGGGGGGGGAATCCTCCTAAACGGAACTAGAGTCCTCACACACCCAGCCAGCTAGGTGTCATGCTTCATCATATGGACTCGCTCCTCGTCGGGTCGGCGGTGCAATACCCGACGGGCACCCATAAAGGGGCTCTTTAGCGGAGATCTTCTGTTCCTGCCGTATGGTGCCGTGGGTGTAAGGGCCCTAGGGGTAAGTGTAGATGTGAGTGAGTGGTTTCTTAAAAAAGGTTAGATAATCCAAAAGGAGTTTTTTAATGGAATGGTCATCCACCTTATTAAAAATATACAAAAGAGTGGCTGCTCACTGCTTTAATTATCCAGGGGAGCAATGCTCAACTCTAAAAATGTGGTCGACATGTTTCACGCTGTGTATTCATAGTTGATACAATGCATTTCTTCAGGACCTATAAAAACTATCTACACATAGTGGGTCGGTGGAAGAAAACCTACCTACCACTAATCTTACGTGCGAGCATGTAGTCCCGACAGGCCTAGTGATATCCTAGACAGGGATGACAAAAGCATGGACAATAAAATATAAACAATAAACTGTGAGTGATATTGTATAGTCATCCTCATAGCTCCACGACAAGTAGTCCATCCAATAAGTGCACGTATGTGAAAAGGAATGCACTCAACTTTCAAAACAAATGACATCTGATAAAAACACAGAATGACTGGAGGAAAAACGTGACTGAAATGAATCTAAAACAAGTGAATAGTTGATAGCCTCACCTAACTAGGTGATGGCGCTTGCTTCTATCGTATTGTCAGCTCTTAACACCTCAGTAGATGGTGTCCTAAACATGGGGGAGTAAAACAATATCGATGACAAACTAATGTCAAAAAGGTGACAATCCTAGTGGCGTATGGCACAAAAGGACCCCCACTTGGTGGACCAGCATAGCGTCAGGACGCCCCCACCCTGGCTGAGTCAGTGTATGATGCCAAAGCTTGATGCCAGGAACGAACAGGCCGATCGTGTATGTAACTAAACGGAGTCAAGTTAGCTCGACTAGTAGCCCACAGAGCAAAGAGTTGCACCAGTGTAAGCTCTGTCGTACCGCAGCAACCCGTCAGTACCTGACAAAGCCCTGAGGACACACTGATCAAAGCGTCCGGTGTGGAGGGGAAGTGCCGAAATACTGAGTCACTCAAAAATCGGGACCCACATTGTAAACAAAACGGCACGCCGAGACACACACACGCGTAGGCTGGAAACCAGCCTGCGCACTCACCTGTCCTTAGTCGGACGATCGCCTGAAAACTACCCAAGCGCCGAGCTGAGCAACCAGATCGGTTACTCATTACCGAACTGAGGTTTAAGTATACCGCTAACCTAGTCACGCCACCGGGTCAGCTGGAGTAGCACAGCGTGGCACAGCGGCAAGTCACGTGATGCGCCTGGCTGGAGTCCAACATACGCTGAGTGCTGGTCCTGTAAACATGGCCGCCATCTTGAAAAGGCTACGAAAGCTGCAAAAGTGAGCCAGTAGTTGTTAAACAAGGGAAGTTTTATCAAACCTAATTTACCAAATCAAGAGAAGGTTTTAAGTTGTGAAAAGGTAATAATAACCTTGTTGAAATGGAACCACACGCAAAAATAGGGGGGAAAAGCTTCAGCGTGTGGAAGTCTCGAACGGGACGTTAATCCAAAGTAGAAATTCCGGTGTATATACAAAAAACCTTGTATTACCCGTAGGCCAAGGTACTCAAAGGACCATCATTTTTACATAGATTAACAAAAATTGTTTGCGGTACACAGAAAAAGGAGAGCAGAGGGGATAGTACATGTAGAGGGTACCACATGAAAAAATCGAAGGGAGAGATAAATCAATTATCTGTTTGTCAGTGCAGCCCAGGGTATATTATCATTGAGGCCGCATGTATCTGTAGAAAGGCGGTGTACCCATCTCTGCTCAATTCTAAAAAGAGCTTTGTGGGTAATTTTAGGGTGTGATTCAAGTATCATCCATTTCAGAGTTTCTACCTTGTGGTTGAGGTCCCTAAAATGAGTGTATAGTTTTGTTGTTGTTTTCATACACCTCACATTACTTTTATGTTCAGTAATCCGTAGTTTAATTTGTCTCATTGTCATTCCTATGTATTTCTTCCCACAGGGACATGTGATCAAGTATATACATCTTGGTGTATTACAGTTCGTATGTCTCTTAAGCTGCCATATGAGAGTGTCAGTCAGCTTGATCTCCTTGAAAATATCTGTCTGGTCACAGACCGAACACGTCCCACAGGGATAATGCCCGGTAACCGGTGGTAAATTCCACAAAGTCCTCTGTACACCTAGCTCCCTGGTTTTAGGCCTGGTATGTACAAGGATGTCCTTCAAGTTAGATGTGCGTTTGAAGGCAAACCTCGGTTGCGGGAGGCTCAGGTCACCTGTGTTCACCATCCCCCAATGTTTTTTAATTATTTTCTTAATCAATGTGGAATTAGGGGTAAAAGAAGTGACACAAGTTAGTGTCTCTATTTGTTCTTTAGTCGAGACCTGGAGCAATGACTCTCGTGGGTTATTCATAGCTCTTTTGTAGGAATTCCTAATCTGCTGGCCCGGGTAGCCTCTCTCCCTCAATTTATTTTGTAAACTTTGGGCCTCAGTTTTGTAATCAGAAAGTGTGCTACAATTTCTCCTGAGACGGAGGAACTGTCCAAATGGGAGGTTGTTTTTCAGTGCCTTTGGATGATGGCTACCATATAGGAGGAGACTGTTCCTATCCGTGTCCTTCCTATATAATGTGGTACTCAGACCAGTGTTGTTAAGTAGTATCCTCAAATCCAGGAAGGGGATGCTAGAATTGGATATGGTATGGGTGAATTTTAAGAAGGCATTTTGTGAATTAATCCAGTTGCAGAATGCCTCACAGGTTGGTATATCCCCCTTCCATAGGATGAGGATATCGTCGATGTATCTCCTCCAAAGTGTCAGATTGCCTCTGTACGCGTTGGTGGGGTTCATAATGACATCTTGCTCAAAGGTAGCCATGTACAGACAGGCCACACTAGGAGCAAAGGTACTACCCATGGACGTACCTTGAGTCTGATGGAACAGTAGTGTCTCGTACTCGAAAAAGTTTTCAGTTAGGGCCAGGGTAGCGCAGTCCATAATGAAGGAGACGGGAGTTGGCGAAGACCAGTCTTCCCGGAGTAGGCTGGATTCTACTGCCTCAAGGGTGGCCCGTTGTGGAATATTAGTATATAACGCCTCCACGTCTAAAGTGACCAAAAGGTCCACTCCAACTCTGCCCTCAATGTTGTCAATAATACGGAGGACGTCAGTTGTATCTTGTACAAAAGAGGGTATCTTCCTAACCAAAGGTTGAAGGAAGTGATCACAGAATTGAGAAAGGGGTTCAAGCAGGGACCCTATGCCTGACACTATCGGTCTCCCTGGGACTGGTGTGGTGTTTTTATGGATTTTAGGGAGTGTGTAAAAGTATGGTGTTTTGGGGTCCTTTGTTATAAGAAAGTCAGCTTCCTTCTTGGTAATCCACCCATTATTCTCAGCCTCAAAAACCAAGGTCGCTATCTCTGCTGCCAGTCTCGGTGTGGGGTCCACAGTGAGAGGGGTGTAGTGAACTACATTTCCAAGTTGGCGTCTACACTCCCTGTCATAATCGGTGGTGGATTGGATCACTATGGCCCCACCCTTGTCTGCCTGTTTGATGATAATATTAGGGTCATTAGAGAGTGCCTTAGCTGCCTCTTTTTCAACATTGGATAAATTATGAAAAAGTGGTGCTCTGGGCATTTTAGTAAGTTCCTTGAGTACAGCACCCTCAAAGGCTAAAATCTCAGGGGGGATCATGTTGTTACTAGGGGTGAACCTAGATGGATTACGCAATCCAGTATCGTCTTGATCAAACGGGACTTTATCGTGAAAGAAAGCCTTGAGTCGTACCTTTCTAAAAAAATCTTGCAATTCACACATTTCATTGAATTTATCAGGTAAGGGCGTTGGGACAAACCCCAGGCCCTTCTCCAAGACTGTCTTCTCGGTATTGGTAAGGAGTCTACTTGAGAGGTTAACCACTAAGCCCTCCTTCCCCTGCTCATGCTCCTGGTCTCTACTGAGTGTTGGGTCTGGTCCTGCCACTGTACCCCCTTCTGTGCTCCTCTTCTTCGCCCTCTTCCTTTGCCCCAACCTCTGCCTAAAAAAGGGGGTTGTTCATTGGAAAATATTGTGGAGGGCCTTGCGGGTACATTGGGTATTGCCATGGTGGAGGAATAGGACCGTGGAAGATGGGTCCATTGTCAAAATTGGGGTATGGTTGGAAGTTGGGTCTACGTTGGTTATGATTACTCCAACTCCCAGAGCTGGAATCGCTGTTAGATGATCCCCTCCTGCTGCCATTATCTGAGCTTTCGTCAGAGGAGTAGCTGTTCTTAGTAGTAGTATAATCATCCTTAAGATAAGGGTAAACCTTCTCCTTATCGAACTTAGCTACATCTTTTTGCAGTTTTGTAACCTTTTGTTTAAGCAGGTATTCTCGGTTTTCTGCAATTTCGTTATTAATCTCTGTTAACTTAGATGAAAATGCAGTCTTAGGGATGGTAGATTTCAATGTTGCTTCTGCCACTTGTATTCTAGCAAACAGGGCATCAGCCAATCTTCTTGCTGTGTTAATGATTAGGACCAATAAGTCTTTAGTGCATTTCCATGACACTTGACACCAGTCCTTTTTGAAGGGCCCATCCTCTAGAAAAATCCTAGGCAAGATGTTAACTATGAGGCCGCGAGGTGCAATATTTGCCCGTAAATACTCAGTCATGAGGGCTCCGTGTAGAGTAATCTTGAGCCATTCTTTCTTCAAAAGTGTTATAGAACTCCAGTCATCTGCTAGTGACCCTGAGGCCACGGACCCTCCAGAACCTAATATGGAGGGTGCTGTTCTCAAGATATCAGCAATAGCTTCCTCATCGAAGCTAAGTCCCGGGGTATCCTCCATCTCAGATAGGAGACCCGGTTAACCACAATGTGGAGAGAAATGATATAGCAAAAAGTCTAATGGGCCAGCTAGTGTAATTATACACTGATTGGTAACCTAAAAGGGAAAGTCCCACGGGGTGACCCGTGCAGTTAGTCTTAACAAAAGGAAGGGACTGGTAGGGCTGTTTTTACGGGGTCCAGCGTACATGCCCAGATACTGTGAATCAAGAAAGGTACGCAGTTCCCCAAAAGAAGATAGGGTAACGAGTGTGGAGACAGGGGGGGGAATCCTCCTAAACGGAACTAGAGTCCTCACACACCCAGCCAGCTAGGTGTCATGCTTCATCATATGGACTCGCTCCTCGTCGGGTCGGCGGTGCAATACCCGACGGGCACCCATAAAGGGGCTCTTTAGCGGAGATCTTCTGTTCCTGCCGTATGGTGCCGTGGGTGTAAGGGCCCTAGGGGTAAGTGTAGATGTGAGTGAGTGGTTTCTTAAAAAAGGTTAGATAATCCAAAAGGAGTTTTTTAATGGAATGGTCATCCACCTTATTAAAAATATACAAAAGAGTGGCTGCTCACTGCTTTAATTATCCAGGGGAGCAATGCTCAACTCTAAAAATGTGGTCGACATGTTTCACGCTGTGTATTCATAGTTGATACAATGCATTTCTTCAGGACCTATAAAAACTATCTACACATAGTGGGTCGGTGGAAGAAAACCTACCTACCACTAATCTTACGTGCGAGCATGTAGTCCCGACAGGCCTAGTGATATCCTAGACAGGGATGACAAAAGCATGGACAATAAAATATAAACAATAAACTGTGAGTGATATTGTATAGTCATCCTCATAGCTCCACGACAAGTAGTCCATCCAATAAGTGCACGTATGTGAAAAGGAATGCACTCAACTTTCAAAACAAATGACATCTGATAAAAACACAGAATGACTGGAGGAAAAACGTGACTGAAATGAATCTAAAACAAGTGAATAGTTGATAGCCTCACCTAACTAGGTGATGGCGCTTGCTTCTATCGTATTGTCAGCTCTTAACACCTCAGTAGATGGTGTCCTAAACATGGGGGAGTAAAACAATATCGATGACAAACTAATGTCAAAAAGGTGACAATCCTAGTGGCGTATGGCACAAAAGGACCCCCACTTGGTGGACCAGCATAGCGTCAGGACGCCCCCACCCTGGCTGAGTCAGTGTATGATGCCAAAGCTTGATGCCAGGAACGAACAGGCCGATCGTGTATGTAACTAAACGGAGTCAAGTTAGCTCGACTAGTAGCCCACAGAGCAAAGAGTTGCACCAGTGTAAGCTCTGTCGTACCGCAGCAACCCGTCAGTACCTGACAAAGCCCTGAGGACACACTGATCAAAGCGTCCGGTGTGGAGGGGAAGTGCCGAAATACTGAGTCACTCAAAAATCGGGACCCACATTGTAAACAAAACGGCACGCCGAGACACACACACGCGTAGGCTGGAAACCAGCCTGCGCACTCACCTGTCCTTAGTCGGACGATCGCCTGAAAACTACCCAAGCGCCGAGCTGAGCAACCAGATCGGTTACTCATTACCGAACTGAGGTTTAAGTATACCGCTAACCTAGTCACGCCACCGGGTCAGCTGGAGTAGCACAGCGTGGCACAGCGGCAAGTCACGTGATGCGCCTGGCTGGAGTCCAACATACGCTGAGTGCTGGTCCTGTAAACATGGCCGCCATCTTGAAAAGGCTACGAAAGCTGCAAAAGTGAGCCAGTAGTTGTTAAACAAGGGAAGTTTTATCAAACCTAATTTACCAAATCAAGAGAAGGTTTTAAGTTGTGAAAAGGTAATAATAACCTTGTTGAAATGGAACCACACGCAAAAATAGGGGGGAAAAGCTTCAGCGTGTGGAAGTCTCGAACGGGACGTTAATCCAAAGTAGAAATTCCGGTGTATATACAAAAAACCTTGTATTACCCGTAGGCCAAGGTACTCAAAGGACCATCATTTTTACATAGATTAACAAAAATTGTTTGCGGTACACAGAAAAAGGAGAGCAGAGGGGATAGTACATGTAGAGGGTACCACATGAAAAAACCGAAGGGAGAGATAAATCAATTATCTGTTTGTCAGTGCAGCCCAGGGTATATTATCATTGAGGCCGCATGTATCTGTAGAAAGGCGGTGTACCCATCTCTGCTCAATTCTAAAAAGAGCTTTGTGGGTAATTTTAGGGTGTGATTCAAGTATCATCCATTTCAGAGTTTCTACCTTGTGGTTGAGGTCCCTAAAATGAGTGTATAGTTTTGTTGTTGTTTTCATACACCTCACATTACTTTTATGTTCAGTAATCCGTAGTTTAATTTGTCTCATTGTCATTCCTATGTATTTCTTCCCACAGGGACATGTGATCAAGTATATACATCTTGGTGTATTACAGTTCGTATGTCTCTTAAGCTGCCATATGAGAGTGTCAGTCAGCTTGATCTCCTTGAAAATATCTGTCTGGTCACAGACCGAACACGTCCCACAGGGATAATGCCCGGTAACCGGTGGTAAATTCCACAAAGTCCTCTGTACACCTAGCTCCCTGGTTTTAGGCCTGGTATGTACAAGGATGTCCTTCAAGTTAGATGTGCGTTTGAAGGCAAACCTCGGTTGCGGGAGGCTCAGGTCACCTGTGTTCACCATCCCCCAATGTTTTTTAATTATTTTCTTAATCAATGTGGAATTAGGGGTAAAAGAAGTGACACAAGTTAGTGTCTCTATTTGTTCTTTAGTCGAGACCTGGAGCAATGACTCTCGTGGGTTATTCATAGCTCTTTTGTAGGAATTCCTAATCTGCTGGCCCGGGTAGCCTCTCTCCCTCAATTTATTTTGTAAACTTTGGGCCTCAGTTTTGTAATCAGAAAGTGTGCTACAATTTCTCCTGAGACGGAGGAACTGTCCAAATGGGAGGTTGTTTTTCAGTGCCTTTGGATGATGGCTACCATATAGGAGGAGACTGTTCCTATCCGTGTCCTTCCTATATAATGTGGTACTCAGACCAGTGTTGTTAAGTAGTATCCTCAAATCCAGGAAGGGGATGCTAGAATTGGATATGGTATGGGTGAATTTTAAGAAGGCATTTTGTGAATTAATCCAGTTGCAGAATGCCTCACAGGTTGGTATATCCCCCTTCCATAGGATGAGGATATCGTCGATGTATCTCCTCCAAAGTGTCAGATTGCCTCTGTACGCGTTGGTGGGGTTCATAATGACATCTTGCTCAAAGGTAGCCATGTACAGACAGGCCACACTAGGAGCAAAGGTACTACCCATGGACGTACCTTGAGTCTGATGGAACAGTAGTGTCTCGTACTCGAAAAAGTTTTCAGTTAGGGCCAGGGTAGCGCAGTCCATAATGAAGGAGACGGGAGTTGGCGAAGACCAGTCTTCCCGGAGTAGGCTGGATTCTACTGCCTCAAGGGTGGCCCGTTGTGGAATATTAGTATATAACGCCTCCACGTCTAAAGTGACCAAAAGGTCCACTCCAACTCTGCCCTCAATGTTGTCAATAATACGGAGGACGTCAGTTGTATCTTGTACAAAAGAGGGTATCTTCCTAACCAAAGGTTGAAGGAAGTGATCACAGAATTGAGAAAGGGGTTCAAGCAGGGACCCTATGCCTGACACTATCGGTCTCCCTGGGACTGGTGTGGTGTTTTTATGGATTTTAGGGAGTGTGTAAAAGTATGGTGTTTTGGGGTCCTTTGTTATAAGAAAGTCAGCTTCCTTCTTGGTAATCCACCCATTATTCTCAGCCTCAAAAACCAAGGTCGCTATCTCTGCTGCCAGTCTCGGTGTGGGGTCCACAGTGAGAGGGGTGTAGTGAACTACATTTCCAAGTTGGCGTCTACACTCCCTGTCATAATCGGTGGTGGATTGGATCACTATGGCCCCACCCTTGTCTGCCTGTTTGATGATAATATTAGGGTCATTAGAGAGTGCCTTAGCTGCCTCTTTTTCAACATTGGATAAATTATGAAAAAGTGGTGCTCTGGGCATTTTAGTAAGTTCCTTGAGTACAGCACCCTCAAAGGCTAAAATCTCAGGGGGGATCATGTTGTTACTAGGGGTGAACCTAGATGGATTACGCAATCCAGTATCGTCTTGATCAAACGGGACTTTATCGTGAAAGAAAGCCTTGAGTCGTACCTTTCTAAAAAAATCTTGCAATTCACACATTTCATTGAATTTATCAGGTAAGGGCGTTGGGACAAACCCCAGGCCCTTCTCCAAGACTGTCTTCTCGGTATTGGTAAGGAGTCTACTTGAGAGGTTAACCACTAAGCCCTCCTTCCCCTGCTCATGCTCCTGGTCTCTACTGAGTGTTGGGTCTGGTCCTGCCACTGTACCCCCTTCTGTGCTCCTCTTCTTCGCCCTCTTCCTTTGCCCCAACCTCTGCCTAAAAAAGGGGGTTGTTCATTGGAAAATATTGTGGAGGGCCTTGCGGGTACATTGGGTATTGCCATGGTGGAGGAATAGGACCGTGGAAGATGGGTCCATTGTCAAAATTGGGGTATGGTTGGAAGTTGGGTCTACGTTGGTTATGATTACTCCAACTCCCAGAGCTGGAATCGCTGTTAGATGATCCCCTCCTGCTGCCATTATCTGAGCTTTCGTCAGAGGAGTAGCTGTTCTTAGTAGTAGTATAATCATCCTTAAGATAAGGGTAAACCTTCTCCTTATCGAACTTAGCTACATCTTTTTGCAGTTTTGTAACCTTTTGTTTAAGCAGGTATTCTCGGTTTTCTGCAATTTCGTTATTAATCTCTGTTAACTTAGATGAAAATGCAGTCTTAGGGATGGTAGATTTCAATGTTGCTTCTGCCACTTGTATTCTAGCAAACAGGGCATCAGCCAATCTTCTTGCTGTGTTAATGATTAGGACCAATAAGTCTTTAGTGCATTTCCATGACACTTGACACCAGTCCTTTTTGAAGGGCCCATCCTCTAGAAAAATCCTAGGCAAGATGTTAACTATGAGGCCGCGAGGTGCAATATTTGCCCGTAAATACTCAGTCATGAGGGCTCCGTGTAGAGTAATCTTGAGCCATTCTTTCTTCAAAAGTGTTATAGAACTCCAGTCATCTGCTAGTGACCCTGAGGCCACGGACCCTCCAGAACCTAATATGGAGGGTGCTGTTCTCAAGATATCAGCAATAGCTTCCTCATCGAAGCTAAGTCCCGGGGTATCCTCCATCTCAGATAGGAGACCCGGTTAACCACAATGTGGAGAGAAATGATATAGCAAAAAGTCTAATGGGCCAGCTAGTGTAATTATACACTGATTGGTAACCTAAAAGGGAAAGTCCCACGGGGTGACCCGTGCAGTTAGTCTTAACAAAAGGAAGGGACTGGTAGGGCTGTTTTACGGGGTCCAGCGTACATGCCCAGATACTGTGAATCAAGAAAGGTACGCAGTTCCCCAAAAGAAGATAGGGTAACGAGTGTGGAGACAAGGGGGGGGAATCCTCCTAAACGGAACTAGAGTCCTCACACACCCAGCCAGCTAGGTGTCATGCTTCATCATATGGACTCGCTCCTCGTCGGGTCGGCGGTGCAATACCCGACGGGCACCCATAAAGGGGCTCTTTAGCGGAGATCTTCTGTTCCTGCCGTATGGTGCCGTGGGTGTAAGGGCCCTAGGGGTAAGTGTAGATGTGAGTGAGTGGTTTCTTAAAAAAGGTTAGATAATCCAAAAGGAGTTTTTTAATGGAATGGTCATCCACCTTATTAAAAATATACAAAAGAGTGGCTGCTCACTGCTTTAATTATCCAGGGGAGCAATGCTCAACTCTAAAAATGTGGTCGACATGTTTCACGCTGTGTATTCATAGTTGATACAATGCATTTCTTCAGGACCTATAAAAACTATCTACACATAGTGGGTCGGTGGAAGAAAACCGCGTACAGAGGCAATCTGACACTTTGGAGGAGATACATCGACGATATCCTCATCCTATGGAAGGGGGATATACTAACCTGTGAGGCATTTTGCAACTGGATTAATTCACAAAATGCCTTCTTAAAATTCACCCATACCATATCCAATTCTAGCATCCCCTTCCTGGATTTGAGGATACTACTTAACAACACTGGTCTGAGTACCACATTATATAGGAAGGACACGGATAGGAACAGTCTCCTCCTATATGGTAGCCATCATCCAAAGGCACTGAAAAACAACCTCCCATTTGGACAGTTCCTCCGTCTCAGGAGAAATTGTAGCACACTTTCTGATTACAAAACTGAGGCCCAAAGTTTACAAAATAAATTGAGGGAGAGAGGCTACCCGGGCCAGCAGATTAGGAATTCCTACAAAAGAGCTATGAATAACCCACGAGAGTCATTGCTCCAGGTCTCGACTAAAGAACAAATAGAGACACTAACTTGTGTCACTTCTTTTACCCCTAATTCCACATTGATTAAGAAAATAATTAAAAAACATTGGGGGATGGTGAACACAGGTGACCTGAGCCTCCCGCAACCGAGGTTTGCCTTCAAACGCACATCTAACTTGAAGGACATCCTTGTACATACCAGGCCTAAAACCAGGGAGCTAGGTGTACAGAGGACTTTGTGGAATTTACCACCGGTTACCGGGCATTATCCCTGTGGGACGTGTTCGGTCTGTGACCAGACAGATATTTTCAAGGAGATCAAGCTGACTGACACTCTCATATGGCAGCTTAAGAGACATACGAACTGTAATACACCAAGATGTATATACTTGATCACATGTCCCTGTGGGAAGAAATACATAGGAATGACAATGAGACAAATTAAACTACGGATTACTGAACATAAAAGTAATGTGAGGTGTATGAAAACAACAACAAAACTATACACTCATTTTAGGGACCTCAACCACAAGGTAGAAACTCTGAAATGGATGATACTTGAATCACACCCTAAAATTACCCACAAAGCTCTTTTTAGAATTGAGCAGAGATGGGTACACCGCCTTTCTACAGATACATGCGGCCTCAATGATAATATACCCTGGGCTGCACTGACAAACAGATAATTGATTTATCTCTCCCTTCGGTTTTTTCATGTGGTACCCTCTACATGTACTATCCCCTCTGCTCTCCTTTTTCTGTGTACCGCAAACAATTTTTGTTAATCTATGTAAAAATGATGGTCCTTTGAGTACCTTGGCCTACGGGTAATACAAGGTTTTTTGTATATACACCGGAATTTCTACTTTGGATTAACGTCCCGTTCGAGACTTCCACACGCTGAAGCTTTTCCCCCTATTTTTGCGTGTGGTTCCATTTCAACAAGGTTATTATTACCTTTTCACAACTTAAAACCTTCTCTTGATTTGGTAAATTAGGTTTGATAAAACTTCCCTTGTTTAACAACTACTGGCTCACTTTTGCAGCTTTCGTAGCCTTTTCAAGATGGCGGCCATGTTTACAGGACCAGCACTCAGCGTATGTTGGACTCCAGCCAGGCGCATCACGTGACTTGCCGCTGTGCCACGCTGTGCTACTCCAGCTGACCCGGTGGCGTGACTAGGTTAGCGGTATACTTAAACCTCAGTTCGGTAATGAGTAACCGATCTGGTTGCTCAGCTCGGCGCTTGGGTAGTTTTCAGGCGATCGTCCGACTAAGGACAGGTGAGTGCGCAGGCTGGTTTCCAGCCTACGCGTGTGTGTGTCTCGGCGTGCCGTTTTGTTTACAATGTGGGTCCCGATTTTTGAGTGACTCAGTATTTCGGCACTTCCCTCCACACCGGACGCTTTGATCAGTGTGTCCTCAGGGCTTTGTCAGGTACTGACGGGTTGCTGCGGTACGACAGAGCTTACACTGGTGCAACTCTTTGCTCTGTGGGCTACTAGTCGAGCTAACTTGACTCCGTTTAGTTACATACACGATCGGCCTGTTCGTTCCTGGCATCAAGCTTTGGCATCATACACTGACTCAGCCAGGGTGGGGGCGTCCTGACGCTATGCTGGTCCACCAAGTGGGGGTCCTTTTGTGCCATACGCCACTAGGATTGTCACCTTTTTGACATTAGTTTGTCATCGATATTGTTTTACTCCCCCATGTTTAGGACACCATCTACTGAGGTGTTAAGAGCTGACAATACGATAGAAGCAAGCGCCATCACCTAGTTAGGTGAGGCTATCAACTATTCACTTGTTTTAGATTCATTTCAGTCACGTTTTTCCTCCAGTCATTCTGTGTTTTTATCAGATGTCATTTGTTTTGAAAGTTGAGTGCATTCCTTTTCACATACGTGCACTTATTGGATGGACTACTTGTCGTGGAGCTATGAGGATGACTATACAATATCACTCACAGTTTATTGTTTATATTTTATTGTCCATGCTTTTGTCATCCCTGTCTAGGATATCACTAGGCCTGTCGGGACTACATGCTCGCACGTAAGATTAGTGGTAGGTAGGTTTTCTTCCACCGACCCACTATGTGTAGATAGTTTTTATAGGTCCTGAAGAAATGCATTGTATCAACTATGAATACACAGCGTGAAACATGTCGACCACATTTTTAGAGTTGAGCATTGCTCCCCTGGATAATTAAAGCAGTGAGCAGCCACTCTTTTGTATATTTTTAATAAGGTGGATGACCATTCCATTAAAAAACTCCTTTTGGATTATCTAACCTTTTTTAAGAAACCACTCACTCACATCTACACTTACCCCTAGGGCCCTTACACCCACGGCACCATACGGCAGGAACAGAAGATCTCCGCTAAAGAGCCCCTTTATGGGTGCCCGTCGGGTATTGCACCGCCGACCCGACGAGGAGCGAGTCCATATGATGAAGCATGACACCTAGCTGGCTGGGTGTGTGAGGACTCTAGTTCCGTTTAGGAGGATTCCCCCCCCTGTCTCCACACTCGTTACCCTATCTTCTTTTGGGGAACTGCGTACCTTTCTTGATTCACAGTATCTGGGCATGTACGCTGGACCCCGTAAAAACAGCCCTACCAGTCCCTTCCTTTTGTTAAGACTAACTGCACGGGTCACCCCGTGGGACTTTCCCTTTTAGGTTACCAATCAGTGTATAATTACACTAGCTGGCCCATTAGACTTTTTGCTATATCATTTCTCTCCACATTGTGGTTAACCGGGTCTCCTATCTGAGATGGAGGATACCCCGGGACTTAGCTTCGATGAGGAAGCTATTGCTGATATCTTGAGAACAGCACCCTCCATATTAGGTTCTGGAGGGTCCGTGGCCTCAGGGTCACTAGCAGATGACTGGAGTTCTATAACACTTTTGAAGAAAGAATGGCTCAAGATTACTCTACACGGAGCCCTCATGACTGAGTATTTACGGGCAAATATTGCACCTCGCGGCCTCATAGTTAACATCTTGCCTAGGATTTTTCTAGAGGATGGGCCCTTCAAAAAGGACTGGTGTCAAGTGTCATGGAAATGCACTAAAGACTTATTGGTCCTAATCATTAACACAGCAAGAAGATTGGCTGATGCCCTGTTTGCTAGAATACAAGTGGCAGAAGCAACATTGAAATCTACCATCCCTAAGACTGCATTTTCATCTAAGTTAACAGAGATTAATAACGAAATTGCAGAAAACCGAGAATACCTGCTTAAACAAAAGGTTACAAAACTGCAAAAAGATGTAGCTAAGTTCGATAAGGAGAAGGTTTACCCTTATCTTAAGGATGATTATACTACTACTAAGAACAGCTACTCCTCTGACGAAAGCTCAGATAATGGCAGCAGGAGGGGATCATCTAACAGCGATTCCAGCTCTGGGAGTTGGAGTAATCATAACCAACGTAGACCCAACTTCCAACCATACCCCAATTTTGACAATGGACCCATCTTCCACGGTCCTATTCCTCCACCATGGCAATACCCAATGTACCCGCAAGGCCCTCCACAATATTTTCCAATGAACAACCCCCTTTTTTAGGCAGAGGTTGGGGCAAAGGAAGAGGGCGAAGAAGAGGAGCACAGAAGGGGGTACAGTGGCAGGACCAGACCCAACACTCAGTAGAGACCAGGAGCATGAGCAGGGGAAGGAGGGCTTAGTGGTTAACCTCTCAAGTAGACTCCTTACCAATACCGAGAAGACAGTCTTGGAGAAGGGCCTGGGGTTTGTCCCAACGCCCTTACCTGATAAATTCAATGAAATGTGTGAATTGCAAGATTTTTTTAGAAAGGTACGACTCAAGGCTTTCTTTCACGATAAAGTCCCGTTTGATCAAGACGATACTGGATTGCGTAATCCATCTAGGTTCACCCCTAGTAACAACATGATCCCCCTGAGATTTTAGCCTTTGAGGGTGCTGTACTCAAGGAACTTACTAAAATGCCCAGAGCACCACTTTTTCATAATTTATCCAATGTTGAAAAAGAGGCAGCTAAGGCACTCTCTAATGACCCTAATATTATCATCAAACAGGCAGACAAGGGTGGGGCCATAGTGATCCAATCCACCACCGATTATGACAGGGAGTGTAGACGCCAACTTGGAAATGTAGTTCACTACACCCCTCTCACTGTGGACCCCACACCGAGACTGGCAGCAGAGATAGCGACCTTGGTTTTTGAGGCTGAGAATAATGGGTGGATTACCAAGAAGGAAGCTGACTTTCTTATAACAAAGGACCCCAAAACACCATACTTTTACACACTCCCTAAAATCCATAAAAACACCACACCAGTCCCAGGGAGACCGATAGTGTCAGGCATAGGGTCCCTGCTTGAACCCCTTTCTCAATTCTGTGATCACTTCCTTCAACCTTTGGTTAGGAAGATACCCTCTTTGTACAAGATACAACTGACGTCCTCCGTATTATTGACAACATTGAGGGCAGAGTTGGAGTGGACCTTTTGGTCACTTTAGACGTGGAGGCGTTATATACTAATATTCCACAACGGGCCACCCTTGAGGCAGTAGAATCCAGCCTACTCCGGGAAGACTGGTCTTCGCCAACTCCCGTCTCCTTCATTATGGACTGCGCTACCCTGGCCCTAACTGAAAACTTTTTCGAGTACGAGACACTACTGTTCCATCAGACTCAAGGTACGTCCATGGGTAGTACCTTTGCTCCTAGTGTGGCCTGTCTGTACATGGCTACCTTTGAGCAAGATGTCATTATGAACCCCACCAACGCGTACAGAGGCAATCTGACACTTTGGAGGAGATACATCGACGATATCCTCATCCTATGGAAGGGGGATATACCAACCTGTGAGGCATTCTGCAACTGGATTAATTCACAAAATGCCTTCTTAAAATTCACCCATACCATATCCAATTCTAGCATCCCCTTCCTGGATTTGAGGATACTACTTAACAACACTGGTCTGAGTACCACATTATATAGGAAGGACACGGATAGGAACAGTCTCCTCCTATATGGTAGCCATCATCCAAAGGCACTGAAAAACAACCTCCCATTTGGACAGTTCCTCCGTCTCAGGAGAAATTGTAGCACACTTTCTGATTACAAAACTGAGGCCCAAAGTTTACAAAATAAATTGAGGGAGAGAGGCTACCCGGGCCAGCAGATTAGGAATTCCTACAAAAGAGCTATGAATAACCCACGAGAGTCATTGCTCCAGGTCTCGACTAAAGAACAAATAGAGACACTAACTTGTGTCACTTCTTTTACCCCTAATTCCACATTGATTAAGAAAATAATTAAAAAACATTGGGGGATGGTGAACACAGGTGACCTGAGCCTCCCGCAACCGAGGTTTGCCTTCAAACGCACATCTAACTTGAAGGACATCCTTGTACATACCAGGCCTAAAACCAGGGAGCTAGGTGTACAGAGGACTTTGTGGAATTTACCACCGGTTACCGGGCATTATCCCTGTGGGACGTGTTCGGTCTGTGACCAGACAGATATTTTCAAGGAGATCAAGCTGACTGACACTCTCATATGGCAGCTTAAGAGACATACGAACTGTAATACACCAAGATGTATATACTTGATCACATGTCCCTGTGGGAAGAAATACATAGGAATGACAATGAGACAAATTAAACTACGGATTACTGAACATAAAAGTAATGTGAGGTGTATGAAAACAACAACAAAACTATACACTCATTTTAGGGACCTCAACCACAAGGTAGAAACTCTGAAATGGATGATACTTGAATCACACCCTAAAATTACCCACAAAGCTCTTTTTAGAATTGAGCAGAGATGGGTACACCGCCTTTCTACAGATACATGCGGCCTCAATGATAATATACCCTGGGCTGCACTGACAAACAGATAATTGATTTATCTCTCCCTTCGATTTTTTCATGTGGTACCCTCTACATGTACTATCCCCTCTGCTCTCCTTTTTCTGTGTACCGCAAACAATTTTTGTTAATCTATGTAAAAATGATGGTCCTTTGAGTACCTTGGCCTACGGGTAATACAAGGTTTTTTGTATATACACCGGAATTTCTACTTTGGATTAACGTCCCGTTCGAGACTTCCACACGCTGAAGCTTTTCCCCCTATTTTTGCGTGTGGTTCCATTTCAACAAGGTTATTATTACCTTTTCACAACTTAAAACCTTCTCTTGATTTGGTAAATTAGGTTTGATAAAACTTCCCTTGTTTAACAACTACTGGCTCACTTTTGCAGCTTTCGTAGCCTTTTCAAGATGGCGGCCATGTTTACAGGACCAGCACTCAGCGTATGTTGGACTCCAGCCAGGCGCATCACGTGACTTGCCGCTGTGCCACGCTGTGCTACTCCAGCTGACCCGGTGGCGTGACTAGGTTAGCGGTATACTTAAACCTCAGTTCGGTAATGAGTAACCGATCTGGTTGCTCAGCTCGGCGCTTGGGTAGTTTTCAGGCGATCGTCCGACTAAGGACAGGTGAGTGCGCAGGCTGGTTTCCAGCCTACGCGTGTGTGTGTCTCGGCGTGCCGTTTTGTTTACAATGTGGGTCCCGATTTTTGAGTGACTCAGTATTTCGGCACTTCCCCTCCACACCGGACGCTTTGATCAGTGTGTCCTCAGGGCTTTGTCAGGTACTGACGGGTTGCTGCGGTACGACAGAGCTTACACTGGTGCAACTCTTTGCTCTGTGGGCTACTAGTCGAGCTAACTTGACTCCGTTTAGTTACATACACGATCGGCCTGTTCGTTCCTGGCATCAAGCTTTGGCATCATACACTGACTCAGCCAGGGTGGGGGCGTCCTGACGCTATGCTGGTCCACCAAGTGGGGGTCCTTTTGTGCCATACGCCACTAGGATTGTCACCTTTTTGACATTAGTTTGTCATCGATATTGTTTTACTCCCCCATGTTTAGGACACCATCTACTGAGGTGTTAAGAGCTGACAATACGATAGAAGCAAGCGCCATCACCTAGTTAGGTGAGGCTATCAACTATTCACTTGTTTTAGATTCATTTCAGTCACGTTTTTCCTCCAGTCATTCTGTGTTTTTATCAGATGTCATTTGTTTTGAAAGTTGAGTGCATTCCTTTTCACATACGTGCACTTATTGGATGGACTACTTGTCGTGGAGCTATGAGGATGACTATACAATATCACTCACAGTTTATTGTTTATATTTTATTGTCCATGCTTTTGTCATCCCTGTCTAGGATATCACTAGGCCTGTCGGGACTACATGCTCGCACGTAAGATTAGTGGTAGGTAGGTTTTCTTCCACCGACCCACTATGTGTAGATAGTTTTTATAGGTCCTGAAGAAATGCATTGTATCAACTATGAATACACAGCGTGAAACATGTCGACCACATTTTTAGAGTTGAGCATTGCTCCCCTGGATAATTAAAGCAGTGAGCAGCCACTCTTTTGTATATTTTTAATAAGGTGGATGACCATTCCATTAAAAAACTCCTTTTGGATTATCTAACCTTTTTTAAGAAACCACTCACTCACATCTACACTTACCCCTAGGGCCCTTACACCCACGGCACCATACGGCAGGAACAGAAGATCTCCGCTAAAGAGCCCCTTTATGGGTGCCCGTCGGGTATTGCACCGCCGACCCGACGAGGAGCGAGTCCATATGATGAAGCATGACACCTAGCTGGCTGGGTGTGTGAGGACTCTAGTTCCGTTTAGGAGGATTCCCCCCCCTGTCTCCACACTCGTTACCCTATCTTCTTTTGGGGAACTGCGTACCTTTCTTGATTCACAGTATCTGGGCATGTACGCTGGACCCCGTAAAACAGCCCTACCAGTCCCTTCCTTTTGTTAAGACTAACTGCACGGGTCACCCCGTGGGACTTTCCCTTTTAGGTTACCAATCAGTGTATAATTACACTAGCTGGCCCATTAGACTTTTTGCTATATCATTTCTCTCCACATTGTGGTTAACCGGGTCTCCTATCTGAGATGGAGGATACCCCGGGACTTAGCTTCGATGAGGAAGCTATTGCTGATATCTTGAGAACAGCACCCTCCATATTAGGTTCTGGAGGGTCCGTGGCCTCAGGGTCACTAGCAGATGACTGGAGTTCTATAACACTTTTGAAGAAAGAATGGCTCAAGATTACTCTACACGGAGCCCTCATGACTGAGTATTTACGGGCAAATATTGCACCTCGCGGCCTCATAGTTAACATCTTGCCTAGGATTTTTCTAGAGGATGGGCCCTTCAAAAAGGACTGGTGTCAAGTGTCATGGAAATGCACTAAAGACTTATTGGTCCTAATCATTAACACAGCAAGAAGATTGGCTGATGCCCTGTTTGCTAGAATACAAGTGGCAGAAGCAACATTGAAATCTACCATCCCTAAGACTGCATTTTCATCTAAGTTAACAGAGATTAATAACGAAATTGCAGAAAACCGAGAATACCTGCTTAAACAAAAGGTTACAAAACTGCAAAAAGATGTAGCTAAGTTCGATAAGGAGAAGGTTTACCCTTATCTTAAGGATGATTATACTACTACTAAGAACAGCTACTCCTCTGACGAAAGCTCAGATAATGGCAGCAGGAGGGGATCATCTAACAGCGATTCCAGCTCTGGGAGTTGGAGTAATCATAACCAACGTAGACCCAACTTCCAACCATACCCCAATTTTGACAATGGACCCATCTTCCACGGTCCTATTCCTCCACCATGGCAATACCCAATGTACCCGCAAGGCCCTCCACAATATTTTCCAATGAACAACCCCCTTTTTTAGGCAGAGGTTGGGGCAAAGGAAGAGGGCGAAGAAGAGGAGCACAGAAGGGGGTACAGTGGCAGGACCAGACCCAACACTCAGTAGAGACCAGGAGCATGAGCAGGGGAAGGAGGGCTTAGTGGTTAACCTCTCAAGTAGACTCCTTACCAATACCGAGAAGACAGTCTTGGAGAAGGGCCTGGGGTTTGTCCCAACGCCCTTACCTGATAAATTCAATGAAATGTGTGAATTGCAAGATTTTTTTAGAAAGGTACGACTCAAGGCTTTCTTTCACGATAAAGTCCCGTTTGATCAAGACGATACTGGATTGCGTAATCCATCTAGGTTCACCCCTAGTAACAACATGATCCCCCCTGAGATTTTAGCCTTTGAGGGTGCTGTACTCAAGGAACTTACTAAAATGCCCAGAGCACCACTTTTTCATAATTTATCCAATGTTGAAAAAGAGGCAGCTAAGGCACTCTCTAATGACCCTAATATTATCATCAAACAGGCAGACAAGGGTGGGGCCATAGTGATCCAATCCACCACCGATTATGACAGGGAGTGTAGACGCCAACTTGGAAATGTAGTTCACTACACCCCTCTCACTGTGGACCCCACACCGAGACTGGCAGCAGAGATAGCGACCTTGGTTTTTGAGGCTGAGAATAATGGGTGGATTACCAAGAAGGAAGCTGACTTTCTTATAACAAAGGACCCCAAAACACCATACTTTTACACACTCCCTAAAATCCATAAAAACACCACACCAGTCCCAGGGAGACCGATAGTGTCAGGCATAGGGTCCCTGCTTGAACCCCTTTCTCAATTCTGTGATCACTTCCTTCAACCTTTGGTTAGGAAGATACCCTCTTTGTACAAGATACAACTGACGTCCTCCGTATTATTGACAACATTGAGGGCAGAGTTGGAGTGGACCTTTTGGTCACTTTAGACGTGGAGGCGTTATATACTAATATTCCACAACGGGCCACCCTTGAGGCAGTAGAATCCAGCCTACTCCGGGAAGACTGGTCTTCGCCAACTCCCGTCTCCTTCATTATGGACTGCGCTACCCTGGCCCTAACTGAAAACTTTTTCGAGTACGAGACACTACTGTTCCATCAGACTCAAGGTACGTCCATGGGTAGTACCTTTGCTCCTAGTGTGGCCTGTCTGTACATGGCTACCTTTGAGCAAGATGTCATTATGAACCCCACCAACGCGTACAGAGGCAATCTGACACTTTGGAGGAGATACATCGACGATATCCTCATCCTATGGAAGGGGGATATACCAACCTGTGAGGCATTCTGCAACTGGATTAATTCACAAAATGCCTTCTTAAAATTCACCCATACCATATCCAATTCTAGCATCCCCTTCCTGGATTTGAGGATACTACTTAACAACACTGGTCTGAGTACCACATTATATAGGAAGGACACGGATAGGAACAGTCTCCTCCTATATGGTAGCCATCATCCAAAGGCACTGAAAAACAACCTCCCATTTGGACAGTTCCTCCGTCTCAGGAGAAATTGTAGCACACTTTCTGATTACAAAACTGAGGCCCAAAGTTTACAAAATAAATTGAGGGAGAGAGGCTACCCGGGCCAGCAGATTAGGAATTCCTACAAAAGAGCTATGAATAACCCACGAGAGTCATTGCTCCAGGTCTCGACTAAAGAACAAATAGAGACACTAACTTGTGTCACTTCTTTTACCCCTAATTCCACATTGATTAAGAAAATAATTAAAAAACATTGGGGGATGGTGAACACAGGTGACCTGAGCCTCCCGCAACCGAGGTTTGCCTTCAAACGCACATCTAACTTGAAGGACATCCTTGTACATACCAGGCCTAAAACCAGGGAGCTAGGTGTACAGAGGACTTTGTGGAATTTACCACCGGTTACCGGGCATTATCCCTGTGGGACGTGTTCGGTCTGTGACCAGACAGATATTTTCAAGGAGATCAAGCTGACTGACACTCTCATATGGCAGCTTAAGAGACATACGAACTGTAATACACCAAGATGTATATACTTGATCACATGTCCCTGTGGGAAGAAATACATAGGAATGACAATGAGACAAATTAAACTACGGATTACTGAACATAAAAGTAATGTGAGGTGTATGAAAACAACAACAAAACTATACACTCATTTTAGGGACCTCAACCACAAGGTAGAAACTCTGAAATGGATGATACTTGAATCACACCCTAAAATTACCCACAAAGCTCTTTTTAGAATTGAGCAGAGATGGGTACACCGCCTTTCTACAGATACATGCGGCCTCAATGATAATATACCCTGGGCTGCACTGACAAACAGATAATTGATTTATCTCTCCCTTCGATTTTTTCATGTGGTACCCTCTACATGTACTATCCCCTCTGCTCTCCTTTTTCTGTGTACCGCAAACAATTTTTGTTAATCTATGTAAAAATGATGGTCCTTTGAGTACCTTGGCCTACGGGTAATACAAGGTTTTTTGTATATACACCGGAATTTCTACTTTGGATTAACGTCCCGTTCGAGACTTCCACACGCTGAAGCTTTTCCCCCCTATTTTTGCGTGTGGTTCCATTTCAACAAGGTTATTATTACCTTTTCACAACTTAAAACCTTCTCTTGATTTGGTAAATTAGGTTTGATAAAACTTCCCTTGTTTAACAACTACTGGCTCACTTTTGCAGCTTTCGTAGCCTTTTCAAGATGGCGGCCATGTTTACAGGACCAGCACTCAGCGTATGTTGGACTCCAGCCAGGCGCATCACGTGACTTGCCGCTGTGCCACGCTGTGCTACTCCAGCTGACCCGGTGGCGTGACTAGGTTAGCGGTATACTTAAACCTCAGTTCGGTAATGAGTAACCGATCTGGTTGCTCAGCTCGGCGCTTGGGTAGTTTTCAGGCGATCGTCCGACTAAGGACAGGTGAGTGCGCAGGCTGGTTTCCAGCCTACGCGTGTGTGTGTCTCGGCGTGCCGTTTTGTTTACAATGTGGGTCCCGATTTTTGAGTGACTCAGTATTTCGGCACTTCCCCTCCACACCGGACGCTTTGATCAGTGTGTCCTCAGGGCTTTGTCAGGTACTGACGGGTTGCTGCGGTACGACAGAGCTTACACTGGTGCAACTCTTTGCTCTGTGGGCTACTAGTCGAGCTAACTTGACTCCGTTTAGTTACATACACGATCGGCCTGTTCGTTCCTGGCATCAAGCTTTGGCATCATACACTGACTCAGCCAGGGTGGGGGCGTCCTGACGCTATGCTGGTCCACCAAGTGGGGGTCCTTTTGTGCCATACGCCACTAGGATTGTCACCTTTTTGACATTAGTTTGTCATCGATATTGTTTTACTCCCCCATGTTTAGGACACCATCTACTGAGGTGTTAAGAGCTGACAATACGATAGAAGCAAGCGCCATCACCTAGTTAGGTGAGGCTATCAACTATTCACTTGTTTTAGATTCATTTCAGTCACGTTTTTCCTCCAGTCATTCTGTGTTTTTATCAGATGTCATTTGTTTTGAAAGTTGAGTGCATTCCTTTTCACATACGTGCACTTATTGGATGGACTACTTGTCGTGGAGCTATGAGGATGACTATACAATATCACTCACAGTTTATTGTTTATATTTTATTGTCCATGCTTTTGTCATCCCTGTCTAGGATATCACTAGGCCTGTCGGGACTACATGCTCGCACGTAAGATTAGTGGTAGGTAGGTTTTCTTCCACCGACCCACTATGTGTAGATAGTTTTTATAGGTCCTGAAGAAATGCATTGTATCAACTATGAATACACAGCGTGAAACATGTCGACCACATTTTTAGAGTTGAGCATTGCTCCCCTGGATAATTAAAGCAGTGAGCAGCCACTCTTTTGTATATTTTTAATAAGGTGGATGACCATTCCATTAAAAAACTCCTTTTGGATTATCTAACCTTTTTTAAGAAACCACTCACTCACATCTACACTTACCCCTAGGGCCCTTACACCCACGGCACCATACGGCAGGAACAGAAGATCTCCGCTAAAGAGCCCCTTTATGGGTGCCCGTCGGGTATTGCACCGCCGACCCGACGAGGAGCGAGTCCATATGATGAAGCATGACACCTAGCTGGCTGGGTGTGTGAGGACTCTAGTTCCGTTTAGGAGGATTCCCCCCCCTGTCTCCACACTCGTTACCCTATCTTCTTTTGGGGAACTGCGTACCTTTCTTGATTCACAGTATCTGGGCATGTACGCTGGACCCCGTAAAAACAGCCCTACCAGTCCCTTCCTTTTGTTAAGACTAACTGCACGGGTCACCCCGTGGGACTTTCCCTTTTAGGTTACCAATCAGTGTATAATTACACTAGCTGGCCCATTAGACTTTTTGCTATATCATTTCTCTCCACATTGTGGTTAACCGGGTCTCCTATCTGAGATGGAGGATACCCCGGGACTTAGCTTCGATGAGGAAGCTATTGCTGATATCTTGAGAACAGCACCCTCCATATTAGGTTCTGGAGGGTCCGTGGCCTCAGGGTCACTAGCAGATGACTGGAGTTCTATAACACTTTTGAAGAAAGAATGGCTCAAGATTACTCTACACGGAGCCCTCATGACTGAGTATTTACGGGCAAATATTGCACCTCGCGGCCTCATAGTTAACATCTTGCCTAGGATTTTTCTAGAGGATGGGCCCTTCAAAAAGGACTGGTGTCAAGTGTCATGGAAATGCACTAAAGACTTATTGGTCCTAATCATTAACACAGCAAGAAGATTGGCTGATGCCCTGTTTGCTAGAATACAAGTGGCAGAAGCAACATTGAAATCTACCATCCCTAAGACTGCATTTTCATCTAAGTTAACAGAGATTAATAACGAAATTGCAGAAAACCGAGAATACCTGCTTAAACAAAAGGTTACAAAACTGCAAAAAGATGTAGCTAAGTTCGATAAGGAGAAGGTTTACCCTTATCTTAAGGATGATTATACTACTACTAAGAACAGCTACTCCTCTGACGAAAGCTCAGATAATGGCAGCAGGAGGGGATCATCTAACAGCGATTCCAGCTCTGGGAGTTGGAGTAATCATAACCAACGTAGACCCAACTTCCAACCATACCCCAATTTTGACAATGGACCCATCTTCCACGGTCCTATTCCTCCACCATGGCAATACCCAATGTACCCGCAAGGCCCTCCACAATATTTTCCAATGAACAACCCCCTTTTTTAGGCAGAGGTTGGGGCAAAGGAAGAGGGCGAAGAAGAGGAGCACAGAAGGGGGTACAGTGGCAGGACCAGACCCAACACTCAGTAGAGACCAGGAGCATGAGCAGGGGAAGGAGGGCTTAGTGGTTAACCTCTCAAGTAGACTCCTTACCAATACCGAGAAGACAGTCTTGGAGAAGGGCCTGGGGTTTGTCCCAACGCCCTTACCTGATAAATTCAATGAAATGTGTGAATTGCAAGATTTTTTTAGAAAGGTACGACTCAAGGCTTTCTTTCACGATAAAGTCCCGTTTGATCAAGACGATACTGGATTGCGTAATCCATCTAGGTTCACCCCTAGTAACAACATGATCCCCCCTGAGATTTTAGCCTTTGAGGGTGCTGTACTCAAGGAACTTACTAAAATGCCCAGAGCACCACTTTTTCATAATTTATCCAATGTTGAAAAAGAGGCAGCTAAGGCACTCTCTAATGACCCTAATATTATCATCAAACAGGCAGACAAGGGTGGGGCCATAGTGATCCAATCCACCACCGATTATGACAGGGAGTGTAGACGCCAACTTGGAAATGTAGTTCACTACACCCCTCTCACTGTGGACCCCACACCGAGACTGGCAGCAGAGATAGCGACCTTGGTTTTTGAGGCTGAGAATAATGGGTGGATTACCAAGAAGGAAGCTGACTTTCTTATAACAAAGGACCCCAAAACACCATACTTTTACACACTCCCTAAAATCCATAAAAACACCACACCAGTCCCAGGGAGACCGATAGTGTCAGGCATAGGGTCCCTGCTTGAACCCCTTTCTCAATTCTGTGATCACTTCCTTCAACCTTTGGTTAGGAAGATACCCTCTTTTGTACAAGATACAACTGACGTCCTCCGTATTATTGACAACATTGAGGGCAGAGTTGGAGTGGACCTTTTGGTCACTTTAGACGTGGAGGCGTTATATACTAATATTCCACAACGGGCCACCCTTGAGGCAGTAGAATCCAGCCTACTCCGGGAAGACTGGTCTTCGCCAACTCCCGTCTCCTTCATTATGGACTGCGCTACCCTGGCCCTAACTGAAAACTTTTTCGAGTACGAGACACTACTGTTCCATCAGACTCAAGGTACGTCCATGGGTAGTACCTTTGCTCCTAGTGTGGCCTGTCTGTACATGGCTACCTTTGAGCAAGATGTCATTATGAACCCCACCAACGCGTACAGAGGCAATCTGACACTTTGGAGGAGATACATCGACGATATCCTCATCCTATGGAAGGGGGATATACCAACCTGTGAGGCATTCTGCAACTGGATTAATTCACAAAATGCCTTCTTAAAATTCACCCATACCATATCCAATTCTAGCATCCCCTTCCTGGATTTGAGGATACTACTTAACAACACTGGTCTGAGTACCACATTATATAGGAAGGACACGGATAGGAACAGTCTCCTCCTATATGGTAGCCATCATCCAAAGGCACTGAAAAACAACCTCCCATTTGGACAGTTCCTCCGTCTCAGGAGAAATTGTAGCACACTTTCTGATTACAAAACTGAGGCCCAAAGTTTACAAAATAAATTGAGGGAGAGAGGCTACCCGGGCCAGCAGATTAGGAATTCCTACAAAAGAGCTATGAATAACCCACGAGAGTCATTGCTCCAGGTCTCGACTAAAGAACAAATAGAGACACTAACTTGTGTCACTTCTTTTACCCCTAATTCCACATTGATTAAGAAAATAATTAAAAAACATTGGGGGATGGTGAACACAGGTGACCTGAGCCTCCCGCAACCGAGGTTTGCCTTCAAACGCACATCTAACTTGAAGGACATCCTTGTACATACCAGGCCTAAAACCAGGGAGCTAGGTGTACAGAGGACTTTGTGGAATTTACCACCGGTTACCGGGCATTATCCCTGTGGGACGTGTTCGGTCTGTGACCAGACAGATATTTTCAAGGAGATCAAGCTGACTGACACTCTCATATGGCAGCTTAAGAGACATACGAACTGTAATACACCAAGATGTATATACTTGATCACATGTCCCTGTGGGAAGAAATACATAGGAATGACAATGAGACAAATTAAACTACGGATTACTGAACATAAAAGTAATGTGAGGTGTATGAAAACAACAACAAAACTATACACTCATTTTAGGGACCTCAACCACAAGGTAGAAACTCTGAAATGGATGATACTTGAATCACACCCTAAAATTACCCACAAAGCTCTTTTTAGAATTGAGCAGAGATGGGTACACCGCCTTTCTACAGATACATGCGGCCTCAATGATAATATACCCTGGGCTGCACTGACAAACAGATAATTGATTTATCTCTCCCTTCGATTTTTTCATGTGGTACCCTCTACATGTACTATCCCCTCTGCTCTCCTTTTTCTGTGTACCGCAAACAATTTTTGTTAATCTATGTAAAAATGATGGTCCTTTGAGTACCTTGGCCTACGGGTAATACAAGGTTTTTTGTATATACACCGGAATTTCTACTTTGGATTAACGTCCCGTTCGAGACTTCCACACGCTGAAGCTTTTCCCCCCTATTTTTGCGTGTGGTTCCATTTCAACAAGGTTATTATTACCTTTTCACAACTTAAAACCTTCTCTTGATTTGGTAAATTAGGTTTGATAAAACTTCCCTTGTTTAACAACTACTGGCTCACTTTTGCAGCTTTCGTAGCCTTTTCAAGATGGCGGCCATGTTTACAGGACCAGCACTCAGCGTATGTTGGACTCCAGCCAGGCGCATCACGTGACTTGCCGCTGTGCCACGCTGTGCTACTCCAGCTGACCCGGTGGCGTGACTAGGTTAGCGGTATACTTAAACCTCAGTTCGGTAATGAGTAACCGATCTGGTTGCTCAGCTCGGCGCTTGGGTAGTTTTCAGGCGATCGTCCGACTAAGGACAGGTGAGTGCGCAGGCTGGTTTCCAGCCTACGCGTGTGTGTGTCTCGGCGTGCCGTTTTGTTTACAATGTGGGTCCCGATTTTTGAGTGACTCAGTATTTCGGCACTTCCCCTCCACACCGGACGCTTTGATCAGTGTGTCCTCAGGGCTTTGTCAGGTACTGACGGGTTGCTGCGGTACGACAGAGCTTACACTGGTGCAACTCTTTGCTCTGTGGGCTACTAGTCGAGCTAACTTGACTCCGTTTAGTTACATACACGATCGGCCTGTTCGTTCCTGGCATCAAGCTTTGGCATCATACACTGACTCAGCCAGGGTGGGGGCGTCCTGACGCTATGCTGGTCCACCAAGTGGGGGTCCTTTTGTGCCATACGCCACTAGGATTGTCACCTTTTTGACATTAGTTTGTCATCGATATTGTTTTACTCCCCCATGTTTAGGACACCATCTACTGAGGTGTTAAGAGCTGACAATACGATAGAAGCAAGCGCCATCACCTAGTTAGGTGAGGCTATCAACTATTCACTTGTTTTAGATTCATTTCAGTCACGTTTTTCCTCCAGTCATTCTGTGTTTTTATCAGATGTCATTTGTTTTGAAAGTTGAGTGCATTCCTTTTCACATACGTGCACTTATTGGATGGACTACTTGTCGTGGAGCTATGAGGATGACTATACAATATCACTCACAGTTTATTGTTTATATTTTATTGTCCATGCTTTTGTCATCCCTGTCTAGGATATCACTAGGCCTGTCGGGACTACATGCTCGCACGTAAGATTAGTGGTAGGTAGGTTTTCTTCCACCGACCCACTATGTGTAGATAGTTTTTATAGGTCCTGAAGAAATGCATTGTATCAACTATGAATACACAGCGTGAAACATGTCGACCACATTTTTAGAGTTGAGCATTGCTCCCCTGGATAATTAAAGCAGTGAGCAGCCACTCTTTTGTATATTTTTAATAAGGTGGATGACCATTCCATTAAAAAACTCCTTTTGGATTATCTAACCTTTTTTAAGAAACCACTCACTCACATCTACACTTACCCCTAGGGCCCTTACACCCACGGCACCATACGGCAGGAACAGAAGATCTCCGCTAAAGAGCCCCTTTATGGGTGCCCGTCGGGTATTGCACCGCCGACCCGACGAGGAGCGAGTCCATATGATGAAGCATGACACCTAGCTGGCTGGGTGTGTGAGGACTCTAGTTCCGTTTAGGAGGATTCCCCCCCCCCTTGTCTCCACACTCGTTACCCTATCTTCTTTTGGGGAACTGCGTACCTTTCTTGATTCACAGTATCTGGGCATGTACGCTGGACCCCGTAAAAACAGCCCTACCAGTCCCTTCCTTTTGTTAAGACATGCTGTCCTCTGCCACAGTTATATTACAAAGTTGGTCTGTGTATCTCCCACCTAGGTGATTCTGCATATCCCAACCGTCCTTGGTTGCTGAGCCCTCTGCGGAATCCCAGGACCCCAAGTGAAGTCCGCTACAATGATTCCCATGGGAGGACACTTCGTGTGGTGGAGCGTACTTTTGGTCTCCTGAAGTGACGGTTTCGCTGCCTGGACAAGACCGAAGGGGCACTGATGTACTCGCCCAAAAAGGTGTGTCAGATTGTAGTCGCATGCTGCATGCTCCACAACCTGGCCTTGCGCAAGGAGATCCCCTGCTCCTGGACGCTGATGAGCAGCCGAGGCCCCCGCCTGCAAACCAACCCATGTCCAGTGATGAGGATAGTGGAGAGGAGGAAGGTGTCGACCTGCGTCAACAGCTCATCAACCGCTACTTCACTTGAAGGTGTGTGACAATGTACAACAGGGCCATTGTCTGCTGAAGTCTTTGTTGGTGAAAAGGTCTATGTGAGCTTTGTGACTGCAGCCTGTTGTTGACTCAATGCTGGCTGCCAATGTTTCTGGTAAAGACAAAAGTTTCCCTTGGATATCACAATAACCAAAGCAAATTATTCACACACTGTACTATCTCACCCCGTTCACCAACAATAAAAAGAATAGAATAGAAAGATACAGGCCCAAACAATGAACTCAGCAAATAGTCGCCAAGGTAGATCAATACAAAATTCATTAAAAGTATCAAAATAGAAAAGAATTCTTACATAAAATCATTTGCATAAATGCACAGTGAGTTTACACAGTAAATTAAAAAATATGTCCCCATAAAAACACACAATCGAATGCATACACTGGTATGCTATTTCGGTATAAAAAAACAATATTGTTTCTGGGACAGGGTAGTTTGGCACAGTTCCAGGATGTCTATGTCGGTACTGTTGCTCATTGTAATGTGTGCAGATTGGAGTACCTTGATGACAAGTGTTGTGTGATGGCTGTGATGCCACCGCCTGACTAGTGAATATTGTTATGTTGTGTTTTCCTAGGTCCCATCAGCCTCTCCTTGCCTACAAACAATCTGTGCTCCTGGTACATTGTACTCATTGTGAGCATTGCACATCCTCTGATTAAAACACGGAGCAGACACAACAACATAGGTGTGTAAGGAGTGTTTATTTACAATGGGTACATATGACAGGGGAGTGAATATTTACAAAAAAGTGAGTAGTGAAGCAATGAGTTGTCAGTGATGTAAGATGAGACAATCGAGTAGTCACCGCATTGATGTGGTGACCCAGTCCAACAGACGGATGCCATTAACATGGCGGTGTGGGGAAGGACAGTCAACAAAGTCAATGGCAAGGTGAAGAGGGGTGCCATCATGGCTGGCTCCTTGACTGGCGTTTGGCAGGTGCTTTGCCACGGGTTCCTCCCTTGGATTTCCTTGGACGGCCCCTTGGTCGTTTGGCAGGGGTGGCCTCTGCTGCAGGGCCAGTGGGGTCTGAGGAGTCCTCCCTCTCCGTGGCCGCAGGGGAGGATGTGGAACTGTCATCCTGCGGGCCACCGGAGGGAGGTGGAGGTGTTGTTTGTGCCGCAGGCCTGTCCCTCAGAACCGCCACTAGCTGGCCCAAGAGGTCCACGATTTGGCCCATGCGGGTGTCTAAGGACCTCAGCAGCAGGCAGAGCTCACGGGAATCTTCCAGAGCCTGGCCCGTTTGTCCCTTGGCCCGTTCATAGGCCCCAAGGACTCTGGTGATGTTGTCCAGGGCTTCAGTCCCAGTGTCCGGTTGGCTTAGACTCCCCCTTGCCCTCCCACCTGCCCTGCTGTCACGGACCTGTTGCCTCGCCACTGTACGCACCCGCCTTCTCTCCCTGCCCTCCTCAGTTGGTGGTGTGGCGTGGTCATCCTCTGGGGCAGGGAGAGTGTTGCAGGCAGCACTGGTGGTGGTGGAGGCCGCACAGGTCATTCCAGCAGGGGTCAGCGTAGTTGTTGTTGTTGCTGATGTGGTGGCGGGGGGGACAGTGGGGTCCTGGGACCTGTTGAGCCCTGGCATGCCAGATGGGCTGGCTTCAAGCTCCGCATCCTCGGAATCCAGGAAGTCATCATGAGGGAGTCCATGTTCCGGGGGTGGAGACTGGCTCTGCAGGTTGGTGTTGTCATCCTCTGCAGTCAGTTCTTGGTCACCTGTGGGACAGAGGGGAAATGGTCATTGACGTGCACCCCTCAAGCTTGGTGTTCAATGTATCTTATTTACAGGTTATGCAACATACAGTTTACTAGTTCTCACATTGTATGTCTGCACAGTAATGTGCATCATGACATGATGTGGAGGTACATACATTAATTTTCCATGGTGTGACATGTCAATGGATACCATGCCCCACGTGCAGATTTTGTGATTATGAGGACATGTTGTCATCTGACAACTGGCGGCAATACGACTTGATGTGAAGCATCTTTGCTGATTACTCTGCCTGGCAGGCGTTACATCTGCGCATGAACTAGCCATTGTCATCTCATGCATACCTTTGTCATGTCCTGTGCTTTGATTTATTTGTTCTACAGACCATGCTTGCTTTGTTTTCATATGGTCCTTCAAGCTCAGCCCCCATGGAACTTACAGATATCATTCAGTGCTGTGCATGTTTGTGCCCTGATTTACTTCAACATGGGATTTGGGGAGTCACACTTTTGTTTCTGTGACAGTTACATACGCTTAGCTGTCTGCACACTGTAATTTGATGTTGTATCTGTGTCAATTTTGGGGGGCTGTGAGGGCTGGTGTTGTCATAGGGATCCATGCTTTTTGAGAGGGATGGTGGGGTGCATGCACTCTCTACTTACCTGTTCTGTTGTCACATTGGGGTGGACTTTCTGATACATCTCTCTGGGTGTGTGTTTACGTGCTCCATCCTGCTCAGGGGTGGGACAGGGGGCCTGGTGGGAGTTGTGGGGAAGGCCTCCCACACCCAAACTGCCCTCCCTGTGAAGATGGCTACCTACCTGTTAGATGAAGGTGAACAATGCAAAGGCTGACACATGCTTCTCGGTGGGGGGAGTGCTCCATCTTGCTGAGCTGTGGGACTAGGGGGCCTGGTGGGAGTTGTGGGGAAGGCCTCCCACACCCAAACTGCCCTCACTGTGAAGATGGCTACCTACCTGTTCGATGGAGGGGAACATTGCAATGGCTGCCACATGCTTCTGGGTGTGGGGGAGTGCTCCATCCTGCTCAGGGGTGGGACAGGGGTGCCTGGTGGGAGTTGTAGTGCAGGCCTCCCACCCCCAAACAGCCCTGCCTGTGAAGATGGCTACCTACCTGTTAGATGAAGGTGAACGATGCAATGTCTGACACATGCTTCTGGGTGGGGGGGAGTGCTCCATCTTGCTGAGCTGTGGAACAAGGGGGCCTGGTGGGAGTTGTAGTGCAGGCCTCCCACCCCCAAACAGACCTCCTTGTGAAGATGGCTACCTACCTGTTAGATGGAGGTGAACATTGCAATGGCTGCCACATGCTTCTGGGTGGGGGGAGTGCTCCATCTTGCTGAGCTGTGGAACAAGGGGGCCTGGTGGGAGTTGTAGTGCAGGCCTCCCACCCCCAAACAGCCCTCCCTGTGAAGATGGCTGCCTACCTGTTAGATGGAGGTGAACATTGCAATGACTGCCACATGCTTCTGGGTGGGGGGAGTGCTCCATCTTGCTGAGCTGTGGAACAAGGGGGCCTGGTGGGAGTTGTAGTGCAGGCCTCCCACCCCCAAACAGCCCACCCTGTGAAGATGACTACCTACCTGTTAGATGGAGGTGAACATTGCAATGGCTGCCACATGCTTCTGGGTGTGGGGGAGTGCTCCATCCTGCTTAGGGGTGGGACAGGGGTGCATGGTGGGAGTTGTAGTGCAGGCCTCCCACCCCCAAACAGCCCTCCCTGTGAAGATGGCTACCTACCTGTTAAATGAAGGTGAACGATGCAATGGCTGCCACATGCTTCTGGGTGGGGGAGTGCGCCATCTTGCTCAGGGGTGGGACAAGGGGGCCTGGTGGGAGTTGTGGGGAAGGCCTCCCACACCCAAATTGCCCTCCCTGGGAAGATGGCTACCTACCTGTTAGATGGAGGGGGACATTGCAATGGCTGGCACATGCTTCTGGGTGTGGGGGAGTGCTCCATCCTGCTCAGGGGTGGGACAGGGGTGCCTGGTGGGAGTTGTAGTGCAGGCCTCCCACCCCCAAACAGCCCTGCCTGTGAAGATGGCTACCTATCTGTTAGATGAAGGTGAACGATGCAATGTCTGACACATGCTTCTGGGTGGGGGGAGTGCTCCATCTTGCTGAGCTGTGGAACAAGGGGGCCGGGTGGGAGTTGTGGGGAAGGCCTCCCACCCACAAACTGCACTCCCTGGGAAGATGGCTACCTACCTGTTAGATGGAGGGGAACATTGCAATGGCTGCCACATGCTTTTGGGTGTGGGGGAGTGCTCCATCCTGCTCAGGGGTGGGACAGAGGTGCCTGGTGGGAGTTGTAATGCAGGCCTCCCACCCCCAAACAGCCCTGCCTGTGAAGATGACTACCTACCTGTTAGATGAAGGTGAATGATGCAATGTCTGACATATGCTTCTGGGTGGGGGGGAGTGCTCCATCTTGCTGAGCTGTGGAACAAGGGGGCCTGGTGGGAGTTGTGGGGAAGGCCCCCCACCCACAAACTGCCCTCCCTGTGAAGATGGCTATCTACCTGTTAGATGGAGGTAAACATTGCAATGGCTGCCACATGCTTCTGGATGTGGGGGAGTGCTCCATCCTGCTTAGGGGTGGAACAGGGGTGCCTGGTGGGAGTTGTAGTGCAGGCCTCCCACCCCCAAACAGCCCTCCCTGTGAATATGGCTACCTACCTGTTAGATGAAAGTGTACGATGCAATGGCAGCCACATGCTTCTGGGTGGGGGGAGTGCTCCATCGTGCTCAGGGGTGGGACAAGGGGGCCTGGTGGGAGGTGTGGGGAAGGCCTCCCACCCCCAAACAGCCCTCCCTGGGAAGATGGCCACCTACCTGTTAGATGGAGGTGAACATTGCAATGGCTGCCACATGCTTCTGGGTGGGGGGGAGTGCTCCATCTTGCTGAGCTGTGGAACAAGGGGGCCTGGTGGGAGTTGTAGTGCAGGCCTCCAACCCCCAAACAGCCCTCCCTGTGAAGATGGCTGCCTACCTGTTAGATGGAGGTGAACATTGCAATGGCTGCCACATGCTTCTGCATGTGGGGGAGTGCTCCATCCTGCTTAGGGGTGGGACAGGGGTGGCTGGTGGGAGTTGTAGTGCAGGCCTCCCACCCCCAAACAGCCCTCCCTGTGAAGATGGCTGCCTACCTGTTAGATGGAGGTGAACATTGCAATGGCTGCCACATGCTTCTGGGTGGGGGAGTGCTCCATCTTGCTGAGCTGTGGAACAAGGGGGCCTGGTGGGAGTTGTAGTGCAGGCCTCCCACCCCCAAACAGCCCACCCTGTGAAGATGACTACCTACCTGTTAGATGGAGGTGAACATTGCAATGGCTGCCACATGCTTCTGCGTGTGGGGAGTGCTCCATCCTGCTTAGGGGTGGGACAGGGGTGGCTGGTGGGAGTTGTAGTGCATGCCTCCCACCCCCCACTACAGGTTATGCAACATACAGTTTACTAGTTCTCACATTGTATGTCTGCACAGTAATGTGCATCATGACATGATGTGGAGGTACATACATTAATTTTCCATGGTGTGACATGTCAATGGATACCATGCCCCACGTGCAGATTTTGTGATTACGAGGACATGTTGTCATCTGACAACTGGCAGCAATACGACTTGATGTGAAGCATCTTTGCTGATTACTCTGCCTGGCAGACGTTACATCTGCGCATGAACTAGCCATTGTCATCTCATGCATACCTTTGTCATGTCCTGTGCTTTGATTTATTTGTTCTACAGACCATGCTTGCTTTGTTTTCATATGGTCCTTCAAGCTCAGCCCCCATGGAACTTACAGATATCATTCAGTGCTGTGCATGTTTGTGCCCTGATTTACTTCAACGTGGGATTTGGGGAGTCACACTTTTGTTTCTGTGACAGTTACATACGCTTAGCTGTCTGCACACTGTAATTTGATGTTGTATCTGTGTCAATTTTGGGGGATGTGAGGGCTGGTGTTGTCATTGGGATCCATGCTTTTTGAGAGGGATGGTGGGGTGCATGCACTCTCTACTTACCTGTTCTGTTGTCACATTGGGGTGGACTTTCTGACACATCTCTCTGGGTGTGTGTTTACGTGCTCCATCCTGTTCAGGGTGGTACAGGGGCCTGGTGGGAGTTGTAGTGCAGGCCTCCCACCCCCAAACAGACCTCCCTGTGAAGATGGCTACCTACCTGTTAGATGGAGGTGAACATTGCAATGGCTGCCACATGCTTCTGGGTGGGGGAGTGCTCCATCTTGCTGAGCTGTGGAACAAGGGGGCCTGGTGGGAGTTGTAGTGCAGGCCTCCCACCCCCAAACAGCCCTCCCTGTGAAGATGGCTGCCTACCTGTTAGATGGAGGTGAACATTGCAATGACTGCCACATGCTTCTGGGTGGGGGGAGTGCTCCATCTTGCTGAGCTGTGGAACAAGGGGGCCTGGTGGGAGTTGTAGTGCAGGCCTCCCACCCCCAAACAGCCCACCCTGTGAAGATGACTACCTACCTGTTAGATGGAGGTGAACATTGCAATGGCTGCCACATGCTTCTGGGTGTGGGGGAGTGCTCCATCCTGCTTAGGGGTGGGACAGGGGTGCCTGGTGGGAGTTGTAGTGCAGGCCTCCCACCCCCAAACAGCCCTCCCTGTGAAGATGGCTACCTACCTGTTAAATGAATGTGAACGATGCAATGGCTGCCACATGCTTCTGGGTGGGGGAGTGCGCCATCTTGCTCAGGGGTGGGACAAGGGGGCCTGGTGGGAGTTGTGGGGAAGGCCTCCCACACCCAAATTGCCCTCCCTGGGAAGATGGCTACCTACCTGTTAGATGGAGGGGGACATTGCAATGGCTGGCACATGCTTCTGGGTGTGGGGGGAGTGCTCCATCCTGCTCAGGGGTGGGACAGGGGTGCCTGGTGGGAGTTGTAGTGCAGGCCTCCCACCCCCAAACAGCCCTGCCTGTGAAGATGGCTACCTATCTGTTAGATGAAGGTGAACGATGCAATGTCTGACACATGCTTCTGGGTGGGGGGAGTGCTCCATCTTGCTGAGCTGTGGAACAAGGGGGCCGGGTGGGAGTTGTGGGGAAGGCCTCCCACCCACAAACTGCACTCCCTGGGAAGATGGCTACCTACCTGTTAGATGGAGGGGAACATTGCAATGGCTGCCACATGCTTTTGGGTGTGGGGAGTGCTCCATCCTGCTCAGGGGTGGGACAGAGGTGCCTGGTGGGAGTTGTAATGCAGGCCTCCCACCCCCAAACAGCCCTGCCTGTGAAGATGACTACCTACCTGTTAGATGAAGGTGAATGATGCAATGTCTGACATATGCTTCTGGGTGGGGGGAGTGCTCCATCTTGCTGAGCTGTGGAACAAGGGGGCCTGGTGGGAGTTGTGGGGAAGGCCCCCACCCACAAACTGCCCTCCCTGTGAAGATGGCTATCTACCTGTTAGATGGAGGTAAACATTGCAATGGCTGCCACATGCTTCTGGATGTGGGGGAGTGCTCCATCCTGCTTAGGGGTGGGACAGGGGTGCCTGGTGGGAGTTGTAGTGCAGGCCTCCCACCCCCAAACAGCCCTCCCTGTGAATATGGCTACCTACCTGTTAGATGAAGGTGTACGATGCAATGGCTGCCACATGCTTCTGGGTGGGGAGTGCTCCATCGTGCTCAGGGGTGGGACAAGGGGGCCTGGTGGGAGGTGTGGGGAAGGCCTCCCACCCCCAAACAGCCCTCCCTGGGAAGATGGCCACCTACCTGTTAGATGGAGGTGAACATTGCAATGGCTGCCACATGCTTCTGGGTGGGGGGAGTGCTCCATCTTGCTGAGCTGTGGAACAAGGGGGCCTGGTGGGAGTTGTAGTGCAGGCCTCCAACCCCCAAACAGCCCTCCCTGTGAAGATGGCTGCCTACCTGTTAGATGGAGGTGAACATTGCAATGGCTGCCACATGCTTCTGCATGTGGGGGAGTGCTCCATCCTGCTTAGGGGTGGGACAGGGGTGGCTGGTGGGAGTTGTAGTGCAGGCCTCCCACCCCCAAACAGCCCTCCCTGTGAAGATGGCTGCCTACCTGTTAGATGGAGGTGAACATTGCAATGGCTGCCACATGCTTCTGGGTGGGGGAGTGCTCCATCTTGCTGAGCTGTGGAACAAGGGGGCCTGGTGGGAGTTGTAGTGCAGGCCTCCCACCCCCAAACAGCCCACCCTGTGAAGATGACTACCTACCTGTTAGATGGAGGTGAACATTGCAATGGCTGCCACATGCTTCTGCGTGTGGGGGAGTGCTCCATCCTGCTTAGGGGTGGGACAGGGGTGGCTGGTGGGAGTTGTAGTGCATGCCTCCCACCCCCACTACAGGTTATGCAACATACAGTTTACTAGTTCTCACATTGTATGTCTGCACAGTAATGTGCATCATGACATGATGTGGAGGTACATACATTAATTTTCCATGGTGTGACATGTCAATGGATACCATGCCCCACGTGCAGATTTTGTGATTACGAGGACATGTTGTCATCTGACAACTGGCAGCAATACGACTTGATGTGAAGCATCTTTGCTGATTACTCTGCCTGGCAGACGTTACATCTGCGCATGAACTAGCCATTGTCATCTCATGCATACCTTTGTCATGTCCTGTGCTTTGATTTATTTGTTCTACAGACCATGCTTGCTTTGTTTTCATATGGTCCTTCAAGCTCAGCCCCCATGGAACTTACAGATATCATTCAGTGCTGTGCATGTTTGTGCCCTGATTTACTTCAACGTGGGATTTGGGGAGTCACACTTTTGTTTCTGTGACAGTTACATACGCTTAGCTGTCTGCACACTGTAATTTGATGTTGTATCTGTGTCAATTTTGGGGGGATGTGAGGGCTGGTGTTGTCATTGGGATCCATGCTTTTTGAGAGGGATGGTGGGGTGCATGCACTCTCTACTTACCTGTTCTGTTGTCACATTGGGGTGGACTTTCTGACACATCTCTCTGGGTGTGTGTTTACGTGCTCCATCCTGTTCAGGGGTGGTACAGGGGCCTGGTGGGAGTTGTAGTGCAGGCCTCCCACCCCCAAACAGACCTCCCTGTGAAGATGGCTACCTACCTGTTAGATGGAGGTGAACATTGCAATGGCTGCCACATGCTTCTGGGTGGGGGGAGTGCTCCATCTTGCTGAGCTGTGGAACAAGGGGGCCTGGTGGGAGTTGTAGTGCAGGCCTCCCACCCCCAAACAGCCCTCCCTGTGAAGATGGCTGCCTACCTGTTAGATGGAGGTGAACATTGCAATGACTGCCACATGCTTCTGGGTGGGGGAGTGCTCCATATTGCTGAGCTGTGGAACAAGGGGGCCTGGTGGGAGTTGTAGTGCAGGCCTCCCACCCCCAAACAGCCCACCCTGTGAAGATGACTACCTACCTGTTAGATGGAGGTGAACATTGCAATGGCTGCCACATGCTTCTGGGTGTGGGGAGTGCTCCATCCTGCTTAGGGGTGGGACAGGGGTGCCTGGTGGGAGTTGTAGTGCAGGCCTCCCACCCCCAAACAGCCCTCCCTGTGAAGATGGCTACCTACCTGTTAAATGAAGGTGAACGATGCAATGGCTGCCACATGCTTCTGGGTGGGGGAGTGCGCCATCTTGCTCAGGGGTGGGACAAGGGGGCCTGGTGGGAGTTGTGGGGAAGGCCTCCCACACCCAAATTGCCCTCCCTGGGAAGATGGCTACCTACCTGTTAGATGGAGGGGGACATTGCAATGGCTGGCACATGCTTCTGGGTGTGGGGGAGTGCTCCATCCTGCTCAGGGGTGGGACAGGGGTGCCTGGTGGGAGTTGTAGTGCAGGCCTCCCACCCCCAAACAGCCCTGCCTGTGAAGATGGCTACCTATCTGTTAGATGAAGGTGAACGATGCAATGTCTGACACATGCTTCTGGGTGGGGGAGTGCTCCATCTTGCTGAGCTGTGGAACAAGGGGGCCGGGTGGGAGTTGTGGGGAAGGCCTCCCACCCACAAACTGCACTCCCTGGGAAGATGGCTACCTACCTGTTAGATGGAGGGGAACATTGCAATGGCTGCCACATGCTTTTGGGTGTGGGGGAGTGCTCCATCCTGCTCAGGGGTGGGACAGAGGTGCCTGGTGGGAGTTGTAATGCAGGCCTCCCACCCCCAAACAGCCCTGCCTGTGAAGATGACTACCTACCTGTTAGATGAAGGTGAATGATGCAATGTCTGACATATGCTTCTGGGTGGGGGAGTGCTCCATCTTGCTGAGCTGTGGAACAAGGGGGCCTGGTGGGAGTTGTGGGGAAGGCCCCCACCCACAAACTGCCCTCCCTGTGAAGATGGCTATCTACCTGTTAGATGGAGGTAAACATTGCAATGGCTGCCACATGCTTCTGGATGTGGGGGAGTGCTCCATCCTGCTTAGGGGTGGGACAGGGGTGCCTGGTGGGAGTTGTAGTGCAGGCCTCCCACCCCCAAACAGCCCTCCCTGTGAATATGGCTACCTACCTGTTAGATGAAGGTGTACGATGCAATGGCTGCCACATGCTTCTGGGTGGGGAGTGCTCCATCGTGCTCAGGGGTGGGACAAGGGGGCCTGGTGGGAGGTGTGGGGAAGGCCTCCCACCCCCAAACAGCCCTCCCTGGGAAGATGGCCACCTACCTGTTAGATGGAGGTGAACATTGCAATGGCTGCCACATGCTTCTGGGTGGGGGGAGTGCTCCATCTTGCTGAGCTGTGGAACAAGGGGGCCTGGTGGGAGTTGTAGTGCAGGCCTCCAACCCCCAAACAGCCCTCCCTGTGAAGATGGCTGCCTACCTGTTAGATGGAGGTGAACATTGCAATGGCTGCCACATGCTTCTGCATGTGGGGGAGTGCTCCATCCTGCTTAGGGGTGGGACAGGGGTGGCTGGTGGGAGTTGTAGTGCAGGCCTCCCACCCCCAAACAGCCCTCCCTGTGAAGATGGCTGCCTACCTGTTAGATGGAGGTGAACATTGCAATGGCTGCCACATGCTTCTGGGTGGGGGAGTGCTCCATCTTGCTGAGCTGTGGAACAAGGGGGCCTGGTGGGAGTTGTAGTGCAGGCCTCCCACCCCCAAACAGCCCACCCTGTGAAGATGACTACCTACCTGTTAGATGGAGGTGAACATTGCAATGGCTGCCACATGCTTCTGCGTGTGGGGGAGTGCTCCATCCTGCTTAGGGGTGGGACAGGGGTGGCTGGTGGGAGTTGTAGTGCATGCCTCCCACCCCCACTACAGGTTATGCAACATACAGTTTACTAGTTCTCACATTGTATGTCTGCACAGTAATGTGCATCATGACATGATGTGGAGGTACATACATTAATTTTCCATGGTGTGACATGTCAATGGATACCATGCCCCACGTGCAGATTTTGTGATTACGAGGACATGTTGTCATCTGACAACTGGCAGCAATACGACTTGATGTGAAGCATCTTTGCTGATTACTCTGCCTGGCAGACGTTACATCTGCGCATGAACTAGCCATTGTCATCTCATGCATACCTTTGTCATGTCCTGTGCTTTGATTTATTTGTTCTACAGACCATGCTTGCTTTGTTTTCATATGGTCCTTCAAGCTCAGCCCCCATGGAACTTACAGATATCATTCAGTGCTGTGCATGTTTGTGCCCTGATTTACTTCAACGTGGGATTTGGGGAGTCACACTTTTGTTTCTGTGACAGTTACATACGCTTAGCTGTCTGCACACTGTAATTTGATGTTGTATCTGTGTCAATTTTGGGGGATGTGAGGGCTGGTGTTGTCATTGGGATCCATGCTTTTTGAGAGGGATGGTGGGGTGCATGCACTCTCTACTTACCTGTTCTGTTGTCACATTGGGGTGGACTTTCTGACACATCTCTCTGGGTGTGTGTTTACGTGCTCCATCCTGTTCAGGGGTGGTACAGGGGCCTGGTGGGAGTTGTAGTGCAGGCCTCCCACCCCCAAACAGACCTCCCTGTGAAGATGGCTACCTACCTGTTAGATGGAGGTGAACATTGCAATGGCTGCCACATGCTTCTGGGTGGGGGAGTGCTCCATCTTGCTGAGCTGTGGAACAAGGGGGCCTGGTGGGAGTTGTAGTGCAGGCCTCCCACCCCCAAACAGCCCTCCCTGTGAAGATGGCTGCCTACCTGTTAGATGGAGGTGAACATTGCAATGACTGCCACATGCTTCTGGGTGGGGGGAGTGCTCCATATTGCTGAGCTGTGGAACAAGGGGGCCTGGTGGGAGTTGTAGTGCAGGCCTCCCACCCCCAAACAGCCCACCCTGTGAAGATGACTACCTACCTGTTAGATGGAGGTGAACATTGCAATGGCTGCCACATGCTTCTGGGTGTGGGGGAGTGCTCCATCCTGCTTAGGGGTGGGACAGGGGTGCCTGGTGGGAGTTGTAGTGCAGGCCTCCCACCCCCAAACAGCCCTCCCTGTGAAGATGGCTACCTACCTGTTAAATGAAGGTGAACGATGCAATGGCTGCCACATGCTTCTGGGTGGGGGAGTGCGCCATCTTGCTCAGGGGTGGGACAAGGGGGCCTGGTGGGAGTTGTGGGGAAGGCCTCCCACACCCAAATTGCCCTCCCTGGGAAGATGGCTACCTACCTGTTAGATGGAGGGGGACATTGCAATGGCTGGCACATGCTTCTGGGTGTGGGGGAGTGCTCCATCCTGCTCAGGGGTGGGACAGGGGTGCCTGGTGGGAGTTGTAGTGCAGGCCTCCCACCCCCAAACAGCCCTGCCTGTGAAGATGGCTACCTATCTGTTAGATGAAGGTGAACGATGCAATGTCTGACACATGCTTCTGGGTGGGGGAGTGCTCCATCTTGCTGAGCTGTGGAACAAGGGGGCCGGGTGGGAGTTGTGGGGAAGGCCTCCCACCCACAAACTGCACTCCCTGGGAAGATGGCTACCTACCTGTTAGATGGAGGGGAACATTGCAATGGCTGCCACATGCTTTTGGGTGTGGGGGAGTGCTCCATCCTGCTCAGGGGTGGGACAGAGGTGCCTGGTGGGAGTTGTAATGCAGGCCTCCCACCCCCAAACAGCCCTGCCTGTGAAGATGACTACCTACCTGTTAGATGAAGGTGAATGATGCAATGTCTGACATATGCTTCTGGGTGGGGGAGTGCTCCATCTTGCTGAGCTGTGGAACAAGGGGGCCTGGTGGGAGTTGTGGGGAAGGCCCCCACCCACAAACTGCCCTCCCTGTGAAGATGGCTATCTACCTGTTAGATGGAGGTAAACATTGCAATGGCTGCCACATGCTTCTGGATGTGGGGGAGTGCTCCATCCTGCTTAGGGGTGGGACAGGGGTGCCTGGTGGGAGTTGTAGTGCAGGCCTCCCACCCCCAAACAGCCCTCCCTGTGAATATGGCTACCTACCTGTTAGATGAAGGTGTACGATGCAATGGCTGCCACATGCTTCTGGGTGGGGGAGTGCTCCATCGTGCTCAGGGGTGGGACAAGGGGGCCTGGTGGGAGGTGTGGGGAAGGCCTCCCACCCCCAAACAGCCCTCCCTGGGAAGATGGCCACCTACCTGTTAGATGGAGGTGAACATTGCAATGGCTGCCACATGCTTCTGGGTGGGGGAGTGCTCCATCTTGCTGAGCTGTGGAACAAGGGGGCCTGGTGGGAGTTGTAGTGCAGGCCTCCAACCCCCAAACAGCCCTCCCTGTGAAGATGGCTGCCTACCTGTTAGATGGAGGTGAACATTGCAATGGCTGCCACATGCTTCTGCATGTGGGGAGTGCTCCATCCTGCTTAGGGGTGGGACAGGGGTGGCTGGTGGGAGTTGTAGTGCAGGCCTCCCACCCCCAAACAGCCCTCCCTGTGAAGATGGCTGCCTACCTGTTAGATGGAGGTGAACATTGCAATGGCTGCCACATGCTTCTGGGTGGGGGAGTGCTCCATCTTGCTGAGCTGTGGAACAAGGGGGCCTGGTGGGAGTTGTAGTGCAGGCCTCCCACCCCCAAACAGCCCACCCTGTGAAGATGACTACCTACCTGTTAGATGGAGGTGAACATTGCAATGGCTGCCACATGCTTCTGCGTGTGGGGGAGTGCTCCATCCTGCTTAGGGGTGGGACAGGGGTGGCTGGTGGGAGTTGTAGTGCATGCCTCCCACCCCCCACTACAGGTTATGCAACATACAGTTTACTAGTTCTCACATTGTATGTCTGCACAGTAATGTGCATCATGACATGATGTGGAGGTACATACATTAATTTTCCATGGTGTGACATGTCAATGGATACCATGCCCCACGTGCAGATTTTGTGATTACGAGGACATGTTGTCATCTGACAACTGGCAGCAATACGACTTGATGTGAAGCATCTTTGCTGATTACTCTGCCTGGCAGACGTTACATCTGCGCATGAACTAGCCATTGTCATCTCATGCATACCTTTGTCATGTCCTGTGCTTTGATTTATTTGTTCTACAGACCATGCTTGCTTTGTTTTCATATGGTCCTTCAAGCTCAGCCCCCATGGAACTTACAGATATCATTCAGTGCTGTGCATGTTTGTGCCCTGATTTACTTCAACGTGGGATTTGGGGAGTCACACTTTTGTTTCTGTGACAGTTACATACGCTTAGCTGTCTGCACACTGTAATTTGATGTTGTATCTGTGTCAATTTTGGGGGATGTGAGGGCTGGTGTTGTCATTGGGATCCATGCTTTTTGAGAGGGATGGTGGGGTGCATGCACTCTCTACTTACCTGTTCTGTTGTCACATTGGGGTGGACTTTCTGACACATCTCTCTGGGTGTGTGTTTACGTGCTCCATCCTGTTCAGGGGTGGTACAGGGGCCTGGTGGGAGTTGTAGTGCAGGCCTCCCACCCCCAAACAGACCTCCCTGTGAAGATGGCTACCTACCTGTTAGATGGAGGTGAACATTGCAATGGCTGCCACATGCTTCTGGGTGGGGGAGTGCTCCATCTTGCTGAGCTGTGGAACAAGGGGGCCTGGTGGGAGTTGTAGTGCAGGCCTCCCACCCCCAAACAGCCCTCCCTGTGAAGATGGCTGCCTACCTGTTAGATGGAGGTGAACATTGCAATGACTGCCACATGCTTCTGGGTGGGGGAGTGCTCCATCTTGCTGAGCTGTGGAACAAGGGGGCCTGGTGGGAGTTGTAGTGCAGGCCTCCCACCCCCAAACAGCCCACCCTGTGAAGATGACTACCTACCTGTTAGATGGAGGTGAACATTGCAATGGCTGCCACATGCTTCTGGGTGTGGGGGAGTGCTCCATCCTGCTTAGGGGTGGGACAGGGGTGCATGGTGGGAGTTGTAGTGCAGGCCTCCCACCCCCAAACAGCCCTCCCTGTGAAGATGGCTACCTACCTGTTAAATGAAGGTGAACGATGCAATGGCTGCCACATGCTTCTGGGTGGGGGAGTGCGCCATCTTGCTCAGGGGTGGGACAAGGGGGCCTGGTGGGAGTTGTGGGGAAGGCCTCCCACACCCAAATTGCCCTCCCTGGGAAGATGGCTACCTACCTGTTAGATGGAGGGGGACATTGCAATGGCTGGCACATGCTTCTGGGTGTGGGGGAGTGCTCCATCCTGCTCAGGGGTGGGACAGGGGTGCCTGGTGGGAGTTGTAGTGCAGGCCTCCCACCCCCAAACAGCCCTGCCTGTGAAGATGGCTACCTATCTGTTAGATGAAGGTGAATGATGCAATGTCTGACACATGCTTCTGGGTGGGGGGAGTGCTCCATCTTGCTGAGCTGTGGAACAAGGGGGCCGGGTGGGAGTTGTGGGGAAGGCCTCCCACCCACAAACTGCACTCCCTGGGAAGATGGCTACCTACCTGTTAGATGGAGGGGAACATTGCAATGGCTGCCACATGCTTTTGGGTGTGGGGAGTGCTCCATCCTGCTCAGGGGTGGGACAGAGGTGCCTGGTGGGAGTTGTAATGCAGGCCTCCCACCCCCAAACAGCCCTGCCTGTGAAGATGACTACCTACCTGTTAGATGAAGGTGAATGATGCAATGTCTGACATATGCTTCTGGGTGGGGGGAGTGCTCCATCTTGCTGAGCTGTGGAACAAGGGGGCCTGGTGGGAGTTGTGGGGAAGGCCCCCACCCACAAACTGCCCTCCCTGTGAAGATGGCTATCTACCTGTTAGATGGAGGTAAACATTGCAATGGCTGCCACATGCTTCTGGATGTGGGGAGTGCTCCATCCTGCTTAGGGGTGGAACAGGGGTGCCTGGTGGGAGTTGTAGTGCAGGCCTCCCACCCCCAAACAGCCCTCCCTGTGAATATGGCTACCTACCTGTTAGATGAAAGTGTACGATGCAATGGCAGCCACATGCTTCTGGGTGGGGAGTGCTCCATCGTGCTCAGGGGTGGGACAAGGGGGCCTGGTGGGAGGTGTGGGGAAGGCCTCCCACCCCCAAACAGCCCTCCCTGGGAAGATGGCCACCTACCTGTTAGATGGAGGTGAACATTGCAATGGCTGCCACATGCTTCTGGGTGGGGGGAGTGCTCCATCTTGCTGAGCTGTGGAACAAGGGGGCCTGGTGGGAGTTGTAGTGCAGGCCTCCAACCCCCAAACAGCCCTCCCTGTGAAGATGGCTGCCTACCTGTTAGATGGAGGTGAACATTGCAATGGCTGCCACATGCTTCTGCATGTGGGGGAGTGCTCCATCCTGCTTAGGGGTGGGACAGGGGTGGCTGGTGGGAGTTGTAGTGCAGGCCTCCCACCCCCAAACAGCCCTCCCTGTGAAGATGGCTGCCTACCTGTTAGATGGAGGTGAACATTGCAATGGCTGCCACATGCTTCTGGGTGGGGGAGTGCTCCATCTTGCTGAGCTGTGGAACAAGGGGGCCTGGTGGGAGTTGTAGTGCAGGCCTCCCACCCCCAAACAGCCCACCCTGTGAAGATGACTACCTACCTGTTAGATGGAGGTGAACATTGCAATGGCTGCCACATGCTTCTGCGTGTGGGGGAGTGCTCCATCCTGCTTAGGGGTGGGACAGGGGTGGCTGGTGGGAGTTGTAGTGCATGCCTCCCACCCCCCACTACAGGTTATGCAACATACAGTTTACTAGTTCTCACATTGTATGTCTGCACAGTAATGTGCATCATGACATGATGTGGAGGTACATACATTAATTTTCCATGGTGTGACATGTCAATGGATACCATGCCCCACGTGCAGATTTTGTGATTACGAGGACATGTTGTCATCTGACAACTGGCAGCAATACGACTTGATGTGAAGCATCTTTGCTGATTACTCTGCCTGGCAGACGTTACATCTGCGCATGAACTAGCCATTGTCATCTCATGCATACCTTTGTCATGTCCTGTGCTTTGATTTATTTGTTCTACAGACCATGCTTGCTTTGTTTTCATATGGTCCTTCAAGCTCAGCCCCCATGGAACTTACAGATATCATTCAGTGCTGTGCATGTTTGTGCCCTGATTTACTTCAACGTGGGATTTGGGGAGTCACACTTTTGTTTCTGTGACAGTTACATACGCTTAGCTGTCTGCACACTGTAATTTGATGTTGTATCTGTGTCAATTTTGGGGGATGTGAGGGCTGGTGTTGTCATTGGGATCCATGCTTTTTGAGAGGGATGGTGGGGTGCATGCACTCTCTACTTACCTGTTCTGTTGTCACATTGGGGTGGACTTTCTGACACATCTCTCTGGGTGTGTGTTTACGTGCTCCATCCTGTTCAGGGGTGGTACAGGGGCCTGGTGGGAGTTGTAGTGCAGGCCTCCCACCCCCAAACAGACCTCCCTGTGAAGATGGCTACCTACCTGTTAGATGGAGGTGAACATTGCAATGGCTGCCACATGCTTCTGGGTGGGGGGAGTGCTCCATCTTGCTGAGCTGTGGAACAAGGGGGCCTGGTGGGAGTTGTAGTGCAGGCCTCCCACCCCCAAACAGCCCTCCCTGTGAAGATGGCTGCCTACCTGTTAGATGGAGGTGAACATTGCAATGACTGCCACATGCTTCTGGGTGGGGGGAGTGCTCCATCTTGCTGAGCTGTGGAACAAGGGGGCCTGGTGGGAGTTGTAGTGCAGGCCTCCCACCCCCAAACAGCCCACCCTGTGAAGATGACTACCTACCTGTTAGATGGAGGTGAACATTGCAATGGCTGCCACATGCTTCTGGGTGTGGGGGAGTGCTCCATCCTGCTTAGGGGTGGGACAGGGGTGCCTGGTGGGAGTTGTAGTGCAGGCCTCCCACCCCCAAACAGCCCTCCCTGTGAAGATGGCTACCTACCTGTTAAATGAATGTGAACGATGCAATGGCTGCCACATGCTTCTGGGTGGGGGAGTGCGCCATCTTGCTCAGGGGTGGGACAAGGGGGCCTGGTGGGAGTTGTGGGGAAGGCCTCCCACACCCAAATTGCCCTCCCTGGGAAGATGGCTACCTACCTGTTAGATGGAGGGGGACATTGCAATGGCTGGCACATGCTTCTGGGTGTGGGGGGAGTGCTCCATCCTGCTCAGGGGTGGGACAGGGGTGCCTGGTGGGAGTTGTAGTGCAGGCCTCCCACCCCCAAACAGCCCTGCCTGTGAAGATGGCTACCTATCTGTTAGATGAAGGTGAACGATGCAATGTCTGACACATGCTTCTGGGTGGGGGAGTGCTCCATCTTGCTGCGCTGTGGAACACGGGGGCCGGGTGGGAGTTGTGGGGAAGGCCTCCCACCCACAAACTGCACTCCCTGGGAAGATGGCTACCTACCTGTTAGATGGAGGGGAACATTGCAATGGCTGCCACATGCTTTTGGGTGTGGGGAGTGCTCCATCCTGCTCAGGGGTGGGACAGAGGTGCCTGGTGGGAGTTGTAATGCAGGCCTCCCACCCCCAAACAGCCCTGCCTGTGAAGATGACTACCTACCTGTTAGATGAAGGTGAATGATGCAATGTCTGACATATGCTTCTGGGTGGGGGGAGTGCTCCATCTTGCTGAGCTGTGGAACAAGGGGGCCTGGTGGGAGTTGTGGGAAGGCCCCCACCCACAAACTGCCCTCCCTGTGAAGATGGCTATCTACCTGTTAGATGGAGGTAAACATTGCAATGGCTGCCACATGCTTCTGGATGTGGGGGAGTGCTCCATCCTGCTTAGGGGTGGGACAGGGGTGCCTGGTGGGAGTTGTAGTGCAGGCCTCCCACCCCCAAACAGCCCTCCCTGTGAATATGGCTACCTACCTGTTAGATGAAGGTGTACGATGCAATGGCTGCCACATGCTTCTGGGTGGGGGAGTGCTCCATCGTGCTCAGGGGTGGGACAAGGGGGCCTGGTGGGAGGTGTGGGGAAGGCCTCCCACCCCCAAACAGCCCTCCCTGGGAAGATGGCCACCTACCTGTTAGATGGAGGTGAACATTGCAATGGCTGCCACATGCTTCTGGGTGGGGGAGTGCTCCATCTTGCTGAGCTGTGGAACAAGGGGGCCTGGTGGGAGTTGTAGTGCAGGCCTCCAACCCCCAAACAGCCCTCCCTGTGAAGATGGCTGCCTACCTGTTAGATGGAGGTGAACATTGCAATGGCTGCCACATGCTTCTGCATGTGGGGGAGTGCTCCATCCTGCTTAGGGGTGGGACAGGGGTGGCTGGTGGGAGTTGTAGTGCAGGCCTCCCACCCCCAAACAGCCCTCCCTGTGAAGATGGCTGCCTACCTGTTAGATGGAGGTGAACATTGCAATGGCTGCCACATGCTTCTGGGTGGGGGGGAGTGCTCCATCTTGCTGAGCTGTGGAACAAGGGGGCCTGGTGGGAGTTGTAGTGCAGGCCTCCCACCCCCAAACAGCCCACCCTGTGAAGATGACTACCTACCTGTTAGATGGAGGTGAACATTGCAATGGCTGCCACATGCTTCTGCGTGTGGGGGAGTGCTCCATCCTGCTTAGGGGTGGGACAGGGGTGGCTGGTGGGAGTTGTAGTGCATGCCTCCCACCCCCACTACAGGTTATGCAACATACAGTTTACTAGTTCTCACATTGTATGTCTGCACAGTAATGTGCATCATGACATGATGTGGAGGTACATACATTAATTTTCCATGGTGTGACATGTCAATGGATACCATGCCCCACGTGCAGATTTTGTGATTACGAGGACATGTTGTCATCTGACAACTGGCAGCAATACGACTTGATGTGAAGCATCTTTGCTGATTACTCTGCCTGGCAGACGTTACATCTGCGCATGAACTAGCCATTGTCATCTCATGCATACCTTTGTCATGTCCTGTGCTTTGATTTATTTGTTCTACAGACCATGCTTGCTTTGTTTTCATATGGTCCTTCAAGCTCAGCCCCCATGGAACTTACAGATATCATTCAGTGCTGTGCATGTTTGTGCCCTGATTTACTTCAACGTGGGATTTGGGGAGTCACACTTTTGTTTCTGTGACAGTTACATACGCTTAGCTGTCTGCACACTGTAATTTGATGTTGTATCTGTGTCAATTTTGGGGGATGTGAGGGCTGGTGTTGTCATTGGGATCCATGCTTTTTGAGAGGGATGGTGGGGTGCATGCACTCTCTACTTACCTGTTCTGTTGTCACATTGGGGTGGACTTTCTGACACATCTCTCTGGGTGTGTGTTTACGTGCTCCATCCTGTTCAGGGGTGGTACAGGGGCCTGGTGGGAGTTGTAGTGCAGGCCTCCCACCCCCAAACAGACCTCCCTGTGAAGATGGCTACCTACCTGTTAGATGGAGGTGAACATTGCAATGGCTGCCACATGCTTCTGGGTGGGGGGAGTGCTCCATCTTGCTGAGCTGTGGAACAAGGGGGCCTGGTGGGAGTTGTAGTGCAGGCCTCCCACCCCCAAACAGCCCTCCCTGTGAAGATGGCTGCCTACCTGTTAGATGGAGGTGAACATTGCAATGACTGCCACATGCTTCTGGGTGGGGGAGTGCTCCATATTGCTGAGCTGTGGAACAAGGGGGCCTGGTGGGAGTTGTAGTGCAGGCCTCCCACCCCCAAACAGCCCACCCTGTGAAGATGACTACCTACCTGTTAGATGGAGGTGAACATTGCAATGGCTGCCACATGCTTCTGGGTGTGGGGGAGTGCTCCATCCTGCTTAGGGGTGGGACAGGGGTGCCTGGTGGGAGTTGTAGTGCAGGCCTCCCACCCCCAAACAGCCCTCCCTGTGAAGATGGCTACCTACCTGTTAAATGAAGGTGAACGATGCAATGGCTGCCACATGCTTCTGGGTGGGGGGAGTGCGCCATCTTGCTCAGGGGTGGGACAAGGGGGCCTGGTGGGAGTTGTGGGGAAGGCCTCCCACACCCAAGTTGCCCTCCCTGGGAAGATGGCTACCTACCTGTTAGATGGAGGGGGACATTGCAATGGCTGGCACATGCTTCTGGGTGTGGGGGAGTGCTCCATCCTGCTCAGGGGTGGGACAGGGGTGCCTGGTGGGAGTTGTAGTGCAGGCCTCCCACCCCCAAACAGCCCTGCCTGTGAAGATGGCTACCTATCTGTTAGATGAAGGTGAACGATGCAATGTCTGACACATGCTTCTGGGTGGGGGAGTGCTCCATCTTGCTGAGCTGTGGAACAAGGGGGCCGGGTGGGAGTTGTGGGGAAGGCCTCCCACCCACAAACTGCACTCCCTGGGAAGATGGCTACCTACCTGTTAGATGGAGGGGAACATTGCAATGGCTGCCACATGCTTTTGGGTGTGGGGGAGTGCTCCATCCTGCTCAGGGGTGGGACAGAGGTGCCTGGTGGGAGTTGTAATGCAGGCCTCCCACCCCCAAACAGCCCTGCCTGTGAAGATGACTACCTACCTGTTAGATGAAGGTGAATGATGCAATGTCTGACATATGCTTCTGGGTGGGGGAGTGCTCCATCTTGCTGAGCTGTGGAACAAGGGGGCCTGGTGGGAGTTGTGGGGAAGGCCCCCACCCACAAACTGCCCTCCCTGTGAAGATGGCTATCTACCTGTTAGATGGAGGTAAACATTGCAATGGCTGCCACATGCTTCTGGATGTGGGGGAGTGCTCCATCCTGCTTAGGGGTGGGACAGGGGTGCCTGGTGGGAGTTGTAGTGCAGGCCTCCCACCCCCAAACAGCCCTCCCTGTGAATATGGCTACCTACCTGTTAGATGAAGGTGTACGATGCAATGGCTGCCACATGCTTCTGGGTGGGGGAGTGCTCCATCGTGCTCAGGGGTGGGACAAGGGGGCCTGGTGGGAGGTGTGGGGAAGGCCTCCCACCCCCAAACAGCCCTCCCTGGGAAGATGGCCACCTACCTGTTAGATGGAGGTGAACATTGCAATGGCTGCCACATGCTTCTGGGTGGGGGGAGTGCTCCATCTTGCTGAGCTGTGGAACAAGGGGGCCTGGTGGGAGTTGTAGTGCAGGCCTCCAACCCCCAAACAGCCCTCCCTGTGAAGATGGCTGCCTACCTGTTAGATGGAGGTGAACATTGCAATGGCTGCCACATGCTTCTGCATGTGGGGAGTGCTCCATCCTGCTTAGGGGTGGGACAGGGGTGGCTGGTGGGAGTTGTAGTGCAGGCCTCCCACCCCCAAACAGCCCTCCCTGTGAAGATGGCTGCCTACCTGTTAGATGGAGGTGAACATTGCAATGGCTGCCACATGCTTCTGGGTGGGGGAGTGCTCCATCTTGCTGAGCTGTGGAACAAGGGGGCCTGGTGGGAGTTGTAGTGCAGGCCTCCCACCCCCAAACAGCCCACCCTGTGAAGATGACTACCTACCTGTTAGATGGAGGTGAACATTGCAATGGCTGCCACATGCTTCTGCGTGTGGGGGAGTGCTCCATCCTGCTTAGGGGTGGGACAGGGGTGGCTGGTGGGAGTTGTAGTGCATGCCTCCCACCCCCCACTACAGGTTATGCAACATACAGTTTACTAGTTCTCACATTGTATGTCTGCACAGTAATGTGCATCATGACATGATGTGGAGGTACATACATTAATTTTCCATGGTGTGACATGTCAATGGATACCATGCCCCACGTGCAGATTTTGTGATTACGAGGACATGTTGTCATCTGACAACTGGCAGCAATACGACTTGATGTGAAGCATCTTTGCTGATTACTCTGCCTGGCAGACGTTACATCTGCGCATGAACTAGCCATTGTCATCTCATGCATACCTTTGTCATGTCCTGTGCTTTGATTTATTTGTTCTACAGACCATGCTTGCTTTGTTTTCATATGGTCCTTCAAGCTCAGCCCCCATGGAACTTACAGATATCATTCAGTGCTGTGCATGTTTGTGCCCTGATTTACTTCAACGTGGGATTTGGGGAGTCACACTTTTGTTTCTGTGACAGTTACATACGCTTAGCTGTCTGCACACTGTAATTTGATGTTGTATCTGTGTCAATTTTGGGGGATGTGAGGGCTGGTGTTGTCATTGGGATCCATGCTTTTTGAGAGGGATGGTGGGGTGCATGCACTCTCTACTTACCTGTTCTGTTGTCACATTGGGGTGGACTTTCTGACACATCTCTCTGGGTGTGTGTTTACGTGCTCCATCCTGTTCAGGGGTGGTACAGGGGCCTGGTGGGAGTTGTAGTGCAGGCCTCCCACCCCCAAACAGACCTCCCTGTGAAGATGGCTACCTACCTGTTAGATGGAGGTGAACATTGCAATGGCTGCCACATGCTTCTGGGTGGGGGGAGTGCTCCATCTTGCTGAGCTGTGGAACAAGGGGGCCTGGTGGGAGTTGTAGTGCAGGCCTCCCACCCCCAAACAGCCCTCCCTGTGAAGATGGCTGCCTACCTGTTAGATGGAGGTGAACATTGCAATGACTGCCACATGCTTCTGGGTGGGGGGAGTGCTCCATATTGCTGAGCTGTGGAACAAGGGGGCCTGGTGGGAGTTGTAGTGCAGGCCTCCCACCCCCAAACAGCCCACCCTGTGAAGATGACTACCTACCTGTTAGATGGAGGTGAACATTGCAATGGCTGCCACATGCTTCTGGGTGTGGGGGAGTGCTCCATCCTGCTTAGGGGTGGGACAGGGGTGCCTGGTGGGAGTTGTAGTGCAGGCCTCCCACCCCCAAACAGCCCTCCCTGTGAAGATGGCTACCTACCTGTTAAATGAAGGTGAACGATGCAATGGCTGCCACATGCTTCTGGGTGGGGGGAGTGCGCCATCTTGCTCAGGGGTGGGACAAGGGGGCCTGGTGGGAGTTGTGGGGAAGGCCTCCCACACCCAAATTGCCCTCCCTGGGAAGATGGCTACCTACCTGTTAGATGGAGGGGGACATTGCAATGGCTGGCACATGCTTCTGGGTGTGGGGGAGTGCTCCATCCTGCTCAGGGGTGGGACAGGGGTGCCTGGTGGGAGTTGTAGTGCAGGCCTCCCACCCCCAAACAGCCCTGCCTGTGAAGATGGCTACCTATCTGTTAGATGAAGGTGAACGATGCAATGTCTGACACATGCTTCTGGGTGGGGGAGTGCTCCATCTTGCTGAGCTGTGGAACAAGGGGGCCGGGTGGGAGTTGTGGGGAAGGCCTCCCACCCACAAACTGCACTCCCTGGGAAGATGGCTACCTACCTGTTAGATGGAGGGGAACATTGCAATGGCTGCCACATGCTTTTGGGTGTGGGGAGTGCTCCATCCTGCTCAGGGGTGGGACAGAGGTGCCTGGTGGGAGTTGTAATGCAGGCCTCCCACCCCCAAACAGCCCTGCCTGTGAAGATGACTACCTACCTGTTAGATGAAGGTGAATGATGCAATGTCTGACATATGCTTCTGGGTGGGGGAGTGCTCCATCTTGCTGAGCTGTGGAACAAGGGGGCCTGGTGGGAGTTGTGGGGAAGGCCCCCACCCACAAACTGCCCTCCCTGTGAAGATGGCTATCTACCTGTTAGATGGAGGTAAACATTGCAATGGCTGCCACATGCTTCTGGATGTGGGGGAGTGCTCCATCCTGCTTAGGGGTGGGACAGGGGTGCCTGGTGGGAGTTGTAGTGCAGGCCTCCCACCCCCAAACAGCCCTCCCTGTGAATATGGCTACCTACCTGTTAGATGAAGGTGTACGATGCAATGGCTGCCACATGCTTCTGGGTGGGGGAGTGCTCCATCGTGCTCAGGGGTGGGACAAGGGGGCCTGGTGGGAGGTGTGGGGAAGGCCTCCCACCCCCAAACAGCCCTCCCTGGGAAGATGGCCACCTACCTGTTAGATGGAGGTGAACATTGCAATGGCTGCCACATGCTTCTGGGTGGGGGGAGTGCTCCATCTTGCTGAGCTGTGGAACAAGGGGGCCTGGTGGGAGTTGTAGTGCAGGCCTCCAACCCCCAAACAGCCCTCCCTGTGAAGATGGCTGCCTACCTGTTAGATGGAGGTGAACATTGCAATGGCTGCCACATGCTTCTGCATGTGGGGAGTGCTCCATCCTGCTTAGGGGTGGGACAGGGGTGGCTGGTGGGAGTTGTAGTGCAGGCCTCCCACCCCCAAACAGCCCTCCCTGTGAAGATGGCTGCCTACCTGTTAGATGGAGGTGAACATTGCAATGGCTGCCACATGCTTCTGGGTGGGGGGAGTGCTCCATCTTGCTGAGCTGTGGAACAAGGGGGCCTGGTGGGAGTTGTAGTGCAGGCCTCCCACCCCCAAACAGCCCACCCTGTGAAGATGACTACCTACCTGTTAGATGGAGGTGAACATTGCAATGGCTGCCACATGCTTCTGCGTGTGGGGGAGTGCTCCATCCTGCTTAGGGGTGGGACAGGGGTGGCTGGTGGGAGTTGTAGTGCATGCCTCCCACCCCCACTACAGGTTATGCAACATACAGTTTACTAGTTCTCACATTGTATGTCTGCACAGTAATGTGCATCATGACATGATGTGGAGGTACATACATTAATTTTCCATGGTGTGACATGTCAATGGATACCATGCCCCACGTGCAGATTTTGTGATTACGAGGACATGTTGTCATCTGACAACTGGCAGCAATACGACTTGATGTGAAGCATCTTTGCTGATTACTCTGCCTGGCAGGCGTTACATCTGCGCATGAACTAGCCATTGTCATCTCATGCATACCTTTGTCATGTCCTGTGCTTTGATTTATTTGTTCTACAGACCATGCTTGCTTTGTTTTCATATGGTCCTTCAAGCTCAGCCCCCATGGAACTTACAGATATCATTCAGTGCTGTGCATGTTTGTGCCCTGATTTACTTCAACGTGGGATTTGGGGAGTCACACTTTTGTTTCTGTGACAGTTACATACGCTTAGCTGTCTGCACACTGTAATTTGATGTTGTATCTGTGTCAATTTTGGGGGATGTGAGGGCTGGTGTTGTCATTGGGATCAATGCTTTTTGAGAGGGATGGTGGGGTGCATGCACTCTCTACTTACCTGTTCTGTTGTCACATTGGGGTGGACTTTCTGACACATCTCTCTGGGTGTGTGTTTACGTGCTCCATCCTGTTCAGGGGTGGTACAGGGGGCCTGGTGGGAGTTGTGGGGAAGGCCTCCCACACACAAACTGCCCTCCCTGTGAATATGGCTACCTACCTGTTAGATGAAGGTGAACAATGCAAAGGCTGACACATGCTTCTCGGTGGGAGGGAGTGCTCCATCTTGCTGAGCTGTGGGACAAGGGGGCCTGGTGGGAGTTGTGGGGAAGGCCTCCCACACCCAAACTGCCCTCACTGTGAAGATGGCTACCTACCTGTTAGATGGAGGGGAACATTGCAATGGCTGCCACATGCTTCTGGGTGTGGGGGAGTGCTCCATCCTGCTCAGGGGTGGGACAGGGGTGCCTGGTGGGAGTTGTAGTGCAGGCCTCCCACCCCCAAACAGCCCTGCCTGTGAAAATGGCTACCTACCTGTTAGATGAAGGTGAACGATGCAATGTCTGACACATGATTCTGGGTGGGGGGAGTGCTCCATCTTGCTGAGCTGTGGAACAAGGGGGCCTGGTGGGAGTTGTAGTGCAGGCCTCCCACCCCCAAACAGCCCTCCCTGTGAAGATGGCTACCTACCTGTTAGATGGAGGTGAACATTGCAATGGCTGCCACATGCTTCTGGGTGGGGGGGAGTGCTCCATCTTGCTGAGCTTTGGAACAAGGGGGCCTGGTGGGAGTTGTAGTGCAGGCCTCCCACCCCCAAACAGCCCTCCCTGTGAAGATGGCTGCCTACCTGTTAGATGGAGGTGAACGTTGCAATGACTGCCACATGCTTCTGGGTGGGGGGGGGAGTGCTCCATCTTGCTGAGCTGTAGAACAAGGGGGCCTGGTGGGAGTTGTAGTGCAGGCCTCCCACCCCCAAACAGCCCACCCTGTGAAGATGACTACCTACCTTTTAGATGGAGGTGAACATTGCAATGGCTGCCACATGCTTCTGGGTGTGGGGGAGTGCTCCATCCTGCTTAGGGGTGGGACAGGGGTGCCTGGTGGGAGTTGTAGTGCAGGCCTCCCACCCCCAAACAGCCCTCCCTGTGAAGATGGCTACCTACCTGTTAAATGAAGGTGAACGATGCAATGGCTGCCACATGCTTCAGGGTGGGGGGGAGTGCTCCATCTTGCTCAGGGGTGGGACAAGGGGGCCTGGTGGGAGTTGTGGGGAAGGCCTCCCACACCCAAATTGCCCTCCCTGGGAAGATGGCTACCTACCTGTTAGATGGAGGGGGACATTGCAATGGCTGCCACATGCTTCTGGGTGTGGGGGGAGTGCTCCATCCTGCTCAGGGGTGGGACAGGGGTGCCTGGTGGGAGTTGTAGTGCAGGCCTCCCACCCCCAAACAGCCCTGCCTGTGAAGATGGCTACCTACCTGTTAGATGAAGGTGAACGATGCAATGTCTGACACATGCTTCTGGGTGGGGGGGGAGTGCTCCATCTTGCTGAGCTGTGGAACAAGGGGGCCTGGTGGGAGTTGTGGGGAAGTCCTCCCACCCACAAACTGCACTCCCTGGGAAGATGGCTACCTACCTATTAGATGGAGGGGAACATTGCAATGGCTGCCACATGCTTTTGGGTGTGGGGGAGTGCTCCATCCTGCTCAGGGGTGGGACAGGGGTGCCTGGTGGGAGTTGTAATGCAGGCCTCCCACCCCCAAACAGCCCTGCCTGTGAAGATGACTACCTACCTGTTAGATGAAGGTGAATGATGCAATGTCTGACACATGCTTCTGGGTGGGGGGGTGTGCTCCATCTTGCTGAGCTGTGGAACAAGGGGGCCTGGTGGGAGTTGTGGGGAAGTCCTCCCACCCACAAACTGCACTCCCTGTGAAGATGGCTACCTACCTGTTAGATGGAGGTAAACATTGCAATGGCTGCCACATGCTTCTGGATGTGGGGGAGTGCTCCATCCTGCTTAGGGGTGGGACAGGGGTGCCTGGTGGGAGTTGTAGTGCAGGCCTCCCACCCCCAAACAGCCCTCCCTGTGAATATGGCTACCTACCTGTTAGATGAAGGTGAAAGATGCAATGGCTGCCACATGCTTCTGGGTGGGGGGAGTGCTCCATCGTGCTCAGGGGTGGGACAAGATGGCCTGGTGGGAGTTGTGGGAAGGCCTCCCACCCCCAAACAGCCCTCCCTGGGAAGATGGCCACCTACCTGTTAGATGGAGGTGAACATTGCAATGGCTGCCACATGCTTCTGGGTGGGGAGTGCTCCATCTTGCTGAGCTGTGGAACAAGGGGGCCTGGTGGGAGTTGTAGTGCAGGCCTCCCACCCCCAAACAGCCCTCCCTGTGAAGATGGCTGCCTACCTGTTAGATGGAGGTGAACATTGCAATGGCTGCCACATGCTTCTGGGTGGGGGGAGTGCTCCATCTTGCTGAGCTGTGGAACAAGGGGGCCTGGTGGGAGTTGTAGTGCAGGCCTCCCACCCCCAAACAGCCCACCCTGTGAAGATGACTACCTACCTGTTAGATGGAGGTGAACATTGCAATGGCTGCCACATGCTTCTGCGTGTGGGGGAGTGCTCCATCCTGCTTAGGGGTGGGACAGGGGTGGCTGGTGGGAGTTGTAGTGCATGCCTCCCACCCCCAAACAGCCCTCCCTGTGAAGATGGCTACCTACCTGTTAAATGAAGGTGAACGATGCAATGGCTGCCACATGCTTCTGGGTGGGGGAGTGCTCCATCTTGCTCAGGGGTGGGACAAGGGGGCCTGGTGGGAGCTGTGGGAAGGCCTCCCACACCCAAATTGCCCTCCCTGGGAAGATGGCTACCTACCTGTTAGATGGAGGGGACATTGCAATGGCTGCCACATGCTTCTGGGTGTGGGGGAGTGCTCCATCCTGCTCAGTGGTGGGACAGGGGTGCCTGGTGGGAGTTGTAGTGCAGGCCTCCCACCCCCAAACAGCCCTGCCTGTGAAGATGGCTACCTACCTGTTAGATGAAGGTGAACGATGCAATGTCTGACACATGCTTCTGGGTGGGGGGGAGTGCTCCATCTTGCTGAGCTGTGGAACAAGGGGGCCTGGTGGGAGTTGTGGGGAAGGCCTCCCACCCACAAACTGCACTCCCTTGGAAGATGGCTACCTACCTGTTAGATGGAGGGGAACATTGCAATGGCTGCCACATGCTTTTGGGTGTGGGGGGAGTGCTCCATCCTGCTCAGGGGTGGGACAGGGATGCCTGGTGGGAGTTGTAATGCAGGCCTCCCACCCCCAAACAGCCCTGCCTGTGAAGATGACTACCTACCTGTTAGATGAAGGTGAATGATGCAATGTCTGACACATGCTTCTGGGTGGGGGGGAGTGCTCCATCTTGCTGAGCTGTGGAACAAGGGGGCCTGGTGGGAGTTGTGGGGAAGGCCCCCCACCCACAAACTGCCCTCCCTGTGAAGATGGCTACCTACCTGTTAGATGGAGGTAAACATTGCAATGGCTGCCACATGCTTCTGGATGTGGGGGAGTGCTCCATCCTGCTTAGGGGTGGGACAGGGGTGCCTGGTGGGAGTTGTAGTGCAGGCCTCCCACCCCCAAACAGCCCTCCCTGTGAATATGGCTACCTACCTGTTAGATGAAGGTGAACGATGCAATGGCTGCCACATGCTTCTGGTGGGGGGGAGTGCTCCATCGTGCTCAGGGGTGGGACAAGGGGGCCTGGTGGGAGTTGTGGGGAAGGCCTCCCACCCCCAAACAGCCCTCCCTGGGAAGATGGCCACCTACCTGTTAGATGAAGGTGAACAATGCAATGGCTGCCACATGCTTCTGGGTGGGGTGGGAGTGCTCCATCTTGCTGAGATGTGGAACAAGGGGGCCTGGTGGGAGTTGTAGTGCAGGCCTCCCACCCCCAAACAGCCCTCCCTGTGAAGATGGCTACCTACCTGTTAGATGAAGGTGAACAATGCAATGTCTGACACATGCTTCTGGGTGGGGGGAATGCTCCATCTTGCTGAGCTGTGGTACAAGGGGGCCTGGTGGGAGTTGTAGTGCTGGCTACCTGTACACATGCCACCCTGGGAATGTTGCAGGCTACCTTTGTGGTGATTTAGATGGAGTGGATGTTACATCTGTGAGACCTGTGTTGGGTATTGTGGTGCAGATGAATGGACTTGGGCCTAGGAGGTGTAGCTTTGTGGTTGTGCAAGACAGTACATAGCAGTGTAATGGCATACATTTGTTTGTCCTTACCAGCCTGCACTCCCCGGCTATTCCTGTGAGACTCTCTGGATGCAGTATGGCAAGCACCTTCTCCTCCCATGCAGTGAATGTTCTTGGTGGAATGGGAGGGCCACCGCCAGTCATCTGAGCCAGCTGACGGTTCTTGTTCTTCTTCTGTTTCACCACCCTCTTCAGGTCATGCCACCGCTTAATGATTTCCTGCTTGGAGCGCGGTCCCTACTGCATTGACCTTGTTGACTATCCTTTGCCACATTTGTGCTCTTGTGGATAATGGTGTCTGTTGGACCAGGGTACCAAACAATTGTGGTTCAACTCTGATTATCTTATCTACCATGACTGACAACTCACTCTCTGTGAATTTGGGCATTTTTGTTTGTGCCATGGTGTGTGCTGTGCAGATGTTTTGAGGTGCAGTTGTGAGAGGGGTGGGGGTGGTGTGGGGGTGTGTATGTGTGTTGTTGTGCTGATGAGATGTGTGGTGTTTTGCCTATCCAATGTGCTGCAGGGTTTGGTTCCTTCAGGGCTGGAGTGGTGCAAAGGATTCTGGTCAGGGAAGGGGCTGGTTTTATGCTCAGCTATGTGGGTGTGTCAAAATGGGGTATTGCTGTCAGGTGTGTTGTGTGGGTTGTCCTGGGATTTGTATTTTTGAAGTTGCCATGGGGGTGTGTCATTGGGGTGTGCTAGGTGTTTTTGGGGGCAGGGCTAGTTTAATGTGTGCACTTGTTTGCCTTGTTGTGTGTTTTTTTTGTAGACCGCCATATTTGTCACGGAGCGTCCGCAGCGGTGGCTAGGCAACAGCCCTTCCGCCGGCTCTTCCATTCATCACTGTTTACGATCGCGGCCGTCGGAATCAGCGGAACATCCCGCTGTCACATCGGGGCAATCCTAATTTTACGTGTGGTCACTCCGCCGGCCTTGCAGCGGTTTAGTGTGTTTCCCCCGCTAATCCGACCGCCGCGGACGGATTTTCACCTGCTCCGCCCGCTACCTGCGGTCTTTCGTGGCGTCGTTCCGCTGCACCCGGCAATTTTTGGCGGTTGATCATAATCGGACCGCCAGTTTTGCCACGGTACCTGCGGGCGGTTGATTTCCGCTACCATGGTGGTTGGGTGGTTTTCCGCCTGTCATCGTAATGAGCCCCTAAGTGTACAACAGCAAAGAATGGGTGAACCACACCCCCACACAATCATCCTTACATGAGGGCAAATAGTGTGTCACAGCAAAGAACGGGCGTCCCACACCCACCACACAATCATCCCTACGCAAGGGCATCCAGTGTCCACACAAGCAAAGAATGGGTGATCCACACCCCCACACAATCATCCCTACACAAGGGCATCTAGTGTATCACAGCAAAGAACGGGCGTCCCACACCCACCACACAATCATCCCTACGCAAGCTCATCTAGTGTCCACACAACAAAGAATGGGTGACCCCCACACAATTATCCCTGCATGAGGGCATCTAGTGTATCACAGCAAAGAATGGTCATTCCACACCCACCACACAATCATCCCTACGTAAGGGCACCTAGTGTCCACACAAGCAAAGAATGGGTGACCCACACAATCATCCCTACGCAAGGGCATCCAGTGTATCACAGCAATGTCTGCACATGCAACATGCTAAATCCAACCTCACACCATACATCACAGAGCACTGAGAAATAAACATAGAAAGCCCTGGCAGCATACCATGGCAAACACAACACAACATTACATAGTAAATACACCATGCAAATAACCAACCCCGTAAATACACATTGTACCACCCTGGACAAATCAAGGATAACCTTGACCACCTAAACTTCCCACAAACACAGGGGCATATTAGCAAGACCCACGTTAAAATTATCGCCGTTTTAGCGGCAGGAAACTGCCGCTAAAACGGCGATAATGGGCTTGGTAATATGCGTTATGGAATTCCAATAGAAGCCCAGGTTAGATGTCCTGCACATCTAACCTGGGCTTCTATTGGAATTCTATAACGCATATTAGCAAGCCCATTATCGCCGTTTTAGTGGCAGTTTCCTGCCGCTAAAACGGCGATAATTTTAACGAGGTTCTTGCTAATATGCCCCACACTTTTATAGCATGCATCAGTACATCCGTCCATTAATGGACTTTACCCACTGAACTAGCAACCCAAAAGTCTGTCCCATTCACTGTGGTAGCTCAATCTACTGCCAGGAGACCAGGATCGGTCCTCAAGCATCATGGACCTCCAGGAGCAGCCTATGGCTGGACAGCAAGCTTCAGTGGGGAATCAGCAGGCTGGGCACACCACAAAGTTATGCTGCAGTCAGACAACCTGGAAGAATAATGAGCAAACAACGAACCTGACCACAAGCAGTGTTTGGATCCCACACTGAATGTGAGAAGGGAGGATGGTGAGCGATCTCTCACCCGAATTCCATAAGCAGATGCGGAGCTGAGATCAGCCTCATCAGTTATGTTTTCCATTACTCATTTACTTCCTGTTGAAGCGCCCGTAACGCAGAGCGAAAGAAGCAACCGGAAACACAACCTCGGCTTTGGCTGCCGGCTGACAAGATAGCGGCACGCAGACGTGAAGAGCACCAGGTGTGTCCGAGCGCATAAGCGCTGCAAACAGGTGCTGAGATCTTGTTGGAAATGTCGACTTACACAAATATCGAGTTGGAAATATCGTGATTCAGAAATATCAACAGCAAGAATATCGTGGTCAAGAATATCGAATTTAAGGTAAGAAATATAGGGGGCCCTCCACCATCGGACAGCAATTTTCCCCCCGCCACATGACGATGGCGGGGGGAATCGCTTTGCGACCGCGGCGGTCGCAAAGTCCGTCTGCCACAGGCAATCGTTCCGATTGCCTGGCGGAGCGGTCAGCATGTGTAAAATGGTGGCGGTGCCTAGCAGGCACCGTCTGCCATATTACAATGCTAGCCGCAGCCAGCCTTTCCATGGCGGGTTAACCGCCATTGAAAGGCTGGCGGGTATTGGTTTTGGGGGCCCGTTGCGGGCCCCCTTGTGTTGGGGAGAGGTGGTTGTGCACTGGGGGGTACCCATGGTACCCCCCTGAATTTCCCTGCACTGAGTGGCAGGCACTGAATTGTGACTGCCACGTAGTGCAGGGAAAGGCACTACATGCATTTTTACTATTGCGGCGGGTGCTGCAGCCAGCAGCACCCGCCGCAATGGTAAACATGCAAGATGCGACTGCCACGGTGGCGGTCGCATCGTAATTTCACGTGCGGGACCGCCACGTTGCAGGCTGGCAGTCCCAGGCACCGGTACGGTGGCGGGCGGACTCGAGTCCGCTCGCCATCGTAAGGACCCCCATAGTTTTTAAAAACATAGAAGTCATTAATATTATTTGCAAAAATATAGATGTTTAAAATATCGATTTTTGAATTGGTGTTCTGTATTTTAGTTTATATTTTTTTTATTTGATATAATATTTGTATGTATTTGTTATATGTATTTAACATTATATTATGTTTTGTTTTACATTTTAATATTAAATATATTTGTATTTGAATTTTTAACATATTTATATATTTTTTAATTTATTTTGTTAATATTTTTATTGTTGTTAAAATGTTTGTTTTTAATTTTGAAGTGACTGGAGTGAGAATATTCATTGTTACTCCTCTGCAATCCAACGCTATCCCTACTGTTGCACTCACTGGAGTGGGAATAGTAATTTTTATCCCTCCGCTATCCAACTCTTTCCCTACTTTTACAATTATTGGAGTGAGAATAGTAATTTTTACCCTTCCGCAATCCAACACTTTCCCTACTGTTGCACTCACTGGAGTTGGAATAGTAATTTTTACCCCTTTGCTATCCAACACTTTCCCTACTGTTGCACTCATTGGAGTGGGAATTGTAATTTTTACCCCTCCGCTATCCAACACTTTCCCTACTGTTACACTCACTGGAGTGGGAATAGTAATTTTTACCCCTCCGCTATCCAACACTTTCCATACTGTTGCACTCACTGGAGTGGGAATAGTCATTTTTACCCCTCCGCTATCACTTCCCCTACTGTTACACTCACTGGAGTGGGAATAGTCATTTCTACCCCTCCGCTATCCAACACTTTCTGTACTGTTGCACTCACTGGAGTAGGAATAGTCATTTTTACCCCGCCACTACCCAACACTTTCCCTACTGTTGCACTCACTGGAGTGGGAATAGTAATTTTTATCCCTCTGCTATCCAACACTTTCCCTACTGTTGCACTCACTGGAGTGGGAAATTTAGGTTTGAAGATTTTTAAATAGTTCAATGTTTTAATTTATAATAGAATGTTTTTTTAAATTAGATTTTATGTTATTGGTACACATATATATATATATATATATATATATATATATATATATAGATATATATATATATAAAAATCGATATTTTGTACAACTATATTTTTTACATCGATATTTTTTTTTCTCGATATTTTTGTACTTACCTGTTTAAGTATAGGGAGTCGATATTTTTGCATTCTATATTTTTGCATCAATGTTTTTTACTTCTATATTTTTAACATCGCTATTTTGTCAATGAACCCTGCAAACGATCTTAAACAGCTTGCGTTCCAGGATCCCTCCTAACAGCAGCTTCACGCGACCCCGATGCAACGGTAAGGGACGTGCGAGCCGCTGGAAGCCACACATCATGCAGCCCATTCAAACGCTGCAGGTAGTAATAGCAAAATGGGCACTCCTGCCCGACATGACCAAATCCCCAGCATGGAGCTCACCAATTATGCAGATTTGCAGGAAAGTTCAGCTGCTGCTTCTTCCTTGTCGATAGTTGCCTCCCTATTTAGGTCATCCAATCACACGGGACCAAGGTGAAGTACAGAACAGATGTAGTTTCTCTAGAGGGTCTAACTAGACCCTATTTGGGGTAGAATCGACCTTTTCCAACCTCATGGATCCGGGGGAACCGAGTAGTCAGATCGTAATGCCCTCACACAACTGGTATGGGGTCATGCTTCATCATAGGGCGATCCTCGTCTGGCCGGTGCTGCAAAGCTTGCCTGGCCTGTGGGCTCTTAATAGGAGATCTTTTGATCCGTTGATGCCGTAAGGTGAGTGCACGTGGAAACTACATCTGTTTTGTACTCCATACCACTCAGGAACTTGGGTGTAGGACCTCTTTAAATATATTTTTCCTCGTCCCCCTCCTTCATTACCCGAAGTACAGATATAACCAGCTGAACACAATTCCCTGTCCGTCTTGCCAGTTTCCTCATTTTCAAAACCGCCCACTTTGACTGGACTCATCGCAACACACTGCAAACACAAATTTCACTTTAAGGCTTGCTTGATTAACTACGGGGCTCTCAGTAATCCAATGTCCCTCTTCTTCATTACCCGAAATACAGATATAACCAGCTGAACACAATTCCCTGTCCGTCTTGCCAGTTTCCTCATTTTCAAAACCGCCCACTTTGACTGGACTCATCGCAACACGCTGCAAACACAAATTTCTCTTTAAGGCTTGCTTGATTAATTACGGGGCTCTCAGTAATCCAATGTGCTATGCACGCATGGGTTCAAATCCCACCCTCGTCGCCAAAATGTTGTAACTAAAGGAGTCCATTAGTCCAGGTGTAGATTAGGTAAGATGGTTTATTGAGTAGTTACAATTAAGAGCCTCACCAGGAGCAGCCTCCCTACTGCTCAGCCCATACTCCAACTGACACTCACAGGCACCCAACATTCCACTGCATCACCACGCACCAACATTCCACACCACACTCACACTGGCTGAGCAGCAGGTATAACACATCTGCCTTCTTTACAGGGAAAAAGAACACAATGCAACTGCCCAACGGATAATTCGCATTCACAAATGCATCATGAAACAAATTAGATGTAATAATGAAACAAATTACATCCAACATTTCACTGCATCACCACGAACCAACATTCCACACCACACTGGCTGAGCAGAAGGTATAGCACCAACACCTTTGGAATATCCTGCCACCGGTTCACTGATAGAATATCGATGACATAAATATCGATGTTCAAAATATCGGGAAAAAAATATAGACTACAACAATATCAACTCCCATACCTAAACAGTAAAGTACAAAAATATTGATTCAAAAATATCGACGTAAAAAATATAGATGTAAAAAATTTCGATTTAAATATATATATAAAAAAAAATAATATATATTAAATATATTAAATATTAATGTTAATTCTAACAAAATAAATTACATTTAATATACATTTTAACAAAATATAACAAAAAAACTTAATTAAACAAAGATAAACACACAGACATAATAATTTATACATATATATATATATATTTACTTTAAAATAATTAATAAACTATTATCTTTAATTTATTTTAAAACTTTAAAATTATATAAAAATATATATATATATATATTTTTTAAAATATAAAAAAAATTCTATAATAAATTAAAACAAACTATTAAAAAAAAATTAACTTACATTTCCCAATACAATCAGTGCAACAGTAGGGAAAGTGTTCGATAGCAAAATAATTAAATTTTACTATTCCAACTCCAGTGAGTGCAACAGTAGGGAAAGTGTTGGATAGCGGAGGAGTAAAGATTACTCTTCCCACTCCAGTGAGAGCAACAGTAGGGAAAGTGCTGGATAGCGGAGGGTAAAAATTTACTATTCCCACTCCAAAGAATGCAACAGTAGGGAAAGTGTTGGATTAAAATGTATTTAATACCCACTCTTTACCCCTTTAAAAGCAAAAACAACAGACAAAAAAATAAACAATTGCCCAAAATACATATCAAATAATTAACATTAATTAACAACTATATATTAATTAATTAAATACAAATTTCTTCCCACCCTTTACTCATATAAACACCAAAACACACACCTAAAGTTAATTACACAATGACTATAATTAATTACCAATTAATTAATTAAAATTAATTAACATCCAATTATTAATTCATCAATTAAACATAAATTACTTCCCACCCTTAACACCTATAAACACCACAACACACACCTAAAATAATTAAACAATTACCATAATTAATTACCAATTAATTAATTTAAATTAATTAACAGCCAATTATTAATTAATTAATAATACATTATTTTACACACTTAACACTATAACATCTCACTTAAACAAATATTAATAAATAAAAAATAATCAATACATTTAATATAATTAAATTACTTCCCACCCTATTCCCCTATAAACCCACAACCCGCTACAGAACTAAAAACGCAAAATTCAAATAAAAAAGAAATTAACTACTAAAAATGTAACACATATATTAAAAATACAACACATACATATAAAATATATACTAAAATACATAACATTAATAAACAAACAATATTTTTAACAACTATATTTTTGCAAACGATATTAAACACTTCCATATTTTTAAAATCAATATTACTTACCTTAAGTCGATATTCTTGACCACGATATTCTTGCTGTCAATATTTCTGACCCACGATATTTGCAACTCGATATTTGTGCAACTCGATATTTGTGTTTCGATTTTCTGTCTCTGCACCCCTGCCACCTTCATTGAGAGGTCAAGAGGAACATTTCCAATTCAAGAAAGACCTGCAAACTGTCCTCTTCAGAGTAGAGTTCGATGCACCATCCAACTGCAGCTCCATTGTCTAAAAGACGTGTTTCATATGATAGATACAGCATAATAAAATATGTAAACCTTGCCTCCCCCACATCTTTATGATTTTATCTCAGAATTTACTTCCCTTGGTATTCCACAACTTTCCTTATGTCCTCCACCAAGCCTTTCAAGTCTCATAATACTTTGAAGTGGCCAGTTTGGCGACATATAAGTACTTTATGTACGTCTGCCAGTAAATAAATAAAAAAATAAATGAGTAGCCCTAACTTCCAGGAACCAAAACTCAGAATAGTATAGAAATTAGACACCCATTAATTAACACACCCATGATGTTGCAACCAGTGGGAGAACAATTATCACTATAAATTAGTCCATTTGTCACCAATATTCTGCATTTCAGCAGTGTCGAATAGAGGTGGTGGTTTCAGGAAGGCGACGGATGTGTAACCAGTTGTGAAACTTACTGACGTTAAGAGTCTATGCTGATCACCTGGACTTGCACCATTCATACCATCAGCAAGTCCTTGCAATGTGCTTGCTTCAGGGTCATTAAGGCCAATCTGACTGGGTAGAGCTTCTTTTCGCATGGCCATCAGAGCTTTTCAACTCTTGAAGGACTTTCGAGTTGTGCGGAATGCACCTGGCACTTTCGGTGATGGCCACTTCAGGGATCAACAGCTCCGTATTCACAACCCTGTGTATTCTACTTGGGTCACAGTGATTGTTGGACTTGGCCCTTTTTCCCAGAAATTTTTCGCTTTCCCCCCCCTAGCCTATGTATTTTACCATGGGTTTAAAATGTGAATGGTGTCACTGTCCCTTTTAAAATGGACGCCATTCCTGCCTGCCCTTGTGCCGCCTGACTGGGTTGAGTGGCGGTCTAGTTGTTGTTTCCCAGCACTCCCAGCTTTTGGAGGGAAACCTGGCAGCCAGGGTGCTCTACACCTCCCCCTAAACCAGTTAGGTCCGGTTCCCCAGGGAACCTTCCAGAAGTTGCCAGCCCTTCTGGTAGGTGGGGTGAGGGGCATATATATAGGGGGGCTGTGCTGCCATGTGCTCAGTACAGAGTCAGTCAAGAGCAGTCCAGACAGTGAAGGGGGAACTCTGCCAGGAGGTACCGCCACATTGGGCCTGTGTGCTGGCCCTTGTGCCCATCTGCACCCCTCTGTTGTCCCCAGGGCCAGTAAAAGGGACACTGCCGGAGTGGAGGCTGCTGTGCTGGCAGGATTGCCAGCATACTGGAGGATGACCGTTCCGAGGAGCTGCTGCTTCAGGACTGGTGAGCCGCCCTGCTAGCCTCTGATCTCGCCCTGCACTACTTGTCCCCTGGCCTCTAGCGCCTTGTGAGCGCCATATTGGGACTGCCTGCACCCTAGCGCCTGGGGAGCGCTACATCTACGGTGCCAGAAGAAGGGAGATGGTGCCTGCAGCGCTGGACTGCCAGAGCGCTGCTTATCCTGTGGGACCCTGAAGGTGGGAGACGCTAGACTTTAACTGTCTGTTGCCTGCCAGCATGAAGAGGAGCTGATGCCTGCAGCGCTGGGCTGCTAAGGCGCTATACCTGTGTACAGAGGAGAGGAGCGTGTGTGATCTTGCAGCGCTGAGGCTGCCACGCGCCCCGAGGGGATCCCTGGTGTGCATGGGATTCCCCCCCTGTGCTGCCGAGCGAGGAGCGGGTGCCCACCCCGCGTTGTGTGCATGCATGCGGGTGCCCACCCCGCAGTAGTCTTTATTTGGAAGCGGGTGCCCACCCGGCTAATCACCGCCGCAGCCCGGGCCAAGGACGAGCAGAGGACCGCCGCGCTGCCCGCGGCGCCCCGGAAGAGGAGGAGTGACCCGGGAGACAGCGGAAGCGAGGCCAGCCGCCTGATTGTGGGCGGGGCCTCGACGACATCAGGAGACCGGAGGACGGGAGCCTACTCCGCCTCCACAAGTCAAGCCCGAAGTCCCGGGCCCCCGAGGGGTGCCCCGGGTGAAGCGGACCCCAGAGCACTGGAAGACCGGAGCGGGAGCCCACCCCGCCGGTCAGCGCCCCGCGAGTGACGTGGCACCAGTGGCGGGAGGAGGGAGGCCCCGGAAGCCGTCCGGAGCCTCGCGGACTTCGCGCCAAAGTCCTGGGTCCCAGGAGGGGGCCCGGGTGAAGCCAGCAGAGGCGCTGTCGTTGGCGGGGCTCCCGTGGTGAAGAGGAGAGCCCCGCGTGAGGAGAGAGGCCAGCGGTTGCGTGGAGAGTCAGCCGCCTACTGAGGGAAGCCGGAGGAGCAGACAGAGGAGTCCTCCAGTGAACCCGGTGAGTGAGGGGCTCTGGGAACATCGCGGGTGAGTGGGGGCTCAGCCTTGCCTTGGAAGGGGGGAGATCTCGGGGCACATTGCCGGTGCCCGCCCCCAGTACCCGCACTGTTCCTCACAGCTGCCCCGCCAGTTAGTCGGAGACACCTCGGAGGCGGCTGCACTGAGGGGGTCCTATTGCTAAGTCCAGAGGAGGGACTCCACCTTGGCCTGTGACTCCTGGGCCTCACTTTACTCCACGGCCCTGCTCGAGGGGTATGTTGGTTCTTGCCTAACACGGTAGGCCCTACTGACTTCAGGTGGGAGATAGTCTTGAGAAACCCCACCTGCCTTGACTCTGTTTTACCGCCATAGGGCCTCCCTAAAGTCTCAGCTAGGCTTGCCCCCCTGTATGGTATTACCTGCCTGCATTAAGCCCTAATTGAGGGTAATGTTACCTGGTGGGGCTGCACCTATGCCCAATTTTTGTTTTGTAAGGGGTTTACCATAACTTTTGTTTTCTAAGGTGATTACTCTGTGGTGTACCCTACCTAGGAGAGGTTGTGTAATTTTTCAGGGTCAGTACCCTGCGTTGTTCCCCCGTATCTTCCTTTACAACATTTTGGCGACGATCTTGAACCTACGCGTGGAGTAAGGATTAAGGACAACTAAGCAACTAAGGAACCGAAGGACAGACATTAAAGACTTTCAAAACGTCAATTGAAATTCAGAGAAACGCCCTGGACAGCCCACCAGTGTCCCTCATCATCTGGACAGCCTGCAGCCCAGGGCGTTTGACCTTTTATTGCCGGTATTCGTGCAGGTACTGTGGTGATTGCTGCCATCCCGTTATCTGGGAAATGTTACCTGCTGGCCTTACTACAGTTGTTAGTCACCCTTCTGAGTTTGATTGCCAGCAGCAACTGGTGTGTGAGAATTAGCACCAGCGACGTGTGTTGACAGCGAGTTGTGTTTCATGAAGCAAAGTTTTACAGCCTTCAAACTTAGAAGCCAACAGCCATTGGTGAGAACTGTCGTTTTAGTATATTACTCTGTGGTGCATCGTGACAGTCTGAGCATCTTACGGTGAGCAACTTTTATTCAACTTGTGAGGAAATCGGCAGTTACTGTGCTTGTTTGGAGTAACGCAGCGTAAGCCATTGGATCGGTGACTGTGTTAGTTTAAATTTACTGGGAGCCGTGTGCAACATAGAGCAGAGCGTTCTTAATTGACTACCATCTGTTGAAGCTGCGTGTGTACCCTAAATGGCTCTGCTGTGAAATACCATTTCTGAGGTGAGACAGTTTGATGGTTGGCCGTTTGCCATGCTGCGCGCAATTTTTAATATTTGTATGTGCGCCGCGAGCTCATTGAAAGCACCAGCACGCGCGCTCTTACCTCCGTCACAATTCCCTGAAGTCCCATAGTGACACTTTCCTGACGTTCCCACGTCAGCTGCTCATGGACGCTTTGCAGTGCATACGTGCCATAAGCCACCCGGCGCCGCGTCAAGAAGCATGCTGCCATCTTGTGCTTGGCTACAGCACATCAACTTTGAATCTTTTTACTTGGAGTTTCCCACTGCCAACCACGTTTTGTCCATGGCGGGACAATAAAGTTTGCTCGAACGAAGGTGCTCTGAGGCGGCGTCTTACTTCAGCGCGGTGTTCTCCCTCAGCCAAGAGTTTCGTTTGTTTCCCCTCACCAAGCTCTGCCCCTGCGTGGTGCCCTGAGGCCACTTCCTCCTTCAGCCATGAGCCACTGAACTGTGTAATAAGGACTTCACGTTGGTCAGAAAACCTCGGGTGAGAGACCGCTCACCGGAGCTCAAGACTTTCATTTCATTATATTGCTTGCCATTATTATGCTTGTCCTGTTTTGGGTGTGTGCGTTTATGGTCGTGTTTTGTTCCTAGGACTCTTAACAGGTGTAAGGCAATTCCCATCCAGTTTACTACTGCACTGTGTACCCTTTATTGGGGAGGCTATCGGGGTGGTTTACCCTGTCATGAGGAGGCTTAGTGGGTGGTCCTGTGTGTACCCATTTATGTGTTGGTTTGGGGGTCTAGTGTACCTTATAATGGGGTGGTTGAGGGGACAGTCAGTGACTTGATTCTATTCTCTAGGGTGACGGATACCCTGCGGTGTACCCATGTATGGGGAGGTTGTGCGAGCGGTGAGTGCTCAAGTCTAGTTTTTTGTTAGTGTAGAATGTACCTGTTTTGGTAGGTTGTGGGGCTAGTCAAATGCTCCAATGTAGTTTTTAGGGTGCTGTATACCCTACGGTGTACTCTCATTGGGGAGGTTGTTGGGCCAGTCAATGCCCAATTTTTTTTGGTTTCCTAGGGTGTTGTGTTACCCTACGGTGTACCCTTTATTGGGGAGGTTGTTGGGCCAGTCAATGCCCAATTTTTGTTTCCTAGGGTGATGCTTTACCCTATGGTGTACCCTTCATTGGGGAGGTTGTTGGGCCAGTCAATGCCCAGTTTTTGTTTCCTAGGGTGTTGTTTTACCCTATGGTGTACCCTTCATTGGGAAGGTTGTTAGGCCAGTCAATGCCCAGTTTTTGTTTCCTAGGGTGTTGTTTTACCCTCTGGTGTACCCTTCATTGGGGAGGTTGTGGGGCCAGTCTATGCCCAATTTTTCGTTTCTAATTTTCCAGGGTCGGTACCCTGCGTTGTTCCCTATTTTTGGTGGATGTTGTTTGGTCAGCTCCTAGGGTTACTACCCATGGGGCATCTTTTCATGTTGACATTATGCTCCGGTCGAAGTCCACCTGCTTGGAACTCGTGGCCAAGGGTTTCATGTTCGTAGGACTTTGAGTGAGAAGCTTTTCTCTAGTGTTTAGACCTCTTCCGTTACCCTTAACGGACCTTTTATCCTAGTTTTCAAGTGTCAGCATGCCTTCTACCCTAATTAGGGGAACCTTTGTCCTTTCCAGAGCGTTTTCTCTCTGGTGTATCTTTCTTGTGGAGGTTGCACTCTTCTGGTTATCTAGAGTGAATATTTCCCCTGTTGTACTTTTTCTTGGGGATGTTGTTTTTCTCCCAAGGGTCAGGGTCAACACCCACTTTTGTTTACCAGGGTGTCTACCCTGTGGTGTACCCGCGTATGGGGAGGTAGTGGGTGTGACCACCCTTCTCTGTTGCATTGGTTTTTTTCATCTAAGCCTTGCTTTATTTTCCCTAAGGGAGGGGGATGGGGCGTGTATTAATGATATTTGCAATTTTAATACATTCAATGATGTTTTGCATTTTAATGCATTTCTTTTCATGCCTGTGTTATTCCCGATACCTCATGTACTACACCATTAGATATTTGCATCTCAATGTGTTCATTTCATGCTCATGTTATTTCTGAGGTATCTCATTTGTCTTTCTCCTTATTTCTGCTGTTGTTCCCCAAGGAAGGAGGATGTGTGGTAAACTACTTCTCTACCATTACCCACTGTACTGCTCTGTTGGAATGCACCATGACATCATAGAATGCCTGAGTGCCTCTCTGTGTTTAGAGTGTCAGTTGGTTAACCCAGGCTGAGCGGCTAGGAGCCTGCTCCTGGTGGGGCTGCACCTATACCTTCTATCTTATCCTACTCACCTATCCTGGAACCAAGCTACAATAAAGGATTACTCTATTTGTACAGCTGGACTCTGTATCTTCCTTTACAACATCTTGCCTGCATGCACAAGGTTAAATTACCTGCAGAAGGGAGCTACAAACTGCAGGGGACATATCACCGGAGTGATTAGTTACACGAAACAGGCCACCTGCAATGTTACTTTAATGGAATGCCTGCCTTGTTTGGTTATTTGCCTGTCACTGCCACAGGAATGTGTACCGGTATTTCCCCACTGTAGGATCAGGCTCCCTCGCCGTAAGCTGTGCATAGAAGTGCTATTGGTGGGGCCTTTATGTGATTTCTGCTTAGGCTCGTGAACCTGCCTGAGGATGCTTATTGGTTAAAATGTTACCCACGGTTTTTGCATACCTGCTTTAAGTCCTCCCATGAAGTGAATGTACCTAAATGTATTGAGCCTCTGTGTTCATCTGCCTTAGAAGGCCTACTAATTGAAATGTCACCGGATGAAATGCATGTTCCGGAGTGACTACCTGCTGAAGCCTGTTCTTCTACTCTAACTAAGGTCACCACGTCGATTAGCAAATGTTTCCTATGTTGAATGCTACTTGCACTAGGGCACCCACTGTGCTGAATGTGGTTACGCCTAGGCTGACAGGTTCCTCATTACCTCTAGTGTTTTATGCCTACCTGCATCTGCTTTCGGATTAACTGAATGTGCCTGAATAGGCTGTTGTTTATGCTCGTTACTGCCCTGCATTACCTACAGTATTACCTGCTTTCAGATGCATGTTGCCAATGTCTCTTCACCTATATGAAGGTTTAATGCTGTTATGCACTTGAATGAATTACTCAAGTTTTACAATGCAATGAATTGAATGTCATCCTAAGATCATCTGCCTCATCTACTGCTGACTTGAATTAGATAAAGCGTTTTGTTTTTACATAACAGCCTGGTGTGGTCTCCTTTTTGTGGTGTGCCTGGTGTGTCGCCTGTGTGTGCTGCGCGGATGCTTCACACAATGCTCCGAGTTTAGCCTTCCCGCTCCGCACCACGCTACCCGTTTCCAACAGTGATGATTCTTTTTACCCAGTTTCGGGGTAAGTACCACAATAATTTCTCAACCTGGTTTTCACTGCCTTTAGTACCTTTCTGTATTTGACTATTTCGGCTGCTAGCACTTTCTCACCCTGATCTGTTGCTGCTTTCAGCGGTTTGCTGTATCTGGTTGTTTCCCCCCTTCAGCACTATCATTCCGTATGATTTATAGCTCTGTGTTGCATAGTGGCGCAATACCTCTTTCACAGCTTTAGAAGCAGATTTCTGGCTAATGGTGAGTAAACGTTTCAGTGAGGTAGTTGTTATCATCAAATGCTTCACAGTGACTGGAGTGGTGCTTTGACACCACACAGGTCAAACGTCGATCTTCACTTCAACTGAGGCACATATTGCACGCAGGAGCAGTTTGCTGGACCATGCCAAACTCTCTGGGAGAGCACTGTCGATCTTCGGGTTACTCATCCCCTATCTTGTTGCCAGGTGTAGTGTCTCTCCAGTTTGGGTACTCGTAAATGACTATGCCACACACGGAGCTTAGCATTACACGTCTTCATTCCTAAGCGTGTAACTGCGAACTCAGTGTTCTGAACATGAACTCTATTCCCTACACCAAACACCTATGTCATAGTTTTACGGAATCCATTAGGAAACCAAAAGTGTCCCGTCATCGCTAACTCACAAGACACTATAGCTGGTCTTTGTCTAGAGTTGCTGTTGAGACTGAACAGATCGCTTACATAAGACCGTGAACCCTTGACCAGAGTTCCTCCAGTTTTGGATACGTTTTGGATTTTTAGGCTTCAGTACATCCTGTTGCAGGGATTCTGCGCAAACACAGAACTATGGGGCCGATTACGATGGCGGTGTTTGGCACATCCGCGGTGCTGGCGGTGGCGGAAAATGTCATTTTCCGCACTCCAGCAGCGGTCCTCGCATCCGCCGTATTACAATGGTCAAAGATAGCCCATTTCCCGTCCGCTGCGGAGTTTCGGAATCCGCCAGGAATTTCCTTCTGCAGCGGTGGCGGAGGGAGCCAATAGAGAAAGACCGCCGTGCGGAATGACGTTACGACCGCCTTACAAATCACGATGCCTCAAACAGCCCATCACAACGCAGTGGAGAAAACAGCCACCCGTAGATGGCGGAAGCACTACTGCGGAGATCGAAACCCGAATCCCAGTCACCTCCACGCGTTCCTGACTGCTATGGATCCAGCTCTTCAAGCCCTTCCGCTGCTGTACCTGATCCACTACCAGCAAATAAGACGTCGCCGCAGTCAACACCGCAGGTACGTAAAAACACATCTCCGCACACAACCACAACACACAACTCCTGTGCTGAAATACGGTTCCTGTCCACATCAGACACTCTGGTGGAGACAGGAACATATCCCCCAGTGTACTCACACATGTCCTGCCTGCTCGAAATCCACACCTCCGCATCCGGGTCACCCATCAACTGCGAAATCACTGTAATGTCTGGGCAAGTCACCGCAGTGGTGAAGACGAGGGAAAACCTGCAGACAATTTAGTAGGCAGGGCCGGAGCCAGGCATGGGCAGTCTGGGCAGCTTCCCAGGACTCCACCTTCACCCGACCCACATGGTGGGCTGCATCAGTTGGCCACAGCCCACAGCACGCTTCCCACACCCATTTCTGCACATGCTGTGTGCCCCTCCTGTCCCCCCTGCACAATTCATCAGCCAGGTGTGGCTCAACCTCGCACCTCACACATTAAAGGGCAAGGTAGATTGACTGGGAAGGTGGGGGTGAAGATGAACACCCTGCACAGAAGGTCAGGGGTTGAACAACCCTCCTCCTCACACCTGCCTTCCACTCATGTGAATCAAACTGAGTATAATTAAGAAATGTAGACTCACACTGCATATTAACAACCACTGAACTGTTCACACTGCATGTCAAGTCCCTCTGAAAGATCCCACACTGACACCCTGCCACATACACATACCATAGGTCAGCAGCAATGTAGGACAATAAATGGGCCAGGCCACAGTGTAGTGCACAGTGCTGGAAAACCATGGAGCAAGCCACATAGCATTTGGACATCACATGCAAGAGGAGGAACATATCACACTACCCTTAGGCCCTCAAATCAGACATGGTTGGCACAGTGATAGCAATGAAACCAAAGTGACAACTGTGCAATATCTCTGGGATACAGCAATGCAAGCTATGCATAGGCACAGGAATGATAGGAAGTGTCAGAAGCCATACAGTGACCAGCCACACATCTGTGTCAACTTACTTGACATGTGTATGCCACCAGCACAACACACATGGCTCATTGTCACACTCCCTGACTGTCAAACCCAAGTAGGACTTTCACACATACCCCATATCTACTCATCTCACACTTGCAACACTCAACACCTGTGAGAAACACCAATAAAGGTGCAAATAAGGTCCTGTGAGTTTCCAGACAACCAATCACACACCCTGGTGTGCATTAACAAATGTCAGCCTCACACTCAGGGATGCCTGAACCATTGCTGACCCAAAATCAATAGCCAAACACAAATCACACAAACAACATCCACAGAAGTCCAACAAGCCGAGCCATGTGCAGGCAAACAGTGGATAGGCAATGTGACCCTAGACAGAACAGGAATACACAACATTGTCACTCTGGACAAATGCACAGGCACCATACCCCAACACAAACAAGAATTGCATCTTCAAATGCCAATCATGACCACTAACTGGGATCAATGGGACAAATCAGCTAACACAGACTTAGACACCACACCAGTCATCAAGTGAGCATGCTGTCAGAGGGTACCACAAGCATGCACATGCACAATCCTGACAAGTGACAGGGCAAACATAGGAGGACATACCACCATTGTGCACTCAAAACAAGCTCATGAACAAGAATCCACATTGCTGCATGTGACATACACACAAGAAATGCACACTACACATGCAACACACATCTGAATGTATCACAATGCACAAACAACTCACACACAATGTCATGCAAATAGAACATCACACACACATTGCACCTGTCAGCAGAAAGAGTCAACACAGGCCAAACACTGCATCCATCTACAACAAAAACACAACAGATGCATATACCAATCCATCACATAGCAATCTCAGCTGGACATCAGGGGGATGCACACCAGGCAAGTATAAGGCAACATACACTGACAGCACTGCATGCACACTAAGCAGTGTGTGCACACCAACCAAACCAGTAGCACACATATCTGAGTGCCCCACCATGAACTCCCACAACACAAATCACCACAGCACACAGATAACATCACACTCATGAAGGTGTCTTGCTTCGCCTTTCAGATAATACAGAATCTCCCACACGGTGGCTCAAAACCCACAGCGAAGCAGGAGACATGAAACACAACTAACACCTTTAGAGAAGGGTTTTATTTTACAAAATGCAAAGACTCTCTTTTTAGAATAAGGCTTGGGATTTTATTTTACACAATGCTCTCTAACAGAAAGGCTTTCCCAGATGCCAAAATTAATCACATTCAAATATATATAGAGATATATATATGTTTATATGCAAGCAATAATAACACACTTGGTAAATGCAACAGTTAAATGCGGGAATAATGCCATGAATAAACAAGCAGCAAATATTATGAGATAAGACTCAAGCAGATATAATATGGACGTCCTACAAGAGATCAGAAAGATATATATACACTGAATACATCAAATGATTACTTTGGATGTGCACCTCAACTCACTCACACATCACAAAGAAAACACCTCAAATGATCAAAGCCACTGGCCACACATCACAATGGCAATAATCAAAACTCAACACTTCACCTGGTGCAAACACTGCATCTTAGCCCACTTCTGACCGGCAGATTAACAGCCGGGGATAAGAGCCTCAGCAACCAGGGTTCTGCTGTACCGAAGTAGACGCGTCCGTCCCCATTCGGATTCCAAAATCCCAGTTTCTAAGTTAACAACCATCAGCTTTATAATCTCAAAACACACACTAGAAGGTTCGAGAATTGTCCTCCCCACGCCAAAGGAATCTTACTAGGACTGGCCAGCTTCCAAGCAAGCATTCCATGGCAGGAAGGAGTTCCCATGTTCCCTCTACGTTCTCGCATGTTCCAGCCTTTATCTTGACAAAGCTCAGGAAAACCTTCCAGGGTACATTAAACAATCTCTCACAAAACAATCCATGAACATGATTAACCCAAACAACTTGCAAGCGTGGCTGTGCGCGCAGATAAAGCTCAAGCCAGGCAGAGTCAGAATTCAGGATGACATGAGGCCATGTCAAAGCCAATAGCAAGAACTTAATAATACTACCAATTTACAACAGAAATGCACATTTGTGCACTACTGCTTATAGCATCACATACTTCATCTCTCAATGTACAACACAGTGCACATTTGTGCACCACTGCTCATAACACTGCACTTCGAGACCAAAAAGTAAATTCCACACCTCTCTCATGCTTTCAAATGCACATCCCACACGTTCTGTTCTTGGCAAGGCTGTTCTACTCCGTGACAGCTCCCACTGAAAGACTGCAAGATTACAAGAAATAAACCTTTAAGAGAAACGAGGCATATTCAGGACCTTGTATATTCAGGCTAGGGTAAAATAACACACCAAAGTCAATTAAAATAATGGTAGTCAAAGGTCATCACAGGGTGTCAGACCACAAGAGTGCCTCTAGCACTACATTCCACCCCATGACCTTTGACTATCATCACATACATATATCACAAAACTGAACTTCTTAATTGAAAGCACAACTATGATTGAAGCACATGTCAGAACAGTGACATTATAGACTCATGTGCTGAACTGAAAGCTCAAATATAATTGAAACACACATTAAAACAGTGAAATCATAAAAGCATGTAATGATCATTTCAAAGCATGTAAAAATAGCTCATGCATATCTGGATAATAAATGTATGATGGATACACAAAATAAGTGCACAAATAGAATCAAGCATATGAACTCAGTAATGCTCCTAATGTCACAAATGGCTAATACTGGAACTTCTACTGTTGAAGCAGTCAAACTTATATATTTTGTGCCTAAAAATAAAGGCAACATCAAAATCTTTAAACTGAAAAACATCTTCTTCAGAACAAATAATGTCCTTCTGTGTGAAAGACACACAGTCTTCTCGCATTCAAAATTATAACTGTGAACATTTTACTTCATGTTTATGATGTCAGTCCATGATCAGTCGCTTGGTTAGTTCGTCTGGTTTGTTCAGCCAAAGGATGTCAGCTTGCATCGTCCGGTGATCACTCCAGGGTTGGGGGGGAGGGGTCCCACACAGGGCACACACAGACACGGGCACCCACTACAGGACAGGGACATCAGGTACACCAACACGTCGCAGTATGATCTGGAAAAGAAACAAGCATCACTCTTCTTGCAAAAAATATTTTTCAAAAAGCGCACGTTTTCCTTTCTCTGTTTTGGGTCTGATGGCAAAATATTATCATTCCTGTCTGCACGGTTCTCTGCTGGCTCTGGGAAATTATCTGAGAATTCTACCAACACTATGGCCTCCGAATTCTTGGTATTGGAGTGAAATTCTCCTTTTCCCTGCACAGTAAGAATGGCTGGGGCAGTCTCCTTCCTGACTATTTCTCCACTCACTGCTGAATACGTGCACCCTTTATCATTTAGCATAAGCCCAAGGCAATCCATCTGCTCTGTCTGCTCTGGTAAGTTTCCTTTCTTCAACTCGCACCTCACCTTCTGTGAGACTGGTCTGCGCTGTGCATATTGACACATAGGAATCACAGTTCTAAGTAAGTCTAGGGGAATATGCATCCCTTCATTCTCTGCCCACCTGTTTGTATGGTCTTTCTCTCCCGGGTGCTCGCACTTAGTCATGCACACCAAATCAAAAATGTGTGTCACCACCTCTGTCTCCAAGATTTTAGCCTTTTCATCTGTAAGGGAATTAAAGGTTCTGTCTAGTGAATGTATAGGACCATGAGCATACACAGTAGCTGCGCTTTGCAGTAAAATTTGCAACTTCACTTGGGAATCCTGTGTCTCAGACACCTCAAGCACCACCCCTGGACTTTCTATTGGGACCTGCACCAACTGTTCATGCAAAACTGCAGTTTCTGTCTGTATGTAACACTTCATTACATTTGCTTCCTGGCATTGCATTTGAGAACATTAAAAAGTCAAAATCACATTATCTCTTATTGTCATCTGCCCAGTGTCTGCCAGCGTGCAAAAGCACAAAAGCATATGTATTTGTCCTGTATCTGTTACAGTACAAAAACACACAAATAATTGAGTGTCTGTCAGAACACCACTCAAAATCAGCAGTGTCTGCCCTGTATCTGTCACACTGCCAGCAAAATATTCTCCAGCATTTGAAAATGTTTCAGTCCACAAGTCTAAAAGCATACTCTTCTTTCCTTGTTTTTCACAATTACTAAAAGTAGCACACTGCCCCTGAACTGGCACACAACATGTAATGTCACCTTCCTGTATTGACCACACGTTTAAAACACACTGCACAGTCTGTTGTGCAGATTCAAAAGCACATTGCTGCATTTCTTTTTTCAAAGTAGCGTCTCTCCATATGAAGCAAGGTTTGTCATTCACTGACATGTCTGATTTATAACTGCAACCAACGATCGCTAATTCTAACAGGCTGGTTTGTTTATCTTCCTCCATGTTTACATTTTCTCGGTTCAAATAAATTTCTGACTGAGGAACGTCCTCAAAAGAATTAATTAAAACCTCCTGTGAAACCTGCAGATTAACTGGCAGCATCTCTAAGTTCACATTTTTCACGATTGACTCACCCTGGCTATCTGAACAGCCTGGCAAAACAAACGGCTTCGGAGCTTGGTGCATGTTTAACTCTTTTTTCAAAGACTTGTTTTCAAACTGAGCGTCAGCTAACTCTCTTTTCAGTTCACTACATTCTTTTTCCAATTGTTCACATTTTTGATACATGCTAAGCAATGCATTCAAAATGACACCACTATTTCTGTCTGAAATACCAAGTTGTTTTCCCTCTTTAAAAGAGGCAATCTCCCTATCAAATAACTCAGTTGGCATCTGGGACTCTGCAACTGAAAACATGGGCATTTTAGAGAGCATCTCCCCTTTTAAAATTGCACTTTTTCGAATCCTGTTCGTGACGCCAAATGTCTTGCTTCGCCTTTCAGATAATACAGAATCTCCCACACAGTGGCTCAAAACCCAGGGCGAAGCAGGAGACATGAAACACAACTAACATCTTTAGAAAAGGGTTTTATTTTACAAAATGCAAAGACTCTCTTTTTAGAATAAGGCTTAGGGTTTTATTTTACACAATGCTCTCTAACAGAAAGGCTTTCCCAGATGCCAAAATTAATCACATTCAAATATATATAGAGATATATATATGTTTATATGCAAGCAATAATAACACACTTGGTAAACGCAACAGTTAAATGCATGAATAATGCCATGAATAAACAAGCAGCAAATAATATGAGATAAGACTCAAGCAGATATAATATGGACGTCCTGCAAGAGATCAGAAAGATATATATACACTGAATACATCAAATGATTACTTTGGATGTGCAACTCGACTCACTCACACATCACAAAGAAAACACCTCAAATGATCAAAGCCACTGGCCACACATCACAATGGCAATAATCAAACCTCAACACTTCACCTGGTGCAAACACTGCATCTTAGCCCACTCCTGACCGGCAGATTAACAGCCGGGGATAATAGCCTCAGCAACCAGAGTTGTGCTGCACCGAAGTAGACGCGTCCGTCCCCATTCGGATTCCAAAATCCCGGTTTCTAAGTCAACAACCCTCAGCTTTATAATCTCAAAAAACACACTAGAAGGTTCGAGAATTGCCCTCCCCGCGCCAAAGGAATCTTACTAGGACTGGCCAGCTTCAAAGTAAGCATTCCATGGCAGGAAGGAGTGCCCATGTTCCCTCTACGTTCTCGCATGTTCCAGACTTTATCTTGATGAAGCTCACGAAAGCCTTCCAGTGTACATTAAACAATCTCTCACAAAACAATCCATGAATATGATTAACCCAAACAACTTGCAAGCGTGGCTGTGCACGCAGATAAAGCTCAAGCCAGGCAGAGTCAGAATTCAGGATGACATGAGGCCATGTCAAAGTCAATAATAAGAACTTAATAATACTACCAATTTACAACACAATGCACATTTGTGCACTACCGCTTATAGCATCACATACTTCATCTCTCAATGTACAACACAGTGCACATTTGTGCACCACTGCTCATAACACTGCACTTCGAGACCAAAAAGTAAATTCCACACCTCTCTCTCTCTCATGCTTTCAAATGCACATCCCAGACGTTCTGTTCTTGGAAAGGCTGTTCTACTCCGTGACAGCTCCCACTGAAAGACTGCAAGGTTACAAGAAATAAACCTTTAAGAGAAACTAGGCATATGCAGGACGTTGTATATTGAGGCTAGGGAAAAATAACACACCAAAGTCAATTAAAATAATGGTAGTCAAAGGTCATCACAGGGTGTCAGACCACAAGAGTGCCTCTAGCACTACATTCCACCCCATGACCTTTGACTATCATCACATACATATATCACAAAACTGAACTTCTTAACTGAAAGCACAACTATGATTGAAGCACATGTCAGAACAGTGACATTATAGACTCATGTGCTGAACTGAAAGCACAAATATAATTTAGACACACATTAAAACAGTGAAATCATAAAAGCATGTAATAATCATTTCAAAGCATGAAAAAATAGCTCATGCATATCTGGATAATAAATGTATGATGGATACGCAAAATAAATGCACAAATAGAATCAAGCATATGAACTCAGTAATGCTCCTAATGTCACTAATGGCTAATACTGGAACTTCTACTGTTGAAGCAGTTAAACTTATATATTTTGTGCCTAAAAATAAAGGCAACATCAACATCTTTAAACTGAAAAACATCTTCTTCAGAACAAATAATGTCCTTCTGTGTGAAAGACACACAGACTTCTCGCATTTAAAATTATAACTGTGAACATTTTACTTCATGTTTATGATGTCAGTCCATGATCAGTCGCTTGGTTAGTTCGTCTGGTTTGTTCAGCCTAAGGATGTCAGCTTGCATCATCCGGTGATCACTCCAGGGTTGGGGGGAGGGGTCACACACCCACACGGGGCACACACAGACACGGGCACCCACTCGCAGGACAGGGACATCAGGTACACCAACACGTCGCAGTATGATCTGGAAAAGAAACAAGCATCACTCTTCTTGCAAAAAATATTTTTCAAAAAGCGCACGGTTTCCTTTCTCTGTTTTGGGTCTGATGGCAAAATATTATCATTCCTGTTTGCACGGTTCTCTGCTGGCTCAGGGAAATTATCTGAGGATTCTACCCACACTATGGCCTCTGAAATCTTGGTATTGGAGTGAAATTCTCCTTTTCCCTGCACAGTAAGAAGGGCTGGGGCAGTCTCCTTCCTGACTATTTCTCCACTCACTGCTGAATATGTGCACCCTTTATCATTTAGCATAAGCCCAAGACAATCCATCTGCTCTGTCTGCTCTGGTAATTTTCCTTTCTTCAACTCGCCCCTCACCTTCTGTGAGACTGGTCTGCGCTGTGCATATTGACACATAGGAATCACAGTTCTAAGTAAGTCTAGGGGAATATGCATCCCTTCATTCTCTGCCCACCTGTTTGTATGGTCTTTCTCTCCCAGGTGCTCGCACTTAGTCATGCACACCAAATCAAAAACGTGTGTCACCACCTCTGTCTCTAAGATTTTAGCCTTTTCATCTATAAGGGAATTAAAGGTTCTGTCTAGTGAATGTATAGGACCATGATCATACACAGTAGCTGCACTTTGCAGTAAAATTTGCCACTTCACTGGGGAATCCTGTGTCTCAGACACCTCAAGCACCACCCCTGGACTTTCTATTGGGACCTGCACCAACTGTTCATGCAAAACTGCAGTTTCTGTCTGTATGTAACACTTCATTACATTTGCTTCCTGGCATTGCATTTGAGAAAATTCAAAAGTCAAAATCACATTATCTCTTATTGTCATCTGCCCAGTGTCTGCCAGCGTGCAAAAGCACAAAAGCATATGTATTTGTCCTGTATCTGTTACAGTGCAAAAACACACAAATAATTGAGTGTCTGTCAGAACACCACGCAAAATCAGCATGTCTGCCCTGTATCTGTCACACTGCAAGCAAAATATTCTCCAGCATTTGAAACTGTTTCAGTCCGCAAGTCTAAAAGCATACTCTTCTTTCCTTGTTTTTCACAATTACTAAAAGTAGCACACTGCCCCTGAACTGGCACACAACATGTAATGTCACCTTCCTGTATTGACAACACGTTTAAAACACACTGCACAGTCTGTTGTGCAGATTCAAAAGCACATTGCTGCATTTCTTTATTAAAAGTAGCGTCTCTCCATATGAAGCAAGGTTTGTCATTCACTAACATGTCTGATTTATAACTGCAACCAACGATCGCTAATTCTAACAGGCTGGTTTGTTTATCTTCCTGCACGTTTACATTTTCTCGGTTCAAATTCATTTCTGACTGAGGAACGTCCTCAAAAGAATTAATTAAAACCTCCTGTGTAACCTGCAGATTAACTGGCAGCATCTCTAAGTTCACATTTTTCACGAATAACTCACCCTGGCTATCTGAACAGCCTGGCAAAACAAACAGCTTCGGAGCTTGGTACATGTTTAACTCTTTTTTCAAAGACTTGTTTTCAAACTGAGCGTCAGCTAACTCTCTTTTCAGTTCACTACATTCTTTTTCCGATTGTTCACATTTTTGATACATGCTAAGCAATGCATTCAAAATGACACCACTATTGCTGTCTGAAATACCAAGTTGTTTTCCCTCTTTAAAAGAGGCAATCTCCCTATTAAATAACTCAGTTGGCATCTGGGACTCTGCAACTGAAAACATGGGCATTTTAGAGACCATCACCCCCATTTAAAATTGCACTTTTTCTAATCCTGTTTGTGACGCAAAATGTCTTGCTTCGCCTTTCAGATAATACAGAATCTCCCACACGGTGGCTCAAAACCCACGGCGAAGCAGGAGACATGAAACACAGCTAACATCTTTAGAAAAGGGTTTTATTTTACAAAATGCAAAGACTCTCTTTTAGAATAAGGCTTAGGGTTTTATTTTACACAATGCTCTCTAACAGAAAGGCTTTCCCAGATGCCAAAATTAATCACATTCAAATATATATAGAGATATATATATGTTTATATGCAAGCAATAATAACACACTTGGTAAATGCAACAGTTAAATGCATGAATAATGCCATGAATAAACAAGCAGCAAATAATATGAGATAAGACTCAAGCAGATATAATATGGACGTCCTGCAAGAGATCAGAAAGATATATATACACTGAATACATCAAATGATTACTTTGGATGTGCACCTCAACTCACTCACACATCACAAAGAAAACACCTCAAATGATCAAAGCCACTGGCCACACATCACAATGGCAATAATCAAAACTCAACACTTCACCTGGTGCAAACACTGCATCTTAGCCCACTCCTGACCGGCAGATTAACAGCCGGGGATAAGAGCCTCAGCAACCAGGGTTCTGCTGCACCGAAGTAGACGCGTCCGTCCCCATTCGGATTCCAAAATCCCGGTTTCTAAGTCGACAACCCTCAGCTTTATAATCTCAAAACACACACTAGAAGGTTCGAGAATTGTCCTCCCCACGCCAAAGGAATCTTACTAGGACTGGCCAGCTTCCAAGTAAGCATTCCATGGCAGGAAGGAGTTCCCATGTTCCCTCTACGTTCTGGCATGTTCTAGCCTTTATCTTGACGAAGCTCACGAAAGCCTTCCAGGGTACATTAAACAATCTCTCACAAAACAATCCATGAACATGATTAACCCAAACAACTTGCAAGCGTGGCTGTGCACGCAGATAAAGCTCAAGCCAGGCAGAGTCAGAATTCAGGATGACATGAGGCCATGTCAAAGCCAATATTAAGAACTTAATAATACTACCAATTTACAACACAATGCACATTTGTGCACTACTGCTTATAGCATCACATACTGCATCTCTCAATGTACAACACAGTGCACATTTGTGCACCACTGCTCATAACACTGCACTTCGAGACCCAAAAGTAAATTCCACACCTCTCTCTCATGCTTTCAAATGCACATCCCAGACGTTCTGTTCTTGGAAAGGCTGTTCTACTCCGTGACAGCTCCCACTGAAAGACTGCAACATTACAATAAATAAACCTTTAAGAGAAACTAGGCATATGCAGGACGTTGTATATTCAGGCTAGGGTAAAATAATACACCAAAGTCAATTAAAATAATGGTAGTCAAAGGTCATCACAGGGTGTCAGACCACAAGAGTGCCTCTAGCACTACATTCCACCCCATGACCTTTGACTATCATCACATACATATATCACAAAACTGAACTTCTTAACTGAAAGCACAACTATGATTGAAGCACATGTCAGAAGCGTGACATTATAGACTCATGTGCTGAACTGAAAGCACAAATATAATTGAAACACACATTAAAACAGTGAAATCATAAAAGCATGTAATAATCATTTCAAAGCATGTAAAAATAGCTCATGCATATCTGGATAATAAATGTATGATGGATACACAAAATAAATGCACAAATAGAATCAAGCATATGAACTCAGTAATGCTCCTAATGTCACAAATGGCTAATACTGGAACTTCTACTGTTGAAGCAGTCAAACTTATATATTTTGCGCCTAAAAATAAAGGCAACATCAACATCTTTAAACTGAAAAACATCTTCTTCAGAACAAATAATGTCCTTCTGTGTGAAAGACACACAGCCTTCTCGCATTTAAAATTATAACTGTGAACATTTTACTTCATGTTTATGATGTCAGTCCATGATCAGTCGCTTGGTTAGTTCGTCTGGTTTGTTCAGCCAAAGGATGTCAGCTTGCATCATCCGGTGATCACTCCAGGGTTGGGGGGAGGGATCCCACACCCACACGGAGCACACACAGACACGGGCACCCACTCGCAGGACAGGGACATCAGGTACACCAACACGTCGCAGTATGATCTGGAAAAGAAACAAGCTTCACTCTTCTTGCAAAAAATATTTTTCAAAAAGCGCACAGTTTCCTTTCTCTGTTTTGGGTCTGATGGCAACATATTATCATTCCTGTCTGCACGGTTCTCTGCTGGCTCTGGGAAATTATCTGAGAATTCTACCCACACTATGGCCTCTGAAATCTTGGTATTGGAGTGAAATTCTCCTTTTCCCTGCACAGTAAGAAGGGCTGGGGCAGTCTCCTTCCTGACTATTTCTCCACTCACTGCTGAATATGTGCACCCTTTATCATTTAGCATAAGCCCAAGGCAATCCATCTGCTCTGTCTGCTCTTGTAATTTTCCTTTCTTCAACTCGCCCCTCACCTTCTGTGAGACTGGTCTGCGCTGTGCATATTGACACATAGGAATCACAGTTCTAAGTAAGTCTAGAGGAATATGCATCCCTTCATTCTCTGCCCACCTGTTTGTATGGTCTTTCTCTCCCGGGTGCTCGCACTTAGTCATGCACACCAAATCAAAAATGTGTGTCACCACCTCTGTCTCTAAGATTTTAGCCTTTTTCATCTATAAGGGAATTAAAGGTTCTTTCTAGTGAATGTATAGGACCATGAGCATACACAGTAGCTGCGCTTTGCAGTAAAATTTGCCACTTCACTGGGGAATCCTGTGTCTCAGACACCTCAAGCACCACCCCTGGACTTTCTATTGGGACCTGCACCAACTGTTCATGCAAAACTGCAGTTTCTGTCTGTATGTAACACTTCATTACATTTGCTTCCTGGCATTGCATTTGAGAAAATTCAAAAGTCAAAATCACATTATCTCTTATTGTCATCTGCCCAGTGTGCAAAAGCACAAAAGCATATGTATTTGTCCTGTATCTGTTACAGTGCAAAAACACACAAATAATTGAGTGTCTGTCAGAACACCACTCAAAATCAGCATGTCTGCCCTGTATCTGTCACACTGCAAGCAAAATATTCTCCAGCATTTGAAACTGTTTCAGTCCACAAGTCTAAAAGCATACTCTTCTTTCCTTGTTTTTCACAATTACTAAAAGTAGCACACTGCCCCTGAACTGGCACACAACATGTAATGTCACCTTCCTGTATTGACCACACGTTTAAAGCACACTGCACAGTCTGTTGCGCAGATTCAAAAGCACATTGCTGCATTTCTTTTTTCAAAGTAGCGTCTCTCCATATGAAGCAAGGTTTGTCATTCACTGACATGTCTGATTTATAACTGCAACCAACGATCGCTAATTCTAACAGGCTGGTTTGTTTATCTTCCTGCACGTTTACATTTTCTCGGTTCAAATTCATTTCTGACTGAGGAACGTCCTCAAAAGAATTAATTAAAACCTCCTGTGAAACCTGCAGATTAACTGGCAGCATCTCCAAGTTCACATTTTTCACGAATGACTCACCCTGGCTATCTGAACAGCCTGGCAAAACAAATGGCTTTGGAGCTTGGTACATGTTTAACTCTTTTTTCAAAGACTTGTTTTCAAACTGAGCGTCAGCTAACTCTCTTTTCAGTTCACTACATTCTTTTTCCAAATGTTCACATTTTTGATACATGCTAAGCAATGCATTCAAAATGACACCACTATTTCTGTCTGAAATACCAAGTTGTTTTCCCTCTTTAAAAGAGGCAATCTCCCTATCAAATAACTCAGTTGGCATCTGGGACTCTGCAACTGAAAACATGGGCATTTTAGAGAGCATCTCCCCCTTTTAAAATTGCACTTTTTCGAATCCTGTTCGTGACGCCAAATGTCTTGCTTCGCCTTTCAGATAATACAGAATCTCCCACACAGTGGCTTAAAACCCACGGCGAAGCAGGAGGCATGAAACACAACTAACACCTTTAGAAAAGGGTTTTATTTTACAAAATGCAAAGACTCTCTTTTTAGAATAAGGCTTAGGGTTTTATTTTACACAATGCTCTCTAACAGAAAGGCTTTCCCAGATGCCAAAATTAATCACATTCAAATATATATAGAGATATATATATGTTTATATGCAAGCAATAATAACACACTTGGTAAATGCAACAGTTAAATGCATGAATAATGCCATGAATAAACAAGCAGCAAATAATATGAGATAAGACTCAAGCAGATATAATATGGACGTCCTGCAAGAGATCAGAAAGATATATATACACTGAATACATCAAATGATTACTTTGGATGTGCACCTCAACTCACTCACACATCACAAAGAAAACACCTCAAATGATCAAAGCCACTGGCCACACATCACAATGGCAATAATCAAAACTCAACACTTCACCTGGTGCAAACACTGCATCTTAGCCCACTCCTGACCGGGGATTAACAGCCGGGGATAAGAGCCTCAGCAACCAGGGTTCCGGAGTACCGAAGTAGACGCCTCCGTCCCCATTCGGATTCCAAAATCCTGGTTTCTAAGTCAACAACCCACACTGCTTTATAATCTCAAAACACACACTAGAAGGTTCGAGAATTGTCCTTCCCGCGCCAAAGGAATCTTACTAGGACTGGCCAGCTTCCAAGCAAGCATTCCATGGCAGGAAGGAGTTCCCACGTTCCCTCTACGTTCTCGCATGTTCCAGCCTTTATCTTGACGAAGCTCACGAAAGCCTTCCAGGGTACATTAAACAATCTCTCACAAAAAAATCCTTGAACATGATTAACCCAAACAACTTGCAAGCATGGCTGTGCGCGCAGATAAAGCTCAAGCCAGGCAGAGTCAGAATTCAGGATGACATGAGGCCATGTCAAAGCCAATAATAAGAACTTAATAATACTACCAATTTACAACACAATGCACATTTGTGCACTACTGCTTATAGCATCACATACTTCATCTCTCAATGTACAACACAGTGCACATTTGTGCACCACTGCTCATAACACTGCACTTCAAGACCAAAAAGTAAATTCCACACCTCTCTCTCTCTCATGCTTTCAAATGCACATCCCACACGTTCTGTTCTTGGCTAGGCTGTTCTACTCCGTGACAGCCCCCACTGAAAGACTGCAAGATTACAAGAAATAAACCTTTAAGAGAAACGAGGCATATTCAGGACCTTGTATATTCAGGCTAGGATAAAATAACACACCAAAGTCAATTAAAATAATGGTAGTCAAAGGTCATCACAGGGTGTCAGACCACAAGAGTGCCTCTAGCCCTACAGAAGGGTAGCAGTACCTCAGCAAACAGACATACAGCTTAGCCATCACCCACAGATGCACAACTCAGGGAAACCCAGATGCAAACAACATGAATAGAGGACTGTGCTGCTCAAACATATGCACTGCACATGAGCAATCATGACTGCAAACAAGTAGAAGAAAATAACACATAACTAATTGTGAAACTGTCCTGAGTGGCACATTGGTCCTGTACACAGATCATCCTCACACAGTATAGTGTCACACTATGAAGTGGTGGAGAGGGTCACACACTGGCAAGGCATGGGGTGGAAGACATAAGATTGAAGTGGTGTGGACATCAGTATTGGACCGGTGAGGAGTGTACAGTCCACAATCACATAGAGGAGTAACTCACAATGTGTAGGCATCAGAAGCACCAATAGGGGATGGTATGTCTCCTCATACCACATACTATACTCAACCTAAAAATGTGTCAAGTGACAGCAATGCATGAGAAAACTCACAAATAATGTCAGTGTGGCTGAGCAGGTCAGCACAGTGAGCACAAACTTAAACAAGACACATGGCTGATCAACAAAACACAACACAGACTTGGCAGTGACACACTCTGCATACTCACAACTGACAGTGACAACAAGTAGGTGTCCCCCAGGAGTGCAAGCACACACCAACACATTGCACAGTGCTCAACCTACAATTCCTACATGTGCACACAATCTGAAGCACATGTCTGACAATGTAATCTAACAGGCACACATTACCTGGGTCACACGTGTGTAGTTGGCATGTGCAGGGGCACATACACATCAACACCACTGACAATGACAGGCCAATCACACTGTATGACTACTCAAGTGCACACATTCAAATGTACCCATGTGACTATGAAGACAGGCCCACACAAGATGACTACACATCAATACTGCTGTGCACACATCAAGAAAGAGGCCACAGATATGACAGACCCTGGCCACCCCACAAGTAATCCTGTGGATAGCATTCACCTCTGTTCTGGTATTGCATCCTAACATGACATGTGTACAATTTAGCAAACCTGAGCACAGAATGATTAGGAGAAGAGTAGATCATCACAAACAACCATCATTGCACCCTCAAGCCTCAGACTGAAGAAGAACAAAAGTGCATGTTACCTCTGGAAACCTCTGAAAATGTAAAACAAGTAATTGCCAATGTGAAAGTGGCATACAGAGCATGTGTCACATGAACCGATACCCATACATAAAACCTTTTATTTATCAAGGACATTGACAAAGCAGACAACAGGAGTAACAGTCTTTATTACATAATACCCAGATAGGCATCAAAAGTACAAAACAGCAAGGCCATTGGCCAGTACAAATTGAAAGTATGCACATGTGTGCATGAGAAACTGCACAGGGAATGGGCATCAAAAGTAACAAACAGCAAGGCCATTGGCCAGTCCATAGTTCCGGTCCCACATGTGTGCATGAGAAACTGCACAGGGAATGGGCATCAAAAGTACAAAACAGCAAGGCCATTGGCCAGTACAAATTAAAAGTATTCACATGTGTGCATGAGAAACTGCACAGGGAATGGGCATCAAAAGTAACAAACAGCAAGGCCATTGGCCAGTCCATAGTTCTGGTCTGCACATGTGTGCATGAGAAACTGCACAGGGAATGGGTAACACCGTCCACTGCCATGGGAATCACCACAGCTCAGGGGCTACAAATTGGCAGTCCAGGCACCCCTGTGTGACAAATGGTGTGGGGAGGGGCACTTGGCTTCAACTTTGGCTTGAAGTTGAACTGGGAGGTGGCTGATTGTCGGGGCCAGTTGGAGGACTGGACCTGGGAGACAGAGAACCAGCTGAGGTAGAGGCATCAGTGGCTGTGTGAGCCTGAGGGCTGCTTGGACCGGGTGGAGTGGTTGCACGGGGAGGCGGAGAGAGGCTTCCGGGAGACACAGTGTGTGAGGGTGAATGTTGAGGGCTGGGTCTCAACCTCTTGGGGATTCGATAGCCCACAAGTGTCTTGGCCGGAGTGGGAAGTGGGGTGGGCACAACAGCCTCACTCTCCACCAAAGGTGTATCAGGTGCAGGTGGCTCTCCCTGTGGGGATTTGCTGGATCTGGTTGTACGCTTGGGGTGGCATTGCCTCTTCCCCTGCATCCCCTGTTGTCCAGGTGAACCCCTCACTTTGCTCTCCTGTCCCAGCTTCACAGGGGTGTGGGTGGGAGTTGACGTTGTGGGTGAATCTGCCTTAGAAATGTGTTTGTGCTTAGTCGTTGCAGGCACCAGGTTCACAGCAGACAGGGCAAGTGCTTATTTGTCTTTGGGAGCAGGTGTGGGGATGGGAGTGCCCTTGGATGGGTGTGATTTTGATGAATGCCTCCTTGTACCCTAACACACTATTCTCTGTAAGCATACTTACGTGCCTGGAGGTAAGATAGGTATACATCTAAACATGTTGTCTCTGTCACATATGGAGTCACTTTAAGGGAACACCACAGATACAAACTCCCAAATGTCCTTTTGCAATGGCCACAAGCTCCTGATATCCACCATGTTGTGCTTTGAAGCACAACTACAGTTGCACATTGGTGTCAGCTCTCTAGTTGTCACAAATCATATGTTGTGCAAGGCACACATCTATAAATGCACACTAACAAGATGCTCACTGCTGTTCACTGCCAGGTGATGTCTATGACACTCATACTGCAGCATATGTCTCAAGGCCACAGCTCATCTGCCAATGACAAGCCTCATGGTTTTAAACACATGAGAAACCATATGTTTTACAAATGCATAACAGCTGCACTCAACACAGAGGTCACTTAGAAGCTATTGCATCACACTGGTGACATCACAGAGCTTCACACTGGCTCGCGTTTAGGATTCATGCAGTCACTCACACCCAAAGTCACACTTAGCTGAATACTCACCCCCAACTTGCTGCTGATGGGCCCTCAAGCATCCATCCAGCTCTGGCTGTGTCACTGCCAAGATGCGGCCAATTAGTGGTGTCATGCACCTGCGTGCCAACCTGCCACTCCGAGGGAGCACCCCCAGCGTCATCTCTGCCACGTTTTTGCTCAGCCGGCAGATGTCATATCACCTCTTGTGACAGTGTGTGCGCCGTCGGTTGGAGACAGCCAGAGCCCGCACCTTGCTCGCAATGGCCCTCCATATTGCCTTATGCTGGTGGACCTTAAGCTGCAGGCATGGGAGACAAGAAGAGGAAGTTTCAGGGACACTGTTTTATGTACCACTGTGTGTCAATACAGGAGCATGAAAATACATAGCACACTAATACATAAATGTTGAGCAGAGGCCATACAGCATGACACGTAGTACACTTGCATCGGATAATCCCATAGAAATGTATGATGATGGACACAGTTCATGGCCATCTCATACACATGCAGAGTGCCAGCACAGCAACCAATGTGAAAATGACCCTCATCTGTGATGCAGTATGTGAGTGAGCATGACATACAATACATTGGGAATAATGTGTCGGGGCTGACTCACTGTGTCATAACACCACACACCCCTCAATGTCCTTGACCAGTGAATGGCTACATGTGTCATGGTGGTCACATTGAGGGCCATGATCTGACATTCTCACACTCTTCTCACAAGGTGGAGGCCTGTCTTGTGCAATCCTCAGGCATAAGATAGCTCATTGAGAAATAGGGTGGTGGACAACACATATGTTTCACTCATCACATTTAGTGATGGGTCCTTGTAACATTGGGCAGTTTATGTGCAGGCCAGAGGGACTCACACTGAGGTTAAACGTGGGCCATCAGAGAAATCACATGAATGTACAATATGAGAGGGGAAACAGTGCCTACACATGCAAGACTGAACACATAATGTAATCAATAGAAGTATGACATCTCCAAATTACATTTATCTGATGTGTCATAGGTTAACTACCACCAACAGTGTTACACACAGGCATTGTACTCTTTGTGCATGATGCACACATCACCATAGTGGCAGTTTGAGAACTGCACACACATCATTCAGTACCCTCTGGACAAAATACATTTGTAATGTCACAAATGAGCATGTGAAGCCGTAATGGACTATGACATCACATAGCACAGGCAATGTTTGTTCAGACTTCGACTGACTCAAACCAGCAGTGTAACTGTATGGCTGCAAAATACACTGCATGTTACTCCCATCCTTCGATGCAGTCTTGGATCTGTGGAAATAAGGCTACACACCCGTTGACATGAAGTCAGCATGCTAGGCAGTGTATCACACATTTACATTAACCAGTTTCAGACCAACGTTTGTTGTTTTTTGCAGAAGAAGGGCTGTAGAAGTGTTCATGTTGCCATTCTCCCCACATACTCAAATGCAATTCTTAATAGGCCATGTATGGAGCAGGCTATAGGAAAAATATGGATGCATGCACATTGACTTGCACTCACAGGCACATACTACTGCAGAGCAACAGCATGTGAGCATTCTGAGCACTCTCAAACTTTCATTCAGTAACACATACCAGTACATCTGGCGCACCATACAGCCTCCCATACTGTGCAAGGACCTCGTCCACCAGGATCTCCAGCTCCTCTGTGGTGAAGGGACGGGCCCTGATGTTCTCAGTTCTCGTCATCACTGGGTCCAGCATACAGGAATAGCAGCAGTTGGTGGTGAAGAATGGCAGGCAGCAGTGCCTGAATGCAAGTGAAATGTGTGGCTCTCTCACAGAGATTATAGGCCCATGGGGTTGTTTCAGTGGTACTCAGTGCTGCAATTGGTCTGCCTGGTTAGCATTTTTCAATTGTGGCCAATGCCCGGGCCCGCGGTAGCGGAGCACGCCTACCGCGAGTTTCAAAATTGTATTTCACTGCCGCGATCGCGGTTCCCATTGGCTGCATTGACATTGGCATTGGCGGTGTCACACCGCGGGGGCCAGGCGGTCGCTACCGCAATCCTGCATCTTTCAATTGTGGCCAATGACCATGATCGCGGTAGCGGAGCATGTCTACCGTGAGTTTCAAAATTGTATTTCACTACCGCGATCGCGGTTCCCATTGGCTGCATTGGCATTGGCAGTGTCACACCGCGGGGGCCAGGCAGTCGCTGCCGCAATCCTGCATCTTTCAATTGTGGCCAATGACGATGATCGCGGTAGCGGAGCACGCCTACCGCGAGTTTCAAAATTGTATTTCACTACCGCGATCGCAGTTCCCATTGGCTGCTTTGGCATTGGCATAGCGGAGCATGTCTACCGTGAGTTTCAAAATTGTATTTCACTACCGCGATCGCGGTTCCCATTGGCTGCATTGGCATTGGCGGTGTCACACCGCGGGGGCCAGGCGGTCACTACCGCAATCCTGCATCTTTCAATTGCGGCCAATGACCGTGATCGCGGTGGCGGAGCACGTATACCGCACCTATGACACAATATTCTCTAGCAATGGCAATAGCCAATTTTAATCATTGAACACTATACATTCACAATATATTACAGCACCTGTTTGCAAATTTTAATGATAGTGTGACATTCAACTCACTGATGCCTACACATGCCATGTCAGTGCACATGATTACATGCATTGGCATGTACTTCCTCACATGTCACCTATGATAGTTGTGTGCCAATACACAGATTTGGTGTGTAATGGAGTCTCATATTTGTGCACATCTCAATGTGTGACATGGCTAATCAACCCACAGTAATGATGGACTGAGCACATAATGTGCCTATTTCACTGTGCACATTGCTGTATTGATTTTGGTAGTTGATCAGCTTACACACACTGTGCTCATTGTGTAGAAAAGTTGTGCTCTGTGCAACTTAAGCAAGAAGGTGTGGCAGGTACTGCAGCTACGTAGAAGTCAGCAGTGTTGCTGTTTCCAACATGTGCTGTGTCACCTACACCCAGGGCTGGTGACACAAGATGTAGGAGTGTACCATTTACCCTTCACATAGTCATAATCTGTTTTGGAGGTAGTCAGTATGTACTTACTGACCACATGTACGACTACATGAGATCAAGGAGTCTCTGCATGTGACTTGTGCATTAAGCTGGTGTTACAGTCCAGTCATTGTTAGCGCTGCGTCAGTCAAGATGTAAGATGTTTGACTCATCTCATAGGGGAATTAAATTGACATGTGTCCCCTTTCATTGTATGTAGGAGACAACCAAATGTGCATCGCCCGTTCCCAGTGCTGGCAAACATGGAGGATGAGGACATCATAAGAAAATTCCGTCTGGATCGCCTTACCCTTCAAGACCTATGTGGTCAGTTGGAGCCCCATCTGAGGCCTCGCAGAACCTATCCGACTGCTTTGACACCAACAGTTAAGGTGATGGCGGCCCTGCATTTCTTTGCAACTGGTTCGTTCTAGTACACGGTGGTCCTCGCCGGTGGGATGTCTCAAGCGATGTTTAGCATGGTGCTACGTGATGTCCTGTCCGCAATACATACATACGACCGCTACATCCATTTTCCAAGGAGACATGAATTGGCAGCTGTGAAGGGAGATTTTTATGACCTAGGCCACATACTTAATGTTGTTGGCGCCATTGACGGCACACATGTTGGCCTGGTTCCACCACAGGCACGTAAGCACATATACAGGAACAGGAAGCATTTCCATTCCATTAATGTGCAAGTGGTATGCCAAGCGGATATGATTATCTCCCATGTCAGTGCCAGATTTCCCGGATCAGCCCATGACTCCTACATACTGCGTAACAGCATCATCCCACAACTGTTGGCAAACCTGCATCTGGAGCGTGCGTGGCTTGTTGGTGAGTACGCCAAGTCAAGTAGTGTGCTGTATGTGTGACATGCTGTTCTCAGCTACTGTTTCTATCAGTAATATGCTCTCTGTATGTAACACCTAGGTGACTCTGCGTATCCCAACCGGCCTTGGTTGCTGAGCCCACTGAGGAATCCAAGGACCCCGGGTGAAGGACGCTACAATGATGCACATGGGAGGATGCGTCGTGTGGTGGAGCGTACTTTTGGGCTTCTGAAGTCTACATTCCGGTGTCTGGACAAGAGCAGAGGTGCACTACTCTACTCTCCCCAAAAGGTGTGTGAGATCGTAGTTGCATGCTGCATGCTCCACAACCTGGCCTTGCACAAGGAGATCCCCCTGCTCCTGGACGATGATGAGCAGCAGATGCCCCCCCTGCAAACCCACACATGCCCAGTGACGACAATATGGAGAAGAGGAAGGTGTTGACCTGCGTCAACAGCTCATCGACAACTACTTCCCTTGAGTGTAAGTGACATTGTACAACAGTGACATTGTCTGTTGGCTTTGATGGTAGTGGCAAATCATAGATGATCTTTTTGACTGCTGGCTGTTGTTGGCTCTGGGCTAATGGCTGATGTGTGTGGCACAGGGTATTTTTATCCAGGTACCTCATGTCTATGTTGATGTTGTTGCTCATTGTTATGTGTGCTGGTTTTAGTACGTTGATGACTAGTGTTGTGTTTTAGCTGTAATGGCATCACCTGACAAGTAAATGTCATTCTCTTGTGTCTTTTTAGGTCCCTTCACCCTCTCAATGCCTCGTCACAATCAGAGCTTGTGGTACATTGGAATCTGAGTTGACATTGTACATACTGTGATAAACATGGAGCTGACACAAAGACATAGGTGTGTAAAGAGTGTTTATTTACAATACGTATTTGTGACAGAGAAGTGATTATTTACAAAATTGTGCCAAGTGAATTTATGAGTTGTTATTGATGGTAAATGAGACATATAGAGTAGTCACCACATTGATGTAGTCACACTGTCCAACAGACTCCTGCCATCAACATGGCAATGTGGATAAGGATAATTAACAAAGTCAATGTCAAGGGGAACACAGGTGCCATCATGGCTGGCTCCGCTAATTGCGTTTGGATGGTGCATGGCCACGTGATCCTCCCCTGGTGTTTCTCGGATGGCCCCTCGTGCGTTTGGCAGGGGGGCCCTCTGCTGCAGGCTCAGCGGTGTCTGAGGAGTCATTTGGTTGCATCTCACCCCTCTCTGTGGCCGCAGCTGAGGTGGTGGGTGTATCAGCATGCGGGCCACTGGAGGGGGTTTGAGCTGTCATTAGGGCCACATGTCTGTCCCTCAGAACACCCAAAAACTGGCCCATGAGGTCCACAAGTTGTCCCATACGTGTGTCCATGGACCTCAGCAGCAGGCGGAGCTCACGCACTTCTTCCACAACCTGGCCCATCTGTCCCTGGTTCTGTTCATATGCCCCAAGGACTCTTGCAACAGTGGCCAGGGCTTCGGTCTCAGTGTCCTCCTGTATTTGTCCCCCAGTTGCCCTCCCACCTGCCCTGCTGACATGGACCTGTGGGGTTGGCACTGGACGTACCCGCACACTCCCCCTGGCATCCTCTGATTGTGTTGTGGTGTTGGTAACCACTGAGGCAGGGAGAGTGTTGCAGGCAGCAGTGGTGATGGTGGTGGTGGAGGCTGCACAGGTCATTGTAGCAGGGGTCAGCGCTGTTGTTGTTGCTGTGGTGGAGGTGGGGACAATGAGGGCCTGAGATGTGGTGCGCCCTGGCAGTCCGGAGGGGCCAGGTTGTTGCTCCTCATCCGAGAAATGTAGGGAGTCTGTATCCGAGAGTTCATGTTCCGGGGGGGAGACAGGCTTAGCAGGTTGGTGGTGTTTTCTGCTACAGTTGCTTGTGGATCTCCTGTTGAACAGAGGTGAAATTGTCAGTTAAGTGCACTCCACAAGCTTGGTGTTAGACTTTTGTATGTTACATTTGATACACCAAACAATTTACATTGCAATCACTTGGTATGGCAGCAAAATACTGAGCATCATGACATGATGTTGAGGTACATACATTACTTGTCCATGGTGTGACATGTAAATTGAAACCATGTGCCACATACAGATTGTGTGATTACAAGGACATGTCATCATCTAACAACTTGCGGCACATCAACTTTATGTAATGCATCTTTTTTGTTTGCTCTTCATGGAATCAATTTCAGCTAAGCAAGAACTAGCCATTGGAATGTTATACATACCTTTTTCATATAATGTACTTTACTTTGTTTGTCAGATTGACCATGCATGTTTTGTGTTCATATGGGCCTTCATGCTCTGACACCATGGCACTTACACATTGCATTCTGTGCTGTGCATGATTGTGCCATGAATTACTTTCACATGTGACTTGGTGAGTCAAAGTTTAATTTCTGTGACAGTTACGTGCGCTTAGCTGTCTGCACACTGGATGTGGCTTTTGGATCTATGCCAAGTTGGCTGACATGTGAGTGCTGGTGTGGTCATCTGACTCCATGTTTTTTTAGAAGGATGGCATGGTGCATGCACTGACTACCTACCTGTTCAGTGACACAGTGGAGGGAAATTGCTGCCACATGTTTCTGGGTGTGGGGAGTGTACCACCCTGCTCAGCTGTGGGACAAGGGGGCCTGGTGGGAGTTGTAGTGCTGGCTTCCCACCCACAAAATCCCCTCCCTGTTAAGATGGCTACCTACCTATAAGTTTGATCAGTGCAATGAAATGGCTGCCACATGGTGGGGGGGGGGAGTGCTCCATCCTGCTCAGCTGTGGGACAAGGGGGCCTGTGGTGAGTTGTAGTGTTGGCTTTCCACCCACAAACACCCCTCCCTGTTAAGATGCCTGCCTACCTGTAAGTTTGATGAGTGCAATGAAATGGCTGCCACATGGTTGTGGGGGGGAGTGCTCCATCCTGCTCAGCTGTGGGACAAGGGGGCTTGTGGTGAGTTGTAGTGTTCGCTTCCCACCCACAAACACCCCTCCCTGTTAAGATGGCTACCTACCTGTAAGTTTGATGAGTGCAATAAAATGGCTGCCAAATGGTTGTGGGGGGGTGCTCTATCCTGCTCAGCTGTGGGACAAGGGGGCCTGGTGGGAGTTGTAGTGCAGCCTTCCCACCCACAAACACCCCTCCCTGTTCAGAAGACTACCTCCCTGTTAGGTGAAGGTGAGCAATGCAATGGCTGCCACATGGTTCTGGGTGTGGGGAGTGTACCATCCTGCTCAGCTGTGGGACAAGGGGGCCAGGTGGGAGTTGTAGTGTAGGCTTCCCACCCACAAACACCCCTCCCTGTTCAGAAGGCTACCTACATGTTAGGTGAAGGTGAGCAATGCAATGGCTGCCACATGGTTCTGGGTGTGGGGAGTGTACCATCCTGCTCAGCTGTGGGACAAGGGGGCCTGGTGGGAGTTGTAGTGCAGGCTTCCCACCCACAAACACCCCTCCCTGTTCAGAAGGCTACCTACATGTTAGGTGAAGGTGAGCAATGCAATGGCTGCCACATAGTTCTGGGTGGGGGGAGTGTTCCATCCTGCTCAGGGGTGAGGCAAGAGAGCATGAGAAGGCTGACTACCTGTGAGTTTGAGGAGAGGTATGAGATTGCTGCCCCATGGTTCTGGGCGTGGGGAGTGTACCATCCTGCTCAGCTGTGGGACAAGGGGGCCTGTGGGGAGTTGTAGTGCAGGCTTCCCACACACAAACACCCCTCCCTGTTAAGATGCCTACCTACCTGTTAGGTGAAGGTGAGCAATGCAATGGCTGCCACATGGTTCTGGGTGTGGGGAGTGTACCATCCTGCTCAGCTGTGGGACAAGGGGGCCTGGTGGGAGTTGTAGTGCTGGCTTCCCACCCACAAACACCCCTCCATGTTAAGATGGCTACCTACCTGTAAGTTTGATGAGTGCAATTAATTGGCTGCCACATGGTTGTGGTGGGGGGGTGATCCATCCTGCTCAGCTGTGGGACAAGGGGGCCTGGTGGGAGTTGTAGTGCAGGCTTCCCACCCACAAACACCCCTCCCTATTCAGAAGGCTACCTACCTGTTAGGTGAAGGTGAGCAATGCAATGACTGCCACATGGTTCTGGGTGTGGGGAGTGTACCATCCTGCTCAGCTGTGGAACAAGGGGGCCTGGTAGGAGTTATAGTGCTGGCTTCCCACCCACAAACACCCCTCCCTGTTAAGAAGGCTACCTCCCTGTGAAGTGGAGCAGAGGAAGGGAATAGGTTACACATGGCTCTTGGGTGGGGTGAGTGTTCCATGCTGCTCAGCTGTGGGACAAGGGTGCTTGGTGGGAGTTGTAGTGCTGGCTGCCTGTCCACATGACAGAGGAAGGAAATGTTAGATATGGGAGACATGTGTTGGGAAGAGTGTGTTGTACATAAGTGCTTTCGTGTCTAGGAAGTGTAGCTTTCTAGTTGTGCAAGACAGTACATAGCAGTGTAATGGGAGACATTTGTTGGTACTTACCAGCCTCCACTTCCCCGGGTATTCCTGTGAGACTCTCTGGATGCAGTATGGCAAGCACCTTCTCCTCCCATTCGGTGAATGTTAGTGGTGGAATGAGAGGGCCACCGCCAGTCCTCTTAGCCAGCTCATGGTTCTTGTTGGCACGCTCTTTCACCCTGCTCTTGAGGTCATGCCACCTCCTCTTGATGTCACGCAGGGTGCACAGGGTGGTCCCTACTGCATTGACTTTGTTGACTATCCTTTCCCACATTTGATTTTTTCTGGCTACTGGTGTCTGTTGGACCATGCTTCCAAACAAATGTGGTTCTACTCTGATTATCTCATCTACCATGACTGACAACTCATTGTCAGTAAATTTTGACATTTTTTTCTGTGCCATGGTGTGTGATGTGCAAATGTGTGAGAAGTGCAGGTGGGAAGGTGGTGGTGGAGATGTGTGTGGTGTGTGTGTAGTTGTGATGGTGTGATGTGTGCTGATTTGCCTCTCCTTTGTGCTGTGGGGTTGGGCCCTTCAGTGCTGGAGTTGTGCAAAGGATTCTGGGCAGGGAAGGGGCTGGTTTTATACTCAGCTATGTGGGTGGGTCAAAATGGAGTATTCATGTCAGGTGTGTTGTCTGGGTTGACCTGGGATTTGTATTTTTTACTTGCCATGGGGATGTATCATTGGGGTGTGTTAGGTGTTTTTGGAGGCTGAGCCAGATATACAGCCACACTTGGTAGCCTTGTTGTGTGGTTGCTTTCGACCGCCATTACTCTTCCGGCGCGACCGCGGCAGACGGAATGCAACAGCCCTTCCGCCGGCTCTCCCATTCAGCATTAGTTGCGATCGCGGCGGTTGGAAACAACTGATCATTCTGCTGGCACCGCCATCGAATCCTAATTTCACTTGCGGTCATTCCGTGGTCGATCGGCGGTTTTGGGTCTTTCCGCAGCAAATCCGAACGTCGCAGATGGATTTTCAGCTCTTCCGGACGTTCCCGGCGGAGTTTTGTGGAATCCGTTTGCGGCGGTCGGATTTCTCTGGCGGTGCATCCTAATCTGACCGCCGGTTTTGCCGCGGTACATGCGGACAGTTATTTACCGCTACCACAGCGGTCGGAATGCTTTTCCGACCACCATCATAATCGGCCCCTAAGCGTAGGATTATAGGACCTCTGTAGGTAGGAACTGAGTCATCCCACACCCTTAGCACCCACAAGCCCAGGTCTGACTAGCTATAGTGCCTCACTTGCCCTCCTACTCACCCCAAAGACACAAGTGATGAGGCACCCCAGAACACAACACTCCTGACTCTCTCAGGAATCGCGGTTGCAAGGCACTCCCTTTCGCTCCCACTCTTGTACTCGTCCACAACAAGATCCGACAGAGACACGGACAAGTTTAAAATATTTATTTTAACTAACGTGCTTTATTATACAGTATACGTGCCACAACAAGCAGAAAAATGCATAACACAAATACGGTCAGCATAGCAATTATTCGGTAAATTATAAACTGTGCTGTCATTATATATGACAGGGTAGCCTAACCTCCCTCCCCTTATATAAAAGCAAGATGATTATATATTAGAAGATCTCTGGGTGTTATCTGCAGACCCTGTACCTCAGTCTATAGATGGTAAATCTACATCACTGGTGCAGTCATGCTCTTTTCCCTGGAAAGGTCCCTCTCCAAGTGTTAGCTACCTACCCGTGTATTCCCATAAGACCAAAGTACGTATTCCCAAACAACAGCTTCATTTGCATGTTTTATCTAGGTGCTAGGGCCTGACCAGAACAGAATAACAAGGGTCATTGTTGTTCGACCTTGCACACAATGTTCAGACTAAATCCCAGGAACTCGTGGTGCATGAAAAATAACTATATGTTCTTGTGTGAAAGTTGCAAGAGAGGCTTGTGAAAAATAAGCTCATGTAGTAACATGTGCAGAGCAGCGCGCAGTCTATAGCGTGCTCATGCCAACTTAGGGAAGACAACAATGTACCCTCGGTTCATGTAACAATCCAAGAATCAGGTGTTCACACTAAGGGTTTGCTGTGACATGGAGTCAGACCCTAAGTGAGGATCTGTGGTCTGCAGCAGCACACTATGTGCACCCTCCGTTACTGAATATGTCTGCCATTGGCTCACTGGGGCTCAGGCTTGTACATTAGGCTGCTAGGTTGTATATGGAGATCAGTTACTTAAAACAAAATTATTTCAAGAAACTTCAGTTAAAAGGACACATGCCTTTTTCACCATAGCATTTGAGATCAGTTTGTAGCTGATGCTCCAGGCTACTGGAGGCTAGGCTATTGGGACCATGGATGTGGCTCAGGACCATATCCTGTGCCTAGTGGGAACTAGGTGCAGGAGTACTGGGCAAAAAGTGCAGCTAAATATCATGTTTGGTTCCCAGTGCAGAAAGCACAAGGCTGCAAGCTGTAGCATGTGGGTACTGAAACTGGGAAGCAGGATATAGTGCGCAGAAGAAGAACATGTCCTGTGCCCAGTGTCCACTGAGTAAAGCTACAGGATGTACCAAACATTTACCCGGGCAATAATATTGTGCATGGAGCCTGTCCAACGCCCATACCATATGCTGAGCACCTATCCAACAGTACTGGGATCTGAGGTTCCGGGCACAGAGTGTAGCCAAATATCATGCCCTTTGCACAGTGATCACTGGTTAGTTATCGCTGATAATTGGGTAGAGTTCTGGGTGAAAGTGTGACCAAAGTCCGCCCTCTTTTTTACAATGGTGACTGGACTCAACAGCAGTCCATGTTCAGTGGACTCCTAAATATCACAGAGAAACCTTTTGTTAAGGGACGTTAATGTTCTCATCTAAGATTAGTAGCTGATATAAAACAAGCTTAACAACTGCTTGAAAAGCTTCTGACCAAAGGAAGTTATGGTCCAAAACCTAAGTACACTGAAATTCACCAGTCAGCTATTTACAAAACTATCCTTAATAAATAGCAAAGCAGGTTCAAGTTTTCAATTAAAACATTTTATTATCGTTTGCTTACAGCTGGGGCTGGGCGAGTTTTTATTTTTTTATTTTGCTGAATGCAAACAGGAAATTGGTTTCAAGTCAACCATTTACATTGTTTTGTATCTGCCATTTCTGTGTGCGGAAACATTTTTGGCCAAGCAGAATATATGCAGTTCATTAAATTTTGTTCAGTTCTTTGGGTGCACATTTGAACCCCACCGAACTCTGGTATTACATGGTTCTCATGGATCTTTGTTGAAAACTCTCCAAAATCTGCAAAAACTGTGATATACTACCATGCGAATTGTCCCTGCAAAAAATTGGTGAATTTGAACCAATGGCAAAATTTCTCCATGGGTGGATTTTTCACCTTTAATGAAAAGTGTCTCCCACTCCTACTAAAGGTTACTGGTCTCATGGTTTACCCAATGGCCATGCTATTTGTCCAGTTTTTAATTGGGGCTGAGGTACTGACACATTGTGTGGTTGCATGTCAAATCTCATAGGTTACCGAGAGGGTTCTCGGGACTAGGGTACTGAACACAGGATGAAGAATGCTGGATGAACATGCTCTGTGGCCAGTGCACATTGGGCACACATTCAGCAGCACCTGCATGTTGTCTACTTTCGTTCCGAGCAGCAACGTGCAGGCGAGGGTGCTTTGTTATTTCAAATTTCAGCTGGGCCAAAACTAAGGCCGAATGTACGGGGCCCTCAGGCCTCCTTTTGTTGGAGTATCCTGGCTGGGAGCTTTCTGGAGACTCACACCTAGATCAAATGCCATGAAGGGGAAACAAAAGGAACACAGCTTGTTATTACTTCACAGGGGCTTAAGAGAGGCATGCTTTTGACTTTTTTCAGTACCTGTTTCTAAGAGATGTGCCTGTACTGTAAGAATATCAAATGTGTTGTTCTGTCCCAGTAGTCACACAAATAACAATTTAAATACCACTATTTTGCTTGATTTCTTTTATAGCCCTATAGCGCTACTCATCCCAATGTAGGGTGTCAAAGCACTTCACATCACATATACACTATACATTGAAAAAAATAAATAATATTTTTTTTAAATCAATGTGCAGGATGTGTTACATAAACAGTGAGGTTAACAAGGTGTAGGAGTCACATGTCCATCATAGCTCTCTGTACTACTTTAGAAGGATTACAATTTATGAACTACAAGTAACAAAATGATCTCTGTTTTAAAAGGCAGTAACCCACTTACCCATTTCCATAAAATAAAAATCTGTCATGTGCTTGTTACATGATGTACTTGGTAGGAGCCATCATAACCCTTTATGCTACTTCAATTCAAAACTGGGACTAGACAAAACACATACCTCTCCAGAAGGTATGTTAATTCCCAGAGTTATGTTACCATTACCATTATCAATATTCTCTGAAATTTACTGGACACACAAACATCTCTGCAGCAGGTGCCTTAACCACATAAAAATATTTTAATATGCAGACTTTGCCACCTATTAAGGAGAACAGATGTATTGCCACGTTGCTCCTTGTTGCCAATTGTTGTGTGGTATGGTTTAAAAAAAATAAATGTATACGTTGAGGCCCAGATTTTGTGTTGGGGTAGTGTCACATTTTGGCACAACCCAGATGCAAAATCTCATTTGTTAAATATTGTAATGCACTCAAATGTACTCATGAAAGACCTGCTAAAGAAATATGTGAGGTCTTAAATCTGATGTCACTTATTGTGATGTCATGGGTTGTGATGTCACTTCCTGTGATACTATTTGCGATGTCATGCGCCTTGATGACACCCGCTGTGATGTGATGTTCCATGATGTCACTTGCATACTGCCTAACTTGATTAGTCCCCCCACTTATTTTTTTAGGACTTGTTCCCTGGCCTGGGGTGAATTGAATGCTACATAGCTTTGGTATGGTCAGTATAAGCAGGTTTTGGTTGCCTTGCTCTTCCTGTTCTTCAATATTATCTCTTACCTATTCCTGTAACAAGAGCATTATTGCAGCTCTGTTTTCTAGAACTAAAATTATTTCAAAAGAATCGATGAGATTTAGGGTCAGATATAGGCAGTGGCGGGTGGCACAGATTGGGGTGGCGGGGCAGGGGGTGGGGGTGAGAAAGGGGGTGTAAGAAAAGAAAGAAAAAACATACCTCCTCGCTGCGTCTCTCCCAAGTCGTCTCTCCTCTGCATTCGGACGAACAGGAAGCACACAGGCTTCCAGGCTCCCATGAGCCAATCTCAATGCTGCAATGCAGCATTGTGATTGGGCTGAGCGACGTGATCCAGCGCTCAGCCAGGGACTGGTAGCCTGGGCATGTTTTCCACCCAGGCTGTAAGGAGCCTGGATGGAGAACATGCAAAGTGCGCATGACTGTTTGGTTGGCCCGAGATGACCGGCCAACCAGTCATGTTCACTTAGTGTGCCCACCACTCCTCCCGCTACTCTGAGAGTAGAGCAGCCCAGCCTGATCCGTAAAGCTGCTGCAGCAGGGAAAAATAAAATGATAATAACATCAAGTTATTATCATTTTATTTTTCCTGTATTTCACTGCTGTAAATCAGTGGGACGACGCTCCTCCGCCTTAGCGGAGGAGCCGATACTGGATATAGGCTTTGACTGTCCAGTCATCAAGCCACTGGGGCAGCAGAGACGTTGCCTCCACCCAATAACTAATCCTCTCAATATTTTGTTAAGAGTTTTACACTTCATATCCTTCAAAACATGAAAAAACATATACACGGTTTTAGAAATCATTATTTGTGTGAAAACAATGTGCACACATACTACTATAAAACTATAAAACTACTATATAAAGTTAACATTCTAGGGAGTACGAAGGGCTGTAATAAACTACAAATGCAGACTGCCATTGCCTGCTCCACAAACCACATGTTTCGTTACAATTAAAACCTTACATTAAAAAAGTTGACATTTTAATTTTGATACAGGAGAATCCCATTATCAACAGCTAAAAAGAAATATAATGCTGAATAATGCATTTCAAAGAGCACAGAAGACACATTTCTCACTTTTAAAAAATAGCAATAATAAAAGAAATCTACTGCATGCATCCATTGAAAACCCCTTCAAGCTGCCAACATTAATTGTCGATATGACCTTTCGTAGTATCCTGGTCAGATTCAGGGGTCGATTCCGATCTCGGCCGGAAGCGCACCTAACAGTATTCGTCCGGAAAAAAAACCAGCCGAATGTGTGTTTCCCGACCGATTCGAACACTCGTCCGAACGAACAAGTACGATGCGCATAACAGCCCAGATTCCGAGCGAGCCGTACTCACCCAATCCAGCTCCTGTTCCCCACCCGAGCCAGATCCGTAAACGCCGATTCGAGCCGCACGGAAGCAAATACACAGCACCTTCCGGTCGGACTAGTACGATGCGCATTCCGTACGCGCCGAACCGGTCGCTACGTCCGGCACGTTCAAGCATCCGGGCGAGCCGTACATAAGCTCCGTTTCGCGCCACAAGACGATCCACGGCTACGAGACGAACAAGCCAGCGACGAGTACGAGTCGAAGACACGAGAAACCCGAACGAGACGATCCAACCATGAATCCCATCGCGCATTTCCTACCTATACTCTACATCTATTACGGGGACCGGCACGGACGCGTACGGCGCAGAAGGTGAGTCAAACACCAACAATACAAACAAACTACACGTACACGAAATATGTCACACACACATAGGGATGCACAAATGACGTACACTAGCAACAGCAGAACCATAGGGGTGGGATGGCCATAACCAATGACATACACACCCATAGGGGGATGGATGCCTACCACTAACACCACCCTACCACCACCCCTACTCATGGGGGCCTGGATGCCTGTCACTACTACCATCCCCACCCTCAGGGGGATGGATGCCTACCACTACCACCACCCCTACTCAGGGGGGGCTGGATGCCTGTCACTACTACCATCCACACTCATGGGGGCCTGGATGCCTGCCACCACCACCCCTACTCAGGGGGGGCTGGATGCCTGTCACTACCACCACCCCTACTCAGGGGGGGCTGGATGCCTGTCACTACTACCATCCCCACTCATGGGGGATGGATGCCTACCACTACCACCACCCCTACTCAGGGGGCTGGATGCCTGTCACTACTACCATCCCCACTCATGGGGGATGGATGCCTACCACCACCACTACTCATGGGTGCCTCGATGCCTGCCACTACTACCATCCCCACCCTTAGGGGGATGGATGCCTACCACCACCACCACCCCCACTTAGGGGGTGCTGGATGCCTACCACTATCACCACCCCTACTCAGGGGGCCTGGATGCCTACCACTACCACCACCCCTACTCAGGGGGCTGGATGCCTGTCACTACCACCACCCCTACTCAGGGGGCTGGATGCCTGTCACTACTACCATCCCCACTCATGGGGGATGGATGCCTACCACTACCACCACCCCTACTCATGGGGGCCTGGATGCCTGTCACTACTATCATCCCCACCCTCAGGGGGATGGATGCCTACCACTACCACCACCCCTACTCAGGGGGGCTGGATGCCTGTCACTACTACCATCCCCACTCATGGGGGCCTGGATGCCTGCCACCACCACCCCTACTCAGGGGGGGCTGGATGCCTGTCACTACCACCACCCCTACTCAGGGGGGCTGGATGCCTGTCACTACTACCATCCCCACCCTTAGGGGATGGATGCCTACCACCACCACCACCCCCACTCAGGGGGGCCTGGATGCCTGCCACTACTACCATCCCCACCCTTAGGGGGATTGATGCCTACCACTACCACCACCCCTACTCAGGGGGGGCTGGATGCCTGCCACTACCACCACCCCTACTCATGGGGGCCTGGATGCCTGCCACTACTACCATCCCCACCCTTAGGGGGATGGATGCCTACCACTACCACCACCCCTACTCAGGGGGGCCTGGATGCCTGCCACTATCACCACCCCTACTCAGGGGAGCCTGGATGCCTGCCACCACCACCCCTACTCAGGGGGGGCTGGATGCCTGCCACTACCACCACCCCTACTCAGGGGGGGCTGGATGCCTGCCACTACCACCACCCCTACTCAGGGGGGCCTGGATGCCTGCCACTACCACCACCCCTTCACAGGGGGGCCTGGATGCCTGCCACCACCACCCCTACTCAGGGGGGGCTGGATGCCTGCCACTACCAACACCCCTACTCAGGGGGGGCTGGATGCCTGCCACTACCACCACCCCTACTCATGGGGGCCTGGATGCCTGTCAACACTACCATCCCCACTCATGGGGGGATGGATGCCTGCCACTACCACCACCCCTACTCAGGGGGGGCTGGATGCCTGCCACTACTACCATCCCCACCCTTAGGGGGATGGATGGATGCCTGCCACTACCACCACCCCTACTCAGGGGGGCCTGGATGCCTACCACTACCACCACCCCTACTCATGGGGGCCTGGATGCCTGTCACTACTACCATCCTCACTCATGGGGGGATGGATGCCTGCCACTACCACCACCCCTACTCAGGGGGGCCTGGATGCCTGCCACTACTACCATCCCCACCCTTAGGGGGATGGATGCCTACCACTACCACCACCCTACCACCACCCCTAGTCATGGGGGCCTGGATGCCTGTCACTACTACCATCCCCACCCTCAGGGGGATGGATGCCTACCACTACCACCACCCCTACTCAGGGGGGGCTGGATGCCTGTCACTACTACCATCCACACTCATGGGGGCCTGGATGCCTGCCACCACCACCCCTACTCAGGGGGGGCTGGATGCCTGTCACTACCACCACCCCTACTCAGGGGGGGCTGGATGCCTGTCACTACTACCATCCCCACTCATGGGGGATGGATGCCTACCACTACCACCACCCCTACTCAGGGGGGGCTGGATGCCTGTCACTACTACCATCCCCACTCATGGGGGGATGGATGCCTACCACCACCACTACTCATGGGTGCCTGGATGCCTGCCACTACTACCATCCCCACCCTTAGGGGGATGGATGCCTACCACCACCACCACCCCCACTTAGGGGGTGCTGGATGCCTACCACTACCACCACCCCTACTCAGGGGGGCCTGGATGCCTACCACTACCACCACCCCTACTCAGGGGGGCTGGATGCCTGTCACTACCACCACCCCTACTCAGGGGGGGCTGGATGCCTGTCACTACTACCATCCCCACTCATGGGGGGATGGATGCCTACCACTACCACCACCCCTACTCATGGGGGCCTGGATGCCTGTCACTACTATCATCCCCACCCTCAGGGGGATGGATGCCTACCACTACCACCACCCCTACTCAGGGGGGCTGGATGCCTGTCACTACTACCATCCCCACTCATGGGGGCCTGGATGCCTGCCACCACCACCCCTACTCAGGGGGGGCTGGATGCCTGTCACTACCACCACCCCTACTCAGGGGGGGCTGGATGCCTGTCACTACTACCATCCCCACCCTTAGGGGGATGGATGCCTACTACCACCACCACCACCCCCACTCAGGGGGGCCTGGATGCCTGCCACTACTACCATCCCCACCCTTAGGGGGATTGATGCCTACCACTACCACCACCCCTACTCAGGGGGGGCTGGATGCCTGCCACTACCACCACCCCTACTCATGGGGGCCGGGATGCCTGCCACTACTACCATCCCCACCCTTAGGGGGATGGATGCCTACCACTACCACCACCCCTACTCAGGGGGGCCTGGATGCCTGCCACTATCACCACCCCTACTCAGGGGAGCCTGGATGCCTGCCACCACCACCCCTACTCAGGGGGGGCTGGATGCCTGCCACTACCACCACCCCTACTCAGGGGGGGCTGGATGCCTGCCACTACCACCACCCCTACTCAGGGGGGCCTGGATGCCTGCCACTACCACCACCCCTTCACAGGGGGCCTGGATGCCTGCCACCACCACCCCTACTCAGGGGGGCTGGATGCCTGCCACTACCAACACCCCTACTCAGGGGGGCTGGATGCCTGCCACTACCACCACCCCTACTCATGGGGGCCTGGATGCCTGTCAACACTACCATCCCCACTCATGGGGGATGGATGCCTGCCACTACCACCACCCCTACTCAGGGGGCTGGATGCCTGCCACTACTACCATCCCCACCCTTAGGGGGATGGATGCCTGCCACTACCACCACCCCTACTCATGGGGGCCTGGAGGCCTGCCACTACTACCATCCCCACCCTTAGGGGGATGGATGCCTACCACTACCACCACCCCTACTCATAGGACGGGTAATGCATGACACAACCAGCATATTCCCACATAAGGAATGACTGAAAATTACAACCCCCCCCAACACCATGACAAGCGTGTGTAGTCTGTGTCAAATGCCTACAAGACTGAACATGACATTGAACATACAATGTGACCCCCTATCACATGTGTCACACATAAATGTGTGTGGCCTCCACAATGCAAGCCGACCATGGCCACTGTGGCAATGGGGTCGAACACCCCATCACCACAGTGACCAAAAGGGAAGTGTGGGGTCCATAGCTGATGCACATTTTGAGCAGTGTGGCAATGGGGCCTAAAGCCCCATCACCACAGTGACCAAAAGGGAAGTGTGGGGTCCATAGCTGATGCCCATTATGAACAGTGTGGCAATGGGGCCCAAAGCCCCATCACCACAGTGACCAAAAGGTAAGTGTGGGGTCCATAGCTGATGCACATTTTGAACAGTGTGGCAATGGGGCCTAAAGCCCCATCACCACAGTGACCAAAAGGTAAGTGTGGGGTCCATAGCTGATGCACTTTTTGAACAGTGTGGCAATGGGGCCTAAAGCCCCATCACCACAGTGACCAAAAGGTAAGTGTGGGGTCCATAGCTGATGCACTTTTTGAACAGTGTGGAAATGGGTCCTAAAGCCCCATCACCACAGTGACCAAAAGGTAAGTGTGGTGTCCATAGCTGATGCACTTTTTGAACAGTGTGGCAATGGGGCCTAAAGCCCCATCACCACAGTGATCATAAGGTAAGTGTAGTCATGGTAAAAGCTGCCAAAGCCAAATTGCATGGATGATTCCTGGTCACACAACAACAAACACATCAGTGGCATAGTAGTGCTTGTGTCCCATAGCAACATAGATTGGGCGAGGCAAACAGTGCAGTGTCACTGAAACATCGTTTTGGCCATGTGCATACAAACATCACCCATGGGGGCCCACATTGTCAACATTCACAAATAACACAATGACAGAAGTGACCATCATAATGCTGACCCACATATCTGCACCAATGGACACACAAATGTAGATATCCTGTGGAGACTGTAGATGTCAGGTGAACAAATACCATACCATGGCATCAATGGGACATACAAACCATGATTATTGTGCTGACTGATGACCTAGGAGTCCCAGGGACAGCAGGGGAAAGCCACCAAACAACATACAGCCAATGGCACACTCAAGATATGCCAATGCAGTGGTGCAAATGCACAAACACAAACAGGCAGACTCACACTGCACATCAAACACAACAGGTGATGGGGGTGTGTGCCAGTGTCCCCAGGCAACCACACAACACATGAGGAGGTCTGAATTCCAATGACACAGATGTGTATACAGTGCCATACAAAAGTTACTCATGGATCGGATACCCCTATGTGGGCAATCAGACATTGTTAGATGAGAGGGAGCCCAAATTACACATGTCACACAAGCTTGTAGGAACAGCAACTAACACAGCAAGAGACAGACCCACCACAGCACTACCCCCAGGGACCCCACATTGTGCTGACACTAGCCTGCATGATACACCCACTGTGATGACAAAGGTAGATGTCGTTCACACTGTGAACCACAGCCATGTGTCCTGAGCAACAAACTACCATCACACCTACACAAGCACAAATCAATCAGCACGGCCTGCCAGCCAAGGCCAATATGGAGGTAGGGGTCTAGCCGTGCAACAACTCACATTTGCACACACTCAACACCACACACCGTGATCTCCACCAATGTGCAGCAGTGAAGCTCACATGGACTGGTGACATTGCACATGCACCCATGACAATCCCAGGGGTGGTGGGGGAACTAAGGAGCAGAAACCCATCACACATGGCCAGTCAACAAGACTCGTCAATGTCTGACACACAGCACAGTACGCCGTACATGGGCATGACGTGAAATCCACCACAATCAATGGGATCCTGGCCATAGTCACACACCAATGAAGAAGCGAAGGTGACACACAAAGAACACACGTACACAACTTCCAACATTGCAGCTCTGACCCTGAGGAGTGGCAGCAGTCACACACACAACGTGTCACAATCACTGAAAGCTAACACAAACTGTAAATTACATGACTTGTGTAAACAACAAGTGCCAAGTGGAATCCTGAATGTGTCCCATCTGCGTTTGCCCACATCCCCAGCCCTGACAACAAAGACAACCTGGGATGACAACCTCATGACCATTAGTTTGCCATGCACCCACATCACGGAGAAACCAGGTCCAAGATGCTGGATGAACACAGAACAACTCAGCAAGCATCACAAACAGGAACATCCCTAGGGACACAGCCTGTGTAGGAAAAGGGAAGGGAACACGCACAGACATGCTTACACAACACACAACACGGGCCCACGCAATGTCACAGGATTACACACTGCCATGAGGGCACTCCACTCCTGTGGAAGGTCCGCTGTGCCAAACCTTGTCTGTGCACGACTCAAACATGTCAGCAGAACACTCCGTCAGTGAGTCAACAACTACAACACACAGAAGGCTCTGCTCACATCAGCCTGGGTACGGGAGTGTCACGTCAGTCATCTGCATACACCCAAAACACGTGTCAAGCAAGTTGCACTGTATACACAGATGAGTCCTTCAACATTGATGTGCAAAACTGCATGTCCAGTGGAGCTGGGCACACAGTCAGGGAAATCGGAACATTGAACAGTGGTAAGCCCACCAGATGTGCATCAGTGTAAGACAAAGATGTTCATTTACAAATGCAAAACGTACATCCCTGTGTCAAATGCTGAACATTACACCCTCAGACTGCAGCAGAGGATGCCATAGATCCAGACTACAACAGGACACATATCCCATGGACCACATGGAGTCCATCACAGCAACACTTCATTTTCCTGATATGAACACTATTACAACTGCAAATGCATGATGCTACCCATCCACATCATGTACATCAAAAGAAAACCCACAAGTAAACAAAAAGAGGCTTTATTCAGCAAATGTCAGGGTAAACTCTGAAGTCCAAAAGAAACTAAGGCCAATGGCCAGTCCAAAATCACAGTCCCAACAGGGTGATAAGTGACAACTGGTCACCCATTGCTTGCCTGCACTGGTACGGATAGGGGACATCCCCCTTGGAGGGGCATACAAGGGGTAGGCCAGGCACCGCAGGGACAGGATCAGGGGATGGCAGAGTGAGGCAGTGAAGGAGTGGTGGGTGCAGGAGTGTCACCGGCAACTGCAGTGGAGGTGTCTGACTCAGGGGGGGCCGGCACCACTGTGGTACACAAGTCAGTTGGTGTGGGTGCTGCAACCACTGCAGTGGGCTGGACTGATGTAGTGGACTGGGTCCCCACTGCAGTGCCCGAGTCAGACGGGGTGGTTGTGGACTCCACTGCAGTGCATGACTCCAAGGGAGTGGAAGGGTAGGCAGATGAGGTGGGCAGGACAGAGGGGGGGCCCGGTCTCCACAACAGTGGCACTAACAGGCAGAGCGTCTGGGTTGGGGGTGGAAGAGCAAGTGGCAGGGGGGGAGGGCCTAAGCAGTCTGGGGATGCGGTATCGGTGTGTGGGGGAACCTGGGGCAGGGTGTGGCGGGGGAACCTGTGTAGTGGTGGCCTGGGGGATGGAGGAGAGAGGCTGGGCGGTGGAGCTGCGTGGTGGTGGTGGTGGTGGGGTCTTGCTCTTCCTGGTCCGGGGGGACTTCCGAATGGGGTCCTGTGTCTGCCTGTGCCTGGGGGAGGGTGTCCGGGTGCGAGGGGCACTCCCCTCTGTGTGGGTGGACTTCCTCTTCCCCCGGTATGCTGGATCAGCAGGATCGGAGGGGAAGAGGCCGAGGTCACACAGGAAGATCTGCTGTGTAGGTGGGGTAGCAGGTGAGGCAAGGGAAGGGGTCTTGGAGGGAGAGGATTTGGAGGACTGCGGAGTGACTGTGGATGCCTGTGTGTGTGTCTGTTCCCCATCCCCTGTGTGTGTGGTATCAGTCCCCTGAGGATGCTTGTGTGCACATCTTGCCTTTCTCTTGGGTGTGTCTGTGCTGCTCGTGTCTGTGTGTTTGGGTGACTGTGCAGGTGTGCATGTGCTTTGGACAGGTAGGGGGCAGGAAGTGTGGATGGGGCAGAGGTGGGAGGGGTGAGGGACTGTTGGAGGAGGGACACTGCTGCCGTCAGGGAGGAGTCCATGGACTTATTGCTCCTCTGTAGGGCAGACATACCCGTCGAGATGCCCTCCATGAACGACACCAGCTGTGTCAACAGAGTGGTGTGTGCATGGAGGACACTCAGCATTGCTGTCTGCCCTACATGGAACTGCCGAAGGAGGTACACAGACTCCTCACTCAGGGCAGCAGGGGACACAGGGGCAGGGGGTGCGGTGCCTGGCACGAAGGAGACATGCTCCCGAGCACGGGATCCTCCACGGACCTCAGGAATGGGAGCCAATGGGAGGGCGGTGGTGGTGGTGGCGGGGCCAGACAGACTAGCTGGCCTTTGGTGGCTGCTGAGACCCGCCTCCACAAGGGAGTCATCCTCCGAGCTGCTGTGGTCCTCAGCTGAGGTGGATGGTGCTGAAGACTCTTCGGTGTGGCTCCCCTCGCCCTCCGTGCCACTGGGTCCCACTGACCACTCGTCAGATGCTGACCCAGTCTGGCTCCGCTGCTCCTCCTGGTCCGTGGATCTGTCCCCTCCTGTGACCGTGGATGTATCTGTAAACAATTAGGGAAACAGACAAACATCAGTCACCTGCACTGACCGCACACACCACAGTAAGTACAGCACATCACAGAGCAAGCCCTGGCATCCTTAGTTGAACATTGCCTAAAGTCCTCACACAGATTCGGGGAAGCCAATTGTCAGTCTGATGGTCAACCATGGGACTCACACCCCTCCTGCCCTTCCACCCATCTGTCTGGTGCCTGTCTGATGGTAAGACCCCAGTGTGGACACATGCACCACCTACACAGTTGTTGGTTATTGCAGGGAACACGGCGAAGTATGTGAACATGCACACATCACATCTCTTGGCACTGAGTCAGTGCAGGTGTCCGGATAAAGGGATGGCCAGAGTCTAAATTGAAATGCATGTGATGCATACCAGCACCAGACACCATGATGCACCCATGTCCGGTTAGTCAATGCCACAATGGGGTGCATGTTGCACATGTCACTCCCCTGCAGGATCAGTCTTAGGAAGTTTAATGCCATGACACAGGCAGGCGTGCAAAGTCATACATCACTGTTTCCAGTCACATGGCCATGGCAGCCAGCCAACAACAGTCTGCACTGTGTCACAATCCTAGGACATGGGGAATGCAAGTTATGTAACTGACAAGTGCACATGTCCATCCCCCAAAAACCACATCATCTGAACTACTATTTGTCCACGTCATACCAATTGGACATATGGGGGACATGAAACACAACTCTATGAACATGAGCACCTCACAGTGTGCTGTGAATAAAGAACAGCTTCCTGAAAGTCACAGTCGCATACACCTGTGTGCACAGTCAAGTGATCAGACACCTATAAGTCACAGAAGTATCGTCTATCATGGTCACATCTCCGATGGCATGCTGAGCCCTAACCGATAAACATACCAGTAGTCCTGACAACGAAGACACAGCACAATGACACAGAGGCAGACACCTGAGGGTACATTTCACTGATCACAACATGCCAGATGATACACGGGAGTGGGAGTACAGAGTGTATTGTATGCCCTGGAGTAGGCATGACTGTCCAGCTCCACCTGTAAGAGGGATGAGTCCTGGACATTAGGCAGGTGGCTAAGCATGTGTGACACACTTGATACACATACTCCTGAGGCCCAAACATTGTTCCCACCGGCAGCATGGGTGTGTGCCAAATTCCCGAGGGACATGTGGTGATTCGGATCAGCAAGTGGACCACATATCAAAATACACCCAGATAACATGTCAGAAGTTAGGCATTGTGTAAGCAATTGACCCACCCATGAATCGCACAACATAGTCACGTGAACAAATGCTGTCCCCCACCTTGAGCGAAGCTAAATGCAATGACACAGTCCACAAGTGACACAATTTCCTGACTGTAAGGGCCACACATATGCGTATCAGAGGAGAAGTGGGCATGTCACAAATGAGGGACATGGGTCCTGGACCACATGACTGATGTACTGTGGAAGTTTAACCAGGCCAGAGGAGGGCACATAGCATGTCAGACAAAGTGCACAGTGCAGTCATGGACTCACCCCCTCCTTGCTGCTGTCTGGCCTTCAGCTGCCGATCCAGGTCAGGGAAGACCACCGCCAGGATCTGGAGCATGTGGGGGGTCAGGGTCCAGTGTCCGCCCCTCCTGCGAGGAGGCGACAGCTTCAGCTGGACCCTTGCGATCCTCCGGGTCCAGCCCCGAAGGTCCTGCCACCTCTTCTGGCAGTTGCGGATCCTGCGCCTGTAGACCCCCACGGATCTTACTGCCCGGGCGATGGTCAGCCAGATTTCCTGCTTCTGGTGGGCATCAACCTGTGAGGATGTCAAAGTGAAAAGGCCATTACTACACATGCAACATATCCGTGCATCACACAGTCGGAGATATATGTCTCAATCACAGGGGCATGTGATGTACATAGGCAGTGCAACAATGGCTATGAACAGTTTGCCAGCAGTCACTACATGGTATCATTGCATGGGAAGTATGTTGGAATGTTGGAATGTTGGAATGCAAAGTTACTGCACTGTACCTGTTCAGTGCATGTAACTACACACTTTGGGGGTTGAGAACTACTCAGTGAGCATGCTAGCCAGTGGTGTGCACACTGTAAGTCCTGCTAGTCAGACAACATGCACAATTAGTAAGGCAGTGGACAGCACACTCACCTGCTCCCCTGGTTTCCCATACAGCTTGCTGTACTGTGGAAGGAGGTTGTCCAGCAGGGCCTGGTTCTCCTCAAGCCTGAAGGCTGGGGCCCTATCCACAGTACGTGCCATTGCAGTAGCCAGAGGATGCAGAGACAGCAGCAGTGTTGGTGGCAGATGTGGTCCTGGAGCATGTAGTGCAGGCAAGTGAGCTCTCAGGGGAACAGCCAGCATTATATGTGTGCTGCAGAGGCAGATACTGTCCCATGTGTCCAAAGTGATAGGTCCAAGTCGTTTGCATCTTCTGAATCTGACCAATCCATGGAATAGCAGCACTAATACACGCCCACAGCATCCTTCAAATCTCAAACTTCATGACACTCATGATTTTGCAACATTGTTGTGACTGGCCAACTGAATTCACTGCATCATACTCGTTGGAGCTCCGAAAACGCGTCCGTTGCCATGCCAGGCCCCAGCCAATCCGTGCGCCCCGTTCGGTACATTGCCGTACAACGCGTATTTCGGGATACTACGCGTACCCGCACACATCATATGCAATGGGCAGGCCGGGCACACCGATCGGTCCATTGCTGTACAACGCGTACCCGCTTACAACAGATGCATTGGGCCGGCCGGGCACACCGATCGGTCCATTGCTGTACAACGCGTACACGCTTACAACAGATGCATTGGGCCGGCCGGGCACACCGATCGGTCCATTGCTGTACAACGCGTACACGCTTACAACAGATGCATTGGGCCGGCCGGGCACACCGATCGGTCCATTGCTGTACAATGCGTATTGCGGGATACAACGCGTACCCGCACACAACAGATGCATTGGGCCGGCCGGGCACACCGTCGGTCCATTGCTGTACAACGCGTACACGCTTACAACAGATGCATTGGGCCGGCCGGGCACACCGATCGGTCCATTGCTGTACAACGCGTATTGCGGGATACAACGCGTACCCGCACACAACAGATGCATTGGGCCAGCCGGGCACACCGATAGGTCCATTGCTGTACAACGCGTACACGCTTACAACAGATGCATTGGGCCGGCCGGGCACACCGATCGGTCCTTTGCTGTACAACGCGTATTGCGGGATACAACGCGTACCCGCTCACATCATATGCAATGGCCGATGCGTGCGCACAGATCGGTCCATTGCTGTACAACGCGTACCTGTACAGGTCAGTCGCATATGTCACCATGCTTGTCACTGGTGAACGTATGCCAGCCACATATACCTGCCAGAGAGACCCAGGGGCACACCTACAACACCACACCCAGTCCACACTGTTTCCTAAGGCATGTAAGGCTGCATTACCTTCTCTGTGTATGGGGGTTGGCATGTGGTTTCTGTGGTGGCACTGGTGGGCAGCCACACCCAGGCTGTGCATGTGTTCATGGGGACAGGGTCCTTTGTGTGTTCTGCACATGACCACTGTGATGTGCAACAGTTCATTTCGGAGCATGTGGCATGGTCACATTTCCAGGTTGTGTATGTGTGTGACATGTCACATACCCCCAGGGTCCCATGGGGGAAGGCATGTACGTCACAGGATGACCCATTGCCACAATAGTGATGTCCCTCCACAGTCTGTGTGCATGTTGTGTTACCGATGTGTCTGATTCCATGTGCATGATGGGAGACAGTCTCCACATCAACGTTGTTTGTGCATGGACTTTGATGTTGTGCGTCACTGGCGTCCATGTCTGTCCTGCTGAGGTGACAGGGGCCACTACCTGTGGGAGTCATGTTTGTTTTTCTGACGTGTACATGATACGCCATGTCATGCCAGTGTCCATGTGGCAAGACAGGCTCACTGGGAATCTACCTGTCAATGAGCTGTGATGCCTGTGGCGCATCTGTCTCAGACATGTCACTGTGGTGTGTGTGTGGAACGTGACAGCAGTAAATGGGTACTGTGACACAGCCTAATGAGTTTCCCATAGCACAACCTGGTACCTGTTGTGCACACATGTTGTACTGAGAAGTTAGATGATGGCCATGTAGGTGCGAGTTATGTCCGAACAGAACGGCACACACATCAAGTACTTGTGTCTCGTAATGATGTATCATGTGGAATTGAGTATGGTGAATGGCACATATGTGGGGTGACTGACAATCTTTCTTTCTTCATCCTATGCACTGCAGGGCTCCAGCTGTCCATAGACCATTCCCTGACCTGGCAACGATGGTGGAACGTGACAGCATCCGACGGTACCGCTTCACCAGGCAGCTGATTGAGGATTTGGCAGTGCGCTTGGCACCACATTTGCAACCGGGCCGGCCGTACCCTATGGCACTGACCCCCAATGTGAAGGTAATGGCAGCCCTACACTTCTTTGCCACCGGTACCTTTCAACACACTGTGGCGACTGCCGGTTGGATGTCACAGACTATGTTCAGCCGTGTGCTACGTGATGTTTTGGAGGCAATGCTGAGATGCCTGAACCAGTACATCTATTTCCCTACACGTCAACAACTCACTGACGTCAAGAGTGACTTCTATGCCCTGGGGAGGATGCCACATGTCATTGGCTCCTTGATGGGACACATGTGGCTTTGATACCACCACAGGCACATGAGCAGGCATACCGGAACCGTAAACATTACCATTCAATCAATGCTCTGGTGGTATGTCTTGCAGATATGAGCATCACACATGTGTGTGCCCGTTTCCCTGGTTCAGCACACGATGCCTACGTGATGAGGAGTAGTTGCATCCCGAGGATGATGGCACAGATGCAGAACCAGCGTGCCTGGCTTGTCGGTGTGTACTGACTTTGTACCATGGTGTGTGTTCTGATCTGTAGTATTCCGCCCACTTTTCCAAATAGGCTAATGTGCACTTGTCTGTCCGTAGGTGACTCCGAATACCCCAACATGCCGTGGTTGCTGACACCCCTCAGGAACCCTGTGACACCAGCCCAGATGCGCTACAATGAGGCACATGGTCGGGCCAGGAGAGTGATTGAGCGGACATTTGGTCTCCTGAAGAGCCGCTTCCGCTGCCTAGACAAGACAGGAGGGGCCCTCCCATATGCCCCAGCAAAGGTGTGCAAGATTGTCATCGTCTGCTGCATGCTACACAACCTGGCAGTGCGGAAGGAGTTGCCTCTCATCCTGGATGACGATGACCAACGTCCACCACCTGTGGAGGATCCTGGCCTGGACCACGATGCCAGTGATGATGATGGTGATGTCCGCACACAGCTCATCACCAACTTCTTCAGCTGAATGTGAGTATCCAGGGAGATGTAATGTGAATGATGTGAGTTTGCATGATATGTGTGGGTGGTGCTCTGGTGCTGTTTGAGTGGGGAAACGTCGTTTACAACGCAGTGTTTACACCGCACGACCTTTACCACGCAGCCATTACAACGCAAGTCATTACAATGACTTGCGCTGGATGGCGCTCTAGGTTAAGGAATAGTGTGATTTTCTATTCCAACACCTTCCCTACTGTTACGTGGGCTGGAGTTGGAATAGAAAATCATATTAATCCTCAATCCAGCGCCCTCCAACGCAAGTCGTTGTAACGACTTGCGTTGTAAAAACCGCGATGTAAAGTACCGCGATCAAAATGATCGCGTTGTACTGTCATACATTCGTTTGAGTGTGGCCATGTGCTACTTGACTGGATGCCTGCATCAATGTGTCCTTACAGGTAGTCTGTACTCCCCAACAGTTTTGACATGCTAACTTGGTTTTGTGTAGTTGTCTTGTGACATGTATTGGGCATGAGTATTGCAGTTCTGTCCTGTTCTTCAGTGGTTTTAACTGTGTGTCATGTCTGTCCTTCACAGGGTGCTTACTGAGTACTTTGGTCAACTTGGATCCCCCGACACCATGATTCAGCTTTCAGGGTGGCAGCAGTAGTTTCCCTACAAGTGATGTGCCACACACCCTGGACTTCATATCTTCTGCACTTGTTGACTGTGTAGCCACTGCCACGTGGGTAAACCTTGCATCTGTAGTGGAAATGACATGATGCAAATGTGTAATAAACCTGTGCTTCACTTTGGGATGTGCGTTGTCTGTGGTCACACATCTGACTGACATTTGCGTACTGCACCTGTGGGCTAGTTGACACATACTCTGAATAGGTGTGGTGTCTGTGCATTCCACTGTATGTGCTGGCAACATCACTGTGGGTGATGGGTCCGAAGGCCCTAGTGTCTCTGTGTTGTGTAGCCCTAGTGGTGTGTCTCCCTCATATGTGTCACATCACCATGACTCACATGACAGTGTTGTACTTGCTGTAGCAGTTAGTATACACAGTGTAATTTAGCAGATCATCATCACCATAACAGTATCCACATTTGAATAACAACAGAGGCAAGTATGGTGTACTAGTGATTTTATTTACAGAAATGTGTGTGTGTATAGTGCACAGGATGGTGGGTGCTGTACATTGGGATTGTGATCCAAAGTTCCCAGATGAGTTGGAAGTCTTGGTAGCAGAAATGTCCTGAGTGAAGTCCACAGTCATATGATACATTAGTCCAACTTGAACTCCCCATGTCATGTGGGAGAGTATTGTTGCATTCGACAGGGTGAAAAGTTTGCACACAAAGGAAAATTTCCCGAACAGGTGTTGGCTTCCTGGGGGATGTACGTGGCCATCAACCTCTCAGTTTTCCTTCCTCGGACGACCCCTCTCCTTTGGGGGGGGGGACCCTCACGTGCAGGCTGCTGCGGTGCAGGGGAGTCTCCGCCAGAGTCCTCCTCCATCCCTGTGGCGGTGTCAGTTGTTGCAGCACCAGATGTTGTGGGCACACAGGGAGGTGAGGCCATGTTGGTGCTAATCTGGCGGAGGCATGTCAATATGTCCCTATGCACCGCTGTGAGTTCTTGCAATGTGTCCCACTTGGACTCCATGCCAGACATGTGTGTCTCCACACGGGACATGTGTGTCTCCACATGCGACATGTGGGAGTCCAAGCGGGCATGATGGGCAGCCTGCTGCTGTTGTATGTCCTTGAGGATCCCCACTACCTGTCTGACGTCTCCGGTGCTATTCTGGTACGCATCAGCGATGCGTGCCAGTTGTGGGTCATCATGCAGTCCAGACCCCTCTGCAAGCAGCGACCTATGTCTCCCACCCCTCCCACCACCCCTGGCGACACGTGCAGGACCTGCGGTGGCACGCACAGGTGACCCCAGGCCCCCTTGGGGGTTGTTAGTGGTGGTGGTGTCCGTTGCTCCACGGTGGGCCTGGGGCCCTGTGCTGTTGTCATTGGTGGTCCTTGGTCTGTCTGTGTTGGCGGGGGTGGTCTGTGTGTTGGCAGTTGTTGGAGGGGTGGGTGCAGGGGGTGCAGATGTTGGTCCTGCTGGTGCTGCATGACGACTCAGACCGGAGGTGCCAGGTAGGTCTTCACCATCCGAGGAGGGCAGAGGCTGTTCCACATCAGTGAGCTCAGTGTCCCCCGGAGCCTGGGACAGGGACTCCTCCTCGCCTGCTGCTGTGTCCCCATCATCATCACCTGTATTTGGAAGAGACACACATTGTATGTTATGTTTCTACAGGCATCAATGGTTCACACACCTGACAGTTGTGACTGTACCTCTGGATGCGGGCATGTACATTGCATTGTCCTAAGTTGTCACAGTAAGAGGTTGATATTGGTGTGGCACATTGTCCTGCATACCTGGGGCATTTCAATGTGAATGTTGAGGTGTGTGCATGGCCAGCATTGGTTGTATTTGGTGGACATCCGGCCATCCTTCTCCACCTAGCCCAGTTATCTCACCATGACGCATGCCACCCTTGCAGTGGGTTCAGATTGACTCTCAGGATGTCATTCAGTGGTGTCTTGCTGTTCGTTGTTGCACAGTTCCCAGCAGGGCCTTGTGCTCCCCACAGCAGTACCCAGTGTCAGCCATCTTGTCAGTCCTTATCCACTCCCTGTGATGTGAGCATGGTTCAGAGTGGTGTTGATGGGCCAATTTTGAGGGTGGGCAATATCTGTGACTACAACTCCCATCATGCTATTGCCTACACCCCCCTTCCCAGCATGCCCATACGTCCTTCCTTTTGACTCTCCTTCCCTGTGGGGTGGTGTGCCTGTGTTGACAGGAAGGCTGAAAGTGTTGTCCTTGCGTTTGTTTGGTTACAAGTCCCAGGAGTGTCCCTGTGCTTCACACAGCATTACCCAGGGTGGTGGTCTTTGTGGGATCTTCATTTGGTATGTGAGGCATTGCATTCTCCCAGGTGGGTTATGTGGAGTTTGTGTTGAGGGGGTGTGTGAGGTGAGCTGCTTGTAACTATGGTCAGTGCTGTGAGTCCTCCTTCCCACCCAGTCAGATATCCCACCATGCAATGTGCTTGCATTGCAGGGAGTGCAAGTTGGCTTTCAGGATGTCAGGCAGTGGTGTTCTGCTGTTTATTGGTGCACAGTTCCCAGCAGGGCCTTGTGCTCCCCACAGCAGTACCCAGTGTCAGCTTCTTGTCAGTCCTTATCCACTCCCTGTGATGTGAGCATGGTTCAGAGTGGTGTTGATGGGCCAATTGTGTGGGTGAGCAATATCTGTAACTACAACTCCCATCATGCTATTGCCTACACCTCCCTTCCCAGCATGCCCATGCTTCCTTCCTTTTGAGTGGACTTCACTGTGTGTGAGTGTGACAGCAATGGCAAGATGGCTGACAGTGTGGTCCTGTTGTTTGTTGGTGCCCAGTTCCCAGCAGGGCCTTGTGCTCCCCACAGCAGTACCCAGTGTCAGCCATCTTGTCAGTCCTTATCCACTCCCTGTGATGTGAGCATGGTTCATAGTGGTGTTGATGGGCCAATTGTGTGGGTGAGCAATATCTGTGACTACAACTCCCATCATGCTATTGCCTACACCCCCCTTCCCAGCATGCCCATGCTTCCTTCCTTTTGAGTGGACTTCACTGTGTGTGAGTGTGACAGCAATGGCAAGATGGCTGACAGTGTGGTCCTGTTGTTTGTTGGTGCCCAGTTCCCAGCAGGGCCTTGTGCTCCCCACAGCAGTACCCAGTGTCAGCCATCTTGTCAGTCATTATCCACTCCCTGTGATGTGAGCATGGTTCAGAGTGGTGTTGATGGGCCAATTGTGTGGGTGAGCAATATCTGTGACTACAACTCCCATCATGCTATTGCCTACACCCCCCTTCCCAGCATGCCCATGCTTCCTTCCTTTTGAGTGGACTTCACTGTGTGTGAGTGTGACAGCAATGGCAAGATGGCTTCCAGTGTGGTCCTGTTGTTTGTTGGTGTCCAGTTCCCAGCAGGGCCTTGTGCTCCCCACAGCAGTACCCAGTGTCAGCCATCATGTCAGTCCTTATCCACTCCCTGTGATGTGAGCATGGTTCAGAGTGGTGTTGATGGGCCAATTGTGTGGGTGAGCAATATCTGTGACTACAACTCCCATCATGCTATTGCCTACACCCCCCTTCCCAGCATGCCCATGCTTCCTTCCTTTGAGTGGACTTCACTGTGTGTGAGTGTGACAGCAATGGCAAGATGGCTGACAGTGTGGTCCTGTTGTTTGTTGGTGCCCAGTTCCCAGCAGGGCCTTGTGCTCCCCACAGCAGTACCCAGTGTCAGCCATCTTGTCAGTCCTTATCCACTCCCTGTGATGTGAGCATGGTTCAGAGTGGTGTTGATGGGCCAATTGTGTGGGTGAGCAATATCTGTGACTACAACTCCCATCATGCTATTGCCTACACCCCTTTCCCAGCATGCCCATACTTCCTTCCTTTTGAGTGGACTTCACTGTGTGTGAGTGTGACAGCAATGGCAAGATGGCTGACAGTGTGGTCCTGTTGTTTGTTGGTGCCCAGTTCCCAGCAGGGCCTTGTGCTCCCCACAGCAGTACCTAGTGTCAGCCATATTGTCAGTTGTTTTCCACTACCTGTGATGTGAGCATGGTTCAGATGGTGTTGATGGTCAAACTGTGAGGGTGAGCAATATCTGTGACTACAACTCCCATCATGCTTTTGCCTACACCCCCCTTCCCAGCATGCCCGTACTTCCTTCCTTTTGACTCTGCTTCCCTGTGGGGTGGTGTGCCTGTGCTGACAGGAAGGCTGACTGTGTTGTCCTTGCGTTTGTTTGGTTTCAAGTCCCAGGAGTGTCCCTGTGCTTCACACAGCATTACCCAGGGTGGTGGTCTTTGTGGGATCTTCATTTGGTATGTGAGGCATTGCATTCTCCCAGGTGGGTTATGTGGAGTTTGTGTTGAGGGGGTGTGTGAGGTGAGCTGCTTGTAACTATGGTCAGTGCTGTGAGTCCTCCTTCCCACCCAGCCAGATATCCCACCATGCAATGTGCTTGCATTGCAGGGAGTGCAAGTTGGCTTTCAGGATGTCAGGCAGTGGTGTTCTGCTGTTTGTTGGTGCACAGTTCCCAGCAGGGCCTTGTGCTCCCCACAGCAGTACCCAGTGTCAGCCATCTTGTAAGTTCTTTTCCACTACCTGTGATTTGAGCATGGTTCAGAGTGGTGTTGATGGGCCAATTGTGTGGGTGAGCAATATCTGTGACTACAACTCCCATCATGCTATTGCCTACACCCCCTTCCCAGCATGCCCATACTTCCTTCCTTTTGAGTGGACTTCACTGTGTGTGAGTGTGACAGCAATGGCAAGATGGCTGACAGTGTGGTCCTGTTGTTTGTTGGTGCCCAGTTCCCAGCAGGGCCTTGTGCTCCCCACAGCAGTACCTAGTGTCAGCCATATTGTCAGTTGTTTTCCACTACCTGTGATGTGAGCATGGTTCAGATGGTGTTGATGGGCCAATTGTGAGGGTGAGCAATATCTGTGACTACGACTCCCATCATGCTATTGCCTACACCCCCTTCCCAGCATGCCCGTACTTCCTTCCTTTTGACTCTGCTTCCCTGTGGGGTGGTGTGCCTGTGCTGACAGGAAGGCTGACTTTGTTGTCCTTGCGTTTGTTTGGCTACAAGTCCCAAGAGTGTCCCTGTGCTTCACACAGCATTACCCAGGGTGGTGGTCTTTGTGGGATCTTCATTTGGTATGTGAGGCATTGCATTCTCCCAGGTGGGTTATGTGGAGTTTGTGTTGAGGGGGTGTGTGAGGTGAGCTGCTTGTAACTATGGTCAGTGCTGTGAGTCCTCCTTCCCACCCAGCCAGATATCCCACCATGCAATGTGCTTGCATTGCAGGGAGTGCAAGTTGGCTTTCAGGATGTCAGGCAGTGGTGTTCTGCTGTTTGTTGGTGCACAGTTCCCAGCAGGGCCTTGTGCTCCCCACAGCAGTACCCAGTGTCAGCCATCTTGTAAGTTCTTTTCCACTACCTGTGATGTGAGCATGATTCAGAGTGGTGTTGATGGGCCAATTGTGTGGGTGAGCAATATCTGTGACTACAACTCCCATCATGCTATTGCCTACACCCCCTTCCCAGCATGCCCATACTTCCTTCCTTTTGAGTGGACTTCACTGTGTGTGAGTGTGACAGCAATGGCAAGATGGCTGACAGTGTGGTCCTGTTGTTTGTTGGTGCCCAGTTCCCAGCAGGGCCTTGTGCTCCCCACAGCAGTACCTAGTGTCAGCCATATTGTCAGTTGTTTTCCACTACCTGTGATGTGAGCATGGTTCAGATGGTGTTGATGGGCCAATTGTGAGGGTGAGCAATATCTGTGACTACGACTCCCATCATGCTATTGCCTACACCCCCTTCCCAGCATGCCCGTACTTCCTTCCTTTTGACTCTGCTTCCCTGTGGGGTGGTGTGCCTGTGCTGACAGGAAGGCTGACTTTGTTGTCCTTGCGTTTGTTTGGCTACAAGTCCCAAGAGTGTCCCTGTGCTTCACACAGCATTACCCAGGGTGGAGGTTCTTTGTGGGATCTTCATTTGGTATGTGAGGCATTGCATTCTCCCAGGTGGGTAATGTGGAGTTTGTGTTGGGGGTGTGTGAGGTGAGCTGCTTGTAACTATGGTCAGTGCTGTGAGTCCTCCTTCCCACCCAGCCAGATATCCCACCATGCAACATGCTTGCATTGCAGGGAGTGCAAGTTGGCTTTCAGGATGTCAGGCAGTGGTGTTCTGCTGTTTATTGGTGCACGGTTCCCAGCAGGGCCTTGTGCTCCCCACAGCAGTACCCAGTGTCAGCCATCTTGTCAGTCCTTATCCACTCCCTGTGATGTGAGCATGGTTCAGAGTGGTGTTGATGGGCCAATTGTGTGGGTGAGCAATATCTGTGACTACAACTCCCATCATGCTATTGCCTACACTCCCCTTCCCAGCATGCCCATGCTTCCTTCCTTTTGAGTGGACTTCACTGTGTGTGAGTGTGACAGCAATGGCAAGATGGCTGACAGTGTGGTCCTGTTGTTTGTTGGTGCCCAGTTCCCAGCAGGGCCTTGTGCTCCCCACAGCATTACCCAGTGTCAGCCATCTTGTCAGTCCTTATCCACTCCCTGTGATGTGAGCATGGTTCAGAGTGGTGTTGATGGGCCAATTGTGTGGGTGAGCAATATCTGTGACTACAACTCCCATCATGCTATTGCCTACACCCCCCTTCCCAGCATGCCCATACTTACTTCCTTTTGAGTGGACTTCACTGTGTGTGAGTGTGACAGCAATGGCAAGATGGCTGACAGTGTGGTCCTGTTGTTTGTTGGTGGCCAGTTCCCAGCAGGGCCTTGTGCTCCCCTCAGCAGTACCCAGTGTCAGCCATATTGTCAGTCCTTTTCCACTCCCTGTGTTGTGAGCATGGTTCAGAGTGGTGTTGATGAGCCAAATGTGAGGCTGCCCATTATCTGTTACTACGAGTCCCATCATGCTCTTGGCTACACTGACTTCACCAGCATACACAGGATTCCTTCCTTTCTGTGAGCTTCCCTGTGAGGTGGTGTTCTAGTGGTGGCTAAATATCTGACAGTGTTTGTTGGTTAGATTTGTGCCACTGCCTAGCTCAATTTGGTATTGGATCTGTACGTCATGACACAGTTACATATCACTATGACATGGCATGTATTGTGTTTATCTGACTCACATACACTTCTTGTGATGATTATCTTTTGGTTGCTGTTGATTTGCTAGGGGTGCATGGTTTGACTGTCCCCTTGACAGTGATGTGTGTGTATTGGCACACAATGTTGTGTATATTAGTTGTGTACTCACCAGGCTCTGGGATATTTGTTAGTCCATATACGCTCACTGGTGGTAGGATGGCCCGCACCTTCTCCTCCCAGGGCCTGAGGTATACTGGTTTGGCAGGAGGGCCACTGCCGGTGTGCTGGCTCAGGAGGTAATCCTTCTTCAGTAGGTCCCTGACCCTCCTGCGCACATCATACCACCTGTTCTGGATGTCTTCCTTTGCGCGCAAACATGGTGATTGTGCGTTGACCCTGTCGACGATCCTCTCCCACATCTTGGTTTTCTGCACCATGGGGGTCTGTTGGACCAATGTGCCAAACAACTGTGGCTCTACCCTCAGGATCTCGTCTACCATGACTTCCAATTCACTATCTAGGAACTTTGGATTCTTCTTTAGGGGCATGGTGATGGGTGGTGGTGGTGGTGATTGATGTGTGTGTGTGTGCAAGTGAGGGTGTGTGTGTGTAGGTTTTGCTGGGTGTGTGTGAGGGTGCTATTTGTTGAGGTGCTAATGGTGTGTGGCTTTTGTGTTGGATGAGCTGTGAGTGTGTCTGTGTTTGCTGTGTGATGGTGTTCTCTGCTGGCAGGTCAGTGGAATTTGCAAAGGATCATGGTAGGGATTTGTGGCCTTTATGTAGGTGGAGTTGGAGGTGTGTCCTTGTTCCATTTGTTTCTCCCCCTGTATTTATTGGCTTTGTCAATGCTTGTTTGGCTTTTTTTTTTTTTTCATTAGTGGTTATTGTGCATGTAGGAGTCGTTCTTCTGACCGAGTTGGACGTTGCAGTTGTCTCGTGCGCGCCTCTCCGAGTCGTTCCCGCTGTGTTTTAGCTCAGTTTCATATGCGGCGTACGCGTCGGTCGCGGAGTATTGTGTTTGTTCGGCTGGCCTTTGTATGCGTGTCGGTCGTACGGCTTGGGCTCCTTGCGAATCGGTCTGAACTTGCCCCCATTGCATCGTACTGCGTGGGTCGGAGTTCGCGGGTACGTTTCGTTCGGGTTGTTTCCTGGTGCGTGTCGGTCGGTACGATTCACGTGGTTTCCCGGCCGGATAGCTTGTTTCCGTCTGGATCGGTCGTTCGCCTTGAGTTCCGTACGAGTCGGTCGTGATTTACATGCATTTCATCGTACTTCCCAGGTTGGGCAACGCCGGTACGTGTCGGTCGGACTATATTCCCGTACCGAGTCGGTCGGGTGGTTTTCCGGCCCGAATCGGAATCGGCCCCACAGTGTCTGCAATGATTCACCATAAGTGTCAAAGCTATGCTCTTTAGACTGACTTCTCTAAGTAAAATGTCTGAGTAATTGGTGACAAATTTCACACTTTTTGTCAACAGAATATACATGTAACTAGATCTGGATAAATTACACTCTTTATCTATGACACTGTCAAAGATCAAACTCATCCTCAGTTAATTTGCTTTTCTTTTTTCGAAGGGCTGGAGGCCATAATTTCCAGAATACCAGATGCAGATCAAGAAATGAAAACCTAAAATAGTGTGTACAAAAAAATTGTAAGTATACTTCCTTACAATGACAGACACTGCCGGCAGGTATGCCACAACACAAACATGTTTGTGGTAGTGTTCTGGTGTTTGATTTGTCCTTCACTGGCTTCCTGGTGGGATTTGGACTGGTGTTGGGTTTGCTCTCCTTGATGACTCTTCAGACTTCTGTTGATAGATATTAAGGACCACAGGGTGGGGGATAAGAGGGAGATCATCACCATGTTCTCTTTCTGTGCTTGGCGCTAGGGTGTACCTGCTCAGAGTGGAGCACTGGATCCCTTTGCTGGAAGACACATTAGTGTCCACCTTGTTTTTGTGATTTTGTTTCCCTTTGTGCTCCCTGCTGGGCTTGTGATTCTTTTTTTCAGGGGTCTGTGCTCTCAGATGGGTAGACACACATTGGTGGAAACTGTGTGTGTCTCCTCCTGGAGTTGTCTCCTCTTTTGGCCTGCCAGATCCTAGTCTTTGTGTGGGGTGTGGTTTCCCTGGGCACTTCTTGTGGTTTTCTTCCTAGGTTACATGATCCACTGAGTTGGGTGCTAACCTCCTTTTGATGGAGTGCTATTCTGTCACCTTGTGGGTGACTGTTCTTGCTTCTGCTTTTCCCATTTAGTGCCTTTGGTACCTCACCCAGATTAGTGAGCTCTTGTTCTACCATTTTATTGTAGCATCATGCCTGTTTGTGTCATGATTCACTCATTTCATGCTTTGAGAGTCAAAACGCAATGTTCATTAATGTCAGAGATGAGTAATTCTTGTGGAAAATATTAGCCTGCACAAAAGCAGGTTACAGTTTACACTACAATGAGCAGGTGCGCTTGAAGTTATTCACAGTCATCAACTCTTTCCTAATTTGAAGCAGGGTTGGGGAAGTCCTGATTGATGGAGAAGACCTGTTGCATTGTTTTTTTTTACCATGGATTATCTATACCTAACTCTACATATATGTACCTATGAGGTACATATATTGCCAAGGTAGAAAGATGTGGAGTTAGGAATAGTATATCTATACTTCTCTATATGCACTTACGTTTCGATATTTTGTCACTCGATATTCTGTCCTCATTATTATTGTATCTCGATATTGTTGGTGTTGATATGTAGTAGTACAACCGTTTTGAAGGTGGGTCAGGTCGTCAAGGAGAGCCATGTTGCTCCATACTCCAACTAAGGATAATAATTCTGAAAAATATCCTTCAATTCACAAAATTCATTAGGAAACAGTCCTTTCAGTATCATGGTGATTATTCGGGGCCACTGTACAATTTTACCTCCTAAGGAGAGAAGCAAGGTATGAATCACAATCTCTTCCTGTACCATTCTTCTCCCTACCTATTCTGTCACCACCCATAGCGATCTCAACTACACCCTGATTTAGGAGAATTTACTGAGGAGCTTGAGATGAAGCATGCATCACAACTCCCTCCTGTACCGTGCTTCTGTCTCTGGCCAGTGCCATACTGAGGCTTTCACAGTTGGTAGGTGCGTCCCTCCCCTTTCCTTTCGTGGCTGGCTGGGAATATTTGCAGTGTGTGCTCTCTTTTGTGATCAGTGGCATCATTAGCTCTGTGGCCTCTCAGTATCGCCTAACTCTTGCTCCGCATGCCACCACAGTTCACCTCTTTCTGTATTAGTCTTTCTGTCATGATGGCCTGATCTACATTCCCAAGAGAGATGGTAGGTAAGTGAGAATTCGGAGTCTTCAGTCCCCTTTTATCTGTTACTGCATAGGTGCACAGTAGGTGACTTACATGCATGAAAGTACTGGATCTGTACCATACCTTTCGCTGCTGAGGCCAACACAGGAACTGACACTGCCTCAGTGCCTCACCTACTTGGGAGACACATGCAAGCCATCAAGGCTTGGGTGGTGGCACTATGTGCTTAATTGAAACATTAAGAAAGTTGCCCACTCTTACATAGAGGACATCAGAATCTGTACTGGGTCCTCTGTTGTGCATTATGCCTCCAGGTAAAAATGACTGCCAGGTCGAAGGACTCCTCATACTCGCCTAATTACATGTTTAAAGCTGAGTCATCAGTGTTGCTTTACTCCCATATACGAGGTGATCATCTTCAATACCTCTATAGGTTGGAGATAATGAGTGTTCATTTTACACAGATATCACGTGTCCCCTCTAAAAATGAACATCATAGGCGGGGCACGGGTAAATGTGGTCAGCATAGTGGACCGGTGCGTCGTGCCTGCAACTTCTGCTTGGCCCAGTGCTGTAAAGAGTGAAGGAGAGAATCTGTTACCCAACTTCACTGCGAATGGAGAAAGTGGGGCTCACAGCTGGAGAAAAAAGAGCTGGTCTGTGTCAAAGCAAAGAGCGATAAATGAGGATGTACCTAAACAAAGTGGTGTGCTGAATGTTTTAGATGCAGGACTAAAGGTTTCCGTTGATAGCCTCCTAGAAGCAGCCATGGAAGCTTTGTGGCACTAGCGCATCAACACTCAACAGATAACATTTTACATTTTGAAGGATGTAAAGCTAGTATGTTTCTCTTCGGGTTTAGGAAAGGCTGTTTTCTTTATTTGGTTTCCTTTATGTTTCCCTGTCAATCAGGAAGCAGCACCTTCTATACAGAGGAAGCAAACCAAGGGGCATATTAGCAAGACCCACGTTAAAATTATCGCCGTTTTAGCGGCAGGAAACTGCCGCTAAAACGGCGATAATGGGCATGCTAATATGCGTTATAGAATTCCAATAGAAGCCCAGGTTAGATGTCCTGCACATCTAACCTGGGCTTCTATTGGAATTCTATAACGCATATTAGATGTCCTGCACATCTAACCTGGGTTTCTATTGGAATTCTATAACGCATATTAGCAAGCCCATTATCGCCGTTTTAGCGGCAGTTTCCTGCCGCTAAAACGGAGATAATTTTATCGCCGGTCTTGCTAATATGCCCCCAAAGACCCTAAAAGTTGGCTTCACGTCCCCTGCCCCCGACCCCCGCCCTCATCTTCACAGCCAATTAGGGGTGGTTTGCTGCACCTGATAGAAAAGAGAAGCAAAGAAAGTCATGCCCACATCCAAGGGCTGATAGTACATGTGCAGATAAGGGTTACAACACGTTTCTGCAAGGATTTTATGACCAGTGAAAATATAAAAACAGAAGCCATTCACGATGATTTTGAAATGCAAGTGCTACGCACTTCAGTATTTCAATGCAGGATGCAAGAACGACTAAAATGCCCAAAAATACAATACAGTTTAAGACTGAGGCTAAAGCGGATCTCAGGTTCACCGAACTCTTTTCTACAATATTAGAGAACTGCAAGAGGACGATGAATGTGATGTTTGAAAGCAGTAAAGCAGATGTGCACTAGAATTGACACAGTACACCTGAGGCCATCTTACATGTATACAAAGACCAGAAAGCTGGCAACGAGACGTCCAAAGAAACGCCCATTATTACTAAGAGAAGCCCTTTTCAGGTCGGCAGTCATTTTAATGGTCATTTGTGTCGTCCTTTCTTCAGGCGATTCAATGTAAATGAAAAATTCCTTGGCACACTGATGTAATTTTTTTAAACAAAGTTTTTCTTTCAAATCAATTATTTTTCTCATTTTTAATTCCATGTCGGTTCATATTGAAGAATCATTTTTTATTTTCGTTTTAACTGATTCTAATTAACTTAGACCATCAAATATTTCCGCATTAGATCACATAACTCCATACATTTCCTCTCGGTTGTTTGCCTCTTCTTCAGGAGTAGTGGAAACTATTCTTCCAGAAAGTAGATTTATACAAGCTGCGCCCATTACTTATTTTTATGGACAGTCCTAATTTTTTAGAAAAAGTAAATTAATCTAGAGCAAAGGAAAACATGTTCAAGCATAATTCAAAGAAGCAGATGGTTAGTTCAAGAAATTAGGTTACTGGTTGAGGGGGTGAAACCATTCTCAATCAGCAACCAAAATTATTCTCAGGGTCAAGTCACAAGTAAACCCTAAATCCACCTGCGCTCAACTCTCGGGTAGCTTGGCACAGAGCAGTCAGGCTTAACTCAGAGGCAATGTGTAAAGTATTTATGCAACACATCAAACAGTAACACAGTGTTTAGGTACCTAAATGCAGAAGCTAACATTATTATTAATGACTCTGAGGCAGGCCAAATTAGTGTCAAACGGGGGATTAGACAAGGTTGTCCACTGTCCCCTCTGTTATTTGCTTTTTTTATTGAGCTCTTGGCGATTGCCATCCGAAATAATGCTGATATTTGTCCCCCTCTACCAACTATGGGGAAACTTAAATTATATGCTGACGATATCATGCTAATAATAAAGGGGGATAAGGAGGTCCAAGCAAAGGTTTTCGAGAATTTTGAGCAGTTTGAGTTGCTCGGCAGATATAAAATCAACAAAAAAACCCAGAAATAATCCAGTGTGGCTGTAAGCCTGATGTTTTACATGCCGATATCTTGCCCTGTCTAAATACTAATCCGAAAAGATATCTGGGGGTTTATTTCTCATCACGAATGTCCGGACTGTATGACTTAAATATCGCCCCGCTCCTATTGAAAGTACAAGACTTATTCCATCGATGGAACTCGCTTCCACTAACCATCATGGGCAGGGTCTCTCTGATCAAGATGTCCGTTCTCCCGTTATTTAATTTTTTATTCTCTGCGATCCCCTGCATCTTAACGACATCTTTCTTTGCTAAATTAGAGTCCATGTTTACATCTTTTCTCTGGGGTAAGAAAACCCCTCGAAATGCAATTAGCACTTTATATGAGAAGCTGGAAAATGGAGGATTAGCTCTCCCCAACCTTAGGGATTATTATTTTGCATTTTTTGCACAATATATGTCAAGGTTTAAGCTGGAACCACAAACAGGTCTATTTGTAAATTATTTTATGAAGTTAATCTGTAAAGAGAACCAGATACGCTGCCCACTAAACATTTTGAAATCCCCTAAACTAGTGCGCTATAAGTGTATGCAGTGTTTTTTTCACAAACGTCAGGCTTTTTATAGAAGATATTCAATCCCCGTAATTCATTTCTCAACCCCGTTATCCGAACTCACTGCAGTATTTGGGATTAGAGATTCAACTGTAATCATACAAAAATGGGCTAAGGCTGGCTTTGGGAAAATCTCCTATTTCTTAAGGAATGATAGGTGGCTGAATATTGCTGAAATGTATGATTTAATCCCCAATGATTTCCTTCTCCTTGGGTCATACAATATTCTTATTAAATTCCTGAGTAATCTCGATCTGGAACAGATTATTGAACGTAAAAATCTGGTATATGAATTACTTGAAGAAATCATAGTTAAGAAACCCGGGGAGTGGAAACAGTGTTTAGCCTCTATTAAGGGTATAGATCTGGCAGAGAAAGCAATAATGAAGTGGGAAAAACATGAGGATTTGGAAGTCACAGCGAGTATGTGGTCCGTTTTAAATAAACTTAATTTCAGCACACTGAGGGGGGCTAATTGGCGCCGGATGCTATTCTTTAGCAAATGGCTTCTCTATAGAACCCCACATTTTCTATCTAAGGTCTACCCCAACCAATCAGGTCAGTGTTTACGCTGTCTAAATCATCTTACAGCCAATTGGACACACATCATATCACAGTGCCCCTTTATCCAGGGGTTCTGGAATGATATTTTTTGTCATCTGAAAGCTGAATGTTTAATCATAATAGACCTAATATTTGGCTGAAAGTCTTTGGTTATGACCCTACTTTACATTTTCCCGATAAGGTGGTTAAACTATTATATATCGCAACGGCATTTGCCAGGTCACTCCTGCTTCAGAGATGGCGATCAGATCCTATACCAACAAAAGGCGAGTGGGTTCGGAAAATGAAGCTGTTAAAAAATGTGAGCAACTCTATGCACTGCGAATTGGGGGATTAAGAAGTTCGAGAATGTCTGGGCTGCCTATTTTGATTAAAGTTTCAAACACGAGCTTATATTTTAGGAGGTACTCTTATTATGCTGGAATCTTATTCATGGTTGCATCTCTTGATATAATTGCACATCTTCCTGGACTTGATTGCACTATGGACTCCTATCTCTTAGCACTTTATTGCACTATAGACACTTTAGTTTTTATTGCTAAGTAGTTGAAGTTGCTTTTATAGGATGAAATATTATCTACGGCGCACATGTTGATATCTCTGCATATTTTAATGTACCTAAGGCATAATTGATTTTTTAGCTCGTTTTAAAATAGTCAGTCGACGTTGTATTGGATCTTGAAATACTATCCGTAGTTTTATTTAAGGTTATATTTATAAGATTCACTTGCATGTATTTTTCAATGCATTTGCTATAATTTCCTTAATGTCGATATGATACTGTATCTGGTCTCTAGCGATCTTTTTTTTCTAGGCCATCTTGATTTTGGTACTGTATTAGACTTTCTTTGTGGTGAGGAACGGTTTTATTATTTGACATTTTGAATGAATTGTATGGATGAATTTATAAAACTTTCTTGATGGATTTCAATAAAAAAAAACAAAAAAAAACAGTAACACAGTGAAAACACACCAAGAAAGGAGCCCACAACAGATTTAGAAAAATAGAGTGGGTTTTATTCATAAAATAATACCAAAATGACAACAATCCAATCATTAGAATCACAGATATTCATTTTGAAAGATTTTAGTAAAAATAGCTCCAAAAGGCATAAAGTGCCAATTGTGGATAGCTGGTCGCGCTAGACTAGGACAACATCACAAGTTCAGGCTGAATGTAATGGAGCGTGGGCCAGCTACAGGGACCCGGTTAGGCCCACTGAACATAGTATCTTAAATCCTGGTTTGCAGAGCATTGCGAGCAGCTGAAGCGATGTGTTGGTTCTGAGATGCGGAGATGCTGCTATGTGAGATCCTACTGTGACGTCGTTGAAGTTCCTGTCGACGAGGGCTTGCATCGTGAATTTCTGAGTCGAGTATTCATCATGCAGTCGAGGCAATGTGTAGGTTCCGAGGAGCTGCGAGGCTGCGATGCAGAGTTCGACATTGTCGCCGAGGCTGCCGTTGATGAGAAATGGGAGGGCTTGCGGCGAGGATGTGTCATGCAGCAGTGGTTCCGATGTGGTGACAGGCTGTGATGTGGGTCTTTGTGGGGGTTCCGATCCACGCAGCAGCGGTGATGCATCGGTTCTGCTCGGGGTTTGCGCCGTGCAGCAGAGGAGATGCATTGGTTCCGCTGTATAGACAGAACACCTTAGGCACAATTCCAGGGGTCCAGGATCTGGCCGGGTAGACAGACAGATTGTAGAGTCCAGGTGCAGGAGCAAGGTTGTTGGATCCTTCTGTCCCTGAGGCTCAAGCCAGAAGGCCAGCGAACTAGCCCTTGGAGTCACTCTGGGTTCAAGAGATGCAGGTCCAGTCCTTCTCACCCAGGCAAGAGGGAAGCAGGCAGCAGGTCAGCACAGCAAGGCAGTAGTCAAACAGGGCAGCAGTCTGACAGAGTGGCAGTCCTTCAGCAACTCAGCAGTCCTTCTTAATGGCAGAGTATCCACAGGTCCAGAAGTGGACTGAAGTGGTGATGTCTGAGGTCCACTATTTATACCCAGTTGTGCCTTTGAAGTGGGGGAGAAGCTTCTAAAGGTTTCCCTTTGAATCCCACAGGCATCCAGCCTTCCCTGGCTCCAGACTAACTACAGGGGGTATGCAGCCCTTTGTTTGGAGGCAGGACACAACCTATCCAAGTGTAAGTGAGGCTGTGCCCAGTTCCTCCCTCCCAACCTGCCGGTGATGGCCCATCCAGGCACACCTAAGATCCCTATTTTGTGTGACTATCTAGGAGGAATGCACAAAGGAATATACAAAGCTGACCCAGGTACAGGCTACAGGCACTAAATGGTTAATGCTGGAAAATGCCAGCTTTCTAAAAGTCCATTAATAATTATGGGGTTGCCCGGTGTCCCTCAGAACCTGGGTATACAATATATAAACTACAGTGAGTTCTGTTGGGTGATACAACTCTTATAGAATAATTGCACAATTTTGAACAATCAACATCAGTATTGATGGGTCACAAAATGACCCCTTAGGGGAGGAGAGTCTCTTACTAATTTGAGATCTCTATTTCACATCACCTGAAAACAATGTAATACCTATTTTCCAGGGATGAGTCAAAAGCAGGGAGTCATAAAGATCAACCAAAGAACCAACACTTTACCAAAAACAATTCTGTTATGATATTTTCATTGTCATATACCAAACTTATACATCAATTTCATTACTTTGCTTTTTGATTACTTAACTTTTATATATATAATAAGCTGCCAATAAAATATATATCACACAAAATTATATTATTTTAAAGGACATTTACATAGTGAGAATATTGACGATCCCAGTGTACATACACACAATACATGAGACAATTAAAACATTGAGTGTCTGATGTCGAAACTTAAAAGTTCACACTATCCTTTAGCCTTGTTTTCTATGTTAGGATAGATGACGCAGGACACTAATCAATGCCGTCGACGATTCAACCCTATGTTAATGTGTCACTAATATCACATTTCAGCGGGCCTTCCTCAGTGGTACAATAATAAACACAGTAAGGAAAAGCCTTCAAGAGTTCAACCAGAGTCACAGACTCAATTTGTGTCTGAACCAAGGATTATCTTTGATATGTATATGAAGCCATTCATGACCCCAGCCGGGGTTCACTCTGAGATATTAGACAAATTCCTAAAGTTCGTTCCCTTCTTGAATAATATTGTATTTTAAATTTCGAGAAGCATCTGTCAGTTCACCCTCAACACTCTGTGATGAGTGCCCCATCCTTGGTTAAAGATACCGTATAATGGACGGAATGCAGAGCAAATCAAAGCATTCACCCCCAGTCAAGAGATATGGGTTAAATCCATTGTTCTTTTGCTCACCATACCCCCCCAGTTTAGACTCAGCCATATGAAAATCAGTCTTGACCCTGTTCCTCATAGGAACAGTCCAGCCCGAACTGCAAAGTCAGGTCCTCCCTGGACTGGAAACAAGCATCCTAGGACCAGTTTCGGGGTTTCACCCCTCATCAGCCAGGCTAGCTTGAATCCAGTGGCACAGTGAGCCCGGTACCCACGTCTGGGCATACCCAGCGAACTTAGGATGAGAAAGCAAAAGACACACAAATGATGGACGGAATGCATAGCAAATCAAAATATTCACCCCCAGTCAAGAGATCTGGGTTAAATCCATCATTATTTTGCTCACAATGCCACCCCAGTTTAGACCCAGCCATATGCAAATCAGTCTTGACCCTGTTCCTCATGGGAACAGTCCAGCCTGAACTGCCAAGCCTGGTCCTCCCTGGACCGAAAACAAGCATCCTAGTACCGGTTTTGGGATTTCACCCCTCATAAGCCAGGCTAGCTTGAACCCAGTGGCACAGTGAGCCCAGGACCCATGTCTGGGCATACCTGGTGCACGTAGGGCTAGAAAGCAAAAGACACACAAATGATGGACGGAATGCAGAGCAAATCAAAACATTCACCCCGTTCAAGAAATCTGGGTTAAATCCATCGTTCTTTTGCTCACCATGTCACCCTAGTTTAGACCCAGCCATATGCAAATCAGTCTTGACCCTGTTCCTCCAAATTGAGTACGTTTCCCGGGTTGAACTCTTGAAGGCTGTCCCTCATTGTGTTCATTAGTTTAGTCCTGAAGAAGACCCGCTGTGATGTGATATTAATGACACATTAACATAGGGTTGAAACATCAACAGCATTGATTAATGTCCTGTGTCATCTATCCTAACATAGAAATTGAGGCTAAAGGATAGTGTGAACTTTTGAGAAAAACTGGTGGAAAGAGTGGACAAGATGGAGCGAGTCTTGGGGGCCCAGGTCAAGAGTGAAGACGCAGCGATCTGAGCCCCCCAATAAACAGAAGCCCACCTCCAGGTAGAGGTCGAGGACCCAGAAGGGTGCTCATGGGGAAACAATGTGGGAATAGTGGGAGTCCTGGAATCAACAGTGTGGCCCAGCATGGGGCTATTCTTGGAGGACTGGCTCCTGAATGAGGTACTCAAAGACAGGTGATCAAAAATGTTTATGATTGAACGCCACCCAGGACACCACCTCGACTGATAGTGGCATGGCTGCTCAACTTTCATGAGCAGGATCACATCCTACAAGTGGCATGGGCCATGGACCCTGGTGCATGGAAGATGCAATAATGAACATATACCCCAACTTTACTGCAGCCATTCAAAAACAGCGTGAAACGTTCCACCAGGTAATGTGACTTCTTCGCACACTGAACCTTAAGTACACTCTATTTTTCCCTGAGAAACTGCTGGTGAGTGCCGGTGAAGTGGAGAGATACATTTCTTCCACTTTGCTGGAGATGCCTAGGAGTGGCTGGAGCATAGGGGTAACCCCCTCCCGGACAAGGGGCCATAGCCCACAAAGCAAGAGTGGCGGAGGTAGAGGTTGCAATGGAGATGGTGAGGGGGCTCGACAGCGGCTCTGGCAAGATCCCAGGCATAGACAGAAAGGGCCAAGGTGGTAGAGGACATTCAAAAAAGCAACTGCTGAAGGTCAAGTAACAAGTGTGAGGCTTTGCTGAAAGGCTCAGAAGAGAATGCCAGCGACTTGGGGGGCTCATGAGAAGACTCAGAGTAGAGCAACAAACCAGAAGCCACTGCAATGACGGCCAACACAATCAGTTGAAATCAGCAAAAGCCTGAGGTGGCCGTTGAGAGGCTGCTGAGTGGCCTCCGACAATCCACAGAGGAGGGGCGGGTAGGACGGCAATGGTAATGATACAAAGGGGCAGGCCTTCCTGCCTCCAATTTTTGTTTGGACTCAATTTCCTGAGCAAAGACTTGTAAGTAAGTCAAGCACAAAATGTTGTTGTTCTTGTTGATGGGGGCTACAGACACCTCGAGCATTGGGGGAAAAGAAGTTCTGAATCCGCAGTGTGAGGAGGTTGGGTGGGGGTGGAGTTAGTTCAGGGTACATTTAGAGGTAAATTGAGGCACCACCATGGCAGGTGGGTAGGAGCCCACGTCCCACAACCCAGACAATGGCCACAACTCATCTAGCACACACAGTGCTAGCCCTAAAGGTGTTATCCTGGACTATAAATAGTCTGGGATGTAAACTAAAATGGGTGGTAGTGTGGAAATACCCAGCAGGGCAGAAGACAGATATTATTCTCCTCCAAGAGACACATCTCACGGGGAACACTTGTAGAATATTGCACCGCGACAGATACATCCTATTGGCACATGCGAGCTACTTGTTGAGGTCAAGAGGGGTGGGCATCTTGGGTCTCCGATTGCTCCCCTGAAGGGGACCCAGACCTCGGTGGATAAGATGGTTGTCACGCCACAGTGAGTGGCCAATGGAATGGGCTGCACCTGACTCTGGCCTCTTGGTACTTCCCCCCCCGCCTAAAGTTGATGGGGTTAGACAAAATGGGGGTGTGGCTGGCGGAGGTGCCAGACTCCCTTCTGCTGACTGAGAGTGACCTTAACTTGACACCTCATAGCAACAGAGACAGAATAATGAAAACAGGGGAAAGACCAAGGCAGGATTCACGCCTAAAGACTTTCCTGGAGGCTATGGGACTAGTGGACCGATGGAGGGAGGAACACCCGTCGACCTGACAATATACCTACAATTCTAACCAGATGCGGTCCATGCCAAGGTTGGACTACTTCCTTACCCCAAGACACCAATCAGGCGGCTTCCAACACTCACAGATACATGCTCAGGGAAAATCTGACCATTCGCTGCTGACTGTCTTGCAGCAGACAGACAAGACATTCAGGGGGCAAGGGGTGGAGTGGAAGTTGGACCCTTGGGACTTGACGGCCTGGGAGACTAGAAAATTAGTGGTAGAAACAACGATGCAGTATTTTTGGGAGAACTCTGGGAATGTAGAATCGGAAGGCATACAAGACTATCCTGAGGGGTTCCCTTATCACACACATCACCGGTAAATGCAAGGAGAGGGTCAAAGAGGTGGCAGCTCTAGAGTCGCAGTTATCTCAGTGGGAGGCAGAATACATACAGTGTATGTGCTAAGAAATTCGATATGGCGTGGGGACCCTGGAGGCAGGCCATAGAGGACATGTCCTGAGGGAGAAAGGAGGACAGGACAGACACACAGGGCAAGTCCTGATGGCATCCAAATTTTATGGTCAGCAACATAGGATAGGTACACGGTGCATTTTAAAAAGTCAGACATGTAATTTTAAGTTTTATAATGTCCTAGTATGGAAAAACTCTCCAATTAGTTTTTCACTATTGCAAAGTCTATCTCTCCCATAGGATGACATTGGGTTACCTTCTATCATTTCATAATTAATAACTTTTGATTGGGACAGTTAGTAAATTCATGTTTGGTATCTGAAGAATCATAATTGAAAACCCTGCTCAATGGTAAAGTTGGATTTTAAGTCACAATTCTGAAAATTCCACATTTAGAAAATTGGCCTTTTCGTGACCATTTGGTGCCTGCGGCCTGTATTCTGGGTCACATGAAGTTGTCAGTTATTCCTTTTCCCAGACAGTATCACAATAGAGGGTCTGGGTGTTTGCAGGGTGGGCCATCATGACTTAATGGAAGTATGAAGCTGTCAACTATCACTCTTGTACTTTAAAGGCATTGGCCCAGCTCACATACAAAGGGCTTCACACCAGCCATTGTGCCCCCTGACAGACTGGGACCAGGGAAGGGAGACAGGAAATTACAGACACCTCTGTAAGGGGAAAACTCCAGAATCTCCCACTTCAAAGTGGGCACCAGGTATAAAAAGGAATCCTTAGACCCACTCTTCAGCACACTCCTGGGCCTGTGGATACTACAGAAGAATGATGTCCTGCTGCCCTGCTCCCTGAGGCCTGTCCTGCTTGCTGAGAAGGAAGACTGGACCTGCTTCCTTCATCCCAGGCTGAGTGACTCCAAGGGTCAGCTGACTGACCTCCTTGTTTTGACCTACAGGGACAGAACAAGCTTCAGACAACTCCCTGCAACTACCCAGTTGACCTGCTGCACTGGACTTGGCTGAACCTTCAACTGGATTTGCCTGAGCCCTGCTGGCCTCTGTTGAAGGAACTTCCTGATCCCCAAGCGGTGCCTCCCTAATTTGCAGGTCCTTAACTGACATCAGAGAGCTCCTTGTGGCCTAACTGAAAGTTCCACCAAATCCGGCGCAAAGCATCACGAAACCCCACAAAGCGTCACCACACAGCTTCAAGCTTCATTGGGGCCGACGCCGATTGATGTGAAGCCTTGCAAAACCTCGCCACAGAGCTGCTAGCCTCATTGGAATAGACACACAGCTCATTGGAATCAACACAAAGCAATGCAAAGTCCATCAAAGCCTCGCCGCATACCTTCATTGGAAGTGACACGGATGATTAGAACCCTCACAAAGCAACACCACGTAGACCTTGAACCAAGGAGATAAGGTACAATCCTCAGCACGCCAGACTTGGTCCTTTGCCCGGCCAGTGCACTATCGCAGTTGGCCTGAACTTGTGGCTTTGTCCCGGTCCAGCGTGACCAGATAACCTCAGTTGGCGCTTTGCGCCTTTTGGCACTACTTTTTTCAAAACTTTAATAATTACATATCTCCAGTTCCACTGTTTGTATTTATGTTGTTTTGGTCTCAAATAATTTATTAAAATGTACTCTTTGTTCCTAAATTGGTATGGGCTTTTCTTGTGTTGTGTTTTCACGTTGATACTGTTTAAGTGCTGTATACATACTTTACACATTGCCTCTAAGTTAAGCCTGACTGCACACACACACATGCTCTCTTTCTCTCTCAAGCCTGGGCTGATAGATTCAGGTAGCTTTTCTTCAAGAAACCCCACTACCCTCTCAGATCCCCCACCTTCATTACGACACGTGGTAATCTGAACAGATTACTTAATCAGTTACACATACATCAAACACCAAGGTTTGCCCAATGAAAGAAAACATTCAACTTCTAATGGTGTTGGCCCTCTAATTCATTTTTCCTTAAATTATCCCAATGGAGTCCTGTAGTAAAGGGAAGGCTGCAGATGGGCAATCAAACTGCTGTGTCTGCACAGACGGTGCACTACTGCTGCAGAGATTGCTAATGTATTTCCACTCAGAACACATCACATACCCATTAATTCAACACTCAATGCAAGAGTTGTGTGGCAAAGAAATGAGAGATAAATCATCATTTATTTGAAATTAAAGCAACTGAGGGCACGTCAAAGGCCACTGAACTTCTGAGGGAAAGCATAGTTCTCTACTTCCTGGACTTTCTGAAAAAGACTGGCCCTGATGGTGAATTTAGAAAAAAAATATTGTATAAAAGACTGCGTCGTGCCCAAAAACTCTAGGCCACTACATGCACTAACATCTGCAAAGAAATGCATTCAAAAGGACAGCTGGTTTATTGCTGAAGAACGAGGCAAAGATTATAGCGCTGAGAAGTGTTTTAAGCGCGCTGCATGAATAGATTATTTAAAAAGTAAATCAGTTCAATCCGTGTAGATAATGAAAACAATAAAGTTCCAGCATTCAAAGACGCCACGCACACTTGTGTTTCGCGTGACTGTGGCACTGCACCAGAAACCAAATGGGAAAAACCTTGTTTCTGCAGAGCTTTTTGTCTCTCCCGCACCGAGAACAGAACGTCCTTAGACTGAATAAAATTGTGATTATGTAAATTTTGCAAACATCAAAAGGTCCTCTGTTCTTTTTTTCCTAATGTACCAGAAGATTGCGCTTCATCATTATACAGCTGTTATCGAGCGATACATTCTTTAATTGGCGCCCAGATAATTATTGCACTCGTGTGAAGGCCTTGTGTGGGGGAAGATACTGCCTCTTTCATCCCAGCAGCCTGCGCGTGAGATTTATTCTGCAGGAACAGACAGACACCCCAAATGTGGCTTTGACTGGCTGTGCGGAGCAGAGCCTGGGGATGGAAATCCCATGGCTTTGTGAAAGGCATTGAAGCTTTCATGTGCCTTTGATTCTCATCAGCTCGTTGGCAGCACTGGCGGATTCAAGCTGTCTGAATTACAATGTCGGTCTGCTGGGGAAAGTCTGGGAATGTTTATTAGGAAGTGCAGTCTCCTTAAGAGAGGAGGGTTGTTCTTTTTCAGCATTTTGTGCTCATGATATTCTTCGAGAGGAAACTGAACCTGAAATCCAACGAGGGAGCTACTGGTAGGGCTGGAGAATTACCGTGAATTGATTACTTATCTCTTCATCACTGAAGACAGGACGTGGACAACTGGCAGGTGCTAGGTGGCAGATGTCTTTAGTAGCGCCTACATCCGAGCCTAAATTTCCTACACCAGCAGCCACAGACCCGTGGCTGCTGCAGATAAGAGCGGTGGGGCTGGCTGGTGGGGGGGATTTCGAGAGACGACCACAAGGGAAAATTAAATAAATAATTAATTTTCCTCGTGGTCGTCTCTTGAAATACCCGCAGCCTGCCCCACCACCCCACCGATCTTACCTGCAGCGGCCGCGGCTGGGTCACATGACATCCTTTACTCATGCTCTCTGTGAAGTTTCCACACCTCCAGTTAATGGCCTATGGCCATGCCCTGTACTTAGTAACCATGCTCCAAATTTCCACTAGACAGGCCCATTCACTGTGCCTTGTAGGCACTGAGCTGGTCACTTGAGGCTATGTGCTGCATCCTTTCCAGATTTCCCCTACTAAGCACTGTTGGGCTGAGCAAGTACTGACCGTACAGCAAGGCAAAACGCTACACTATGCGGTCAGTCCACCTGCCCGACTTAGAACAACACTTTTGCATTCATGTGTATTAATAACTTTATATACGGTTTGGTTGAGATGATTGGCATTGTGTTAGACTTGGCATCCTTGGCGTGGTTTTCTCTGACTTTTTACCTCTACCTCCCGTGTTTTTAATGCTGTGCTGGATTTCGGTTTTGCTGGCTTAGATGCTTTGGGCACTTTGCCACTGCTGGCCAGTGTCACACTGCAAGTGCTCCCTGTGTAAATTGGTATTGTGATTGGTTCTCCCTGATTGGCATATTTGTTTTACCAGGAGGTCCCTAGTAAAGTGCACTGAGTGTGCCAGGGCTGGTAAATCAAATGCTACTAGTGGGCCTGTAGCACTGATTGTGCCACCCACATGAGTAGCACTGAAAAGATGTCTCAGGCCTGCCACCGCGGCGCCTGTGTGCAGTTTGTTAACTGCCATGTAGACTTGGCAAGTGCACCCCCTTGCCAGGCCCTACCCTTCCCTTTTCTTACACATGGGGCACCCCTATGGTAGGCGCAGGGTGCAGTGTATGTGAAAGGTAGGACATGTACTGGTGTGTGTAACATGTCCTGATAGTGAAAGACTGCCAATTTCGTTTTTCACTATTGAAAGGCTATCTTGCCCTATAGGACAGAATGGGGAATGCTTTGTAACATTTTACAAGCATACCTTCCCATAGGGATAAGATAGAAAAATGGAGTTTGGTATCCCAGAACTCAGGATTTAATAACACATCTTTTTGTAAAGATGGTTTTAAAATTGTGTGTTTGAAAATAGCACTTTTAGAAAGTGGCTATTTTCTTGTTCAACTATCCTGTGTGCCTCTGCCTGTTTGTGGATTGACTGTCTGGTTTCAGTGTGACAGAGACAGAGGATGTGCATTCCCTGTAGACAGCCTCTGGGGGGGGGGGGTTAAGGTGTGCCTGGCGCTTCCTGGATGACTCAGCCCTGAGCTGAATAGACCCTGGCTGCATGTAGAGTGGTGGGAGGAGATTTGCCTTGCACCTGAATGGAGCCTGTCTCCCTTGCACAATGGTGTCTCCATCTCCTGTGGTCATGCTGCACCAGTGAAGACAGAACTGGTTTGAACTGGGCTCAGAGCCCCCTACACAAAGAGAACAAAGACATTTTGGGGTATAAGTATTAGACCTAAAACCCCTGAACTTTAGATCATTCCTGGAATTCAAGAGGAACCTTTGCCAAGGAGACGAGCTGGAGAGACTGAGGAGAAGTACTGCCCTTGTTGTGTGTTTGGGGTTGGCCGGCAGTTGCTGTTTTTGCCAAGGAAAGGAGAAGGACTTTGCTGTGTGCTGTGGCCCCTGCTTGAAGGAGATCTCCAAGGGCCTGAAGTGAGCTGGCCTCCTGTTCTGAAGTCTTAGGAACACAAATACTTCACCCCCAGCTCCCCTGAACTCTTCTGCTGTGAGTTCTAGCCTGCCAAGAGGTGCCTGTGCCAGTGTTGGGCCTCTGGAGGTTGTTGCTGCTGTTTGGGAGCTGGAAGAAAGAAGAAACATGAGGAACTGCTAAAATCGACGCATCGCTCTTCTTGCAGCTGTTTTCTCGATGCATTTCCATGGCGCGAGAAGAATTTCCACGCATCGACGTGCCGCTGTGAAAACCGTCGTAGTGCCTGTCGCCGCTGCAAGAATTGATGCTTCGAGGGATCGCGGCTGAAGCGGACCGACGCAGCGCCGCTCGTCGCTGCCGCATTGATTGCCGATGCATCCCGGATTTCCACGCATCGTACCTGTGCGGCACGCTTTCCCGACGCATCACCTGCGAACCGGAACCGTCACGAAGAATCAACGCATCACTCCCCATACAGACAGATTCGACGCAACTCATCCTCTGCGTGCCGCAGAACTGTTGCATCGCCTCCCCAAGGTCTCACGAGTGTCGCATCTCTTTGTTTTCCGACTCTGCGGCTGTTTGGCTTTTGAAACTTTGACGCATCTACAGGTACTTTGGTGAAAAGTCACGCATCCATAGTTTTCTATGGTACAAGTTCTTGAAACCTTTTGAAAGTCATATTTTTAACTGTGTATGTTGGATTTTTGTCGTTTTGGTCTTGTTTAGTTTAGATAAAGATACTTTATTTTTCTAAACTGGTGTGGTGTCCTTTTGTGGTGTTTTCACTGTGTTACTGTGAGTGTTGGTACAAATACTTTACACATTGCCTTTGGGATAAGCCTGTCTGCTCGTGCCAAGCTACCAAGGGGGTGAGCAGGGGTTATCTAAAGTGTGTATCCCCCTTACCCTGACTAGAAGCAAAGGTCCCTATTTTGACAGAGGTACCTACCTCTGCCAACAAGAGACCCCCATTTCTAACACATTGTTATTGCTTTTGCATATCTATTGCTACATTGATACTGCTTTGGTCTGTACTTTCTGTCTATGCTCTGCAATCATGCAGACGTTCATTGTACGTTATTGCTATGCCTTGTTTAGTGCTTTGATCCCAATAAACACGTTTGTTTAAAAAAATAATAGTGATTTCATATACGAATTTCAGTGGAAAGCATTTGGGATCCTCTAATTTTTTCATCTCTATTGACCTGCCTGTATGCACTTTTCCAAGATCCAACATTCCCTAATATTTTTTTCAATGATGCAGGTTCAAGAACAGTTTTGGAACCACTGCCATTCTGTAAAGGAGGCTAGAGCAAAAATTTCAATTGGTGAGAGGAAGTAGTTTTTTCAATTTGTTTCAGAACCATTTGAGAAATGTTTGAGAACCAGAAGCACACTGGAAAAATCAGCTGTGTATGCAATCAGATGTGCTTTCTTCTTCACGATTGGTCCTTGAACTGAACAGTTACATTTACCAAATAGCAAAATGGGTTTAGTACATACTAAAAAGTGTCACAAACCCTCTGACTTAGCAAATCAGAGGCTTTAAAATCACTATATAGGTTAGTACATCAGTACTCGCCCAGGTATAGCTGTTTTGAGGATGCAAACCTTCACTCACCTCAGTGGCATCCAGACTCGATTACAGGTAGTCCAGATGAGCTCCATCACTTGGAGCTGTTATTGGAGATCTTTTCAATTCAAAGTCTAAATAGATAATGGGATCCACACAGAAGCTGATATAAATGCCTGCATGTCAACCCTTAGATTCTGTTACTCTATGGTAGTATTAAAAATAAAAAGTTCAGATGTACACAGAATAGTCAATGATTCTTTGTTCCTTTGATCAACATGTTTCAGTCATCCACATAAAGCCGCCTAGAGGTCTGTGGCTTTCTTCTGACTTGAACCCCTGTTCGATTCTACCCTTACCCTAATGATACTCCATCTAAACAGGTACCCAACAAGGTGCAGGGTGAATGTGCAGGCTCATGCACAATATATCTAAATCTAATAACCCTATTTAGGGAGAAAAGGGCCTCATGAAGGGGAAACCATGGTCATCTTCTGCAGTGAGATAGGGCGAAGAACGCACTGACGGAGTAGGTAAAAGGACTCAGAACTCCTTTTGATGAGAAGCCAATTTACCTAAAATATTTAGATTATTTTGGCTTTGTGGGAGTTAGCCTCAGCATACAGCATTACAGGGTTGCTGCCCCTTTATCTCAAAAATCTGTTTTTCGACATTGATGTCCATCAGTGTGGATCATGACTTGTGTGTGTCAAGCAACTATGAAATAATCTTAGCCGTAACTGCATAAAAGGTACTTAGCACATAGTGATCTTCAATTTTTGATTGGCACATTTTTATTTTTTGATTTGGATTTTATTTGATGCCTTGCTACAGAAAGATGTAGCAGTTCATCGGAGACAGGGTAGTAACCAATATTAAACAAATACCTAGAATGGTTTTTAAGTCTGCCCGAGACAATAACTGGATGGCTTTCTTGTCTGTTTCACTTCCATGTTCCCGATTTGATAAGATTGTAGATGTTTTTTATTCATTAAAAATAATGCTTATTAGTGCTATTTTTAAGTTAGCCTGACTAGGCGTCAGTCTGCCTGCATTCTCATCTGTTGCTGTTTTGAAAAAGAAATGCACACTTTTATTTTATGTGAACACGCCTCCCCATCTCCATGTGTTCTGTGTGCTTTTCAATTTTAGAAAAATAAGCGAAATGCAGAATAGAAGCTCTCTCAACGGTGTCTGATTGCTGAATTGACAAAATGTATGAATTTGTTTTCTACCGAGGAAAAGATGTTCAGAATGTTTTTGTCTTTGTAACAATTCAAGGCCCTTTGCTTAAACTGTTGAGAAAGGTCAGTGTCTAAATTTATTGACAATTGTTATGTTGCAATATATAAATGTAATGTTATTTTCCTAGCTTGCTGTGCACAAGCTGAGCGCATGTATATGTCTCTTCTCTTTCAGAAAGGGCAGAGACAATTCTTGATCTGTGTATGTGTGTTTCTGTTAAATAACAGTTTGTTAGCTTCCTTCGCATCGAACAAAAGTAATAATTTTCAAGATTAGGTCAGTTGTTATGAATGTGCAGGAGAAGTTCATTGTGTAATGTATAATTTCATGTTTATTTCCTTTTGCTGGTTAGATCATGTATTATGTTAACCAATTACACTCTTTTGGAAGTGTGTGGTCAGGGACATCTTAAGGATTTTGGGGCCCCTGGGCCAAACGTAATTTTGGGGCCCCTGTTCAGAACAACTTTGAATTTATGATCCAATTTCAACTTTCTCATGATCTCTTTCGCAAGATCACTGACACTTCACAGGCAGACCGGTCCAAATTTTAAATGTGTTTCCATCTAAAATTAAGGGTTAGTGATGTGTTTTCAATAATGTAAAATAGCAGCAGCTCTTTAATTTTATTGCACATAATCTCTATGATCCACTGCCATTTCGCATACATGAGGTACTATTTTAATCTAAAAGGAACTTTTGTTTTTTATAAATGTTGCATGGTGTTGAGAAATATAAACATACCATTTCTCTGCAAAATGTCTGTCATAGACTCCCACACATTACCTGTATTAAAACTAAATTAAAGGAAAATGGTATTTAAAATAATCTATTTTTACAAACCATTCAAGGCCATCAGGGCAGGATTGTGTGGAGAACAGAGTTAGATCTATCAGGGGGCCCCTGAAAGGCTGGGGCGTGGGGCCAGAGCCCGCTTTGACCATGCCTTGAAAGGTCTCTGTGTGTGGTGTCTTTAGTGATTGCAAACTAGTTCTTTGATTGATTGCTATGCAAAAGTAACATATTAGAACAGCCCATTTATATAAAGTCATGCTATAATTTTGTGTGTTTCTATTGTCTTAAAACCCTATAAGAGATTACGTTTTTGGGAGATGTAATAGTCTTTTCTGGTTCTTCTTTGGAAGCATACTCTTTGTCAGTCCTCTAGCTGAACTATGCTTAGTTCTGTCTGATTGCTTGATTTAGAGATAAATCTTATGTTGATCTTCTCACATTATTCAGATGGTGATCCATGATGGACTGACTAACTACTTTTTGCTTTCTGTAATGATCCTAATTTTGAATAAACCTTTATGGTTTTGATTTGAAATCTTGTCTTGTGTAAATTTCATTAATTGACACTAGAATCTAAACTGCATTTGATTTTAGGACTTTATCTATAACAGAAGAAACTATGCAATCCATGATTGTTAGTTCTTGGCAATTACAGACAGTATTGTGCACTAGCTGTGCAATTTAGAAGGCTCAAAGTATTATTCAATGGTATGGCTGGATAACAAAAAATTTAGGGGTCGATTACGATGGCGGTCGGAAAAACATACCGACCGCCATGGTAGCGGCAAAAACCGCCCACATGGCCACCGGGAAAAACGCCGCACAGATTACGATGAACCGCCACAATAATCCGTCCGCGGCGGCGGGAGACAACGAAAAACCGCCCGCACACACCGGACCAGCTCAAAATCCGACCGCAACGGCCGGATACCCAGCGGAAAAGCCAAGAACCGCCGCCATGCACACGGAGTAACCGCCCGTGACATTATGACATCCCCGCTACCACCATGGTACCCACCTATGAATCCGACCGCATCGTGCGCTAACAGTGACAAATCCGATAGGCGGCGGAAGGGCCGCAGCATAGCCACCGCTGCCGAGGAACCGCTGTGGAGGAACCGCAAAAAAAATGGCGGACGTTGAAAAAAACCGAAAAAAAAACCAATGCACACACTGAAGTAGACCTGTCCCAACACAAACCAAAAGTGCCCAATGACAACAGCCCCAGAAATTCAAAATAACCAATCACAGGACAACACACACAACACACCTGACAGCAACATACCAGCTTGCCACACCCCCCATAGCCGAGCATAAAACCAGCCCCTCCCTGACCACAATCCTTTGCTACACTCCACAACTGAAGGTCCCAACCCCAGAGAACAAAGGAGAGGCAAACCTGCACACAGCACCACCACAACACACACACCACCTACACCACCCACAACACCCACAACACCCACACAACTGCACCACAGAACATCTGCACAGCACACACCATGGCACCACACAAAATGCCAAAATTCACTGATGCAGAGCTTGCAGTCATGGTAGATGAGATAATAAGAGTTGAACCACAACTCTATGGCAACATGGTCCAACACACCCCATTAGCCACAAGAACCCAAATGTGGGTGAGGATAGTCAATAAGGTCAATGCAGTAGGGACCACCCCCCGCAACAAGCAGGAAATACAGAAGCGGTGGCATGACCTGAAGACCGTGGTGAAGAGGAAGAGGGCCAAGAACCATCAGATGGCTGACGGGACTGGTGGAGGCACTCCCATCCCACCCAAACCATACAGTCCGTGGGAGGAGAAGGTCCTTGGAATCCTACATCCAGAGAGTCTTGAAGGAATCCGCGGGGGACTGGAAGCTGGTAAGTACAAACCAATGTATAACATCACATTGCCATGTACCGTCTTGCACAAATTCAAACCTACAACCCCTAGGCCAAAGGACATTCGTCTGAGCCACAATACCCAAAACAGGTCACACAGATGTAAGCACCACTCAACCTGAAAAAGCACAAAGCTAAACAAAACCAACTGGGATGCATGTGTACAGACAAAAAGCACTACAACACACACAAGGCCCCCATCTCCCACCCCTCAGCAGGATGGAGCACCACACCCAGAAGCATGTGTCAGCCATTGAACGCTCCCCCACCACCTAACAGGTAGGTAGCCATCTTCACAGGGATGGGGAATGTGTATCTGGAGGCAGCACTACAACACACACAAGGCCCCCCTCTCCCACCCCTCAGCAGGTTGGGGCATCCCACCCAGAAGCATGTGTCTGTAAGTAAAAACCAAAGTGACACTGCACAGGTAATCAGACAGTGCATGCACACCACCATCACTCAACAAAAGCATTGGGAGACATGACAACATGAGGCTCTACTTCACCCAAAAATAGAAAAGTAAAGCACAGCCATTGACAGGATGCAGACAGCTCAGCGTACGTAACTGTGACAGAAACAGAACTGTGACTCTCAACAAATATGTCCAAGAAAACGGGCCTCTGACATGCATCACCCAGACTTCCCTCTGTAGCGTACATGGGTGCTGATCATGAAGGACCATGGGAAAACCAAACTAGCATGGTCTGCTGTATAAAGAAATACAAGCACAGGACATGTCAACGGTATGCATGTGATGACAATGGCTAGTCCATGCACACAGGTAATGTCTGCCAGGCAGAGTGATCAGCAAAGATGCTGAACATCAACTTGTAGTCATGCCAGTTGTCAGATGACAACCTCACATTGAAATCACCAATACTAGACGTGTGGCATGCTAACCAATCACAGGTCACACCATTGTGAAATGATGAATGTAACTCCACTTCATGGCATGAGGCACATCACTGTGCAGACATACAATGTGTGAAAAAGGCAACTGTGTGTAGCATAACATGTAAATAAGAGACATCAAACACAGCAACCCTGAGGTGTGTAAGGCAATTACCATCTACTTCCTGTCCCACAGGTGACCAACAACTGACTGCAGAGGACGACAACCTCAACCAGCACAGCCAGTCACCAGCTCCCGAACATCTCCCCTCGGATGCAGACTCCCTGGATAATGAGGAGGAGGAGGACCAACCCGGACCATCTGGTGTGGCAGGGCGGAATGTGTCCCAGGACCCCACAGCCCCACCACCCTCAGCAACAACATCAACGCAGAGCCCTGCTGCAACGACCTGTGCCACCACAACCACCTCCACCACCACTACCACTACCACTGCTGCCTGCAACACTCGCCCTGCTCCACAGGCCAACCAGATCACAACAACTGCGGAGGCACGGGAGAGTAGGCCGGTGCCCACAGGAGGGAGGCAACAGGGCCGTGACAGCAGGCCAGGTGTGAGGACAAGGCTGACCCAAAGGGAAGAAGACCCTGCCACAGAATCACTGGCACACATTCACAGAGTTGTGGGGCCTATGAACACGCCCAGGGACAGTTGAGGCAGGCTCAGCAGGATGCCCGTGAGCAACAACAGATGCTGCGCTCAATTGACAACCGCATGGGCCAACTCGTGGCCTGCATGGGCCAAATCAGGGACCTCCTGGGCCAGCTAGTGGAGGTCCTCAGGGACAGGCATGTGGCACCGCCAACACCGACAGCTCCCTCCGTTGTGCCGTAGGATGACAGACCCCCACCCTCCCCTGCATCCAGCGAGCATGGGGACTCATCAGACACCACTGGCCAAGCACCTGTGTCCCCCCGGCCAAAAGAGCAAGGGGCCGCCCGAAAAATCATTGGGAGCATCCCGTGGCAAAGCACCTGGCAAAAGCCAGTCAAGTAGCCAGCCATGATGGCACCCCTCTTCACCCTGCTGTGTACCCTGCAGACTGTCCCCACACACAATGGCGTGGGAATGGCAAATGACTGTTGGACTGTGTTGCCATACTGATCTAGTGTATACTCTATTGTCTCATCTACCATCACTGACAAATCTGTTATTCACCATTCACAAATCTGTCAATATCCACATCTACATCACATGTATCCACTGTAAATAAACACTAATAACGCACCAATTTAGTTGTCACTGTTCCATGTTCATCACAGTATGTTAACTCACACCCATGATTACAATGTCACAGGAGCAGGGATACTCCGCAGGCAAGTAGAGGCTGAAGGGACCTAGGAAAACACAACAGAACATCAGTTGCTACTCAGGTGGTGGACTAACAACCATCACACAACACAGCACATCAAGGTACGACAATCTGCACATGTCACAAGGAGCAACTGTACCAACATAGACATCAAGTAGCTGTGTCAAAAGATCCCTTGCCATACACACCTGCAGCCAGCACTGACTCAGCAACATGCTGTAGTCACAAAACTCACATACACATATTCACCAAGCACAACATCATCAGACAACAGCCAGTATTGACATTGCCACTGACCATCAAGTGAAGTAGTTGTTGATGAGCTGCTGACGCTGTCCAACACCTTCCTCCTCTCCACTATCCTCGTCACTTGACGTTTGGGTGTTTGCAGGTGGGGGCTGTGGCTGGTCATCATCATCCTGGATTAAGGGGATCCCCTTCCGCACGGCCAGGTTGTGTAGCATGCAGCATGCTACCACTATCTGACACACCTTGACGGGTGAGTACTGCAGAGCCCCTCCGGTCTTGTCGAGGCATCGAAAACGCGATTTCAGGAGTCCAAATGTTCGCTCAATGACCCGACGTGTCCTCCCATGGGCATTGTTGTAGCGCACTTCAGCTGGTGTCCTGGGATTGCGAAGTGGACTCAGCAACCAAGGTCCGTTGGGATATGCAGAGTCACCTAGTGTGAAAGACACATACAGATTGAGTGTCTGACATGTGTCCGAGGACAGCATGGCACACAAACAGCACACGACTCGACCCTTTGTACTCACCCACAATCCATGCCCGCTCCGGCGCCAGATTGGCCATCAGCTGTGGTAAAATGCTGTTGCGCATTATGTGTGAATCGTGGGCTGAACCTGGAAACTTTGCACAGACGTGTGAGATGACCATATCTGCCTGGCACACCACCTGCACATTGATGGAATGATAATGTTTCCTATTTCGGTAAATATGCTCCCGTGCTTGGGGTGGAATCAGGGAAACATGTGTGCCATCTATTGCACCAACTACATTAGGAACGTGTCCAAGTGCATAAAATTCGCCCTTCACATCCGCCAACTCATGCCGCCTGGGGAAATGTATGAATTGGTCCCTGTGTTGCATCATAGCCAACAGGACATCACGTAGCACCATGCTGAATGTTGGTTGGGACATCCCCCTGCAATGCCCACAGTTTGCTGGAAGGATCCCGTAGCCACGAAATGTAGGAATGCCATCACCTTTGCCGTTGGCGTGAGTGCTGTTGGGTATGTCCTGCGTGGAAGCAGGTGTGGCTCCAATAGTGCACAAAGTTCCAGGAGGTTTGTCCGATCCAGACGGAATCGCCTTATGATGTCGGTATCCTCCATGTTAGCCAGCAGGGTGAAGGTACGAAACACATTAGGTCGCCTCCTAGGTGAGATGAAAGGGGACACGTCATAGCAACATAAATTAGGATGTGCACAAATTCATAAAGTCTGTCCTGTCACGGCGCTAACATTGACTGTCATCCCTGAAAGCACACAGTGCAATTCAGTGTTGTCCCAACATGAGACAGATTAATTGTACAACTGTCATGGATGTGCACAGTCAGTAGACACAATACGAACACTGTCTATGTGAATGCCAAGAGTCACATATCGAGCTGAGGTGGACTCAGCCTTGGGTGTACATGACACAGGACATGTGTGAAGCAGAGACAATGCTGGCTTCCACGTTGCTGCTGTACCTGCCACACCTCCTTGGCCAATAATTGCAGGGGACACATCAACAACACAATGTGGATAGATCATTGGGATTGTCTTTGTACTCAGTGCCACTTCGAACACACTCAAATTCAATGACATTCACATCCCAAACCCATACATGTGCCAATGTCATCAGTACACAGGCCATATCTGCTGCTGACTTGAATACAAAGTCGGACAGTGACAGATGATGTCACGCCTGTGCAGAGTATGTGTACCACTGTAACAGGCCACCATTACCCCACTGCCCAATACTCTCTACAAGCACACAGATAGCCAATGTGGCACACATTAACAATAGATGAGGGACGTGATCAGCAGGGCCTGTATGCACCCTTAATCTTCCCCCATTTTGGACATTTACATGCAGCATCAAGGAGGGACTGCCCAAGGACACATGTGCACCACAACACATACCATGGTGATACACATCCAGCTGTTTCAAGACACAACAGTGCCACAACACAAACATACAACACTACATGGACAATGCCAAGCCAGTATGCCAACAAGTCTACGCATGAACAGACTGAATGCATTACATATGGACAACTGGCTCAGAGACCTGACAACAGTGGATGTAATTTTACACCACATGTCCCAAGGGACATGCATCCTGACCCTCATTCCACACAGGCTGTCAGGCCCAACACAGCATACAATCAATATCACACATCTAACAAACATGCTGGCTGTGCATGAGTAGTGGGACACTGGTACCTCACATTGACCAAATGTCGGAGTTGGATGAGTGTCACAGGCACAACAGTCAAGGTACATCTCACCTGTCTTGGGTGCCCACACCATCCTGATACACCAGCAGATGTGATCCACCCACACAGTGCTGGAATAGATGGTGAGCAAGGATGGCTAGCACCCCATAGCATGCACATACACTAGTGTTGGTGGCAACACACTGCACACGTGTGCCACTTGTGCTGACCATCCAACATTGCAGACAATTCCCGCTAATCAGTGCACACATATTGCACGGGCAAAACTGGACACCCATAGCCTGTGGACAAATGTCGCATACTATATTCCATACAGTTAGCACAATCCACAACCGTGCATGCAGTCCATCTGCCAACGCAACATTCCTGATGTGAACAATGGACATGCACTCGTGGCAGGTGAGTAGCACCGGAACACAGCACAACACTCAAAAACCATAGTGTAGCTAAGCACCATTGTTGAAATGTACATGTCACTGATTCACATACAACAGTCCAAACAACATGAGCACAGACCTGACACTACCACATAGGTCCCTGTGGTTACAGGTGGCAGACATGTAGCAAAGACATCTGCTCTGGCCGCCTACCCAAGTGACAAACAATAATAATGCAACGGATGCCAGGTGTGGTGCTGAAGTACTCGTCATCCTTTAGCAGGTCGAGCCCCCCCCTGTACATGTGGACATACACTGCAGGAGTTGCCAGTGTGTACAAAGACATAACATGCGGCATGTAATTGGTCTTAGCAATAACACAACAGGGTGACATCTGTTTCCAATGATGACAGTCATGCTGAATGAATGAGTTCATCTGGGTTTTCAGTGTAACACATGGGCTCAGGTGTGAGATAGTGGTCAGCATGGGTGGCAGATACGACATTGTGTGTAAATATTGATCGACATAATGGAGTACAGTGTTCTATTTGGTGTGAGACGTTACACAGTGGCTGACATTTGTGACAGGAGACCATATCAATGTTATCCAGTGCCATGTGCCACTGTAAGTATCCACTGTGTGTAGCACAGTAATGACCATTGATCCACACACAACAAGAACTGTCCGTAGGTGCCTTAAACGTGCCCCATAAACACAATGACGCACAGAGTGTACGATGTGGTGCTGCATATTCCCCATAGCGGACGCACATACTGTCCGTGAATTGGGTGGCGGAGCTGCCAACCACCATTTGTACCTGTGTCGATGCCCACCACTGACGCAAGTGTGTCATGTGCTGCACATGACACATTGGTGTTAGTGATGGCCCTCCACATAGCTGCAGATGGCGTTTGTCATGCTCCACCAGCCACATCCCGGTCACCCATGTCACTCTATGGCAATCAAACAGCGGTAGCGCCGGCCAGGACCCCACGGTGTGTCACCGCCATGAACCATGCCCTTGCAGCCAATGGGGACCGCTATCGCGGTGGCATGATGCAGATTCAAAAATTGCGGTAGGCGTGCTCCGCCCCCAGCGGATGCGGCGATAGGATGCATTTGTAAGATGCACCACCGCGGTAGCGCCGGCCAGGACCCCGCGGTGTGTCACCGCCATGAACCATGCCCTTGCAGCCAATGGGGACCGCTATCGCGGTGGCATGATGCAGATTCAAAAATCGCGGTAGGCGTACTCCGCCCCAGCGGATGCGGAGATAGGATGCATTTGTAAGATGCACCACCGCGGTAGCGCCGGCCAGGACCCCGCGGTGTGTCACCGCCATGAACCATGCCCTTGCAGCCAATGGGGACCGCTATCGCGGTGGCATGATGCAGATTCAAAAATCGCGGTAGGCGTGCTCCGCCCACAGCGGATGCGGAGATAGGATGCATTTGTAAGATGCACCACCGCGGTAGCGCCGGCCAGGACCCCGCGGTGTGTCACCACCATGAACCATGCCCTTGCAGCCAATGGGGACCGCTATCGCGGTGGCATGATGCAGATTCAAAAATCGCGGTAGGCGTGCTCCGCCCCGCGGAGGCGGTCATTGGATGCTTTTGAAGAAGGCTGACCTGGAACACCAATGGCAGAAGACTATGACCACTGAAACGAGTCCAGGGCCCTATATATGTGTGGAAGGGAGCACCACATTTCCACTGCTCACAGAGCCTGCTGCCTGGGACCCCTCACCTGCTGCTGCCTCCAGGGACTGCTGCCTGAGACCCCTCACCTGCTGCTGCCTCCAGGGACTGCTGCCTGAGACCCCTCACCTGCTGCTGCCTCCAGGGACTGCTGCCTGAGACCCCTCACCTGCTGCTGCCTCCAGGGACTGCTGCCTGAGACCCCTCACCTGCTGCTGCCTCCAGGGACTGCTGCCTGAGACCCCTCACCTGCTGCTGCCTCCAGGGACTGCTGCCTGGGACCCCTCACCTGCTGCTGCCTCCAGGGACTGCTGCCTGGGACCCCTCACCGCCCACTGCCGCCGCTGACGTCTCATGTCCACAGTGATGGCTAGGACGGAGAAGATCCGTGCCAGTCCATTTACAAGCGAGGAGCTGGATGTCCTGGTGGACGAGGTGCTGACACAGTACCCACGGCTATATGGTGGCCCAAATATTGTGGTAAGTCTCCAACAGTGGGGGTGTGAGTGCAAGGGGGGCATACATGTAGTCGATCAGATGGTGTATGTGCCTGAGAGTGTGGGGTTGTGTAATGCACTGGCTGACATGCTGTTTCCTAGTTGTTAAGGGGTGTATGCAACCCACACATTCAATGCATGGACATGAAGGGTGGATGGACATGTGTTGTGTACACATCCATATGGTGTGACAGCTATCTGGTGATGCATGTTTCTGGACAGTTATTGTTCATGTGACTGTTTGTGTGTGTCCTCGTTGTCCATCTCTGTGTGATTCTACCTGGCATGGACTGTCCACGCCCAATGTGACAAGGACACATCACTGACTGTACAGAGTGTGATACGTGTGTGGTTCGCATGAGTGTACATCAATGACCCATATCTGCCGTGTGGAGATGAGTCCGTGTCATGCCACTGTTCAGAGAGAGAGGTTTTACCATGAGAGTGTGTCACAGATGTTTTCCCCCTCTTGTCTCCCACACCTCCAGCTCAAGGTACACCAGCGTAAGGCCGTGTGGAGGTCCATTGCAAGCAAGGTGCGGGCTCTGGGAGTGTCGAACCGCCGGCGCACCCACTGCCACAAGAGGTGGGACGACATATCACGACTGGCAAAGAACGTTGCCGAGATGACACTGGGGATACTCCCTCGCAGTGGCAGGTTGTCACGACGCAGCTTGACACCACTGATGTGCCGCATCTTGGCTGTGACACAGCCTGAGCTGGACACACGTTTGAAGGAGCATCAACAGCAAGCTAGGGGTGAGTATTCTGTGAAGGTTGATTTGGTCTGTGAGTGGCTGCATGTGTACCATGCCTGTACCTGCGCTGGTGTACGTGATGTGGTTACTGTGATGCAGTGGGTTGTAAGTGGCCCCTGTGCTGGGTGTGGCAGTCACGGATATTACATACATGCACTTACTGATGTTTTTCCAATCCTGGGAATTTCAATGGCATTGTGGGTGGTGTGCTGCAGGCCTGGTCCATTGGTGTTAGTGTTTGTACGCCCCAACATGCATGATGTTGTGCTGTCTGCCCATCACATGGCTCAAATGTGCCGTGTTTAGATGTTTGTACGCACTGTTTGAGGTAGTGATGTGTGTCTGCATGGTGAGATTGCACGGGGTGGCCTGCAACATGTAGACTTTGTCATCCTCAGTGTTGCTTTGCTTGAATATGTTTGTCCTGTTGCTGTCACTTTGCTGACCCTACATGTCTCTCTGTTATGCAGCATCTCCCGTGGGCACGGAGGGACAGGGGACGGACACCAGTGGTGGTGAAACAAGCACAACAGCTGCACAGGATCCCAGTGACACAGATGTGACCAGCGCCTCGGAGGGGGATAGGAGTATGCTGGAGGAATCACAGCCCGAGACGCAAAGTTCAACATCATCTGATGACGGCGGTGGTGCAGACATCTTGGAGGACACAGGGAACGGAGAGTCTGCTACATCTTCCAGCACACAGCGTGCAGTGCCCACCCTCCCAGCCACTTCCTCTGTTGCTGCCCGTGTTCGCACCACAAAGAGGGGAAGGGTGTCCTTCATTCCAGGCACCGCTGCCCCTGCCCCTGTGCCCCCTGCTGCCATCAGTGCAGAGTGTGTGGACCTTATGCACCAGCTGTGTGTGGGGCAGACAGGGCTCCTCAATGCATTGTCAGACCACGACCGCAAATTGGCACAGGTGTTAGCTTTCATGGAGGGCATCCATTCATACGTGGGTGGGCTGCACCGCACTGTCCAGACAATGTCCTCCACAATGGCGGCTGCTCTTCAACTGGCTCAATCTCGTAGTCCAATTCCAGTCCCTTTGTCCACCCCCATGCCAGTGGCGACGTCTGACGACGGTGACCACGCTTCACACACCTCAACCTCACGATACTGCACACGTAGCACACAGCAGCAGCAGCCCAAGCGGTCAAGGTCACAGACACCTTCCCCTACAAAGAGAAAAACAACCCCAGAGCGCAAAGGGAAGAGCCGTCAGGCGTTGCAAAGGCACATGATTCAAGGAGGAAGTACTCAGGGTCACAAGCCTCAGAGCAATCCCCGGCCACAGACTCTGTGGTCCCAAAAACGTCTCGCAAAGGCATGCAGACACTCTCCATGCCCACTGTGAAGGTGGGGCCTGGCAAGGCTACACATAGTAAGGTATCCAAGGCTGTTTCACCAACTACCTCTACTCCCATTCCAAGTCCAGTGAAGCAGGGACAGGAGGGCACTGTAGGGGGCACACAGGGTAAAGAGGGGATGGAGGGGCAGAGGCAATGCCAGGCTAAGTGTCCTTCTGGATCCAGCACATCCCCAAAGGGAGGTCCAGCGTGTGCACCTGTGGCAGCCTTGGTGCTGCGTGTGCCGTTTGTGTCCACACCACTTCCCATTGATACGAAGACAGGCAAGCCATTTAGAATCCCCAAGAAGTGGAAAGGCACCCCTCCACTGTCTCCCTCCCACACTGTGTCCCACGTCAGCCTGAGTCCACCTCCACGTGCCACTACACCACCTGGTCCAAGCAGCCCTCCAGCGTCCAAGGCACTGATAGCTCTTCCTCAGCAGGGCGTCTCACTCCCCAGTCAAGTGGTCCAACTGTGCCCGACACACAGTCAGCTCCCAGTCAGACTGACAGCCAGCTCTGAATGTTGATCAATGTCACAGACCTGTCTCTCCCACACCGGTACCTGTGCTGCCCATCGTGTCACACCAGACTGTGTTGCTGACCATGGCGGAGTTTGGTGACACACATTCCCTGTGCAGCTTCTCGTTGTCTCTGTCAGCACCTTGGACTGGCCACTGGCCTTGCAGTTTGCACCCTGCCTGTGCAGCTTCTCATTGTCTCTGTCAGCACCTTGGACTGGCCACTGGCCTTGCAGTTTGCCCCCTGCCTGTGCAGCTTCTCATTGACTCTGTCAGCACCTTGGACTGGCCACTGGCCTTGCAGTTTGCCCCCTGCCTGTGCAGCTTCTCATTGTCTCTGTCTGCACCTTGGACTGGCCACTGGCCTTGCAGTTTGCCCCCTGCCTGTGCAGCTTCTCATTGACTCTGTCAGCACCTTGGACTGGCCACTGGCCTTGCAGTTTGCCCCCTGCCTGTGCAGCTTCTCATTGTCTCTGTCTGCACCTTGGACTGGCCACTGGCCTTGCAGTTTGCCCCCTGCCTGTGCAGCTTCTCATTGACTCTGTCAGCACCTTGGACTGGCCACTGGCCTTGCAGTTTGCCCCCTGCCTGTGCAGCTTCTCATTGTCTCTGTCTGCACCTTGGACTGGCCACTGGCCTTGCAGTTTGCCCCCTGCCTGTGCAGCTTCTCATTGTCTCTGTCTGCACCTTGGACTGGGCACTGTCCTTGCAGTTTGCCCCCTGCCTGTGCAGCTTCTCATTGTCTCTGTCTGCACCTTGGACTGGCCACTGGCCTTGCAGTTTGCCCCCTGCCTGTGCAGCTTCTCATTGTCTCTGTCTGCACCTTGGACTGGCCACTGGCCTTGCAGTTTGCCCCCTGCCTGTGCAGCTTCTCATTGACTCTGTCAGCACCTTGGACTGGCCACTGGCCTTGCAGTTTGCCCCCTGCCTGTGCAGCTTCTCATTGTCTCTGTCTGCACCTTGGCCTGGCCACTGGCCTTGCAGTTTGCCCCCTGCCTGTGCAGCTTCTCATTGTCTCTGTCTGCACCTTGGACTGGCCACTGTCCTTGCAGTTTGCCCCCTGCCTGTGCAGCTTCTCATTGTCTCTGTCTGCACCTTGGACTGGCCACTGGCCTTGCAGTTTGCCCCCTGCCTGTGCAGCTTCTCATTGTCTCTGTCTGCACCTTGGACTGGCCACTGTCCTTGCAGTTTGCCCCCTGCCTGTGCAGCTTCTCATTGTCTCTATCTGCACCTTGGACTGGCCACTGGCCTTGCAGTTTGCCCCCTACCTGTGCAGCTTCTCATGTTCAGGCTCTGCATCTTGTGCCTTGGTCCTGTCTGATATTGTTTCCTATCAGTGCTATTTGTGAATAAAAACAGTTGCTCATGTTGTCAGTTGTGTCATTGTCCTTACTGAATAAGGCTTTTCCTGTATGTCTCACATTTACTGTGCCACATGCTCTGTGTGCCACTTCAACTGTGCCACTGGCTTGTTTGACTTATCATTTATTTTACAGGGGTGACGGGGACTTCAGTTCTTCATGACTCGGATACTTGTGGGCTCATTGATGTTGTTTTCTGTGACATACCAGACTCATTTTTTTTTTGTTTAAATATCTTTATTGGTATTTTTCAGGTTTTTATCATAACTGACATCATTATTGTGAATAACATTATCAATCGTACATCCTAAGGGTATAGTGTCCATATGGCTTACATCAATGTAGCGGGCAATAGCATTGAGTTGGTGGTATCACATCAATCCCATCTACAGATGTACACATTATGTCGGGCCTTCATAGATAAGTCCTGGTGTGTTATTGCATGCACATATTGCCACATCATCGTTACTGTGTTTGGTGCAGGGCTATATACAACTTAATTGAGACAAAACTCTGTTTGAGTCGATAGCACAATACTTAAGATACAGGCTACATCAGCTCAGAGGAGGAGCTTGTCAATCAAATTTAAACAATATTAGGAACACAATAGCATAGAATGACAGTGCACGATAGGTATTTGACGCGCAATCACCAATAAAATCTGATTTTCCAATAAACATATATTCAACATATAAACATATAACATTGTTAACTGCCATCTAAACTACGCAAGCCGAGCCACTACTGCATATCTGAGCATCTCTACTTGTTATCTGCACATCTATGCCGTGTGTCTCACCTTATCAGGGGCCAGCATACAGTGCGTGTCTGTAGGTGACGAGGAATCCATCAATGGGGGTATTCCCCTCCCGGCGGCTCATGGGGTTTTAATGATCCCAAATGTGGTATTGGGGAGTTCTGGGGTATGCGATTGTCTTTATGGCTGGGCACAGATTACGATCGCTAAATACCATCCTGACTGTCGTAACTAAATGTGTTGCTCATCCGCTGCACTCGTCGCTTCACCACTTTGGAGAGCCACTAGTATGACATCCCAACTTTGTGCTATTGGATATTTGCGGAGCCCCACCGTCTCCTCCCTGTGTAGTGCCGTACTCTCTGCCTGTGCCCATATTATAAGCGAACGCCTCCAACCTACAATCTCTGGCGGGTCTGCTTGTTTCCATCGTTTCGTTATTAATCTTTTCGCTGTGATTAATCCTAGGTCTCTGAATCTCGAGATGGTCCTATTTTTTGGGGGTCTAGCAAAGAGTCCCAGTATACAAGTCTCCCATGTCGCTGGGAGAGGCGCGCCCGTACACGCAGCCAGTGTCGTGGCCACTGCTTGCCAGTACTGCTGTAGGTGTGTGCATGTCCAGAGCATATGTAACAAATCTGCATCCAATTGTTGGCAGCGTGGGCATGTAGAGGTGGTAATGTGGAAATACCTATTTATTTTATCTGGTGAGAGATATGCCCTCTGTACGATGTATGTCTGTATAAGTTGAAACCTAGAGTTCCTTGGTATGCGTCGTGAACTCGCCAGTACAGCATCCCATTCTCTGTCCGTCCATGGCCGACCTCTATCAGCCTCCCAACTATTTCGGAGTCGTGACATTGGCTTGAGTGTATGGGCAAGGAGCGCCTCCACCAACCAGTGCACTATGTGGGAGCCCGCCCCCACAACATGCAGGTATTGAAGGAGTAGGTGCGTCGGCGGTTCCGCCGTCAGGTCTCCCCAGGCATCCGATAGGGCTTTCAGCAGGGAGGCATGTAGAAGGAATTGGCCCGCTGGTATCTCAGTGGTTGCAGCCAGCGTCGCAAAGGGCACGAGCACACCGTCGTCATAGAGATCTCCCAGTGAGTCCACTCCCGCCGCGTGCCAGGGCGCCAGGGCTATTTCTGATGTTTCCAGTTTGCCTCGTGGCGTGCCGAGCAGTGGCAAGGTCGGGGCATATGGGAGGGTCTCGCGCGTAAGATATAAACTCCTCTTATAACAACGCAATGCTAAACCCAGATGTATTTGTTTTGACCGTGGGGGTTTCGCGAAAGGGTGAAACAAATAGCAGATCTGAGAGCGGGTCCGGGGTTGCGTCATGGTTGCCGTATCTTCCAGGTGTTGACCATCAAGCCACTTCGCCACCCATTGGAGCTGCGCAGCCAAGTAGTACAATTCCATGTTTGGAACAGCAAGCCCGCCTCGATCGGTGGGAGCATATAGCTTCCATAGGGCCACTCGCGGTCTCCCATTGTTCCAAATAAAATCTCGGAACAGCCGTTCTAGTTCCCGAAAGAGCCTAGATGGGACATAGAGTGGGAGATTAGAAAAATAATACAGCAGCTTGGGTAGTGCAATCATTTTCACCAGAGCGATACGGCTCATAACATTTAGGGGAAGTGTCTTCCAGAACCGCATTTGGGCGCGGAGCGCCGAGATTGCTCTCGTCAAGTTACCCTCCAGTAGGTCGTCAGGCGACCGATATATATATAGTCCGAGATATCGAAATGTAGTGGGATACCACGTGAGAGCTGAATCATTTATGACCACGGCTTCCTCCGCTACGGTAGCACCGAAGGGGTATATCCCCGACTTGGCCCAGTTAACCCGAAGCCCGGATATTCCCTCAAAGTTTCTAAGTATATCTGCAATGGACGACGGGATCGCAGTAACATCCCGAAGGTATAATAGCAGGTCATCTGCATATAAGGAAACTGCGTGCAGTCCATCCCCTAACTGTATACCCCAATCTTTCCCGTCCCTCCGGAGCATCATCGCCAGCGGCTCCATCGCTAGGGAAAACAGCAACGGGGATAGGGGACATCCTTGACGCGTCCCTCGTCTCACCCGTATTGGATCCGAAATCAGCCTACCGGTGCGGACTCTAACTGTGGGTCGCTGATACAATAGGCGAACCATGCTTAAAAAGACGTCTCCCAATTCAAATGTGCCCAGGACTGCCATTAGATAAGGCCACTCTAGAGAGTCAAAGGCCTTCTCCAGATCGAGAACCAAGCATCCCGATCTAGGCCATCTATGCGTTGCATAATGCTGTAGTTTAAAAAATCGACGGATGTTCAGAGAGGTGCACCGGTCCGGGACAAAACCGTTTTGGTCAGGGTGTACCAATGTTTTCACGGCGGGAGAAAGACGTCTGGCCAGCAGCGATGCAAAAATTTTGTAGTCAGTATTGAGGAGTGCTAGTGGGCGGTAGGAGCCCAGGAGATCGGGGCTTCTATCCGGCTTAAGGAGGGAGACCAATAGGGCTTCATTTTGTGTGTTTGGGAGGGCGGAATCATCCAGCGCAGCTTCATACACCACCAACAACTGCGGTATCAGAATGTGAGCATATGCCTTGTAAAATTCGGTCGGGAGACCGTCAGGCCCGGGCGACTTCCCATTTGACAGCGAAAAAATACTATCGCGGAGTTCCTCTGAGTGCAGAGAGGCATTGAGAACCTCGCACTGAGTGACTAGCGGCTTCGGTAGGTCTAGAACTTCCAGGTAAGTCTGTAGCTCCAGAGGGGTGACCTGCACGCATGGTTGGTATAAACCCTGATAATGCAAGATGAATGCTTCGTGTATGCCACGTTGCGTATATGCAGCACTTCCGTTTGCTGTTCGTATCGATATGATCGGCGCAGAGGAGTCATTTTGGCGAATAAGCCATGCAAGCAATTTGCCAGCCTTATCGCCCAGCTGGTGCGTTCGTGCCGAGTGGGCAGCGTAGTTCAGACATTTCAACCGCTCCAGTAGCAGCGCATGTTTTGTCCTGTGGGCATCCAACTGCTCCCGGGCTCCATCTGTGGCAGTTTGTTCACTAGCGGCCAATCGCCCCTCCAACGCAGTAATTTCCCTCTCTAGTTGCTTACGCATACCTGATTGTGTTCCCAGGCAGTGTCCTCTGACGACCACCTTAAAGGCGTCCCACTCCACCAGCGGCGAAGCGGCCGTGCCCATGTTTTCATCAAAATATTGTGCCACTGTGGTGGCCAGTGTGTCACGGAAGGATGCATCTAATAAGACGTCTGGTTGAAGGCGCCACATAGGGATTGGCGGCGTCTCAGCCTCCCAGCACAACTCAAGCAAATGTGGGTTATGATCGGAGTGTGTGCGCCCTAGGTATGAGGTGTCGGTTATACATGGGAGGAGGTCATTCGATATCATGAAGCGGTCTAAGCGGACATGTAATTTGTGCGCCCCAGAATAGTAGGAGTATATTCTGTCCAGTGGGTATCTGAACCGCCACACATCGGTAAAGTGCCAGTGCTCTGCCCAGTGCGTCAAGGCTTTTGCAGCTGTATGGGTTGCCGTTCCCGGCAAGGGGGAAAGGAACGATCCAGGGAGACATCCAACACACAATTATAGTCCCCTCCCAAGATCTTGGGTACATCGTGCCATGCGGAGAGCTTTTGCGATATCTGGTCTAAGAACACAGCCTGCTCAGTATTAGGTGCGTATATTGAGGCCAGCACCACTGGCTTACCATCTAGCGTTCCTCGAACCATGACATATCTGCCCTCCCCATCTACCATTGTGTCCGTCACCCGAAACGGAGTACCGGGCCTCACCCAGATTAACACCCCACGTGCATAAGCAGAGTAACCAGTTGCGTATAGTTGCCCCCTCCACCGTCTGTGAAGACGAGCAACCTCAGCATGGGGCAGATGTGTCTCCTGAAGGAGTGCAATTTGTATGTGATGTCTCCTTAAATAGGAATATATGAGGTAGCGGCGCTCCGGGCTATGTATCCCCCTCACATTCCATGTCGCTATCTTAACAGGTGCCATATGTTATGTGTCAAAGGTGCCAATATCGCCCTCCATCCCAAGGACGGGGGGGGGGGACTGTTAGTGGATAAAATAGACACACACGCATACATATTGTCATAGGGGAATTAACATTCCAGCTATCTCGTCGTCGTGCAATAGTGATGGCATAAAAAACAAAAAAACAACTAGAACTTAAAAATACCATGAGAGCAATTCTACAACTGGTAGTTGCCCAAACTGTCAATACAACAACACACCACTAACGTCTGGGGGAGACTATAGCGCACAGCAATAGGAGGGTGTACAGTGGTTAATTACAAATGGTGAAATGAATCGTCCCTGACCGTGAGATCCAGTTCTGGCTAGTCACAGATAGGGACAGGGCAGTTATTCATTAAACATACATAATATTCCCATGTAGGGGGAGACCAGTATAAGGAGCTAAATGGGGGCCCAAACCATCCACAGATCAATTTTTCCCCTACATCTACTGCATACTAACAATACAGTGTGTCCGCAAGAGATTCAAGTTCTTATACTTGCGTGTCCAAGAGGATCCGATGCCAGGTGCCCAGCGAAGAGGGAGAAACCCAAACCGCAAACAAATAATATCTAAGTGATATCGTCCGAGGTCTGCGGAGTAACGTGCGGTGGCACACATGAGTCCTGGGACACAGGGATGTTGTCCGACAAGTCGTCCTCGCTGGGCGGCCCCTGCGCATCAGAGTCCGAGGTGGCATCGTCGGCCGGCGAGCCACTAATATTCGCCACGGCCTGCACCGCTTCCAATTGTCCACTTAATACCAGTTCAGGTGAGGGACCACTGGCCTGCGAGGTCGGGGGCAATAGCTTCCGCTGTCGTCTGCGGCGTCGTCTCAGAGGGACGTCTGTCCTCGCCTCCCTCCGCCCTGGCTGTGGTGGGCCACGAGTGTCCATCCATTCTTCCACACTCTCTGGGGTAGTGAAGAAATGTGTTTTGCCATTTGCGATAACTCTCAGCTTCGCAGGGAATAACAGTGAGTGTTTTAGGTCACTCTGTCGCAGTCTCCTCTTCACCGCAAGGTAAGAGTGCCGCTGTCTCTGTACTTGAAGGGTATAGTCCGGGAAAATCATCACTTTATGGTTCTCCACCTGTATATCGTGTAATTTCCGGGTTTCCTGGAGCACAGCGTCTCTATCCCTGTAGTTTAACAGCCGGATTAGCAGAGGCCTCGGGTTTGACCCCGGGGGCGGGGGCCTAGTTGGCACCCTGTGTGCCCTCTCGACAACAAAGTGCGGGGATAAGGCCTCCCCTGGGAGCAGCGTACGGAGCCAGTCCTCTGCATAATGTACCGCACTTCTTCCCTCAATTCCTTCCGGAAGGCCCACTACACGTAGGTTGTTGCGCCGGGCCCTACCTTCCGCATCTTCCGCCCTGTCTTCTAGATGTTCCACTCTATTCAGCAGGTCTTGGATATGCGTCTCAGCCAAGGACATCCGCGGCGGGATCTCTGCAACTGTCCCCTCTGTCGCCGTGGTGCGGTCCGCAAGCTTGCGGTGGTCAGCATGCAGTAGTGTGAGATCCAACGCCACTTTGTCTATCTTGCCTTCCAGGGAGGTGCGTATTTGGTTCATTGTCTCTCCCAATTTCTCCACTGCCGCCAGTACTGCATCCAACTTGTGCGACATGGGATCCATTACGTCTGAGGACGCCATCTTGTCCACCTGCGCTCGCGTTTGAGGATGGGGGCCGCCGCTCCTCCGGCACCAGCCTTTGCACGGCCTCCTCGCGACATGGGGCGTCAGGTATCAAGGATCGGGCCCGCCGCCACTGCTCTGCGGACAGCCCCGAGAGTACTATCAGGCTCAGCACACACCAGGCCGGGCGGGCGCAGCACACCTGTCTGTGTCCCCCCCGAATCACAGCTCAGCAGACGCCGGGGCAGTCGGTCCAGGCCCCCAGGCTCCCAGCGTGACTGCACAGATTCAAGAGGCCAGGCACACTTAGCGTGACGCTCCCTGGAGTTTCGCCTTCCTCCGGGTCATATCCCACCGGCCAGCAGACACCAGGGCACAGCGCACAGTTCACAGAGGGATGCCGGGAGTGTGGATGTACAGGTCCGCCCGGGCAGAGCGAGCCCCGACGGTCACAGCCCAGCGCTCCGTATATTCTCCCCACAGCGGGCCACGTTATTTAAGTAGGGTAACATAGGTAGCGGGCCACAGACCAGGTCTCAGCCCGCATGAAGCAGAGTCACTCCAAAAGCAGGCCCCGACCTGCGCTACACTGCGCGCGCAGCACCCTTCACAGCAGCTCTCGTCCGGATAAGTCTCCGTTGTGGGCTCTGGGATCTCCCGTCTAGGGCCGCCTCCGCAGACCGTCTGGCGCCCGCGCGGGCCGGAAGGGCAGCGCCGCACTCCAAAAGTGCCCGCCACCCCGCGGGTAACGGTATAGCTGCTCAGCCGCCCGCCTCATTCTCTATGAAGGTACGTCGGCGTGTACAGCCACGCCGGTCCCCCAACCTCCGAGTCCAATCAGCTAGGGCCAGTGCGGTTCTCCTCTGGGTTATTTGCCAAGCAGGCAGAGAGATAGCGTCCCGCTGGTTAACGAGGCCGGATGGGCGGGGCCAGTCCCCGGCCTCGCGCTCTGCAATGCTCCCGGCGTCCTGGAGCCACCGGCGGTCAAGGTGCCTGGGGAGCAGCCGCCACCGTAACTCAAGAGTAGTGATGTTTCGCCCCCAAGTCGGAGCTCCAAGCTCACCTCCTGGGTGTTGCCAGCGACTCGCTGCCTCCGTTACTCGTCTACAGCCGGAGAATTGTAGCCAGAAGTAGGAGCCACGGACGGAGCTTTACCGCAGCACGTCCGACTCCATTGCTGGCCAAGCCACGCCCCGTGACATACCAGACTCATGTTCCTTCCTTGTTGCTGTTGGCTATGTTTTACTGCATCCTGGTATGTGGGCACTGCAAACACATAGAGGGGTCATATACACGGGATTGCAGGCAGGCTGACCAGGCTCAACATGTATGTGCTTTCTTGCTTTCATGTATGCCTAGCAGTGTAGATGTGTAGTCATGTTGTGATGGGCAGTCATCCTAGTCACAACGGTTACTTACATGGTGTGCATTTGGGTGGTCAAGGGTTGTACGGTGTGTTGGTTGTGGCTTTGTCGTGTGTGTTGATGTGTGTGTTACTGGCGTGTGACTCATGGCTGTGTGGGACTGTTGTGTGTTTGTGTGCACACACTGCTTATTGTGCATTCAGTGCTGTGGGTGTATGTTGCCTTGTGTTGTCCTAGTGTACATCCCCTGATGTACTGCTGTGTTTGCTATGTGTTTTGTGGTGTTGTGCATCTGTTGTGTGTTTGATGTGTCTGTGTTGTTCTGTGATGGTGCACTTCTTGTCTGTGTTGTGGTATGTAGCCCATGCATTTTTCCTGACTGATGAGGTGGTGCACTCTCTGTTGTGTGTGTGCTCCCATTGCCTTCCCCTAGTTTGGCTGCACAGGAGCTGTGTGTTATTTTTGTGGTTCTGTATGTGTTTCTGTTTTGAATTGTGTTTGCCATTTTTGTTTTGGTGCAGACGTTGGTACTGAAATCCCTGTGTGTGTGTGATGTTTGTGGATGCCCCCAGGGGGTTTGATTGTTTGTCTGTATCTTGTCTGGACATTATGTAGGCCCTTCTGTGTGTCTGGCATTGGGATTGTGTGCTGCAGATATGAGGGGGTATGTTTGGGGACTCCTACTTGTGTTTGGCAGTCATTGAGTGTGCCAATGTGCCCTGTGTGATACTCATGTGTACTTGCTGTTCACTGTTTGACTTGAGGTCCTTCCTTTCATCCCTGTCCCTATACATGGGTTACCTTGCTGTCTCCCTGAGTTGTTGCACTGAGGTGACTGTTGTTTGACTTCACTCACTGTGCCAGCCATGTGCTTGGATGGGGTGTGGATGTTGTTCTGGGTTCCTTGTCCTGCATGTGTCTGTTCACCTGGTTGTTGGTTGTCTCCTTGCCCTCCCATTTGTGTGCACATCATTTTTGCTTTCCTCTATGTTGTGCTCCATTGCTGGTGGCATGTAGTCTGTGTATGTGGCTGTGTGTCGGTGAGGGGTATGTCTGTGTGAGTTGGCAGGGTGTGTGTCCAGTAGTCTGTATGTTCCTTGTGTGTATGTTCATTTTGTGCTTGTATTCTGCTTTCTTGCCATGTATGTGGTGGTGTGGTGTGTGTGTGTGTTGCCCTGGGCCTGTGCCTCTGTGCTGTGTGTTGATCTACACCAAATGCTGCTGTGTCTGTCTCCCTAGGTGTTAGTTGTGTGCTGCTGGGTGTGGATTTAGCTCGCTTGGTGTTGGACATGGGGGTGCACGGGGGGGGGATTGGCATGTTTCCTGCTGTGTGCGGCGGAGCTGTGGGTGGTGGGTGGTGGTGGTGGCCTGTGGTCTTTCTGGCCTGTCCGTTGCTGTACATGCATTCTGCTTTGTGCGATGGATTTCCCGCATGCTCACCGCTGCGGTGTCGTCAGCAACACATTACATTATGTTCGCGGTACTTTGGTGGGCTTGATGCAGGGTGTGAATTGGTGCCAGCTGAGACATGTGTGGGTACACTGATGGATGTGTTCCTGTCCACACCAGTGTGTCTGGTGTGGCCAGGTGCCCTGTTTCAGCCCGTGGAATTTGTGTTCTGTTTTGTGTTGTATTGTGTTTTGTTTACGTACCTGCGGCGGCGTCCGCGGCGGGCGATGTTGGCCTGGTGATGTATCACGTACAGCACCGGGAGGACGTGTAGTGCTGGATCCATGGCGTTCGGCTCCGGGTGGAGGGCTCCGGAAGTCTCGTTTCACGCTCCGCTGTCGAGATTCCGCCGTGTCTGGAAGGGCGGTTTCTCCCCTGCGGTTCGACGGGTTGTTTGGCGCATCGTAATTTGTTGAGCGGACGGGACGTCATTCCGCACGGCGGTGAGTCTCCATTGGCTCCCACCGGCGCGGTGGCGGGCGCAATTTCATGGCGGTCGGCGTTGCACCGCGGAGGTCGGGAAATGGGGCATATTTGCCCTTCATAATATGGCGGCCGTGAGGACCGCTGCTGGCGGGCGGTAAAAGGCATTTTTCAGCACCGCCGGCACCGCGGTACTAACACCGACCGCCATCGTAATCGGCCCCTAAGTTTTTTAAAGTCTATGTATTGTGTCAATTTCCTCCATACCAACAGTTATTTGTTTTTTCACTTTTGTCTGCTGTTTTTACTTGTAGGCCAGGCAACAGACATGACAAAGCAGATGCATTAGTTAAGCTAGAGATTCAACAATAACCTGAAGTGGAGGACCCATATACCATCTCTGAACTGTCTTCTGAGCCATCCAATACACCCATGCAAGCCTAGAACAGATTTGACAAGAGTAAAAAAGCGAATCTGGGAAGTTCGATACCAGAAAAACCTCAGACCAGGGTGAAGAGTCAGGGTTTATTGTTCCAAATCAACTGCTTTTTGCAGATCCTCAGTTACAGAAAGCTAACCTATGGGAAGGGAACAATTACATGTTTTGGGACCTATGGTAAAAGAAAGTATTCAAGCATGTTTTTCAAAGTTCAACATATGTGCAAGCAGAGAAGGATCATAGAAGGTCTGCAGGTTTTTTACAATTAATGCTCACCCCTATACATCTTTTGTAACAGATCTCAGTAGATTTTATTGGATCACTGACACAATATTGAAAATAACAATATCGTGATACAAAAATATCATGCCAAAAATATCAATTACAAAAACATCATGCATCTATACTTATAATGGTAAGTACTAAAATATTGAAAAATAAATATAGTTTCACACTAATATCGTTACAAAAAAAATTGTTTTTTAATATATATACATATATATATACATATATGATATATATATATATAGTTTAAAATAGTAAATATATTTTTTCATATATAACAATATTATATAAATTATATACATTTAAATAAAATGTAGTACTGTATATAAATATATAAGTATATAAATGCACACATATATAAGTGGGTGTATGTTTATATATGCATACATATAAACAGTATTCTTAAAATGCATTATACTACATTTTCTGGTTATTTTTTTGAATGTATTACTATAAAAAGTATATATATATATATATTCAACCACTTTCTCCCCCTTTCCGGAAAAGACATGAACCGCGCTCGCAACACAGGCGATTAAGCATTTATTGAGCAGCATACGGGCAGTCCTGACGCGTTTCGTTCATCCTTGAACTTTATCAAAGGTAAGCCCTGGCAACAAGGAACCGATTACAAGCCACGGACTTCGATTGCATTTTTAAATGATTTCGGCCCTCTAGTGGACACCCTTATGGGTGTTTGGTTAATGCATGCTGGTATCCGTGGTTTCCTAATGCGGTCAAAATGAAAATCCTCCAGTGGGCTGTGCCAAAGTACTTTTTGCTGTCTCACCGGAATAATTTAGTTTCCAGATCTGTGTTGCTCCATCCGCAGTCCTATTTTCGAGGCTGCCTGGATCCATGCCATATTCAGTATATGGCAGCGTCCGTTACCCACAATCGTTTTCACGAGGCTTCCAAATTGGTCCAAGATTGGGTAATGATGGCGCACTTGCTGGTGGTGCATTTGCTCTGCAGCGGGATCAAGCCGCTGAATATTCAACCACTTTCTCCCCCTTTCCGGAAAAGACATGAGCCGCACACGCAACACAGGCGATTAAGCATTTATTGAGCAGCCCCTTTCTATCTCGGCGTGGGTAGCACTGTGCTAATCCTAAGCTTAAAGACTTTGATAGAAAAGCATACATTTAAGGTGAGCAAATTTAGAGTGTTGCTGGTGTTGAGAGTGCTCTATATTGGAGCTGCTTTCCACCTAAACTTGAGAACTACCCAGAGTCCTCTGCTTCCTTTTTTGCATAATTTATGCGTCACTCTATGCCTGAAAGGGTTTTGTTTTGACTTATACTGGGTGCTCCCTTGTGTCTGGACAAATCTATACCTCTCTGAAGAGCTCTAATGAGAGCGAAACACGTGACAGGGGTTGCTTTTATTCATTCCAGGTTAGCTAGGATGGTATTTTACCAATCCAAAGCTGTAATACTGTGCCGGGAGTGGTAAAAGGCTTTGGCCATTTTACAGCTCGGCATGGACAGCACTGTGCTAATCCTATGCTTAAAGACTTTGCTGTGGAAATGGTAAAAGACTTTGTCCCTTTCTATCTCGGCGTGGATAGCACTGTGCTAATCCTAAGCTTAAAGACTTTGATAGAAAAGCATACATTTAAGGTGAGCAAATTTAGAGTGTCGCTGGTGTTGAGAGTGCTCTATATTGAAGCTGCTTTCCACCTAAACTTGAGAATTACCCAGAGTCCTCTGCTTCCTTTTTTGCATAATGTATGCGTCACTCTATGCCTGAAAGGGTTTTGTTTTGATATATATATATATATATATATATATATATATATATATATATATATATATATATATATATATATATATATATATATATCACTGAAAAAACCATAGGTTTCAGACACGTTATAGTTAGGAATTAGCATTTAAAAAACCTTAGAAATTCACTGAAAAAACCATAGGTTTCAGACACGCTATAGTTAGGAATTAGCATTTAAAAAACCTTTGAAATTCACTGAAAAAACCATAAGGTTTTAGGGACAGTTATAGTTAGTTGGACATTGCACTCGTACAAAACCCGTGAAATTCCCCCGTTATAGTTAGTTCAGGTAGCTATAACTCGCGCCCCGCAATGCACTGCTGATGACGTCACATATTACATCACTCATGACATGGTCAGTGACATCACTGATGACATCACTGATGACATCTCAAATGACATCACTGATGACATCATCCAGTGACTGTGTGTTTCTGTAAAGTTTAAATATTTTTAATATATATAGGGAAAGGCGTATTGAAGAATGAGTGGGTGTATAAGTGTCTGTATGGATGATTTAGTAGGTGCGTGACTAACTCGATAAGTGAGTGATTAAACGTATCTTACTGAATGCATGGGTTAGTGACTAAACTGGGTGAATGTCTGTATCCGTCTGTCTGTTGCTGTGTAAGTGGTGCATGGGTTTGTGAATAGCTACATGAGTGTCTATATGAGTTATTGATTGGTTGTCTGAGTATCTGTATGGGTGCCTGAGTGTTTGTGTGGGTGGGGTGTGTGCGACTCTGTGCATAGATGTGTGAGTGGGTGATTCACTGGGTGGATGGTTTCAAGAGTGCATCTGTGATAGACTGTATGGGTGGGTAAGTGTGTGTAAGAGTGTGTTAGTGAGTGAATGTATGTCCCAGTGGTACATGTGTGAGTAACTACATATGTGAAAGGCAGTATATATGTGTGTTGGAGTATATAAATAGCTATAAGCGAGAGTGTGTGATTGTGAGAGTGACTGTATGGATGAGTGTGTGCTTGTATCAGTGATTGTATAAGAGCGTAAGAATGTGCTAGTATTTGTATGAGTAAGTGAGCTGGTGTGTGTATAACTGTATAGGTGAGTAAATGGCAGTGTGTTTAATTATTTGCATGACTGACTAGGTGTGTGAGTACCTCTATGGATGAGTGGCGGTGTTTGAGTGTCTATATAGGAGTATGAGTGCATATGATAGTCCTGTACTGAGTGACCATAAGTATGAGTGACTGTATGGGTGAGTGAGTGGATGTGTGTGTGTAGACCTAAGAATCAGTGAGTGGGTATGTAGTTATTGGTGTTGGAGTGTCTATGGTTTTGAGAATGGCAGTCTTTAATTTAGAGTGGGTGTATCAAAGGTTATATTAGGGTGTGAGGAGGTGCATTAAATTCTCACATGGATGATGTCATCAGTGATGTCATTTGAGATGTCATCAGTGATGTCATCAGTGATGTCACTGACCATGTCATGAGTGATGTAATATGTGACGTCATCAGCAGTGCATTGCGTGGGGCGCGAGTTATAGTTACCTGAACTAACTATAACGGGGGAATTTCACGGGTTTTGTACGAGTGCAATGTCCAACTAACTATAACTGTCCCTAAAACCTTATGGTTTTTTCAGTGAATTTCAAAGGTTTTTTAAATGCTAATTCCTAACTATAACGTGTCTGAAACCTATGGTTTTTTCTGTGAATTTCTAAGGTTTTTTAAATGCTATTTCCTAACTATAACGTGTCTGAAACCTATGGTTTTTTCAGTGAATTTCAAAGGTTTTGTAAATGACAATTTTTAAATGTATTAATTGTTATATTTATTTTTTTGATACTGATTTACAACATTTTTTTAAACTATTTATTTTTAGATATTTTATTTTTTAAATTACATTGTAATTACATTATACATTACATTACAAAATATACTTTCTCAGAATGAATTACTTTAGTTTAAATACTTTGCAAATAGGCAATAGACTTTTAAGTACAGTAGTTACAGTTGTTGCAATGGGCAACACAATTTCAAAAACAAAGCAACATTGAGCTCAATGTGAATTTCTAGTTAAATGCAATTAGTTACTTTATGGATTACTTTTCTAACCACAGGACTGGATCCTAGATTCAGTCCTGGGACATCTCCTGTAAACAGTTGAGTAAAAGCGTTTTGGATACAGTAGTGATTTTTAAGGAATATTATTGTATTTTAAAAGTTGACACTTAGAAACTTTTTCATATAGAATCACCAATGTTATCCTATGGGAGGAAATTCACTTAGCAGGTAAGTAGTGTTATCGTTACTTTTTCTTACTCAGTGGTGGATCCTGGAACCAGCACTGGTGCATCTCCTGTAAACAGTTGAAAGAATGCGTTTAAGTCACACATGCGATTTTTAAGGAATATTTGTAGTTTGTGAAAATCGACACTTTGAAACTTTTCTGCTGAAAACCAGACAATGGATTCCTATGGAAGGAAATTCAAGTTACTGGTAAGTACGGTTAGAATTACTTTTCAGGGTCAGTGCTGGCTAAAAGATGCAGCACTGGGTTCTCTCCTGATAACAGGTGAGTAAATCGGAATTAGATTCGCCTGATTTTAGAGGAATATTTGTATGTTTCAAAATCGACACTTAGAAACTTTTTCAGCAAAAGAAGGCACTGATATCCTATGGAAGGAAATTCAAGTTACTGGTAAGTACGGTTAAAATTACTTTTCAGGATCAGTACTGGCTGAAAGATGCAGCACTGAGGTCTCTCCTGATAACAGGTGAGTAAATCGGAATTCGTATTTCGGCTGATTTTAGAGGAATATTATAAAGTTCCAAAACTCCACACTTAGAAGAATTTCCAAGTGAAACCAGTCAATGTTAGCCTATGGAAGGAAATTCAAGTTACTGGTAAGTACGGTTAAAATTACTTTTCAGGACCAGTACTGGGCTGAAAGATGCAGCAATGAGGTCTCTCCTGATAACAGGTGAGTAAATCGGAATTCAGTATTTCGGCTGATTTTAGAGGAATATTTGTATGTTTCAAAAATCGACACTTAGAAACTTTTTCAGCAAAAAGCAGGCAATGATATCCTATGGAAGGAAATTCAAGTTACTGGTAAGTACGGTTAGAATTACTTTTCAGGATCAGTACTGGGCTCAAAGATGCAGCACTGAGGTCTCTCCTGATAACAGGTGAGTAAATCGGAATTCGTAGTTCGGCTGATTTTAGAGGAATATTTGCACAATGGTGAAGGAAGGGGGTGGGGCCTAAGGTGACATGTCTGCAAACACGCCCTGTGGCGCGTTTTAAGTTGGACAATTAATTCCTCCTCAATCCCGAGGGTCCCTAGGGGCCAACTAGCCCACCAGGTACCTCCAGTATGCGCCAGGGGCTGCGTTGCAGAGAGGTGTTCAGAGGCCACGCCCTTTTTACAACACTCTGCAACGCAGCTCCGTGGCGCTTACTGGAGGTACCTGGTGGGCTAGTTGGCCCCTAGGGACCCTCAGGATTGAAAAGGAATTTATTCCCCATCTTAAAACGCGCCACGGGGCCTGTTTGCACACATGTCACCTGAAGCCCCGCCCCCTCCCTTTACCACTGTGCAAATGCGCCCCGTGGCGCGTTTTAAGTTGGGGGATTAAGTCCCCTTGAATCCTGAGGGTCCCTGGAGTCCAACTAGCCCACCATATACCTCCAAAAAGCGCCACAGAGCTGCGTTGCAGAGAGGTGTAAAAAGGGGTGTGGCCTCTCTACACGTCTCTGCAACGCAGCCCCCTGGCGCATACTGTAGGTTCCTGGTGGGCTAGTTGGCCCCTAGGGACCCTCAGGATTCAAGGGGACTTAATCCCCCAACTTAAAATGCGCAACGGGGCGCGTTTGCACAGATGTCACCTCAGGCCCCGCCCCCTCCCTTCACCATTGTGCAAATATTCTTCTAAAATCATCCGAAATACGAATTCCGATTTACTCACCTGTTATAAGGAGAGACCTCAGTGCTGTATCTTTCAGTCCAGTACTGGTCCTGAAAAGTAATTTTAACCGTACTTACCAGTAACTTGAATTTTCTTCCATAGGATATCATTGCCTGCTTTTTGCTGAAAAAGTTTCTAAGTGTTGATTTTTGAAACCTACAAATATTCCTCTAAAATCAGCCGAAATACGAATTCCGATTTACTCACCTGTTATAAGGAGAGACCTCAGTGCTGTATCTTTCAGCCCAGTACTGGTCCTGAAAAGTAATTTTAACCGTACTTACCAGTAACTTGAATTTCCTTCCATAGGCTAACATTGACTGGTTTCACTTGGAAATTCTTCTAAGTGTGGAGTTTTGAACTTTAAAATATTCCTCTAAAATCAGCTGAAATACGAATTCGATTTACTCACCTGTTATCAGGAGAGACCTCAGTGCTGCATCTTTCAGCCCAGTACTAATCCTGAAAAGTAATTTTAACCGTACTTACCAGTAACTTGAATTTCCTTCCATAGGATATCATTGCCTGCTTTTTGCTGAAAAAGTTTCTAAGTGTTGATTTTTGAAACATACAAATATTCCTCTAAAATCAGCCGAAATCCGAATTCTGATTTACTCACCTGTTATCAGGAGAGACCTCAGTGCTGCATCTTTCAGCCCAGTACTGGTCCTGAAAAGTAATTTTAACCGTACTTACCAGTAACTTGAATTTCCTTCCATAGGCTAACATTGACTGGTTTCACTTGGAAATTCTTCTAAGTGTGGAGTTTTGGAACTTTAAATTATTCTTCTAAAATCAGCCGAAATACGAATTCCGATTTACTCACCTGTTATCAGGAGAGAACCCAGTGCTGCATCTTTTAGCCCAGCACTGACCCTGAAAAGTAATTTTAACCGTACTTACCAGTAACTTATCTTTTCTTCCATAGGAATCCATTGTCTGGTTTTCAGCAGAAAAGTTTCAAAGTGTCGATTTTCACAAACTACAAATATTCCTTAAAAATCGCCTGTATGACTTAAACGCATTTTTTCAACTGTTTACAGGAGATGCACCAGTGCTGGATCCAGGATCCAACACTGAGTAAGAAAAAGTAACGATAACAGTTTTTACCTGCTAAGTGAATTTCCTTCCATAGGATAACATTGGTGATTCTATGAGGAAAAGTTTCTAAGTGTCAACTTTAAAAATACAATAATATTCCTTAAAAATCACGACTGTAACCAAAACGCTTTTACTCAACTGTTTACAGGAGATGTCCCAGGACTGAATCTAGGATCCAGTCCTGTGGTTAGAAAAGTAATCCATAAAGTAACTAATTGCATTTAACTAGAAATTCACATTGAGCTGAATGTTGCATTGTGTTTGAAAATGTGTTGCCCATTGCAACAACTGTAACTACTGTACTTAAAAGTCTATTGCCTATGTGCTAAGTATTTAAACTAAAGTAATTCATTCTGAGAAAGTATTTTTGTAATGTAATGTATAATGTAATTACAATGTAATTTAAAAAATAAAATATGTAAAAGAAATTGTTTATAAAAATGTAGTAAATCAGTATGAAAAAATTAATATAAAAATTAATACATTTAAAAAATGTCATTTAAAAAACCTTTGAAATTCACTGAAAAAGCGTAGGTTTTAGGCACGTTATAGTTACAAATTAGCATTTAAAAAACCTTTGAAATTCACTGAAAAAACCATAGGTTTCAGACACGTTATAGTTAGAAATTAGCATTTAAAAAACCTTTGAAATTCACTGAAAAAACCATAGGTTTTAGGGACAGTTATAGTTACAAATTAGCATTTAAAAAACCTTTGAAATTCACTGAAAAAACCATAGGTTTCAGATATGTTATAGTTACAAATTAGCATTTAAAAACCTTTGAAATTCACTGAAAAAACCATAGGTTTTAGGGACAGTTATAGTTAGTTGGACATTTCACTCGTACAAAACCCGTGAAATTCCCCGTTATAGTTAGTTCAGCTAACTATAACTCGCGCCCCGCAATGCACTGCTGATGACGTCACATATTACATCACTCATGACATGGTCAGTGACATCACTGATGACATCACTGATGACATCTCAAATGACATCACTGATGACATCATCCACGTGATAATCTGATTCAGCTCCTCACACCCTAATATAACCTTTGATACACCCAATCTAAATTACAGACTGCCATTCGCAAAACTATAGACACTCCAACACCAATAACTACATACCCACTCACTGATTCTTAGGTCTACACACACACACACATCCACTCACTCACCCGTACAGTCACTCATACTTATGGTCACTCAGTACAGGACTATCATATGCACTCTTACTCCTATATAGACACTCAAACACCGCCACTCATCCATAGAGGTACTCACACACCTAGTCAGTCATGCAAATAATTAAACACACTGCCATTTACTCACCTATACAGTTATACACACACCAGCTCACTTAATCATACAAATACTAGCACATTGTTACGCTCTTATACAATCACTGATACAAGCACACACTCATCCATACAGCCACTATCACAATCACTCACTCTCGCTTATAGCTATTTATATACTCCAACACACATATATACTGCCTTTCACATATGTAGTTACTCACACATGTACCACTGGGACATACATTCACTCACTAACACACTCTTACACACACTTACCCACCCATACAGTCTATCACAGATGCACTCTTGAAACCATCCACCCAGTGAATCACCCACTCACACATCTATGCACAGAGTCGCACACACCCCACCCACACAAACACTCAGGCACCCATACAGATACTCAGACAACCAATCAATAACTCATATAGACACTCATGTAGCTATTCACAAACCCATGCAGCCACTTACACAGCAACAGACAGACGGATACAGACATTCACCCAGTTTAGTCACTAACCCATGCATTCAGTAAGATACGTTAAATCACTCACTTATAGAGTCAGTCACGCACCTACTAAATCATCCATACAGACACTTACACACCCACTCATTCTTCAATACTTCTTTTCCTATATATATTAAAAATATTTAAACTTTACAGAAACACACAGTCACTGGATGATGTCATCAGTGATGTCATTTGAGATGTCATCAGTGATGTCATCAGTGATGTCACTGACCATGTCATGAGTGATGTAATATGTGACGTCATCAGCAGTGCATTGCGGGCGCGAGTTATAGTTAGCTGAACTAACTATAACGGGGGAATTTCACGGGTTTTGTACGTAGTGAAATGTCCAACTAACTATAACTGTCCCTAAAACCTATGGTTTTTTCAGTGAATTTCAAAGGTTTTTTAAATGCTAATTTGTAACTATAACATATCTGAAACCTATGGTTTTTTCAGTGAATATATATATATATATACATATATATATATATACATATATATGTATATATGGACATACATATCCTACAGGCGGTCAACAGTAGGTAGTTATAGTTAGGACCATGTTCGTTCTAGTTGTGCATTTAAAGTTTCAAGGTGATCGGTAAAGTGGGGGCCGAGAAACAGTGTGTGTGAAAAAAAGTGTGTTTCCCATGTTAATTTCCATGGAGATTTTAGACACGACTACAGCCCGATGGAATTACACAAAATTTAGCAGAAAGCTAGATTTTAGTCCAGAAAGAACGCTTTTTGTGATTTGCTGTAAATCCATTCATTAAGTTTTGAGATATTAAAGAAAATTCTGACTTGCATATCTAGGGTCATGACTAATTCGTGACTATTTCGCAACGATTCACAAATCTGTGCATCAACAGGAATGCCGTGATTGGCTCGCCGCAATCTGAGCAGAAAGTTGCAGCCACTGTTTTTAGTAATGGGACACACTCCCCAGGGCTGAAACCAATGTTAGAAATGGGGGTCTCTAGTTGGCAGAGGTATGCACCATGTCCAAGTTGTGACCCTTGCTTCTAGTCAGGACAAGGGAGTTACACACTTTAAATAACCCCTGCTCACCCCCTTGGTAGATTGGCACGAGCAGACAGGCTTATCCCAAAGGCAATTTGTAAAGTATGTGCATCCAGACACACAATAACACAGTGAAAACACTACAAATGGACACCACACCAGTTTAGAAAAATAAAGTATCTTTATCTAAACCAAACAAGACCAAAATAACAAAAATCCAACATACACAATTTAAAATATGACTTTTAAAAGGTTTCAAGCAGTTATGTCCATAAAATTCTATGGACGCCTGACTTTACACAAAGTACCTCAAATGCATGAAAATTCACAAGGCCAAACAACCGCATAGAAGGGAAGCGTCGGAAAATACAGTGATGCATCAGTTCCTGAGTCCTTGGGGAGGGGATGTAACAGTTCTGCTGCATGTGGCCTAACAGCTAGCATGGTCGGCCTGGAAGCTGGGGAACTGGGTTTGAGTTTCAGCAGAGATGCTCAACATACTGTGATTCTGGGCAAATCACTTAATCTCCCCGTGCCTAACAAAATGAATGTGTTTGTCGGTAATGCAACTGGTGCTCATGTAAAGTGCTCTGATACCTTTGGGTTGAGTTTGCGCTATACAAAACTCCCAAAAAGAAAAAGTAGCATATGGGGTCAGGGTGGAGGTACCCTGACCCCATTGGTAAAATACAGGGGCGTTTGAGAGGTACTCTTCGTGTAAAATACGTTGAGAAACAGATTTTTTATTTCCTTGTGCGATATTCGGGAATTTGTCGTGATGCGCAGTGCTGCCCTCCAATGTAACGTCTTGACAAATTCACGAATATCACCCAAAAAAGTTATAAAAATATATTCACACATCCACAGTGTCGGAAACTGGGATTTGTTGCAGTACCACCCCACACTTTCTGCCTGGTACTAGATGCAACTTTGACTGAAGTGTACTGAGTTCCTGCTAACCAGGTCCCCAGTGCCAGTGTTCTTTCCCTAAAATTTGTAATTGTTTCCCCAATTGGCAAACCTTTAGCACCCTCTTTAGGTCCCTAGTAAATGGTATCCTGGTACTTAGGGCCAGAGGTACTAAAGAGGGTCCCTAAGGGCTGCAGCATGAATTGTGCTATGCTAAGTCACCCCTCACCAAGCACATGCACGACTGCCATTGCAGGCTGGGTGTCTTGGTTCCAGACCAAAGTGAAAACACGACATGTCACACATCCCTGTGTGCCATGTCCCCTATCACTGCATATGATGTTTGTAGGTTACCCCTACAGCAGGCCTGACAGCCCTAAGGCAGGGTGCTTAATATTAAATGTGAGGGAATATCAGCATGAGCAGATATGCCGCTGTGCTGGTCAGCTTCATTTCTGCCAGTGCAAGTGACCAGTGAAACCATCTTATACCATGTACTGGACACTGGTGAAAACGAGTTCCCCAGCTACATGATGGCTCCACTGAAAATAGGGGTGGTTGGTACCAAACATCTCGTCTTGATAAACCCACACTGATGCCAGTGTTGGATTTATCAAAACATACACTCTGAGGGCATTTTAGAGATGCCCCTGTAAACCTACCAACTTCTGGTGTATTTGCTGACTGGATTCTGAAGCATGCCATCCAAGACAAGTTTCTGACTTCCTAGGGTGAGAGCCTTTTGCTCTCAGGAGGACAGGAACAAAAGCCTGTCCGGGAAGAGCGTGTCACACTCCCTCCCATAGGAGGACCTGTTGATTAGCCTCCTCGTGCTGGTAAGCTTCAAAGAAGCCACTGCTTTTGGAATGGAAATGTGGCTCCCCTCACAGGAGAGGAAGCCACCCCCCGTCCTGAGCCCCCTTGGCACCTGGACAGGTGGAAAAATTAGCTAGTCAGGTAGGCGTGCCATACCCAGTCTAGTACCACCCCTAAGGTGGGCTAACTGTGAAGTGGACATGAAGTTTGAGAGGTAGCCAACTTTGTGTTGGCATACATAGGAATTCTGGGAGAGGGTTATGTCCACTTCCCACAGGACATGGTCATATACGGGGCCTGGTGATCCCAAGGGTCAGTAGCCCATTTGGCTACTGCCCTACACTCTTCGAATACTCCTGATTAGAGAATTTAGGGGAGTCCCTGGCACCAGAGAAGCAGATCCTGATGACCTAAGAAGAAAGAGGACACCGAAGAGCTGCAAAAGAAGAAGAAGACCGAAGAGAGCACATGACTTGGCCCCAGCCCCATGGGCCTGTCTGTAGCCCTCGTCTAAAACTGCACCAAAGTCGACTCCTCCCGCAGCTGTGACTCCAAAACCTTGGGAGGACTGCCTGCCTTCGACAAAGACACAAGACTCCTGAGAACAGAGGACCTGTTCAAGAAAAAAACTCCAAAGAAGAGACTCTGAAACCTCTGGAACCGACAAAACCCGACACCCATTCGCCTCTGGCCCAAGCTGAAGCAGGCAAACAGTGCCAACAAGGTTCTCCAGCCCTCCAGATCCTGAGCCCATCGTGGTTTCACCCCTCCTGGACCCCCTGACATCTCCTGCGCACAGGCTGCCCTTGACCGCGACTGCTGTGGTAAGAAAATCCGACACCTAAAGACCCCTTTGCATCCGTCGCCCCTTGGCCTTGGAAAAGAGGACCAAAGGTGTCCCCACGTCCCCGAGCTTTGCAAGCCTGAGCCCACTCGCTAGGTCAGCCCCACTGGCTTCCAAGCCAGAGCCTGCAGCATCTTCTTCACAAGACCAATCCACATTAAAATCTATTGGGCTCCTGATGCTGTTTTGCATTCTGCACCCAGCCGCCCTCGTGCCGCTGGTGGTGTACTGTTGGTGCTACCTTGGACCTTGCCCACGATTCACCTTAACTCCTGGAGATTGCTCCTGTAAGTCGTGGTACTGTACTGTTTGCATAACTTGTTCTTCCTTCCATAGTATTACATTGCGGAGTTCTGAAATTGCACTAAGTGTCCACTTTTTAAAGTGAAAAGAATCTATATTTAAAAAGTTACTTACCGGAATGATTTTTCTTTGATGCCTAAACATATATAAAGATATTTGCAATTTTATAAATTGGTGTGAGTCTCCTTCTTGAGTTATGTTGTCATTTATTAAACCTTGTGTGTATTTTACAAATGTCTTACACTTCTCTGTGTTAAGTCTAAGGCTGCTCGACCACACTACCCCCTAATAGAGCCCTTCAGGATTGCATAGCTAGCCCTGTCCACTAGTAAGGGAACCCCTGGACTCCTAACAAGGCATATCGGATCATTGTTATATCATACATATCGTCAGTCTCACTCAGAGACTCACACACCCACTCACAGACTCACACGCCCACTCACAGACTCACTCAGACACACACACCCACTCATTGATCCACTTGGACACTCACACACCTACTCACAGACCCATACAGATACTCACAAACCCACTCACAGACCCACACAGAGACTCACAAACCCACTCACAGACCCACTCAGGCACTTACACACCCACTCACAGAACCAGTCAGACACTTACACACCCACTCAGAGACTCACTCAGACAGTCAAACACCGACTCACAGACCAACTTAGACACTCATGCACCCACTCATACACCCAGTCAGGCACTCACACACCCAGTCAGAGACCAACTCAGACACTCCCACATCCACTCACAGAGCCACTCAGATGCTCATGCACCCACTCAGACATCCACTCAGACACTTATGCACCCACTCACAGACCAAGTCAGACACTCATGCACTCACTCACAGGTACCTGGAACGTTAGAGTAAGAAAATAACATTTAAAAATCAATAGAAATTCAATAAAAATTAAAGGTTAAAAGGATGTTACAGTTAGGTACTAAAAAAAATACAAAATTCACTGAAAAAAACAAAGGTTACAGGGACACTATAGTTAGAAAATAGAATTAGAAAACCTTAGAAATTCACTGAAAAAAACCAAAGGTTACAGGGGCGTTATGGTTAAGAAATAAAATTTAAAAACCTTTGAAATACACAAAAAAAAACAAAGGTTACAGGGACATTATAGTTAGGAAATAGCATTAGAAAACCATAGAAATTCAATTAAAAAAGCAAAGGTTACTGTGACTTTATAGTTAGGAGATAGAATTAAAAAAGCTTAGAAATTGACTGAAAAAACCAGAGATTACAGGGACGTTATAGTTTGGCTCAGTTTTCACTCATACAAAACCAGTGAAATTTAGCAGTTATAGTTACCTGAGTTAACTATAACTTACGCCCCTGCAATGCACTGCTTATGACATCACATATTACATCACTCATGACATGGTCAGTAACATCACTGATGACATCTCAAATGCAGAGCTCACCCATTTCAGGAATGCGCTGCCTGTGGCTTCCATGAGGGTTGAAGGACAGGGCCTGGCAGAGTATAGCGCTTCATTCAGGTTACATCTCTTTGCAGCCCTCATGCTGTTAGTGTTTGTGTAAACTTCCTCACCCATCAGCGTGTGTTCACTGCTGTCCCACCTCAATCTGTGTTCAGATAAATATCTGTGTGGAACACCTGTAGCTCTAGGAGGAGGGCCCCGTGCACCCTCTCTTTTTTTGTGTACATGGGCATGCCCCAGGGACCTGGCCTACCCTGGGGCTAACAAGCGCAGGAGACCGTGCTTATTTTTTTTCCCCAAAATTCGCAACTCTGTTGCAAATTTGCAGCAAAATTTTTACAAAAATGCTTTTTTGGAATGGTGGGACCCCAGCACCAGGGCTAGTGGGTCAGGGTATTCAAACCCTACCCATTTTCTTTATTTTTACATTTTATTTGGGACTCGGCTAGGACTAGAGTCCCAAAATGGTTGCCAACACTTCCTGGTTAAAGTGCTGGCAGCCAATCAGATCTCTGCACGAGATCGGGAGGATTCACGGCGGGGTCGTGTCCCTATATAACAAATTTGTTTTTCTTTTAATAAGTCTAAAACTACTGAACGGATTTACACCAAATAACAAAAAAAGCTCTCTTTCTGGACTGACCAAGAGCTAGTTTTCTGACAATCTGATGTAATTCCGTCCATCAGTTCAGGCTGCAGTCGTGTTCAAAATCCCTATGGGAATTAACATGGGAAACTCACTTTTTTTGATCCTCTCTTTTTCTCGTACCCCACTTGACGGATCACCCTGGAACTTTCCATGCACAACTACAATTAGCAACACACTTTTTTGGGAGAATGTCATGAAGATTCGTCAACCGGCTTATGACCTCACATATTACATCCTTGGGATTTCCTTGGGGCCAACTACCCCTCCTGTTACCTCCAGTAAATCCCACATAGCAGGATTGCTGAAACCTGGTAGGAGACCATGCCCCCTTCCTCAACCACTCTGCAAACGCACCTCCTGGTGCACTACTAATAGGGAATGAAGTCCTTTAGGCTATTGAGGGTTCTTGGGGGACATCTACCCCTCCTGTTACCTCCAGTAAGACCCACAAAGCTGGATTGCTGCGAGGTCGTAACAGGCCATGTCCTCTTTCTCCACCACTCTGCAAACATGCCTCCTGGCACACTGTTGCTTGGGGGGAGAAGTCCACTTTAGCCCTGAGGCCCTCAGGAGGCAAGCAGACCTCAACCCCCCAACAGCAGTGCGCCGAGAGGTGCATTTGCAGAGTGGTGGAGAATGGGGGCGTGGCCTCCAATCACCTCTCAGCAATCCCACTGGAGGTAACAGGAGGTCTTGTTGGCCCCTAAGGACCCTCAGCAGCCAAAGGGACTTCTTTCCCCAACCAGTAGCATGCCAGGAGGCTCAATTGCAGAGTGGTGGAGAAAGGGATGGGGCCTCTGGCAAGTTGCTGGCTTCTTTTTTTATCTATCTTTATCTATTTTTTAGGAAGGGGGGCCACATGGTCCCCCTTCCCATGACTGTTTTGGGCCCCGGGGACCCCATCACCCAGGGCCGCCCCTTTAAAAATAGGGCCCGTGGCCCCCCTCCCAGGCTTATTTCAGTCCAGGGACCCGGGGCCTGTACCCTTTTAAAAAAAAAGGGGGAGGAGGCCGCACAGCCCCCCTCCCGGGCCATTTTCAGCCCCGGAGTTCCCAATCCCCCGGGGCCTCCCCCTCTAAAAAAAATATATCTTTAAAAAAGGGAGGGGGCTGCGTAGCCCCCTCCCAGGCTGATTTCGGCCCCGGGGACCCCATCCTCCAGGACCCAGCCAGTAGTGTGGGTGCCCCGGTCAAGGCCCCCACGGTCCCTGCCGGCTCTCCGCTTCCTGTGGGAGCCATATGCTTTGAGATCCAGGGAGCTGCTAACATGCAGCTCCCTGGATCACAAAGCAATGTGTCTGTTTCCCTGTTTTCTTGACAGTGGGCAGGGAAACAGACACATACTCTGCTTTCAGCAAGTGAGAGCATTTTGTGCTCTCGCTTCCTGAAAGTAGAGCACTTGTTTGCTATGGCTTGAAGGGAGCGGTGCTCCCGCCAAGCCTTGCAAACTGCAATGTCCCAGGGGTGGGCATCCGGAGACATTGCTGGAGCTGGCCCTAGGGGGTGGCCCTCCTCCTTTGTTAAGGGGCTGGGGGTCCGCAACGGACCCCCTTCATTATTATATTTGTGCCCCGGGAGGTGGTGGTCCTCGGGTCTAGGCCTCCCTCTCATTGTTTTTTTATATTAATTAATGTTCGTGCCTCAGGGAGGATGCTTGTTTCTGGTCCAGGGAAGACCTGGCATGGTAGTCCCTGGGGCTGCGGGGGAGGTCTAAGGCCTCCCCGCTTTTTTTTTTTTTATAGAGTTTTATATAGCGCGAACTAGACCCGAAGATATCGGGTATCAGAGCGCTTTACATAGCACCAGTTTCGTTACACAATGCCACATTCATTTTTGTTAGGCACGGGAAGATTAAGTGATTTGCCAAGAATCACAGGATGTTGAGCGTCGTTGCCGAGACTCGAACCCGGTTCCCCAGGGTCGACCACTCTAGCCGTAAGGCTACATCCTCTCGCTTTGTTTTTTAAATTAATTAATGTAATTGCCCCGGGGAGGTGGCGTACCTGAGGCAGTGGGGGGGTCAAGGGACTCCCCGCATTTATAGTATTCAGTGCCCCGGGTGGTGGCGGTCCCTGGGGCTTAACAAAATCCATGCAATTACCCACAGGGATTTTTAACTACAGCTCAAACCGCTGAATGGAATTACACCAAATTTGTCTGAAAGCTAGATCTTGGGACAGAAAGAGTGCCTTTTGTAAGTTGGTGTAAATCCATTCAGTAATTTTGGGATTATTAAAGAAAAAATATTTATAGCCATCTAGGGATGCGAACCTCCGCGGATTAGACAGATCTCATGCTGAGATCAGATTGGCTGCCAATACCTCAACCAGGAAGTATTGGCAGCTATCTTGGGACTTGGGATCATCCGAGTCCCAAGAGAAAAAAATAATAAGGTAGTTATACACCCAGCCCTTAGGCCTGGTGGTGGAGTTCCATAGGGACCCCGCTGGTGGACAAAAACGTTTTTTAAATTAATTTTATCGCAGATCTACAAGTACAATTCAAACAAAAACAAGCGCAGGCTTATTCTTAAGGGGGAGGGTGGCATGTCCACAGGGCCAATATTGGGGGGCAATAAGTACCCCTCCCTGTGTCAATATTGGCCCCGGGGACTCCATCCCCAAAGCCTGGCCAAATAAAATTAGGGGAGGGGGGCCACGCAGCCTCCCTCCCTGGGTCAATTTCAGCCCCAGGCACCCCATCCCCCCGGGCCCGGCCAATCAATGACGGGTCCAGTGTCTGGTTGCTGGGGGCTCAGGTAGAGCCCCAATGCCTTAGCAGCCCCAGCTGGCTCCTAGCTTCCAGTGGGAGCTGGCATTGCTCCTGCATGCAGGGAGCAGCAAAAAATACTGCTCCCTGTATGTGTGAGCAATTGTTTCAACTGTTTCTCTGCCCGAAACAGTTGAAAAGTCTGCTCTCAGCGGACGGGAGCATTTTTAATGCTCCATAATGCTCCTGCCCACTGGGAGTGGACTTAGTGTTTGCTCTTGTTTGGCGGTAGCTTTAAAATTGCTCGAGCCATGTGAGAGCAAATCCACTATGTCCCGGGTGTAGGCACCCCAGGACATAGCAGGTAACCGGTCTTGGGGGAGGAGGTGCCCAGGGCCATTAATGGCTCCTGGAGGACCCCTTCTCTCAGGATTGCAAGGCTGGACCCCGGGGGTGGGGTCCCCAGTGCCGAACGATGCCTAGGGAGGGGGGCCACGCATGCCACCCTCTCCCAATTATATTCATTAATACAACCCCAGGGCATTGCCCTCCCACGGGGCATATAGAAAACAAGCGTGGAAGCGCTCGCTTGTTTTTCACAGATCTGCCACGAATTAGTGATAAACATTTACAAAAAAAATTTGGGGTGACAGTATTTCTACCCTTCCCACTTGTCTTTTTTTACTGTTTTTTCTTGGTACTCGACTGAATCCGAGACCCAAGATGTCTGCCAGCACTTCCTGGTTGATGTGCTGGCAGCCAATCAGGTCTCACCATGACATCTGCGTCTCTGGATATCTAAATTTCTTTTTTCTTTAATAACACAAAAACTACTGAATGGATTTGCACCAAATGACAAAAAGCACTCTTTCTGGACCAAGATCTAACTTTTTTCCAAATTTGGTGTAATTCCGTTCAGCGGTTCGGGCTGTAGTCGTGTTCAACATCCCAAAGGTAAATTGTATGAGGAAACTGCGTTTTGGGACCCTCCTTTTTCTTGGCCCCCGCTTCACGTATCAGCCCAAAACTTTCCAAACAGCAGCTGAAGTGAGTGGCAAACTAGTTTGGAGAATTTTGGGGGGATTCTTCAAATGGCGCCAAAGTTAGCGCCAAAACAAAAAACACTTTGTCTATGGAAACTAGGTCCTATATATATCTATCTAACATCCCCCTTGGTCTCAAGGTAATGACACGAACGGCAAGAGCTATGAATATTGACTTTTATTCATCGGCCAACATCAAATGCATTTCGGCCGTCAAAGCGGCCTTGCTCACTGATGACGAGGCACCATTTTGTTTGGATTTTTAAACACAAGTGCTTTCCAGGTAAGACCAAGAAGACTATACTCGGTTCCAACCTCTATTACAATCAAAATTGCATGCTGACATTCCGGATTATTTGTTTTTAAATGTACCATAGAAATATGTGATAGTTGCTCCATTCAAGCATTGTGCATATTACTCGTTTGCTAACAGACTTACAGGCAGAGTCACCTTTCAGTTTCTTCGTTTTTGGTTTTGTTCGTTTTTCCCCCTTTCCTCTCTCTCTCATTTGATCTCTCTCCTTCAGTGTGTTGCCGACTAGTGTCATACTCTTAACAACTGCCGGCGGAGTTGAGAATAAATAAAGCTGTCACTCCACAATTTGCCCATATGATGAATTACCATGCTCTGCTCAAATTGTATTCTTTTTGCAAAATAGTAGAGTGCCCGATACCAATTGGTACCTTTTCAAATGGTGTGTTCGTAATTAATCTGGGTTCGTCTAGGTATGGCTCCTTGATGGAAAATTCAAGTCATGATGTGGCTGGTTGTGCACCTGAGTGTAGCTTGCTCGCATTGTAACTAGGCATACCTTCTTTGCACGGTGCCCTTCCCAAGTTGGTTGTCTTTCCTTCTGGTGTATTGGTCAATGCCATAAACCCTTAGTCTCTCCCTTAGTCTCTCATTTGTGCGATGTCTCACATGGTATCTCACTAAGCGAATGGTATTGGAAGTCATAGCTTTACCTGCAGTCATGCCCAAGTGGGCCTATAAACTCCCATACATGATCTCCTATTCTGATTCCATATTTTGTAATATCTGAGGTTCCCAAGCCCAGTCTAAAACTACATGTGTACTAGTACCCTTAAGTGACCCCCAATGCTTGCCTATTCCCTGCACCCTTAAAATTATAAAAATGGTATCTGAAAAAAAAAAAATATTATATCTATCTATCTATCTATCTATCTATCTATCTATCTATCTATCTCTCTCTCTCTATATATATATATATATATATATATATATATATATATATATATATATATGTTGAAATATCACAATCAATGATTTTAAAACATGATGGTAGAACAATAATAATGGGGTCTTGAAGTTATTATCTATCTTGCGATATTTGCACTGAGTTTCCATCACGCATTTATGCGGTGAATGAAGTATACAGATGGACTCACAATGAGATTTGCCATTTTTTGTATAAGGTAATTATGTTTACAAAGAAAAGCGTATTTTGCACACAATGTTTTGAGGTATATGTTTTTAAATATATTTTTTTGCGTGATTTGCACATATTTATTAGAAAGGCAAGAATTGGCTGTATTCGTACATGGATTCATGTTTACAGCGTAGGCAACAATTGCGACGCAAGGCTTTCCTTTTTTAAGCATATATTTAAAAACATTTTATGGGTTTCGCTTGTATTCATTACTAGTAGTAAGACATTAATGTAAGCAGGGACACTAGAGATGTTAGTGTCCAATATCGGCACAAATTTCAAAATTGCATTCAAGCATTCAAATTATTATTAGAGTCTGTTTTCTTTATTATTTATTTCTCATTGCCATTTGTTTGATATTTTATTTCAACAATTATGACATTGTATATTGTGATGTGGAAAACAGAGGGATCATTGCCTTTTAACAGTCGTTATATGCATAGTATTTTGTCCATGTCAGTCTAACACGTGGTGTGCACTTAGCAAATTTAAAAACATGGCGGGCCGTATCTGACTATCTGTGAGCAAGGACATTTTGTCCGAAACGCGTCAGAGTGCAGCTCTGTAAATAAAAACATCACCAGTGCCATATACCTGGGATTCGTGTGGTCTCTGTTCGCCTGGCAGTGTGCGGAAGTGCGGAAGTGCAGAGACGACGTGTTTTTATCGATATATATATATATATATATATATATATATATATACATAATATATATATTAGTACCCCACTTAGAGTTCCAGAGGACAGTATCTACTGTATCTCTCTAATATATCTAAAGATGTGTATGCAGATCCTCTTCTGTATTCAAGCCCCAGAGTGCTTTCGTATTCATCTCTATTAAGTATCTTGACTCCAGTCGTCTCAGTTTTCTTTCTCTGTTGCCCCCTTGCATATTGATGGGAATGGAGTCAAGGACAGAATACGTGAGGCCTGAATCCTCACTCCCATGGAGTTCTTCTAAAAGGCGAGCCACTGTGTATGTTCTGTCACAGTTCTTGATCGCTCTTTTGTGTTGCAGAATCTTCTTATGGACTGCCAAGATAGTATTTCCTATGTAGGATAGCCCACAAGGGCATTGGAGCCTATAGAGTGGAAATTCAGTTTTGCAGTTGTATTGAGCCCTGATGTTTTTCATACGTGCAGTGAAGGGGGATTTATACTTCACCAAATTCTTTCTGTGTTGGCATGGTTTGCATCTCCCATACTTCCTGAATCCTGCTCTTTGTGTTAACCGTGAGGATTGACTCTGAGTGCTGCTCTCTAGGTTACTTTTGACAAGATCCTGCCTCATTGATCTTGCCTTCCTGAAAGTAATCCCCAGTCCCCTAGGGGCCACACTTCCCAGCAAAGGGTCATGGCGGATCAGGTATATGAAAATGCCTGTCATGTACTTAATTCCAAATGTCCATAAAGACAGGGATAATCCCCTAGGCCATTCGATCATTTCGGCACTTGGCAGTGTGGTTGAGAAAACTTCAAAATATGTTGATTTTTTTGTGTGACTTTGTGTCAGCATCATAAAATCGTTAATCGGTTGATAAAACAACCATAAAAGAATACAAATGCCATCATCATTATAACAAAAACCATCACATAAAATTTACATCGTACGGTAATCAATAAAACATAAATAACTCAACCTTCTGGAACAGAACATTAGCTAGTCCAGAATGGATCTCCTGGACACCAAAGAAACTCACAAGAATGACAGAACAGTAAAAGTAACACATTCATTAGGAAGCATTTGAAGATAAAGCATGGCTGGCCTTACTTGGTTAAAATCTTCAACTAAGGAATTAAAATACGCTTCCTGGGCCAGCTAAAATAGGAACAAAACATTACAAAATGAAGATTGTCCTGTGGAGACTTGTTGTTGCAGCCGCAGGGCAACCTTGCCACAGGACGCACCCAGCCACATGGGGACGGCAAGAGATGATGAAGTGGGTTGAACCTGAACCTGGCCAATAAAAACCTATCCTGCTGCGAGTGGACCATGTCTAAATAAGGCTCCATCCCCTGCACAGTTATGAACAGCATGTGCCCCTGCACTGCTGGTTTCTGCAGCTCATGCTGCTCTCTCTCCATGTGGGTTCGATCCAAGAACACCCAAGCTCACACACAGACAGAGAAGTAGGATCCTCAAAAATGTCGGTCCTACGTAGGGAAGCGAAAGCTGCTTCACATAAGCTATCTACTGTATTTATGTGCCCGATCAAGGGCCAGGCAGCCCGCAAGGATTAACCAATTTAGCTTTAGATCTTCCCTGCTCCATATCTTGATCGAGCACAATCAGGGGCTTAAGGACACCAAGTGCATCACTTGTCCAAGACCTATCACCGCCTGCACCAAGAATGCTGGGCTAGAGTTTGTAACCTGTACCATCTGACATAGAATTTTATTTTCTGCAGTTTGGATCTTGTCCAGGTTTACATATCCCCAAATCTCACTTCCATACCGCAGTAGGGAAATTCGTTTAGCCTGGTAAATTTTTAAAAAATCCCTTGGCGCCCTCGATCCTAACCTACGTGGAAAATTAGAAACTGCACCCATAGTTTTGATAAACTTCCAGCAGTTTTTGCCATCAAATAAAACACCCAGGTAAGGGAACGCCGTGACTTTACTTAAAGTAAAACTGCCCACCTTAAAGTTCTTACTACTTGTAGATTTTGGGCCCACTACCATTGCATAGGACTTAGAAATATTGACCAACAAATCTAGTTTCCCCATAAATGAGACAAACCTGTGTGACTCTGTAAAAAATAGGCCTTCATACACTCGTGATACTGGAGACTTTCTCAAAAAAATGTATGACTTACCATGGGAAAGTGATTATATGTTGATTACTACTGATGTCACTACATTGTACACAAGTATAAAACAGGATGCAAGCAGTGCGTCCCTTTCTGGGGACCAGGCTTATCTTACTTCAGAAATATACTGAAATGTTATTAACCATGATCCAAAGATGTCTTGAATGCAATTTTTTCCTTTTTAATAGGGAATTGTTTTACCAGACCCGAGGAATGGCCATGGCACCTGCTTCCCCCCCAGCTATGCTAATTTGCATATGGGCTGGTGCAAGGAGCAGGTGAGCCAGACCGAATACCACCAAGAATGGGCCAAACATGTAATACACTGGAGCAGGTACATGGGTGACATGTTCCTGATATGGAAGGGAACAGAGAGCAGTGCGAGAGCATTTCTGAGGAAAATAAATGTCCATAGCCTCAACCTACAATTTGCTTACACCATTAGTAAGTTTGAGGTTAGCTTTCTTGATCTTACTATGTACATAAAAAACAACAAACTTGAGACCAAATTGTTTAGAAAACTTACCTCAGGTAATACATTACTCCATGCAAACAGTTTTCACCCCCATAGTCTGGTTAACAGTATCCCCTATTGGGAAAGTTTGAGGGTGAGACATAACTGCAGTGAAACAATTGAAGAAGATGAGGCCCTACAAGATTTTACAAGAAGATTCCATGATAGGGAGTACCAAAGGTCCAATATTGAACAAGCCAAGAAGAAATATGTCTAAGTCTAGACAGCGGTTGCTATTTGAAAAAGTGCAAACACAAAACACACTAAGATATACCCGCACTTCAGTTTAGTCACAGCATCAACAAACAGTAGAATGCAATGAGGTCCATTCTGCAGAAGCATTGACTTCTGATAAAAAATGACCCTGTTTTGATAAAAGTGGCTCCCGGCAGACCGGGGATAACATTTAAGAAAGCAAGATCCATGAGACAAGAGTTAGTGAAAAACAATCCTGAAAATGCACCACCTGCCCAAACCACTTGGTTGGGTCACAGCCCAGGCTTCAGGAAGTGCGGTGGTATAAGGCATGGCATTAACACTAAGAAATATAAGACACCTTTCTCCAAAAGGAGCAAAAGAATTCATGGGAGCTATCATGGCAAAACTGATTATGCAATGTATGTCCTACAATGTTCCTGCAAGTTAAGATATGTAGGGATCACCATACTCCCATTCTACAAAAGAATTTTGCAGCACATCAGAGGAATTAATCATGGTGACAAAATGCACCCAGTCACCAAACACTTTGGGAAGCAACATGAAAGTAACAGCAATGCCCTTAAATACCTTATGGTAGATGTGATCCCAATAAACATCAGAGGTGGTGATGGGGAGAAGGCATTAAGAAAACTTGAATCTAGGTACATAATAGAACTGAATTTGAAAGACCTCCACAAGCATGTGTAGAAGTTCCAAACCTCTCTAACACATCAATGAGGCAACGTACATAATTTTATCTAGAAGTATGATTGGAAACAGGTGTGTGGTGATATCCTCATATAACCAGAAAATAATGACGGCATACACAATTGCTGAATGTACGAAATGCACCTTGGGCATGTATATAGATAGCAATTGACAACATCCTGCTTAGAGCATAGAAAAGTCGAAAGTTTATGTAGCATGCCAGGGGTGAAGAATATTGTAATTTAATGGGTCGTGCTTTATGAAGTATTCCCTATGTGATCAAGGCATGCTCCGAATGACAATGTCCGCTTGGGCTCAATAGTTTGTGTTGCACGAATTTTTCGTAACTGTGAACTTGTTGTCATTTTCTCATAAGGTGTTTAAGTGACTCAATTAAGTGTATAGATTATGGCATGAAGCCAATTATGAGAATTATTTTAAATCATTATTTATACAGCTTGGGATGAGCCTAATTCAGGCTAGCAGCATAATGTAATGATAACGTCCTATAAGTTTGCCCACATGGGCTGGATTAGTATGCTTTATTCGGTACTATAATGAGTTCAGTATAGACAATTCTTGTTATTTGCGCATTAACAATAAATTGTGTAAAAAATTGTGGGTCTGCAATGTAATTTTACAGTATACAATTCAAGCAAGGCATTATGATGAATAAGCTAAGCAAAATGGTATTGACATGATTGACAAAAGTCATTGTTCTATGCTTATCATGAGGTCACATGCCACATTTGTAAATTCACATGCAAAATGATGCCTCACTATCTATGATTAAGGCTGCAGGTCAGCCAAAACACGTCTGTTGGGTATTCTGGTAGCACATTACTAAAACCAAAGCTGGATTAATACCTATATGACTGCCATCTTTCACGAAGCGTCAGAGCCTTTGCTATACTTGTATACTGGGGAGAGGGTGAAGAGGATCTATATATATATATATATATATATATATATATATATATATATATATATATATATATATATATATATATATATATATATATATATATATATATATATATATAAATTCACTGAAAAAACCACAGGTTTCAGGGACGTTATAGTTAGTTGGACATTTCACTTGTACAAAACCAGAGAAATTCAGCCGTTATAGTTAGTTGAGCTAACTATAACTCGCGCCCCGCAATGCACTGCTGATGACATCATATTACATCATTCATGACATGGTCAGTGACATCACTCATGACATCACTGATGACATCTCAAATGACATCACTGATGACATCACTGATGACATCATCCAGTGACTGAGTGTTTCTGTAAAGTTTAAATATGTTTTATATATATGTATGCCAAGGTGTATTGAAGAATGAGTGGGTGTATGAGTCTCTGAATGGATGATTTAGTAGGTGCGTGACTGACTGTATAAGTGAGTGATTAAACGTGTCTTACTGAATGCATGGGTTAGTGACTAAACTGTGTGAATGTCTGTATCAGTTTGTCTGTTGGTGTGTAACCAGCTGCATGGGTTGGTGAGTAGCTACATGAGTGTCTATATGGGTTATTGATTGGTTGTCTGAGTATCTGTATGGGTGCCTGAGTGTCTGTGTGCGTGGGTGGGGGATGTGTGACTCTGTGCATAGATGTGAAGGGCTGTATGGGTGGGTGAGTGTGTGTATGGGTGTGTTGGTGAGTGAATGGATGTCTCAGTGGAACATGTATGAGTAACTACATATGTGAAAGGCAATATATGTGAGTGTTGGAGTATATAAATGACTATATGTGAGAGTGAGTGATTGTGAGAGTGGCTGTATGGATGAGTGTGTGCTTGTGTCAGTGATTGTAGAAGAGAGTAAGTATGTGTTAGTATCTGTATGAATAAGTGAGGTGGTGTGTGTATAACTGTATAGGTGAGTAAATGGGAGTGTGATTGATTCTTTGCATGACTGACTAGGTGTGTGAGTAACTCTATGGATGAGTGGCGGTGTGTGAGTGCCTGTATAGGTGTATGAGTGCATATGATAGTACTGTATTGATGAGTGACTGCATGTATGAGTGACTGTATGGGTGAATGAGTGGATGTGTGTATAGAGTTCGGAATCAGTAAGTGGGTTTATAGTAACTGGTATTGGTGAGTCTATGGTTTCGAAAATGGTAGTCTGTATTTTAGAGTGGATGTATCAAAGGTTATATCAGGGTGTGAGGAGGTGCATCAGATGATCACTCGGATGATGTCATCAGTGATGTCATCAGTGATGTCATTTGAGATGTCATGAGTGATGTCATGAGTGATGTCACTGACCATGTCATGAATGATGTAATATGTGAGGTCATCAGCAGTGCATTGCGGGGGCGCGAGTTATAGTTAGCTCAACTAACTATAACAGCCAAATTTCTCTGGTTTTGTATGACTGAAATGTCCAACTACCTATAACGTCCCTGAAACCTGTGGTTTTTTCAGTGAATTTCTAAGGTTTTTGAAATGCTAATTTCTAACTATAACGTCCCTGAAACCTATGGTGTTTTCAGTGAATTTCAAAGGTTTTTTAAATGCTAATTTCTAACTATAACGCCCTTGAATCCTATGGATTTTTCAGTGAATTTCAAAGGTTTTTTAAATGCTAATTTCTAACTATAATGTCCCTAAAACCTATGGTTTTTTCAGTGATTTTCAAAGGTTTTTTAAATGCTAATTTCTTAGTATGATGTCCCAAAAAAAAAAATTCTTATTTTTCTAATTCTTATAAAAAATAATGTATTATTTTCTAATTTCTAAAAAATAAATATACATTTTTGATTATTTTTTTTAATAAAAAAGTGGATTCACGTACCGATCATGTACCTGTCTCGCTTGGTGTGCGAATTCATGCCGCCATATTAGTAAAGTCGTGTAGGATGCGCGCTTCGTAAGCGACGGGTGCGCGAATTACGACCCCGCGTAACGTTACGTACTTAGTTCCGGAGGTCGCACCAGCTGCGCGAATCCCCCACAAAATATTAAGTTTTAAAACTATATATATACGTTTAATATGTATATTAAAGCAAGATTTTTTTTTTTTTTTTTATAAAAATCATATATTTGTAACTAGAATAAAGATAATTACTCTTAAATATACTTTTACGGAATCGCGATGGGTGCACGCTGGGTGCGTGCGTGGTGCGCGAATCCATGTGACCTTTAAAAAAAAGAATTTCATTGGTTGAGAACCTTTTCATTCGAGAAGTTGCAAGACCCCACCCAATTTTCTCCTTCATTCCAGAAGAACTACAGAGACACAGCTCTTGTGTTTTCTCTATCCTTTTCTGGATTTTTTTGGTGTTTTTTTAACATCAAGACCAAATGGCTTCTTCATATAGTGATCAACAACTTCATGCAGAAGAAGAAGATTTACAAGAACCTGTTAAAAAAAGGTATGAGAGCATCGTATGGGCCTTTTTTTCATCCCTGAAGGTGAGAAGAAGGTCAACGCACGAAAGGTGACTTGCACCATCTGTAAGAACGTCCTCTCACGCAGATCAGACAAAAAATATTCATGTGGAACATCTTCGATGCTCAAGCACCTTCAAACCATCCATGCACGGGCCCTTGCACGGGAACAACATCGCCGTGATCTTGAAAAACAGGCTTCCCAAGATGACCAACTTGCAGGGTCTAGTACGTCATCAGGTTCTACCACCAGTATGACTACTGATATAGAACCGGAGTTTGTGAGACTTGAACAACATTGCATTAAATGCAAGAAAGTTCTCTGCCATGGAGAACAATCAGTGGATGCCATCGTGGTTGCTGCCAAAAACCACTTTTGTTAATTTTTTTTTTCTTTTTGCAATGTGTTCTCAATTGCAAAATGTTTCCAAAGTTTTCACAGTTCATTCTGTTGATTTTTTCTTTTTTTTAAAAACACCAATTTTTTTTTTTAAAGTTAGAAAAACACAAAAAAAATATAAAACACAAAAAGAAGAAAAAAACGGTTCTTGTTAGAACCACATACTCTGTTAAAAAAAGAGAAATTTGTATGTGTTGTATGAAGAAGTGTATGGATAATATCTGCATGATTACATGGTTGCACGGGTACTGCCTGGATGAGTGGAGAACTGCAAGGATTGTGCCTGAGTGATTGCAAGAGTGCATGTGTAGTGCCTCGGTGATTTTATGAGTGCATGGGTAGTGTCTGGGTGATTGGAAGAGTGCATGGGTAGTGCCTGGGTGATTGCATGAGAGCGTGGGTATTGCTTGGGTTATTGCATGAGTGTATGTGTAGTGACGAGGTGATTGGAGGAGTGCATGGCTACTAGCGGGATAATTGAAGGAGTGAATGAGTAGTGTCTGAGTGATTAGAGGAGTGCATGGGTAGTGCATGGGTGATTGCATGAGTACATGGGTATTGCCTGGGTTATTGCATGAGTGTATGCGTAGTGCCTAGGTGATTGGAGGAGTGCATGGCTACTAGCTGGATAATTGAAGGAGTGAATGAGTAGTGTCTGAGTGATTAGAGGAGTGCATGGGTAGTGCATGGGTGATTGGAGCAGTGGATGGGTAGTGCCTGGGTGATTGCATGAGTACATGGGTAGTACGTAGGTGCTTGCATGAGTGCATGGGTAATGCCTGGGTGATTGCATGAGTGCATGCATAGTGCCTGGGTGATTGGAGGAGTGCATGGCTACTGGCTGGATAATTGAAGAAGTGAATGAGTAGTGTCTGGGTGATTAGAGGAGTGCACGGGTAGTGCTTGGGTGATTGGAGCAGTGCATGGGTAGTGCCTGGGTTATTGCATGAGTGGATGAATAGTACCTGAGTGATTGGAGGAGTCCATGGGTAGTGCCTGGGTGATTTTCTAAGTGCTTTGTTAATGGCTGAGTGATTGCATGAGTGCAGAGGTAATGTATGGGTGATTGGAAGCGGGCTTGGGTAATGCTTGACTGATTGCATTAGTTTATGGGTAATACCTGGAAGATTTTATAAGTGCATGAGTAGTGACTGGGTGATTGGAGGAGTGCATGGCTACTGGCTGGGTAATTGAAGGAGTAAATGAGTACTGTGTGGGTGATCAGAGGAGTGCATGGGTAGTAGACAGGTGATTGGAGCAGTGCATGGGTGCTGCCTGGGTTACTGCATGAGTGCATGAGTAGGGCCTGGGTGATTGCAGGAGTACATGGCTAGTGCCTGGATGATTTTGTAACTGCATGGGTATTGCTTGGGTGATTGTGTAACTGCATGGGTAATGCCTGGGTAATTACATGAGTTTATTGGTAATGCCTGGGTGATTGCATGAATGCATGGTTAGTGTCTTGGTGATTGCATAAGTGCATGGGTACTGCCTGGGTGTTTGGAGGAGTGTAAAGATAGTGTATGGTGATTTTATAAGTGCATGAGTAGTGACTGGGTGATTGGAGGAGTGCATGGCTACTGGCTGGGTAATTGAAGGAGTAAATGAGTACTGTGTGGATGATTAGAGGAGTGCATGGGTAGTGCACGGGTGATTGGAACAGTGCATGGGTAGTGCCTGGGTTATTGCTAGGGGTGGGCGGAATTTGCGTAGTCGCGTTACGCATAGTTCCGCGAAACGGTAAAAAATCTCCGCGAGCTACGCAGAATTCCGCGAACATGCGGAATTGCTTGTTCCGCACGTTCGCGTTGCGTTTTTCCTGTTCGGGGATGCTGTTTGCGTGCTCGGGGGGAAATATCTCGCGAACTTGCCCATGGGGTCGCCAATTGGCACGGCCATCTTGTTTTACTTATCCGGCCCACTCGCGATGCGTGTTTCCTGTTCGCGAACGCGGATGTCCGATGGCGCGTCCGAATGACGTGTTCGCGATCGCACATTCTCGCGGGATCGCACGGCCGGCTACCAAAATCTCGTGGCGTACGCGAACGCATAGGAAAACTCATCGGCGAATGCAGGGATCACGGTAAGTTGCTCCCACTCGCGCGAACACGCATTTTGAAAGCGCAAACAAGGAAAAAATTCCGCTATGCCGCGGATCGCGCAATTTTCGGCAATTCCGCAATTCCACAAATTCCGCGAGCGAAGCAGAATTTACCGCCCAGGCCTAGTTATTGCATGAGTGGATGAGTACTGCCGGGGTGATTGCAAGACTACATGGGTACTGCCTGGATGATTTTGTAACTGCATGGGTATTGCTTGTGTGATTTTGCAAGTGCATGGGTAATGGCTGGGTAATTACATGAGTTTATTTGTAATGCCTCGATGATTGCATGAATGCATGGTTAGTGTCTTGGTGATTGCATAAGTGCATGGGTACTGTCTGGTTGTTTGGAGGAGTGTAAATATAGTGTATGGTGATATTATAAGTGCATGAGTAGTGACTGGGTGATTGGAGGAGTGCATGGCTAGTGGCTGCGTAATTCAAGGAGAAAATGAGTACTGTCTGGGTGATTAGAGGAGTGCATGGGTAGTATACAGGTGATTGGAGTAGTGCATGGGTAGTGCCTGCCTTACTGCATGAGTGGATGAGTAGTGCCTAGGTGATTGCATGACTACATGGGTACTGCCTGGATGATTTTGTAACTGCATGGGTATTGCTTGTGTGATTTTGTAAGTGCATGGGTAATGGCTGGGTAATTACATGAGTTTATTTGTAATGCCTGGATGATTGCATAAGTTCATGTGTACTGCCTGAGTGTTTGGAGGAGTGTAAAGATAGTGTATGGTGATTTTATAAGTGCATGAGTAGTGACTGGGTGATTGTTGGAGTGCATGGGTAGTGCCTGAGTAATCGAAGGAGTGAATGAGTAGTGTCTAGGTGATTACAGGAGTGCATGGGTAGTATCTGTGTTATTCCATGAGTGGATGAGTACTGCCTGAATGATTGCAGAAGTGCATCGGTACTGCCTGGGTGATTTTGTTAGTGGATAGGTATTGTTTGGATGATTTTGTACGTGTATAGGTAATGCCTGGGTGATTGCATGAGTGCATGGTTACTGCTTGGGTATTTCCATCAGTGCAAGACTAATGTGTAGATGATTGAAGGAGTGCATAGGTAATACTTGGGTGATTGCAAGACACTAGAAGTAATGTCTGGATAATTGCAGGGGTGTATGGGTAGTGCCAGACTGATTAAAGGTGGGGATTAGTAATGCCTGGGTGATTTTATAAGTACATAGGTTATGCTTCAGTGATTGAAGTAGTGCATGAGTACTGCTGAGGTGTTTTGAGAAATGAGATGATTGAGTTTGAAAAATGAATAACTACAATAAAAGTGATTATAAACATTAATTCCTATTATTTTGCTTATTTCATTATTTCATCTTACCTTCTGTATTGAAGTAGATATCAATCTCATTGAAACTATTTTACAGATGTTTCATTGTAAAGTAAATTTAAAATATTTTCAAAGTTTACTTTTACTTTCTGTAAAAGAGAAGAAAAGATACAATTATTGCAAATAATATTATAGGTTTAAGAACACAATATAATTTAACAATTACATAACATATTCAGGTTCTCTTTTTTGCTGTTTTCAGATTCTATTGCATTTCACCATACACAGTGATTTCAATGTTGATCATCATATAACAGCGGGCAAAAAAATACAATCAATAAGATTGTAAAAAACAAGCAAATCTGTGTTCAAAATATTTACAACAAACTCAACTATTTGTTTACATTTTCAAAAATAAGCACTCTTATTTACATTGCATATAATGCAAAGATCAAATATATGAACTACTTCTTTCAAACACAATTTTCCAAATGCAATATCAAAGAACAGAAACGATAATTCAAACACTAATTGTTGACATCTTCCCAATAGGCCGAATGATGTTTCCGAAATCATTTGCATTGAAAATATCCAAAATAAACTCGTTAATTCATGTTTACATCTTCCCAATAGGCCGAATTATGTTTTCAAAGCTTTGGCACTAAAAATATCAGATATGAATTTGATAATTCGTAAGGCAACCGACATTTGAATTCCAAATGGGCATCATTACAATGTGTCCATCCTTTATTGCATCTTAAATACACAGTATAGTGTCCAGATGTTATACTAAGTCCATCATGGAAAATAATAGCCAGTGCTTTAAAAGTTCTTCCTGAAATTGACACTTGACTTGCCACAAAATTTTTAATTTTGGTTTCCAATTTTCTTCCATCTGCTCTACAACGTAGCATTAAAATGACATATTGTCCAAATCTTTCTATAAATAATATTGACAACATTTCAGATTTGCAGTGAGTACATTTCATATCTTTATTAGCTGATTTTACTAATTTGTTAAAAGACACTGTTTTGCAATCTGGTATTGTCAAATATATGAATCGGTCAGTATCTATTTCAGTGGTAGAAGAAAATGAACAGTCTTCATATTTATGATCCCATCTGTAATGAAGTCCAAACAGATTTTCAATTTGTATTCCTTCACCTTCCAATACTGCAAGCATAAACATAAGAAATTCTTGAGCATCTTGTTGTACATTAAGTGTAAATTGTGAAGAACCAGAACATATATCCAAAAGATGCCGAATGCCAGAAGCAGTATGGATTTTAGTTTTATCATTTTTCAATTTTTCAAAAATATAAACAAACAAAGAACAAAATCTTTTTTCTCGATTTTCCATAGTTTGATGATGAAGATTTTCTAGAAAAAACACGACGTTCACAATTACATTAGCAAAGCAGTTGATACTTGAACTATTTTCTAACTGGTATCCTACAATATCATCAACAGTGTCCATTTTCATTTTCTTTGCAGTCTCAACCTTCTCTTGAATTGTTTTCTTCTTTCCAACCTCACTAGAGTGTTTCTCATATGTTCGTTTTGGACATACTACACGCTTTTCATATATGGGATATTCGCCTAAGTTAGGAGCATACAGTCTTCTTAACCAATTATACTCTTTTACACAATTTGCATCTGCACTAACCTTTTTCTCATCAAAATCAATCAAATACAATCCACATAATGTTCTTACTCGAGACAATGCAACATATGCCATACCCTCTTTAAAAGCTGTACTTCCAATGTTTACCAAAGCACTGTCTACACTTAAACCTTGAGATTTATGAATGGTCACCGCATATGCTAAAGAAAGAGGAAACTGTTTTCTACGAACATACAAGTCTTTAACAAGCAAAAAACAAACAGCACAACGTCCAATCTGTTTTACCTCTTCAATCTGATCAAATTTAATCTTCAAGAATTCAATTCCATCTCTGTTTGGATAATTAACAAAATCAACAACTTTTCCCATTGCTCCATTTACTAAACCTTTTTCTACATCTAAATTATGCCGTAAAATTACCCGACAGTTTTCACACACATATAAATTCTTTTCTAAACCAGCAGTCTTAGATATAGACTTTTCAAAAGAATCCAATTTTGATTTTAATTTTTCGGAGAGAATAATAGTAATTCCTTCGTGTTCTATTTTATCAATGGCTTCCATTTTCATTATTTGTTGTTTTCCAGCTTCAAAAGTTCTTGATTGAATGTAGAACACTCTTGCAGTGTTGACATTAGGCAAATTATAGACTTTTTTTCTCCAATTTGTTTGTTCATTATTTCAGGACCAAAATTTTCATTTGGAAACAAGTTTGTAAGTAGCCGACTTTGTAAAGCTTCTTTACCATGTTTTGTCAAAACACCAATTCTTATATCTTGAAGAATGCTTCCATAATGTTCTTAATAAATTCTTTATATTCAAAAGGAGACCAAATGTTGACATTTCCAATACTTCCCAAAGATTTCCTAGTGTCTTCATGCACAAGTGTTTTAAAAACTGGTTGCCCTTTTACAGGAGTAACTTGTAGGAGGTTGCCAAATACAATTACATGTTTTCCTCAAAATAAAACATCATAATCTGTTTTTAAAATCTGCTGCATTCTTAAATGTACAAAGGCAAGCATTAAGTTTGAGACCATGCTAACCTCATCAATAATCAGAAGTTTCATTTTCTTTAGTACTCTTGAAACTTCCTAACAAGCTTCTCCAGATAGCTTGTGATATTCCAACTTATTTTCATGTTCAACTGGTAGCATCAGTAAACGATGTAATGTAATCCCTTTAATGTTGTGTGCTGCTAACCCAGTTGGAGCGGTTACAACACAAGATAAATGTGATTCAGTGGTTTTCTGTAGATAACTGGTCAAAACTTTAATTAAGAAACTTTTTCCTGTACCAGCTTGACCACTGATATACATTCGAATAGGTTTAAATGATGTGCAGTTGCATTCTTTTTTTCATGAAGTAAACCATGCTCTATCTGTTGTGTAACTTGCTAATATATTTCTTTCTGTTCAACATTTAGTTGTTCTTCCAAGTTTCCCAACTCCATAATATCCTGTTGTGCTTGTTGCATTGCCGTTTCTACTTCACTCATGGCTATTGCTGCTTCATTTTCAAGAATTGGTTGTCCTAGTGGATCTTGACTCAGTGGAGCAGAACTTTGACTATCTTGAGAACTGTCTCTAGCAATTTCAGCTGCAATAGTAGTTTCTTGTTCAATCTCTTCATTCAACATTTGTAGATAATTTGGAAAAACTGTGCATTCAATGCTATCTTTACATGCATTAAAAGAATCTTCATAGCACTCAAAATCTCCAAGTAATTCCATTTCAATACGCCAAGGCTTGAAGAGTTGCAGAAGTGCTAAATAGAAAAATTCTCTTTTATCTGCAGTATCACAACTGAGTTTCCTGTGATTAATTAGATTTACTTTGGTATGTTTTACTAAACATCCATCACATCCAATTACTGCATATTTTTCTTCATTTATATTTTCTGTAACATTTCTCTTAAAGCTGTAATATTGCAGTACTTCATAGAGACATATGTTTTCCAGATGTGAACTTCTTTTAGGATAGTACGTATCCAACATGTTTGTTTTAACAATATCTGTACTTTCCGGTTCATTTAATGCTAAGTATTCAATTTCTTGTACAGATTTCAATACTCGATTTCATGTTGCAGCAGGACCTAGACTTACCCAAATGATTCCTCTTGACTTTGGATATAAACTTGTAGATGTCAACCGATCCGAACATTCGTAGGATCCAATCTCTCGATGGGAAAGCATCTTCAAACTAATGCTGTACAGTTTGTTACTAAGAGTCTTCTTTTGTGAAATTTCTTCCCACATTTCTTTCTACTCTGTCTTTTCAGATTTTGTTATGTATGATGTCACATAGCGAGCAACAGCAATTGAATTGTCTGCAACATTCTGGATATCCATATTTGCATTCCACATCGTCAAAATCACTGGATTATAATCATTAATATACTTTGAATGTTCACTTCTTTTTATATTGTAAGTATTCTTTGGAGATTTTTGAGTTATTGTATGCCTCACTGCTGACATGAAACTGTTGACTCTTCCTTTGAAAATTACTGGATGTGGGAATCCAAAACGACATTTTGTATAACATTTTTCCTTTGACTTGTATTTCCGTCGACAATATTTCCCACATCGATGAGTTTGAAACCGTAAAACTTGTTGTCTTAAGGTTTTTTCTTCTCCTGTTTTTGGAATACCACATGTAACATAGTCTTCAATGAAAGATAAAACAGTCTCATCAGAATCAGTTTCAAATTTAGGTGCATCCTTGATCCATAATAGCATATGTATATGAGGAGCACCTCTGGCTTGGTACTCCTTTCTCCAAAAGAAATCAATAACTTCTCCAAGAGGTGGGTTATTTTTATTGCAGATAAAAGACATCATAGCTTGAAACCTATGATTAAAATATCTGCACACATTTACAGGATCCAAGGAACACAGTTCTCCAGCTGTCTTAAATTCAATGTTTTTAATATTTGAATTTGCTTCTCGTAGAAATTCAAGTAAATCGTCCCATGTGTAGTCAGCACAGCTTAGCATAACAAACCATGTAGGGGTTCCTAAGTTCCTTAACATACATTTAAGTTCTCCGTGACGACGATACCAATACTCATTAGTACCACGTTGACACGCCATCAAATTAATCAATTGAGATTCTAAATGATTGTCTCGTTGTTGTACTTTGTCCATGAATTCCTTTGCAGAAACATGTTGAAGATGAACTCCTGTTTTTAATATGTGGTTCACTGCATATGAAAGTCCAGACAAGCCACTTTCAAACAAAAGATGAAATATATATGGAATACATTGTCGAAATCCTGGATCTTCTGAGTACAATCTTGTTGTACGATATGGTATCTGCACGGGTCGTTCATCATATCGTCCACCTTTTCCAGTGGGGAAGACCTGTGGAAAACAACAGGCTTCTAAACTTCTTTTCCAAACACTGATAGGAGTTCACTTCGCTTTCTTCATTTGGAATAATTTATAGTATTTCCAATCACTTCTTTTGAATGTAAAGGATGTACACCGTAATGTTCATAAATTTCTTCACTTCTGGAGATGTCCACTTTTTCGATTTGGCCAGTTGAAATTTCGCAATCATCTCCTAAAACTATTTCTTGTTCTTCCGGATATACATTTTTGTAATAAAGATTGTTTTTTATGAGATATAACGTAGCCTTTTGAACTTTGGTGACATCTACTAACTCTTGCCATATTTTCCGACTCTTTGTTGGAACACCATTAACTAGAATAACTACAGGTTCAGTTTCCTCTCTCTCTACACCAATAGTTTCAATATTTTTCTTTAAATCTAAAGGTAAATACACAACTCTTCCTTTTAATCCTCTTTGTAAATCTGATGGAGGCAGCTAACCTGTTTTAGGCTCCATACGAACAATAGCCTGAAACGGGTGCACAGATTGAATCAGAATGGACTCATACGTATTTAAATCTACCAGTTCTGGAGGAATAGCTACCAACTCTAGGTTATTATGTACAGCTCTAGCTGGCATTTTGTTCTCTTCTAATTTGCTGTAACAATATTTACAAATACATTGATCACTACCCAACTCAAAAAGACCTTCCACCAACAAATAAGCACCAAATTCCTCCCACTTATCATTGTTTTCCTTTTCACTTTTTAAATGCACATCAACATTCCTAGTTTGATTTCTATAGTGAGTACGTCGACAACAAATACAAACATAGGGGCACATTACGATGGCGGGCAGACAAAGTCCGCCCACCACCGTAACGGTGAATGGGACCATCCGCCAGAGGAGCGGCGGTCCCGCTGTAGGCATTAGGATGCCACCGCCATGGTGGCAGTGGCATCCCGCATATATTGAATTGCGGCGGGCGGTGCTGTAAGCAGCACCCGCCACAGTGCAATATATGCATGTTGTGCATTTGCATGCACAACGTGACAGGCACCGCGCGGTGCCTGCCACCTTGTGCACGCAAATGCAGGGGGTACCATAGGTACCCCCATGTGCACCCCCCACCCCCCCAACATCTTGGGAGCCCGCAACGGGCCCCCAACAGCAAAGACCGTATGCCTTTCCATGGCGGCGTTGCAGCCATGGAAAGGCTGCTCTCCGCCACCATCCTAATATGGATGGCGGTGTCTTGCAGACACCACCACCATATTAGTGCCCTTTTCCGTCCGGTCCCCTGTCAGACCGGCAGAAAACCGGCAGACGGTCTTTCCGTCCGCCGGGCTCCCCCCGCCATCGTAATATGGCGGGGGGAATTGGCATGCGGGCGGTGGAATATGGCGATCCGCCCGCTATTGTAATGACCCCAATAGTTTGGCTTTTCAGAACAAATTACCTTAAACTTTGTAATTTCTTCTACAAACTTCTCAGTAGTACTATCTTCCACCTCTTCTTCAACACCTACACTTATCAAACTCTCACTTAGTCTACACTCTTCTTCAGTACTAAAGAAACAAAACTCTATATCATCACAAACTTTTTTTTACATCCGATACTGACCCATGCAAAAGAGCAGTGTTTATTTCACTTAAAAATAATGCAGGACTTTTTACATAGTACAATCTTCTTACTAACTTCCGTATTGCAGAGTGATGTAGTGCTAACATTCTCAAATGATGAAAAACACTTTGACACACTTTTCTAGAAAGACAAGCCATAGAGAATGACCTTGCAAGCCAGTATTTTTTCTCACTTTACAAGGATCTAGTCCTTGCAACATCTTAATCTTTTGTTTAATACTTTTTTTTAGTATACTCTCATAAGAAATTTCGTAAAATATCAATAGACTCCTGTCATATACTACAAATACTACTACAATCCCACGTATACACTGGAGCTTGTGAACGTCTCCCTTGAACTTCTTCAGCCATCACTTCTTCCACATTTCTAGGAACCATCTTTTCTTTTTCAATTGCACAACCATTCTTAACTTCATAAGCATGACCACTGGTATCAACTGCGTGAACTAATGTATTGTTTTGAAAATAGCTCTCTTCATTAATAAAAGGTTCTGAAATAGAAGTGTGCTTCCATTCACCCAATTTTTTTTACAAAAGTTAGTTCTGTTAATTAATCTTTTCCTTTTACTTTTGTCCTTCATAGAATGCATTGGTTTATCCAATGTTCGCATTCTTTTCAAAACTAATATAAACAATCTTCTTTTCAATTCAAAAGCCTTTTCGACTATACTTTCAATCTCTTGTTTCTTTTTATAAAATGCAGATCTTTTTTTACATTTCTTGCAATTTTTCAATACATTTTGTAGTACTCTACTTTTATACATACGTTTCCTAATATCATGATATTGTTTCATCCTTCTTTCAACATAGATTGTTTTCTCAGAACGTGATTTTCCATTAATTTGTCCTTTTTTCATTTCATTCTTCTTCGTTCTACAAGTATTGTTTCTATTTTCTGCATTTTCAAAACTCTTTCCAGTCCTTAAAAGTCTTTTAACAAATTCTTTTGTTCTCTTACCACAAGACTTTTTCTTTTTTGCCACATGTTGTAGTTCATCTAATTCCTGCTTTTGACTCTTCTTTAAATAGTACTGTTTTCTTTGTTCTTTTTTTCTTTTGCGCTTTTTTTGTCATGGTGAATATTTCTTAATAATAATGGAGAATATCTGATAGAAAAAAGAATTTTAAAAATAATTTAATATTATTAAAATAATTATATACAAATATTCTTATCTATTACTAAAGAAACACCTATTTAAAAGCTACAAGCAAATGCATATATGGTTTTCGGAATATGGTAACAATTACACCTGAGCTGCAAAATAAGGGAAGAGGGGTGCAGAAACAGAAAAAAGAAATGCAGCAGTAATGCCTGAATGATTACAGCACTACATATCTAGTGTCTGCATCATTGTAAGACTGCATGGCGACTACTTGGGTGTTTTTATAACTGCATGAGAGTTGGACTCAACTATAAGTCTCTCCATATTGTTACAAGCACACATACATATCTCTCTATGTTTTCAAATCATCATAATATCTAAAACAAACATGTATATAATATTTTTGGAATATAATAAAATCTAAAAGCTGAGACATGTAATAGATCTGCTTCAGTAATTGCATAATTCTATGGGTAGTTCTTCGGTGATTGAATGAGTGCAAAGGTAGTCACTGGGTAATTGCAATAGAAGGTGAAAGAGGGAAGACAAGTGTAGAAACAGACAACAGGGGTGCAGAAAGAAGCAAGAGAGGTGCAGAAAGAAGCATGGAAACTGTTCAATGAAGCAACAGGGGTACAGAAAGAGGGAAGAGAAGTGCAGAAAGAAGCAACAGAGGTGCAGAAGGAGGCAAGAGAACTGCAGAAAGAGGCAAGAGAGTTGCAGAAACAGGCAAAAGAGGTACAGAAAGAGGGCTAATTGCATGAGTGCAGACATAGACGTTGAGTGCACGAATAAGTGTATAAATACCACCTGAACCCATACATGAGTGTATAGATACAGACTGCATGATTAAATGACTGCAGGGATAGTACATAACTAGTGCTTGGGTGAGTGCATGACTACAGGGGTAATATGTGGTGGATTACTGGAGTACACAGCATGAGAGTTGGGCCTAGCCAAATATAAAGCAGCACACTATTACAGGGAACAGAGGTGCAGACACAGGCAAGAGAGGTGCAGAAACAGGTAAAAAGGGTGCAGAAAGAGGCAAGAGGGGTGCAGAAATTTGCAAGAGAGGTGCAGAAAGAAGAAGAGCAGTTCAAAAGAACCAACAGAGGTGCAAAAAGAGGCAAGTGAAGTACAGAAGGAGGCAAGAGAACTGCAGAAAGAGGCAAGAGAGTTGCAGAAACAGGCAAAAGAGGTACAGAAAGAGGGAACAGGTGGGCAGAGTGAGGCAAAAGAGGTGCAGAAAGAGGGAAAAGGGGTGCAGAAAAAGGGAAGAAGGATCTAGAAATTTGGAACAGAGGTGCAGGAAGAAGCCAGAGCAGTGCAGAAAGAACCAACAGAGGTTCACAAAGAGGCAAGAGGGGTACAGAAAAAGGGAAGTGAAGTGCAGAACGAAGCAAAAGAGGTACAGAAAGAACCAACAAAGGTGGAAAAGGAAGCAAGAGGAGTGCAGAAAGGGGTAGGAGAGGTGCAGAATGAGGCAAGAGGGTTACAAAAAGAGGCAAGAGGGGTGCAGAAAGAGGAACAGAACTGCAGAAAGAAGCAACAGAGGTGGTGAAAGAGGCACGAAGGGTGCCGAAACAGACAAGACAGGTGAAGAAAGAAGTAACAGAGGTACAGAAAGAGGCAAGAGTGGTGCAGAAAGAGGGAAGAGAGGTGTAGAAAGAGGCAAGAGAGTTGCACAAAGAGGGAAGAGGGGTGCAGAAACAGGCAAAAGGGGTACAGAAAGAAGCAAGTGAGGTGCAGAAAGAGGCAAGAGAGGTGCAGAAAGAGGCAAGAGAGTTACAGAAAGAAGCAACAGAAGTGCAGAAAGAGGGAAGAGGGGTGGAGAGAGAGGCAAGAGGGATGCAGAAAGAAGCAAGACAGGTGCAGAAAGAAACAAAAGAAGTGCAGAAAGAAGGAACAGAGGTGCAGAAAGGCACAAAGGGTGCAGAAAGACATAAGAGGGGTACAGAAAAAGGCAAGAGAGGTGCAGAAAGAGGGAAGAAGGGTGCAGAAAGAGGCAAGAGGGGTACAGAAAGAAGCAAATGAGGTGCAGAAAGAGGCAACAGACGTGCAGAAAGAGGAAAGAGAGGTGCAGAAAGTAGAAGAGATTTGGTGAAAGAGGCAAGAGAAGTACAGAAAAAGAAAGAAATGTGCAGAAAGAAGCAAAAGAAATACAGAAAGAGGCAAGAGAGGCGCAGAAGGAAGCAAGAGTGGCTTCATAATAATAATAATATGAGACATTTATAGAGCGCGCAGCTACCTCAACTGAGGTGTCCCGGCGCTAACGCGGATAACATCGTAGCCAAGCCCAAGGGACCACTAGACTCTGCGGGTAAACAGCCAGGTCTTCAAGGCCTTTCTGAACTCCTGCTCAGAGTGCATCATACGAAGTTGGAGGGGCAGGCCATTCCAGCATTTAGAGGTTCCCACCTCGAAAGTTCTGCCCCATTCTCGCTTTGGCAAAACAGGGGACGCATAGGTAGCGCTTCAAGTTGGACTGCAGCGATCTGTCCTGAAGGTAAGGGCGAAGTTTCAACCTCAGATACTTAGGGCCTCTTCCCTGGTAGGCTCAGAAGGCAAATGTGAGGGCCTTAAATTCAACTCTCTTGGCCAGAGGGAGCCAATGAAGTTGTCTGAGGTGAGGGGAAATATGATGGCGAAGAGGGACCTTTCGGACCAGCCCAGCTGCCGCATTTTGTACTATCTGCAGCCTACGGATCAAACTACTAGGCAGACCCAGATAGAGTCCACTGGCATAGTCAAGATGGGAGGTGACTAACGCATGCACCACAGTTTTATGCACTGACTCAGGCAAGAAGTCGATGAATTTCCTAATCATCTTCATCTTACCAAAGCAGACCGCAGAAACATGCTGGATCTGAGTGGAAAGGGATAGGATGTTATCCCAGCGGACACCAAGATTCTTGACTGAATCCTTTGGGGTGGGGGCAGTTCCCAATTCAGCCAGCCACCACAGGGCCGCTGGGGGAGGGACCGCTTTGTTAAAGAACAGAACCTCCGTCTTATCGGCATTGAGCTTTAAAAAATTGCTACTCATCCAGACGGGGATATTTTTAAGGCACTCTGAAGGAGTCAAAGGCCGATGCGACACTTCCCCAAAGGAAAACATCAGTTGGGTGTCGTCCGCGTAGGATATCACCTTGATCCCAGAGTTGGCGATCAGTTTAGCCAGAGGAGCCAGATAGATATTAAATAGGAGTGGGCTCCCCCCATCTTAAAGGGCAGAGCCCTGTGGCACCCCCCATCTTAAAGGCTTGGGCTCAGAGGAAAAAGGGTGGAGAAAGACCAGCTGGTCACGGCCATGAAGATAAGAAGTGACCCAGTCCAGCGCTGTCCCACGGATGCCAAATTGCTTAAGCCGATCAAGCAGGATGGAATGGGACACCGTGTCAAACGCTGCCGATAGGTCAAGCAGCACCAGCATGGACGCTGCACCCTCATCCACTGCCCATCGAATGGCATCAGCCATCTCAATCAAAGCCGACTCGGTACTGTAGCCGGTGCGAAAGCCGGACTGGGAGTCATGCAGAAGCCCGTTAGATTCAACAAAGGCCGCCAGCTGCTGATGCGCAAATTTTTCTAATATTTTAGCCGGGGCCAGGAGGCAAGAGATGGGCCTGAAGTTACTGGCGATCTCCGGATCGGCGTTTGGTTTCTTCAGTATGGGGAGGAGAACCGCATGTTTCTAAGCCGAAGGAAAGACCCCAAGTCTGAAAGATGATTCGAAATGGAATTAAGGTAGGGATTGAGCCATGCTGACATCCTGCTATAATGTCTAGCTGGCCAAGGATTACTAGGTGACCCTAATTTGCATTTCTGAAATTCAGCCATAGAGGCCTCAGCCGAAATAATGGAGAACTCAGAAAATACTGGCTGGATCTGGCTTAGGCCTTTAAAAGCATTCTCCTCCCTAGATGGAAGGTCTACAGGGAAGGAGGCATAGATCAGCGATATTTTCTCCTCAAAGAAATTAGAAAGATTGTTACACATATCCACAGAAGGAACCACAGGATGCTGAAGTACTGTAGGATTGGTGAAAGATTTCACCACCTTAAAAACTTCCCTAGAGGAATTCCTAGCCCTGGCAATCTGATCGGACAAGAAGTCTCTTCTTGCACACCATTAGTACCAATTTAACACCCACATTTAGCCATAAGTAACAGGCGACCATTCTAGGTTTGCAAAGGGCCTTCCACCACGCTGTAACACTTCTCGCTGCATTTTTGGTAAGTTTGAGCCGTTTGAGCTAGAAACAAGGCTTTTTTTGTTCAAATCTGCAGATTAGGGAGCAGATGATGAATTATGTGGCTAATGCGGAAAATGTATAATTGTGCAAAAGTCGGTGCAGCCAAACAGTCGCATAATTCCAGTGGCCCTGCTCATACCGCTGACTAGGTAGACAAGTGCGCCTCTGTGATTCCTTCTTTTTTTGTCTCACTGAGTTCATAGTTGAGCTTCTATGGAAACGAGGAAGACTAAACCTGAGGTTACCACTCCACAACACAGACTACCATACCACATAATTACTCTCCATGACACATAATCCCACTCTACATAATTCCTATACACTAAATACCACATACTTTCTATCCACATAATTTCACTGCACAACATACCACATAATTCCACTACACACAACGTACATCCACCCCACTCCAAAAAACAGTAGTAAAAAAGTAGTAAAAAACATTTACAATGCCAATAGATCTAACTCTCGCAAATGCGAAACCTATTACATTGCAAACACTTCTTTAACTAGTAGTCGCGTTTGCAGAGTGGTGGAGAAACGGTGCTGGGCCTCAGACCAGCGCTCAGGAATTTCTCTGCGTGGGACTTACAGGAGGTACCAAGAGGGCTTCTTGGCCCCCAAAGTCCCTCAGGAGTAAATTGGACTTCATCCCCCATCTCGTAGTCTGCCAGGAGGTGCGTTTGCAGAGTGGTGGAGAAAGGGGGGCACGGCCTCCAAAGACGTCTTAGCAATCCCACTGTGTGGGACTTACTGGAGGTAACAAGAGGGGTAGTTGGCCCCCAAGGTCATCCTTGGGGGCCAACTACCCCTACTATTACCTCCAGTAAGTCCCACACAGCAGGATTGCTAAGTTCTCATAGCAGGCCACGCCCCCTTTACCCACCACTCTACAAACGTGCTCCCTGGCGCGCTCTTGGATGGGGATTGAAGTCCCCTTTGCTGCAGGGGGTCCTTTAGGGGCCAACTAGCCTACCTCTTACCTCCAGTAAGCCCCACACAGTGGGATTGCTGAGAGGTGGACACAGGCCATGCCCCCTTCCTCCACCACTCTGCAAACGCACCTCCTGGCGTGCTCTTGGTTGGGGGATGAAGTCCCCTTTCCTCCTGAGGGTCCCTGGGGGCCAACTAGTGCTCCTGTTACCTCCAGTAAGCCCCATACAGCTAGATTGCTGAGAGTGCTCAAAGGCCAAAGCCCCTTTTTACACGACTCTGCAAACGCGACTCGTGGTGCACTGCTGCTCGGGGGATGAAGTCCACTTGTGTCCTGAGGTCCTCAGGACAAAAGAGGACCTCATCGCCCCACCAGCAGTGAGCCAAGCGGCGCGTTTACAGAGTGGTGTAAAAAGGGGCGTGGCCTCGGACCACCTCTCTGCAATCCAGCTGTGTGGCGCTTACTGGAGGTACCTGGTGGGCTAATTGGCCCCCAGGGACCCTCAGTATTCAAGGGGACTTAATTCCCCAACTTAGAACGTGCCAGGGGGCGCGTTTGCAGAGTGGTGCAGGGAGGGGGCGGGGCCTCCGGCGAGATGGCGGCTTTTAAAAAAAAAATATATTTTTAGAAGGGGGGGCTGTGTGGCCCCCCTTCTTTTAGTATTTTTGGGGCCCTGGGGACCCCATCCCCCGGGGCCTGACCCTTTTGAATTATTTTTTTTTTAAACGGGAAGGGGGCGGCGCGGCCCCCCTCCCCAGGCCGATTTCAGCCTCGGGGACCCCATCCCCCGGGGCCCGGCCATTTTTTTTTAAATAAAGGGAGGGGGCCATGTTGTCCCCCTCCCGGGCCACTTCTGGCCCCGGGGACCCCATCCCCGGGGCCGGCCCTCAGCGTTGGGGGCCGTGGGGGGAGCCCCAATGCCCCCACAGTCCCAGCCGGCTCCCCGCCTCCTGCAGGAGCCGGCATTGCTTTTGGGCAAGGGGAACTGCCGACATGCAGCTCCCTTTGCCCAAAAGCAATTCTGCTTTGCTTCGTTGAAGCGAGAGCCGGTTTCCTGCTCTTGCTTCAACGAAGCAAAGCAGTGTTTGCCATGACAGGGCGGGAGCCGTGCTCCCGCCCTGCCATAGCAAACAGCAATGTCCCGGAGGTGGGCACCCCGGGACATTGCAGGAGCTGGCCCTGGGGGTGGCGGTCCCCAGGGCCATCAAGGGCTCCAGGGAGGCCCCCCTCCCATCATTTCAACACCCCCGGGCAGGTGGTGGTCCCCGGGGCTTGGGGGGGCCCGTGAGGCCCCCCACATCAAATTAAACAAGCCCCGGGGAGGTGGCGGTCCCTGGGGCCGCATGTCCCTGCATATAATTAGCATAGCCCCGGGGAGGTGGCGGTCCCCAGGGCTGCGGGGGACCCGTGGGCCCCCGCCATATAATTTTGGCATTGCCCCCGGGACCTGGCCCACCCGGGGGCTCATTAAAACGAAGCGCGGGAGTCCGCGCTTCGTTTTTTAAAAATTTTCTTGGCAGGATTCGCGCACCCAGTGCGAATTCTGATGATTTAAAAAAAAGAAATGCTTTTTGAGCAGGCCTAGGGGGTCAGGGTGTTTCTACCCTGCCCCCTTTTCTTAATTTTTCCCTTTTTTTTCCTTTTTCTTGTGGCTCGGTTACTGAGTCACAAGATGACTGCCAACACATTCTGCTTTGGAGTGTTGGCAGCCAATCAGAATGAAGCTCGTGCTCGGGAGGGTTCGCGACTCCTCTTCGGTGCTCAGATATCGATATTTTTATTTTTTGAATTTCTCAGCATTTACTGAACTGATTTATACCATTTAAAAAAAAAAAGGTCCCTTTCTGGACCAAGAGCTACCTTTTTGCCAAATTTGGTGTAATTCTGTTCAGCAGTTCGGGCTGTAGCCGTGTCTACAGTTCCTATGGAAATTAACAACCCCCTTTTTTCTCGGCCCCTGCTTGATGAATCACCCCGAAACTTTCAAGACAGACTGACCTGAGTGAACCATTAGTTTTGAAAGTTTCCCGAAGATTCGTCAAACGGCGCCAAAGATATTGGCAAAAGAAAAAACGCTTTTTGAATAGAAACAAGGTCCTAACTATAACTACCTACTGGCGACCGCCAGTAGGTAATATATATATACACACATAGATATGTGTGTGTGTGTGTTTGTTATTTGTCTCAGATTTAAATTTGATTCTCTGAATCTATAACTTTTTAATTCTCGATTCATCATTCGTATATTCTTTAGTACCTATTTAGGTGGCTTGCTTTTCTTGTAGGCTACAACTTACCCCGTCACTTTGTAGGGTTCCTTCTAAAACCTAGTTAATTATGTTTCTTGAGAAATGCTTTAGCTCTTCTCCTTTGACTACTACCCGACGACAACATAATTGATGCTCACTGTGACAGAGTAATGAAATAGATTAATTTAAATGAAGAGTTTTTTATAAGTTCCTTGCTGACATAATGAATCTTAAATTCTCTTTTGATAGCGGCCTTTCAACAAAATTGCTGCTGGCTCAATCTGCGGCCCTTTGTTTCCAAACCGGCTAGTAAGAATTTGAATCCCCAGTACCTCCCGGTCCAGGATTTGCATTCCTGAAACGCTATATTAATTTCCACTGTTTTCTTTCTGATTTTCTTTCTGATTTGTATTACCCAGAGAACAATATTCTTGGATATCACTTAGGTCATTACTCTTCTTGACTATCAACAGACTCAAACTGATCTAAGTGACCTCTAAACAGTATAATGAATTACGCAAGTTAGCATATGGAACCTTTGATTAATTATTGGCCAGAAATCTCAGAACAATATCACTGGTGCCACAGTCTACCCGTGATGTTTCCATACTGAGAAGTAGAGTTTGAATGTTAAGTGCCTCCATAATTGATGAAACACATTTTTAGAGTTACTACGCCTCAAATCTGTTTTCATTCTCAAACTTTTCTATGCATTTACTGTGAATAATTATGGGCAGAATATAATACAGCTTTGCAAACAGTATTTTTCATTTCATTCAGCAACATGTATCCTTAATTTTGCAGGCTGCTAAATGCAGAAAATGACATCAGATGCTAACTTATAAACAAGAATACATAAACTCTGTGAGGGCATAGGCTATGGGCAATTTTAAGTGGCAGAACAATTGTGTACCTTTACTTGTGAGCATGCCAATATCTTTAGTCATTTCCCACAATATTTTAACTCATCTAGAAATGACGTTCACTTTCCTTTAAATACAGATGTTTTAATATTTTTCTAACTTTTCTCTTTATTAGCTTTGCTTATGCCTTATAATAGGCTCTATCGAATTCCACCCACACTATTGCAAATGCTCATCCCTTGATCTTGAATTGAGTTATTCTGAGCCATTGGTACCACTGAGTATCCCTCTTTCTGTACTCTTATTAATGTGCCCTTGCTCTTTTCACTCTATTAATATGTTTCCTCTCAAATTCTGTAGAACATTTAACTGTGGCTATTTTGAAGCCTTATAGCATTCTGCACCCATGATTTTTTAAATATTTAAAATAATATGGGATAAACATGTTATATTCCATAAAAACATAATTATCCAATACCCCAGACCAGGAATATGTATATAACATGCCAATAATGCGTTTTCTTTTAAAGTTATTTTCAGATTCTCACTGTGGTCCTTCTTGGTCATCCATTTAAGGGCTTAATGCGAATTTGAAATACTTATTCATGAAATATTCCACAGTGATGACCCTACCAGTAAAAGTGTTCCATTACTGCTTGTAGTAATTTATACCACGTTTTCTGCATAAGCAAACTGTAATCTATGCTGATTATAATTTTGTTCCAATACAAGATTTGAAACTGAAAATGTTGTATTTCTCAATTTAAAGTATATAATATTTGGATTAAAAATTTTTTTTTTTTGTGTGAAATTTTCTTTATTGAGATTTGCAATGAACAATCGCACTAATAGTGCATGATAATAAATAGCATCTCAAATCGATTGACTTAAATCAATGACAACAAAAGTATAACCCAACAATAAACAGGGTACAAGGAGCAACCTCCTAAAGGACTGCCAATAATGCCCATAGTGGACTACATCAAATACAACTGTTTTCACAATTCCTGCAGTGGACCAAGGTCTGTCCTTCTTTTGTAATGACTATTATCAAGCAACCAGACAGCATCATATTACAATCTCCCAGTGTTTATTCCGTTTAACTATGTCTACATGTGCATTTCAGTTTCAGTCTCCGTCAAGGGGGTATACTAGTATACTAGTAAGTAGCTCTTCAGTGGTTGCCAAATGTCTCGTGGGCGTGAAGTGGGTGGCAACAGAGTGGCGTATATATCACTCATAGTGTTGCAATGAATCACGTCACGGAGCCAGGCCCTAACAGTCGGTGTTTGTGTCCTGCCGTAATGTAGAGAAATTTGTCGCTTTGCGATGAGTAAAGCGATTGCCGTGAACCTTCTGATACTTTTCTTCAAAGGTTGAACATACCCCAGCAATGCTGTCAATGGTGTAGGTTGTATGGTCTGCTCCACCATGAGAGATATATGTCGGAAGACCTCCCCCCAATATGCCTGAACCGCAGCGCAGTTCCATGCAAGGTGCGAGAAGTCGGCATCAGAGGCGGCGCAGCTAGCGCATGCATGTGAGGTGTTAGGATCCATTTTGGCCAACAATCTCACGGTTACATAAGCTCGATGTATATATTTAAAATGTAATAGTTTATGGCGATGGTTGTTCGAAATGTAACGCGTCTGTGTGCAACAATAGTGCCATATGTTGTCAGTTATTGGTGTACCCAGGTCCCATTCCCAGGCCACACGTGCCTTGGCACCAACCGCTGGGCAGAGGGATAATGAGAGATGATACAGGCGTGAAACCAAGTGGGTACCGTCCGGTGAGGCTATAACGAGCGTGAGGGGGGGAAAGTCCTCCGGTTCCGTTGAAGTGTCCGGCACAGCTCCAATCAGGTACCCACAGACCCTATGAAGAAGGAATCTGTCCATGTAAGGAGCATCCCCGCAGGAAAGTAGTTCTGCCGTGGTGCACGGTTGCGAATCTTTAAACAGGTCTCCAACCTTCTAGGCCCATGCTTGGTTAATGCACGCTTGGTAAGAGTTTCAGTGGTGGGGGGTAGCCACGGATTATCTGCCAACGGTATATGTGCCGAGTATAAAAACTCAGTTTGTAGATACCGCCGCAGTTTGCCCAGCACGTCGTGGGCAGCATCTGAATCTCAGTGGGGCAGCGTGGCAGGCCTTGCAGTAATATAGCGGATAGCAGATTAGGATGTATCTGGGAGCGTTCAGGCTTAAGATACTGCAGTCGGGCATCAGGGTGATACCAGTAGTATGTAAAATGGACCTGAGCAATGAGGTAATATAAGTAAAAATCGGGGACTCCAAATTCTGGGTTCAAAATTGTTTGACAGATATGAAATCAGTCCAAGTATCACTTTTATAGGTCATTCTACTTGGCCATTTTTGATAGTTTATAATCTTTGTTACATCATCCAAATAAATTATGAAAAGCTATCAAGATATTTTACAGCACAGAAATGTAGACACATATTATTTTGAGAAGACATTAAAGTTAATATTCTGGATAATCTATAAACCTGGAGACTTCACTAATTTGTTAGTTCCAGCCTCTATGAATATGCTTTTATATTTTATTCTAGAATTTAATTTATAAGGAGGTATACCTAATATATTTTTTGCCAAATTAGATTTGTTTGATCAGCTACAACCTTTTAATTCTTACGATGTAATCAAATTTAAGTTGTCTGTGGTTTAAATCAAAAAAATCTTTTGGGTAGGATGAAGTTGCAAGAACACTACAAGAACTGATATGTAATTGGTCTTTTTCTTAATTATGATGTATCTACATATTTTAGGATCTTTAGCTATTGACGATTGAGCTGTTGTTACTTGTGTTGAAGTGAATGACAGCAAACTCAATAAAATTCATGCTTTTGACTCTTACTCTTAACTATGGGCCAGGTTTAGAGTTTGTCAGACAGGGTTCTCCATCACAAATGTGAGGACGTTACCTGTCTGCCAAACCCTTGGTCCACCCACTCAATTCTGCGTCGGGCAGACCAAAAGTTTTTCTAGAACAGTACCCCTTTGGCTCCGCAGTTAGAGATCTTGCTCCGATGGCCCCATGGACTAGGGGCTGATGGAGCAGGGTTTTGAGAAAATAAAACCTGCTCGGATTAACTCCTCGGTAACATTTACTAACAGTGTGCGGTGAAACTAACATGCAAAAACACGAAAACACAGGGAAATGCTTATGCGCATGCGTGCACTAATACGTGGACTAATGCATAAAAGACTAGGCCGCATTTGCGTTCTGTTTAAAAATAAAAATAATAATAATGCTGCTTTCTGCACGTTAATGCTTTGTTAGACAAATAATGTCGGATAGTGCAAATAGTGGGCGGTAAAACAGTGAGAATTATATTTCATGAAATTAATAATGTCTGTGTTTTATTCATCGTAGTGATGCTTGCATGGGCCTACATCGTTGCATGACGAGTTGAGGGTTAAAAAGAAAACTAATAAAGAAGTCGAAAATCGAGCTCTGAGAGAGAATGGAGAAGGCAAACGTTGATGACCTTCAAGAATCATTGTGTGTCTGCCAAGTAACGGAAGGATGGCCGTGGGACCAGGAGCAAATGTGCAAACTTCTTCCGTGGAAGCTGCAGAGGCGAACAATGAAAATGTAGAGATTTGAAACATGTTACTAGTTGGAGAAAGCGTGTATTCATGAGACGTGATTTACGTATTGTTAGAATTGTAAAACAAAGAATGCTGTGAAAACATGGACGTGACTATGGTGGTGTGATAGAACACCCCCTAAACTGACCAATGAGAGACTAAGGGGGTCATTACAATGGCGGGCGGATCGCCACCGCCGGGCCGGCGGTGAGGACCGCCGGCCCGGCGGTGGCGATCCGCCCGCCATCAACCTGAATATTCCCACCGCCAAATTAGAATGGCGGTGGGAATGGGAATGGTACCGCGGCGGACGGAAAGACCGTCCGCCGTGGTCCCGCAAGGCGGTCCTTTTCCGCCCGCCTTGCGGGAGACGGTACAATGGGGCAATGTAAGCGGTGCCGTGCAGGCACCGCCGTGGGCATTAGGATGCCTGTCTTTTGCCGCAAAAAGACAGGCGGAGAATGCCTTCGGGGGCCCGTTGCTGGCCCCCGAGGGGTGGGGGGGTGGGGTGCTGCATGTGGGGGGTACCTATGGTACCCCCCTGCATTTGCATGTACAAGGTGGCAGGCACTGCACAGTGCCTGTCACGTTTACATGCAAATGCACAACAAGTATTTTTATATTGCGGCGGGCTCTGCTTGCAGCACCGCCCGCCGCAATGTAAAAATACGGGATGCGCCTGCCAGTGTGGCGGGCGCATCCTAATTCGTATAGCGGGACCACCGCACCTATGGCGGGCGGTCCCTTTTGCCAATGCGATGGCGGGCAGACTTTGTCCGCCCGCCATCGTAATGATCCCCTAAGATTCTTAAAATGTTGCTACAATGGTGGGTTGGACATGAAGGTTTTTAGAGTATAACTGGGGTGTCTGGGGGGTGTTGGTAGAGCGTGCCTTTGAAGAAGCTGGAGAGGGGAGATCGTCGCTGTCCGTCGGTTTGCTGTATGCAGATAGAGGCCTACCTGTTTCCTGTTCCTGTCCTACTCTTTGTTCCCTGAACTTTTCTCGGGAACCCCCATCTATTCTCATGGCCAGGGGTAGATTTTCCACTAAAATACTTAGCTGAGTATAGCTAAAATCTGTATTTTGAATAATCATTTGCAAATGTATTTTGTCTCGGAAACTTTTGTCTCTTCATCTATCCACTCCTTCATTGCATTCTGTTCATTGTGATATGAGTTTGACACCTTTTTTGCTTTGATAAATGTTCTCTCTGTGATTTATACTTTGTTTGCCTTGTAAAACTGTACATGATGAGCATTTACCTTCACATTATTTGCGATAAATATTATTAACCTTATACCGAGTTTGTGATTTATTTAGTATAGATTGATAGTTAGTTTCTAATTATTACCATCAACTTCTCAACTAATGGTTCATCGACCAGAGGAAAGAGAGTTGATTACAGGTTCAATTATGCATCTAGTGTGTTAGGACGAGCCTGTAGTTTATGAACAACTGATTTAACGTAAACTTGAAACAGTGCAACAGGGATTTATGTGTTGGGTGTATGAGTATGGGCCAGTAATTGTGTTTTATCGAATATCGATCCCTGATTGGCGCTGGATCAGTTTTTGGTAGCAGAGGACGGTTTATTATTGATTAGTTTGGTAATAATTATCGATTATTGATTATTTGTTTTCTTAACATGAAAAGTTAGTGTTTTGTTCTATGTTGTCTAGAAGTACGGGTACGGAGTAATGTATTAGCCTGAAGAGGCAGAAGAATAGTGTGGATAAGGTATCACACTGCAGAAGTACTTTGTCTGTTGTCATAATACTTAACGGCGAGAGGCTGTTAGTGTTATATTAGGGACTATTCGTTTGAGAGTAGATTTTGTTTGAAATAGCGAAGGGTCCACTTCCTAAACTCTGGCCTTACATCCCCAGAGGAGTACCAGGACCTCTTTCCATGTGAAAGTCCTCTTCCGAAACTTTGGCTAGTATCCCTAGAGGAGTAACAAGTCCTCCCGTAGCTTGTTTGGGTGTAGAATAGCGCTGGTCATTGTTTTACTTGGAGTGAAAGAATCTTTCTTTTTCAAGTGGAGACTATCTCTTTATTTAGAGGAACAGACAAGGTAGCATTGTTTTATGTTTGTTTTCTAACAAGTTTTGTTGAGAAAAGTATAGAAAAACATTGCCGTATTATTTTGTAAAGGGAGTGATGGAGCAAGGACTCGTACATGAGACTTGCTCGGAAGCAATCCTCTCGTTTAACTCACTAGCGAATTACTAACGACATGTTTTGTGATTAATAATACGCATTTCCTTTACACGCGGGAGAAAAATGAAGCTTGTCTATGTGTTTACTAACTGCAATAACATGAATGTAGGACTAAGATGCATTCTAACACGGGATCTTTACTGCGCATGCGTCTACTACATCTACGTAGTATGACGTGCTGACGCTTGGAGGGAAATTCTGGCGCTTGCGCAAAGAACTATAAAATGGCCGCTTGAAAACTCACATGCATGGCACCTGCTTGCAGAAATTAGAAAATAAGTTTTATACTAACGCAAATGCAGAAAGAGAAATAATAAATGGTATGGGCTAGAGTAGAGGTTGGTGGTATACAGTGAAATCATTTATTTTTGAGAATAACATTCTTCCGTTTGACTTTATTATTAGTGCGTATTTGGGCCTGTCAAATTTGTCTGAGTCAAGCAGACTGACGTTGCGCGATGCATGCGCCCTGGTGTGGAAATTCAAAAAGATGACTAAGGACTTGTAACGCGTCCAAGGCCGGCGAGGATGTGCCCTGGGAACATGAGGGTGAGGAGTTCATATGAAGGAACTGTATTCAAGAAGTCGATACATTTGTATTAATAAAGTTTAAAGATGTATGTGAAAGGAAGGGCGGAATAAAAGTTTGAGGGGAGGAGTTTTGAAATAAATGAAATATAAGCATGGTGTGATGATCATCCCCCTCTCGCCTGTCCAATCAGAGTTAGTATTTTGCAAAATTGAAACATTAATGGGTGGTACATGCTTATGGAAGGGTATAATTGAGGTAGTCTAGTTAGGTAGAGAGAAGGGGGTGTGCTGAGGTGATGCAAAGCTCAGGATGCTGTTGGTGCTGAGGTGGTGCTGATGCTCTGAAATGCTGATGAAGAAATCGAATGCAGAACCATCTACTTAATTTGGGTGGGTTAGAAAGAAGATCGCGGAAGAACCACGAGGAGGAAGAGAGTGTCAGAGAGGGGTGCGACGTAGTCGTCGGTATCTAGAGAGGTGAAGTATCCTGTCCTGATTCCTGTCCTGAAGTCTTTGTCTCCTGATCTGTCCTGGGGACCCTTACCAGCCCTTTGGCAAGGGGGTTGGTCTTCACACCATACTTGGTAAATATAAATTCATCGTCTTGATAAATGCTCTTCTCTCTCTATCCTCTTCTTTCTGAGCATAGTTGTTGTGTGGATCTGAATTACTATTATTTCTAATGAATTTTGATTGAATTGATACTCTTGCGAATGAGGGTGTTTGTACTGAAACGTTTTGAATTGGTTCACACCCAACTAATTTAGATAAAGATTTAAAAAATTTACAGAGTCTGTGATTATTTTAATCAAGAAATGTTTAATCAAATTATGTTAATCACCATCAACTAGTTCCACCTAAATGGTCCATTGACCAGAGGAAAGAACTATTTGATCAGTGAAAGGTTTAGTTAGAGAAGAAATAACTAGATCGTGAGGTATTAAAATTATAAAACTAAAAAGTTCCAGCGGTCTACTTGGTGTTGTAGTGTAAGAGAGAAGTTATATGGGCCCAGGTGAGTATATGGTGGTGGAGTATCTGTTGCTAGTACGCCGCTGGATCAGTTTTCTGGTAGCAGAGCTATGGTTTTTAGTGACTAGTTTGGTGATAAGTATAGATTATTGATTTTTGATTTATGTTTAACAAAAAGAGTTAGTGTCCTGTCTTTATGTCGTCTGGAAAATTCCCGGGGAATGAATAGCGGGTGGCGATAGAAACCGCACTGTAGTGAGGTTACTCGTCTGTTGGAATAACACTGAGTAGCTAGGGAAAGCTAGCAGTGTTAAAGTAGGGACTATTTTCTGTGTAAAAGTGAGAGTGATTGATAGCAAAGAGTTCGCTAGTGAAACTTTAGGCGTTATATCACCTAGTAAGGGTAACCCTGAAGGAGTAGTAGGTTCTTCTAAGCTAGATTGACAGCAAAAGGAGTTCGCTAGTGAAACATCGGTCTCAAAATTCCCTAACGGATGATACCGGAGGAGTAGCAGGTTCTCTGGAGCTAAGGTGAAGAGTAAGCGGAAGGTTTTACTCGCAGTGAAAAGAAATAAACTATCCTTTGATTTAGTGGAACAGACAGAGTAGCGAATGTTTTTACGTCTTTATTAATAAAGAAATTTAAAGAGAAGTAAAGTTTTGTATTACCTTGTAAAGGGAGGGTCAGTTGCCGGAGTGGTACTGACATCACGGAGAGCCGCGCTGGGATTGGTAGACACAGCGGGTGTGTGACAGGAGCAGCCTTGTAAAGGACGGGTCAGTAGGAAGGAGCAGAACTGACGTCAGGAAAAGGCTGCGCTGGCATTGGGTGGATCACGAGTGTAAACCTGATTTGATTAGATAGTCAGTTAGAAGCCGCGCTAGAATTGGTGAAGAGAAGATTGTATGTGGGATTTTGATTTGACAGTAAGTGCAAGACGTACAGGAAGAAAATTTCAAGGGTTTGCGGAATACAATTTCCTACACCGATCCTCAAGAATGTATGGAGAAAAGAGAAAGATGTCATTTTTTAAGAAAATAAAGAATTTCTTTGTAAAGGATAAGCCTGTGTTGACTAGAGAGGGAATTCCTATTCCGCTACCGAAGACACCAGCATCTTTTATGATGATGGAGAGAGGATATCATACCTGCGTGTGGTTGGAAAACTGGATAGAGTACACAAAGGATGATGGGGTGTTAGCATTTCCTAAGGATGGTATGTTTAATGGGAGAATTCTTCAGAATTTAAGATTGAAAATGAATGATTTAGAACCTAGACCTAGGTTACCTCAATATGAGGCTTTGGAAGAATGGGAGACTGAGTCATAAGAACGAGAAAAATGCAGAGGTAGAAGATATAGAGGATTTTTTCCGAGACACTTGCATGAGTCACGAGAAGGGCAGATGAAACAGTGGAGGAGAGCTATGGTATCAGAAGGGTTATACCCTGTGTTGATGGCTGAGGAACAATCTGGAGGAAAGTGTAAGGAGAAAACAAAACATTTGAACACAGCAGGATATGGTGAATCAGATGATGAGTTACTAGAGGATATTTTAGTTAAAAATCCACCACCGTATCAAGAAGCAGCTAGTAAGGTTGTCCCAAGTGCGCCAGTAATGGGAATACCATTAACTCCACAGATTTTACATGAGACATCATACAACAGAGTGTTGCAAGATAGTGAAAGAGAAGCTTTGAATAAAACTAGGGAAGAACTAGTTCAAAGGATAAGTCAATTGAATTTAAATACTGAAGCTTTAACAGTACCAGTAACCATTGGTCCAGTAATCCCATTATATGGGATTATAAGATTTCCCAGAAACCACAACTTGTGACAGTTCCATTAAATAGTCCTAGAAAAGAGATAGTAATCACAGATGATCAGGTTAGTGAAAGTGAGTCAGTTATTTCATTAATGGATCTCCCTATTGTGGAACCTCATTCGGAAACTCCAAAGAGAGTTACGCCTATGAATTTGAGAGAAAAAAGACCTTTAGTTCCGGCTGGAACTGCAGGCGCAACAGTAGTCACCTCTGAAGAAATAGAAAGGTGGGCTCAGGAAAGAGATAATCAGAACCCAACACCAAAGATTTTAGATATCAGCAGATTGAAAGTGTAATTGGAGGAGATGATGACCGGATGTGTGGGTACAGAAAGATTAAACCTTTACAATGATGAGGAATTAGTGTTTCTATGTAAGAGTATAACTAGGAGAGCAAGAATATTTCATGAGAGACTAACTGAAGTTGCTTCAGAAATTGGAATAGACATAGGGAAATCAAAGTTGTTACAGAAGCCCTATCGAGTGGATTTTACTGATAAAGATTTAGAAAGTGTAAATGCTTCGGGAAAAAGGCTACAGATAAAAGAATTGATGAACATTTTGCGAAAGTGGGGAGACATTGATAAATGGAGAATTAGATGGATAAGAAAGAAAGAGGAAGTGCAAGCGAGAGAAGCAGCAGCTGCATTTCCAGTAAGGGAATCAAGCAAAGTGGAAAAATTGTGTCCAATGAGAGAGGTTCCAGGAGGTGGATATGTTCATGTTCCTTGGAGTAGACAAGATATTTTATCATTTACAAATGATTTCCCAAAATTGAGAGAAAAACGTTGAGTGGTACAAACAGGTAGAGAGGTTTGTGAAGGTTTCAAATGTGTTATTGAAAGACTTGGATGATCTATTTGATATAGTGGTACCTGCTGATTTATGGACAGAATGTAAGATTACAATTGATTGGCCTAATGAGGAGTATCCTAGAGATGCAAAAGCATGAGCACCTTCGGAAGAGGTGATGAAAAAGTATCACCAAGTGATTACGTATTTGAAAGGGAAAATCCCTCCTAAAGAAACAGATTGGGTAAAAATAGATAGAACAACTCAGGAACCAAATGAGTCTGTACATGCGTACTATGAACGGTTATTGCAGGTGTTTAAGCAGTATAGTGGTTTTGAGAATATTGGTGACAAAGATATGGGACATTTTGTGTATCGGTTTGTATATGGCTTGAAACCAGAAATTAGTCAGAACATACAGCAGCAAATGTTGTGTTGGCAAAGCAAGACATTGGATGAGATTCTAAAGTACGCGAAATAATGCGGAGATGACATTGAGGCCAGGCGTAAGAAGCTAAAGGAGAAAATGATGTGGGCACAAGTAAAATTGGCAGAGCAGCAAGAAGAGAAAGCAAATGACCAAAATAATAATCAAGTGAAAGAACAGAGTCAGAATAATCAAGGAGCGAATGGTAATACATTTAAGGGGCGAATGGACAGAGAAGAAGCGAAAAGGAAGTTTCCTTGTCATGCGTGCAGAAAGCTTGGACATTGGAAGAACGAGTGTAAGAGTATTCAGAATAATAAGAATAATAATGGGCCAAATCAAAATTTAATCACACAGATGCAGAATGAAGTACTTATGAATCAGCAGGAACAGGTAGTTACTCCACAATATCAGGTGCCACCAGCTCCTATGCCAAATTTTGTGAACCATCAAAGTTTCAGTGCGAACACCGGATTTCAAGGAGAAAGTGGTAAGAATAATAGAACAATTGCACAATATTTTTTACAGAATGATGAAGAACATTCAGATACCGCACAATGACGGTGCCTGAGGGGGAGGAAGAGGAGTGCGTGCTTGGCGCATCCTTGCCGGTAGATCAGTCAGGTCCATTCGTTGATGGGAGAGTAGAAGGTAAAGACATTACTTTCCTATTGGATACTGGTGCTACCAGGTCTACTGTGAGAACAGCAGACATCCCAAACCTACCCCTCTCGGGAGAGACAATCCAAGTTGTAGGCGTATCCAACCAACAGATTAGAACCCCTATCACAAAGCCAATGGAGGTGCACATTGGAAACTTCAAAGAAATGCATTGATTTGTAGTATGCGATTCCAGTCCTGTAAATCTGTTGGGAAGAGATCTTTTGTGCAAGATGAATTGCACGATTTATTGTACACCGGATGGTGTTGCTTTCCAAACCCCTGATGAGGATGTTGCCTATAAGATGATGCTGGCCAAACAGGGAACAGAAGTAGATGAAATGTTTTCATTAATAACCGAGAATAAATTGCCAGAAGAGTTAGGAACAACAGTCAATCCAGAAGTGTGGGATTTTACAGGAAAAGACATTGGGCTAATGACAAATATAGACCCAGTTAAAGTGACAGTGAAAGAAGGTGCAGTGTATCCAAATACCCAACAGTATAAAAAGAGTCCAGAAGTAAAGGCAGGAATTATTCCAGAAATTGAACGAATGGTTAAACAAGGTATTTTAAAAGAAGTGATAGGTAGTCCCTGTAATTCGGCAATAATGGGACTGAAAAAGCCTAGCGGAAAATACAGAATAGTGCAAGACCTACGGAAAATAAATAACATTGTAATTCCCTGTTGTCCAATTGTGCCAAATCCAGCAGTGATCCTTTATCAGATACCGTGGAATGCAGGATGGTTTACAGTAATTGATTTATGCCAAGCGTTCTTTTCTATTCCTTTGCACCTAGACAGCCAGTATCTTTTTACGTTTAAATTTGAAGATCGTATTTATGCATGGTGTCGTGTTCCTCAAGAGTACACAGAGAGTCATTCAATTTTTAATCAGATTCTGAAAAAGTGGTTGGAATCGTTGATCATGCCTGGGAATTCTGTTCTGGTTCAGTACATTGATGACCTATTGGTGGCATCAAAAACACGAGAAGATTGTGTCACAGATACAATTGCATTACTGAACCATTTGGCTGAAGGAGGACACAAGGTGTCTCCAGAAAAGTTACAGTTCTGTCGACAAGAAGTAAGATATTTAGGGCATAAAATAGAAAGAGGAGTTAGAAAAGTGACACCGGAAAGAATAAAAATAATCAAAGAAATGCAATTGCCACAGACTCAGAGAGAAATGAGAATGTTTCTGGGAGTGGTTGGATATTGTAGGCAATGGATTAATGGTTTTTCTATGTTAGCAAAACCATTAATACAGATGATCCGGAAACGAGCAAAAGATCCAATTGATTGGAATGATGATTGCCTAGAGGCATTTGTGAGATTAAGAAATTCTTTGTGTGAGGCTCCTGCTTTGGGCATGCCTGATTATTCAAAAGACTTTGCTTTGTTTTGTTGTGAAAGAGAAAATTGTGCACTTTCAGTCTTAACACAGAGACATGGATTGAGTCGACGGCCAGTGGCATATTTTTCAGCCACATTGGACCCAGTAGCTTCAGCATTGCCTGGCTGCTTAAAAGCAGTAGCTGCTACTTGTTTGTGTCTGGAGCAAAGTGAGTCGATAGTGATGGGGCATCCGGTAAAAGTCTTTGTTCCACACTCAGTAGAGATTCTTTTGACAAGAACAAGAACCCAGCACCTCACCCCTAGTCGTTTGACAAAGTACGAAAGAGTGATTTTGGGAGCTGAGAATGTGACTGTAATAAGATGTACGATTCTGAACCCAGCCACTCTGTTGCCAGACCCCTACGATGAAGAAGTGAAAGATGAAAGTGATCATGATTGCTTGGACGTGACTGAGTTATGCACGAAGCCCCGCCCAGACATAAGAGAGACACCTTTGAAAGAGGCTGATCATGAGTTATTTGTTGACGGCTCCTGCCTTAGGACACAAGAAGGAGGTTTAAGTGCTGCCTATGCTGTTTGTAAAATTTCTGGGGTAATTGAAGCATCCTGTTTTCCTGGGGTCAAGTCTGCACAAGTAGCTGAGTTGGTTGCCTTAACAATGGCATGTAAAAAGGGGAAAAATTGGAGAGTAACCATATTTACGGACAGCCAATATGGGTTCAGGATTGTGCATGACTTTGGCCAGCTTTGGATGCAAAGGGGATTTCTGACTTCCTCAGGATCTCCTATCAGAAACAGCAAAAATGTGAAAGATTTATTGGAAGCAATACAATTGCCAAAAGAGATAGCAGTTGTAAAATGCGCTGCACATCAGTCAGGAAATGACTGTGTGACGGCTGGCAATATTTATGCTGACCAAGTGGCGAAATACTGTGCTAAAAATGCAGTAGCCATAAACAGAAAAATTGAAACGGGTGAAACCAAATGCCAACTTATGTACTTCTCAGTACCAGAAACATGGGATGAGATTAGACAATTACAAGAAGAAGTTGAGGAAAAGGAGAAAGAAATATGGATAAAGGCAGCCTGTACAAAGAGACCACATGATGAGGTATGGGTGTATTTAGATGGAAGACCAGTCATACCAGATTGTTTGCTTTCAAAAATGGCAAGAATGTACCATGGAGCAACACACATAGGGAGAGATTCAATGATCAGGCTATTCAGACAGAGTTGGTATAATCCAAAGTTCAGGGTAGTCGCAGAGAGCCTTTGTCAAAGATGCTTAACCTGTCAACAACAGAACCCAGGTAGAAAGACAGTGGTAAGCTGGGGAAAGATCGGAAAGGCAGAAGGACCCTTCACCAGATTACAGTTAGATTTCATTGAATTACTCCCATGCAATGGACTGAAATACGTACTTGTCATAGTGTGCCTTTTCTCAAGATGGGTGGAAGCCTATCCAACTCGAAGAAATGACAGTCTTACAGTTGCAAAATTGTTGTTGAGGGAGTTAGTGCCGAGATTTGGTTTTCCAGTCACTTTGGAATCAGATAGAGGCCCTCATTTTAATAATGAAATAATTCGATTAATCTGCGCTGCGTTTAACATTGAACAAAAACTGCACTGTGCTTATCGTCCAGAGGCTTCTGGAGTTGTTGAGCAAATGAATGGCACAATCAAGTCAAGATTGGGAAAGGTGTGTGCATCCACAAAGCTGAAATGGCCAGATGCATTACCTCTTGTATTGATGGGTCTCAGAAGCATTCCAGACAGAAAAATAGGAATGAGTCCACATGAGGTTCTCATGGGAAGAGCCATGAGACAGGGATTTATTCCTGGAAATAAACTAATGAGTATAACTGATGATCTGGTATTGGTCTATTGCAAAGGATTGGCTGAAATGATGCGTTCTATCTCTCACCAGGTTGGAGAAGACGCAGTTGAAAGACAGCCAGACCAAGCGCATGATTTGAATCCTGGAGATTGGGTGCTAGTGAAGAAACACGCAAGAAAATCGTGTCTAGCACCAAGGTGGGACGGGCCACGACAAGTCATACTAGTCACTACCACAGCAGTGAAGTGTGCAGGTCTGCCCAATTGGATTCATGCCAGCCATACCAGAAGAGTTCCGAGCCCATCAGATCAACAAGAGCCACCACTGACTGAGCAGGCTGAAGCGTCAGGAGTTGTAAACTGTGAAATTGAAGAATCTAGAGTGATAGATTCTGAAAGACAACCATATGACGAACAGCCCGAGATAAGTCAGGAAGAATGGATCCCAGTGATTGAAATAATTGATGATGTTATTGAAACCAGAAGAACAGAACTGAAAAGACAGGAAAGTAGTCAGGAAGAGACAGGGGAAGAAGAACACACTCAGGTGAAAATAGAAAGAGACACAAACAAACCTGAGGGAAAAATAGAAGAACACGTTCAGGCGGAAGAAGAAAAGTTTGAATTGAGACCTGAACAGGACCAGATAGAGTTAGAAGAACAAGTTCAGGCAGAAGAAGAAAGGTTTGAACTAAGTCCTGAACAAGGTCAGATAGAATTAGAAGAACAATCTCAGGAAGAAGTAGAACAAAATACAGTAGAACCTGAGCAGGAGGAAGCAAAAGAAGGTACAAGCACAGAAAACAGAGAAACAGAACAGATTGCGCCCAAAATAAATGAAATAAAAAGAACTTTACAAGGAGATAAAGAAGGTGAAAACGAAGTACAAATCAAAAGAGTCAGAAAGGGAGACAATTGGCCAACTGGAGTAAAGAAATTAAAATATCATTTGAGAAAATCTGAAAAGAAACCAGAGCAAGTGAACGAAATCACAAGTCAAACAAGACCTAAACAAACCTTAGCAAAAATAACTCGAAGAAGTCCAAGATTGAGAAATTTAAACAGGAGATACAAGGCTCCAGAGTGGACCTACGTCATTCTCGAAGAATTTGAGTCACTGGATCTGTCTGATGAGACAGAAGAGGTTCATATTGCACAAATTGATGAAAGCAAATTGAAACCTCCTTAAGAACAAAAAGAAAGGCTAAGACTGTAAAAAGAAAAAAAAAAAGATAAGAGAAAAGAAATTTTCTCAGGAATAAAATGGCAACTATCGAAGTTATCGGAAAACCAAAATGTGGAGTAAAAAGAAAGTGTTTTAGATTTTGTTTTTGTAGTATTTTATTAGCAGCATTAGGATGGTTATTCCTAACAGTAGGAGTACCTTTTATAATGAAGACAAGTGACAAGAATAACACAGATACTAATGTTAAGGTGGATAGAATAAGAGAAACTAAAATAGAAATAGGGGTAGAAGATGAAGCAAACTATCATAATGAATCAGACTATAATACGTCCTCTAATGTGTTTATTAAGTTGTTATTTCAATATGTTAGTACTATGGAGATTAATAACTGCTACGTGTGTATGAAGTTACCCTCATCAGTATCAGAAGGAATGACCTATCACCATATACCCTTAACCTATGGTGTGTCATGTAGTATTTTATCAAGTTTATTTTACGCTACAGGGAGACTTCAGTATCTTTATTCTAATTTAGATGTAGTATTTTCTGAACTACCTAGTAGAAAGAATATGAATCCAGTAGCTAGTAGTAAAAACGCACACTTTTTTGGTGAATTTTTCATAACAATGAGTTCAATAGATTTAGTTCAAGCACGCAGAGACAATCTAACATGTATATTAAGAAAAGAAGAAAAAGATTTTTTGAATTTAGTAGAAGAAAGGAGACAGGATTTAATGAGGAAGGCAACTACACAGAAAACCCATGTACCTCCATGGATTGGGAAGGAGGGAATCTATGCAAGTGGCAAGGCTCATGCTGCGATGTCCCTGGACTTTGTGAAAAGGGGAAAATTCTGCCTCCATAGGTTAAAGACAGATTATAACAATAATTACATTGGTTCCAGTGAATGTGAACATAACTTCCTAATATTAGGAGGATGGGGACTAAAAGGGGGAACTGATCCTGTGTTTCCAGGAGTGTATTATGTTTGTGGGAGCAATGCCTATTATAGGTTACCTGCAAGATGGTATGGAAGCTGTTATTTTGGAATAGTTTTTCCAAAAATGTATCATGTAGATAAAATCAGTGGAACCAATGGGAATTCTAATGGACTAACACGTAAAAGCAGAGCTAGTTTTTCTGAAATTGTAGGAGATATTTTTAGTGCAATGATACCCTCAGTTGGAGTCATTCTAAATTCACAGAAAATTTGTAAGTTATCAACTATAGTTGATCGTCTTTCTACAGACACTGCAGGAGGATTTCTAATGATTAACACAGAAATGGTTGCAATTAGATCTATGGTTTTACAGAACCGTCTTGCTCTTGATAGAAGGTGGAGTCTGTGGCATGTTGAAAGTTCAACATTGCTGCACTTATATTCCGGAAAAGAGCAGAGAAATTAAAGGATACATTGAAAACATTACGGGAATGCATAAAGATTTGACCCAACTGTAGGTTGACAGTGTGTGGGGAAGACTAACAAACAGTATAACATCAATAGGGAAATGGTTCGTTGATTTTGGGAAAAGTTTTATAGGTCAAATAATAATACCATTAGTTATGATAATAATGGTAGTGATGTTAGTAATAATTACATATAAATGTTGTGGAAAAGGTACGAAAGAAAAGGTACACTTGGAGAGAAAGGGAAAGGGACAGACACAAAAGAGGAAATATGATGAAATACGTTTGGAAGAAATGAAAGGCAGGTTATATAAGAAGATGCGAGATTTAGAAGGAAACAACATTGTTGACGGGAGGACAATAGAGAAAACTGAGAAGTATTAAAGTTGGTATCTGGGATGGATGGGTAATTTTGTGATGGCTTAATATGCCCTCAGAGAGGGGATTGATGGAGCAAGGACTCGTACATGAGACTTGCTCGGAAGCAATCCTCTCGTTTAACTCACTAGCGAATTACTAACGACATGTTTTGTGATTAATAATACGCATTTCCTTTACACGCGGGAGAAAAATGAAGCGTGTCTATGTGTTTACTAACTGCAATAACATGAACGTAGGACTAAGATGCATTCTAACACGGGATCTTTACTGCGCATGCGTCTACTACATCTACGTAGTATGACGTGCTGACGCTTGGAGGGAAATTCTGGCGCTTGTGCAAAGAACTATAAAATGGCCGCTTGAAAACTCACATGCATGGCACCTGCTTGCAGAAATTAGAAAATAAGTTTTATACTAACGCAAATGCAGAAAGAGAAATAATAAATGGTATGGGCTAGAGTAGAGGTTGGTGGTATAGAGTGAAATCATTTATTTTTGAGAATAACATTCTTCCTTTTGACTTTATTATTAGTGCGTATTTGGGCCTGTCAAATTTGTCTGAGTCGAGCAGACTGACGTTGCGCGACGCATGCGCCCTGGTGTGGAAATTCAAAAAGATGAGTAAGGACTTGTCACGCGTCCTAGGTCGGCGAGGATGTGCCCTGGGAACATGAGGGTGAAGAGTTCATATGAAGGAACTGTATTCAAGAAGTCGATACATTTGTATTAATAAAGTTTAAAGATGTATGTGAAAGGAAGGGCGGAATAAAAGTTTGAGGGGAGGAGTTTTGAAACAAAGGTTTAAAGAAATAAATGAAATATAAGCATGGTGTGATGATCATCCCCCCCTCGCCTGTCCAATCAGAGTTAGTATTTTGCAAAATTGAAACATTAATGGGTGGTACATGCTTATGGAAGGGTATAATTGAGGTAGTCTAGTTAGCTAGAGAGAAGGGGGTGTGCTGAGGCGATGCAAAGCTCGGGATGCTGTTGGTGCTGGGGTGGTGCTGATGCTCTGAAATGCTGATGAAGAAATCGAATGCAGAACCATCTACTTAATTTGGGTGGGTTAGAAAGAAGATCGCGGAAGAACCACGAGGAGGAAGAGAGTGTCAGAGAGGGGTGCGACGTAGTCGTCGGTATCTAGAGAGGTGAAGTATCCTGTCCTGATTCCTGTCCTGAAGTCTTTGTCTCCTGATCTGTCCTGGGGACCCTTATCAGCCCTTTGGCAAGGGGGTTGGTCTTCACACCATACTTGGTAAATATAAATTCATCGTCTTGATAAATGCTCTTCTCTCTCTATCCTCTACTTTCTGAGCATAGTTGTTGTGTGGATCTGAATTACTATTATTTCTAATGAATTTTGATTGAATTGACACTCTTGCGAATGAGGGTGTTTGTACTGAAACGTTTTGAATTGGTTCACACCCAACTAATTTAGATAAAGATTTTAAAAATTTACAGAGTCTGTGATTATTTTAATCAAGAAATGTTTAATCAAATTATGTTAATTATCACCATCAACTAGTTCCACCTAAATGGTCCATTGACCAGAGGAAAGAACTATTTGATCAGTGAAAGGTTTAGTTAGAGAAGAAATAACTAGATCGTGAGGTATGAAAATTATAAAACTAAAAAGTTCCAGCGGTCTACTTGGTGTTGTAGTGTAAGAGAGAAGTTATATGGGCCCAGGTGAGTATATGGTAGTAGCTAGTACGCCGCTGGATCAGGAGGGTCAGTAGTAGGAGTAATACTGACGTCACAAAAAGCAGCGCTGGTATTGGGCAAGGTACTGATTATGTAGGAGTGTTCTGATTGGTTGGTTGGTTGGTGTGAGTCGCGCTGGTATTGGACGGTTGTTAGCAAATAGAATAAACAGAAGTACGAAGAGTTTGTTGTTTGTTTATTGAATTGTATTTTAGCGAGAAGATTTGGGAAAAATGAAGCTGATTAATAAGATAAAGAGTTTCTTTAAAAAGGACAAACCAATAGTTACAAGAGAGGGAATTCCTATTCCACCTCCAAGAACAGCTGCTTCTTTTATGATGTTGGAACGTGGTTACCATACATGTACTTGGTTAGAAAATTGGGTGAAATACACGGAAGATGATGGTGTAGTAGCTTTTCTGAAGCATGGTACATTTAATGTAAGGATCCTACAGAATTTGAGAGGAAGAATGAACTCTTTAGAACCAAATCCCAGACCTACACAGTTTGAAGCGCTTGAGGAATGGGAACAAGAAGCGTATGATCGAGAGAAGTATAGGGGCGGAAGGAGATATAGGAGTATAATGTCTAGGTATCCTTTTGAAAAACGGCATGATAAAATGAAAAGATGGAGGAGAGCTGTGATAGCGGATGGTTTGTACCCAGTTTTAGTTGCTGAAGAAGCAACTGGAGGCAAATGTAAAGAGAAGAAGAAAAATGTAGAGACATCAAGGATAGATTTCGACCCAAGTGATTCTGATGATGAGTTGTTAGATGACATTTTGACTAAAAGACCTCCACCGTATCAAGAGAACTCAAGTGAAACAGTCCCAAATGCACCATTAATGGGAACCCCACTAATTCCGCAGGTTCCACAAGTCCCGGTAGTTACCAGAGCAGTACAAGAGAGTGAAATGGACATGTTGAATAGGACAAGAGAGGAGTTGACTCAGAAAATTAATCAGTTGAATCTGAATGCAGAAGCATTAACAGTGCCAGTAACAATTGGACCTATAGTTCCGTTGTATGGAGAAAAACAGAATATATCAAGAGCACATGCGCTGACAGTCCCAATGAATAGAGACAGGAATAAAGTGGTAACTATAGTTGATCAGGTTGAACAAACTGAAACAAGTACTTCATTAATTGATCTGCCAGTTTGTGAGATGTTAACTGAAACCCCTAAGAGAAGTGCGCAAATGGATCCGAGGAGAATAGTGCAGAATGTCACTCCGGTATCAGGGAGTTCAACGGGACCTTCACCAGATGAATTAGATGACTGGATAAGGGGAATGGAAAAGCGAAAACCTCAACCACAGAGTATAGATGTGAGTAAACTGAGAGTGGATTTGGAAGAAATGATTATTGGTACAATAAGCCCAGACAGATTGAGTAATTATCGAGATGCAAAAATATTACTTGGAAAGCGAGAAATCTTCTGAAAAGTTAACAGAGGCTGCTTGTGAATATGGAGTGGACATAGAGAAGCCAAGAGTGTTACAGAAAGCATATAGACTGGATTTTACTGAAAAGGATTTGGAGAGCTTGAATGCGTCTGATAAAAGATTGCAAATAAAAGAATTAATGAGTATCTTGAAGAAATGGGGAGATGTAGAACGGTGGAAAGGTAGATGGGTGAAAAAGAAAGAAGAAATGATTGCTAAAAAAATGCGTCTTTATTTCCACTAAGAGAGTCAGAACAGGCTGAAAGGGTGTGTCCAATGAGAGAAGTTCCGGGTGGTAGATATGTTCACGTTCCTTGGACAAGACAGGATATATTGTCTTTTACTAATGACTTCCCTAGGTTGAGGGAAAAGCCAGTTGAATGATACAAACAAGTAGAGAGGTTTGTGAAGGTTTCAAAGGTCTTGTTGAAGGAATTGGATGGTTTATTTGAGATTGTTGTTCCAGCAGATTTACGGACAGAGTGTAAGATTGCTGTTGATTGGCCTAAAGAAGAATATCCTAGAGATGCGAAAACAGGTGCACCTTCAGATGAGGTGATGAAGAAATACCATCAGGTAATTACTTACCTGAAGGGAAGAATTTCTCCGAAAGAAACAGATTGTGTTAAAATTGACAGAACAACCCAAGAACCAAAGGAGTCGGTACATGCTTATTATGAATGGTTGTTACAGGTGTTCAAACAGTACAGTGGGTTTGAGAATATTGGAGATAAAGATACCGGACATTTTGTGTATCGTTTTGTATTTGGATTAAAACCAGAAGTTAGTAACATGATTCAACAACATTTGATTTGTTGGCAGAGTAAAACGGTTGATGAGATACTGAGGTATGCAAAGTATTGTAGTGATGATATTGAATCAAGGCACAAGAAGCTAAAAGAGAAAATGATGTGGGCACAAGTGAAAGTGGCAGAACAGCAAGAAGGAAATAGTGGTTCTCAAACAGATTATCAGATGAAAGGTCAGAATCAGAATGGTCAAATAGCGAGTGGTGGTAGAGGTAGAGGTAAAATGAATAAAGATGAAATGAAAAGGAAATATCCTTGTCATGCGTGCGGAAAATTTGCGCATTGGAAGAACGAGTGTAGATCTGTTCAGAAAAATAATGGGATAAATCAAAATTTAAATTCACAGATGCAGAATGAGGTGGTTGTGAATCAACAACAGCAACAGCAGCAGCAGATAGTTACTCCACAGTTACAGGTACAAGCTCCTATGCCAAATAATGTGAATGCTCAAGTGCAGAGAAACAGTGCGAACACTGGGTTTCACGCAGGTGATCAAATTGTTAAGAATCAAAATGTGCAAATGGTTTCGCAATACTTGTTGCAGTGCAATGAGAGTGATTCAGACTCATCTCAATGACGGTACCTGAGGGGGGAGGAAGAGTGCGTGCTTGGCGCAACTCTAGAGGTAGATCAGTCAGGTCCATTTGTTGATGGAAGAGTGGAAGGTAATGATATTACATTCCTAGTGGACACTGGTGCTACCCGTTCTACTGTAAGAGCAGCAGAAATTCCAAACCTACCCCTCTCAGGAGAAACTATCCAAGTCGTAGGAGTCTCCAATAAGCATATCAAAACCCCGATAACAAAGCCAATAGAAGTTCATATTGGAAGTTTCAGAGACATGTACCAGTTCGTGGTATGTGATACGAGTCCGGTAAACCTTTTAGGGAGAGATTTACTGTGCAAGATGAATTGCACTATTTATTGTACACCAGATGGTATTGCTTTCCAAACACCGGATGAGGATGTTGCGTTTAAAATGATGTTAGCGAAGCAAGGGACAGAAGTGGATGAATTGTTTTCACTTCTAACTAAAGAAGATTTGCCTGCAGAGTTGAGAAATACAGTAAGGTCTGATGTATGGGACTTCTCAGGAAAAGAGATTGGTCTGATGAAAGGTGTGGATCCTATTCAGGTTGCGGTGAAACCGGGTGCAACATTTCCAAACACACCTCAATACAAAATGAGTCCTGAAATAACAGCAGGAGTCAGTCCTGTGATTGACCAAATGATTGAGCAAGGTATTTTAAGAGGAATACTAAGTAGTCCTTGTAATTCGCCTATTATGGGAATTTAAAAGTCAAGCGGAAAATATAGGTTCTTACAAGATTTACGAAAAATAAATAAGATTGTGGTACCCTGTTGTCCAATAGTGCCAAATCCAGCAGTGATTCTATATCAAATTCCCTGTGATGCAGAATGGTATACAGTAATTGATCTGTGTCAAGCATTTTTCTCAATTCCTATACATCCGGATAGCCAGTATTTGTTTGCGTTCCGGTCCGGAGACCATGTTTTGGCATGGTGCCGAGTTCCCCATGGGTACACAGAGAGTCCATCGATTTTTAATCAGATTTTGAAAAAATGTTTGGAGACTTTGATTATGCCAGAAAAATCGGTTTTGGTTCAGTATATTGATGACCTACTGGTGGCATCAAAAACACGATAGGCATGTGAAACAGATACAATTGCCTTACTGAATCATCTGGCAGAAGGTGGACACAAAGTGTCACCAGCAAAATTACAGTTTTGTAAACAGGAGATCCAATATTTGGGACACAAAATAGAGAAAGGAGTCAGAAAGGTGACACCAGAAAGGATCAGTGTGATTCAACAAATGAGTCCTCCTAAACCCCAGAAGGAAGTGCAAATGTTCTTGGGAATGGTTGGATACTGCAGACAGGGGATCAGTGGCTTTTCACTAATTGCAAAGCCTCTACAGAGGTTAACACACAAAGATGTGACTGATCCGATTGAATTGGATGATGAAAGCATTAAAGCTTTTATTGAGTTACGAGACAGTCTTTGTCGAGCACCTGCATTGGGAATGCCAGATTATACAAAGGATTTTGCGTTGTACTGTTGTGAGAGAGATGGGTGTGCACTTTCAGTTTTAACTCAGAGACATGGAATGGCACGACGTCCAGTGGCATATTTTTCTGCTACTTTGGATTCAGTGGCTGCAGCGTTACCAGGTTGTTTGAAAGCAGTACACAAGAACACCTACACAGCACATGACCTATACTCGGCTGACTAGGTATGAAAGAGTAATATTAGGTGCTGAAAATGTGACTGTGGTGAGATGTGCGACACTAAATCCGGCAACATTGTTGCCTAGTCCATTTTGTGAGGAAGTGAGAGATGAAGCAGATCACGATTGTTTGGATGTGACAGATTTGTGCACGAAACCAAGGCCAGACATTAAGGATACTCCGCTAGAGGAATCACATAGTGTGATGTTTGTTGATGGATCTTGTCTGAGAAAAGAAAATGGAGTATTGAGTTCTGCCTATGCAGTATGTACAGTGGCTGCAGTTCTGGAAGCATCCTTTCTAAAAGGGGTACATTCTGCACAAATTGCTGAGCTCATAGCTCTGATTAGAGCATGCAAAATTGGCAAAAATTTGAAAGTAACCATATTTACTGACAGTCAATATGGTTTTGGGGTGGTTCACGATTTCGGACAGTTATGGATGCAAAGGGGATTTCTGACTTCTTCAGGTTCTCCGATCAGAAATAGTAAAAATGTGAAAGATTTATTGGATGCTTTGCAATTGCCCAAGAAAATTGCGGTGGTCAAATGTTCTGCACATAAGTCAGGAAATGATTATGTGACGAGCGGCAACAGATACGCTGATCAAGTAGCGCGTTTCTGTGAACAAAATTCAATTGCGATAAACAGAGGGGTGGAGAAGAAAAATACTAATTGCCACCTGATGTTTACCTCCTGGGAAACTTGGGATGAGATTAGACAGTTACAAGAAGAGGCAAGTGATGATGAAAAGGAAATTTGGAAAAAATCAGGCTGCAAGAAGAGAGCAGAAGATGAAGTTTGGGTGTATATAGATGAAAGACCAGTTATGCCAGATTCTTTACTATCCCAAATGGCAAGGGTATACCATGGAATTGCACATGTTGGAAGAGATGCAATTATTAGGCTCTTCAAGCAGTCATGGTACAACCCACAATTCAGGGTCATTGCAGAGAGTCTATGCCAAAGGTGTGTTAAATGTCAGCAGCAAAATCCAGGCAGAAAGACAGTTGTGAGTTGGGGACGAATTGCAAAAGCAGCAGGACCATTTACGAGGCTCCAGCTTGATTTCATCGAGTTTCCCCCATGTGACGGACTAAAATATGTGTTAGTTGTTGCTTGTTTGTTTTTTCGTTGGGTAAAAGCTTATCCAACAAGAAGGAATGATAGCTTGACTGTTGCAAAGTTGCTTCTAAGAGAACTAATTCCAAGGTTCGGTTTTCCAGTCACTTTAGAGACAGATAGGGGATCTCATTTTAATAATGAGATAATTCGGATGATCTGTGCAGCACCACAGATTGAGCAGAAGCTGCATTGTGCCTATCGACCAGAAGCATCTGGAGTGGTCGAGCAAATCAATGGCACCATAAAATCTAGACTGGGAAAAGTATGTGCATCCACAACACTGAAATGGCCTGACGCTTTACCCCTGGTATTGATGAGTCTTAGAAGTATCCCAGATAAAAAGACTGGATTGAGTCCTCATGAAGTGCTAATGGGAAGAGCAATGAGACAAGCGATTGTACTAGCAATCAAACTGATGAATATTTCTGATGAACTAGTGCTTGACTATTGCAAAGGATTGGCTGATCTGGTGCAATCTGTGTCTCATCAGGTTGGAGAAATTGCAACCACAACACAGCCGGATCAAGCACATGATCTGAGTCCAGGAGAGTGGGTTCTTGTCAAGAAACACGAGAGGAGGCTGTGTTTAGAACCCAGGTGGCATAGACCATATCAGATTATTTTGGTGACAACAACAGCAGTGAAGTGTGGTGGCTTGCCAAACTGGGTCCATGAAAGTCATAACAGAAGAGTCCCAAGTCCACTTGAAAAAGAAGGTGAGCAGCAACTGGTGAATAAAGATAAGAAACCAGAAGCTGGAGGTTGTGAAGCTGAAGAATTTAGAGTGACAGATTCTGACAAGCTTGATGATGGTGAACAACCAAGCACAAGCCAAGTAGAGTGGGCATCAGCTACTGGGTCTCGTAAGACTGCTGTTGAGCAAGTAGAAAAGGAAGTTACAGAAAATCAAGAGCAAGTTCAACAAAGAAAGGGACTAAATAAAAGAACCTGTGAACCAGAAAGAAAAGGTGAAGAAGTGGTTCAAGCTAAGAGAGCGAAAAAAGGTGACAATTGGCCAAGTGGAGTAAAAAGACTGAAATACACTCTTGAAAGGAGAAAATAAGAACAAATAAATGAAGTATCAAGTCAAACTGAACAAGAAGAATCAGAAGAAGAATTAGTACGAAGAACGAAGAGAATAAGAGTCCCAAGCAAGAAATATACAGCTCCTGAATGGACATATGTAATATTGGAGGAAATTGAGAGCACAGATCAAATAGAAAGAGAAGTTGGTATTGGTACTGAGCAAATTGATGAAAGCAAATTGAGACCGCCTTAATAGAGAACAGTGAAAAATTAAGGTGCAACAAAATTCAGTGAAAATATTTGGAAAGTTCCAGATGATTTGAAGAAGACTCTTTAAAAAAAAAAAAGAAAGAAAAAGAGGGGGCAAAGAAGAAGCTCTTTTCTTGAAGTGTAGGATACACTATTTTCCGGTGGTTTTTGGACAAGTTTGTCAAAACAAATTGAAAGTTTTTTTATTTTTATAGTATACAAAATGGCAGAAGATATAGTGACTGGACATCAAGAACCTAGTTTTAAACGTAGATGTATTAAAGCTTGCTTATGTAGTGTCTTGCTATTAATATTAATATGGTTAATATTAACTGTCTTTGTACCTGTTCTAATGGTAACTAACAACAAGAATAATACTAATAATGTGATAAGTGAAAGAATGGACCCTGTTGCTAAAGAAACTCCTAAGACTAACAATGATCAGGCTGATGATAGCATTTATCATCATGATAAATCAATTAGTGATTTCTCGTTAAATGTCTTTACAAAATTGCTTTACGAATATGTTGACACTGTGGATGTGAGAGATTGCTATGTATGCATGCAATTACCCTCGTCTGTCTCAGAGGGGGTGACTTATCATCACCTTCCTTTAACATATGGCGTATCATGTAGTGTACTAACTAGTCTCTTCTACGTGACGGGGAAGTTACAGTATTATTATTCAAACATGGATTTAGTGTTTTCAGAAATTCCTATTAGAAAGGATATGAATAAGGTGTATAGTAATAGAAATGCGGGATACATGGGAGAATTTTTCCATATTACACAGACAATAGATATAGTATATGCTCACAGAAATAATCTAACATGTAGTTTGTGGGCTGAAGAAAAAGAATTCATTAACAAGGTAGAAGATCGAAGACAGGATTTTCAATGAAAAACTGCGGAACAGAAGTCACCATGGGCTTTTAGAGAGGGAAATTATAAGAAAGGCGAGACTTACCCTGCAATGTCTCTGGATTGGTATCATAAAGGGAAACTTTGCTTACTTAGACTAAAAACTGACTATAATAATTACTTCATTGGTACTAGTGAATGTGAACACACTTTTCTGATAACTGGTGGATGGGGATTGAAAGGTGGAACTGATCCTGTATTTCCAGGAGTATATTATGTGTGTGGTAAAAATGCTTACTATAAGTTGCCAGCACACTGGTATGGTAGTTGTTACTTTGGGATCGTATTTCCTAAAGTATATCATGTAGATAGAAATAATAAAATTAATTAAATAAAGCATGGACTAACACGCAAAAGAGAGCAAGTTTTTCAGAAATAATTGGTGATATTTTTGGTCGACTGATACCCTCAGTTGGAGTCGTTCTAAATTCGCATAAAATTCGGAAATTGTCCACAGTGGTTGATCGTTTATCAACAGACACTGCTGGTGGGTTTTTGATGATTGATACTGAAATGGTTGCAATTTGATCAATGGTTTTACAAAATCGACTTGCCCTGGATATTTTATTGGCAAAAGAGGGCGGAGTCTGTGGCATGTTGAAAATACGTCACTGCTGTACTTATATCCCTGATAAAAGTAAAAGTCTTGAGGGATATATAAAGAATATTACGAAATTACATGAAGATTTGACTCAACTGGAGGTTGATGGTGTTTGGCAGAAACTTGGTAAGAGTTTTTCCTCTATAGGTAGATGGCTTTCCATATTTGGGAGTAGTTTATTAGTAAAAATATTAATACCATTTATTTCAATAGCTGTAGTGATTTTATTTATAATAATGGCATATAAATGTCGTAAGTGTAGATGTGGAAAGAAGGAGATGACAGAAGCAGACAATAAACCTAGAGCTAGGAAAAGAAAAAGAGAAGAAATAGAACTAGAGGATATGAGAGGAAATTACTATGAAATGATGAAAGATTTAGACGAGAAAATGGCAAAACGGGAAAGAAGTACAGACCTTTAGATGAAAATAAAGGTGGTAATTAGTATGATGGTGATTTTTGTGATGGCTCAAAAATGCCATCAAAGGGGGGAATTGATGGAGCAGGGTTTTGAGAAAATAAAACCTGCTCGGATTAACTCCTCTGTAACATTTACTAACAGTGTGCGGTGAAACTAACATGCAAAAACACAAAAACACAGGGAAATGCTTATGCGCATGTGTGCACTAATTCGTGGACTAATGCATGAAAGACTAGGCCGCATTTGCGTTCTGTTTAAAAATAAAAATAATAATAATGCTGCTTCTTGCACGTTAATGCTTTGTTAGACAAATAACGTGGGATAGTGCAAATGGTGGGCGGTAAAACAGTGAGAATTATATTTCATGAAATTAATAATGTCTGTGTTTTATTCATCGAAGTGATGCTTGCATGGGCCTACATCGTTGCATGACGAGTTGAGGGTTAAAAAGAAAACTAATAAATAAGTCGAAAATCGAGCTCTGAGAGAGAATGGAGAAGGCAAACGTTGATCACCTTCAAGAATCATTGTGTGTCTGCCAAGTAACGGAAGGATGGCAGTGGGACCAGGAGCAAATGTGCAAACTTCTTCCGCGGAAGCTGCAGAGGCGGACAATGAAAATGTAGAGATTTGAAACATGTTACTAGTTGGAGGAAGCGTGTATTCATGAGACGTGGTTTACTTATCGTTAGAAATGTAAAACAAAGAATGCTGTGAAAACATGGACGTGACTATGGTGGTGTGATAGAACACCCCCTAAACTGACCAATGAGAGACTAAGATTCTGAAAATGTTGCTACAATGGTGGGTTGGACATGAAGGTTTTTAGAGTATAACTGGGGTGTCTGGGGGGTGTTGGTAGAGCGTGCCTTTGAAGAAGCTAGAGAGGGGAGATCGTCGCTGTCCATCGGTTTGCTGTATGCAGATAGAGGCCTACCTGTTATCTGTTCCTGTCCTACTCTTTGTTCCCTGAACTTTTCTTGGGGAACCCCCATCTATTCTCATGGCCAGGGGGTAGATTTTCCACTAAAATACTTCGGTTAGTATAGCTAAAATCTGTATTTTGCATAATCATTTGCAAATGTATTTTGTCTCTGAAACTTTTGTCTCTTCATCTATCCACTCCTTCATTGCATTCTATTCATTGTAATATGAGTTTGACACCTTTTTTGCTTTGATAAATGTTCTCTCTCTGTGAAGTATACTTTGTTTGCCTTGTAAAACTGCACATGATGAGCATTTACCTTCACATTATTTGCGATAAATATTATTAACCTTATTCCGAGTTTGTGATTAATTTAGTATAGATTGATAGTTAGTTTCTAATTATTACCATCGACCTCTCAACTAATGGTTCATCGACCAGAGGAAAGAGAGTTGATTACAGGTTCAATTATGCATCTAGCGTGTTAGGACGAGCTTGTAGTTTATGAACAACTGATTTAACGTAAACTTGAAACAGTGCAACAGGGATTTATGTGTTGGGTGTATGAGTATGGGCCAGTAATTGTGTTTTATCGAATATTGATCCCTGATTGGTGCTGGATCAGGGCCATCGGTGTCAAGTCATCCTTATTTATGGCTGATGGTGTGGCATCTTTTTTCTATCTGTGGGGGTCATTATTTATTTGTTTTTCAAATACAAACTCCCACTTTGAGAGTTTTAGGAACACACGTTTGGTGGCTGGGATCTGTCGGCGCACACTACACACTAATCACCATATCAATAATTACAGCCTGTTATATGTATTTATATTCAAAATTGTCCGGTGCTGCCAGAAGGAGGAAAAGCCACCTAATCTTCCTCTGTTGGACTGATTCCAGAAGTGATGAAGTATTTTCTCTGAGCACTCAGCAAAGTAATAGTTGAGGACGCGGTTTCAACATGTGTAGGAAAGTGACTCTGTATATACTGCACCAAAGTAAGGTTCAGTGTGCACAGAGTCCCCAGTCCCCAGAGGTTTGGCAGAGGCTAAAGTTAGATATAACCTTACTCTCTAAAGTGGTAGCTTGGTCGAGCAGTAAGGCAGTATCAGAGGACAGTGTAAAGCATTTGTTGTACACACTCAGTCAGCAAATGAAGCCACACACTCAAGAACTGAACTCTAGGCCAATGGTTTGTATATAAAAAAAATATATGCTTGTTTTATTTTAGAACCAACAATAGGATAAAAATATACTTTCTCAGTATGAGATGCTTTGGTTAACCACCTTACAAATAGGCAATAGACTTTTTGATGGTAATAATCACAGTTGGTGCAAGAGGCCACACAGGGTCAAATACAATGCAACATTGAGCTTAATGGAAAATTATGATTAATTACAATTAATTACTTTGTAGATTACTTTTCTAACCACAGGACTGGATCCTGGATTCAGTCCTGGGACACTTTCTGTAAACAGGTAAGAAAAAGCGTTTTGGTTAATGTAGTGATTTTTGAGAAATATTACTGTATTTCAAAAGTTGACACTTAGGAACTTTTCTGGGTAAAACTACCAATGTTATCCTATGGAAGGAAATGCAGTTTGTAAGCAAAGTGGGTTTACGTTACTTTTGTAATCCAGTGCTGGGTTCTATGGTTCAGCACTGGGGTATCTATCTAAAACAGGCAAGTAATTACGTTTGTATCGTTGGCACGATTTTTAAAGAATATTTGTAAAATGCAGAAATCGACAGAGAAACTTTTTCAACAAAAGCAGGCAATGATATCCTATGAGAGGAATTTCGAGTTACTGGTAAGTACGGTAAAAATTACTTTTCATGGTTGGTACTTGACTAAAAGAGGCAGTACTGACGTCTCTCCTGATAGCAGGTGAGTAGTTCGGAATTCGTTACTGTTGTGATTTTTAAACAATATTTTTGTAATTCAAAAGTAGACACTTAGAAGAAATTTCACAGAAAACCAGTCAATGGATCCCTATGGAAGGAAATGGAGTTAGCGGTAAGTAACGTTGTGATTACTTTTTAGGGCCAGTGTTGGGCACCCCGGTCCGGCACTGGGGCCTCTTCTAATATCAGGTGAGTATTTTTGTTTTTGTGACTCGGTTGATTTTAGGTGAATATTTTAAAGTTTCAAATCTCCACACTTAGAAGAAATTCCAGGCGGGAGCCAGTCAGTGTTACCCTATGGAAGAAAAGTGAGTTATCGGTCTTTGGGTAAGTACTCGACTGGCAGAGTTAAGGTTCTGGGCATAGACTCAGGGGTCCCCCAGTATCAGGTAAGTATAGTTGTTACACCCTCAGCGGCACAGGGGCGGCCGGGTGCAGAGTGAGTAGGCCCAATGTTATCCTATGGCAGGCAGGGGGCCTCGGGTTGGTGGCTGCTGGCCAGCAGACCACGCGGCTGTGGGAGCTGGGATCCTGGTCACTTGCTCAGGGCAAATGGGGAAGTAGGTTAGAGTAGAGGTTGCACTTCCAGGGGCACTCGGGCGGCTGGGTGCAGGGTGCTTTCGAGCCGTCGGGCGCTCAATGTTAACCAATGGAGATCTTGGACGGTGAAAAAAGGCTGCAGGCTCGGGGACGGTGACTCTTCAGGGGCGACCAACACTTCGGGAGGTAAGTTGGGGTCTTGGAGGATAGGTAGACACCCAGGAGTTGGGCACAGGGGGCCGTGGGGCGCCGGGTGCAGGGGTGTCTTTTGAGGTCGGGAAATCTTACCCCCTGCTGGTCGCGGTTGGAGGGGTCCCTTGTCCTGAGGCTGCAGGCGTCGTCTGGGTCGTCGAGGAGGGTCCTTGGGCACTGGAATCGCCGGGGGGACGTCCTCAGAGTCTTGGTTCACTCAGGCACAGGCCGGGCTCGGCGGGTGCAGAGGCTGCAGGTTTCGCGGTTCCGTGCCAGGGCTGGGTCTTTTGTAGTTTGTTCTTTTGAGCAGTACCACTGCTCGTGGGAGTCCCTGGGTTGAAGGCTGTGGCACAGAAGTCAGGTCCTCCGGGGTTTTTGAGGTTGCTGAGGCCGGGGTTCCGCAGGAGCAGGTTCAGAGGTCGACAGGCCGGTAGGGCTGGGGCCAAGTCAGTTGTCGTCGCCTCCTTGTTAGCAGCTGCACGGCTGGTCTTCTTGCTTCGTCTTCTCTTCTTGTTTTCGGATTCGGGAACTGAGGAAGGAAGGTTCAAGGAGCCCCTAAATACTAAATTTAGGGGTGGTTACAGGTAGGTAAGGGCAGGGACCAATGGGTCCCTTCCCTGGGGTGGGTACACCCCTATTCTGCTCCTCTCCAGTGGGAGGGGGCAGGAGCCTGTCCCTGGTTGGCTGGGTCCCCCATCCTCAAGATGGCGGGGACTCGAGTTTGTGCTTCACCTCACCTCCCCCACCTTAGGGGTGGAGTTGGCAGAGGTGGGCACAACCCATTTCCTGCCTCTGGTTTTCCCGCCGGTTCTCCCGCCAGAAGTGGGGGTAGAACCAGTGGGGACCAGTTTGCTGGAAGCAGCAAATGGTCTGGGGAAGCTCAAAAGGCGGCAGGCCTTTGAAGCTCCCCCTGCCCATCCTGGGGGAGGAGGCTTTGGCACCTCGCCCCAGGATGCGCATTGTTTCAGGCCCCTGAGAGCAGAGGCTCTCGACCCAGGGGTCCAGAAACATGTCTGGTGGTGGCAGCCTGGGCAGCCACTGAGTCCGGACACTGGAGGTCGGGTTGGTTTCAGGGGCATCTCTAAGATGCCCTCTGGAGTGCGTTTTACATTAAATCCCACACTGGCATCAGTGGGGGTTTAATGTGCTGAGAAGTTTGATACCAAACTTCTTAGTTTTCAGTGGGGCCATTATGGTGCTGTGGAGTTCGTAATGACAGACTCCCAGCACCATATACTCTTAATGGCAGCACTGCACTTACAATGCCCAAGAATGGACTTGGGCACTGTAGGGGCACAGGGCTCATGCCTCTATGCCCTCACCACTGGCATAGTGCACCCAGCTAGAGGGGTGGCTGACCTAGGCCAGGGCAGTGGCTGGTAGGCATGGCACACAGGGATGTGTGCCATGTCGACTCTTCACTTTTGTTCTGCACCAAGACACGCAGCCTGCAAAGGCAGTGTGTGTGTGTAAAGGTACAGGGTCCCTAAGGGTGGCACAACAAGTGCTGCAGCCCTTAGGGGCCTTCCCTGGTCACAGTGCCCTGGGTACCCATGGTACCATTTACCAGGGGCTGACCTGTGGCCAGGGATGCCAATTGGGTGTAGGTATCAATGCAGTTTTAGGGAAGGAACACAGGCCCTGGGTACCTGGTTGGCAGGAGCCCAGGGCACACTCAGTCAAAGCACATCAGCAATTCAGCAAAAAGTGGGGGCATACCATGCAAGAAAGATGGCACTTTCTCACAACATGTGTTCCTTTTATTGCATTCTCTTTATTCCATTCAGACCCCGCCAACTTGTGTTTCATCAAAGGCTGATACAGTAGCAGCAGACTACATCAGGGCTATAGATATAAACATAGATGCATATTAGGGAGGAGCTCTATGTAGTAAAGATTCCGTCACCCTGTTCATTGACCCACAAGGCACCCTGTGCTTGGAGTGATTCTCGTTGTTAGTCACAATCATGCAACTGACACATGCTATATATGTGATCATTGTGGGACTCATCATGCCATTGGTGATTTAGAAAAGACCCTTATTGTCATGTAAGTAATTAAACCTGGTCTCACATCCTTATATCAAGATAAATGAAACACATTAGTATTCATCATTCAGTGCCTGTATTGCCAGACTTCTCATATAGTGAACTCTGTAAGCACGTCACCTTCCAATATCGTCTTTGTCATACGGTCAATGTACATGCAGCATTCACCAGTCACATGTATACCCATGCGCCGTGTAAGTCACTAGACCCGACAACTCACCTAGTCATACGGTGAGTAATGATCATATTGTGAATGTATTCATGAAGCTAGTAAATGTCTGTAACAGATAGAAGCACTTTAAGTAACAGAACAGCAAATATGTGAAAACTATCATTATCTTATTATAAATGCAATATTACCTCGTGTGTCCCCATTGTAACATGTAGGATGTGGGGCACAATTGGTCTTAATCAGTATGACCTGTAGATAATAAACATGTTAATTTCAGCCAGTGGCATGCTAAACACGATTCTTCAATTACCCAACTTATTGCTTTCCCTATCTTTGAGTTCAAAATTCCTGTTAACCAGACGCAGTCATTTCTAGTCTATAGTTATATCTCCCCTGCAGTGGTTGTCACACAGAACATGTAGAACAAAAGTTTACAAATAATATTTGTTCTGATATTAATACCTTCCCAGGAATTCCTTTTATCCCAAAAAAGACAAATGAATCACTCCGGCATATTTTGCTATTTGTCATCACTGGGGAGGAACCCTCGCCCGTGAGATCCCAAAATACCGGCATCCTCTAGTATGTACAATTCTCAGGGCCATTAGGGTCCCCAGTCCCCTATTCATTGACCATGACTCTTCACTAATGGCCACACACTACTCGCGCTGCGAGTTAGTCAAAACCACAGGTTTTCATGCGTTACCCGCAATGTGCATGTCTATTCTCTACATAATAATAAACCCGAGTATGTGCCATGTTTCGTTGCACTTTCGCTCTGACAACCCCAATCTGTTCTACAGCATATATATCACAGGCCAACTATGCCTCTATCCCAAAGAGCCCAAGCAACTCGGATTTCCCATACAAAACTCCTGCATACTGTCTTTGCTAGGTTGATTCAACGTACCTGTCGGAGAGTACTCCAACTCATGTTCAGGACGATGTGGCGTTCGTCTATGGCACCATGTTAGAATCTTTAAACACCAGCATAGACACTGGGAACTGGCCCCGTCCTGTCCTGTCTGTGTATAGGTGTACATGGCGGACTTATTGGAGTGTCTCATATAAAAGTATACATGTCTAGTTCAATCCTACATGGTACAATGCAAATCAGGAATGGTGTCGAGTTGAGGTGTGCAACAACCGCTGCAACTTTAAAGTGTGTGCGTTATAAGCAAGGAGAACAAACAGTCATGTCCGTAATATCTTATGCCAACATTGTTAAACCTCCGAACGTCAATAACATGAAGGCATGGCACAATATGCGTTCGTAACTGGCCAAAACAAAAAAAGTTTTTTTCAAATATACGCAGTCACAACCTCATCCTTCAATCACATTGCCCATACGTCTCATTTGCAGGGTAAAGGAGAGTGTCTTACATGCAGGGAAATTGGTGTATCAATGTGTTACGCCTATTTATCATCTCTTCAGTGCACCCCAAAAATCCCTTAAAGGTACCGAGATGACTGCTAGGGTGGCAGTGAACTCTAAATTTGAAGGGCATTAGTCCTTTAGGGTGGTGGATGTAATATTTCTACCAACCTGACTGACGGACTGTAAATCTGTTCCTAAGTTACTTGTTTCGTAAGTGTTGTTGTGCACTATGCCTATTTATAATATGGAACTGATATGTTGTTTAATGTGCTCCCCATGGCACCAATTACGTATTACTTTCAGCTTCCTTTTGTTAGAAAGTGTACCCTCAGTGTCAGCTGAAGGTACATGAGAGGTCTGAGAAAAACTTTCAGAAGGCTTCAGTGAATGGGGTTCCTCTTACTGCACAGCAGGACAACTGTGCCAGTCAGACCATGTTAGAAAGTAGATTATTCCCAGCTCTCTTCTTAGCATTTCAGATGTACCTGGTTTAGGGTGTCCACGACATTAAGCAGGAAAGCCCAATGGCGTTGGCCATCTAGCAGTGGAGGGCAGTGGTTATTTAGTGGAGAGTGGAAGTCTGCCCACATCTGAATCTACATAACATCCTTAGAAATGAGTAGCTACAGCTGGAATGATGCTCTGTAACTGCTATAATCCAGGTTGCTGCTCATTGAGGCTTTGTCAGTACTGTCCATGAGGTAAGTATTCAAGAAACCAGAAGAACTGTAAGAGAAAGGATACTGGTGGATGTTGCAGTGGTAAGAATAGTTACCAGGTATGAAAAGTATTACTAGGCAGTGTTAGACTTGTCAGCCTCAAGGTGGCCATCCCCCATATTTTCTGCCTTACATCTCCATTGTTTTTTGCTGATCTTGTCCTGTTGGCCTTAGGACTACTAACCAGTGCTAAAGTTCTTTTGTTCTTTCCTTTAAACATGGTAACATTGGCTTACACCTAATTGGCAAATTTTTCATTTGCTTGTAAGTCCTTCGTACAGTGATACTACTTGTACCCAGGGCCTGTAAATTAAGTGCCACTCGTGGGCCTGCAGCACTTATTATGCCTCCGACTTAGGTAGCCTTTTAAAACATGCCTCATGCCTGCCATTGCAGAATGTGTATGCAGTTTAATCTGCCATTTAAACCTGGCAAAATAAACTTTTGACAGGACTAAACACTCCTTATTCATACATATAATCCACACCTAGGGTAGGCCCTAAACAGCTGACAAGGCAGGGGGCAGTGTATTTAAAATGTTGGACATGTACTTTTAACTTTTACATGTCCTGTTAGAAATAAACTCGTAAATTTGTTTTCACTACTGCAAAGCCTGCCTCTTCCATAGGACAACATTGGGTTAACTTATTACATTTAATAAGTGATAACTTTCAATTGAGAGCAGGTAGGGATGTCTAATGTGGTATCTGGTGTAATTTAAAACCCCTTTAATGGTAAAATTGGATTTTAAATCACAATTCTGAAAATGCTACTTTTAGAAAGTTGTCATTTTCTTGTTCCCATCATATGGTGCTTGCAGACTGAATCCTGGGTCACATGACTAGGTGTAGTGGGCAGTTGTTTTTTGTGTATTGCTCCCAGAAAGGGAGACAAAGAGGGAATAGGTGTTGGCAGGATGAGTCATCTCTGAGTTGATTGAGGGGAGGAGCTGGCACCTTCCAAACTTGTGCATCACAAAGCCTCTGCCTCAGACACTCACGAAGGGCTTGACACTAGTCTTTAGTGCCCCCTGACAAGCTGGGGCCAGGGTGATGTAGACAAGGAATTCCAAACACCTCTGGGGTGGAAACCTCAAGGACCTTCTCCTACTTCAAAGCTAACACCAAGCATAAATAATGGACCCTCAGACCCAACACTTCAATACAACTCTGGACCTATGGAAGACTCAGAAAGACTGTTGTGCTGCTCTACAAGAAGGACTCCTACTCTACTGCCCTGCTGTCCTGCTGCCCTGCTGCCATGCTGTCCTGATTCCCTGAGTGAGAAAGACTGGGCCTGCATCTGGAACCCAGGACCACCAGAGTGACTTCAAGGCCTAATTGGCTAGCCTCCTGATCAGAGCCTCAGGGACAGAAAAGGATCCAACCACCTTGAACCGAGCACCTGGACTCTGCCTGTTGTGAGTCTTGCCCCCCAAGTGGAGCCACCCCAGTCCTGGACCCTTGAAAGCTGGTCTCAAGGTGCTTTGGTAGCCCAACTGTGGTCTCTTCGGTAGAACCGACACAGCTTGACGCATGTTCAAGCGGCTCTGCATCGGAACCACGATACGGACTCATCCCTGACGCAGGACCTCTCATCACAGCCTGCAGCTTTTTGGAACCCCCACTGCATGATACATCTCAAACGCAGGACTTTGTATCGCAAGCCACATCGACGGCTTCATCAGAACAACCGCTGCGCAATGCAATGCTCCGCAACTAGGATTAAAGGCACTTTGTTCAGTTGGCCTAACTTGGTCCCTGTACCAGGCCTGCACTTCATCGCAGTCAGCCTGAACTTGTGACTGTCTTGGTCTGGCGCAACGAGATAACCAAAGTTGGCACTTTGTGCTTCTAGGCATTGTTTTCACTTAAAGCTTTAAAATTGCATGTATGGTCCTACTGATTGGGTTTTTGTCTCAAATAATTGATAAAATGATACTCTATTTTTCTAAATTGCTGTGGAATTTTTCATTTATTGTGTTTTCACTTCATAACAGTTTGAAGTGCTTCATTAATACTTTACACATTGCCTCTAAAATAAGCCTGACTGCTCTGTGCCAAGTTATCAGAGGATTAAGCACGTTAATTTGGGGTTTGCTTGTGACTTCACCCTGACAAGAACTGTGGATGCTGGTTATCTAGGGTTTCACTCCTCCTCAACCAGTGACCCGATTTCCTACAGGAGGCCGCCATGATGCTTGCACTAGAGGGGCAACTTCAGCCTGTGATGTCTTCATGCCTTTGAATCTACAGGTAGTGCCCATGCTCTTATGTGTAGTTTACATATGCGCTGTACATGTTTCAGGTCATGCCATTTTTGCAAATACCGCTCTATGATTTGAGCAAAGACCATGGCCGGAGCCTATGCCCTGTGCACTCTGCAAGCAGACCTGCCCTAGTCTCCTGTGGTTATATGCATAGGTCATAGTCAAAGATTTTTCCGTTCATGGACGGCATGAAAGTATGATCACTAGGCCATGTCATTTAAGGAACACATTCACGTACGTGAGGAGCACATAGCTATGCCAAGCGAACTTTATCACTGGTCTACAGGTGATGATCTGAATACCCAATGACGCTGTATAAGGGACAAATGCTCTGAATGTAGGTCACGCCTTGGCCTCACTAAACATAGACAAGTGTCACAGGCCATCCTGTCGGTGCCACTTTATCGTGTGTAAAGCCATGCCATTATGTCATTAGTCTCAATCGAATTCCCACTCATTATTATCCCACCTACAAACATTCTGTAGTCTTTTATGTGTTGCTAAGGGGATTGAAGAGGGTAAAAAGGTGGCAACCACAGAATTTAAACTGAGTTTTGTTAGAGCCCTGCACACTTTCTGGCCCTTGTGTCTACACATTGTGGCCTTTGAGCCCGAGGTCGCTACAATAACAAATGTCAAGACAGGGAACGTGCCCTGTGTGCAGAGGTGTACATAATTACAAGACCACCTAGAGTAATTGAAAGAACAAACTTGTTTTAAGGCAGGTTAATAATTGTACATCCTACATTGCACTGGTCGGTAACACGTGTGTGTGTGTGTGTGTATCTTCTCTTTGACTAAAACATATAATGCAATACAATCTATTCTATGCATAGTATTTTTGGAAAACAAAAGGGTTATTAGGGAATTACATTAAGATATTGTAAGATAGTCCACAAACCTAGAAACAAGGACCACAAAGCAGTACTTTGAGACTTCTTGATAGGCTTTTTAAATTGCAGCAGCACGAGCCACAGCTGGCTAATAAGGGCGCAGCAAACGGCCACAAAAAACATAGATAATTATGAAATCACATAATGGACTATTTTGTTCAACGATTTGCCCCTATGCCACCCACTACGTCGCAGCATGCCGCCCGCTTTTATTTAAATTACGAATGACGGTTCACTTTAACTATAGTGGGCATGTTTCTTTCTTTCTTTATTTTAGCAGCGCGGTCCACTTTAAGTATAGCGGCTGCGCTTATTTATCTTTTTATTTCAACTTGACAAACAGATGCATTTTTTGTCAAAACTCCCATGCCGTGGTTTCACTTTAATGTCGGCAATGCCCCTTTCTTTAGACGCAGCTTGTCTAAAGAAAGGGGCGTGGCCTCCATTAACATGAAAGCGCAGCATGGGGTGCTTTGATACAAAAAATATTTGCAATGCAAAAGGTCTTGCATTTGCGAGTGTTTAAGCTGTAAATGCCAATAGCTCAAACTCTCGTAAATGCGAGACCTATTGCATTGCAAATGCTTGTTTTCGGTTGCAAATGGGCCGATTTGCAGAATCAAGCTGGTTGCGACTAGAAAAAAACATTTTTTTATGTACCAAACCCTATTTTGAGAATTGGTAACCTATTACTGGATCACAAAATGGGTTTGCAAGTTTATATTAGGAAAAAGCATGTTTAGGGTGTCCCTTCCTAATAGCGACTTGCAGTGGTATGTGTGAATGTTTTGTGCCCGAATCATGTCGCAAAACATTCTCATTTTATCGCCAATTCCAAGTTGGTGGTAGCCCATTTGTGATCAGGAAGGGGTCCCGAGGGACCCCTTCCCTTTTGTCACTGGTAGCAAGAAACGTTTTTAAGAGCAGGCAGTGGTCCCACAGACCACTGCCTACTCTTGAAAAGTGAAAAGAAAACTTTTCTTTTTTCTTTTTGAAATGCATCTCATTTTCCCCTAAGGAAAATAGGCTGCATTTAAAAAAAACAACAACGTTGCTTTATTTAACCCCTTTGGTGCTAGGCCTTCCCCCCCCCCCCCTGTGCTAAGCCTTTTTTTTGGCTATTTGTGGTAGTTCGCACTTAGGCCACTGTAACATTTTGACCACATAAGGTATCCATGCCAAATTTACGTCCTTTCCTTCCAACATCATGGGAATTCTAAAGGTACCCAGGGTTTTTGGATTCCCCTGGAGGGGACCCATAAATTAGCCAAAATACAGCTAAATTGTTTTTTTATTTGAAAAATGGGAAAATAATGCTGCAAATGAAAGCGTCTGGTTTTTCCCTGCAAATGGTATAAACAAAGGGTTTGTGGGGCTGAAATCACCCTTTTCCCAGATTTCAGGAACTGACAGACTTTTGTCAGAAAACCAACATTTTTTACACAGTTTTGGAATTTTACTGGGACTTAGCCTATTTTTGCTTTTTTTTGTGCTTTCAACCTTCTTCCAGTTAATGGTAGAAATGGGTATGAAAACAATAATGGATCCTGGAAAACTATACATTTTAGAAAAGTAGACAAAAATCTGAATTCAGCATGGGGCCATTTTTGAAGATCCTTCAAGGTTTCTTTATAGAAATTAACAGTTGAAAATAGGAACAATTGCAAATGAGCTGAAAAAAACAGCCATTTGTGCCAACGTTTTCACCTGTAACTTCTTCTAATTATGACAGATGTTTGAAAGCAATATGCCATTACATCTGCTGGATCTTTCTGGTTTTGGGGATATATAGGACTTGTAGGTTCTCCAAGAACCCGATGAACCCAGAGCCAATAACTGAGCAGCGTCTTGCAATGGTTTTTTATTATGTACCGGGTATATAGCAATTCATTTGGAAAAATATATACAGTGAAAAATCGGGATGAAAGACACCTATGTATTTCTGAAATTGGAACAAAATATAGAGTTTAAAAACAGTAGCTATTTGCACATTTCCGAAATAGTGAGTACCCATACTAGCATGAGAATATAGGAAATTTTTCAAAGTGACTTCTTTTTTAGACATTGCCTTTCATTTGGAAGGCAGAAATGCATCGAAAGTCAATAGGTAATAACAGTTGCTCTACAATTCTGTATTACCCTAAGTCTCCTGATAAAAATGGTACCTCTCTTGTGTGGGTAGGCCTAGTGCCCGCAACAGGAAACGGCTTAAAACGCAACGTGGACACACTTCATTTTTACAGTGAAAACTGACCTTTTTTTTGCAAAGTGCCTAGCTGTTGATTTGAACCATAGCTCTGCTGGCACCTAGGGAAACCTAGCAAACCTATATATTTTTGAAAACTAGACACCCAGGGGAATCCAGGAAGGGGTGACTTGTCTGGCTCTCACCAGGTTCTGTTACCCAGAATCCCTCACAAACCTCAAACTTTGTCCAAAAAACACATTTTCCTCACATTTCTGTGGTGGAAAGTTCTGGAATCTATGTGGATCCACAAAATTCCACACACCCCGCATTACCCTAAGTCTTCCGAGAAAAATAGCACCTCACTTGTGTGGGTAGGCCTAGTGCCCACGACAGGAAACGGCCCAAAACGCAACGTGGACACACCACATTTTCACAGTGAAAACAGACCCTTTTTTTGCAAAGTGCCTAGCTGTAGATTTTGAACCCTAGCTTTGCCGGCACCTAGGGAAACCTAGCAAACCTATACATTTTTGAAAACTACACATGTAGGGGAATACAGGATGGGGTGACTTGTCTGGCTCTCACCAGGTTCTGTTACCCAGAATCCCTTGCAAACCTCAAACTTTGTAAAAAAAACACATTTTCCTCACATTTCTGTGGTGGAAGGTTCTGGAATCTGCGTAGATCCCAAAAATTCCACCCACCCCGCATTCCACAAAATCTGCAGAGAAAAATTGTACCTCACTTGTGTGGGTAGGCCTAGTGCCCGTGACAGGAAACGGACCAAAACGCAACGTGGACACACCACATTTTCACAGTGAAAATAGACCCTTTTTTTGCAAAGTGCCTAGCGGAAGATTTTGAACCCTAGCTCTGCTGGCACCTCGGGAAACCAAGCAAACCTATACATTTTTGAAAACTAGACACCTAGGGGAATCCAGGATGGGGTGACTTGTCTGGCTCTCACCAAGTTCTGTTACCCAGAATCCCTTGTAAACCTCAAACCTTGTCAAGAAAAACACATTTTCCTCACATTTCTGTGGTGGAAACTTCTGGAATCTGTGTGGATCCACAAAATTCCACCCACCCCGCATTCCCCAAAGTCTTCCAAGAAAAATGGTACTTCACTTGTGTGGGTAGGCCTAGTGCCCGCAACAGGAAACGGCCCAAAACGCAATGTGGAAACACCACATTTTCACAGTGAAAACTGACCCTTTTGTTGCTAAGTGCCTAGCTGTAGATTTTGAACCCTAGCTCTGCCAGCACCTAGGGAAACCTAGCAAACCTATACATTTTTGAAAACTAGACACCCAGGGGAACCCAGGATGGGGTGACTTGTCTGGCTCTAACAAGGTTCTGTTACCTAGAATCCCTTGCAAACCTCAAACTTTGTCAAGAAAAACACATTTTCCTCACATTTCTGTGGAGGAAAGTTCTGGAATCTGCGTGGATCCACAAAATTCCACCCACCCCGCCTTCCCCAAAGTCTTCCAAGAAAAATGGTACCTCACTTGTGTGGGTAGGCCTAGTGACCGCGATAGGAAACGGCCCAAAATGCAAAGTGGACACACCACATTTTCACAGTGAAAACTGACCCTTTTTTTGCAAAGTGCCTAGCTGTAGATTCTGAACCCTAGCTCTGCCGACACCTAGGGGAACCTAGCAAACCTATATATTTTTGAAAATTAGACACCCAGGGGAATCCAGGACGGGGTGACTTGTCTGGCTCTCACCAGGTTCTGTTACCCAGTATCCCTTGCAAACCTCAAACCTTGTAAAAAAAACACATTTTTCTCACATTTCTGTGGTGGAATGTTCTGGAATCTGCTTGGATCCACAAAATTCCACCCACCCCGCCTTCCCCAAATTCTTCTGAGAAAAATGGTACCTCACTTGTGTGGGTAGGCCTAGTGCCCGCGACAGGAAACGGCCCAAAACGCAACATGGACACACCACATTTTCACAGTGAAAACAGACGCTTCTTTTGCAAAGTGCCTAGATGTAGATTTTGAACCCTAGCTCTGCCTGCACATAGAGAAACCTCAAACTTTGTAAAAAAAACCACATTTTCCTCACAATTCTGTGGTGCTAAGTTCTGGAATCTGCGTGGATCCACACATTTCCTACCACCCAGCATTCCCCCAGGTCTTCCGATAAAAATGGTACCTCACTCACATGTGTGGGTCAAGTACCCACGACAGGCAAGGGCCCAAAACTTATTGAGGAGACATCAAAATTACCTATCACAAAACAACCTGATTTTGCAAGGGGGGTCACCTGGGTTTTTGGCCCCGGGCTCGACGGCATTCTTGGGAAACCTACCAAACCCATACATTTCTGAAAAGTAGACAACCGAGGGAGTCCAGCGAGGTATGGCTTGCGTGGACCCTCCAACGTTTTCCTACCCAGAATCCCCTGCAAACCTCAAATTTAGCTGAAAAAATCAAATTTTTCTCAAATTTCTGTGTGGGAAAGTTCTGGAATCTGCATGGATCCACAAATTTCCTATCAACCAGCATTCCCCCCAGGTCTCCCGATAAAAATGGTACCTCACTCGCGTGGGTGGGTCAAGTACCCGTGACAGGCAAGGGCCAAACACGTATTGAGGAGAATTCAAAATTACCTATCACAAAACAACCTGGTTTTGCAAGGGGGATCACCTGGGTTTTTGGCCCCGGGCTCGGCGGCCATCTTGGGAAACTACCAAACCCATACATTTCTAAAAACTAGACAACCGAGGGAGTCCAGCGAGGTATGGCTTGCGTGGATCCCCCTACGCTTTCCTACCCAGAATCCCCTGCAAACCTCAAATTTAGCTGAAAAAACACATTTTCCACATATTTTTGTGCCCAGAAAGTCTTTTGTTTTCTTTGGGGGGGTAGGGTGGGGGCATTTGCATGCCCATTCTGGGCAGCCCCCACCCTGGGCCTATAAAAAAAATAATCCCGGGGGGGGCAGAAAGACTGACTTTGCAAAAATTTATATGGGGGAGCAAAGGCCCTTGCCCAATGGCCCGCTCCCCCTTCCCTGGTGCCTAGTGGGTGGATCCCTGCTCCCTGGTGGATCCCTCCTTTCCAAAAATACCTCTCCTGACTTTCTATGTGCTTAGGGGGCTGAGATAGTCCCCTGAGCACGTAGAAAGCGAAACTGAAATGAGCCTCTTGGCTCATTTCAGTTCTGGTTTCACTGAAATGGCGTCAGCGCGATGTGCGCGCTGATCGTCATTTCAGGGAAACAAAGCAGACAGCCTCGGGAGCTGGGGAAGCTCTTCCCCAGCTCCTGAGGCTGTTGGGGGTAAAGGGAATCCCTCTGGTGCCTGCACCAGAGGGATTTCCTGTGCCATGTGCGAGGACGGCCAGGGGCCATCCGACGCACATGAGCACTGGTGTGTCGGACGGCTCCCGGCCGTCCGATGGACCGAAGGGGTTAAAAGCAATCACAGACATGGTGGTCTGCTGACACCAGCACGCCACCATCCCTGTGATTTCAGCGATTCCTCATGGGTCACAAATTGCGACCTACCTCATAAATATTAATGAGGTTGGTCTATTTGCGACCCACTGGGAATTACAACATGTGTCAAAGAAACATTAATCCATAGGTGTTTGCAATTCCCAAATAACGAATTGCAAAACCAAACCTATGTACATCTGCCCCACGATGCTGTTTTAATTGTGTTTTTCAATGGTCTTTTTAACAAATCTTATTGTGGATGTTTTTTTATATGTATAGTGAAAGTTTTATTCTCACTTGTTGTTTCAATTTTTTTTAAAAACGTTTTATTGTACATAAAACAAGATATGCAATTACATTTCTGATAAAGGAGATAATACTTTGACAATGTCTCACCAATCAACATCGTATATAGTGATACACAAGTTTCACAGTTTCGATTATTATACCTCATCATCCGAGTCTCGACCTACAACAGGAGGGGTACATATATGGCCTCTATAGGCATTCCATTTGCCCCACACTTTCCCCCATTTCTTTGGGCTCCCTCTGTGAATATACGTAGCCTTCTCCGCCACCATGATCATGTCCATGTCCCTGCACCACTCTGTCAGGGTTGGGGCTTGCGCCGCCCCCCATTTCTGAGCTATATTCCGCTTAGATATCATCATCCCCGTCGTTGCCCACTGTCGATCCGTGTGGTTGAGGTCCGTTGGCTCCCATATGTTCAATAGGCAACATCTGGGATCAAGCAGGACTGGGTTCACGCTAACCTCTGTGATAGTGTCCATCACTGCCGTCCAGTATAGTGTAATCAGCGGACATTCCCACAAAGTGTGATAAAAAGTGCCTAATTCGTCACATTGGCGCATACAGCACGGGTCGGTGGCTCTACCCATCTTATGCATTATCACCCTTGTGTAGTAGGTCCTATGCAGTATTTTCAGCTGTATCAGACGCAGCCTAGATGAGACCGCTACCTCTCTAGGCGATGCAATCGCGTCCTGCCAGTCGGTGTCATCTAAGTCCCCAACCTCTGCCCGCCAGACTGCCCGGAGTCGTAGCAGGGGGTCCGTTTGATTATTAACAATTTTCCGGTAAGTAAGAGAAATTACTTTCTTGTCTAAGTGGTCTGTCAACAGTCGGCCCTCTAAGGGGGACGATTCAGGGAGTACCTCCGCTGCAGGAATAGCTGCTTCCAGTGCATGTTTAACCTGCATATATCGAAACTGTTCACCAGGAGCCATTTCGTAGTGTTCCTGTAGGGAGGCAAAGGTGACGACCTTTCCCTCTTTCCAGAGATCCCCCAGCCGGGAGATCCCTATCAAGTCCCACTTTTGAAACCCCTTGCTCTTTACCAGGGTACCCAGCCTGCCAGTGTCCCATATTGGGGTGTATTGCGTAAGTTTGTCAGCCCACCCCAGGTGCTGTGTCACTGTGTGCCAAACATGAACCGTGTGCGCTGTTGGTCCCAGAAGGCCTGTTGTTTCAATTTTGTATGTATTATCTTTTATGGTTTTAACCCGTTCGATTCGTCGGACGGCCCCCGGCCATCCGACGTCACGGTGGGCGTGTGCGGAGGACGGCCGGGGGCCGTCCCAGACACGCCCACTCATTATTTAACCCACACCGCAGCGGAATTCGCGCCGCGGTCAACGGGTTAATGACAAATTAAGATTCTTCTAAGTCAGAGTCTCAACGCCCAAGTCTCCCTATTCATACAAATTTCAGAATTTAGAATGGCTGTGCCAGTAGTACTTATTGTTGTCTATCATTAACTGGCCCTTTAAACATTTCCACCACTTTACACTGGTAAAGTCGTGTACAGTCACCCACGACTGTGCTTTAACTAAAGGTGGCGCACATGTAGTGTTTAATATTAAGATGGATCTAAATATTTTATGAAGAGTTCCTTTCAAATAAAAGATGTGGAATGCTTACGCGTGCCTTTTTCTTGTGCATATCTGAGCATGCTGTAGACCACTTACCTGCTTGACCTTTAAGAAAAAGCAGAAACCAAAAGTGAAATGGATGGTTAATAACATGTGTAGCTTTTCATTATATTATAAACACTTCCTTCCTCCTTCATGAGTTATCAGCATTGTTACTTCAAGGGCGTTTTCTGCCGAGCTATGTTAGGCGGCGTCATTAGTTTATCCACTGTTGTTTGTTATGCAGGAAAGTGCACCAAACCGTGAGGACAAAAATTCATATTATGTCTCGCCACAGACTCCTTCAACTGTCTGTTGCAAGAGTTCCGGTAATAAATCCATCAAAAATAAGTGTGTAAGAGTGGACTTTGAGCTAGCTCTCTTTAGCCATTGGCTTTCATGTCTTTTACATGGTTTGGCATTGCGTGGATTGATTATGCGTCAAGGCCATGGCTTTTTGAGAATTGTTACATTGCCCATTGTTTGTTCCAATTAAAATTTGATGATGGGATCAATGAGTCTTTTTGTTAAACTGCAGATGCGACATGATTTGTGGCTGAAAATAGAGACTTGTATGTACTGTGTGATGTACTTACTTTGCAGTCACAACAAGATTTTAATTGTTGATTTATTGTTTTATTGATTGCAGTTTGAAAGCCTAAGCATGTCATAAAATAAAGGCACAGTGATGAAGACACTATGTTGAATGGAACTATGGGCCGAATTCTGATGTCGGATGGCCTGTCGGTGGAGGTCCATTTGACATCTGAGGCAGCGCTCTGACCTCCGGATTAGGATACCAGGGATTGGAGCGCAACAGGTGGGGGGAAAGACCGCTGCCTCTGACACGCTCAAGGAGCCCATCGGGGTGGCTGTTGGAGCCTAATCCCTACAATGGAGCACCACCGTAGGGATTAGGATGTCAGTTTCCAACAGCCTTTTCATGGTGGTCCGACCGCAGGGCCCCTGTCACTTGTGGGCCTCTGCTATGAGGCCCAGGGGGCACATGTGGTGCCCCCCAAACATCCATGAATGACATGGTGCTTGGCACAGGGTGCATGGATGTTTAAAGCAGGCCAGTTTCTACTGCGGCTTGTGCTGCAGCCCTTTTTGGGGCAAAAACACAAGCCGCAATAGAAAATGGCCTGTTTGAGACTGCCTGCATGGAGGTCGCATCGTAATTGGGCTGTTGGGACCGCCGACTCCTTGTCGAACAGTCTCGAGCTTGAAACTATTGCAGTTGGACACTTGTTCGACCGCCTTTGTAATGAGGCCCTGTGTTTAGGACATTGGCAGGAATGGGCCAGCAAAGGGACTTTCTCTAGCAGTGGTAAATTGTGGAGGGTTCCTGTCTCATCCTTTTGATGAATCAGTGTAAGGAATGCGATATTCTGATCATTAACGACTTTGCATTTATTGGCAGTGAAAAGATTTAAGGATACAATTTATGCTATCACACTCTCACTTTTTGAGATACCAATAGTTATTTCATGAATTGCAACATCTACTGGATCCATTTCTGGTTAACTTACACCTCTCTGTTCTTGTTTAAGTTACCCAAAGGGAGGTTTGGGGGTAGTCTGATGACTTTTTGGAGTTTGCGTTGACCATATCTTTTCCGTTCCCATTGCCATTGGTCTTAAAGCCTAGGGAGGAAATAGATTATCAGCTCAGTTCTCAGAAGAAGACTGGAGTATCATTCTTATGTAACTTGACTGGAGACTAAGGTAACTACAACTTATTACGTTTCAATACCTTAAAATCATACACAGGTGGCATTGGTCCTCATTAACATTGCAAACAGTCAAATTTAGGTTCTCATTATGAAGCCAGGAGAAATGCCGCCGACAGACCGTCGGTGGCGGTCCGCCCTCCATCCAAGGCATCGGTCTGACTGCTGCATTACAATGCAGCCGGTCTGACCGCAGAGGTCGGGGGGTAAGACCACCACCTCCAACAGGATCAAAGATCCCGTTGGAACAGCAGTCAGATTCCTAACCCTACAATGGAGGCACTGCTGTACAAATTTAGGATATCCCTTTCCGACTGCCTGTTCATGGCGGTCTCACCACCATGAAAAGGCAGACAGAAAGGGACTTTGGGGGCCCAAAGTGGGGCCCGTTCCCCATAGGCCACTGCTAAGTGGCCTGGGGGGCACATGCAGTTGCCCCCACACATCCATGCACCATGTGCCAGGCACCACATGGTTCCTGGCACACAGTGCATGGATGTGCACAAAGTGAGTTTTTCTACTGTGGCTTGAGCTGCGGCCCTATTCTTGGGCCACAGCACAAGCTGCAGTAGAAAAGAGCACTTTATGACAGCCTGCATGGCAGTCCTATCATAATAGGGCAGGTGGGACCGCCGACTCATTATCGGATGGTCACCTGCCCGATACGATGGTGGTCAGCGGTCCAGCCGACCGCCACAGTAAAGAGGGCCTTAGTGTGGTGTCTCTGTTCTGGAGATATACTCAGCCAGCATGCAATATTATTCGTATTCTGGTGGTATGTAGAGAGTTATGACGACACTGAACATTCATTTGGAAAGAAAAAAGGTGTTGAACCTTATTATCATTTAAAAAATATTGTTGATCTCTAATATTTTTGCCAAATTATTGTGATGTCTGGCTTATTGTGTGACATAATACCATAAGTAAAAGTATATTTTTATTTTATTAATTATATCACAGTATTTAATATTGTTTTATTTCATTTTGTTATGTAAAATATTGTATTGGATTGTCTGAAAAAGTTTGAATAGTTTGAATGGTATAATTTGCAAATATTTTTAGTATGGCTTATTGCTTTTTTGGATTGGTAATATATTAAAAGAATTATATTTTATTTGAAAGGTTGTTGGATTTGTAGGGGAGAAGGGTGGGAAGCGTATCACAATATGATATATTTTGTCAATTGTTCATTATTTTTTAATTTTATTTGTTAATTTACATTATCAATTGTGACTGGCCTGCCAGGCGGGGGTGTCCACGTGAGGACAGTGAATATGTGATTTGAGGCTCTCCCCTCTATAGACTGTCTGGAGGGCAGAGCAGGAGAGGGGAGGACTAGACTGCACGCTTGCAGCCGTGATCGGAGAGCTGGTGCCGGTGTCGGCAACTGGTGTTGGCGACCTGCCCGACCTTTGGCTATTGTTGCTGCTTATTTGTCACAGTCTGTCGCCACCGCTGAGCCGACTTCTTCCAGGCCCTCAGCCCCCACCGACCGCTTTGTCAGCGCCTGTCATGGAAGCCAGCAGCTAGGAACACGTTGGGCAGGGCTTACCATAAGGTGCTCAGTAGCACAGCAGCGTACAGGCAGCTGCTTGTAGTAGTCAGGGCTCGGCCCTGGACCCAGACCCCCAGTGGCCCTCCAGGACAGACAGAGAACTAGAGGTGAGCGAGGCCCCCCCAGAAGAGTAGCTGCCCGGAGGAGGCTACAGCGAACCACCCGTGGGCCGCACAAGCATCCGGGCTGGGTCCTGGTGAAGCTTGCGGCAGTGGGCCTAGACTTCAAACTCCATCCTGCATTGCATACATTTTGTATATATATATATATATATATATATATATATATATATATATATATATTCTCACGTACTCCAAGCCTCCATACAGCAAGGATTTCACGGCACCATAAGGAGAAGACAACTGGTGTTTGTGACCTGCCCGACCTTTGGCTATTGTTGCTGCTTATTTGTCACAGTCTGTCGCCACCGCTGAGCCGACTTCTTCTAGGCCCTCAGCCCCCACCGACTACTTTGTCAGTGCCTGTCATGGAAGCCAGCAGCTAGGAACACGTTGGGCAGGGCTTACCATAAGGAGCTCAGTAGCACAGCGGTGTACGGGCAGCTGCTTGTAGTAGTCAGGGCTCGGCCCTGGACCCAGACCCCCAGTGGCCCTCCAGGACAGACAGAGAACTAGAGGTGAGCGAGGCCCCCCAGAAGAGTAGCTGCCCGGAGGAGGCTACAGGGAACCACCCGTGGGCCGCAAAAGCATCCGGGCTGGGTCCTGGTGAAGCTTGCGGCAGCGGGCCCAGACTTCAAACTCCATCCTGCATTGCATACATTTTGTATATATATATATATATATATATATATATATATATATATATATATATATGTATATTATCTACTGGCGGTCGCCAGTAGATAGTTATAGTTACAACCTATTATCCATAGGAAATCCACGACATTCTATTTGAAATAACTCTCTTGCCGGTTGACGTATCTTCGCAAAATTTTCAAACTTTGTGGGGCGCTCCGGTCCGCTCCTACCCTGAAAGTCTCGGGGGATTCGTCAAGCGGGGGCCGAGAAAAAGGGGGTCCCAAAACGTGTTTTCCCCATGCAAATTTCCATAGGAAACATTAGACACGGCTACAGCCTGAACTGCTGAACGGAATTACACCAAATTTGGCAAAGAGGTAGTTCTTGGTTCAGAAAGAACCCTTTTTGTTAAATGGTGTAAATCCGTTCAGTAGTTGCTGAGAAAATCAAAAGTAAAAGTACATATATATTTATGGGCACGGAGGATTCGCGCACCCTGAGCGCACCCTGCGCGCACCGTCCCGATCACGAGCTGCATGTTAATTGGCTGTCAGCTGGCTGTCAACATTCCGATTCAGGAAATGTTGGCAGCCATTTTGTCCCTCGGTAGAACCGAGGGACAGAAACAAGTGCGCAAAGCGCACAAAGGGGGCAGGGTAGAAACACCCTGACCCCTAGGTTTGCTCAGGGGTCCCACAAGGACCCCCTGGGCAAAAATAAAATATATTTTTTTTTAAAAATCGGCAGGATGCGCTCAGGGTGCGCGAATCCTGCCGAAAAATCGAAGCGCGGTCTCCCGCGCTCGATTGTATTTTGCCCCCGGGTGGCCCAAGTCCCGGGGGCATGGTGGGGGTTTAATTTATGTGTGGGGGCCTCAAAGGGCCCCCAAGCCCCGGGACCGCCACCCCCGGGGCTTTCTTTAAAAATGGTGCGGGAGGGCTCTGAGCCCTCCCGCAGCCCCGGGACCACCACCTCCCGGGGCTTTTTTAAAAATTAAACAACCTGTGTGGGGGCTCCAGCCCCCACACGCCCGGGACCGCCACCTCCCGGGGCAGTAACAGATTAAAATGGGGGTCCGTTTTGGACCCCGAGGCCCAGGGACCACCACCTCCCGGGGCTGTGCTGATGTAGGAGGGGGCGCGCGGCCCCCTCCTGGAGCCCTTGATGGCCCTGGGGACCGCCACCCCCAGGGCCGGCTCCTGCAGTGTCCCGGGTGCCTACCCCGGGACACTGTAGTTTGCTATGGCAGGACGGGAGCCTCGCGGCTCCTGTCCTGCCATAGCAAACTGCTTTGGATATTGGAAGAGAGAGCAGGAAACCTGCTCTTCTTCCAATATCCAAAGCCGATTGCTTTCCACATGGGGAGCAGCATGTCAGCTGCTCCCCATGTGGAATAGCAATGCCGGCTCCCAAGGGACGTGGGAGCCGGCGGGACTGTGGGGGATTGGGGACCCCCACAGTCCCCAACGGAGAGGCCAGCCCGGGGGATGGGGTCCCCGGGCAAGTAGTGGCCCAGGAGGGGGCCATGTGGCCCCCTCCCCAAAAAAGAAAAAAAAAAAAATGGAAAGGCCGGCCCCGGGGATGGGGTCCCCGGGGCCTTAATGGCCTGAGGAGGGGGCCACGCAGCCCCTCCCAAGAAAATAAAAAAAAGGCCATGCCCCGGGGATGGGGTCCCCGGGGCCAATACAGGCCCAGGGAAGGGGGCCACGCGGCCCCCTTCCCGTTTTTTAAATAAAATTAAATAAAAAAAAGGGGTAAGGCCCTGGGGGATGGGGTCCCCAGGGCCCAAAAACAGGAAAAAGGAAGGGGGCTACACAGCCCCTCTTCAGGGGACAAAAAATAAAATTAAAAAAACGATCGGGCCCGCAGGCCCCGCCCCCTTCCTTCACCACTCTGCAAACGCGCCCCTGGAGCGTTTGCAGAGGGGAACGAATTCCCTTGAATACTGGGGGTCCCTGGGGGCCAACTAGCCCACCAGGAACCTCCAATATGCGCCAGGGGCTGCGTTGCAGAGACGTGTAGAGAGGCCACACCCCTTTTACACCTCTCTGCAACGCAGCTCTGTGGCGCTTGGAGGTATATGGTGGGCTAGTTGGACTCCGGGGACCCTCAGGATTCAAGGGGACTTAATCCCCAACTTAAAACGCGCCACGGGGCGCGCTTGCACAGTGGTGAAGGGAGGGGCGGGGCTTCAGGTGACATGTGTGCAAACAGGCCCCGTGGCGCGTTTTAAGATGGGGAATTAAATCCCTTCAATCCTGAGGGTCCCTGGGGCCAACTAGCCCAACAGGTACAGTCCAGAAAGCGCCACAGAGCTGCGTTGCAGAGAGGTGTAAAAGGGGTGTGGCCTCTCTACACGTCTCTGCAACGCAGCCCCTGGCGCATATGGGAGGTTCCTGGTGGGCTAGTTGGCCCCTAGGGACCCTCAGGATTCAAGGGGACTTAATCCCCCAACTTAAAACGCGCCACGGGGCGCGTTTGCACAGATGTCACCTCAGGCCCCGCCCCTCCCTTCACCATTGTGCAAATATTCTTCTAAAATCATCCGAAATACGAATTCCGATTTACTCACCTGTTATCAGGAGAGACCTCAGTGCTGTATCTTTCAGCCCAGTACTGGTCCTGAAAAGTAATTTTAACCGTACTTACCAGTAACTTGAATTTCCTTCCATAGGCTAACATTGACTGGTTTCACTTGGAAATTCTTTTAAGTGTGGAGTTTTGGAACTTTAAAATATTCCTCTAAAATCAGCCGAAATACGAATTCCGATTTACTCACCTGTTATCAGGAGAGACCTCAGTGCTGCATCTTTCAGCCCAGTACTGGTACTGAAAAGTAATTTTAACCGTACTTACCGGTAACTTGAATTTCCTTCATAGGCTAACATTGACTGGTTTCACTTGGAAATTCTTCTAAGTGTGGAGTTTTGGAACTTTAAAATATTCCTCTAAAATCAGCCGAAATACGAATTCCGATTTACTCACCTGTTATCAGGAGAGACCTCAGTGCTGCATCTTTCAGCCCAGTACTGATCCTCAAAAGTAATTTTAACCGTACTTACCAGTAACTTGAATTTCCTTCCATAGGATATCATTGCCTGCTTTTTGCTGAAAAAGTTTCTAAGTGTTGATTTTTGAAACATACAAATATTCCTCTAAAATCAGCCGAAATACGAATTCCGATTTACTCACCTGTTATAAGGAGAGACCTCAGTGCTGTATCTTTCAGCCCAGTACTGGTCCTGAAAAGTAATTTTAACCGTACTTACCAGTAACTTGAATTTCCTTCCATAGGCTAACATTGACTGGTTTCACTTGGAAATTCTTCTAAGTGTGGAGTTTTGGAACTTTAAAATATTCCTCTAAAATCAGCCGAAATACGAATTCCGATTTACTCACCTGTTATCAGGAGAGACCTCAGTGCTGCATCTTTCAGCCCAGTACTAATCCTGAAAAGTAATTTTAACCGTACTTACCAGTAACTTGAATTTCCTTCATAGGCTAACATTGACTGGTTTCACTTGGAAATTCTTCTAAGTGTTGATTTTTGAAACATACAAATATTCCTCTAAAATCAGCCGAAATACGAATTCCGATTTACTCACCTGTTATAAGGAGAGACCTCAGTGCTGTATCTTTCAGCCCAGTACTGGTCCTGAAAAGTAATTTTAACCGTACTTACCAGTAACTTGAATTTCCTTCCATAGGCTAACATTGACTGGTTTCACTTGGAAATTCTTCTAAGTGTGGAGTTTTGGAACTTTAAAATATTCCTCTAAAATCAGCCGAAATACAAAATCCGATTTACTCACCTGTTATCAGGAGAGACCTCAGTGCTGCATCTTTCAGCCCAGTACTGATCCTCAAAAGTAATTTTAACCGTACTTACCAGTAACTTGAATTTCCTTCCATAGGATATCATTGCCTGCTTTTTGCTGAAAAAGTTTCTAAGTGTTGATTTTTGAAACATACAAATATTCCTCTAAAATCAGCCGAAATACAAATTCTGATTTACTCACCTGTTATCAGGAGAGACCTCAGTGCTGCATCTTTCAGCCCAGTACTGGTCCTGAAAAGTAATTTTAACCGTACTTACCGGTAACTTGAATTACCTTCATAGGCTAACATTGACTGGTTTCACTTGGAAATTCTTCTAAGTGTGGAGTTTTTGAACTTTATAATATTCCTCTAAAATCAACCAAAGTACGAATACCAATTTACTCACCTGTTATCAGGAGAGAACCCAGTGCTGCATCTTTTAGCCCAGCACTGACCCTGAAAAGTAATTTTAACCGTACTTACCAGTAACTTATATTTTCTTCCATAGGAATCCATTGTCTGGTTTTCAGCAAAAAGTTTCAAAGTGTTGATTTTTACAAACTACAAATATTCCTTAAAAATCACCTGTATGACTTAAACGCATTCTTTCAACTGTTTACAGGAGATGCACCAGTGCTGGATCCAGGATCCAACACTGAGTAAGAAAAAGTAACGATAACAGTTTTTACCTGCTAAGTGAATTTCCTTCCATAGGATAACATTGGTGATTCTATGAGAAAAAGTTTCTAAGTGTCAACTTTTAAAATACAATAATATTCCTTAAAAATCACGACTGTAACCAAAACGCTTTTACTCAACTGTTTACAGGAGATGTACCAGGACTGAATCTAGGATCCAGTCCTGTGGTTAGAAAAGTAATCCATAAAGTAACTAATTGCATTTAACTAGAAATTCACATTGAGCTGAATGTTGCATTGTGTTTGAAAATGTGTTGCCCATTGCAACAACTGTAACTACTGTACTTAAAAGTCTATTGCCTATGTGCAAAGTATTTAAACTAAAGTAATTCATTCTGAGAAAGTATTTTTGTAATGTAATGTATAATGTAATTACAATGTAATTTAAAAAATAAAATATGTAAAAAAATTGTTTCTAAAAATGTAGTAAATCAGTATGAAAAAAATTAATATAACAATTAATACATTTAAAAATTGTCATTTACAAAACCTTTGAAATTCACTGAAAAAACCGTAGGTATCAGGCACGTTATAGTTAGAAATTAGCATTTAAAAAACCTTTGAAATTCACTGAAAAAACCATAGGTTTCAGACACGTTATAGTTACAAATTAGCATTTAAAAAACCTTTGAAATTCACTGAAAAAACCATAGGTTTCAGACACGTTATAGTTACAAATTAGCATTTAAAAAACCTTTGAAATTCACTGAAAAAACCATAGGTTTTAGGGACAGTTATAGTTACTTGGACATTGCACTCGTACAAAACCCGTGAAATTCCCCCGTTATAGTTAGTTCAGCTAACTATAACTCGCGCCCGCAATGCACTGCTGATGACGTCACATATTACATCACTCATGACATGGTCAGTGACATCACTGATGACATCACTGATGACATCTCAAATGACATCACTGATGACATCATCCACGTGATAATCTGATGCACCTCCTCACACCCTAATATAATCTTTGATACACCCACTCTAAATTACAGACTGCCATTCGCAAAACCATAGACACACCAACACCAATAACTACATACCCACTCACTGATTCTTAGGTCTACACACACACATCCACTCACTCACCCGTACAGTCACTCATACTTACGGTCACTCAGTACAGGACTATCATATGCACTCTTACTCCTATATAGACACTCAAACAACGCCACTCATCCATAGAGATACTCAGACACCTAGTCAGTCATGCAAATAATTAAACACACTGCCATTTACTCACCTATACAGTTATACACACACCAGCTCACTTACTCATACAAATAGTAGCACATTGTTACGCTCTTATACAATCACTGATACAAGCACACACTCATCCATACAGCCACTATCACAATCACTCACTCTTGCTTATAGCTATTTATATACTCCAACACACATATATACTGCCTTTCACATATGTAGTTACTCACACATGTACCACTGGGACATACATTCACTCACTAACACACTCTTACACACACTTACCCACCCATACAGTCTATCACAGATGCACTCTTGAAACCATCCACCCAGTGAATCACCCACTCACACATCTATGCACAGAGTTGCACACACCCCTCCCACACAAACACTCAGGCACCCATACAGATACTCAGACAAGCATTCAATAACTCATATAGACACTCATTTAGCTATTCACAAACACATGCAGCCACTTACACAGCAACAGACAGACGGATACAGACATTCACCCAGATTAGTCACTAACCCATGCATTCAGTAAGATACGTTAAATCACTCACTTATAGAGTCAGTCACGCACCTACTAAATCATCCATACAGACACTTACACACCCACTCATTCTTCAATACGTCTTTTCCTATATATATTAAAAATATTTAAACTTTACAGAAACACACAGTCACTGGATGATGTCATCAGTGATGTCATTTGAGATGTCATCAGTGATGTAATCAGTGATGTCACTGACCATGTCATGAGTGATGTAATATGTGACGTCATCAGCAGTGCATTGCGGGGCGCGAGTTATAGTTAGCTGAACTAACTATAAACGGGGGAATTTCACGGGTTTTGTACGAGTGCAATGTCCAAGTAACTATAACTGTCCCTAAAACCTATGGTTTTTTCAGTGAATTTCAAAGGTTTTTTAAATGCTAATTTGTAACTATAACGTGTCTGAAACCTATGGTTTTTTCAGTGAATATATATATATATATCACTTTTCCTCGTGATGCATCCTGCTGCCAGCGGAACAAAGACGAGTGCAGACCTCCAATGGTGCAAATATTTTATTTTCAGTCTTCTGCCATAACGCGTTTCGGCCGTGCAAGCGGCCTTGATCACATGACGGCGCCCAGCAAGACAACCCGCAATTTAAAGTGCCAGTGCTTAATTCATTCATGGAAATAGGCAAAATACTCGGATCGCTCCACAAGTACCCGCTTAAATGCTTTCAGTTCATGTTAAATGATGTTTCTAATATCTATTACACTTTTAACATATGATATGTTCATGATTTTAAAAATATAAATATTATTTAAAAACATATAATCCAATGCTGTCAAACATCAGGATAACGGCTTAAATTCATATTGACCCGTATTGTAATTTTCATGAATTAATATACTACGTGAAAAATACACAAACTTAAAGTGCCCCCTCAACGTGGAAATGAACATATAACAACAAATCTTCTCGACAAAAATAAAGAAAGATGAATAGTATATCTATATATAACAAATCCCAAATACCTCTGCTCGATATGCCACATAGTATTCATATATTAATATTAGGAGTAAGGCTCACATTAGGCCTTTACTAAATGAGACCGATCCACTGCTGTGGATCATTCTTTCATAGCATTAATGCCTTTTGTACACTTCAGTAGATCATTCAAGATCTATATCAACTTATTTTAATGAATAAATAAAGTGACATTGTGCAACAGTACTTCGGAATAAAGTGACTTGTGCCATTAAAGTGCAACTATAGAGAAATCAGGAATTCAAGTTTTTACAGGTGTGCAAGCAATCACAGTGCATTATTAGATCCCTTTGACCAAGATGGTATCTCAAAATTGATCAATCAGATTTCTTGGAGGTTGCTAAAAAGTGACTTAAACGACAGTATCGGTGGAAAAATGCCATAAAAACCCTGTTTAAAATGACCAGAAATAAGACAATAAAAAACTACCCTATGTCTAAAAACCACTCCTTAAAAAACAAGGCTAGTTCTAAAACAATGGATAGTTCAACTGTTGTCTCCTAACCAGGGATAAGAGAGAAGAACTATGTATAAGCCTCTCTTTGAAAATTACATAAAAATAATTTCATTGCTTTAAATTCACATTCATAGAGCTTGACCGATCTGCAGTTATATGCTAAAAAGACCAAAATATTGATCATAGAAACGTATAAAGATCTTCTGTAATGTTGAGCCCGCCCGGAGACTTGGAGTCGAACTCCAATATATAACTCATCTCCAAGCGTCTCAGTTTTGCTTCTCTGTCACCCCCTCTTTTCATGATGGGGATGGCTTCAATGGCAAAATAACGCAGATATTGTGGGTTGCTATCATGTACAGATTGAAAATGCCTCGCAACAGGGTAATTCTGATCCTTGTTGATTATTGCCCTAATGTGTTGCAAAATGCGTTTGTGGACTGCCAATTTGGTACTGCCTATATATTTCAAATGACAGTCACATTCCAAGACATAAACACAGTATTCTGTCTTACATGTTAGATGTTGCTTAATTTCCCTGACTGTTTCAGAAAAGGCAGTTGTATAAGTTTTCACATTAATTCCAAATTGGCAGGCCTTGCACGATAGACATTTGAAAAAACCTTTCCTTATTGTCAACCACATATCTTTGCGGCAACTCTCCTGACTGTTTTGGACTAACATGTTCCCCATACTCATTGATTTTCTAAAAGAGATCGAGGGATTAGAGGGAATCAGGTCACGTATCACAGGATCATCCTGGATAAAGTGCCAATTATGTCTTATGATGCTCCTCAGTTGTTTCTCCTGTTTTGAGTAGGTTAAAATAAGTCTTACAGGTTGTATATTCTGTTCTACAGCCATCTTTGATGATTTAGAATTATAGACGAGGAGATCCCCCTGGTCCTCGCTTGAGATTTTCTCATAGCGGCATCCACTATTTCAGTGCTGTAGCCCCTGGCTAGAAATCTGGCACGACTTTCCATTTGCTTCATCCTCGCATCCTCTGGATTACTACAGATGCGACGGATGCGGAGCATCTCCCCGTAGGGAATGCTCCTGATTAAATGTGAAGGGTGTGCACTCGACGCATGTAAAAGTGTATTATCTGCCGTCGGTTTTCTAAAAAGGGTAGTAGTTAAGACATTATTTTCTGCTAAAATTTGAACATCTAAAAAAGTCACTGAGTGCCTACTGATGGTAGAAGTGAATTTAAGATTAGAATTATTTTGATTGATCTCATCTATGAATTTTAAGGCACTTTCTTCACTTCCTCACCACACAATAAAAGATCGTCAATAAAACGCATCCAAGAGACAATGTTAGTGGTGTATACTTGTTCGTACCTTCGCATGAGGACCAGTTCCTCCCACCAGCCCATAAACAAACAGGCATAACTGGGGGAGAAACTGGCCCCCATAGCTACACCCTGAATTTGTTGGTAAAACTGGCCATTAAAAAGGAATAGATTGTTTTCCAAGCTAAAAAGCAACCTATCTAACAACATACGTGTGTGTTGTGCATACATCATAGGTCTTGTGCTAAGGAAATGCTCCACAGCTCTCAAGCCATCCTGGTTTCTAATGCAGGTATAAAGAGAACATACATCCAGTGTTACAAGCAATAAATCAGAGTCCCATGGCACATCTTTTATTTTGTTTAAAAAGTCACTTGTATCCTGGATATATGATTTTAACTGTTTCATATGTACCTGCAGAAAATAATCAATGTACCTGGAGAGATTTTCCAGTGGCCCTCACACGCCGCAATGATCGGCCTGCCTGACGGGTTCTCCATGCTTTTGTGGACTTTTGGTATAAAATAAATATATGGCACCAACGGATGTTCTTTTTTAATAAATTTATATTCGTCCCAACTCAAAAGTCCTAAACTTTTCCAGGCCAACAGATTCTTGAACAAGGAGTCCTGAGTGCTCTTGTATTTGAGTGGAGTACTTTTTCTATAGCATTGAGGGTCATTTAATTGACTGTATGCTTCCTTCAGATAGTCTTTCATAGGCCAAAGGACGATATTGCCGCCCTTATCAGAGGTTCGAATCACCACATCTTCCTTCTGTAGTTTTAAAATCAGTTGATTGTATTTTCTCTCTCTATTGGTGTATGTTTTTTTCGATCTGTTGGTGGCGTAAGTTAATTTCTTGATCTGACTTACAACATGATCACTGAAAGCATCAAGTCCATCACGTGCTGCCATGGGGACGAACTTTGATTTCATTTTGAACAGTGTTTCTGGCCTAGCCTGACTACACAAAGAAGGAATATTTTGGCTGTTCGATTGCTCCCCACTTTCCAGTTGGCACAAATCCCGGTATAAATCAATGTCCGAGACCAATAGCCCCGGAAAGTCCTTGTTCGATGGATTTTTGGTGGTTGTGGCCATTATATCAGGTGACGACCTTTGTAAATGAAAATGTTTGAGTTTTAATTTTCGTATAAACTGATAAACATCAGCTCTTGTTCTGGTGTACTGGAAGTTTGACTCCGGGCAGAAGGATAATCCCAGGGAGAGTAGCTGGGTTTCTGCTACTGACAGATTAATTTTGGCAAGGTTCACGATTGTATTCGCCTCCTGTTTTTCAAATTCTCCGTCAGAGCTTTGCTGTTCTCCGTTTGATTTAGCTAATTTCGCCTGGCTCGGCCCCGGCCCCGCTTCTTGGGCTCTCCATTTCCTGCGGGTCTGGCGTCTCCCCCTTCTCCTTTGGGATTTTGTTTTGTGACCATTCCTTGTTTGCGTGGTCGCAGTGTGTCCCTTCTGCCCTGCTTTAAAATGCCTAATTCTTCCCCCAATGTGAGCTTGATTCCATGCTCTACATTTTTTCTGCCACCTTCATTATCCGATTCACTCTCGGGTACTGAACTTGTCTCCGACAGTGAATATAATTCAACACGCTGTTTGTTTACTCCATTGTCCCCCTGCATCCGTTTATTTGCTGTTGCTGCCCTTAGTGAATCATAGCGCCGTGCAAAAGTAAAAATTTGACCGTTAGTATAGTCGTCACGGTCTCTTTTGAATTTATACGCCTTGCGTACCTTTATTTTTCTTCCTCCTTTGCCAGTCTGTTCGTCATTTCTTCCCTCATTTTTGTCCTAGCCGGGAATCGCCTTCTTGCTGTTTGATATTCTCCTCAAGGGCTTCAATCTTGATTTGTAGATCAGCCCTATCAATTTCAGCGTATTTTACCAGTATCTGTACCAGTCTTCTAGATGATTCGAGGTTACATTCACCCCACTCCGCCATCATCAGGGGGTTAGGCGCCTCATAACTGGGGGCAATCATAATACGCAACCCCCTAGGGATTCTCCCTACATCAAGATATCTCTTTAATGAGTGCGCCTCCCACCACTTAGACTGTTCCTGGCGTTTATACTTCTCCAGCAGTTTAAAGTTCTCTTTAAGACCATTAGTTCTGGCATTAGAGACCTCTGATCCTTCTGTGTTGACTTCAGTTTGATTCTCTATAGAATCTGAAAACATTTCCACCGCGGCAAGCTCGCGGTTCCTGAGCGCGTCGGCAGACATCTGACTTAATTTTGCATAGAATAATAACTCCTGAAATCAATCCCAATGACAATGCAGAGAAATGCCCAAACACTGTCCTAGGTTGCAAGCACACCTCCCAACCCTTGCAGCACTGAGATATACGGAGTACCTTTGAGTTCATAAGCGCTCAGTATATATATATAAATTCTCACGTACTCCAAGCCTCCATACAGCAAGGATTTCACGGCACCATAAGGAGAAGACTTGACAAGTAGTTTCTTCTTTTCTTAGTGTTTATTCAACCACCATAGTGCAACAACATGGACGGTCTACGCGTTTCGGCGCTATGCCTTCAACTGGACCATGTATATATATATATATTCGCTGAGCTAACTATAACTTGCGCCGCCGCAATGCACTGCTGATGACGTCACATATTACATCACTCATGACATGGTCAGTGACATCAATGATGACATCACTCATGACATCTCAAATGACATCACTGATGATATCACTGATGACATCCACTTCATCTCTGATGCACCTCCTCACACACTAATATAACCTTTCATACATCCACTCTAAAATACAGACGACCATTCTCAAAACCACACACCAATACCAGCTAGTATATACCCACTCACTGATTCATAGGTCTACACACACATCCACTCACTCACCCATACAGTCACTCATACACGCAGTCACTGATTAATAGAGCCACTGATATATGCACTCATACATGCATACAGACACTCACACACCGCCACTCACACATACAGGTACTCACACACCTAGTCAGTCACCCAAAGAGTCAATCACAATGTAATTTACTCACCTATACAGTTACACATACACCTCCTCACTTATTCATACAGATACTAACAAATACTTACTCTCCTATACAGTCACTGACACAAGCACACACTCACCCATACAGCCACTCTCAAATCACTCACTCACACATACATACAGTCACTTATGTACTCCAACACTCACATATACTGCCTCTCACATATTCAGTTACTCACCTATATACCACTGAGACATCCATTAACTCACTGACACAGCCATATGCACACTCACTCACCCATACAGTCCCTCACAGATGCACTCATGAACCATTACACCCAGGGATTCACCCACTCATACATCCATGCAGGGAGTCACACACACCCTCACCCACCCACACAGACACTCAGGCACCCATACAGGTACTCAGACAACTAATCAATAACTCATATAGACACTCATGTACCTACTCACCAACCCATGCAGGCACTTACACACCAACTGACAGACGGATACTCACATTCACACAGATTAGTCACTCACCCATACATTCACTAAGACACGTTAAATCACTCACTTATACAGTCAGTCACGCACCAACTAAATCATCCATACAGACACTCATACACCCACTCATTCTTCGAATATATCTTGGCGCATATATATAACATTCTTAAACTTTTTAGAAACACTCAGTCACTGGATGATGTCATCAGTGATGCCATTTGAGATGTCATCAGTGATGTCATCAGTGATGTCATCAGTGATGTCACTGACCATGTCATGGGTGATATACTATGTGACGTCATCAGAAGTGCATTGCGGGGCGCAAGGTATAGTTAGCTCAGCTAACTATAATGGTTGAATTTCTCTGGTTTTGTGTGAGTGAAATGTCATCCTAACTATAACATCCCTGTAACCTTTGGTTTTTGCTATCAATTTCTAAGGTTTTTAAAATGCTAATTCCTAACTATAATGTCCCTGAAACCTCTGGTTTTTTCAGTGAATTTCTAAGGTTTTTTAAATGCTAAATTCTAACTATAACGTCCTTGAAACCTGTGTTTTTTCCAGTGAATTTCTATGGTTTTTTAAATGCTAAATTCTAACTATAACATCTCTGAAACCTGTGGTTTTTCCAGTGAACTTCTAAAGTTTTTTAACTAGTGGTCGAATTTTCAGAGTGGAACAGAAATGGTGCTACATGTTCAACCATTTCTGAAGAATTGCAATGTGTACAAATTACAGTACATCTTAAGAAGGCGTGTTAAAAATATTTTCACATTGCTAAAGGTAACATAATTTTGTAACTCTTTTTTCATATATATATTTACTAATTGATATTTTTTTGAAAAAACTGTGAAACTCACGTATGGATCACATACGGGTTGTGATGGGTGCGCGAATCCTAGCATCCCAAATTCTTCAATTGTAAAATTTAAATGCATGATGTACTATATAATTTTGAAATCAATCGTATGTATTTTATAGAAAGAGTTATAAAAGTGACATTAATATAAATAATTGTAATATTTGACTTCTGATGAAGTTACGGAAGTCGCGACACTCCTGCGTACCCTCCCGCACATAAGTCTGGGTGCGCAATAGGTTTGCGACCCCAGATGAAATTATGTAGTTTTAAAAAACATATATATATAATTCTATATCATACATTATACCAATAGATTCACTTTCATATTTGTAAATCTTCTATATTTGTTACTGAAATTGGTATACAATATTGTTTACACATATTTTCCGGGTTCGCGTCCGGTGCGCGATAGCTATGCGTCCGGTTGGCGAATCCCATATGACTTCAAAAGAAACAATTTCATTGGTGAAGAATCTTTCTATCCTACTATTTGGAGGGCCCCACCCAATTTGTTCTTTCTTTCTGGAGCTTCTTGAGAATAAACACCTCGTGTGTTCTCTCTTAGTCTTGAATTAATTTTTGTGGTGTTTCAACTCAACACTACAAATGGCATCTGTAAATCCACCCACAGATGAAGTTCAAGATGTGGAGGAGGAGGAGGAACCTGTGAAGAAAAGAAAAGAAAGCATTGTCTGGACTTTTTTCTCAGTTCCACCTGGGGAGAAAAAAAGTAAATGCACGCAAAGTGACTTGCACATTGTGTGAAAAGGTTTTATCTTGGGACTCAGAAAAAAAGTGCTTCTGTGGAACCTCATCAATGATGAAACATCTGCAGACGATACCAGTCTCGCCAGAGAGCAGCACCAGCAAGAACTGGAAGAACAATCACAGGATGCTGAAGTTCCAGGACCTAGTACATCTGCAACTTCTACTTTAACTGCTGACACAACCTTGCTCGTACCTGAATTTCCTGGTTTAGAGCTGGTTTAGAGAAACACTGCTTAAAGTGTAAGAAGCTTCTTTGTGCTGGAGAGCTGTCTATCAGAGCAGTTATGTTTGCTGCCAAAAATCACAAATGCAAATTTTTTTGCAATACTGTTCTAAATGCAAAATGTTTTTGATGCTTTACAGCAGTTTGTTGCCTTGCTTTTTGGATTACGTTTTTTTTTTAAAACACCCAAAAAATAAATAAAAGATTTAGAAAAACACAAAAATAATAAAACAAATTATATAAATGGTTCTTTTTAGAACCGCCTATTTGGTTAAAGATAGACAAACTTGTACGTGTTGTATGAATGAGTGCAAGGGTAGTGCCTGGATTATTGGATGAGTGTATGGATAGTTACTGGGTAATTGAGTGAGATCATGGATGGTGCCTGGGTGATTGCATGAGTGCATGGTTAGTGACTGGGTGAATGGATGAGTGTATGGATAGTGCCTGGATGAATGGGTGAGTGCAAGAGCAGTGCCTGGGTGATTTCATGAGTGCATGGGTAGTGCCTGGGTAAATGGATGAGTGTATGGATAGTGCCTGGATGAATGGGTGAGTGCAAGAGCAGTGCCTGTGTGATTCCATGAGTGCATGGGTAGTGCCTGAGAGAATGAATGAGTGCATGGGTAATGCCTGTGTGAATGGTTGAGTACATGAATAGTGCCTGAGTGATTGCATGAGTGCAGAGCTACTGCCTGGGTGATTGGATGAGTGCATGGTTAGTGCTTGACTGAAAGGATAAGTGCAAGGGTAATACCTGGGTTATTCCATTAGTGCATGAGTTGTGCCTGAGAGAATGGATGAGTGCATGGGTAGTGCCTGAGTGAATGGTTGAGTACAAGAATAGTACCTGGGTGAATGAATCAGTATATTAGTAGTGCCTGGGTGATTGGATGAGTGCATGCATAGTGCCTGGGTGATTGGATGAGTGCATGCATGGTGCCTGGGAGATTGGATAAGTGCAAGAGCAGTGCCTGGGTGATTGCATGAGTGCATGGGTAGTGCTTGGGTGATTGGATGAGTGCATGAGTACTGCCTGAGTAAATGCATGAGTGCATGGTTACTACATGACTGAATGGTTCAGTTGAAGGATAGTGCCTGAGTGATTGGATGAGTGCATGGCTAGTGCTTGACTGAAAGGATAAGTGCAAGGGTAATACCTGGGTTATTCCATTACAGCATGAGTTGTGCCTGAGAGAATGGATGAGTGCATGGGTACTGCCTGAGTGAATGGTTGAGTACAACAATAGTGCCTGAGTGATTGCATGACTACATGGGTAGTGCGTGTGTGAAAGGATGAGTGCAAGGGTAATGGATGGGTCATTGGATGAGTGCATGTGTAGTGCCTAAGAGAAAATATGAGTGTATGGGTAGTGTTTGAGTGAATGGTTGAGTGCAAGAATAGTGCCTGAGTGATTGCATGAGTGCATGGGTAGTGCATGGGTGATTGCTTGAATGCAGGGGTACTGCCTGGGTGATTGGATGACTGCATGTGTAGTACCTGAGTGACCTCATGACTGCAAGGTTAATGTCTGGGTTCTTAGATGAATGCAAGGGTAGCTCGTGAGTGAAACTATCTGTGCAAGGGCTGTGCCTGGGTCACTGGATGAGTGCATGGGTAGTACCTGAGAGAATGGATGACTGCATGAGTAGTGTCTGAGTGACTTCATGAGTGGAATGGCAATCCTTTGGTGCTTACATCATTGCATGGGTACTGCCTGAGTGAAAGGATGAGTGCAAGATTAATGCCTGGGTCACTGCATGAGTGCATGGGTAGTGCCTGAAAGAATAGATGAGTGCATGGGTAGTACCTGAGTGAATGGTAGACTTTAAGAATAGTGCATAAGTGATTGCATGAGTGTATGGGTACTGTCTGGGTGATTGCATGAGTGGAGGCATAGTGCATGGTTGATTGGATGAGTGCATGGGTAGTGCGTGACTGAAAGGATGAGTGCAATAGTAATGCCTGGGTCATTGGATGAGTGCATGGGTAGTGCCTGGAGAATGGATGAGTGCAAGGGTAGTGCCTGTGTGAATGGTTGAGAGCAAGAGTAGTGCCTGAGTGATTGGATGAGTGCATGGGTAGTGCCTGGGTGATTGCATGAGTGCAAGAGTACTGCCTGGCTGATTGGATGAGTGCATGGGTAGTGCATGAGTAAATGGATGAGTGCATGGCTACTGGATAGATGAATAGCTCAGTGCAACACCACTGTCTGTCTGATTCTATGAGTGCATATATAGTATTGAATGAGTGTACAGGTAGTTCTTGTGTGATTGTATGAGTGCATTCATAGTATCTGTTTCATTGAATATGGCTGTTTACAACGCATGCGATTAGATTGCATGCCATTACAATGCGGTCGTTACAACGACTGCGTTGTTAGTACGCATACCATTACATCACAAGACATTACAACGACTTGCTGTAGGGCGCGCGCTAGACTTAGGAATAGTATTATTTACTATTCCTACTCCAGTTTGTGCAACAGCAGGGAAGGTGTTGGATTTTAAATCCAATACCAGTGCGCCCCTACAGCAAGTCGTTGTAATGACTTGCGATGTAATGGTATGCGTACTAACAACGCGGTCGTCATAACGACTGCATTGTAATGGCATGCATTGTGGAGACATCATTCTAAACGCTGTCTCCCGTTTCATTTAATGACTGGAAGGGTAGTCCCTGGGTAATTCTATTAGTGCATATATGTATGCATGAGGGAAGTCATTGGATGGGGAGTTCAATACACACCTGTTCTGTATAATGAGAAGCAAATAACTTGCAATTAAAGCACTTTTATTGATCTATGCACTTTTGAAAAAAGTAAGTATGATACTATTCCTCAGAAATACGAAGATACTTTTCAAATAGTGTAAAGGATGAACATTATTTATATTAGAAACAAATAACATATAATTACATTTTAAACATTTTTCCAGGTTATTATGCATATTATATTATGTATTCTTACCTTTCAAGTAATTTAGATACATTACTCAGTAGAACTATTTTAGAGTAGTATTATCCTACACAGCATTAAAACGTCTTATGAAGATTCCTAAGTTTTCCCGCTCCCGACTAGGCGGCCGCTTGTTTCAAGTGCTGGCCGCACGGTTATGGAATTGTCTGCCTTTGCCTCTTAGGCAAGTCCAGGACTTGCTTTCTTTTTGGAAACAGTTGAAGACCTGGTTGTTCCAGCAATAACAGTTGATAGTACTTTTCCGTAACACGATTGGTTCTTTCTCTACTTTTTCTCTGTTTTTCCTGGTCTTGTGGTCCGTAGCGCCGGGACACTCTGTGGAGTAGCCGTGCGCTTTACAAGTACCCTTTTACATTACATTACATTACATTAAAACTGTTTTTGAACGTCAACAGTAGCTAATATAAAGAAGAAAAAGAAAAACTGTGATTTACTGATAATATATCACAGAAATAATATTATTAAATTTGTAAGAACACAACATAAATTTAGAATTACGTAACATTTTCAGTTTCCCTTTTTTGTTGTTCTCAAATTCCACTTAACTTCACCATACACAGTGATTTCAATGTAGGATCATCATTGAACAGCGTGGAAAAAAATAATCAAATTGATTGTAGAAAAAAAAAATCAGCATAGAGCATCATTTTCAATCTGTGTAGCTATGCATTTTCTTATCTACACTTTGTTAATTACTTCCTTCATCTACATTAACTCTATTATTTATCTCAAATATATTTGCCCAAATGTAGACTCTCATTTACATCTGGTACAATGTAGACAACGAATATATAAACTATTTGCTTTTAAACACAATTTTCCAAATATAATATCAATTAGTGCAAATAATAATCCAAACACTACTTATAAATACTAATAGTTTGCAGTGCTGTCTACTTTCTGTTTAGATCTTCCCAATAGGCCGAATGATGTACTCAAAACTTTGGCTGCAGAAATAGCAAATATGAATTTGGTAATTCCTAAGGCAATCTAGGTTTGAATTCCAAGTGGGCATCATTGCAAAGCGTCCATCCTTTGTTACACTTTAAATAAAAAGTATAGTGTCCAGATGTTGCAGTAAGTCCTTCATGAAAAATATTAGCTGCTGTTGTATAAGTTCTTCCTGAAATAGATATTTGACTTGCTTTAAAATTTGTAATTTTTGTTTCCAGTGTTCTTCCATTTGCTCTACATCGTTGTAACATTAAAATGAAATATTTTCCAAATCTTTCCATATGTAATGTAGACAACACCTCTGATCTACAATGTGAGCATCTCATATCCTGATTTGCTGTTTTTATCAATTTGTTCAATTTTATCAAGTTGTCCCCGCCCTGCCACTTTGGGACAGTGTTTCTAGAAGTGCAGTCCCACAAGAGCACCCCGTTCTTGCTGCCTCTTTATCCCGCTACCTGCCTGCCTTGCTGCCTTGGAACTATTTTCTTTGTCACAACCCATAGGTGCCAGTTTCTACTGCAGTTTCCTTCATCCTGCCTGCTGTAACCTGGAAGAGCTGTCTGTGTCCTGCTGCCTGCCTGTCTTGTTGCCTCCTTCTCCTGCTGCTTTGAAAGAGGTGTCACTGTGTTGCTGTCTTGTGAGAGTGTTTTCCTGCCGTGCCGCCCAAGAAGAGGTATCTCCCTGACCATAACCTGTGAGCTGTTTTTACACTTTGTGTCGGGAGTGCCTGCGTACATGGGACAGCGTTGATCTGTGCAGTTGCCTTCCCTGCCTTCTTTTTGTGTGGAGTGGTTCTTCGTGCTTTGAGGCTAAATTGAGGCAAGCTGCACTTCAACTGGTGAGCCTATACTCTTATTTTGATGCAGGAATTAGGGAGGATGGATCGGCAAGTATTTCTGACCAGTTTGCGTTTTTGCCGATTTCAACATCTAGCGTCTTCTGTTTGCGATGCACCTTGGCAGTTTAACCGCTGTCCCTGCGGTTTGAATTATTTACAGCGAGCGCCCATCTACCTTCATTTTGGGCCTCGCGCGGATGTTCTCCTGATCTTCGACGCTCCAGGAATCCTCAGGAGTGACGTTTCACTCTCCGACGTCCCTTCACAACTGCACAGCAACGTTTGGCGCAGGGTCGCGCCTAGAGCCACCGTGAGTTTGTGTGCTGCCATCTTCTGTTTGGAACTTCTTTGCTCCTTTGCGTTCCATGTCTTTTCCACGCTTTGCCAACCACGTTTTTCTTCTCGAACATCGTCGTCATGCAGCATCAACACTTCAGTGGTTTGTTCATCAGTTTCTCCTTTTCAATCTCTGCGGTGTTCCTTCTTGGCCTGCGAGTGACTTGCTAGTGACCAGTTCTTCCATCTCTTAGAGGCTAGTTTTGGGAGCAGTTTTGTGGGAGGACATCTTTTGTTACCTCAACTGAAGCGAGGTTATTTCAGCTGAAATGTGGTTAGTGACTACTGTTACTGCTTGCTACTTGAAGTTTCTTCTTCTCTCTCTCCTCTTGTAATTGACTTGCCCGCCTGTCATTTCTTATTGCTGCATCCCTCGGTGACAGGCACACCTGCTCTGCAAATGATTAATATGTTACTCCTGTTTTGTGCCATGGATTACCCCGATGATTATATTGCTGCAGTGTCTTCTTTTCACCATTTGCAATGGATTTCATCTTATTTTAGTTTTGCATTTCAAGAGGAGTTTCGGGTGAGAGCTCGCTCACCAGTGTTCCAGAGTGTTACTGAGGGCTAATGTCCTTTGCCATATACATGTTGTTGTGCTATGCTTACTAATGTGCTAATGTCATTGTACTTGTGTTATGTTTCCTGGCATGTGTATGGATATAAGTGGAAGTTAGTGTTTGATTGTCTTGTTGTTTCCCACTTTTACGTGGTTGTGGGTTCCTGCCAAATACCACTGCTTTTAGTGCACATTTTGTAGAGTGAATGTTTTTTTAAAAATATTTCATTGCTGTTTTTATGCTGTGCTTTATCCTTACACTTCTTTCGCACGTCAGGGTTGCGGTAGGATGTTTTACGTTGTTTTTTGCTGGTACTTTCTTCATGTTCCTGTTTCATGCTTGATATTTTACTGTGCTTTATCCTTATGTTTTTCAGGTGTATTGATATAAGTGATGATTGGTATATTAGTGTGTTGATGATTCCCACTTTTATGTGGTTTTGGGTTGGTGATCATTATTTACCACCCATTGCGGTCCGGACCCGTATTATGTTTTCTTTTTCTGGTTTAAGAGTGCATTGTACACGTGTTCTGTGTGGAGCGTATTTTCCACACATCACAACCCAAATTTCAGTTTGGGTGGAGTTTCTGATTGCTTTTCTTCAGGTTCTGTGTGGAGTACCCTTTCCTCACATCACAACCCAAAATCTATGTTTGGGTGGTGTTCCTGCTTGGTTCTTTCATGTTACATGCTAATCTACATTTTGTTAAGTTTGCTACCAAGTACGCCATTGGTTACAGGATTTATCATGATTTGTGTCATGCGTTTTTGCGTGCTTTTGCTCCTGGTATTGCTTTCTCCCACGTTACGTCGTTATGGGTTAGTTTGGTATAAGCACCCACTGTTGTACGGATGTTATGGTTCAGTGTGAAGTCCCTTGCCACACATCACAACCCAACTTTATGTTTGGGTGGAGGTTATGTTGGTGATCGGAGTGATCTTTACTTGTTTCGTATGCCTACTGTATGTGCATTTACTTGCATGATTTTCAGGTTACTGATTGCTTTCATATGCATTACACTTTTACTCCCTTGGATTTCAAGGTCTTCCTTTCCTTGATTTGGGTTTTCCCCTCACACGTCAGGGTTGCATTGGGAGTCCTGTTGGTTCTGTGTGAATCCCCTTACACACATCACACCCCAATTTGTTGTTGGGGGAAGTTTTCTTAAAGAGTGCATGTTACTATGTGGAGATTTTCCACTCTTATATTTTTTTTATTGGTCAGTTTCCTTTCACACTTTCGCTGTTGGTTCTCTTGTGCTTCTTGTGTTTGCCTAGCCAGCTTTCATGATCTAGGCACTTGGGTTGGTCTGTAGTCTGTGGTGTGGGAGTGTTTGGGTTGTTGTGCGATAGAGAGGAGGATGGTGTGCATGAGTCTTTGTACTTGTGTTATGTTTCCCCCTCCTTTATTCATTTCTTTGCATGAATGTTCCATCTGTAATTTTTGATGCTATGCTTTAGTAAGTTGTCATCTCATGTATTCTTGCAATGTTTCTTATGCCTTTTGTTCCCCTTCTTTTCCGTTGCAAAGAAGGGGGATGTGTTATACTGCTGCTGCTCAGCCTGAGTGTCTGTGTGAGAGAATGTTGGTGAATGGAATGTTCGTGTGTGTTAGTGTCAGTTGGAGATGGGCTGAGCAGCAGTAAGGTTGCTCCTGGCGGGGCTCTCTGTGTAACATCTTGCCTGAATAAAGAAACATGAAGATTCCACCTGGAATGGACATTAACTTTATTACAACAGTACTGATTCGCAGTCTGGTATTGTCAAGTATTGGAATCCTCCTGTTTCTATTTCAGTGGTAGAAGTAAATGAACACTCATCACACTTATGGTTCCAATTGTAACTTATTGTAACGCAGTAATGGGTAAAATGCCCGCAAAATGAGAACAAATGCCATTCTGGATAGCTCAGAAAATAACACAGTTAGAAGCAGTATTTCCGAATACTAGCCCTTATGAGAAGCACAGAATGCTGACAATCTGCTTGCCCATTAGCAGTAATACCAGATGTATTAAGACAAATACAAAATTAGTATGGAGCAGAGCCTGCTCTGAACTTAGGGATGAAATTACTAGGTAATTATGCCCAAATATCAGCTATAATATTAGCAAATATTAAAGGGGAGGCAGCATCAGTGGCTATCCGCAAACGCCTAAGGGAGTTCAGTCCTTTACAACAGGAGCACGAACTACCTAAAATAATTGAAACTGCATATACAGAATTAGGCAGGGACAGTTTGGGTGGAAAAGCATTAAAACCACAACTGATGGGTAATACCGAAAAAGAGACCATCAAGCAGACACCTGCTTCATCAAAAAAGAAGTGGGACAATAACAAAAAACTAAAAGTTAAAGAAAACAGATCTCAATCCAGAGGTAGATCTCCTCCACAGGAGCCCTCCGAAAAGAGGTAAAACCTTAGAAATAGGGACAATATTAGGAAACCTGACAGGTATCAGGATACTGATACGCATTCCTCTTGTTCCTTTCAGGGTTCAGGGTTCAACGAAAAACTCAGAGAGTGAAGGACGGTCAGACAGACAAGAAGAGCGTACAAGGTTAGATAAAGGATAGAGAAATACCAAATATGGATTGTAGGTTAGGATTAATTCTAGCAGCACACGAGGGTATAGGGTCTGCATATGCAGGAGTTACAGCAACTGTTTCTCTATTGAAACAGCGCTATTGGTGGCCAGGACTAAGAAAGCAAACTAAGGACTACGTCTTGAAATGCGACATCTGTCAGCAGATGAAAGGCTCCACAGTAACACGTCCAGCACAGACACCATTACTAATATCAGACAAACCACTGGCGTGTGTCTATTTGGACCACTGCGGCCCCTTACAGTCTGATGGGGCTTACAAGTATATCATGGTTGCAGTGGATTCCTGCTCTAGGTTCCTATGGGTGTGGCCCCAGCGCTCGGCTGACGCTCGAACTGTTATAAAAGATTTGCAAGTCTTTTAAGGGACATACACAATTGGCACATTGCATTCTGACCGTGGCCCCGCATTTAGCTCTAGGGCTTACAAGGAAGCCATGGGAAGTTTGGGTGTAGCATTGCGGTACTCCTCTACGTACCATCCCGAGGGAAATTTGGTTGTGGAGAGGAAAAACCGGGACTTAAAGCAGTCTTTAACAGCTAGAGTATTAGGCTCGGGTGGAAATTGGGTAAAACATTTGTATGGAGTTCAAAGGGTATTAAATAATCAGCCAAGAAGTTCCCTAGGGGGTGTCACTCCTTATGAGGTTCTATTTGGGATGAGAATTTGGGTACCTGATCTTGATTGTGAAGGCACAGTGGCGGATGAAAAACCTTTTGACATCCATAAATGTTTGGACGTTTTACAGGACCTGAATGAATCCAGGGCACTACAGAGTAATGTCCAGGTGAAAAGGACCGCCACTGGGGAAGCAAAAAGTGTCACGGCAAGACCTGTCTGGATCCCTAAAGTTGGGGATCTGGTCAGAGAGAAAATAGCGGACAAAAAAGAATTTGGGCCATCATACAGAAAGCCTGTACCTGTCCTGGCAGTTGAAGGAACAAGAACAGTACTTCTGCCACCTCTTGTCGGTAAAAAGGAGAAAAGATTTGTCTCAATAGACTTGATCAAACCACACTATGTGGCCGATACTGAGTAGTAGGCCGCGTGGACTCCTGAGTAACAGACACCCTCCTCTCACAACTATACAAGAAGGTCAAACAGAAAGACTCATCACGTTTGAAGGGTCACCTGCACGGAATGATGAACTAAGCAACAATGCAATGGAACTCGTTCCTCTTGAAACTGAACTTCAAAATGAGAACACAACTGAAAGACAAATTTCAATTCGACCAAACATGGATATCTACATCAACATGCCCCAGCAAGAGCAAGCTACAGTTTCCACAAAACCTGCGGATTTACTGAAAATTGATCGAACTGCATCTGGATATTTCATTGACTGCAATACATTTTCATTGGATCCAAGGGAACCTGAAACAATGCCAGCCCAAAAATCTCATCTACAGCGATTCAAAGATTTTCCGAACTTTCTTAAAAAGACTTACCTGGTATCACTTTGGGTGGAACTCTGGGTAACTACCGGGATACTTTTCTTTCTTTTCTGGATAGACCTAGTAACTGTCTTTAGTATGCTTATTAATGGAACTTATCTTCGAGAAAGCTCTGCAGCACAAAAAGTGAATGTGATTCTGAAACCACATCTATCATCACATCGTGAAAAAAGAGACCTATCATCAGTGAACATTACAGCAGTTCCTATACCTGACGGTATAGTGTGGGACAAGGTTGATTACGATATATTTGGCCCGACTGAACTTTTAAAAATACCACATTTATTTAAAATTTCATTGAGTGATATCATTACCTCCAGTATATTTTCCGATGATTGGGATTATGAAACTGTAAATAATATGTTGTCTGATTTAGAAAAATCTGCTGCTTTTTCTAATAATGAAATGTTAGAAGGCACATCAGACTTTGAAACAATGTATTGCTATCAACATTATGGTCATCATTTTCTGCATAAGTCTGCTAATCCCAGAAATGTTTTCACATACCACCAATGGGAACATTGCCCGACACCGCCGAAAAGCAGTTCAAAAACATTTGCACAGAAATTTCTGTATTTTTAAGGGTTCAACACATACGACCCAGCCTCATATTATTATAAGGTTGCACTAACACCAGCACAGAAAAATATGTTGGCATACACCAAACAGATTTATTCTGCTTCCTTTATTACCCAGTTGTCTGAACAAGGTTTTGACTTATGGAAAGACACCATAGGCTTAAAATTTGTCTGGGGTACTAGAGACTGGCAGGTCCAGGGAACAGAGGCACTATTTAGAGCATGCCTTATTCCTCAGCAAATAATGTTTTTGAATGAAATGGTGCAACAAACAACCTGTCTTGCACTAGCCAAAAACAAAGATTTGAATACACCTCGGGTGCCAGCACCATCACACACTGAGGGTAACACAACATCACAGGAAGAGGTTACACTAGATGCCATCATGCAATACAATAGATCAGAGCCCGATTGGAAGGGATGGTTGATTTGGCCCGTAGACACCAATAACTGTCAGGAAAGATTCTTGGGTAAAACCAAAGGATTTAGTATCAACAACACAGAGACAACACCCAGGGGTAGTGACATCGTACAGTGTTGGGAAGTTATGCCTCGATTGGCTAAAGACCTCAACACTTACACATGTGAAACAACACTTATCCTTACTTACAGAGAATGTGGACCTACGGGATTTTTTATTAGGCCCTAGGAAGCCACGTCAGAAATGTTTCTATAATGCTGTCTACAATGAGATTTGGAAAATATCACAACAAGAGGCCGTGGAAAGAATACAAGAAATAGATCGTATAAATCTAGAGAAAGCTCTAGCAGTGGTCGACAATGGGTTAACGACACTAACCTCCAGGATATATTCTCTAGGCAACATTGTATCTTCTGCTATTGATGTACTAGAACAGGATCTGTCCATATTACAAAAAGGGCAATCACAATTGCGTTCTATTATGTTATTAAGCTGGACGGTGCAATCTTTGCGGGCAGGCTATTTGCCTTGGCGTTTCATAAACAGTACGTCTCTGTTTTCTTCGTACAATCTGACAGAAAAACAGATAGAAATGGCACAAAGGGGAGCAAAATACACAATGCTGCGTATTGAAAAACTGGATAGATCAGCATTTACAGTGGCAGAGTCACCGTCCACGGAATGGTTAATCCATGGCCACATAACTCTTCCGGTCACTACCTTTCAATTCCAATATTGCCTTGAACAAATGCAGGCAGGCAGGTATGAAGAAATGGGTAGGAAATTCATTAAGGAATCTTGGGAATTACCGTACAGATTTTGATGCCGGAGTGGGGAAAAAAGAAGTGTTTCTAAGCGGTACTAACTGCAAGAATACTTTAAGTGGATCACTTAAATGCCAGGATAGAATGCTTCATGGGGCCTGTAACGGTTCGGTAGCAAAATTATTCTGTCACTTAAAGGGTGCCCCAGCTGCCGTGATCACTCCAGTGTTCGGGCTACTTTCGAATGGGAGTTACTTGATGCTGAACGATCAAGGTTGCTGTGGGATGCTTCCGGGCATCGCATATCTGGTAACCGTGAGCTCCAGGGTTACTTGCTGTATGCAAGTATTGTTTCCACCAACACATACAGTCAGGGAGGCACCGTTATGGCCTTCACTAAATGTTTCGTTAATACGGTTTGATGCTTTAAGCAGAATGAAAGCCATGCTTATACAGAAATCTGTGCCCTAAACCTCCGCTCGAGAGACCTTTGATCTTCAAGTTGCAAGGTCTTCAGCAGAGATACAGGCGCTTATACGTACAAATTGCCCCTTCCATTTCGCAGAAATGGTAAATCGTATCTTTAACATGTCTGATACGACAGGCATCGTCCACCTATTTAAGACCATAGGTTCTGGACTATTAAGCACCTTTCAGATGGTCCTCGGAGTTATACCAAACTTTATACACTCCGTATTTGAAAGCATATTTGGAGGGCTGCTGCTGATCCTGTTTCTAATAGCAGGTATCCTGATTGTCGTTTTTCTGCTGCGCAATGGACGTCCCAGTCACCAAGCAGATGGAAACAGTACTCTTGGAGCAAAAATACCGTGACCGCATGGTACAACTTCTAGGCACACCTCGCCTAAGGGAACTAAGTGCTTCTTGGTTCTTGTCATTTAGAACAGTCTGGATGGACTGCATCTTACCTGTCCTCCGATGCCTGCTTTGCAGAGAAGAATGCATGTTGGATCTCTGTCTGACACTCCTGTCATGTGTGCAACCGGACGTTGATGCTTTACTGGACCCGATAATGGCCCATGTTCTGCAGTGTCCCCAGCGTATTCCCATGTTGATGGCAGCATTCCTAGAGCCACCAGAGGTAGTAGCTGCTCCTGTTGGTATGGACACCGGCTCCTCCTCTGACACCCAGGCCTTTGGATGGCGCACAGGCTGCCCCGGCACCGGCTGTGGACAGTACGGAAGATCATCTGTGCTCAATTGACATAATCTGCGAGGTGTTACAGGGACCGTCGACTGCGGAGGGAAGCAATGGAAATGTTGTGTCTACCAGCCAGGACATATAAACATTTGACTCATTTGGCCCGTCGTGTGCTGGGAAAAAATGTGACTTTTGGAAAACAAACGAAAATTAGAACTCCATATCAAAATTGACATTCTTTTCTGAGCATGTATGGCTTTCAAGTGCTTATAGTAGTTCAAACTATACCTACGAACATATTAGAGCTATAGCTTGAGTGTCAATTTCTATCTTTTTTTTAGAGACTTATTTTAGAACGTTTTAACTTTTTAAACATTGTTTTTTAGCAAAACAAAAACTAATGCTTTTAATGATTTGCGTACCAATATCTAGTCAGCCTAGTAGTACGTTTAGAATTTAACTATGTCGTCCATTCAGAAGAGGAGTGGGTGTTATATTCCATATAGGTACCATAATATAGGCCCCGGTAACTTCATTACCCTTCACCTATATTCTTCCCTACATTACACTTGTCACGGTTTACAGGGACTGACCTTTTACCTAGATACAACACTGCATTCAGAACGCAGGTTTTCCCTAGTTCAAAGTCTCATACATTATGCATGAGGATTCTTGGAAGCGCAGCAGGACTACCATCTCCTGTATAAAATCTATGTACAAAGATCATGCCCGACGTCATCCTAAGGCTGACACAGTAATACAGCGAGGTAGAACCCCTGGGGAGACCTATGGGTATATATACATCACATCTTGCTAAGATAGGACAGAGGAGACTGAGACTACCCGGCTGACACACTGACAAGAGACACTGAGGTTCCTGCATACAGACACTCCAGCTCGCAGTAGTCTAACATCCCTCGCGGGGTGTCAAATTCGAGACCAGGACGGGGTCCCACAGTCTCTCACTTCAGGTAATGGGGTTGACTTAATCCTAGAGGGATTCTTGGCTTAACACCTACACACATGCTAGGTACACTTAGGTACATCTAGTTAGGGAGGCATCGTAGGAGTACGCATCTTTTATCATGTGTTTTATATACTCTAATGTATTCATGATTATTGCAAGATGATAGAGCTATACCATCCATTCACCTTTATAGTACTGCTAATCATTTATATCTTATACTGTCTAACGGTTGTTGCAGCTCATTTATTTTACACCAGAATAACAACTGTTCAATAAATGCTTATTGAAAAACGCCCAGCCTGTTTATTCGGTGTATCTCTCTGAGACCAACTAAGTAAGCACGAGTGACTGAGCAAAAGGTAGTATATTGTTTCCACAGTCCTGATCAGGCTTGTCATGTTCAATGGTTGCCAGGAACTATTCTCTCCTTGGTAAGAGGAGATTCTAGTTGCACTGTGAGCTAGTTGGTACAAAAGGGCCAACATACCCGGTGGGGGTGTTCAGAGTCAGTCTGACACCAATCCTACAGTGTATGTTGTCTAAACGCGCAGATCCTGTATACTTTTTATAGGAACTACACGACACTTTCTTAATTTGATCAAATTTTATAATAAAAAATTCTATTCCATCTCTATTCTGAAAATTGACAAAATCAACAACTTTTCCCATTGCTCCATTTACTAAACCTTCTTCTACATTCAAATTATGCTGCAAAATTACCCGACAGTTTATACATGCATGTAAAGTCTTTTCTAAGCCTGCAGTTTTAGATACAGACTTTTCCAAAGAATGCAATTTAGCCTGAATTTTCTCTGTAAGAACAATAGTCACTCCCTGGTGTTCGATTTTATCAATAGCTTCAATTTCCACTTTTTGTTGTTTTTCCAGTTTCAGAAGTTGTTGATTAAATGTAGAACACTCTTGCAGTGTAGGCATTAGGCAAACTATAGACTTGTTTTGTCTAAGCATACTGTACATGACTTCAACTGCTGTGTTTCCAGTTGTAAACAAGTTCCTTAGGGGCATATCAGCAACAGCCAGCGATAATCATCGCTATGCGCGTTTAGCGCAAGCATAATTATCGCCGGCTATCGCTGGATTATATCGCCGAGATAGCGCGTTATCATCAATGCATATCTCCAATGCGATAATAAATCCAGCAATAGCGGCAAAATGTGCGATTATCGCTGGAAATCCAGCGATAAAAGCACAGCGATAGGCGAATCCTTGTTGATAGGGCAGGGTGGATTTATCCATACAATCCACCTCCCATAGGATATAATGGCTAAGTCAGATTGAAAGCAGGCGTTAGAAACCAGCGATAAGAGTGGTTTGCGCTACTTTTCACATCGCTACGCGGGTGTGCGGCAAGATTGATGATAGGAGTTAGTTGTGTTAGCGACATCTACCAAGTCAGTTTAGTAAGGTACGCCCACTTTGCATATCATTAGCGTTGCGACGCTGGGCCGTAGGAAAACGGGCGCTGAGGCATGGATTCACGCGCTAGCGTGTCCTTGATGATAGTGCGATAAAATTATCGCCGCTTTCCGCCCGAAAACGGACGCTAAAGCGGCAATAACTTTATCGCGGCCCCTTGATACTATGCCCCATAGTAACCGACTTTCTAAAGCTTGTTTACCATGTTCCGTCAAGACACCAATTCTTATGTCTTGTAGAATATTTCCACAATCTTCATCACTTGCTTCTCGCATATTCTGAACAAGTTCTTGATATTCAAAATGTAACCAAATGTTCACATTTCCAATACTTCCCAAAGATTTCCTTGTGTCTGCATGGACAAGTGTTTTAAAAACAGGTTGTCCTTTTACAGGAGTAAGTTGTAGTAGGTCTCCGAATACAATTAAATGTTTTCCTCCAAACAGAACATCACAATCTGTTTTTAAAATCTGTTGCATTCTTAAATGTACAAAGGCTAACATTAAGTTTGAGACCAAGCTCACCTAATCAATGATTAAAAGTTTCATTTTCTTCAGTACTCTTGAGACTTCATAACAAGCTTCTCCAGATAGCTTCTGATATTCCAATTTATTTCCATGTTCAACAGGTAGCATAAGTAATCGATGTAAAGTAATCCCTTTAATGTTGTGTGCTGCTAATCCAGTTGGAGCTGTTACAACACAAGATAAATGCAATTCTGTAGTTTTGTGTTGATAACTGGTCAAAACTTTAATTAAGAAACTTTTTCCTGTTCCAACTTGACCACTGATGTACAATAAAATAGGTTTAAATGATGAACATTGGGGGCGTGGCCAAGACGGCGGAGTGAGAAGACATGAAATCAGTCTCTCCGCTTCGGCCTCAATTTTAAAGCTACTTCCCGGGGTGCCTGTAGCTCCGGAAAGCGGTGCCCGGCCGGACATCTCCTTGGTGATGGCAGGGGTGACACCTGGAGTTCTGGTTGTGGGTGATATCCCCGCAAGGTACGGCGGTGTCCCGGATGGCCGCAGATGCCAGAGGCCTGAGACGCAAGGAGGCGGCCCCGCAGTGACGACTGGGCCTCTACAGAAGAGCGGCAGGTTGCACCTACTCAGGGGTGGCCTTGAGACCCGGAGACCGGGAGGCTCACGGCCGGAGCACAGAGCGCACCCGAGGCCTGGTTGACTGGGGGCGGCCTGGGTGATGCGGCATTGGAGGCCGGCCCTCTCTGAAGCAGAAAGGTGAGCAACCTGGGTCTAAGGTGTGGGAACATCGGCAGTGAAGGCCGTGTCTTGGGGCCCCCTTGGGACGAGGAGGAGGGAGAAGACCCCAGCCGGCGACGGAAGGCGCCTGGGCAGAGAGGGCCTATGAGCGGTTTCTGGAGGTGAACGGGGACGGCCATTGGATCTCCAGGCCCTCTTAGGCCTTGAAATGCCTGGAGTTGTGAGGCTTGTCAGGGCAGCAGAGGAGGGGAAGCTCCTGGGCCGGACCCTATGGACTACGGGGGCCCTGTTGAGCAGCTGTGATGATTGGGGGGGAGGCCTTCTGCCCCACCCCCCTCCTCATGTGTTACTGGTGATCCTGAGGATAGCAGACCCCTTGGATGACCTGCAGACGACTGCACCCTGAAGCGTGCCTAGTGATAGAGGAGGACTTTGAGGGCACCAGAAAGACCCCCCAATAGACAGTGGGGGAACAGAGGGGGGAGCAAGTGAATGGCTGGAGCGGAGCAGAGGAAGGCGCCACCCAGGGGATTGTGGACCAGATCTCATATGCCGTGGTTGTCAGAGACTCCCGGGAAGACCCCGTCCTGGTTAATCGCAAAGCCACTGCCATTAGAGTGGAAGAGTCAAGCTATCTCCTGGAACAGGCCACAGGGGAGCGAAGAGGCAAGTATCTGAGACCTCACACCCAGGGGACCTCTTAGTTGGTTTGCCTATATTCTGGGCTTGAGCGGAGCACGGGAGAGACCCTGAGCTCTGAGTTGGATAGTACAACGATTGGACCTTTTTGGATTCACCAACAGTGGGCTATCCTTTGCAGATGAGTATTTATTGAAACAATGTCCGAACTCTCGAGGGTCCGGAGCAGAGGTGGCCCTGGGCCTTAAGACTCACTGAAAGAAATATGGCTTCGGCACGGGTCAAGAAGGAGTGATCTGTAAAAGACATGCTCATCAAACAATCTACTCCGCACACTGCGGAGCCACCGGGTTCCCTGGAGGATCCTTCGCAATGGCCTGAGCTTGAAGGAGGCGATGCACCTGTGACCAGCTCATAAATGGATACACTCTTCTCAACTCTGAGAGAGGACCTACAGTCAATCAAGAAGGATCTGGCCCAGCATCTACAGGGGGTCGGGAAGGAGGTATCGGAACTAGGAGACAGGGTAGACGCTCTGGAGAACCACGAGATCACAAGGGACGAAGAAATTGAACAGCTCAGGCAGGAGCTCATCCGTCTCATGGACCAACAAATAGATCTTCAGTTGCACATCGAGGATCTCGAGAACAGGTCTAGGCGTAATAATATCAGGATTCGGAATGCACCAACGGCCGCCGAAGCAGGGAATGTGGAGGAGTATGTGACAGAGCTCTTTGTTCAACTTTTGGGGGACATGCAGGCCTCGGACATTAAGTTAGACAGGGTCCACCGGACAGGTCAGTCTATAGCTCCACACATGCCCCCCCCAGACATCCTGGCGTGTGTTCATAGTTTCCCACTAAAGGAGCGCATTCCCTGGAAGGCGAGAGACCTGTCCCAGGTGCATATCCGTGGCCACTCCCTTCAACTCTTTCAAGATCTTTTGGCCATCACGCTGCAGAAAAGGAGGGAGTTCCGTCCGGTAGTGGCCTTCCTACGAGAACATAATATCTCATATTCCTGGGGCCACCCTTTCCGGTTAATCTTCAGCTGGGAGGGTAAGACACTCCAGGTGCGCTCTCTCCGGGTCGCCTGCGATCTACTCGGTATTGGTAATGCAGAGGATGCCACCGGGAGCACCACGAAGCCGGACTCAGGGCCTAGTAATACCCGAGATGGAGGAGGAGGGTAAGAGGCAGGAGCCTGGTTAAGCCCGACCCAGCCACAATAGCCCAAGAGAGGAACGCAGTCATAGAGAGTTTGTCCAGAGAGACGCCACAAGATCAGAATGGCAACGAGACTGACGACACGCAGTAACCCGGAATCATGCGCTACAACAGCTGTCGAGGCCGGGCAGGGGGGACCCCCACTGGAAGCCGCTGGCCACTACGGACCCCATCCTTTTTCCTACTCCGGAGATGGCAATTGCTGACTGTTCATTACCGCCCACTCCAGAGACATTGCAGTTCTTTAATGTTATTGTTTTTTTGTTGTTTTTTTATAGGTACCAACACATGGGATTATCAGAGTCTCTAGGTCTGGCTGACTCTGTATCGACTAGATACTTTTCATGGCAAGGCAAGGGCCCAATACGTACAGTACCACACCTTCTTAAACATAGCCATAATTGGGAAACGCAACACACTACACTGCACTCGTATGATGATGGCGGCTGAAAATGTGAAAATCCTTTCTTTGAACGTGAAGGGTTTGAACAACCCTGTTAAAAGAAAAGCCATCCTCTAATATTTAGAACATACCGGGGCCGATATATGTCTCCTTCAGGAGACCCACCTTTTAGCAAAAGACACACACAGGCTGAAGACCAGGGAGTTCCCCCACCAGTTTTTCTCTTCCTCTTGGCGCAAAACTGCAGGGGTGGCGATACTCCTCTGGTGCAAGTTCACGGGTACAGTGGGATTGAAGCTTGTGGAGCTCAAGGGCTGCCTTCCGGTATTCCAAGTGCAACTGGGGCCACGGGCCCTTTCCTTGGGTTCACTATATGCACCCAACGAGGGGCAGGAGCATTTCATCAGGGCAGCTATAGAGGAATCCCTAGTATCTCAAGACCAGTTGGTTTTAATATTGGGGGGGACTTTAATTTAGTCTTCAATAACTATCTAGACAGCTCGGGATCCGGGGGGGAGGGTCCAGGGCTCTGTCTAAAGAGGGGCTGGTTTGGCTGGGGAGATGGGATTAACAGATTTATGGAGACCTCCACATCCTCAAACAAGGGACTACTCCTTTTTTTCGCAAGCCCATAGGGCCTACGCCCGCCTAGACTACATTTTGGAGACTCGAGAGGCACTTTCGTTAACGCAATCGGTGGAGATTAAACCTCAATCCCTTTCAGACCACTCATCTCTGATCTTGATGCTTAGGCATCCATCCCAGGGGGACTCTAGGTGGAGAAGGCGGCTCAGGGAGACGATTCTGCAAAGACCCGAGGTAGTCACGCAGATTCAATTAGCCATAGGCAATTATCTGCAGCTTAATGACACCCCTGACGTCTCTACCTCCAATTAATGGGACGCTTTAAAGGCTGTTATTCAGGGGGTGATTATAGCTATAGTGGCGGAAGAAAACCGCCAATGCAAGGCCAAGAGAGGGGAGCTCAAGGAACAGGTCAGAGAGCTGGAGCATATGCACCAACGTCTAGGGGCTCCGAGAATCTGGTGCCAATTGGAAACGGCCCGAAAACAGTTGGACAGCCTGGATTTAGACAGGGCGGAATATTCACTCCTTAGATTAAAACACTCCTTTTATGTAAATGGGAACAAATGCGGAAGATTGCTTGCGGCAAGGCTCAGAGACAGTCAGCTAGAGTGGACGTTCTCCTTAATGGAGATGTTGAAGAGATACAAGGGGATTGTAGAATTGAAGAGAGTTTTAGACATTTCTATGCATCGCTATGTACTGGGCAGCTAACTGCACCTGATGCTCCCTCGCATTATCTAAGCCTGGCGGCAACGTCCCGCTTGACCGAATACCAAGCTGCATCTCTGGAGGCACCCATTGGCATTGAGGAGATCATCTCTGCTATCTACAGGCAGAAGTCACTGAAATCCCCGGGTCCAGATGGTTTGCCGGCAGGTTTCTATAAAGCTTTTTGTGCTGACTTAGCTCCAGTTTTCACCCGGCTATTCAACGACATCGTATCAACGGGCAGTCTCCCCCCTCAATGCAAGAAGCAGAAATAGTTGTTATGCCTAAACCGGGGAAAGACAAACACCACTGTGCTAATTACCGCCCTATATCACTTCTGAATGCGGATGCCAAGCCCTTTACGAGCATCCTAGCGGCTCGCCTGAGTCCCTGTATGCAGCGATTGGTTGGTCCCGATCAAGCCGGGTCCATACCACAGAGGCAGTGTGCGGATAATACCAAGCAACTGCTCCACATCATTGATAAAGTGCGCCGCAAGGAGGGTGCCAGCATGTTGCTCTCGTTCGATGCAACGAAGGCGTTTGACCGGGTCCATTGGCCATTCCTAGATGTGACATTGAAACATTTCGGGATAGGAGAACGATTCGAGCCTGTATCCTCAGCGGTTATAGATCCCCGATAGCAAGAGTAAGGGTGAATGGATATGGTTCAGATATATTTCCTATACAGCGAGGCACTAGGCAGGGGTGCCCCCTCTCTCCCCTCCTTTTCGCCCTTTATATGGAACCCTTCGCACATTGGGTGAGAGATCATCCAGGCATCACCGGGATTATTTTGCGGGGGAAGAGCACCAAATTAGTTTATACATGGATGACGTAATGGTCATGTTAGAAGATCCCCAGAACAGTCTTCCTCACTTAATGTTAGAAATGGAGGCGTTCAGTGCAGCCTCTGGATTTTGTATGAATATCCAGAAGTCCCAGGCCCTTAATATCACAGTCCCCCAGGCTGTGGTGGAAAACCAGCAGCGCAAGTATGCAGTGGAGTCGTCAACTGAGTCCCTCACATATCTAGGAGTTCAGCTATGCTCCACGTTGGAACGCACAAATGATATTAACTATCGAAAATTAATAAAGAAGGTGGGTACGGAACTAGAGCAATGGAAACGCTATCCACTTTCTCTGATGGGTCGCATTGCAGCCCTAAAAATGACCACCTTACCCAGAATTCTCTTTTATTTTCAGACTCTGCCTCTGCCTCCCCTGCCAGGGACAATACCGGTGCTACAGGCGGCTTTCCATCGGTTTGTATGGGAGAGTGAGAGACAGAGAATGAGTAAAGAATGGAGTTGGCTCCCGGCGCCTGAGGGGGGGCTAGGGATACCTTGTCTTCTTAGATACTTCCAGGCCGCCCAGCTACGGTATTTGGTAGAGTGGTCTAGACCTGAATCAGAAAAGCACTGGTTATTTATGGACAGGTCTATAGCGGGGACATCCTTGGAGAAGGTCCCATTTCATTTACGCCGCCACCGAGCACCCAGCTTGTATATTTCTCCTGTTACAAACTTTCTTATGAGGGTCTGTGATGGCTGCTCATGCAGAAGACAGCTAACCACCTTCCCATCCCCCCTGACGCCGATTGTCGATAACCCGGCCTTTGGCCCTGGGAACGGACCCAGCTTTCAGGTTTGGAGGGAAGCTGCTTGCAAGGCGGCCGGACACTTCTTTGACACGGACGGCCCAATACCTTTTGATGTGCTTAAACAAGATTACACTCTCCCTGAGGGTGAGTGCTTTAGATACTCCCTGATAAGGTATTGGCTTTTGCATTCAACTATGAGAAGTGGAGTCAAACGGAAATTGACCCCTTTTGAGAGGTGGCTGGTGGGCAAACGCTCTGATAAGTGACTTCTATCTGAATTATATGTACTTTTGCGGCCTGCACAAAAGGCAGACAAAAGTCCAGCCCAACATTGTTGGGAAACGGAACTGGGGCGACAGCTGTCTGAGAAAGACTGGAAAGATATATATCACAGAGCACAACATACGACTTATAATATAGCGAGCACAGAGACAGCCATTAAGATCACCTCATATTGGTATCTCACCCCGGAAAGGCTCATAGGGGGAATCCAGGCCACAGTGATACATGCTAGAGACAATGTGGGAGAAAGGTACGCTAACACATATCCTGTGGGAGTGTACAAAACTGGCATCATTTTGGGAGTTGGTGTTAAATGACATTGATACCCACTTCTCAACACAACTCCCTAGATTCCCGTCCTACATCCTACTGGGCCTCCCTAATCCCCTAACATACCCCCTTTCATCCCGTAGAGGGCGTCAAATAAGCATAGCATTGGAGGTTGCACACCAGACTATTCTTTCGCACTGGGGGTGCGCCACCTTACCGACACATCTGAATTGGCTGCACCGCCTGTGGGGGGTCCTGGGGATGGAGAAACTTACTCATACATTTGCAGGTTGGGCGACACTTTTCACACTACATGACGATGGCTTATCTCGCTACTTTCCCAAGAATTTCGTGAACTAACATGCCCCCGGTATTTACGTATATTGCGGCTTACGGACCCACCTCATGCCGTATCAGGGAATGATACACAATGAAGGGATTACACATAGATATAGGAATAGAGTCTCTACTAGACACTGAGCAATTGGTACCGGGGGTGGGGGGTTATCGGGGAGGGTTGAGGTGGGAGGGAGTTATTTGTTCGTTTTGTTATAAGAAATGTCATGTCTCACTCGATATTATTTGTTGATCTTTAACTGATAGATCTGTAACATGACAATAAAACAAATTTAAACCTAAATGATGAACATTGGCATTCTTTTTTTGTGTGCAATAAACCATGTTGTATCTGTTGTTTGACTGGTAGATATATTAGTTTTTGTTCAATATTTAGTTGTTCTTCCAACTTTTCCAACTGAATAATATCCTGTTTTGCTTGTTGCATTGCAGTTTCTACCTCACTCATGGCTATTGCTGCTTCATTTTCGATAATTGGTTGTTCCAGTGGATCCTGACTAAGTGGACCAGAATTTTGACTGCTTTGTGAACTTTCTCTAGCTATTTCAGCTGCAATAGTACTTTCTTGTTCAATGTCATCATTTAACATTTGTAGATAAGTTGGGAAAATTGTGCACTGAATGCTATCTTTAGTTGCATTAAAAGAATCTTCATAGCAGTCAAAATCTCCAAATAATTCCGTTTCAATACGCCAAGGCTTGAAGAGTTGCAGAAGTGATGAATAGAAAAATTCTCTCTTATCTGCACTTTCGCAACTGAGTTTTCTGTGGTTAATATGATTTCCTTTGCCATGTTTTACTAAACATTCGTCACATCCAATTACTGCATATTTCTCTTCTTTTATATTTTCTGTAACTTTTCTTTTAAAGCTGTAATGTTGAAGTATTTCATACAGACATAGGTTTTCGAGATGTGCACTCCTTTTGGGATAGTATGTATCCAACATATTTGTTTTAGCAATATCTGTATTTTCTGAGTCATTCTGTGCTAAGTATTCGATTTCTTGTAAAGATTTCAATACTCTATTTTGTGTGGTGGCAAGACCTAGACTTACTCAAATGATTCCTCTTGACTTTGAATATAAACTGGCTGAGCTCAACCGTTCCGAACATTCATAGGATCCAATCTCTCGATGGGAAAGCATTTTCAAGCTGAAGCTGTACAATTTCTTGCTAAGACTCTTCTCTTGTGAAATTTCTTCCCATCTCTTTCATCTCTTTCTTTTCATCTGTCTTTTCATCTCTGTTTTTTCTTGCTAAGACTCTTCTCTTGTGAATTGTCTTCCCATCTCTTTCATCTCTTTCTTTTCATCTCTGTCTTTTTCAGATTTTCAGATGTCTTTTCAGATTTGGTTATATATGATACAACATAACGAGCTACAGCAATTGAATTATCTGCAACATGTTTGCATTCCACATTTTCAAAATAACAGGATTGTAGTCATTAATGTACTTTGAAGCTTCTGTTCTTTTTAAGTTGTATGTATTCTTGGTAGATTTCCGAGTTATATTATGCCTTACTGCTGCCAAAAAACTATTTACTCTTCCTTTAGAATTTATAGGACGTGGGAATCCAAAACATCATTTTGTATAAAATTTCCCTTTACACATGTATTTTCGTTGGCAGTATTTCCCACATCGATGACTTTGAAAGCGTAAAACTTGTTGTCTCAGACTCTTTTCTCCTCTATCCCTTGGAATGGCACATGTAGCATACTGTTCAATGAAAGACAAAACAGTTCATCACTATCTGTTCCAAATTTTGGTACGTTCTTTATCCATAATAGCATGTGTATATGAGGTGCACCTCTGGCTTGGTACTCCATTCTCCAAAAGAAATCTGTTACCTCTACAAGAGGTGGAATATTTTTATTGCAGATAAATGACAACATAGCTTGAAACCTATGATTAAAATATCTGCACACATTTACAGGATCCAAGGAACACATTTCTCCAGCTGTCTTCAATTCAATGGGCCCGATTCACAAAAGTAATCTGAGAAAAAATCCTAACTTTACGACTTTCGGTATTCACAGAAGGCATTTAGGAGTACTAAAGTTAGGATTTTGTCTCAGTCAATCTTAAATTTTGGTCTTAAGTTAAACTTAAGACAAACTTAAGTTTAACTGAGACAAAATCCTAACTTTATGACTAGGATTTTGTCTCAGTTAAACTTAAGTTTAACTTAAGTATAACTTAAGACCAAAACTTAAGTTTAACTGAGACAAAATCCTAACTTTAGTATTCCTAAATGCCTTCTGTGATAACCGAAAGTTGTAAATTTAGGATTTTGTCTCAGATTACTTTTGTGAATCGGGCCCAATGTTTTTAACATTTGAATTTGCTTCTTGTAGAAATTCAAGTAAATCTTCCCACGCATATTCAGCACAGCTAAGTGTTACAAACCATGTAGGAGTACCTATGTTTCTTAACATGCATTTAAGTTCTCCATGACGACGATACCAATACTCATTGGTACCACGTTGGCACGCCATCAAATTAATTAACTGAGATTCAAACTTTTCATCTCTTTGTTCAACTTTGTCCATTAACTCTTTTGCAGAAACATGTTGAAAATGAAGTCCTGTTTTTAATATGTGGTTCACTGCATACAAAAGTGCAGATAAATCGCTCTCAAACAGAAGATGAAATATATATGGAAAGCACTACCAAAATCTTGCATCTTCACAAAATGTTCTTGTTGATCGGTATTCTAAAGCTGGAATCTGTACATCTCGCTCATCAAATCGTTCACCTTCTCCAGTGGGGAATAGCTGGGGAAAACAACGAGCTTCTAAACTTTTTTCCCATACACTCACAGGACTTCCCTTTGCTTTTTTCATTTGAAATAATTCAACACTGTTTCCAATTATTTCTTTTGAATGCAGAGGATGTATTGTATAATGTTCATAAATCTCTTCATTTCTGCACTTGTCCACTTTTTCAATTTGTCCAGTTGAAATTACTGTTTCATCTTGTAAGCATATTACGTCTTCATCAACATTCACATTCTTATAATAAATGTTATTCTGTCTCAGGTATATTGTAGCCTTTTGAAGTTTACTAACATCTACAAACTCTTGCCAGATTTTTCGACTCTTTGCTGGCACACCATTTACTAGAATAACTACTGGCTCATTTTCCTCTCTGTCTACACCAACAGTTTCAATGTTTTTCTTAAAATCTAAAGGTCATAGACAACTCTTCCGTTGAGACCTTTTTGTACATCTGTTGGTGGCAGCTTGCCTGTTTTAGGCTCCATACGAACTATGGCCTGAAATGGGTGTTCAGATTGAATAAGAAAAGACTCATATGTATTTAAATCTGCTGGTTCCAAAGGAATAGGTACCAACTCTAAGTTGTTATGTACTGCTCTAGCTGGCATTTTGTTTTCTTCTAATTTGTTGTAACAATATTTACAAATAACTTGATCAGTACCCCATTTAAACTGACCTTCTACCAACAAATAAACAGCAAATTGCTGCCATTTATCATTATTTTCTTTTTCACTTTTTAAATCTAAATCAACATTCCTAGTTTGACTTCTATAGTGCGACAACAAATACAAACAAAGGGGGTCATTACAGTGGCGGAAGGCCCACCACCGCCAGCCGTGCGGTGGCAGGCCCTCTGCCATCGGACAGCAATTTTCCCCCGCCAAATTAGGATGGCGGGGGGAATCGGACCGCGACCGTGGCGGGAACAAAGACCGCCCGCCACAGGCAATCGTTTCGATTGCCTGGCGGGGCGGTCAGCATCTGTAAAATGGTGGCAGTGCCTAGCAGGCACTGTCTGCCAAATTACAATGCTGGTCGCAGCCAGACTTTCCGTGGTGGGTAAACCGCCATTCAAAGGCTGGCGGGTATTGGTTTCGGGGGCCCGTTGCGGGCCCCACTTTTGTTGGGGGGAGGTGGTGGTGCCCTGGGGGGTACCCACATTTCCCTGCACTAAGTGGCAGGCACCGCATGGTGCCTCCCACATAGTGCAGGGAAACACACTACATGCATTTTTCACATTGCAGTGGGTGCTGCAGTTAGCAGCACCCACCGCAATGATAAAGATGCAAGATGCGACCTCCACGGTGGCGGTCGCATCGTGATTCTACGTGCGGGACCGCCACCATACAGGCGGGCGGTCCCAAGCACCACCACGAGTCCGCCCGCCATCGTAATGACCCCAAAAGTTTGGTTTTTCAGATGATACTATGTTAAACTTTGTAATTTCTTCCGCAAAATCATCAATACTAATCTCTTTCTCCCGTTCTTCAACACCTACACTTATCAAACTCTCAGTTTCTCTACACTCGTTTTCTGATCCAAAAAAACAAAACTGTACATTATCACAAACTTTCTCTATATCAGATAGAGAACTGTACAAAAGAGCTGTGATCATTTCACTTAAACATAATGCAAGAGTTTTTACAAAGTAGAGTCTCCTTACCAACTTCCGCATTTCGGAGTGGTGTACAGCTAACATTCTGAAATGATGAAAAGTACTTTGGCAGACGTTTCTTGAAAGACAACTTAGTATATTTTCTTATTTTATATGGATCTAGTCCTTGTAATATCTTTATCTTCTGTTTAACACTTTTTTTGGCTTATTCTCGTAAAAAAAATTCGTAATATGTCAATAGACTCCTGTCAAATACTGCAAATACTGCTACAATCCCACTTAAATACAGGCGCTTATGTACACCTCCCTTGAACTTCCTACTATTACTTCTTCTATATTCCTAGGAACAATTTTTTCCTTTGGAATTGGAGAACCATCTTTCATCTCATAGCATCAACTGCATGTACTAGTGTGTTCTGCTGAAAATAGCTTTCTTCATTAAAGAAAGGCTCAGTACTAGAAGTGTGCTTCCATTCATGAGTGAAAATTTTACAAAAGTTACTTCTATTAACCCCTTCGATGCTCATGACGAGCTGGACTCGTCATGGCACACAGTGGTCGTGTGCTCATGACGAGTCCAGCTCGTCATAAGACCACCCACGGGGGAAGCGCTGGCGCTCCCCCCGTGGGAATCCGATCGTCGGGTTTTTTGGGGGGAAGGCAGGGAAAGGGCTTCCCCTGCCTCCCCCGCCCCCCCCTCAATGACGTCTGCGCGCGAGGCGCGCTGACGTCATTGGGGTTTCCTTTGTTCCCCGACGCGCTGGAAGCCATTTGCTTCCAGCGCGTCGGGAATGAGGTTAGTTTTGGCTCCGGGGAGGGGGGATTTGAAACAGAAGAGGCATCGAGGGAAAGGAAAACCCTTTCCTTTCCCTCGATGCCTCTTTTGTGCATTCCTGCTGCACGATCGGGCGATCGTGCATCAGGAATGCCCACTAGACGCCAGGGAATTTTAAAAAAAAACGGAAAATACTGTTTTGGGGAGCGGCCCCTTGGGCAAGGGTCGCTCCCCTTTTGGGGGCCTTATGTTTTTGGTGCTCTGCCCCCTGGGGGGGCAGTTTTTTATATAGCGCGGGGCTTTACCCGAAGGTGTCAGAGCGCTTCACAATAGGAACAGTAACATTACATGATGAGAAGGTTACAAGTGAGCATAATACAAAAGCAAGCGTTACATTACATGAGGAAAAAGTGACAATTGTGCATGATACATGAGATACAAAATACAAATAGAGGTATAATACTGCAATAAGTGGCAGTCACTCAGAACACACTGGGAAGGCACTTCTATAGGCATGGAGTACAGAATTTCCTATAGTGGAAGAACTTCCTTGAGGGAGTAGAGAGGGCGTGAATTAAATGAAGGGTTCACAAATCCAGCACAGGACGCAAGGGTGAGGAATGTACAGGAAAAAGTACAAATTTACAATGAAGAGCGAACTTCCTAGAGGGGGCTGAGAGTGAAAGTATTAGTTCTGAAAGTGTCTTTGGAAGAGAAGAGATTTGAGGTCAGCTTTGAAGATCCGGGTAGAGGAGGTGGCACGGAGCAATGGGGGAAGCGAGTTCCAAATTCTCACCGCATTGCCTGAGAAGGATTGCGCCATCGATCTTTCCCTTTTGAAGACGTGGGGGGCTCAAGCAGAAGCTTTTTCGCATTGCGAGAAGGGCGAGAGCCACCGGACAATTTCAATTTATTCGCCAGGTAACGAGGGGAGGACGTGTGTAAGGCTTTGTGTGTGATGCAGGCAGTTTTGTAAATAGATCTTGCCTCGATCGGAAGCCATCGAAGAGAGGACAGGATAGGAGTGACGTGGTCGCTTCGTTTAGACCCTGAAATGAAGCGAGCTGCTGAATGGAGGATGGATTTGAGAGGGGAGAGGTGGGATTTGGGTAGGCCCGTCAGAAGAGAATTGCAATAATCCAGTCTTGAGAGAACCAGAGATTGTACCAAGGTTTTTAAGTCTTTCTCCGGGAAGAACCGACGGATCCCCCATAGAAGGCGCAACTGGTAACGTGCGTTCTTAGCAATAGAGTTGATGTGGGAGATTAGGTTGAGTCTTTTGTCAAGAATGACACCTAGGGATTTAGCGCTGTCGACAATGATGGGTTTGTTGTTGAGTAGGTTCAGCTGATCCATCCAAGATTGAACAGGAGGAGGTGAGAGAAAGGTAGAGAGGAGGAGGAATTCAGTTTTGGCGGGATTCAGAATGAGTTGGTGAGCTATCATCCAGTTGTGAATAGAGTTGAGAGTAGAGTTGAGTAGTGAGAGATTGTGTGCGGAAGATAAAGGTATCTTCCCACTAGTCCACCAGGCATTTTTTTGTGGAGAGTGACCCCTTGGGTGGCAGAATAGCAGTATGTTTTTAGGCCCATCTGCCCCCAAGGAGGGCAGAAGCCACTAGACACCAGGGTTTTTTTAATTTTTGTGTTGGGGAGTGGCCAAAAGGGCAAGGGTTGCTCCCCTTTTACGGGGGTGAATATTTTATTTATACTCTTTGGCCCACCTACCCCTTAGCTTGGCTGGTGGATTGTGTGTGGACTGGTGCATTATTTGCATATGTGATTGTAATGTTTTTTTTCTCCTTTTTATTCTAGTGTAAAGCTTTTGATTCCTGTTTGCGGTTTCAGCAGTGGTTGTTCTGCAGTTTTGCGTAATTGCATTTATTTGGTAAGAAAAATATTTTTGTTGTGTGTACTCCAAATGAGTATTATTGTCATGCATTAATGAATTTTTTTGTAAGTGGTGTCATAATGGCAGCATATTTGTTAGTGTTCAGAGCATGAAATTCTTTGCGATGTTTTGCATTGTCTTATGTGTAATTTTTTTTTCTTCTTTTTTAGTGGGATATTGTTGATCCTTACTGTGTCTGTGCAGAGTAGGTGGTGGTGAGTCTAGCTGCTTCTGTCACGTGAGTGGTATAGTGTTGGAGTATATAGGTCTTTGTGATAAAGCTACATTTTGTTTATTTCTTTTTTTTACAAAGGGTTTGTTGTTGTTGACTTGTTTGACAAGTAACCTTTATTAGTAAGCATTATGGCTAGCCGTAGAATGACTGCTCAGCAGGTGATTGGTTTGCTTCTTGAATCTTCCTCTGAGCAGGATTATGAGACTGACAGTGCGTCTGAGGGAGAGGAGGGAGGGGAAGATTCAGGCAGTGAGTTTTCTCTCCACATGGAATCATCGGATGATGAAGGTACTCTCAGTGCAGATGAAGTGCCTGTTTTAGAGGAGGATACTACTGTGCCGATGGTGCAAGAGGCATCTGGATTGCAGCCTGGGGCTGCTAGGCTTCCTACTGGAAGTGCTGGACTCTGGGTTGATCCAAACATGGTGCAGCCGGTGTTGCCTGCCTTTAGTGGTTATGCAGGGTGTAGAGTGGATTGTGAACATTATTTGCCTATACAGTATTTTCAGTTGTTTATGGATGATGTATTTTTGGGTGAGATTGTTGAGCAGACTAATTTGTATGCTGAACAGTTTTTGAGGGACAACAGTGCCAGACTTAGGCCCCATTCTAGAGCTACCCGGTGGAGTCCCACAAATCTGGAAGAGATGAAGAAGTTTTTGGGTTTGACTTTTTTGATGGGTTTGATAAGGAAGCCGTCCATGGGTTCATATTGGTCTACCAGTCCCTTGATGGCAACGGCCATATTTCCTGCAGTTATGACTCGTGATCGGTATTTACTTTTGCTTCGGATGCTGCATTTTGTTGATAATGGTTTGGCGTTGCCACGAGATCACCCTGAATGTGACCCTCTTTTTAAGATTCGGCCTGTTCTTGATCACTTTGTAGATCGATTTTCAGAGATCTATACTCCAGGGAAAGAAATATCTATTGATGAGTCTTTGGTCCTGTTCAAGGGCCGTTAGGTTTTTAGGCAGTACATTCCTAGCAAGAGGGCACGCTATGGAATTAAGCTGTATATGTTGTCTGAGAGTAGGACAGGATATGTTTTTAATTTGTGTGTGTACACTGGTAGGGATTCCACTATTGACCCCCCTGGTTGTCCGTCCACTTTTGGAGTTTCAGAGAAAATTGTGTGGGATCTTGCTAGAGGACTGTTTAACAGAGGCCACCATTTGTACCTTGATAACTTCTACACTGCTGTGCAATTGTTTAAGGAATTGTTCAAAGTGGACACTTTTGCTTGTGGCACAATCCGCTCTAACCGTAAAGGTTATCCAAAAGAGCTTGTTTGCAAAAAACTTCAGAGGGGACAGTGCAGTGCCTTGCGTAGTGAGGAACTGCTAGCTGTGAAATTTGTGGACAGGAGGGATGTGTACATGCTGACTACCATCCATGATGAGAGTACTTCACCTGTGGCTGTTTGGGGTCAGATTGCTGAAGTGCGCAAACCTGTGTGCATTTTAGACTACAATAAGCACATGGGTGGTGTTGATAGAGTAGATCAGAGGTTGGAACCTTACACTGCTATTCGTAAGGCTTACATTTGGTATAAGAAGTTGGCCATCCATCTCTTCAATTTAGCAACTTTCAATGCTTTTGTTGTGTTCAAGGAGTGTTCTCCTGCGTCAAAGTTGACTTTTGTTCAGTTTCAGCAGTCTGTCATAGGCAGCCTTGTTGTTGTGGAACAGGCAAGTGTTCCTAGAGTTGGAGTGGTGGAGGATGTGGCTCGATTGAAAGATCGCCACTTTCCTGATCACATTCCTCCTACACCCTCAAAAGACTTTCCCACTAGGAGATGTAGAGTCTGTTGGCGAAGAGGTATGCGGAAGGAGACTCGTATGTACTGCCCTGAGTGTCCTTCTAACCCTGGGCTGTGTGTGCCTGCTTGTTATAGAGCGTACCACAAGCAAAAGAATTATTGGGAGCAACCATGAGTGGTAAAGTGAACTGCCTGGTCTGTAATGTTTAAGAATTGTTGTTCTGTTTCAAGGTTGGCATTAGTGCAATGTATTTAGTTTCTGATTTTGTGTTAGTAGATTTGTATCTATTTGCAATTTGTTTGTGTTTTCTTTTTTGTATAAAAAAATCCTAAATGTGATGGTGGTGTGTGTAGGCTGGTGCTTGGCTGGCGGTGTGCGTGGAGTGGCGCTTGGCTGGCGGTGTGCATGGAGTGGCACTTGGCTGGCGGTGTGCGTGGAGTGGCTCTTGGCTGGCGGTGTGCGTGGAGTGGCGCTTGGCTGGCGGTGTGCGTGGAGTGGCGCTTGGCTGGCGGTGTGCGTGGAGTGGCGCTTGGCTGGCAGCGTGCGTGGAGTGGCGCTTGGCTGGCGGTGTGCGTGGAGTGGCTCTTGGCTGGTGGTGTGCGTGGAGTGGCGCTTGGCTGGCGGTGTGCGTGGAGTGGCACTAGGCTGGCGGTGTGCGTGGAGTGGTGCTTGGCTGGCGGTGTGCGTGGAGTGGCGCTTGGCTGGCGGTGTGCGTGGAGTGGCGCTTGGCTGGTGGTGTGCGTGGAGTGGCACTTGGCTGGCGGTGTGCGTGGAGTGGCGCTCGGCTGGCAGTGTGTGAGTAGTGACTTGCTGCTGGTCACTACACACACTGCTAACCGAGCGACACTCCACGCAATCCATCAGCTTGTGTGGTTGCTGTGTTAGGAATGTGGGCGTGTGAAAGTGATGGGCCCTTGAATGGCGCTGTCTGCTGGTGTGAGTGTTGTAATGTGATGGGCCCGCGGCTGGTGGTGTGAATGGTTTTGTATTTGTCACACGTATGAAAGGTGTATGAATGGCCTGTAAAGAGGTTGGTGCCTTGTCGTGGCTTTACAGCTCACGAGCTGTGAGTCAATGGTTCAGTTTCTCGTCCTTTCAATTATTAACAGTGCATTTCATTTTTGTGAAATCACTTGTTAATAACAATTGTATATACTGAACCATCACTCACCCTCGTGCCAAATCCAACCATTATGTGTGTGTGGAGGATTAGATGGCTGTGCAGTAATATTTTTTTTGTGTCTTTCTCAATCAGGGTGGACCTTGTCCCTTTTTGTGAATGTTGTAATGTGTTTGTTTCGAGCCTGGTGGTGTGAATGGTCTTGTGTGTATCACGTATGAAAGGTGTGTGAATGGCCTGTAAAGCGGTTGGGGCCTTGACCTGGCTTTACAGCTCACGAGCTGCGAGTCACTGGTTCAGTTTTTTGTCCTTTTAATTATTGACAGTGCATTTCATTTTTGTGAAATCTCTTGTTAAATAAAATTGTATATACTGAACCATCACTTGCCCTCGTGCCAAATCCAACCAGTATGTGTGTGTGCTTGAGGAATAGATGGCTGTGCAGTAATCTTTGTCTTTTTAGTCTGTCTGCCAAGGTGTACATTCCGTCTAAGAATAACCTACCAACTGTAGATATTGTCGTAAACGAAACACCCATGGGAGTACATGGTGATATCTCTCTTGTGGATCCCAACAAGTTATGGTACCCACAATGTCCTGCAAACCTCAAAATGTCTGTCACATTTTCCTTGCAATATTGTGCCAAAATGTTCACGCTGCAGAAATAAACAACACATTATCTCAAAATGACCTGGTTTTGCAAGGGGGGTCACCTGGGTTTTTAGCCCGGGGCTCGGCGGCCACCTAGGGAAACCTACCAAACCCACACATTTCTGAAAAGTAGACACCCGGGGGATTCCAGGGAGGTATGGCTTGCGTGGATCCCCCAACATTTTCTTACCCAGAATCCCCTGCAAACCTGACATTTTGCTGAAAAAATCCCTTTTTCACACATTTTTGTGTGGTAAAGTTGTGGCATCACCGGGCTGACACAAATTTCCTACCACCCAGCGTTCCCCCAGGTCTCCCGATAAAAATGGTGCCTCACTCGGGTGGGAGGCCCAAGTACCCGCAACAGGCAAGGGCCCACAACGTATTGAGGCGACCTCAAAATGGCCTATCACAAAACGACCTGGTTTTTCAAGGGGGTCCCATGACGTTTTGGCCCGGGGCTCGGCGGCCACCTAGGGAAACCTACCAAACCCACACATTTCTGAAAAGTAGACACCCGGGGATTCCAGGGAGGTATGGCTTGCATGGATCCCCCAACATTTTCTTACCCAGAATCCCTGCAAACCTGACATTTTGCTGAAAAAATCCCTTTTTCACACATTTTTGTGTGGTAAAGTTGTGGCATCACCGGGCTGACACAAATGTCTACCACCCAGCGTCCCCCCAGGTCTCCCGATAAAAATGGGGCCTCACTCGGGTGGGAGGCCCAAGTACCCGCGACAGGCAAGGGCCCACAACGTATTGAGGCGACCTCAAAATGGCCTATCACAAAACGATCTGGTTTTGCAAGGGGGGTCCCATGACGTTTTGTCCCGGGGCTCGGCGGCCACCTAGGGAAACCTACCAAACCCACACATTTCTGAAAAGTAGACACCCGGGGGATTCCAGGGAGGTATGGCTTGCGTGGATCCCCCAACATTTTCTTACCCAGAATCCCCTGCAAACCTGACATTTTGCTGAAAAAATCCCCCGGGTGTCTAATTTTCAGAAATGTGTGTGTTTGGTAGGTTTCCCTAGGTGCCGACAGAGCTAGGGTTCACAAACTACAGCTAGGCACTTTGCCAAAAAAGGGTCATTTTTCACTGCGAAATTGAGGTGTGACCACGTTGCATTTTGCGCCGTTTCCTGTCTCGGGCACTAGGCTGACCCACACAAGTGAGGTACCATTTTTCTCGTAAGACTTTGGGGAACGCGGAGTGGGTAGAAATTTGTGGATCCATGCAGATTCCAGAACTTTCCACCACAGAAATGTGGGGAAAATGTGTTTTTTTTGACAATTTTTTAGGTTTGCAAGGGATTCTGGGTAACAGAACCTGGTGGGAGGCAGTCAAGTCACCGCATCCTGGATTCCCCTTGGTGCCTAGTTTTCAAAAATGTATAGGTTTGCTAGGTTTCCCTAGGTGCCGGCAGAGCTAGGGTTAAAAAACTACAGCTAGGCACTTTGCCAAAAAAGGGTCATTTTTCACTGCGAAATTGAGGTGTGACCACGTTGCGTTTTGCGCCGTTTCCTGTCGCAGGAACTAGGCCGACCCACACAAGTGAGGTACCATTTTTCTTGTAACACTTTGGGAAACGCGGGGTGGGTGGAAATTTGTGGATCCACGCAGATTCCAGAACTTTCCACCACAGAAATGTGGGGAAAATGTGTTTTTTGGACAATTTTTTAGGTTTGCAAGGGATTCTGGGTAACAGAACCTGGTGGGAGGCAGTCAAGTCACCCCATCCTGGATTCCCCTGGGTGTCTAGTTTTCAAAAATGTATAGGTTTGCTAGGTTTCCCTAGGTGCCGGCAGAGCTAGGGTTCAAAAACTACAGCTAGGCACTTTGCCAAAAAAAGGGTCATTTTTCACTGCGAAATTGAGGTGTGGCCACGTTGCGTTTTGTGCCGTTTCCTGTCGCAGGCACTAGGGCGACCCACACAAGTGAGGTACCATTTTTCTCGTAAGACTTTGTGGAATGCGGGGTGGGCGGAAATTTGAGGATCCACGCAGATTCCAGAACTTTCCACCACAGAAATGTGGGGAAAATGTGTTTTTTTGGACAATGTTTTAGGTTTGCAAGGGATTCTGGGTAACAGAACCTGGTGGGAGGCAGTCAAGTCACCCCATCCTGGATTCCCCTGGGTGTCTAGTTTTAAAAATGTATAGGTTTGCTAGGTTTCCCTAGGTGCCGGCAGAGGTAGGGTTCAAAAACTACAGCTAGGCACTTTGCCAAAAAGGGTCATTTTTCACTGCGAAATTGAGGTGTGACCACGTTACGTTTTGCACCGTTTCCTGTCGCAGGCACTAGGCCGACCCACACAAGTGAGGTACCATTTTTCTCGTAAGACTTTGGGGAACACGGGGTGGGCAGAAATTTGTGGATCCACGCAGATTCCAGAACTTTCCACCACAGAAATGTGGGGAAAATGTGTTTTTTTACAATTATTTAGGTTTGCAAGGGATTCTGGGTAACAGACCCTGGTGGGAGGCAGTCAAGTCACCCCATCCTGGATTCCCCTGGGTGTCTAGTTTTCAAATATGTATAGGTTTGCTAGGTTTCGCTAGGTGCCGGCAGAGCTAGGGTTCAAAAACTACACCTAGGCACTTTGCCAAAAAAGGGTCATTTTTCACTGCGAAATTGAAGTGTGACCACGTTGCATTTTGCGTCGTTTCCTGTCGCAGGAACTAGGCCGACCCACACAAGTGACATACCATTTTTCTCATAAGACTTTGGGGAACACGGGGTGGGTGGAAATTTGTGGATCCATGCAGATTCCAGAACTTTCCACCACAGAAATGTGGGGAAAATGTGTTTTTTGGACAATTATTTAGGTTTGCAAGGGATTCTGGGTAACAGAACCTGGTGGGAGGCAGTCAAGTCACCCCATCCTGGATTCCCCTGGGTGTCTAGTTTTCAAAAATGTATAGGTTTGCTAGGTTTCCCTAGGTGCCGGCAGAGCTAGGGTTCAAAAACTACAGCTAGGCACTTTGCCAAAAAGGGTCATTTTTCACTGCGAGATTGAGGTGTGACCACGTTGCGTTTTGCGCCGTTTCCTGTCGCAGGCACTAGGCCGACCCACACAAGTGAGGTACCATTTTTCTCGTAAGACTTTGGGGAACGCGGGGTGGGTGGAAATTTGTGGATCCACGCAGATTCCAGAACTTTCCACCACAGAAATGTGGGGAAAATGTGTTTTTTTTGATAATTTGTTAGGTTTGCGAGGGTTTCTGGGTAACAGAACCTGGTGGGAGGCAGTCAAGTCACCCTATTCTGGATTCCCCTGGGTGTCTAGTTTTAAAAAATGTATAGGTTTGCTACGTTTCCTTAGGTGCCGGCAGAGCTAGGGTTCAAAAACTACAGCTAGGCACTTTGCCAAAAAAGGGTCATTTTTCACTGCAAAATTGAGGTGTGACCACGTTGCGTTTTGCGCCGTTTCCTGTCGCAGGCACTAGGCCGACCCACACAAGTGAGGTACCATTTTTCTCCTAAGACTTTGGGGAACGCGGGGTGGGTGGAAATTTGTGGATCCACGCAGATTACAGAACTTTCCTCCACAGAAATGTGGGGAAATGTGTTTTTTTTGACAATTTTTTAGGTTTGCGAGGAATTCTGGGTAACGGAACCTGGTGGGAGGCAGTCAAGTCACCCCATCCTGTATTCCCCTGGGTTTCTAGTTTCCAAAAATGTATAGGTTTGCTAGGTTTCCCTAGGTGCCGGCAGAGCTAGGGTTCAAAAACTACAGCTAGGCACTTTGCAAAAAAAGGGTCATTTTTCACTGTGAAAATGTGGTGCGTCCACGTTGCGTTTTGCGCTGCTTCCTGTCGCGGGCACTAGGCCTACCCACACAAGTGAGGTACCATTGTTTTCGGAAGACCTTGGCGAATGCGGGGTGCATAGAATTTTGTGGATCCGCGCAGAATCCAGAACTTTCCACCACAGAAAAGTGAGGAAAATGTGGTTTTTTAACCAATTTTTTAGGTTTGCAAGGGATTCTGGGCAACAGAACCTGGTGAGAGCCAGTCAAGTCACCACGTCCTGAATTCCCCTGGGTGTCTAGTTTTCAAAAATGTATAGGTTTGCTAGGTTTCCCTAAGTGCCCACAGAGCTAGGGTTCAAAAACTACAGCTAGGCAGTTTGCAAAAAAAGGGTAATTTTTCATTGTGAAAATGTGGTACGTCCACGTTGCATTTTGAGCCATTTCCTGTTGTAGGCACAAGGGATACCCAAACAAGTGAGGTACCATTTTTATCGGGAGACTTAGGGTAACACAGAATAGTAGAGCAACTGTTATTACCTATTGACTTTCGATGCATTTCTGCCTTCCAAATGAAAGACAATGTGTAAAAAATAAGTCATTTTGAAAAATGACCTATAATTCTCATGCTAGTATGGGTACTCCCAATTTCGGAAATGTGCAAATATCTACTGTTTCTAAAATCTAAATTTTGTTCCCATTTCAGAAATACATAGGTGTCTTTCATAACAATTTTTCCATGTATACATTTTCCCAAAATAATTGCTATATACCCGGTACCTAATAAAAAACCATTGCAAGATGCAGCTCAGTTATTGGCTCTGGGTTCGTCGGGTTCTTGGTGAACCTACAAGTCCTATATATCCCCACAACCAGAAAGGTCCAGCGGATATAACGGTATATTGCTTTTAAATAGCTGTCATAATTAGAAGAAGTTACAGGTGAAAAGGTGACACAAATGGCTGTTTTTTTCAACTAATTTTCAATTTTTCCTTCATTTAACTGTTAGTTTCTATAAGGAAAACTTTAAGGATCTACACAAATGACCCCTTGCTGAATTCAGAATTTTGTCTACTTTTCAGAAATGTATGGCGTTTCAGGATCCATTATTGGTTTCATACCCATTTCTACCATTAACTGGAAGGAGGTTGAAAGCACAAAAAATAGCAAAAACAGGCTATGTCCCAGAAAAATGCCAAAACTGTGTAAAAAAAGTTGGTTTTCTGACAAAAGTCTGCTTGTCCCTGAAAGCTGGAAAGATGGTGATTTCAGCACCACAACCCCTTTTTTGATGCCATTTGCAGGGAAAAAACAAGACGCTTTCATCTGTAGCCCTTTTTTCGCATTTTTCCCCCAAAAAACAAAATGTTGCTGTATTTTGGCTAATTTCTGGGTCCCCTCCAGGGGAATCCACAAACCCTGGGTATCTTTACAATCCCCATGATGTTAGAAAAAAAAGACGCAAATTTGGCGTGGATACCTTATGTGGTCAAAAAGTTACAGGGGCCTAAGCGCGCACTACCCCAAATAGCCAAAAAAAGGCTTAGCACAGGGGGGGAAAAGGCCTAGCAGCGAAGGGGTTAACCAGTCTTTTTTTATTGGTTTTCTCCCTCATAAACAGCATTGTTTTATTCAATGTTTTCATTCTCTTCAATATTAATGTAAATAATTTTCGTTCTATTTCAAAAGCTTTATCTACTACACTTTCAATCTGTTGCTTTTTCTTATAAGCTGCTGTTCTTTTTTTATATTTTTTACGATATTTCAATACATTTTGTAGTACTCTACTTCTATACATTCTCCTCCTTATGTCTTTGTGTTCTTTTAGCCTTCTTTCAATTTGCATTTGTTTCCCATAAAATGATTTTCTTTTATCATTTCCTTTTTTCCTTTCCTTCTGATTTGTTGCAGAACGTTTCTTTTTCTTTTCAACATTTTCAAATTACTTTACACTCTGTAAAACTCTTTTAACAAACTGTTTAGTTCCCTTACCAGAAGTCTTTTTCTTCTGTGTAACATTTTGCACTTCATCTAATTTCCTCTTTTCTCTTTTCTTCAAATAGTACTGTTTTTTTCTTGTCTTCTCTTTTGATCTTTTTTTCCATCCTCACTGTTTTTTACCGATAAAAGTAAATATCTGAAAAACAAAGATAAGTGTCAATAGTTTGTTAAATAATTTTATACTTTTGAAATAATTATATATTAATATTCATAACAATAAATGAACACATGCTTTCAAATACATTGGAAATATCTCCATAACACATAAATATTTAGAATATTGTACTTTACACATTAGCAAACCTGTCACAAGACCACGCACCCTTAACCCCTTCGCTGCTAGGCCTTTTCCCCTCCTGTGCTAAGCCTTTTTTTGGCTATTTGGGGTAGTGCGCTCTTAGGCCCCTGTAACTTTTTGACCACATAAGGTATCCATGCCAAATTTGCGTCCTTTTTTTCTAACATCATGGGGATTGTAAAGGTACCCAGGGTTTGTGGATTCCCCTGGAGGGGACCCAGAAATTAGTCAAAATACAGCTAAATTTTGTTTTTTTGGGGAAAAATGCGAAAAAAGGGCTACAGATGAAAGCGTCTTGATTTTTCCCTGCAAATGGTATCAAAAAAGGGGTTGTGGTGCTGAAATCACCATCTTCCCATCTTTCAGGGACAAGCAGACTTTTGTCAGAAAACCAACTTTTTTACACAGTTTTGGCATTTTTCTGGGACATAGCCTATTTTTGCTATTTTTTGTGCTTTCAACCTCCTTCCAGTTAATGGTAGAAATGGGTATGAAACCAATAATGGATCCTGGAAAGCCATACATTTCTGAAAAGTAGACAAAATTCTGAATTCAGCAAGGGGTCATTTGTGTAGATCCTTAAAGTTTTCCTTATAGAAACTAACAGTTAAATAAAGGAAAAATTGAAAATTAGTTGAAAAAAACAGCCATTTGTGTCAACGTTTTCACCTGTAACTTCTTCTAATTATGACAGCTATTTGAAGGCCATATACCGTTATATCCGCTGGTCCTTTCTGGTTGTGGGGATATATAGGACTTGTAGGTTCACCAAGAACCCGACGAACCCAGAGCCAATAATTGAGCAGCATCTTGCAATGGTTTTTTATTATGTACCGGGTATATAGCAATTATTTTGGGAAAATGTATACATGGAAAAATTGTTATGAAAGACACCTATGTATTTCTGAAATGGGAACAAAATGTAGATTTTAGAAACAGTAGATATTTGCACATTTCCGAAATTGGGAGTACCCATACTAGCATGAGAATTATAGGTCATTTTTCAAAATGACTTATTTTTTACACATCGTCTTTCATTTGGAAGGCAGAAATGCATCGAAAGTCAATAGGTAATAACAGTTGCTCTACAATTCTGTGTTACCCTAAGTCTCCCAATAAAAATGGTACCTCACTTGTGTGGGTCAGCCCTTGTGCCCACGACAGGAAATGGCTCAAAATGCAACGTGGACGCACCACATTTTCACAATGAAAAATTACCCTTTTTTTGCAAAGTGCCTAGGTGTAGTTTTTGAACCCTAGCTCTGCCGGCACCTAAGGAAACCTAGCAAACCTACACATTTTTGAAAACTAGACACCCAGGGGAATCCAGGATGGGGTGACTTGACTTCCTCCCACCAGGTTCTGTTACCCAGAATCCCTTGCAAACCTAAAAAATTGTCAAAAAAACACATTTTCCCCACATTTCTGTGGTGGAAAGTTCTGGAATCTGCGTGGATCCACAAATTTCCACCCACCCCGCGTTCCCCAAAGTCTTACGAGAAAAATGGTACCTCACTTGTGTGGGTCGGCCTAGTGCCTGCGACAGGAAACGGCGCACAACGCAAGGTGGTCACACCTCAATGTCGCAGTGAAAAATGACCCTTTTTTGGCAAAGTGCCTAGCTGTAGTTTTTGAACCCTAGCTCTGCCGGCACCTACGGAAACCTAGCAAACCTATACATTATTGAAAACTAGACACCCAGGGGAATCCAGGATGGGGTGACTTGACTGCCTCCCACCAGGTTCTGTTACCCAGAATCCCTTGCAAACATAAAACATTGTCAAAAAAAACACATTTTCCCCACATTTCTGTGGTGGAAAGTTCTGGAATCTGCGTGGATCCACAAATTTCCACCCACCCCGCGTTCCCCAAAGTCTTACGAGAAAAATGGTACCTCACTTGTGTGGGTCGGCCTAGTGCCTGCGACAGGAAACGGCACAAAACGCAACGTGGTCACACCTCAATTTCGCAGTGAAAAATGACCCTTTTTTGGCAAAGTGCCTAGCTGTAGTTTTTGAACCCTAGCTCTGCCGGCACCTAGGGAAACCTAGCAAACCTATACATTTTTGAAAACTAGACACCCAGGGGAATCCAGGATGGGGTGACTTGACTGCCTCCCACCAGGTTCTGTTACCCAGAATCCCTTGCAAACATAAAACATTGTCAAAAAAACCACATTTTCCCCACATTTCTGTGGTGGAAAGTTCTGGAATCTGCGTGGATCCACAAATTTCCACCCACCCCGCGTTCCCCAAAGTCTTACGAGAAAAATGGTACCTCACTTGTGTGGGTCGGCCTAGTGCCTGCGACAGGAAACTGCGCAAAACGCAACGTGGTCACACCTCAATTTCGCAGTGAAAAATGACCCTTTTTTGGCAAAGTGCCTAGCTGTAGTTTTTGAACCCTAGCTCTGCCGGCACCTAGGGAAACCTAGCAAACCTATACATTTTTGAAAACTAGACACCCAGGGGAATCCAGGATGGGGTGACTTGACTGCCTCCCACCAGGTTCTGTTACCCAGAATCCCTTGCAAACATAAAAAATTGTCAAACAAAACACATTTTCCCCACATTTCTGTGGTGGAAAGTTCTGGAATCTGCGTGGATCCACAAATTTCCACCCACCCCGCGTTCCCCAAAGTCTTACTGAGAAAAATGGTACCTCACTTGTGTGGGTCGGCCTAGTGCCTGCGACAGAAAACGGCGCAAAACGCAACGTGGTCACACCTCAATTTCGCAGTGAAAAATGACCCTTTTTTGGCAAAGTGCCTAGCTGTAGTTTTTGAACCCTAGCTCTGCCGGCACCTAGGGAAACCTAGCAAACCTATACATTTTTGAAAACTAGACACCCAGGGGAATCCAGGATGGGGTGACTGGACTGCCTCCCACCAGGTTCTGTTACCCAGAATCCCTTGCAAACATAAAAAATTGTCAAAAAAACACATTTTCCCCACATTTCTGTGGTGGAAAGTTCTGGAATCTGCGTGGATCCACAAATTTCCCCCCACCCCGCGTTCCCCAAAGTCTTACGAGAAAAATGGTACCTCACTTGTGTGGGTCGGCCTAGTGCCTGCGACAGGAAACGGCGCAAAACGCAACGTGGTCACACCTCAATTTCGCAGTGAAAAATGACCCTTTTTTGGCAAAGTGCCTAGCTGTAGTTTTTGAACCCTAGCTCTGCCGGCACCTAGGGAAACCTAGCAAACCTATACATTTTTGAAAACTAGACACCCAGGGGAATCCAGGATGGGGTGACTGGACTGCCTCCCACCAGGTTCTGTTACCCAGAATCCCTTGCAAACATAAAAAATTGTCCAAAAAACCACATTTTCCCCACATTTCTGTGGTGGAAAGTTCTGGAATCTACGTGGATCCACAAATTTCCACCCACCCCGCGTTCCCCAAAGTCTTCTGAGAAAAATGGTACCTCACTTGTGTGGGTCGGCCTAGTGCCCGCGACAGGAAACGGCGCAAAACGCAACGTGGTCACATCTCAATTTCGCCGTGAAAAATGACCCTTTTTTGCAAAGTGCCTAGCTGTAGTTTTTGAACCCTACCTCTGCCGGCACCTAAGGAAACCTAGCAAACCTATACATTTTTGAAAACTAGACAACGAGGGGAATCCAGGACGGGGTGACTTGACTGCCTCCCACCAGGTTCTGTTACCCAGAATCCCTTGCAAACATAAAACATTGTCAAAAAAAACACATTTTCCCCACATTTCTGTGGTGGAAAGTTCTGGAATCTGCGTGGATCCACAAATTTCCACCCACCCCGCGTTCCCCAAAGTCTTACGAGAAAAATGGTACCTCACTTGTGTGGGTCGGCCTAGTGCCTCCGACAGGAAACTGCGCAAAACGCAACGTGGTCACACCTCAATTTCGCAGTGAAAAATGACCATTTTTTTGCAAAGTGCCTAGCTGTAGTTTTTGAACCCTAGCTCTGCCGGCACCTAGGGAAGCCTAGCAAACCTATACATTTTTGAAAACTAGACACCCAGGGGAATCCAGGATGGGGTGACTTGACTGCCTCCCACCAGGTTCTGTTACCCAGAATCCCTTGCAAACATAAAAAATTGTCAAAAAAACCACATTTTCCACACATTTCTGTGGTGGAAAGTTCTGGAATCTGCGTGGATCCACAAATTTCCACCCACCCCGCGTTCCCCAAAGTCTTACTGAGAAAAATGGTACCTCACTTGTGTGGGTCGGCCTAGTGCCTGCGACAGGAAACGGCGCAAAACGCAACGTGGTCACACCTCAATTTCGCAGTGAAAAATGACCCTTTTTTGCAAAGTGCCTAGCTGTAGTTTTTGAACCCTACCTCTGCCGGCACCTAGGAAAACCTAGCAAACCTATACATTTTTGAAAACTAGACAACCAGGGGAATCCAGGATGGGGTGACTTGACTGCCTCCCACCAGGTTCTGTTACCCAGAATCCCTTGCAAACATAAAAAATTGTCAAACAAAACACATTTTCCCCACATTTCTGTGGTGGAAAGTTCTGGAATCTGCGTGGATCCACAAATTTCCACCCACCCCGCGTTCCCCAAAGTCTTACGAGAAAAATGGTACCTCACTTGTGTGGGTCGGCCTAGTGCCTGCGACAGGAAACTGCGCAAAACGCAACGTGGTCACACCTCAATTTCGCAGTGGAAAATGACCCTTTTTTGGCAAAGTGCCTAGCTGTAGTTTTTGAACCCTACCTCTGCCGGCACCTAGGGAAACCTAGCAAACCTATAAATTTTTGAAAACTAGACACCCAGGGGAATCCAGGATGGGGTGACTGGACTGCCTCCCACCAGGTTCTGTTACCCAGAATCCCTTGCAAACATAAATAATTGTCAAAAAAACCACATTTTCCCCACATTTCTGTGGTGGAAAGTTCTGGAATCTGCGTGGATCCACAAATTTCCCCGCAACCCGCGTTCCCCAAAGTCTTACAAGAAAAATGGTACCTCACTTGTGTGGGTCGGCCTAGTGCCTGCGACAGGAAACGGCGCAAAACGCAACGTGGTCACACCTCAATTTCGCAGTGAAAAATGACCCTTTTTTGGCAAAGTGCCTAGCTGTAGTTTTTGAACCCTACCTCTGCCGGCACCTAGGGAAACCTAGCAAACCTATACATTTTTGAAAACTAGACACCCAGGGGAATCCAGGATGGTGTGACTGGACTGCCTCCCACCAGGTTCTGTTACCCAGAATCCCTTGCAAACATAAACAATTGTCCAAAAAACCACATTTTCCCCACATTTCTGTGGTGGAAAGTTCTGGAATCTGCGTGGATCCACAAATTTCCACCCACCCCGCGTTCTCCAAAGTCTTCTGAGAAAAATGGTACCTCACTTGTGTGGGTCGGCCTAGTGCCCGCGACAGGAAACGGCGCAAAACGCAACGTGGTCACACCTCAATTTCGCAGTGAAAAATGACCCTTTTTTGGCAAAGTGCCTAGCTGTAGTTTTTGAACCCTACCTCTGCCGGCACCTAGGGAAACCTAGCAAACCTATACATTTTTGAAAACTAGACACCCAGGGGAATCCAGGATGGGGTGACTGTACTGCCTCCCACCAGGTTCTGTTACCCAGAATCCCTTGCAAACATAAAAAATTGTCAAAAAACCCACATTGTCCACACATTTCTGTGGTGGAAAGTTCTGGAATCTGCGTGGATCCACAAATTTCCACCCACCCCGCGTTCCCCAAAGTCTTACGAGAAAAATGGTACCTCACTTGTGTGGGTCGGCCTAGTGCCTGCGACAGGAAACGGCGCAAAACGCAACGTGGTCACACCTCAATTTCGCAGTGAAAAATGACCCTTTTTTTGCAAAGTGCCTAGCTGTAGTTTTTGAACCCTACCTCTGCCGGCACCTAGGAAAACCTAGCAAACCTATACATTTTTGAAAACTAGACACCCAGGGGAATCCAGGATGGGGTGACTTGACTGCCTCCCACCAGGTTCTGTTACCCAGAATCCCTTGCAAACATAAACAATTGTCAAAAAAACCACATTTTCCCCACATTTCTGTGGTGGAAAGTTCTGGAATCTGCGTGGATCCACAAATTTCCACCCACCCCGCGTTCCCCAAAGTCTTACGAGAAAAATGGTACCTCACTTGTGTGGGTCGGCCTAGTGCCTGCGACAGGAAACGGCGCAAAACGCAACGTGGTCACACCTCAATTTCGCAGTGAAAAATGACCCTTTTTGGCAAAGTGCCTAGCTGTAGTTTTTGAACCCTACCTCTGCCGGCACCTAGGGAAACCTAGCAAACCTATACATTTTTGAAAACTAGACACCCAGGGGAATCCAGGATGGGGTGACTGGACTGCCTCCCACCAGGTTCTGTTACCCAGAATCCCTTGCAAACATAACAAATTGTCAAAAAACCACATTTTCCCCACATTTCTGTGGTGGAAAGTTCTGGAATCTGCGTGGATCCACAAATTTCCAGCCATCCCGCGTTCCCCAAAGTCTTACGAGAAAAATGGTACCTCACTTGTGTGGGTCGGCCTAGTGCCTGCGACAGGAAACGGCGCAAAAGGCAACGTGGTCACACCTCAATTTCGCAGTGAAAAATGACCCTTTTTTGGCAAAGTGCCTAGCTGTAGTTTTTGAACCCTACCTCTGCCGGCACCTAGGGAAACCTAGCAAACCTATACATTTTTGAAAACTAGACACCCAGGGGAATCCAGGATGGGGTGACTTGACTGCCTCCCACCAGGTTCTGTTACCCAGAATCCCTTGCAAACATAAAAAATTGTCAAAAAACCCACATTTTCCCCACATTTCTGTGGTGGAAAGTTCTGGAATCTGCGTGGATCCACAAATTTCCACCCACCCCGCGTTCCCCAAAGTCTTACGAGAAAAATGGTACCTCACTTGTGTGGGTCGGCCTAGTGCCTGCGACAGGAAACGGCGCAAAACGCAACGTGGTCACACCTCAATTTCTCAGTGAATAATGACCCTTTTTTGGCAAAGTGCCTAGCTGTAGTTTTTGAACCCTACCTCTGCCGGCACCTAGGGAAACCTAGCAAACCTATACATTTTTGAAAACTAGACACCCAGGGGAATCCAGGATGGGGTGACTGGACTGCCTCCCACCAGGTTCTGTTACCCAGAATCCCTTGCAAACCTAAAACATTGTCAAAAAAACCACATTTTCCCCACATTTCTGTGGTGGAAAGTTCTGGAATCTGCGTGGATCCACAAATTTCCACCCACCCCGCGTTCCCCAAAGTCTTACGAGAAAAATGGTACCTCACTTGTGTGGGTCGGCCTAGTGCCTGCGACAGGAAACGGCGCAAAACGCAACGTGGTCACACCTCAATTTCGCAGTGAAAAATGACCCTTTTTTGGCAAAGTGCCTAGCTGTAGTTTTTGAACCCTAGCTCTGCCGGCACCTAGGGAAACCTAGCAAACCTATACATTTTTGAAAACTAGACACCCAGGGGAATCCAGGATGGGGTGACTGGACTGCCTCCCACCAGGTTCTGTTACCCAGAATCCCTTGCAAACCTAAATAATTGTCAAAAAAACCACATTTTCCCCACATTTCTGTGGTGGAAAGTTCTGGAATCTGCGTGGATCCACAAATTTCCACCCACCCCGCGTTCCCCAAAGTCTTACGAGAAAAATGGTACCTCACTTGTGTGGGTCGGCCTAGTGCCCGCGACAGGAAACGGCGCAAAACGCAACGTGGTCACACCTCAATTTCGCAGTGAAAAATGACCCTTTTTTGGCAAAGTGCCTAGCTGTAGTTTGTGAACCCTAGCTCTGCCGGCACCTAGGGAAACCTACCAAACACACACATTTCTGAAAAGTAGACACCCGGGGGCTTCCAGGGAGGTATGGCTTGCGTGGATCCCCCAACGTTTCCTTACCCAGAATCCCCTGCAAACCTCAATTTTAGCTGAAAAAATCACTTTTTTCACACATTTTTGTGTGGGAAAGTGTGGCATCACTGGCCTCACACAAATTTCCTACCACCCAGCGTTTCCCCAGGTCTCCCGATAAAAATGGTGCCTCACTTGTGTGGGAGGCCCAAGTACCCGCGACAGGCAAGGGCCCACAACGTATTGAGGCGACCTCAAAATGGCCTTTCATAAAACCACCTGGTTTTGCAAGGGGGGTCACCTGGGTATTTGGCCCCGTGCTCGGTGGCCATCTAGGGAAACCTACCAAACCCACACATTTCTGAAAAGTAGACACCCGGGGGCTTCCAGGGAGGTATGGCTTGCGTGGATCCCCCAACGTTTCCTTACCCAGAATCCCCTGCAAACCTCAATTTTAGCTGAAAAAATCACTTTTTCACACATTTTTGTGTGGGAAAGTGTGGCATCACTGGCCTCACACAAATTTCCTACCACCCAGCGTTTCCCCAGGTCTCCCGATAAAAATGGTGCCTCACTTGTGTGGGAGGCCCAAGTACCCGCGACAGGCAAGGGCCCACAACGTATTGAGGCGACCTCAAAATGGCCTTTCACAAAACCACCTGGTTTTGCAGGAGTCACCTGGGTTTTGGCCCCGTGCTCGGCGGCCATCTAGGGAAACCTACCAAACCCACACATTTCTGAAAAGTAGACACCCGGGGCTTCCAGGGAGGTATGGCTTGCGTGGATCCCCCAACGTTTCCTTACCCAGAATCCCCTGCAAACCTCAATTTTAGCTGAAAAATCACTTTTTTCACACATTTTTGTGTGGGAAAGTGTGGCATCACTGGCCTCACACAAATTTCCTACCACCCAGCGTTCCTCCAGGTCTCCCGATAAAATGGTGCCTCACTTGTGTGGGAGGCCCAAGTACCCGCGACAGGCAAGGGCTCACAACGTAGTGAGGCGACCTCAAAATGGCCTTTCACAAAACGACCTGGTTTTGCAAGGGGTCACCTGGGTTTTGGCCCCGTGCTCGGCGGCCATCTAGGAAACCTACCAAACCCACACATTTCTGAAAAGTAGACACCCGAGGGCTTCCAGGAGGTATGGCTTATGTGGATCCCCCAACGTTTCCTTACCCAGAATCCCCTGCAAACCTCAATTTTAGCTGAAAAAATCACTTTTTCACACATTTTTGTGTGGGAAAGTGTGGCATCACTGGCCTCACACAAATTTCCTACCACCCAGCGTTCTCCCAGGTCTCCCGATAGAAATGGTGCCTCACTTGTGTGGGAGGCCCAAGTACCAGCGACAGGCAAGGGCCCAAAACATTTTTTGATAGGCAATGTTGATGTTGCCTCAAAACGTTTTGTGTCCTTGCATGTCGCGAGTACTTGGGCCTCCCACACAAGTGAGGCACCATTTTTATCGGGAGACCTGGGGGAACGCTGGGTGGTAGGAAATTTGTGTGAGGCCAGTGATGCCACACTTTCCCACACAAAAATGTGTGAAAAAGTGATTTTTTCAGCTAAAATTGAGGTTTGCAGGGGATTCTGGGTAAGGAAACGTTGGGGGATCCACGCAAGCCATACCTCCCTGGAAGCCCCGGGTGTCTACTTTTCAGAAATGTGTGGGTTTGGTAGGTTTCCCTAGATGGCCGCCGAGCACAGGGCCAAAACCCAGGTGACTCCCTTGCAAAACCAGGTGGTTTTGAGATAGGCAATTTTGAGGTCGCCTCACTACGTTGTGGGCCCTTGCCTGTCGCGGGTACTTGGGCCTCCCACACAAGTGAGGCACCATTTTTATCGGGAGACCTGGGCGAACGCTGGGTGGTAGGAAATTTGTGTGAGGCCAGTGATGCCACACTTTCCCACACAAAAATGTGTGAAAAAAGTGATTTTTTCAGCTAAAATTGAGGTTTGCAGGGGATTCTGGGTAAGGAAACGTTGGGGGATCCACGCAAGCCATACCTCCCTGGAAGCCCCGGGTGTCTACTTTTCAGAAATGTGTGGGTTTGGTAGGTTTCCCTAGATGGCCACCAAGCACGGGGCCAAAACCCAGGTGACTTCCTTGCAAAACCAGGTGGTTTTGTGAAAGGCCATTTTGAGGTCGCCTCAATACGTTGTGGGCCCTTGCCTGTCGCGGGTACTTGGGCCTCCCACACAAGTGAGGCACCATTTTTATCAGGAGACCTGGAGGAACGCTGGGTGGTAGGAAATTTGTGTGAGGCCAGTGATGCCACACTTTCCCACACAAAAATGTGTGAAAAAGTGATTTTTTCAGCTAAAATTGAGGTTTGCAGGGATTCTGGGTAAGGAAACGTTAGGGGATCCACGCAAGCCATACCTCCCTGGAAGCCCCCGGGTGTCTACTTTTCAGAAATGTGTGGGTTTGGTAGGTTTCCCTATGTGGCCGCCGAGCCCCGGGCCAAAACCCAGGTGACCCCCTTGCAAAACCAGGTCATTTTGAGATAATGTGTTGTTTATTTCTGCAGCGTGAAAATTTTGGCACAATATTGCAAGGAAAATGTGACAGACATTTTGAGGTTTGCAGGACATTGTGGGTACCATAACTTGTTGGGATCCACAAGAGAGATATCACCATGTACTCCCATGGGTGTTTCGTTTACGACAATATCTACAGTTGGTAGGTTATTCTTAGACGGAATGTACACCTTGGCAGACAGACTAAAAAGACAAAGATTACTGCACAGCCATCTATTCCTCAAGCACACACACATACTGGTTGGATTTGGCACGAGGGCAAGTGATGGTTCAGTATATACAATTTTATTAACAAGAGATTTCACAAAAATGAAATGCACTGTCAATAATTGAAAGGACAAAAAACGGAACCAGTGACTCGCAGCTCGTGAGCTGTAAAGCCACGTCAAGGCCCCAACCGCTTTACAGGCCATTCACACACCTTTCATACGTGATACACACAAGACCATTCACACCCCCAGGCACGAAACAAACACATTACAACATTCACAAAAAGGGACAAGGTACACCCTGCTTGAGAAAGACAAAAAAATATATTACTGCACAGCCATCTAATCCTCAAGCACACACACACATACTGGTTGGATTTGGCACGAGGGTGAGTGATGGTTCAGTATATACAATTGTATTAACAAGTGATTTCACAAAAATGAAATGCACTGTTAATAATTGAAAGGACGAGAAACTGAACCATTGACTCACAGCTCGTGAGCTGTAAAGCCACGACAAGGCACCAACCTCTTTACAGGCCATTCATACACCTTTCATACGTGTGACAAATACAAAACCATTCACACCACCAGCCGCGGGCCCATCACATTACAACACTCACACCAGCAGACAGCGCCATTCAAGGGCCCATCACTTTCACACGCCCACATTCCTAACACAGCAACCACACAAGCTGATGGATTGCGTGGAGTGTCGCTCGGCTAGCAGTGTGTGTAGTGACCAGCAGCAAGTCACTACTCACACACTGCCAGCCGAGCGCCAGTCCACGCACACCGCCAGCCAAGCGCCACTCCACGCACACCGCCAGCCAAGCGCCACTCCACGCACACCGCCAGCCAAGCGCCACTCCACGCACACCACCAGCCTAGCGCCACTCCACGCACACCGCCAGACTAGCGCCACTCCACGCACACCACCAGCCTAGCGCCACTCCACGCACACCGCCAGCCTAGCGCCACTCCACGCACACCGCCAGCCTAGCGCCACTCCACGCACACCGCCAGCCTAGCGCCACTCCACGCACACCGCCAGCCTAGCGCCACTCCACGCACACCGCCAGCCAAGCGCCACTCCACGCACACCGCCAGCCAAGCACCACTCCACGCACACCGCCAGCCAAGCACCAGCCTACACACACCACCATCACATTTAGGATTTTTTTATACAAAAAAGAAAACACAAACAAATTGCAAATAGATACAAATCTACTAACACAAAATCAGAAACTAAATACATTGCACTAATGCCAACCTTGAAACAGAACAACAATTCTTAAACATTACAGACCAGGCAGTTCACTTTACCACTCATGGTTGCTCCCAATAATTCTTTTGCTTGTGGTACGCTCTATAACAAGCAGGCACACACAGCCCAGGGTTAGAAGGACACTCAGGGCAGTACATACGAGTCTCCTTCCGCGTACCTCTTCGCCAACAGACTCTACATCTCCTAGTGGGAAAGTCTTTTGAGGGTGTAGGAGGAATGTGATCAGGAAAGTGGCGATCTTTCAATCGAGCCACATCCTCCACCACTCCAACTCTAGGAACACTTGCCTGTTCCACAACAACAAGGCTGCCTATGACAGACTCCTGAAACTGAACAAAAGTCAACTTTGACGCAGGAGAACACTCCTTGAACACAACAAAAGCATTGAAAGTTGCTAAATTGAAGAGATGGATGGCCAACTTCTTATACCAAATGTAAGACTTACGAATAGCAGTGTAAGGTTCCAACCTCTGATCTACTCTATCAACACCACCCATGTGCTTATTGTAGTCTAAAATGCACACAGGTTTGCGCACTTCAGCAATCTGACCCCAAACAGCCACAGGTGAAGTACTCTCATCATGGATGGTAGTCAGCATGTACACATCCCTCCTGTCCACAAATTTCACAGCTAGCAGTTCCTCACTACGCAAGGCACTGCACTGTCCCCTCTGAAGTTTTTTGCAAACAAGCTCTTTTGGATAACCTTTACGGTTAGAGCGGATTGTGCCACAAGCAAAAGTGTCCACTTTGAACAATTCCTTAAACAATTGCACAGCAGTGTAGAAGTTATCAAGGTACAAATGGTGGCCTCTGTTAAACAGTCCTCTAGCAAGATCCCACACAATTTTCTCTGAAACTCCAAAAGTGGACGGACAACCAGGGGGGTCAATAGTGGAATCCCTACCAGTGTACACACGCAAATTAAAAACATATCCTGTCCTACTCTCAGACAACATATACAGCTTAATTCCATAGCGTGCCCTCTTGCTAGGAATGTACTGCCTAAAAACCAAACGGCCCTTGAACAGGACCAAAGACTCATCAATAGATATTTCTTTCCCTGGAGTATAGATCTCTGAAAATCGATCTACAAAGTGATCAAGAACAGGCCGAATCTTAAAAAGACGGTCACATTCAGGGTGATCTCGTGGCAACGCCAAACCATTATCAACAAAATGCAGCATCCGAAGCAAAAGTAAATACCGATCACGAGTCATAACTGCAGGAAATATGGCCGTTGCCATCAAGGGACTGGTAGACCAATATGAACCCATGGACGGCTTCCTTATCAAACCCATCAAAAAAGTCAAACCCAAAAACTTCTTCATCTCTTCCAGATTTGTGGGACTCCACCGGGTAGCTCTAGAATGGGGCCTAAGTCTGGCACTGTTGTCCCTCAAAAACTGTTCAGCATACAAATTAGTCTGCTCAACAATCTCACCCAAAAATACATCATCCATAAACAACTGAAAATACTGTATAGGCAAATAATGTTCACAATCCACTCTACACCCTGCATAACCACTAAAGGCAGGCAACACCGGCTGCACCATGTTTGGATCAACCCAGAGTCCAGCACTTCCAGTAGGAAGCCTAGCAGCCCCAGGCTGCAATCCAGATGCCTCTTGCACCATCGGCACAGTAGTATCCTCCTCTAAATCAGGCACTTCATCTGCACTGAGAGTACCTTCATCATCCGATGATTCCATGTGGAGAGAAAACTCACTGCCTGAATCTTCCCCTCCCTCCTCTCCCTCAGACGCACTGTCAGTCTCATAATCCTGCTCAGAGGAAGATTCAAGAAGCAAACCAACCACCTGCTGAGCAGTAATTCTACGGCTAGCCATAATGCTTACTAATAAAGGTTACTTGTCAAACAAGTCAACAACAACAAACCCTTTGTAAAAAAAAGAAATAAACAAAATGTAGCTTTATCACAAAGACCTATATACTCCAACACTATACCACTCACGTGACAGAAGCAGCTAGACTCACCACCACCTACTCTGCACAGACACAGTAAGGATCAACAATATCCCACTAAAAAGAAGAAGAAAAAAATTACACATAAGACAATGCAAAACATCGCAAAGAATTTCATGCTCTGAACACTAACAAATATGCTGCCATTATGGCACCACTTACAAAAAAATTCATTCATGCATGACAATAATACTCATTTGGAGTACACACAACAAAAATATTTTTCTTACCAAATAAATGCAATTACGCAAAACTGCAGAACCACCACTGCCGAAACCGCAAACAGGAATCAAAAGCTTTACACTAGAATAAAAAGGAGAAAAAAACATTACAATCACATATGCAAATAATGCACCAGTCCACACACAATCCACCAGCCAAGCTAAGGGGTAGGTGGGCCTAACAGTATAAATAAAATATTCACCCCCGTAAAAGGGGAGCAACCCTTGCCCTTTTGGCCACTCCCCAACACAAAAATTAAAAAAAACCCTGGTGTCTAGTGGCTTCTGCCCTCCTTGAGGGCAGATGGGCCTAAAAACATACTGCTATTCTGCCACCCAAGGGGTCACTCTCCACAAATAAAAGCCTGGTGGACTAGTGGGAAGATACCTTTATCTTCCGCACACGATCTCTCACTACTCAACTCTACTCTCAACTCTATTCACAACTGGATGTTAGCTCACCAACTCATTCTGAATCCCGCCAAAACTGAATTCCTCCTCCTCTCTACCTCTCTCTCACCTCCTCCTGTTCAATCTTGGATGGATCAGCTGAACCTACTCAACAACAAACCCATCATTGTTGACAGCGCTAAATCCCTAGGTGTCATTCTTGACAAAAGACTCAACCTAATCTCCCACATCAACTCTATTGCTAAGAACGCACGTTACCAGTTGCGCCTTCTACGGGGGATCCGTCGGTTCTTCCCGGAGAAAGACTTAAAAACCTTGGTACAATCTCTGGTTCTCTCAAGACTGGATTATTGCAATTCTCTTCTGACGGGCCTACCCAAATCCCACCTCTCCCCTCTCAAATCCATCCTCCATTCAGCAGCTCGCCTCATTTCAGGGTCTAAACGAAGCGACCACGTCACTCCTATCCTCTCTTCGATGGCTTCCGATCGAGGCAAGATCGATTTACAAAACTGCCTGCATCACACACAAAGCCTTACACACCTCCTCCCCTCGTTACCTGGCAAATAAATTGAAATTGTCCGGTGGCTCTCGCCCTTCTCGCAATGCGGAAAAGCTTCTGCTTGAGCCCCCCCGTCTTCAAAAAGGGAAAGATCGATGGCGCAATCCTTCTCAGGAAATGCGGTGAGAATCTGGAACTCGCTTCCCCATTGCTCCATGCCACCTCCTCTACCCGGATCTTCAAAGCTGACCTCAAATCTCTTCTCTTCCAAAGACACTTTCAGAACTAATACTTTCACTCTCAGCCCCTCTAGGAAGTTCGCTCTTCATTGTAAATTTGTACTTTTTCCTGTACATTCCTCACCCTTGCGTGCTGGAGTTTATGTACCCTTCTACCTACCTACCTATACACACACAGTGTAGATGTAGTTCACAAACGCAGATATATTCTAAATTTACCTAGTCCAGTCCACATAACCTGTGTCTCTATGTAGGCAATACACGTGTCCTGCTGACACTCCTCATGCACTGACCAGCACCTATATAAATCCCCCGTGCACACAGTCAACATGCATAAGCATTGTACAAAAATCCTGCAGCGCAAAGCTGAACACCAGTGCACATTAATTACTCACCTACACAATACGCTCACCGGTGTGAATTGGGAGCAGTTTGAATTGACGCGTCCTAGCCACATACCAATAATAACTTTGTGGTCTACTGCCCATTTACATTTCATGGAGAAGCAAATTAAAATAAAATAGAAGCTGGGCCGTGTATATATATATATATATATATATATATATATATATATATACATATATATATATATACACACACACACACACACACACACACACACATTGAATTGTAGTCCCTGGTGCCTAGTGGGCATTCCTGCTGCACGATCACATGATCGTGCAGCAGGAATGCACAAAAGAGGCATCGGGGGAAAGGAAAACCCTTTCCTTTCCCTCGATGCCTCTTTTGATACAAACCCCCCTCCCCGAGCCAAACCTCACCTGATTTCCCGACGCGCTGGAAGCAAATGGCTTCCAGCGCGTCGGGGAAGAAAGGAAACCCTCAATGATGTCAGCGCGCCTCGCGCGCTGACGTCATTGATGGGGAGGGCGGGGGAGGCAGGGGAAGCCCTTCCCCTGCCTCCCCCAAAAAACCTAACGATCGGATTCCCACGGGGGAGCGCCAGCGCTTCCCCGTGGGTGGTCTTATGACGAGCTGGACTCATCATGAGCACACGAGCACTGTGTGCCATGACGAGTCCAGCTCGTCATAAGCACCGAAGGGGTTAAGGAAATAACTTTGTCCTCTCAAATGTAGGACCATCAATCAATAATACGCACAACACTGACCATAGACATAAATACCAACTAAAAATGACAAAGACTCAAATCAATTTGGAAAGATTGTGTCTGATATATTAAAAAATCATATATTGTATGTGATTGAAAGACATATCAATAAAAGACAGGACTGATACACATTGTACAATACATAACAATAAAGACACAAAAACAAATTGTGACATAAAAGTGTGGCTGAGACAAATAGTTACACATAAATTACAGGTAAACAAAAACTTGTTCCAGCGTCCAAAAATCTTAGAAAGCCATAAATAGACATGTGATTTTCATTTCTTATACAAATGTGTCTGTTTGGGCAGAGAACGCGTGTATGAATAATGTCGAAGTTTCGACCCCTATATATGAGTGCAAGTATACAACATCACCTTGAGGTCTTCATCAGGACTGTAAACCAAGAGTGTATATGGCCTGTCTGAAAAAATTCTCAGGGAGATGTGTATCCCGACAAATAGTTCAACACACGCTTGGAAGGAAAAAGTTGACGTCAGCATGGAGGGGTTGCTGCTTATATGGGGCGCCACACAGCCGCTTCTGGACCGGTGCATAATCACTGGAGAGCCACATAATACCATCTACTGGCATGTTGGAGCACTGCTGCCAAACTCTACAGACCCAGCCACGCATCTGAGGAAATTCTTAAAGTGAGGAATCTAGTGTAAGGTAGAGTATCCAACAGAAAGAGCGTTACTGACCATAAGTAACTTGTTTTTCTCCATTAGAAATAACCGAAAACAGAAGCAGAAAGAGGAGAGAGGAGAGAAGCCTTCACACCCTGACACCCATCAGTTTGAAAGCAGGACCTCTGAGGCAATAAAGGGGTCAGGCCATGACAAAGACTAATCCTGCACTTCAGAGTAAACTGCTATCTCCAGAATTCCCAAACTATCTAATTAGAAAATACACAGAAGGTGAGACACAGTAAAAGGTTTTCTGCACATCTAAACGAAGCTCTGCCTACATCCTCCCACACTCAGTTTATTTTCACACAAAACCCTAAGGAATGCTAGCAATACACAATGCTAGTCTGGTGGGCTACCCCAGTCTTCCATTTTTTACAGCATTCTTTCAGTGGCAGTCCAAGAGGACTTCCGCTTACTCACGCTCATACAGTGCGCACACTCTACTAGCACACATTATCATCTACTACACCATATACATATGCTATCCTAATGTAGCAAAGGACACGGCTACATAAGAATTTTTTTTTAACTCTTTTTATTATATCCATTCTCATCACATAGTGCAAGGCTTTGATACATCTCTGTGATCATGGTACATACATGGTAGTTACAAAGTGCACCGTTCTTGAGTTGGAGACTGGATACCATCCCAGCCACATAAGACTTAGACAGAACTTAAGATGGGCGCAACCTTTAGGCCATTCCACCATAGAAAGAACAGGGAAAAAGGCCTGTTTAGCAATGTGGGATAAAAACACATGCTGCCACCACTACCAAGTGCATATCATCCACATCCGTTATACTGCATACTGGTTATCCTTTTTACTCCCTTGAAGCTTAATCATCCGATTCAGGTAGAGCTAGGGGTGCTTATACCTGTGGTTGAGATAATCCTTACATGCCTAGGCCGTTTCCACACATCCACATACACACACACACACACACACACACACACACACTGAATTGTAGTCCCTGGTGCCTAGTGGGCATTCCTGCTGCACGATCACATGATCGTGCAGCAGGAATGCACAAAGAGGCATCGGGGAAAGGAAAACCCTTTCCTTTCCCTCGATGCCTCTTTTGATACAAACCCCCCTCCCCGAGCCAAACCTCACCTGATTTCCCCGACGCGCTGGAAGCAAATGGCTTCCAGCGCGTCGGGGAAGAAAGGGAAACCCTCAATGATGTCAGCGCGCCTCGCGCGCTGACGTCATTGATGGGGAGGGCGGGGGGGGCGGGGGGAGGCAGGGGAAGCCCTTGCCACATACCAATAATAACTTTGTGGTCTACTGCCCATTTACATTTCATGGAGAAGCAAATTAAAATAAAATAGAAGCTGGGCCTTGTATATATATATATATATATATATATATATATATTTTTTTTTTTTTTTTTTTGAGAGTTTTATATAGCGCTGGCTAGACCCAGAGGTATCAGAGCGCTTTACATGAGAAGATAATATAACGCAAACATGGCATACAAGTAGATAAAAAAGATAAAGAAACAACGTGTGAAATATACAAAAACAAAATAATTATACAGGTGCAAGAGCTAAACATTTAAAGTAACTAGGTATATGATGTTGGGGGGGACAGAAAAATACTGGACAAAAAGTAACATGGTGATTGGAGATCGGGTGCAGGTCACAGGTTAGGACCCCCAATGATAATTGAGCCAAATATGGCGTATAAGTAGATAAAAGATAATGACAACATGTGAGATATACAAATCAAATAGATAAACAAATCAAACAATTAGATAAACGAATCAAATAGAATAAGCAGGAGCAGGAGCTATACATATCAAATATATAAACAGGAGCAGGAGCTATACATATCAATTAATTAGGCCGATGATGTTCATGAAATGGACAAATATTACTGAACTAATATAACATGGTGAGTTTGGAGATCGAGTGCATGTCATAGGTTAGGATCCCCAATAATAATTGAGGAGGTGGATTTTGAGGTCTTTTTTGAAGCTGAAATAGGAGGGGTTGCAGCGCAGGTTTTTTGGGAGGGCATTCCAGATGATAGGGGCATTCCCAGAGAAGGAGCGTGATTGTGTAGCTTTCTTTTTATGCAGTGGTGGTATAAGGAGGAGTGAGTTGGTGCTTCTCAGGGGTCGTGTGGTGCCCGCAATGAGGAGTTTTTTAGAGAGGTACTGTGGAGTGTTTTGGTGGAGGACTTTATGAGTGATGCAGGCAGTTTTGTAGGCAGATCTGCCTTCAATAGGGAGCCATTTAAGAGATTTGAGAGCCGGGGATATGTGATCGAAGCGTTTGCAGTCTGTGATGAGCCTGGTGGCAAGGTTGAGCACAGCTTTGATTGGAGCAAGGTGGATCTTGGGGATTCCGTTGAGGATAGCGTTACCATAATCAATACGTGAAAGAACAAGTGACTGAACTACAAGTTTAAAATCATCAGTGGGTATAAAGGGTTTAATTTTCTTGAGGTGACGGAGAGTGAGGAGGGCTCCTTTAGCTGAGTTTTTGATGTGGACGTTAAGGGTTAGGGTGTTGTCGATAGAAATACCAAGAGATTTGACGGAGTTGGACAAGGTGAGAGAGCAGTTGAGTGCGTTAAGGTCAGAGATCCATGATTGAACGGGGAGCGGGTTGTTTTTAGGGGAGAAGAGAATGATTTCAGTTTTATTAGGGTTAAGTTTGAGATGATTGGAGTGGAACCAGGTTTGGATTTTGGTGAGGGTGTTGTTCAGGTGTAAGATGTCGGCATGAGTTTTAATCTTGTAATAGATTTGGGTGTCATCGGCGTAGAGGTGGTAGTTGATGCCTGCTTGTTTAAGAATGAGGGTGAGGGGTTCCATAAAGAGGTTAAAGAGGGAGGGAGAGAGAATAGACCCTTGGGGGACTCCAAGGGAGACGGGAGTGGGGTTAGAGAGACAGTTTTGAATTTTGATTTGCTGAGTTCGGTGTTGTAGGTAGGAGACGAACCATTTGTAGGCAGTATCATTGAGGCCGAAACGGGTCCTAAGCACATTGAGTAGGGCTGAATGGTTGACTGTATCGAACGCTGCGGAGAGATCAAGGAGGATAAGAAGGCATGTCTCGCCATTATCAAGTGAGTGGTGTATGTCATCGACGACATTGAGCATTGCCGTTTCGGTGCTGCAGCCTTTCCTGAAGCCTGATTGAAAGGGATCAAGTAGGTTGAAGTTTTCGATGTGTTTGTCTAGTTGTAGTAGGACACATTTTTCAAGGACCTTTGAGAGAAGTGGGAGATTAGTGATGGGGCGGAGATTGTTTAGGTCATTGGGGTCAGCATTGGGGTTTTTGATTATGGGAGAGATTTGTCCAAGTTGAAGGGAGGTGGGGACACAGCCAGTGGAGAGAGAGGTGTTGATGATTGTGGTCCAGTATGGGGTAATGATGTGCTTAAGGGCAGGGACAAGGTTAGAGGGTAAGGGGTCTTTTGTGTGGGAGGATGGTTTAAGATTACCAATTATTTTAAGGACTTCTAGCTCAGTCACGGGGAGGAAGTTGAGCAGGGAGGCATTGTTCTTTAATTGTGTGTTAGGGGAGTTGGTTTCCGGAGAGGTAGCAGGGTCAGCTGGTCGAGGGGATGTGGGGTAGGCATTGGAGGTGAGGATGGGTTTGTTTTGGGAGTTGGAGGGGAGCTGTGTGGAGCGGAAGGATTGATCAATTTTGGCTATTTTTTCTGAGAAGAAGTGGGAAATTTCTTCACATCTGGCTGAGGAGGCGGTCAGATTAGGAGGTGCGGGGGAAGTTTGGTTACGAATGATTTTGAAGAGTTCCCTAGGTCTGTTTTTGGCACGATCAAGTTGAGTGCGGAAGAAGGAGGCCTTTTCCTTGAAGATGTGTTTTTTGTATGTGGATCTAGCATGTCTGAGGAGTGCAAGATGGGTGGGAGAGGGATGGAGTCTCCACGTTCTTTCCGACAGTCTGAGTGACCGTCTTTCGTTATTAAGCTCGGTATTAAACCAAGAGTTGGAGGGGGTGGTTCTTTGGTTTTTGAGTTTGGGCGGGGCTAGTTGGTCAAGAATTCCAGTGACAGTATTGTTAAAGTGTTCGGTGAGCTCATTGGCATTTTGTGAGGGGGAATGAGCAGAAGTTGAGCTTGGAGTTTAGACTCAAGAACACCCGGGGGATATGTTTTAGATTTCTGGTCAGTTTCTTAGGTCTGTTAATTTTGGAGGTGGGGGATTTGCATTGGTAGCAATGGTGAACAGTATAAGGTGATGGTCGGACCAGTCAATGGGGACGATATTGGTCACGGAGACCAGATCTTCTTTGGAAAGAATGACGTCAAGGATGGCTCCTTTGGTGTGTGTCGGGGACAGGCATAGTTGTTTGAGTTCATTGATCTCAAGTAGATTGGTGAGGAGGGGGATAGTGGGATCATCGGTATCGTTCCAATGGAGGTTGAGATCCCCAAGAAAGAGATTTTTTGAGTTGGATAATGAGGATTGTGTCAGGAGCTCAGATAAGTCCTCGATGAAGGGCTGGGAGGGGCCTGGAGGGCGATAGATGTTGTGTAGACGAATTGGGTGGGAGTTTTGGGTTGTCAGTTCAGCTTCCAGGTATTCGCAGGAGGAGGAGCCAGAATTATTGATACGGGATAGCTGAAGTTCATTTTTAAAGATAATGGCTAGGCCACCCCCAACTCTGTCAGGTCTATCTTTTCTCAGAATAGAGTATCCCGGGGGGAGAGTAGGTCAAGTATGCTCGTTGAGTTGTCTTTGAGCCAGGTTTCTGTGAGGAATGCAATGTCAATGGATTCACTCAGGATAGTTTCCGAAATTTCCGTGGCATGTTGGACTGCGGAGCGACAGTTGACAAGCATGCATGTAAGTGGTGTGGGGTTGCTTCTGGTGGGTGTGCAAGTGTGGATCGACGTGAGTTGAGGCGGTGGTCTGGGGGAAGCGGGGGAGGAGGGGATTCTATTAGTCCCTAAGATAATAGGGATGTGGGAGTAGGGGAGTGGAGAATTGGCGGTTGGTAAGCTAGGAAGGTAAGAGTTGCATAGGTCGGCGAGGTCGGACGGGGAGAGATGGTTCGAGGTGCGGTGAGGTCTATGTATACGGCAGCGGAGAGGAGTTGATCTCCAATTATTGTGTTTGGTGTTAGGGATTTTCGGGGGGAATTTTTGGGGGGATTTTTGGGCAGGGCTGGGAGGGGATTTTATCGTGAGGGAGGGTACTGGAGCTGTGGGAGATAAAGTCTTTCTTGAATTGAGAGAATTTAGTAATCAAATTAGATAGGTCAAGTTCGATGTTATGTAGGCTCTGGGCAATTAAAGTGAGGGGAGGTATCGAGGGGGGTGGTCTGGGTTATTTACGGAGGGTGGATTGATGTGTGAGGGTGGAGATAGGGAAGTGAGTGTGGAATGAGGGGTGACAGGGCTGTTGGGTGTGAGGGGTTCGGTAATCAAATTGGATAGGTCAAGTTCAGTGTTATGTAGGCTCGTGTCAATTGGGGTGGAGAGGGGTACTGAAGGGGTATGGGCGGGGGGTAGGGAAAGATCTGGGTTAGTTGCATAGGGTGGACTGAAGTGAGAGGGGGAGATATGGTAGTGGGATTGGAGTGAGGGGTGACGGGGCTGTTAGATGGGAGGGGTTCAGTAATCAATTTAGATAGGTCGAGTTCACTGTTGTGTAGGTTCGGGGCAATTAGGGTAAGGGGAGGTATTGAAAGGTCGGGGGGAAGGGAATGATTTAGGGGTAGGGAGTGATCAGGGTTAGTTGCAGAGGGTGGACTGAGGTGTGAGGGGGAGATAGGGACATGAGGTTAAGAACTTCAGGAGATGTGGTCAGAGAGGATAGAAGGGCATAGAGTGAGTGGAGAGTGGATATATAGGGGTGGGGGGTTGTGTATTTATCAGGGTTGGGATAAAGGATTGGGAGGCAGAGTTAGGCGGGCCTGAAGGGGCAGGATAGGGGGATGGGGAGGAGAAGAGGGTGTACGGGATGGGTAGGAGGAGGGGGTGAGTAATTGTGTTAGGGGATTGAGGGGCAAGGACAGTGGAGTACGTGAGAAGTTGGGTAGGGGGAGAGGTTGTGGGGTCAGGCAGAGGCGGGGTTTTGGGAGGGGAATGGTAAGTAGATGGTAGGGATTGGGGGCAACCGTTTTTAGTGGAGGGGTCCGAGGAGTGTGAGTGCCGGGTGTTAGGTGGAGAGAGGAAAATAAGAGGGGGATGAGAAATAGGTAATGTTGGTTGGGGGATGTCATTTGCTGTAGTGAGGTCAAGGGAGGGTGATGGTGATGGCGATTGTTGGAGGATGGTGTTTGCTGGATGGTTGTGGTTGGAGGTGAAGTGAGGGGGAAGGGGGAGGGAGCGGTTGGAGGGGTGTTATTCAGTAGGGGAGAAGGAGTATTAGGCGTTGAGTGGTTAAGGCGGAGAGACATAATGCTGAAGTGGTGTTCGAAGATGGAAAGGTGGGATACCGTGGCTTGTATGAGGATGTTACCTGTTTTGAAGATGGAGATATCAATATCACCAAGAAAGGCTGGGGAGGGAGTGGTGGATATTTTGAATCCATATGGTATTTTGATTGATTTAGAGATTGGGAGGTGTTGTAGGAAGATGCTTTTCCATTTGGAAGGACGTTTGGAGTAAAAGATGTAGTTGGTTATAATGGGGGAGGTGAGGCTGAGGTAGTTATCAACAATGAGTGTTTCAGGGTTACGGATGAGGAGTTTATGTTTGAAGTTTTTCTTGGCATGTTTGGAGAGATTGGGGGGTAGAGAATGGTCCATGAGTTGGGGCCATGTTTGGAGAGAGTAGGGTCCTGGGGGTGATGGTCAATGCTGTGAGGGGGCATGTTGGATAGACGTGGGAGAGAGAGTGGGGAGAGGGAGGTTAAGGAAATGGGGGGTAGAACAGGAGATGAGGATTGGGAACTAGGGGGGCACTGGGAGAGTGGGGGGTAGAAGTAAGGGGTCTAGACAATGAATAGGGTATACAGGCGAGGAATTATAAATCGACTAAAAGGAGCAGAATAAAATAGATAAACAAAATTATATTGACAGCATGGAGCAGATCTAATATATAAGCAGTCGGCACAAATGAAACAGATCAGTATACCTGCAAACAAATAAATAAACAATCTGCAAGTACGCGTGGATCAGTAGAAGACAGCAACAAAGCTAGCGCGGGCGTGGCATGTCTAAATTAGAGAGGGACTGAGCTAGTTGTCGTTACAGTGCAGTCAAATTTCTATGACCAACAGTTTTCATATTTCCCAGAGGGAATATGTACACTTTTTACTATTGTTACTAATTTATTTATTTATTTATTTGTTTTATACGTTTTATAGTTAGCGCGGACTTTACCCGAAGGTGTCAGAGCGCATCACAGAAGGAACAGCAACACCACAAGTGAGGATAATACAAAAGCAAGCGCTTATATTACATGAGGAAAAAGTGACAATTGTGCAAATAACAAAAAGAATAAATGATACGTTATAAAAGGAAAGATGTCTGGGGCAGTAAATCAGATCAGTTCCCAAGTGAGCCTCTGCTTTTTTTTTTTTTTTTTTTTATTATTTATTGTCAGTTGCTTTGTCTGTAGTGGCCCAGGTTTCTATGAGGTGAGTAAGGGGGGGCAATTCCCCTTATGTTCTGGACTCCTGTGCCTTTCTACACCCCGCTTTGGAGTATTAGGGGGAGTCAGACAATGATGGGCGCTGCCGTGGCTCTGAGTGGCCCCTGATGGGTGGGAGTCTCAGCAAATATATCCCCAGGTTAGCTCAAAGTAGTTCAATGTTCCTGCATCCGGGGTCAGAATCACAAGGTAGCTTTTAGATTCAAATTATGTCCACAGGAGGGAGCTCTAAGCTAGACAGTAAACAACATGTAAAGTGGCTCCAAGGTCCTGTAGCCAGTCTGAATAAAAGAAGCCTTCGGTACAATTTTTTTTTTTTTTTTTTACGGCCATTTTAGTAAACACAAGATGATCGCCATCTTGTGATCAAAGCTAGATGAGAGATAAAGTAGAGGTTAAAGGCCTTGGGGGCCCTGCCGTGCAATATGGGTTAGATCATTGTGTGAGTCAAAAATAGGGAGGGCTAGTCCTGCTTCCCTTTGACCGGAGCTCAGGCTGTTAATGATTGCTGTGGGCGATTAAGTTGGTTTGTGGTACAAGAACACAGTTGCCATTTTGTAGTAGTGAAACTTGGTGAAGAGGGGTGGGGGACATCCTATTTATCGGCCAAGATGGATGGCGCTCCTTTAAAGAAAGAAACGAGGCGATAGCTTACTAATCAGATGCAATTAATCAAGTAATCCGCCGGTCAGCCAAGGCGGTTGATGGATCAAGCCAGCCAAAGTGCGCGCTCAAAATAACCCCCAACGAATTATCGGCTGATTACGATTCTCTCATCTCCGATAGTTGCAGATCGGGGAGGGGGAGGATGTCAGCCGGTCAGTCGGAGGCGAGCAGCCGGAGGGAGCCAAAAAAACAAGAGCAAAAAAGCGCGAAGGACACAGTACCAGTCGACCTACTCCCGGGCATCCACGGCGCGGATCCCGCTCAGCGGCCTTAGGAAGCACTAGTCAGGGAGAGAAGCGCAGCCCCGATGAGTCAATAGCCGCCCTCGGGTTTCCCCCAGTGACTACTAGTCTCTCCCGGGGCGTGAGTCCCACTCAGCCGCCCGTGGACAGACCAGCCGGGACGAGATGCAGATGCCCAGGAGACTCCACAGCGGCTACCGGTCCCTCGTCGACCACAGAGCTCACCTGATGATCAGAGGAGTTCCAGACTCAGCCAGGCAGACCGAGGAGGGTCACGATCGCCTCTGGTCCCCCGGCTCCGGAGCGGGAGGATTGGGGGCCACTTCAGTCAGCCACTACGGATGCTATCGGTCATTCCGGGTCACGGAGCTCCTTGGAATCGGAGGAGGCGCTCCTTACCAGACCAGACAGTACAAGGGGGGATCCCGGTCTTCACAGCTAAGCAGGCTGCGGTGTTGGAAGGAAGAGAGCCTCTCAGCCAGCCACGCAGTCGGTCGCCGGAGGAGGTCGGACATCCGTCTAGAGGCAGGCAAGTTGGTGTATCAGGTTCACGAATTTGCTGTAGTATTTTGACGTCGACGTTGTTTTTGCCTTTAGCTATAGGTAAAGCGATACCTTCAGGATCCTCGGGTCGGGCCTGAGAGTCGAGTCATTCAGAATGTTCCAAAAGCTATTCTTGTTGCAAAGATGTAAAGCAAGGGCACGGATGGTGGGGCAAAACAGGGATTACATATATATATATATATACACACACACACACACACACATACACACACACACACACACACACACACACACACACTGAATTGTAGTCCCTGGTGCCTAGTGGGCATTCCTGCTGCATGATCACATGATCGTGCAGCAGGAATGCACAAAAGAGGCTTCGGGGGAAAGGAAAACCCTTTCCTTTCCCTCGATGCCTCTTTGATACAAACCCCCCTCCCCGAGCCAAACCTCGCCTGATTTCCCGACGCGCTGGAGTCAAATGGCTTCCAGCGCGTCGGGGAAGAAAGGGAAACCCTCAATGATGTCAGCGCGCCTCGCGCGCTGACGTCATTGATGGGGAGGGCGGGGGAGGCAGGGGAAGCCCTTCCCCTGCCTCCCCAAAAAAAAACTAACGATCGGATTCCCACGGGGGGAGCGCCAGCGCTTCCCCCGTGGGTGGTCTTATGACGAGCTGGACTCGTCATGAGCACACGAGCACTGTGTGCCATGACGAGTCCAGCTCGTCATAAGCACCGAAGGGGTTAAACAGTAACATGGGAAAGATTGCTGTTTTAAATTTGGCTAGTCCCAAGATTCTGAGCAGTTGGTGAAAACTGAAGCTACAAGAGAAAAGTGAGGTTTAAGATATGTTGGCAGAAGGATTACTTATTAGGTAACTTCGTATGGGTCTGTGGAAAGGTACACTTGAAGTAGGCCGTATGCATTTAGGTGTCTGCTTCAATTGAGAAATGCAGTCTGTCAAGTTTAAAGGTCTGCATGCTCTTGTGAGTGAGGTATGTGTCTATTTGTACATGTATTTTCTCATGTGTTATGCATCTTAAGGTGGTAGCTTGAAGACCTGGTCAGTTTGGCTACCGGTGGACAAATCTCTCATTTCTGCTTTGTCATTCAGTTGCACAGCCTGTGATGTCTTCTCTATGTAGGTGTTATGGAGCCTCTGAAATAGCCTGTTCAAGACCCAGGTGCCCTGTTCTATGAGCAGAAAGGAATACATCGAGAGCATACATTATGAACACAGGTATTCAACTATATGGTTTTTTTTTATTTATCATGCCACTAGCAAAAGGTACAGACAGATGCATGCATGCTTAGAGAAACATGGTAAGACTTATAACAGTGACATATGGAGGGTTGCTGTTTTACATTTGGCTAGGCCTAACATTCTGAGCAGTTGGTGAAAACTGAAGCTGCAAGAGAAAAGTGAGGTTTAAGACATATTGACAAAAGGATTAGTAATTAGACTACTTACTATAAGTTTGTGGAAAGGTACACTTGAAGTAGGCTATATAAGTTTATGTGTTTGCTTCAAATGAGAAATGCAGTCTGTCAAGTTTAAAGGTCTGCGTGCTCTTGTGAGTGACGTATGTGTCTACTTCTACATCTATTGTCTCATGTGTTATGCATCTGAAGATGGTAACTTGAAAACCTGGTCGGTTTTCCTACCGGTGGACAAATCTCTCAGTTCTGCTCTGTCATTTGGTCGCACAGCTTGTGATATCTTCTGTATATATGTGTTATGAAGCCTCTCAAATAGCCTGTTCAATACCCAGGTGCCCTGTTATATGAGCAGAACGGAATACATACACTTTATTCAACACAAATCTAGAGAGCCTGCACTGGGAAACACATGTATTCAACTAGATGTATGTTTTTTTTTATGTATCATGCCACTAGCAAAAGTCACAGACTGATGCATGCATGCTTTGAGAAACATGGTAAGACTTATAACAGTGACATGAGCAGGGTTGCTGTTTTAAATTTGGCTAGGCCTAACATTCTGAGCAGTTGGTGAAAACTGAAGCTGCAAGAGAAAAGTAAAGTGAGGTTTAAGACAGGTTGGCAAAAGGATTAGTGATTAGGCTACTTCCTATAGGTTTCTGGAAAGTTACACTTGAAGTAGGCCATATAAGATTAGGTGTCTGTTTCAAGTGAGAAATGCACTCTGTCAAGTTTAAAGGTGTGTGTGCTCTTGTGAGTGACGTATGTGTCTTCTTCTACATCTGTTGTCTCATGTGGTATGCATCTGAAGATAGTAGCTTGAAAACCTGGTTGGTTTGGCTACCGGTGGACAAATCTCTCAGTTCTGCTCTGTCATTAGGTCACACAGCTTGTGATGTCCTCTAAATGTAGGTGTTATGGAGCCTCTGAAATAGCCTGTTCAATACCCAGGTGCCCTGTTTAATGAGCAGATGCATATTTAACAATCAAACATCGACCAAAAACCTATGTCATGTAATTACTTACTTGCACAAACAAATATATTTTATGATAATTAGAGATTCATCCAATTGTGAAATAAACATAATGCAACAAATGGAGCATTTGCAAAGCGGCATAAACCAATATCGGTTTCACATAAATCATCACGAAACCTTAATCTGACGCCCCGTGCCAAGCGGTGCCTAATAAAGTGTCACCATTGAATGGTGACATCACAGTGGTATCATCTCGTTGGTTGAGCTAATACAAGTTTACTTATGATGTCTGTTCAAAGGAACCCAACTTTATTGTCATGATTTGTCTCATTGGGATCTCTCTTGCTCAGTGTAAAGACTCCTTGAATAGATTTAATCTAAAGCTATAGTGCCGTTTTTGACACTTTCTGCCGTGAACCACAATTTCATTTTACACACAGTTTGTGAAACTCTGTACATGTAACATCGCCCTAGTGGGCTAATGGCATCCGTACTGGCAAAGGTAAGACTAAGTAACATAAATTGTGATAAATTTCTTATTTGCAAATGAGACATTGACAGCCAGGCTAAGCCCATTTTTTTACATTACCATCAAACATCAACTGCCAATGAAGTGTCAGCACATGACTAACTATTGTTTAATAAAGTTTTGATAGATGCACAGTAAAAAAAACAGAATGACGGTCTAAGAACGTGTGTCCACGTTTAACTACCTGAATATATTAACTGGTGAAATCATAACACTCCCTTGTAGGCAGACTCTATCCGTGCTTGCCACATTTATTGCTAGCCATCAACTTGGAGTGCCTATTCAATCATATTGTATATGTGTGTCCAAGTGGGCCAAAATTGACGCTAGCAGTATTCAGTCTTCCTGATGTTTTATGAACATTGATATTGCAGCCAAACTTTTGCGCAATCTCCAATACTTGGTCTCTTAATGCTTAAGTAAAGCAAATTTGTTGTGCGCACAGATATATGAGCTTTCTTGCATCTTAGATTTCATCGACAGACCTCGTGCACCTGTGACAAAAGCAATAACACACAGTTAAAAATCACTAAAATTGATGGAAGATCTTGTTTAACATTAGTCATAGGTTATCAAGCAAACTCTTTGCCATCAATTTGTGTATGAGTGATGGAATATTGAAGACCAAAGGTTGTAGGAATTAATCAATGTACACAGATAGACATTCTGTGAGGAACCTATGGCAGAAATGATAAGTCTACCAGTGGGAAGTGGCCAGGCTTACGTTCCTTCGGTAGAATGTGCAAACATGGTGCACTAGAGTAGGGTCACAGATTTATCTATATTCCAAGGCTGTAATCAAACACAAATAACGCCATTCCTGTTATCTGATAATTGTTGGTCAATTTCTTTAAAATAGACTGTACACTTCATTATTATCATAATACTCCCTTTATCCGCCTCCTTTATCACTAAATCCGGTGACTGCATAAATGTTCTGAGAGCTATTCTTTCCTTTGCTTTAAGATTATTAGAAGCAGAACACTTCTTCATGTTTCATCCATCATCTAATTTGTAGAGTTCCTTTGTGAGTAGTTTATAGACAATATAAATAGTATTGTCAGGTGACAAAGTTAGAATGAAAGTGGATCTAGTTCTAAGACCACTGACGATATTTATGTTATCAGTAATGTCTAGTTCATGTAATAGTGTCGAGATTGAAGGGGTAGTATAATCTGAATCTTCAATAGAAAACAACATTTGAAGTTCCTGAATGTCTTTGACAGGGGCGGCTCCTCCGTTATAGCCGAGGAGCATCGCCCCATTGAAATCCCCTCATAGAAGAAAAATAAAATGGTAATGAAGTTAATTTAGTACCATTTTATTTTTTGTCACCCTGTCCTGAACGGAGTGTCAGGATGGGTCGGGACCTGCTGAATGGCAGCAGCAGCAGGAAGGAGGGAGGGCTGCCTTTGCACTTGTTTAAAGTGAGCATGTCTCTTTCGCCGGCTGTCTTGCAGGGGCCACCAGACATGCACACTTTAAACCTCTCAACCCAGCTGTCATAACACAGATGGGTTGAGAGTATGTGTAGGCCTCCAGTGCGCTGTGGAGTGCCGAGAGAGGCCGCTCCCTCCAATCTGGGCACTGCTCTCATGCTGGTTAACAGCATGAGAGCAGGCAGGATTGGCTTGGGAACCTGCCTCGAGGAGAGAAGACGATTGAGGACGTCACGCTCATTGTAGGAAGGTAAGTATGTTTTATTTAATTTAATATATTTTTTTATGCCACCCTTGGGACATGCCAGCCACACCTGCTCTTAGACTCTCTTATATTTAGAGGTGATGTTAATTACTCTGGTTTGTCCAAAAAGTTCCATTTTTATCGGAAGACTTTGGGGAACGCGGGGTGGGTGTAAATTTGTGGATCCACACAGATTCCAGAACTTTCCACCACAGAAATGTGGGGAAAATGTGTTTTTTTTGCCAATTGTTTAGGTTTGCAAGGGATTCTGGGTAACAGAACCTGGCGGGAGGCAGTCAAGTCACCCCATCCTGGATTCCCCTGGGTGTCTAGTTTTCAAAAATGTATAGGTTTGCTAGGTTTCCCTAGATGCCGGCAGAGCTATGGTTCAAAAACTACAGCTAGGCACTTTGCCAAAAAACTGTTATTTTTCACTGCGAAATTGAGGTGTGTCCACGTTGCGTTTTGCGCCGTTTCCTGTCGCGGGCACTAGGCCGACCCACACAAGTGAGGTACCATTTTTCTCGGAAGACTTTGAGG